>CM051236.1:243061153-244550528 GCA_027917425.1 Gastrophryne carolinensis
CCCTAAGGCTCCTAATGTTCCCAGTTTTTGACATTTTTAAAAACAGAGCCCCGATGACCAAGTGGGAAGCGGCAGGCTTAATCTGGACAACCATCAACAAATGCTCCATCAATACCGTTACCTTGGAGTCAGCATATAAAATACTCACAAGGTGGTATCTAGTGCCATCACTCATTGCGAAAGCAGTTCCAGACTATCTAGACTAGACTAGACTGATGTCTAAGGTTTTGCTGGCTGCAAATTTAACCAGTGCCAGCTCCTGTCCCTTTCTAAGCCGCCAAAGTGAGGCTAAATGGAATTTTAATCAACGAAAAGCCTGTTAAATTTAGATATATTTTGCTTTGCTACACAACCATTTTTGGTTTGCAGTAGAATTTTATTTACAGCTAAAGGGTGTTGCCATGGGGCTAAATTTGCCTCCAGTATGGCACATGTATTCCGGGGTTGGTGGGGGAAACAGCACAAGGGATGGCCATCCCTCACACTTTGGCGTCACTATATACACAATGTCATAGACTTGTGGGATGGACACGAAAAGAGCTGAAACATGTTTTGAATGGCATTAATTGTAACTTGTTTAATTAGAAATTCACTTCATTCAAAAAATTAGCTTCAAACAAATTCACTTTTTAGACTTAGTCATATCTAAAAAGGGAGAGCATCTTACTTATTTTAAGCCTACAGACAGGAATGAATTTGTGCCAGCTGGGAGTTGTCACCACCCCAGCTGACTACAGTCCATTTCAAAGAACCAGTTTACTAGATTGAGACAAAATAACACAGATGCTGCTGATAACATTGGACAGGCAGAACACCTTGAGCAATCCTTTATAGAAAAAGGTTTCTCTAAAGAAAAAGTGGGACATACGTCTAGCTAGAGATCGAGTGGACCTCCTACAAGTCAAGGAGGAGGATCTTACTACAAAAAGTGAGGATAACAAGATGAACTTTGTCTTAATTATGGGGTACTGTATCCAGTATAGAGCAAAAATGTAATAGACATTGGCATCTATTAAAGAATGACTGTGTTTTAAGTCAACATTTACCTGATAATGCACAAATAGTATTTAGCAAGGCACCACATTTGAAGGACAGATTGAGTGGACCCCCCATGTTCCTAATTCAGTTTGCATTCAACGTTTAATGATTTTAATATTCCAGTTGATTGCATAAATGAGCAATGGTTGAATATGTTTATTAGATAGGTCAGGATCCTGATGGTAGAAGGAGGTTTGCAAGAAGTTTTTGACCTTGGCTACTAAACTTAATTCCATCAGTGGTTATGGGGTTAATAGCTTAATTTTTGCATCAATTTATAAACATTCATATAAGATGCACTTGTCTCTCAAATATATATTGAGTATCGGCAAATAAAATATCAGTTGTAGGCTTTTTTATTATTACATTTTTTATTGAACTTACTTTATTTGTGCTCCTCTTTAATACATCACAGAGAGCTGAGTTTTTGGGAATATTGGGATGTAACCAAGAGCGGGTCGGGAATGGTTAAGAGTCACAGCGGCTATAGCGGAGTTGGGCCGTTCACTGGTAGGTCGCTGCACTGTCATTAATCACCAATCAGGTTTAGAAAATGTCTTTACTAAAAAAGAGGCTTGGTACAGGAAGTAGCATTCAATCCATTTAGATTCACTGTTGGAGGACCCCGGGGAGTAATAGTCCGGCTTCAAAGGCAAGGTATACAATCGGTGCATGCTGGTGAGCTCTTGGTCCATGGAACCACAGTTTTAAGTACACTCTGGAGAGGGCTTCCCAAGGTGTCACTCGACCTATTTTAATATGGGTAGGTGAGTTTTAAATCTATATATAGGCCTATAATCCCACCTAGCACGCAGTCTGGTTAAAGTTTTAATACAAAGAAAGCTGACGCTTCGCTGACCAGTGGCAACTTTAAACTTAGGAATAAGATTTGGCTGCACCTCCTTTTGGCTAACGACTGCTAGGTGGCTTCCTTAACATGTTTGAATGCTGGTTTTATCACGAAAAGCTTTGGAGTGTTTCCCCTTCAGTACGGTAAAGCATTTTGTAGCCACTGTGTTTGTTGGATATGAGCTTAACAAGCCATATTTAAGTATCTGTGAACAGTGCAGCTTGTCGGTTGTGGGGAATAGCTTGAAATTATTGTTTGATCAGTGTATTATGAGCTTTATAAACATCTTCATCTGGTGAATGAGATTTACACATTGGTGTATGGTGGAGTCCCACACTTTTGACTTGCTGTGCTGTATTTTAGGAAATCCTGGTAGGTGGGTGTGTCCGCATACTGAGGAGGAGGGCCTTAAAGGCCCTTTATGAAACAACTATAAAGATATTGAAACAGAAAACAGATCTCCCAAATCTGAGAAAACAAAATTGTACTTGCTGTGCTGTATTTTATAAAATGTTAAAAGGCACACATATATATAAACTCTAACATGCATCTTTTTTCGTCTAAAAGTTCATATAGCAGTAACCCCAAGGAAATACCAAAAACACACTTTAAATAGTTATTACTGCCTTATAAATACCTTGCTTGCTATGAGATTTTTTTTGTGCAAAATGTTTTTATTGGAAAGAAAGAAACAGAGCACAGGGCATCACGACATATAACATCACAATCTTAATGCATGTTACTTGAGAAACATAATAAAGCGTGGACAACATATGAAACACGTGGCCCCCAAAGAAGACCTCCCCCGACACCACACCCTTGGCCTAATATCGTCAATACTAACCGGGATCACTCTGGGGGACCTCAATCGGGCCCCTTAAAACAACTTCTACCCCCTGGTCCGGAAGGTCCGGCCGACTGGCCCCCCCAAAGGTGTCAGCCCCCTGTCAGGAAAAGTATGTGTCCGCTGAGGGGAGGTACTCCCAGGCCAGAGGTGTATCCAATCATAGCACTGCAAAAGCCCCGCGCTCTTCCCTCCCCTTTTTTTTATTATTTAATAGGTATAGCAGGGAACAAAATAGGGATAGCGGAAAAGGGGAAGGGGGGGAAGGGAAATGAAAAAGAAAATCAAGTAAAACAGAAAACATACCCCAAGAAGAGAGGGGGGGAGAAAGAGAGAGAAAAAAAAAAAAAAAAAGGGGAAAAATAATAGGGGGAAGAGGAAGAAAAGGGAAGGGAAGGGGAACCAAGTCATCATGAAATCAGAGAAAGGTAGCTCCGCAACCGAGCCGAGGCGGCCGACGCTAGGGGGAACAAGCCAGGGGGGGGGGGAGGGAGGGGTCAGCCAGGAACGGGAGGAATGTAGATGTAAGTCTGCGGGGGGGAGGGCCTGGCGGTACCAAGTCCTCTACTAGATCCAAATATTCCTCCTCATCATGCCAGCAAGCAAAGTCTTCCAGGCAACTATAAGGAGGAGAGCAGAGACAAAAATTCCGGTGTGTCTCGCGCCATAATCCAGATCATCCAGGTCTTATTAAACTTCTCTCCCCCACCTTCCATCCCGTCCAGAACCATCTCCTCCATTCGCTTGATACCCTCTACCTCTCTCACCCACTCCCAAATGTCCGGCGTATGTTGAGAGCGCCAATGCCGGGTTATCACTGATCTGGCTGCGGTCAAGAGATGCCTGAAAATACCCTTCTTAGCTGCGGAAACGGAGCCAGGCACCATGGACAGCAAGGCTATTTGCGGTTCCTTAGGCATGCCCTCCAGAGTCAAGAATTCATACACCGCGAAAACCTGGTCCCATAGCTTTTTGATCAGGGGGCAGCTCCACCATATATGGAGCATTGAACCTTCCGCCCCCCCACACCGCCAGCACACCCCCGAATCGGCCCCCCCAAATCTGGCCAGGTCTGCCGGACACCTATACCACCGGGACAAAATTTTATAATTTTTTTCCTGAGCCCTACATGCCAAGGAAAGTTTATGGGTCAGAGTAAAAGATTTTTCCCAATCTTCGGCGTCAAACTCCAGGCCCAACTCCCGTTCCCATCTCTTAACATACCCGAGGCCATCCGAGGGATCCCTCTCCGCCACTACGACCTGATATAGGAGTGAGAGGGCGTGCGGTGGACCACTGTCAGCGTTCAAAATGCTCTCAAAAGGAGTTAAAGGTCTAGCGAGTGGGGAACCCCGAGCATGGGAGGAGATAAAAGCCACCAACTGCCCGTGGAGGAGCCAGGACACCCTTTCCCCCTGTCCCTGAATCTGGAGATCCCGAAGGCTTGGAGGATGGTCATTTAGAAGCGTGTCAGCCAGCCTCACCCCTTGCGCTTTTTCCCAGATCAGAAACTTACTTACCCCCACAGCCGGTGGGAAGGCGGGGTTGTCGAACAGAGGGGTAAATGGTCCAGGTCTATTTGATAGGGCCTTCTTCCTAAGGGTCTCATCCCATACAGATAGCAAAGAGCGGGTCAACAATGGAAGACTATGTGACTTGGGCCTCAAGTGAGGTTCCACCCAGGGGAGTGCAGTAAGGCTAAGAGGAGAAGCTCCCCCTTCGACACTCACCCATAGTTTGTCTTCCCGGTGGTGGAACCAGTCTACTAGCCTGACCAGCAGAGCAGCAGTGTGATATCCTTTAAGATCCGGCAGACCCAACCCCCCTTCACTTTTTGGCCTGGTCAGGACTGAGTAGCGGATCCGCGGCCTCTGATCATTCCATACAAATCTAATCCAAGACTTCTTCAAGGCCCTGAAGAATCCCTGCTCAGGCACAATTGGGATGGTCTGGAACACATAGAGAAAGCGGGGTAAAATATCCATCTTTAAAATGTTTATGCGCCCCATCCACGAGTATTGCGCCTTATTGTATGACTTAAGATTCTCCTGGGTCTTAGAGAGGAGGGGAACGTAATTAAGCCTGTAAAGGCTATCTAAATTGGTAGATAGTTGTACCCCCAGGTAAGTGATGGACTCCCTCTGCCATTTAAACGAGAAATTCGCTTGCACAAGCTGTAGGGTGTCACCAGGTAGGGAGATATTGAGAGCTTCCGTTTTAGATAGGTTAACTTTAAAATTACTAAGGCAGCCAAATCTATCGAATTCCCGGAGTATAGATGGCAATGAGATATGAGGCGAAGTGATGTACAATAACAGATCGTCTGCAAACAGAGAAAGCTTATGTTCCCTCCCCCCACAGGGGATCCCCTTAATTGCAGTGTTCATTCTCAGGGCCTGAGCGAGGTGTTCCATAACTAGCACATATAACAGTGGCGACAACGGGCAACCCTGCCTCGTCCCATTATTAATACTAAATGGTGACGATAGGATCCCATTCACTCTAACCCTTGCCGTGGGTCCATTATAGAGCGACATTATTTTCCCCAGCATACCAGGACCAATCCCTATCTGCACCAGGGCCGCCCGAAGAAAACGCCAATGGACCCTATCAAACGCCTTTTCGGCATCCACTGAAAGCAGGCATGAAGGGATCCCCTGAGTTTGGGCATAATGCATGAGGTTGATTGTCTTCAGGGTGTTATCCCTGGCTTCTCTGCCCAATATAAAACCCACCTGATCCCTATCTATAATCTCTGCCAAGGGCTCCTGCAATCTATGAGCTATAACCTTGGCAAAGAGCTTTACATCCACATTTATTAGCGAGATCGGCCTATAATTACCAATTAGGGTCTTATCTTTATTGGGTTTCAGTAAAACAGAAATATGTGCTTCCAAGGACTGTTTGGGGAAGGGGCAGGAGTCAGAGACACTATTAAACACTTTAGTTAGGAAGGGAGTGAGCTCACCCCCCAAGATTTTATAAAATCGTGGTGTGAATCCATCCGGGCCCGGGCTTTTTCCCAGAGGGGTCTCTTTGATGGCCCTCCCTATCTCTGTCTCTTCAAAGGGTGCTTCCAATAAGGCTCCCGCCTCCTCTGATAGAGGAGGAACCTCTGTTTCTTCTATGTATTCTGCAATACGAGCGTCCAGTTCCTCCGCGGGCAGGGAGTCCTGAGCACCCCTTATATTGTACAATCCGGTGTAGTATCCCTGAAATTCTTCAACAATCTGATTTGGTTTGTGGACTTCCCGCCCCCCCCCTCCCTTGATGACCGGGATATATGTCATATCTTGTCTAGGGTGTAAGGATCTGGCCAGCAACCTCCCACATTTATCGGAAAATTCATAGAATCTGGCCTTACATCTATCCCTGTATTTCAGGAAGCTCTGATCGTATAGTTTGGTAAGTTTCTCTCTAGCTGCAATAAGTTCCATCAGGTCATTATTAGAGGGTGTCTTTTTATGAGCCTGTTCCAACTCCTGGATCCTTTCTAAAGTAGACCGGATCTGATGTGTCCTCTCCCTCTTTAACCGGGAACCGTGCTTAATGAATATCCCCCTAAGGACGCATTTCATCGCCTCCCACTGTGTTGGTAATGGTGTATCATCGTTGGCATGATCAGTGATAAAGTGCGAGACAGCGCCCCGCACCTCAGCCAAACAGGCAGGATCCCTGAGGAGGTTGTCATTAAGTTTCCAACCGCAATTCCCCCGGGCCCCACCCACTACCGGCAGGTTGAGATATACAGGAGAGTGGTCTGACCAGATGATAGGGCCAATCGAGGCACTCACATCTCTAGACAGAGCATAATGACTGACAAAAATGTAGTCCAGTCTGCTGTAGGATGCATGGGCATGCGAATAAAATGTATAGTCTCTCACCCCCTGGTTCAGAATCCTCCACACATCCACAACCTGCAGGTCACTCAAGGCTTTTCTGAAGGAAACCAGTTTAGATTGTGAAATTGCCGACTTACCCTGGGACGTGTCCAGCCTCGGGTCTAGTGCCATGTTGAGGTCCCCCCCCAGGATCAAGACCCCCTCCGCAAACTTCTCTAAGAGACGAAGATACCGCACTCCCACCCCCGGTTGGTCTTGATTAGGTAGGTAAACGTTCGCTACCGTATAAGTCTCCCCACCAGCCAAAAATTTCAGGAAAACGTATCGCCCTTGAGGATCTATCATGGAATCTAGTGGCTCCAATGGAGCACCTCTATGAAGCGCAATCGATACTCCCTTGGACTTAGCCTCTGGGTTCGGGGAGTGATACCATCGTGTGAAGTACTTATTTCTGATTTCTGGAATTCTCCCACTGCCAAAATGGGTCTCCTGGAAAAGTATCACATCCACCCTTTCTTTGTGTAACCCATAGAGTATCTTAGCTCTTTTTTCAGGGACATTTAGGCCCTTAGCATTAAGGGAGCAAAACTTTATATTAGCCATACCGCCAGACCCCCCCCCGGCCATGACAAGGTAAGAACACGGGAAGGGGAAGGGTGAAACACGTTAACCCCAACAACCTCCAAGGATTGGGAAGCGGGAGCCAAGCAGTAGACAAAGAAGGAGAGAGAAAAAAAAAAAAAAAAAAAAAAAAAGGGGGAAGAGAAAAAGAGAACCGAAAGATAGAAACCCCTCTAACAGAAGAGAGGGAAGGTTCTAGAACCGGAACTAATGTTCCTAATTCTGCTTAGTCCCACCAGGCAGTCGCTTGGTGTGAGAGAGCAGAAACTAATGGGGGAAAAAGGTAGCCACGCATCTCAGGGTGGGGCCCCAGAAAACCCATCAGTAAACGTCATATCTAAGGGGCAAAATCGTTAATCAAACTGCAGCAATAACCCATAAATGCGTGAGATGTAATGCAAACAATGCAACTTTAAACCACCAAGGAGAACAGGCAATAACATAGGACAGAGAACAAGTAAACGGCATATTTAAACACATTCACAATCTGCATCATCATGAGAGAGCAACTCCTCAAGAGGGAGCTGCCGTCACCAAAAGGATATCAAAGCGGGTAAGAGGAGAGCACCCCAGCAGGGAGCCCACAATTCAAGGTCCGATGACCTATCTCCGGAGGCCCCGGCGAATGGGACCCCCGCCGCCCCGTCCCCGACGGCGGTCTCCTCCCATTCTTTGTTCGCCTCGCGCGGGCAGGTCTGCGCTAAAGTCCAGCCAATCCGGCACTGCGATGGAGTCAATATCCAGGAATCGGAACAAATCAGGGAGGTCCTCTCTACGCCGTAGGGCAAATACGTTGTTGTCCTTCCGGACAATAAGGTGGAAGGGATGGCCCCACTTGTACGACGCGTTGACCTCTCGTATTTTCTCCAGAAGGGGGCGCAGCACTCTCCGCATGCGCAGTGTATGGCGAGAAAAGTCCGGGAGGACCTGGATCCCATGACCATTCCATTCCACCCGTCGCAGTTCCCAAGCTCTGCGCAGAATGTCCTCCTTAACTGTGAAGAAGTGTATGCGGCAAAGTACATCCCGTGGCGCATCAGGGTCACCTGCGGGTCGGCTAGCCACCCTGTGGATACGGTCTATGATTATCTCAGAATCTCTCGGGTTCCCGAGCAAGGTGTTGAAGATATCTGTAGCCGCGGACCTCAGTTGATCAGGGGATACCGATTCTGGGATGCCCCTCAACTTCAAATTGTTGCGCCGATTACGATTTTCCAAATCATCGGCCTGCAAGATGACATCTGTGAGTTGGTGCTTCTGGCTACGGGATGCCCTTTCCAGTTCGGCGATTCTATCTTCATGACTGGCGTGTGAGCTCTCCAAGGAAGCAACCCTGGTGTCTAAGGCCGACGTTTGCTGATGAAGATCTTCTAGCTCTTTCCGGACTGCTCGCTCAATTCTCAGTGCAACTGCATCCAGATCATCTTTCAGGTCTGCTTTAGTGGGAAGAAATTGAAGGAGAAGCTTGATGCTAGGGTCCAGCTCGGCAGGAACTCCCCATGACGGTTGGGCAGGGCTCAGGCTGGGACAGGGTTTACCTTCCAGGGTCTTAGAAGGGACCCCCCCAGGGTCACTCCAACAGCCCTCCCGTGCTGCAGATCTCTCCCGCGGTTCCCCCTCAGAGCCTGAATACCAGGCTAATGGCGGTGTGCAGCTGGCGGGGAGTACGGGGCTATGGACCTGGGACCACCCCACTTCTCCACAGATCATTAGGGGGTCCTCCTCAGCATATGTGATGTCCGCAGAAGGCGAGGAGCTGGCCAGGGAGCTGCCCGAGGGAGGCGGCTGATGGACCTCGCAGACAGCCACTATGGTGTGGGGAGACGTTTTTGGGCATGGGGAGACATCTCCCCCCGTCTCTAACCCCTGTGAGAGTGTCATTTGTGGCTTTAATTTCTTTGCCTGAGCATCAGGGCTGGGCGCAGGGCTCAATGTCGCTGGGGAAATCCCCTCAGTAGCACGTGCCTGCGAGGGCTCCATCTGCCCAGACGCCGGGTTCACTCCCCCCTCCCCGCGGTTCTCGGCAGCCGAAGTATGATGCTGCGAGGGGCCGCTCCCGCCTACCTCCACCGCCGCCGCCTCCCGAGTGTCAGATGAGCGGCTCCTCACCGTCGCCTGCGAGCGCTGCCAGTCCTCCGCAGACCGCCGCCTCCGGGACTCACGCTGCGGGAGGCTCGCTCCTCTCCGCTCCCGCGCCATCTTGAGTGTCGCCTCCTCCTCTCCAGGTGGGCCCCTAGGGGCCAGAAAACGGGCGATGCCGCCATTTGAATGCCCGCCGCCTCCCCTCTGCTCCTTCTTCTTCTTGCTGCCGCCCATATCAAGATGAATACTCCGCTCTCCGTGCCCAAAATCTACTACAATACAGGTAAGTCTCTGGAGCCCCACAGTCAAGCTTCCTCACTCCGCCATGCGTCGGCCACGCCCCCTTGCTATGAGATTTTACAATTTCTTGGGAAAAAAAATACTAATGCACACAAATGAGCAGAAGAGAGTGAGAGAGCAGTGCTTAGAGAATATCAAGCAGCACATGTTTCCTTTGGTGGACAGATTCCTGTGAGGCACAGGAAAGATTCTGCCGCCAGAAAAGCCAGAAATAAACCCTGCAAAGACAAAGGAACTGCTGCTTTACATCAACCACAAGCTAAGAAACAGGCTTAGACAAAAAAACTGTTTGGGAGGTCACTTTCTTTTAAGACGACCCTTTATTTGAACCAAGGAGTCTAGGCAAGTCCTCAAAAACAACCCTATGGCATCAGCCCTCCTCAACCAATATTTACAGTTTGTGCAATGCAGTCAGACAGATAATGTTCTCCTAGCATTTGCCAAATCCAGACATCAAGCTGCCAGATGGAGTGATTTATTACTTTGTGGCATATGTTTCCATTGCTTTGCCATCTGGGACTAATGACTGGCAGGCTGGGAATACGTTTTTTTTTTGCCTTAGAGGCAAAGGCCCCCTTGTTTCCAACTATGTAATTGGGGAGGGGGTGAATGGAAGGGTTTGCCTGGCAAAAATTGCAAAATCCCCTTTCAGTGATCTGTTGGTCACATTGGGGAGATTCCAGAGGGGCTCCACTTCTCTAGTATAAAAGCCTTCTCCATTGCCTAACTGTTACTACTGTTGGGTGGAAGCCAGGGAGGGAGGAGGAGAGACCAGTGTCCCCATTTGCTCCATTTGTCAGCAGGGCATTTATTAGATGTCATTTAAACTTATTCTGCACTGGCCAGAGGTTGAAAAAAGGTAAGTATAGGTTAATCATATATAATTATGTAATAGAATAATGAAGTATTATTTTATGTATTTTTCCATTTTATTTTAGATTTGAACTGTTAAGGAGTTCCAATGTCACATTTACCAGTCCAAAGGCCAGGGAGACCAACATCCTCGAAACATTACTGCACCACCGATGGCCATGGTGGCAGAAGAGCACAGTGCCCCACAGCATGGGGGTCAGCACACTTTTTTCATATTTCTTTTTGGGGGAAAAATAAAAATAACCACCCCAAAAAAGCTTGCCCCCCCCAAAGCTTACCAGCCCAGCACACAAAGCACAGGGGCCAGTAATCCCAGTGCTCAAGGGCCTGAATGAAAGGCAGGGTTAAAAGAGCTGAACACAAGGAATGGCTAGGAGAACCCTAATACTACTACTCCCCTTCTCGCTTGCAGAGCCGGTTTAAACATTAGTGATTGGCTACAGTTGAAGCCAATTACCCTGGGGGAAATAGCCAGCAGAGCTGCCTGCCAGTGAGAATGCACAGTCCATGAATTCCAGTGGAACATTGCCACCAGTAGGTAGCCAAGGGGTACTGCACCTTCATAGCCAGCCATTTCCTGGCATGGTGGTGGACAAAGCCTAGGATTAGTGGAGGGCAGTTTATCTAGAGATGTAATCAGAAAGAGAAAGAAACAGAGAGAGTTTAATGGGGTTAGAAAAAGAGGGGTAAGAGGGTAAGAATGCAGAAAGAGAGAGAGAGATAGAGCAAGTAAAAAAGGAAAAGGAGAAATAGAGAGTGATAGAGGGGGCTGGGAAAGAGAGAGGGAGAGAGAAACAAAGATATTGGAAAAGAGGGACAGAGGGAAGGTGAAAAAGGAGGAAGAAAATAAGTGGGAGGAAGGTGACAAAAGAACGTTGGTGGAAATGTGGAAACCCCAATGAAAGAGGAGAATAAAGAAAGAGAGAGAAGGAGAAAGGGAAGTTCAAGTAATAAGAAAAAAGATAAACTCATTTTAAAGAAATGTGAAAAAAAGGGGTATTTTGAAAAAAGAAAGGCCTGGCGGTCCATTTGAGAGGTTGGGATGACACCCTGTGCGTCCGCACACTTTGCCCAACCTAAAGGCCGGCCATGGCAATATGTTACAGTATAATGCTGGAATTCAGTGAGCTGTGAGCGATTTTTTCACAAACGTTTGTAAAGGCAGACTGCATGGCTAAGTACTTGACTTTAAATACTTATGTTAGTGGAATGGAATGAAACACATTCAAATTCAAACAAATGTTTCCTTATTTTTCGGTTAGGTGCTTGACTTTATACACTTGTGTTAGTGGATTGGAAGGAAACACTCATATTTAATGACTAAGAGGTGTGTCCTCATTTTTTCCACATTTTTTATCCCCATAATGTATGAGGTTTTCACAATGTAGAAGTGTTGACTGTGGGGCACGATCCAATTCCTATAAAGACCTTCACAGTCTGTGTTGTGTCACTGATCTGGTGCACACTGCACCTCTTCTCAGTTTGCCTCCTATATATATTGGGACTGGGGTTTGGGGGATTTATTAACTGGTCGTACTATCCCAACCTTTCCATACATGTGGAATCTCAGGTAAGATTGTTGAGATGATCTGCTTTTAATGTGTTCTTAGTTTAGCAAATATCAGTGCAGTATATGCACAATATAAATAAAGCAGCAATGCATCCAGTAATCAAACTGAAACATTTGTGTTGGCAGTATGCACTATGTTACATTTGAAAGGCCTCTCTATCATTTCATCACTATGATTTCTCCTGGGGCAAGCTCCAGTTGGGCTTTAAGTATTCTGCAATTCCCAGGTATGAATGTAGATTTATTTAGCAAGACGCCAGGAAAGCAATCTTCACTTCATCATTCATGAATAAAAAATACTGTGTGTGTATATGGTACCTGCAGCTACCACTGTCTGCTGCTTTTTACATTTATGTCGAATAACAAAACTGTGTTTTTACCATGGGAATTCTTTACTGGTGATTTCATGTCAAATATACATCATTTGCTGTACTTATTTTAACAAATTAAGATGCCAGTCTGGTGCATTTTGTAATATGACATGAAATATTTTACATTATCACTACGGCATGCCACATTTTAGGCACCATATTTTTCACCATATAAGAAGCCCATGACCATAAGAAACATCTAGCATTTGGAGGAGGAAAATTAGAAAAAAAAAATCTTAAACAAATGTGCAAAACACACCATTACAGACAGTGTGGCATTGCCCCATTCCATTCCCCAAGGGCAGTGTGGCATTCTCCCCCTTCCATTCCCTATGGGCAGTGTGGCATTCCCCCCTCCCATTCCTTATGGGCAGTGTGGCATTCCCCCCTCCCATTCCCTATGGGCAGTGTGGCATTCCCCCCTCCCATTCCTTATGGGCAGTGTGGCATTCCCCCCTCCCATTCCTTATGGGCAGTGTGGCATTCCCCCCTCCCATTCCTTATGGGCAGTGTGGCATTCCCCCATCCCATTCCCTATAGGCAGTGTGGCATTCCCCCCATCTCATTCCCTATAGGCAGTGTGGCATTTCCCCATCCCATTCCCTATAGGCAGTGTGGCATTTCCCCATCAAATTCCCTAAAGGCAGTGTGGCATTTCCCCCTCCCATTCCCTATAGGCAGTGTGGCATTTCCCCATCCCATTCCCTATAGGCAGTGTGGCATTCCCCCATCCCATTCCCTATAGGCAGTGTGACATTTCCCCATCCCATTCCCTATAGGCAGTGTGGCATTCCCCCATCCCATTCCCTATAGGCAGTGTGGCATTTCCCCATCCCATTCCCTATAGGCCGTGTGGCATTTCCCCCTTCCCATTCACCATAGGCAGTGTGGAATCCCCTCTCCCAATCACCATAAACAGTGTGGCATAACCCCTTCCCATTTCCCATAAGTAGTGTGACATTCCCTCCATCTCATAGGCAGCGTGGCATTCCCCCATCCTCTTATTTAGTGTGACATTCCCCCTCATCTCCTTATTCCCCCCTCCCATTTCCATAGGCACTGTGGCATCCCCCCATCCTTTTCCCTATATAGACAGTGGGGCATTCCCCCCATGCCATTCCTCATAGGCAGTGTGGCATTCCTCCCTCCCATTACCCATACGTAGTGTGGCATTCCCCCCTCCCATTCCCATAGGCAGTGTGGCATTCCCCCATTCCATTCCCCATAGGCAGTGTGGCACTCTCCCATCCTATTCCCCATATAGGCAGTGTGGCATCCCCCCTCCCATTCCCCATAGGCAGTATGACATTCCCCTCTCCCATTCCCCATAGGCAGTGTGGCACTCCCCCATCCTATTCCCCATATAGGCAATGTGGCATCCCCCCTCCCATTCCCCACAGGCAGTATGGCATTCCCCCCTCCCATTCCCCATAGGCAGTGTGGCACTCCCCCATACTATTCCCCATATAGGCAGTGTGGCATTCCCCCGTCCCATTTCCCATAGGCAGTGTGGCATTCCCCCATCCCATTCCCATATAGGCAGTGTGGCATTCCCCCATCCCATTCCCATATAGGCAGTGTGGCATTCCCCCATCCTATTCCCCATATAGGCAGTGTGGCACGCCCCCATACTATTCCCCATATAGGCAGTGTGGCATTCCCCCGTCCCATTTCCCATAGGCAGTGTGGCATTCCCCCATCCCATTCCCATATAGGCAGTGTGGCATTCCCCCCTCCCATTCCCCATAGGCAGTGTGGCACTCCCCCATCCTATTCCCCATATAGACAGTGTGGCATTCCCCCATACTATTCCCCATGGGCAGTGTGGCATTCCCCCATTCTATTCCCCATATAGGCAGTGTGGCATTCCCCCATCCCCTTATTCAGTGTGGCAGTCCCCCCTCCCATTCCCCATAGGCAGTGTGGCACTCCCCCATCCTATTCCCCATATAGGCAGTGTGGCATTCCCCCATACTATTCCCCATATAGGCAGTGTAGCACTCCCCTATCCTATTCCCCATATAGACAGTGTGGCATTCCCCCATACTATTCCCCATAGGCAGTGTGGCATTCCCCCATACTATTCCCCATATAGGCAGTGTGGCATTCCCCCACCATTCCCCATATAGGCAGTGTGGCATTCCCCCATACTATTCCCCATATAGGCAGTGTGGCATTCCCCCATCCCCATATTCAGTGTGGCATTCCCCCCTCCCATTCCCATAAGAAATGGGGCAGAATCACCCCACCCCATGGAAATAGTATACTCACATGAGCCTTGCACTCGCGCCCTGGCACCAGGAGTCTGACACCCGGATGTTGGTGTCAGCGTGCGCCGGGCCAGAAGGCAGTTGCGGCACCGAAAGCCAGAGTGGATGGCATTCTTTTAAATGAACCAGATGTCAGCGTGCCCGGCCCAAGAGGCAGTGGCGGTGCCGCAAGCCAGAGCTGGGACAGCATTCATTTAAATGAATCAATTGTCAGCGTGAACCTGCCCAATAAGCACTGACTTTTTCCCCACTTTTGGGGAAAAAGTAGGGTGTCTTATAGGGCGAAAAATATAGTATTTACAGTATTGTGTAAATTCAAAAAACAAACATGCAAACTTTGGTCCAGTTTGAAAACTCACATTAAACATTACAGTTTTGCCACAGCCAGCAGGTAAAATATCAGAAAATATATTATAATAAAAGCTTATTCCACAGAGCTTCCAACTTTTTCATCAGCCCCAGCATGCTTTGCTAAGTAAGCAATATGGAGCACTCTGTATTATTATTTTTTCTGTTTCAATATTTTTATTGAAGTTTCAGATACAGCATTTACACAAAGCCAAATAAAGACTACCTCTGGACTGTGCTAGTTTCAATTACACTTCCCTGATTTTGAGAGGGTTTTTTATGTGTTACTCCCTCTCTCCTTTTGGGACCATCGATGCACTCCCACATGCCATTCCCCTGTAAAGTAAAGTTGTATATTGTATTCCTAGTAATTATACTGGCAAGAGCTATGGAGGAACTTCCTGCTCAGGGTGGACAAAGATCAAAACCCAGCATAGTCAAAATCCTGGGTTTTGGTCTACTTTAAGAATTAGAGAAAAGAATTAGGTGAGAAGAATTACAACAGAAAAGAACAATAGGGAAAGAGTTAGGGGTAGAATTCAAAGAATTCCAGGTGTCTAGGTTGGGGTTGTTGTAATTAATCTAGGAGTTCCACAATGCCTGGAATCACTTATGAGAATTGTTAAGGATGCTGGTTTTCATTGATTAGGAGGCCAGTCAGTTTCGCAGATACCTCTGTATGGGCTTAAATTGCTTCCTCCAGGCTGTTGCTTGCTTTGCCGACTGTAAAATGAATGTTAAAAGTTTAAATAGATTTTTGGGCATTTTAGCAGGCTATGCATGAAGCAATGGGTTTCTTTTAAGGTAACTTGAGGCATGTTATTCCAAAAGAGATCATGGGGCAAGCCCACCAAATGTAAAGCACATCTCCTTTTGCCTGGTAAGCTCCAAAACAGTTTTAAGATATGTTGGGATCATGTGGTTATTACAGCTTGGGACCAGGTACCACCTAAGCATTACCTTATATGATATTTTTCAAGAGTGTAGTCGTTAATGGAGCATAAGGAGACCATTAACCACACTACTTCCAATTCTCAAAAGAGCTGAAGAGACTTAAAGTAGAATTTCTGTCACAATATGGGAGGGCTACCCTAACCCTTATCTTATTGATGGGCTAGCGCCACTCCTCCTGCAGAAAAGACACAAAGTGTCACAAGCACTCCCATCGCCCATTCACTTAAAGCAGAGCCGGGAAATGTGGCTCTGTGCTTTCGGCCAAGATGACGGGGCCCAGGATCTGAAATTCCGCTTTAAGTCAAACTCCTAGTCCATCATATAACAATGGGCTGTGGGAGAGGACAAATGATGTAATTGTTCATACAGGGTGGAAATTAAATTGGGGGCTGTAGGGCTAAATTACACAATTTTTTATAAGACTACATTTTTAAAATGGGAACAAAAGCTTGTATTATTATTTTTTTTTAAGTAAAAATATTTAGCATTAGGGTAGTTAACAAAAGAACAGACTAGGGATGGGGAGCAGGGAGTGGAATATAGACCTGTGCTACCAGAGACACAAGCAGTCAATCATCTGACGCATGGAAGGCATGACACACTGATGAGGAACTTGTTTCTTCAGCCAACAAGTTGTCAGTAACTAGTTTGTCTGTAACAAGACAGAAAACCAAGGCTAGGACTAATACGAAGGATGTCACAGTCTATGGAGGCAGGGGCAGGCTGATAGGTAATAGCCACCAATGCTCTGGCCAGGTGGTGGGGTTTTAACATAGAAGACATCAAGCAAAACACCGGATTACTCCATTGAGATGACCTGTCAAAAAGTAGGCATAGAAACTTGACAATGAGTTTTATCGACCAGACAGATGAATGCAGCAGCATGTAAGCTTCTGGGTACCCCTTCTATCAATGCCTGGCTCTATAGAGGGAAGCTCAGGATGACAAAAATGGGAAAAAATCTAAATTGTGTGGTCTATGCCTTTTCTATTCTTTTTACCAGAATGATTCTTTGAGAACTCATAACTGCGCTGCTTTAAAAGCTTTACCTTTCCCTTTTGTGGGGGAGGGTGATATAGAAAGGGGTTATTTCTTGTTAAAAATGTTATTTGCTTGGTTTTATGAAAATACAGAAGGGGGGTGACGTTTAGTATAGCAAGTAACACAGCTTGGTTAAGCATTATACATATATTGTAATCAGGCCTCATACATTATTAACCAATACAGTTATTATAATTGTTAAAATATAATTGTATGGAAAACATATGCAGAACTGCTGCTAAATATGTCAAATATGTGAGATATGCTCCTGTACTAAGTCACTTTTAATATGAAAGAACAAACACTGGATACACATGGGAAAGAAATAGCTTAACAAGACATACGGAAAGCCAAGTAAGCTTTTTTCTAGCATAAAGTCACTTATACCAGGCAGCATGCACAATGGATGGATTTAGACTTTAGAAAATTCAGTTTTCCTTTATTTGCAGCATTGGGAATAAGAGTGCACTGTTGCATGTGATCTTTAAAAATACACAAGTTTAAAGTCTTACTTACTAGGATCTAAAAATGTGTAGTACAGTCTTGACCAAAGTGACCTGTCATCATCCATACGCCTAATGAGCTCAAAATCCAGCTTTTAACTTGGACGTTTATAGTTTTAGTGTTACAGACTCAAATTCCATTAGTTAATTCCTTCTTTTATAGAAAGTACTGATGTTTATTCCACTCTCTTGTGAAGATCAAAGTTTTTCCACTGTACACCGTTTTCTCACTAACATCAATACTGTTTTTTTCTTTGTGAACTCTTGACTTTGTAAACTTGGCAGCTCTTACTTTCAGAGCCGACATCCTCATTATTCATAAGCTGAACATTGTATTTGGTGTTTGTTTTTATTTTTCTCTCACTATTCAGGATTTTTAATAATTTATCGATTCCACTCAACTACTTGCTAATGAATTTGCATAACATGAAAATGAATTTGGACATCTCTTGGCATTTTCTTTAACCATTATATCAAATATAGGCAATATGCTGCTTTTAGTTATAACTTGGTTTTAGGATTTTAAAGGGGTTGTCCAGACAAAAAGAAAAGACTACATTCCCCTGACCACCAGCAGACTTGATTACTAACAGCCCTGCATGATAAATATCTGCCCTTCTTTGGGTGTCATCCCCAATATCTCAGGGTGGAAGATCAGGTAATGTGCCCCCTTGTCTAACCAACAAGGGTGTCTGCTCCCTCTTGCCTAAAAACAAATATTTTCTTGAATAAATTTGAGGAATTTAAGTTTGAGGTTTCTGAGGTTTTTTTTTTCTTTCTTGCAGTAACACAGTAGCAGTCCACCTTAGGGAGACAGCTATTTTAGGCCTAAAAGAGACTGAAACTACCCTATTCAATGGTAAAATGAAAACTCAATGGGGGATGCCACACACTGGCTGTAATAAGGGATACTGCACAGTTCCTGTGATGAGGGATGCCGCACCCTGTCTGTAATAAGAGATGATGCACGCTGCCTTTAATTGGGAATGCCACACACTGCCTGTAATGGGGGATGATGCACTGCCTGTATGGGGGGGGGGGCGATGCACACTGCCAGTTATGAGGAATGTCGCACACTGCCTGTAATAGGGATGCCATACACTGGCTGTAATGAGGGATGACGCACACTGGCTCTAATGAGGGATGCCGAACACTGTCTGTAATAGGGGGATGCCACACACTGTCTGTAATAAGGGACGCTGCACACTGTCTGTAATAAGGGATGCTGCACACTGGCTGTAATGAGGGAACTCTGCAAACTGGCTGTAATGAGGGATGACGCACACTGCATGTAATGTAGGGATTCCGCACACTGCTTCTAATGGGGGGGTGTCGCACACTGGGCATACTGAGGGATGCCGCACACTGGCTATAATGAGATTACTGGCACACTGCACACTGGGGGGGCCATAGGGTCTGCAGGGCATTTTCCCTGTGGGCTGCGCCCCCCTTATGTAAATATCACAATGGTCCATGTGCAGAATGAGTTGCTGTGCTGTTTTGGCTTTAATTATAGTGTATAGTAACGGATGAGTACTCCAGCCCGGAACTGTGTGAGGGCCGACCAGCAACATAGATAACGTTTTACACCTTCCAAGCTCTGTGAAGCTTGTGTCTTGTATATTGTAAGCTGATCCCTGAGCTGCTCCCAGAGCTGGAACCTCTCCCCGGAACCTTTCCCCCGCTCTGCACGTTGCCCCGGGCTTGTAAATGAAGCACACAGTAACGGGATTCAGCAACATGTCATCAATCTCGCCTGACTGCAGACAGCGCCGATGCAAACAGACGCAGATTTCTTCTACAAGCTACAGTGTGATGAGAGGTTAGATAATCAGCCCTGACCGGCTAACTAATAGTAAAAAGAGAAATGGTGAAAAAAGTCAGAATGGCAGCTAGACCTACTCTGAGAGGGAAAAATAAATGGGCTGAAGAGAGAATGAAAAGACAGAGAAGAGACACATGTGAGAAAACAGCGTGATAGAACAAAGAGGAAAAGAAGATGGTAAAAAATAGAGTTAAAGCCAGAGAAAAGCAGAAAAAGTGATGACTGGAGAAAAGGTCAGACCATAACCTCTTCAGGGCCATCACATCCTGGTTAGGGTGGCCCCTTGCATTAAAGTGACAAACAGGACTGTATTATACCATATACCAGTGCAGACAGCCTGGTCCCAGGACCTTGTACTTACCATGCCTTTAGTAGTGGAAGGAGGTAAGTGTTTAGGGGGGGTTAGTGATTAGGCTTCTCCTGTTGGTATTCTGCGCGGGCATCCCTCTATCAGATGCACCCCCCTCCACTGCTGCTTTATAGGACCCTCCAGTCTCATTTCACTGAAGGGTACCTCTAAAAGCCCATGGAAATGTTCAAAATCAGGCAGAATTTCTTACTTCTCTATGCTTCCATGCCACTTTAGTAGCCCACATGACCACCGCTGGGCAATAGGCTTCACTAAACAAGTGGTAGAGCAACTAGGGAGGAGCATGAGCTAGCAACTCATCCAGGTGATCCCACAAAGCATGCGTGGGTCACTGGACAATCAGCCCTTATGCTCTATTTATATCTTGCTTTGCCAACCTCACATTAGATCTAATGTTATATTGCCTAGAAAGATGACTGGAGCGTGTTGCTGGCCGCTCCTCTGCCTGCCTGACATTCAGAAATGTCTGGCGCAAGTACAGGCCTCAGACAGAAGCATATCGAGGATGTAGCCACTGCTCACCTATGCACTTTGGGCTCACCAGCTACATGAGTATACCAGGCAATATCACACAGCAGGGCATCCTGATTGAGGGATCGTTGGTCATTGTTCCTCATAAAAGAATGTATAAACGAATCAGCAGTGGATGCTCCAAAAAGCAACAGGGCTGATCAGGGACAAAAGAATCAGCCCAAGCTGTGTGTTCGCAATTAAATAATTTTGAATGGAATTAATCAAAATCATAGCTGTGCACCAGTACTGCTATGGCTCTAACACAATATACTGGGCCGGTCACAGCACAGTAGGGCCAGTGTGACCAGTAAAATCCCAGGCTGTTTTTTGACTCCAGTCCGCCCCTGGCTATGTAAGTGTAGATGCGACGACTGTTTTATTACACAGAGGGACATCCCGAATCCTAGCACCCCAGGGAAAGGGAATTGGCTGCCTTGCAGTCATTTAGACTCCTCAGCAGGCTAAAAGGCCTGACATTTCCCTGCATTATTCACCTAACTTCATCCTTAATGGGTGCAGCTAGAGATGAGCGAACTTTTGAAAAATTCGATTCGACTGATTCGCCGAATTTTCCGACAAAAATCGTTTCGACGCGAATTTATTCGCTATTAAAAACGGCTATTTCTGAGCCTCCTAGAGCCTCAATAGGGTTGTAAACCATTTTGCCTTGCTGTAACACGCATAGGATGCGTGCTGGGTTAGTTAAATAATACTGTAAATAAATATCACATGCAGATCAGAGGCATCGCTAATAGAATCGCAGAGCGGCACAATTGCAGAGAATTGAAGTGGCATCACTATGAGGGGCAGGAGCCCAAACATTGCTTTAAAGAGACACCGGAGTTGGCAGCAGCAGGAGCCCAAAAATTGGATGAATCACACCCTGGAGTTGCAAGCAGCAGCAGGAGCCCAAACATTGGCTGAAAGAGACACTGGAGTTGGCAGCAGCAGGAGCCCCAAAATTGACTGACACACCCTGGAGTTTCAAGCAGCAGCAGCAGCAGCAGCAGCAGCAGGAGCCCAAACATAGCTTGAAAGAGACACTGGAGTTTGCTGCAGGAGCCCAAAGATTGGATGAATCACACCCTGCAGTTGCAAGCAGCAGCAGCAGGAGCCCAAATATTCCTTTAAAGAGACACTGGATTTGGCAGCAGGAGCCCAAAATTGGATGAATCACACCCTGGAGTTGGCAGCAGCAGCAGCAGCAGAAGCCCAAACATTACTTTAAATAGACACTGGAGTTGGCAGCAGGAGCCCAAAGATTGGATGAATCACACCCTGGAGTTGGCAGCAGCAGCAGCAGGAGCCCAAACATTACTTTAAAGAGACACTGGGTTGGCTTCAGGAGCCCAAAAATTGGATGGTTCACACCCTGGAGTTGGCAGCAGCAGCAGCAGCAGGAGCCCAAACATTACTTTAAAGAGACACTGGGGTTGGCTTCAGGAACCCAAAAATTGGATGAATCACACCCTGGAGTTGGCAGCAGCAACAGGAGCCCAAACATTACTTTAAAGAGACACTGGAGTTGGCTTCAGGAGCCCAAAAATTGGATGATTCACACCCTGGAGTTGGCAGCAGCAGCAGCAGCAGGAGCCCAAACATTACTTTAAAGAGACACTGGAGTTGGCAGCAGGAGCCCAAAATTGGATGAATCACACCCTGGAGTAGGCAGCAGCAGCAGGAGCCCAAACATTACTTTAAAGAGACACTGGAGTTGGCTTCAGGAGCCCAAAAATTGGATGATTCACACCCTGGAGTTGGCAGCAGCAGCAGCAGCAAGAGCCCAAACATTACTTTAAAGAGACACTGGGGTTGGCAGCAGGAGCCCAAAAATTGGATGAATCACACCCTGGAGTTGGCAGCAGCAGCAGCAGCAGGAGCCCAAACATTACTTTAAAGAGACACTGGAGTTGGTTTCAGGAGCCCAAAAATTAGATGAATCAGACCCTGGAGTTGGCAGCAGCAGCAGGAGCCCAAACATTACTTTAAAGAGACACTGGGGTTGGCAGCAGGAGCCCAAAGATTGGATGAATCACACCCTGGAGTTGGCAGCAGCAGCAGGAGCCCAAACATTACTTTAAAGAGACACTGGAGTTGGCTTCAGGAGCCCAAAAATTGGATGATTCACACCCTGGAGTTGGCAGCAGCAGCAGCAGCAAGAGCCCAAACATTACTTTAAAGAGACACTGGGGTTGGCAGCAGGAGCCCAAAAATTGGATGAATCACACCCTGGAGTTGGCAGCAGCAGCAGCAGGAGCCCAAACATTACTTTAAAGAGACACTGGAGTTGGTTTCAGGAGCCCAAAAATTAGATGAATCAGACCCTGGAGTTGGCAGCAGCAGCAGGAGCCCAAACATTACTTTAAAGAGACACTGGGGTTGGCTTCAGGAGCCCAAAAATTGGATGAATCACACTCTGGAGTTGGCAGCAGCAGCAGCAGCAGGAGCCCAAACATTACTTTAAAGAGACACTGGGGTTGGCTTCAGGAGCCCAAAAAATGGATGAATCACACCCTGGAGTTGGCAGCAGCAGCAGGAGCCCAAACATTACTTTAAAGAGACACTGGGGTTGTCTTCAGGAGCCCAAAAATTGGATGAATCACACCCTGGAGTTGGCAGCAGCAGCAGGAGCCCAAACATTACTTTAAAGAGACACTGGGGTTGGCTTCAGGAGCCCAAAAATTGGATGAATCACACCCTGGAGTTGGCAGCAGCAGCAGCAGGAGCCCAAACATTACTTTAAAGAGACACTGGGGTTGGCTTCAGGAGCCCAAAAATTGGATGAATCACACCCTGGAGTTGGCAGCAGCAGCAGGAGCCCAAACATTACTTTAAAGAGACACTGGGGTTGGCTTCAGGAGCCCAAAAATTGGATGAATCACACCCTGGAGTTGGCAGCAGCAGCAGGAGCCCAAACATTACTTTAAAGAGACACTGGGGTTGGCTTCAGGAGCCCAAAAATTGGATGAATCACACCCTGGAGTTGGCATCAGCAGGAGCAGCAGGAGCCCAAACATTACTTTAAAGAGACACTGGGGTTGGCAGCAGGAGCCCAAAGATTGGATGAATCACACCCTGGAGTTGGCAGCAGCAGCAGCAGCAGGAGCCCAAACATTACTTTAAAGAGACACTGGGGTTGGCAGCAGGAGCCCAAAAATTGGATGAATCACACCCTGGAGTTGGCAGCAGCAGCAGCAGCAGGAACCCAATCATTACTTTAAAGAGACACTGGGGTTGGCTTCAGGAACCCAAAAATTGGATGACTCACACCCTGGAGTTGGCAGCAGCAGCAGCAGCAGCAGGAGCCCAAACATTACTTTAAAGAGACACTGGGGTTGGCTTCAGGAGCCCAAAAATTGGATGAATCACACCCTGGATTTGGCAGCAGCAGGAGCCCAAACATTACTTTAAAGAGACACTGGGGTTGGCTTCAGGAGCCCAAAAATTGGATGAATCACACCCTGGAGTTGGCAGCAGCAGCAGGAGCCCAAACATTACTTTAAAGAGACACTGGGGTTGGCTTCAGGAGCCCAAAAATTGGATGAATCACACCCTGGAGTTGGCAGCAGCAGCAGGAGCCCAAATATTACTTTAAAGAGACACTGGGGTTGGCTTCAGGAGCCCAAAAATTGGATGAATCACACCCTGGAGTTGGCAGCAGCAGCAGCAGGAGCCCAAACATTACTTTAAAGAGACACTGGGGTTGGCTTCAGGAGCCCAAAAATTGGATGAATCACACCCTGGAGTTGGCAGCAGCAGCAGGAGCCCAAACATTACTTTAAAGAGACAATGGGGTTGGCTTCAGGAGCCCAAAAATTGGATGAATCACACCCTGGAGTTGGCAGCAGCAGCAGCAGGAGCCCAAACATTACTTTAAAGAGACACTGGGGTTGGCTTCAGGAGCCCAAAAATTGGATGAATCACACCCTGGAGTTGGCAGCAGCAGCAGCAGCAGGAGCCCAAACATTACTTTAAAGAGACACTGGGGTTGGCTTCAGGAGCCCAAAAATTGGATGAATCACACCCTGGAGTTGGCATCAGCAGGAGCAGCAGGAGCCCAAACATTACTTTAAAGAGACACTGGGGTTGGCTTCAGGAGCCCAAAAATTGGATGAATCACACCCTGGAGTTGGCAGCAGCAGCAGGAGCCCAAACATTACTTTAAAGAGACACTGGGGTTGGCAGCAGGAGCCCAAAAATTGGATGAATCACACCCTGGAGTTGGCAGCAGCAGCAGCAGCAGGAACCCAATCATTACTTTAAAGAGACACTGGGGTTGGCTTCAGGAACCCAAACATTGGATGAATCACACTCTGGAGTTGGCAGCAGCAGCAGCAGCAGCAGCAGCAGGAGCCCAAACATTACTTTAAAGAGACACTGGGGTTGGCTTCAGGAGCCCAAAAATTGGATGAATCACACCCTGGAGTTGGCAGCAGCAGCAGCAGGAGCCCAAACATTACTTTAAAGAGACACTGGGGTTGGCTTCAGGAGCCCAAAAATTGGATGAATCACACCCTGGAGTTGGCAGCAGCAGCAGGAGCCCAAATATTACTTTAAAGAGACACTGGGGTTGGCTTCAGGAGCCCAAAAATTGGATGAATCACACCCTGGAGTTGGCAGCAGCAGCAGCAGCAGCAGGAGCCCAAACATTACTTTAAAGAGACACTGGGGTTGGCTTCAGGAGCCCAAAAATTGGATGAATCACACTCTGGAGTTGGCAGCAGCAGCAGGAGCCCAAACATTACTTTAAAGAGACAATGGGGTTGGCTTCAGGAGCCCAAAAATTGGATGAATCACACCCTGGAGTTGGCAGCAGCAGGAGCCCAAACATTACTTTAAAGAGACACTGGGGTTGGCTTCAGGAGCCCAAAAATTGGATGAATCACACCCTGGAGTTGGCAGCAGCAGCAGGAGCCCAAACATTACTTTAAAGAGACACTGGGGTTGGCTTCAGGAGCCCAAAAATTGGATGAATCACACCCTGGAGTTGGCAGCAGCAGCATCAGGAGCCCAAACATTACTTTAAAGAGACACTGGGGTTGGCTTCAGGAGCCCAAAAATTGGATGAATCACACCCTGGAGTTGGCATCAGCAGGAGCCCAAAAATTGGCCTAAAGACATAAATATGTTTTGCACCATTTGGAAAGTGTAAAACGTGGCACCATGCTGAATCTCGTCGCATGCATCAGGCATTGGTGGGTGGAAATCCTGGCTGATCCATCCCTGATTCATTTTGACAAAGGTGAGTCTCTCCACATTTTTAGTTGACAGACGAGTTCTCCTCGCCGTAACTATGGTCCCCGCCGCACTAAACACCCGCTCAGATGGCACGCTACTTGCCGGGCAGGACAGCTTTTCCAGGGCAAACTCTGCTAGTTGCGGCCACAAATCAAGTTTGGCTGCCCAGAAGTCCAGCGGATCCTCAAGGTGTGTTGGCATGGTCATGTCAAAGTATGACATGACCTGCTGGTTCAGGTCCTGCTCCAGGTCTTCCTGCTGCTCATGAGTAGCCTCACTATGCGGGTGTAGAAAGCTACTCATTAGCGACTGAAGACTGAGGCTGCTGCTGATGGAGCTGCTGCTGCTGCTCCTGCCAACCCCCCCAGCAGCCATGACAGTGGAAGGTGAGCGCAGAGGTCCCCTCGAGTCAGACCTGCGAGAGTATGGACCATGGCGCAGATAGGCATCTGCCAACTGCCTACGTAGAATGTCTTTGTAGTAGCTCAGTTTGTCCTCCCTCTCGGTGGGTTTAAAAAATGCCCCCATTTTGTGCCGAGGGTCCAATAAGGTGGACAGCCAGAAGTCATCCCGCCGACAGATGGAAACAATTCTGGGGTCACTACGCAAGCACGTGAGCATGCTTCCTGCCATTTGCGCAAGTGACTCGGATGGACTACCTGTCTCCATCTCCACTGCATACTGCCACGGTGTGCCCGGGTCCTCTCCTTCCTCCTTCCTCCTTCCTCGCCTTCCTCCAAAACCTCTAGCTCCTCTGGCTGCTCCTGCTCCTCCTCTCCTGTCCGCTGACTAGATAAACCAGCCGTTTCGCCAAGCCTAAACTGTGTTTCGCTGGGCAACTCCTCCTCCTCTTCCTCCTCCTCCTCCAGTTCAGCTCCAACGGGATTCATGTGGCCGTAAGATGTAAACACCATGTCTCCAGTGCCCTGACCAGCCATGGTTTCCAACATGTGCTGTAGTACATGAAGCAGTGGAATCACGTAGTTCATCCCGTAATCCTGCCGACTGACAAATAAAGTGGCTTCCTCAAAGGGCCTGAGCAAACGGCAGGTGTCATGTATGAGCTGCCACTGGTTGACATTGAAGTTACACAGGGGAGTCCCCCTATCTGCTTGGATCATCAGGAAATCCGTGATGGCTTTTCTCTGTTCATATAATCGGTCCAACATGTGAAGGGTGGAATTCCAACGGGTGGAAACATCGCAAATCAGACTATGTTGGGGGATACCGTTCTGACGCTGTAGCTCAAGAAGGGTGTGTTTGGCGGTGTATGAGTGGCTGAAGTGCATGCAAAGTTTCCTTGAAGTTGTTAGGATGTCTTGCAGATGGGGGGAACACTTCAGAAACCGCTTGACAACCAGATTGAAGATGTGAGCCATGCAGGGGGCATGGGTCAGGCTTCCTTGGCGCAGCGCAGACAAAATGTTCTTCCCATTGTCGGTAACCATGATTCCCATTTTAAGTTTTCTTGGAGTAAGCCATGTTTGGATTTCCTGATGAATAAATTTAAGAAGTTCCTCCCCTGTGTGACTCCGTTCGCCAAGACAAACCATGTGAAGCACTGCGTGACACCTCCGTGCCCTGCACACATGGTAGACTGGAGGGGCACTGAGACTTGAGCCTACAGTGGAGGGTGAGGAGATGGCGGAGGATGAGGAGGCCGAGTCGCACAGTGTCACAGGCCCAACGGGCAGGGAATGCGGAGGCCGAAGCGGCGTGACCTGTCCAAGTTGCTGCTGCAAAGGGACCACATTCACCCAGTGGGCCGTAAACGACATGTACTGTCCCTGACCGTAGTTACAGCTCCAGACGTCGGCGCTGCCATGCACTTTGCTACACAGGCTCAAGGACTGGGCCACCTTCTGTTCAACAAAAGTGTGCAGCGCTGGTACTGCCTTCTTGGCAAAGAAATGACGGCGTGGGACTCTCCACCTCGGCTCGGCACAAGCCATCAATTCTCTGAAAGGTGCAGAGTCCACCACCTGAAAAGGGAGCGACTGCAGCACCAGCAACTTGGACAGGAGCACATTCAGCGCATACAGCACAGTGGGCGCATACTGCTGTCTCTTGGACATGGCTTCGCTGATGGATTGCTGGCGGGATGCATGACTTAGAGGAAGATGAGGAGGAGCAGGAGCGACAGAGGATGGGTATGACGCACAGCTGCCTTCGGCTGAGGTGCTGGAGCCTTGGCTGGCAGAAATTGGGAGCGGCGTGCCACTCGGTGAGGAAGCAGTCTGGCCCACCTCTCCGGAGCCTAGGTTCTCCCAGGCCGCTTTATGGTGACGCTGCATATGTTGACGCAGGGCCGTGGTGCCAACATTTGGACCCTGGCCACGCTTCACGTTCTGCCTACATATCTTGCATGTGGCCATGTTACCCTCCTGCGGATGCTTCAGGAAAAACTGCCACACTGCCGAGTAGCTACTTTTCCCACCAACAGGCCTCACTGATTTGCTGCTATTGTTGCCAGCTCCAGGAACCCCTGCCCCACTACCTCCCGATAAGGTAGCCTGCCGCGCAGCAGGTGCTCTACCCCGGCCCCGGCCCCGTTTGGCTCCAGGCTTTACAATTGTGCCCCCATGCTGCCTGCCAACCATGCTGCTAACACCTTGCTGCCTGAGCTGCTGACTCCGGGGCAACCTGCGCCCCTCTTCTCCTGATGATGACGATGAAGCCCCTTCATCACCCGGCTCCCAAGTGCGATCGGCTTCATCGTCATCATCATTATCACCGAGTTGTGGCTGTACGTCACTGATGTTCGTGGATTCGTCAACAGTGTCTGGCGCAGGAGCTGGAACGCTCGCAGCACCCACGACACTGTCCACATCACTATTTGTCTGCCTAGCTAAAGAAGCCACCTCCATTTCTTGGCTGGGCAGTAGCTGCTGACTGTCCTCTATCTGATCGTCCTCCTCACTAAAGAGTGGAGCTGAACCCAAAGCATAGGATACGTCGCTGGGGGAGGGAACGGCGTTGGACAGAGGCAATGGGAGGACAGGGACTGCCAGGCATGCCAACTCAGGGTTGTGTCAGAGGAACCTACCGACCCTAGACTGGGGGTCTCAGACGTAAGTTGTGATGATGTTGTTGATGAGCGCGTTAACCAATCTACCACGGCAGATGCGTTACTGGTAGAGACCCGACCGCTAGCAGATACTGGCAGATTAGGTCTCTCAGCGTGACTCCTGCTGCTACTGGCCCCCGGTCTCCTGCGACCTCTGCCTGCGGAATCTTGGCCTCTGCCACTCCTCTTTTCACTTCCAGGCACTTGTCTGCCCGACATAGTCTAACTGGCGTGGTAGTAGGTGATATTTTAAGAACCCCCAGGCAGCGGTGGGTCTATATGAAACAGAATATAATGCACACCAAAAGTGAGCAGTAACACTCAGCCTCCAACAGGCCTGCCTAGTGTAAATAAGAGAGCTGCTTAGTGTAAATAAAGAGGGGTATGGTATGTTACAGAATGGGATGCCCCAACAGCAGTGCACCTGGGAGCAGTAGTACTATGCAAAGCAAAAGTGTCTTTATCAGGCCAAATTATTTTTAGAATAAGTGCAAAGGGTTATAGTAAATAGAGGCTGGTGTAGTCACAGAATGGGATGCCACAACAGCAGTACACCTGGGAGCAGTAGTACTATGCAAAGCAAAAGTGTCTTTATCAGGCCAAATTACTTTTAGAATAAGTGCAAAGGGTTATAGTAAATAGAGGCTGGTGTAGTCACAGAATGGGATGCCCCAACCGCAGTGCACCTGGGAGCAGTAGTACTATGCAAAGCAAAAGTGTCTTTATCAGGCCAATTTACTTTTAGAATAAGTGCAAAGGGTTGTAGTAAATAGAGGCTGGTGTAGTCACAGAATGGGATGCCACAACAGCAGTGCACCTGGGAGCAGTAGTACTATGCAAAGCAAAAGTGTCTTTATCAGGCCAAATTACTTTTAGAATAAGTGCAAAGGGTTATAGTAAATAGAGGCTGGTGTAGTCACAGAATGGGATGCCCCAACCGCAGTGCACCTGGGAGCAGTAGTACTATGCAAAGCAAAAGTGTCTTTATCAGGCCAAATTACTTTTAGAATAAGTGCAAAGAGTTATAGTAAATAGAGGCTGGTGTAGTCACAGAATGGGATGCCACAACAGCAGTGCACCTGGGAGCAGTAGTACTATGCAAATCAAAAGTGTCTTTATCAGGCCAAATACTTTTAGAATAAGTGCAAAGGGTTATAGTAAATAGAGGCTGGTGTAGTCACAGAATGGGATGCCCCAACCGCAGTGCACCTCGGAGCAGTAGTACTATGCAAAGCAAAAGTGTCTTTATCAGGACAAATTACTTTTAGAATAAGTGCAAAGGGTTATAGTAAATAGAGGCTGGTGTAGTCACAGAATGGGATGCCTCAACAGCAGTGCACCTGGGAGCAGTAGTACTATGCAATGCAAAAGTGTCTTTATCAGGCCAAATTACTTTTAGAATAAGTGCAAAGGGTTATAGTAAATAGAGGCTGGTGTAGTCACAGAATGGGATGCCTCAACAGCAGTGCACCTGGGAGCAGTAGTACTATGCAAATCAAAAGTGTCTTTATCAGGCCAAATACTTTTAGAATAAGTGCAAAGGGTTATAGTAAATAGAGGCTGGTGTAGTCACAGAATGGGATGCCCCAACCGCAGTGCACCTCGGAGCAGTAGTACTATGCAAAGCAAAAGTGTCTTTATCAGGCCAAATTACTTTTAGAATAAGTGCAAAGGGTTATAGTAAATAGAGGCTGGTGTAGTCACAGAATGGGATGCCACAACAGCAGTGCACCTGGGAGCAGTAGTACTATGCAAAGCAAAAGTGTCTTTATCAGGCCAAATTACTTTTAGAATAAGTGCAAAGGGTTATAGTAAATAGAGGCTGGTGTAGTCCCAGAATGGGATGCCACAACAGCAGTGCACCTGGGAGCAGTAGTACTATGCAAAGCAAAAGTGTCTTTATCAAGCCAAATTACTTTTAGAATAAGTGCAAAGGGTTACAGTAAATAGAGGCTGGTGTAGTCACAGAATGGGATGCCCCAACCGCAGTGCACCTGGGAGCAGTAGTACTATGCAATGCAAAAGTGTCTTTATCAGGCCAAATTACTTTTAGAATAAGTGCAAAGGGTTATAGTAAATAGAGGCTGGTGTAGTCACAGAATGGGATGCCACAACAGCAGTGCACCTGGGAGCAGTAGTACTATGCAAAGCAAAAGTGTCTTTATCAGGCCAAATTACTTTTAGAATAAGTGCAAAGGGTTATAGTAAATAGAGGCTGGTGTAGTCACAGAATGGGATGCCACAACCGCAGTGCACCTGGGAGCAGTAGTACTATGCAAAGCAAAAGTGTCTTTATCAGGCCAAATTACTTTTAGAATAAGTGCAAAGGGTTATAGTAAATAGAGGCTGGTGTAGTCACAGAATGGGATGCCACAACAGCAGTGCACCTGGGAGCAGTAGTACTATGCAAAGCAAAAGTGTCTTTATCAGGCCAAATTACTTTTAGAAAAAGTGCAAAGGGTTATAGTAAATAGAGGCTGGTGTAGTCACAGAATGGGATGCCACAACAGCAGTGCACCTGGGAGCAGTAGTACTATGCACAGCAAAAGTGACTTTATCAGGCCAAATTACTTTTAGAATAAGTGCAAAGGGTTATAGTAAATAGAGGCTGGTGTAGTCACAGAATGGGATGCCACAACAGCAGTGCACCTGGGAGCAGTAGTACTATGCAATGCAAAAGTGTCTTTATCAGGCCAAATTACTCTTAGAATAAGTGCAAAGGGTTATAGTAAGTAGAGGCTGGTGTAGTCACAGAATGGGATGCCACAACAGCAGTACACCTGGGAGCAGTAGTACTATGCAAAGCAAAAGTGTCTTTATCAGGCCAAATTACTTTTAGAATAAGTGCAAAGGGTTATAGTAAATAGAGGCTGGTGTAGTCACAGAATGGGATGCCACAACAGCAGTGCACCTGGGAGCAGTAGTACTATGCAAAGCAAAAGTGTCTTTATCAGGCCAAATTACTTTTAGAATAAGTGCAAAGGGTTATAGTAAATAGAGGCTGGTGTAGTCACAGAATGGGATGCCACAACAGCAGTGCACCTGGGAGCAGTAGTACTATGCAAAGCAACAGTGGTTAACCAGGGTGAAACAGCTAACAAAGCCAGTGACCCAGGCAGTAACACTCAGGCTGCATGAAAACAAAAAAAAATCCCTGTCACTGCATCCGTTTTTTTCCTACCTTTCCTTGCTTCTCCCTGACTTCCTGCCTGTCTCCCGCCTGTCTACTGGCTGTCTACTGGCTGCCCCTAACTCTCTACCTATCTCTCCCTGAATACAGTCTGCAGTGTCCTCCTGAGTCCTGGCTCTCACGAATGCAATAGACAAATGCGCAAAAGCAAGATGGCCGTCGCCTTATATAGCGCTGTGACGTCAGCTGATAGGCTGCATGTGACTGTCCCAGCATACACTGCCCCAGCTTACATGTCTGGACATGTCACGTAGACCATCCTAGAATGCCTGTCATTGAAATGAATGGATTTTAGAAAAAAAATTCGCTCGAATTCGGATTCGGATCAAATCCGGGTTCGTCCAGATCGATTCGCTCATCCCTAGTTGCAGCCTTAACTTACCTTTAATTTAAAGTTGATATTTTGAAAGTTTCTAATTTAAGGGAACTCCATATACTAAATCATTTTTTGGACTTGATGCTGTTAACATAGAGATTATGATATTGATTATGGTAGCACTTTAATTTTTCATATTCGTAATGAATGGCTATGTGCATTTACAGCAAATGGCTCATTATCCTATTAATGCTAATGCTCTGTAATTTAAATCTGCTTCTAAAACAGCAGTATCCCCATTTTACTTCTCTCTAATTTCTCTCGGTCATTCTTTTCTTTTACATTACCCCGTTTTATCACATTCCATTTTTCTCATTTTACATACCTAGTGAGAGTATATTGTCCTGGAAATGAAGCTTATATTTACCTGGGAAAAAGAAAGGGCTTTATTATTGAATTGGCTGAAAAGCAAAAACATGGAAATAAGCTTTATTGATATAAAATCACAACCTCATTCAAAGCCCTTAAATATTAAATGCATGCATACTTCCTGGCACTGAATGCAGCGCTATTGCAAAAAGCCAATAACACTGTGTTGATGGAAAGACACATTACTCAAAACGTTTATCTAATTTGCTCTGCAAAGGTAAGAAGGAGGATACTCTACATGGCCAAATCATTTTCATTGTTTTTATCTTAGAATGTAAAGGGCATCTTTTTTAAAATTGTATTTATTTTTTTAAGCCACTTTTTTGACTGAGATCAGCCTGAGGCTGGCCTGGCAGTTTTGTAATGTTTGTTTTACTTAAACCAAATACATTATTTTTTCACTTAGAGGCTGATTCGCTACTAACGCCAGGCATTAGCAGATGAGCGTCTGTACAGCGGTGCTTAGAGTGTCACGGTCGCTCTAGTAACCTGGCCAGCATTGATGAATGTGATGTGTGTTGGGCACTGTAACAACAGTACAGCGCTGCAGTGAGCGATAGGTAGGGCCAGCTTAGGCCCTTATTCATCAAGTGATAGCGCCAGGTAGTGTCTCACTAGCGCCAGGTATCGCCAGGTATCGCCAACGGCGGCTACCGACTACAGAACGCCAGGCTGCGAACACAATCACGCATTTATCACGCTAAATGAGGCTAGCGCCGGCGAAAGCGTCAGCTAGCGTGGGATTCATCATGTAGCCGACTGCAACGAACAGCGCAGCTACTAATCCCATCCCACTAATCCAATGCATTTCAATGGAGCAATCTTTAAATATTCATAAATAATTGTTATTAATGTTTTTTTTTTTTTTTAAATGTCCAAAATTCGGTGACTACTTCTGCAATGTTATATATTTTTTTAAAGGTGAAATTTTTTTTCCAAAAAATAAGGTTGTTTGGGGGTTAAAAAATGACTTTTAACCCATCGCCGCCAGCGCACTGGGGTTTAAACAAGCATTTCACAGCGCGAGAAATTTTTGAGCGTGATTTGTTAATGAATATGCTGGGAGCCGTTCGCTATGGCCATTCGCTGTCATGCGCTCCCATATACAGCGCGGAACCTGTCAAACAGCGACTCCTAACCCCGTATTCAACATTTCCGCACACCGACTGAGTCGCTGTCAACAACCGAACAACGGCCAAGCACAGCGAATACTAGCCGGCGCTGTGAAAATAACGCTACTGCCGCTCATCTGTCGCTACCTGGCGCTATTAATAAATCGGCCTCTAAGTGCGTCCGGCATTCGACGCTGCACACCATATTTAACAAAACACTACACACACACAGTGTCGGCGCTCTAAAGCTGGGCGCTGTAGCATAGAGCACCAGACGCTGTGTGATTAAAGTCTGTTTTTTGAACACATATACACCAGTAACAAAGCAAAAACATATGGAATTATGTTGTTTTAACACTGTGACAATAACACTTTAGTGCCAGACCTGTAATGACAATTCTGCATAAAAGTACAAAAAGGAGAGGTCGCACAATGATTTGAGCAAAAAAAAAAAACATTTAAATTGCCAAACACGCTATTTATACACAATTAATGAAACCCCATTGAAATGTATGGGAGAGCGCTACAGAGCAACAGGTGCTACATGGGAGAGCGCTACAGAGCGACAGGTACTACATGGCGCTCCTGAGCCTAGAGCGCCAGCGCTATACACTGAGCCACCTGTAATAATACATGTGACGCTACATGGCGCTGTTAAGGGAGCTCACCAGCTTCGCTTTCTTAAATGTGTTTTGCACTACCTGGTGCTATCCCTTCTTGAATAACCCCCTTAATATGAAACAGCTTTAAAGTGGACCAACACCCAGGGGGGATCTATAAGATTCCCGGACCGATCAGATCCCTCCCCGCGGGGCATCCGAAATCGGGATGTCCCGCGGGGAGGAACCCCCCAGGAGGCCCACAATCCTTACCTTACCGGCGATCCAACGGCGCATGCGCGAGACGCGGCAACGTCTCTCGCTTCTCTCTAGCAGGGCGCGCTCCCGCGCCGGCTGTTTTGTGAATGGCCGGCGCAGGCGCGCTCCCTGTTAGAGGGAAGCGAGAGACGCAGCCAATGACAGCGCTCTGGTATGCGCGTCCAAGCAGCTTTGGACGCGCATACCAGAGCGGCTCTGAGCGCTGTAATTGGCCGGACGAGGTCACGTGGGAGCGGGGAGAGGTGAGTTTTTGCGGGGTGCCCCGCTGTGTGAAACCCCCCCGATCGCCGCAAAAACTCACCTCTCCCCGCTCCCACGTGACCTCGTCTGGCCAATGACAGCGCTCAGAGCCGCTCCACCTAAGTGGACCAACACCCAGGATAGTCAAAATCCTGGGTGTTGGTCCACTTTAAAGGTTGCCACTGTTAAGCACATTTACATAAAAATCCTGATTGTTTAGACATCCAGTGTGTGTTAATTTTTTTTGCTATCCTGAATTCAAATGACTTTGCATGTAGATTATGTAATGTGTGTGTGTGTGTGTGTGTGTGTGTGTGTGTGTGTGTGTGTGTGTGTATATATATATATATATATATATATATATATATATACACACACATATGCCCTAAGCCCAGAATAATTTTACATCCCTATTCCCCCAGGATTCTGATATGAGATGCTTGTTTTCTTTAACTCAGTTTTACATTTTTTCACAATTTCATGCTCCAATGGCTGAGCTGCTCTGCCTGATGAACCTTATTGTTCAGGTGGACCTCTAGTCAAGAAAATAACGCTTAGATATTTGCTCCCCTAAATCACCCTTTGACAATCAGTGGTATATGCTGTTTGAGAGGGCTTAACCCAATGCAGATGTCCTGGAATAGCTGTATTCCTGGAATTACATTGGAACGGCCATCTTGGATCACACCTGTTTACACATGAGCATGAGTGAGGGGATGAGGGAAAGCTTTTGCTAGAACACAGACACACTGCAGTTGAGCTGGGAGCTTCCTTATGATCAGTCCAACTAGCCAGAGAGAGACTGTGAGGCAGATTCATTAACAGCGGCAGGTAGCGACAGTTGAGCTACTGTAGCGGCATTTTCAGAGCACCCGCTAGTAGTCGCTGTGCTTGGCCTTTGTTCGGTAGTTGATAGCGACTCGGTTTGCCGTAATGTTGAATATTGGGTGAGGAGTCGCTATTTGACAGGTTCCGCGCTGTATGGGAGCGCATGATAGCGACTGGTCAGAGCGACCGGCTTCCACCATATTCATTAAAAAATCACACTCAAAAAATTCTCGCGCTGTAAAATGCATGTTTAAACCCCAGAGCGCTGGCGCTGATGGGTTAAAAGTAGTTTTTTAACCCCCAAACAACCATATTTTTGGAAACCAAAAAAACAAGTTTTTTAAACAATTTTGTAATATGAATACATTAATATCAGACCTGTAATATCAATTCTGTACAATTTATTTTTTTATTATTCTAAAATGGCAGAAGTGGTCACAGAATTTTTCACATTTAAAAAAAAAAAATAACAATTAATTATTAATTATTAATTATTGAATATTTAAAGATTGTTCCATTGAAATGCATTGGAGAGCGCCAGGTAGCGAGAGGTCATACCTGTCGCTGTTCAAGGTTGGACGCTGGCGCTGTGGGCTGAGGGCTGAGGCTGGAATAATGATGAATGAGTCGCTATATGGCGCTATCTCAGTCGCTAAGCAGGATTGGCTTGATAAATGTGTGATTGTGGTGGGGAGCCAGCGTTCTCGTGGCGGTGCCTGTCATTACCGGCCGCTCACCAGTCGCTACCTGTCGCTATTCCTTCATAAATAAGGGCCTAAGAGAGATTTACCTCAGAAAAGGGATCAGCATGCCTATTGTGTCACACACTCACACACCAGGCTGGTTCATTACTTGCGCCAGGTACCGGCAGATGAGCGTCTGTTGCGAGGCGCTCAGAGCGACCGCTAGTAGTCGCTGTGATCGACTAAGGGTCGCAGTTTCCGAACGCCTCAGTCGCTGGCTGGCATTGATGAATTTTATGTGTGAGTCGCTATAACACCAGTACATCACTATATGGGAGCAAACGATAGCGACTGGTCAGTGTGAGCGACTCAAACCATATTTATAAAAAAAACAGCCTCACACAGCGCCAGAAGCTGTGTGATTAAATATGGACACATATCCACTAGTAACAAAGCGAAAAAATATGGAATCACATTGTTATTACATTGTGACATTAACACTTTTAATACCAGACCTGTAATGACAATTCTGCATAAAAATATAAAAAATCTAAAAAGTTTTCAAAAATGACTTTAAATAGGCCAGGAGAGGTCACACAATAATTTGATAAAAAAAAAAAAAAAAAATTAAAAGAAAACCCTGTTTAAAGAGAAGAAAAGTAACATCCATTGAAATGTATGGGAGAGCGACAGGTAGCGACAGGTAATACCAGGCGGTATACGCTGAGCCATCTGTGATGATGAATCAGACGCTACATGGCGCTCACCGGAATCTCTTTGATAAATGTGGTATTGCATACAGTGCCCGGCATTCACCGTTCGCTACCTGTTGCTACGAGACACTAACTGCTGCTATCCCTTGTTGAATAAACCCCAAAATGAACAGCTGCTGGAGGGGATGAATGTAACTATGTATCAATGTAAGTCAATGGCCTCTGCTGCCCCAAGCATTGTAACAGTTGTTTACAATGTTGATGTTTTAAGAGCTTTATGAGCAGTGATGAGTCATTAAAACATTAAAAGTGGGGCCCCAAGTTCTAAAACATTATAACACTATGCCCAGTGCCTATAATCCTGTCCCACATGCCCAGGTCCTAGGACAGCTTTGCTACATGCACAGTCCCTACTGTTCTCCAACCATGTAACCAGTCGCTGGCACACAAAGCCGAAGGGAAGGGCATGTGCCTACAATTCCAGTCTGCTGGCTTACGCTGCTCATACATATGCATGGCTGGGACAGCTGATTGGAAGAGAGGTGTTCAGGTGAGAATCATGGTGATTCCATGTGCTTTCAAGCGGCGGGTCATCCAAAATCAGGATGCCTCACCGATAAGTAACAAAACCCAAGAAAAACTGATCTGATCCCTCATAAGAAAGGAAATGTGTAGATAATGCCTTGGAGGTGGCCCTAGTCTCACCTCTTACCCAGGGGTTTTCCTTCACCTCCATTCTCTTCTCAGGCACCGCTGCATAACATGGGCTACTGCAGGGGCTCCAGTAAGATGGCTGCCCCCAGCTGCACTCATGGGGATGGACATTTTACTGGAGCACCTGCCGTAGCCCATTCTGTCAGCTGAAAAATGGACACCAGCTAATTGGCTTTACTGAGGGATGCCCCCACTGGCTGTAAGCTGTACTGAGGGATGCCCCACTGGCTGTACTGAGGGATGCCCCCACTGGCTGTACTGAGGGATGCCCCCACTGGCTGTACTGAGGGATACCCCCACTGGCTGTACTTAGGGATGCCCCCACTGACGGTACTGAGGGATGCCCCCACTGGCTGTACTCAGGGATGCCCCAACTGGCTGTACTGTGGGATGCCCCCACTGGCTGTAAGCTGTACTGAGTGATGCACCAACTGGCTGTACTGAGGGATGCCCCCACTGGCTGTACTGAGGGATGCCCCCACTGGCTGTACTGAGGGATGCCCCAACTGGCTGTACTGTGGGATGCCCCCACTGGCTGTAAGCTGTACTGAGTGATGCACCAACTGGCTGTACTGAGGGATGCACCCACTGGCTGTACTGAGGGATGCACCAACTGGCTGTACTGAGGGATGCACCCACTGGCTGTACTGAGTGATGCACCAACTGGCTGTACTGAGGGATGCCCCCACTGGCTGTAACCTGTACTGAGTGATGCACCAACTGGCTGTACTGAGGGATGCACCCACTGGCTGTACTGAGTGATGCACCAACTGGTTGTACTGAGGGATGCACCCACTGGCTGTATTGAGGGATGCCCCCACTGACTGTACTGAGGGATGACCCTACTGGCTGTAATGACGTATGCCCCCACTGGCTGTACAGAGGGATGCCCCCACTGGCTGTAAGCTGTACTGATGGATGCCCCCACTGACTGTAAGCTGTAATAAGGGAAGCCCCCACTGGCTGTAAGCTACTACAGGTGTATCTGTTTTTCTTACCTCTCTCCCAGTATTAAGGGAACAAGAAGGTTTTTAAAGCTTACATACAAAACTGGCTCAGTTATACTGTACTCTGCTGTATATTGGACTTTTGGTGTTATAGCTTTTCGTTTAACCCTTTAAATGCCAGCCACGTAAAATTTACGTGGTTGCCTCTCCGTCACTTAAGTGCCAGCCACGTAAATTTTACGTGCCTGGCATTCCCCAATCCCACAAAAAAAAGTTTAAAAAAAAGTCACTTACCTGACCCCTTGTTTGGTCCGGCCGGGTCTCCTCTTCAGCCAGCGGGGCTCCGATCGCCGATCGGGGCTTCTACGGCTGCAGGGGAGGGCCCGGAATAGGGTGCCCCCCCCCGTTTCAGCAGCCGCCGGGATTGCCTGTTAAAAAAAAAAAAAAAAAAAAATGACAGTTACTCACCTCCGCTCCCGCCGACTCCCGCCGCCTCTCCTCTTCATGGGGGGGGGGGCTCCGATTACCCCCCCCGGGTCTTCTGTCTTCTGGAGGGGGGCATAACAGCCCTCCCTCCGTCGCATCTTCCGATGGCGGCCGGGTGTCATCGGGGGCGGGGCTAATGACGTCACCGCCGGGTGTCATCGGGGCACCCGGCAGTTCTCCTCTCAGATGCCGGTGACGGCTGGGCGGAGAAGGAGGGAGGTAGGCGATCCTCCGATCGCCTGCCTCCCCCCTTCTCTGCCCAGCTGTCACCTGCATCAGATCGCCGCGGGACAATGCATCTGAAGATCGGAGGTGAGTAAAGGTAAAATGTTTTTTTTTTTTTAAACATATTTGAAAACCTGTGTGTGTCTTTTTATTTATACTGTTAACCCTTTGTGAACTGGTAAGGGGTCCGTGTGACCCCTTATACCAGTTCACAGGGCTCAGGGGTCTGGCAAGTCACCTGCGCTAGCGGGTGGCTTGCCATTAACCCCTGGCACCCCCATTACCTGCCTCCCCAAAGGCCAGGGGGGGGCAGAAGAGCCCGGGCCCACATAGGCTATGTGGGCTCGTAGGCTGCAGGGTGGGGGGGCCACAAAAGCTGGCCCCCCCACTCTGTGCCTACAAGCCCCCATAGCTGGTCCCGGGCTGGTTACTGTGGGTAAGGGGGACCCCACGTTTTTAACCCTTAAAAAAAAAAAAAAAAATGGGGTCCGCCCCCCCGGGAGGGGGGACCCTATGTCATTTTTTTTTTTGATTAACCCTTTGTGTTCTGTCATCCAGCAGCTATAAAAGGCTTCTAGCAAGTGAGCAGAAGCCAGTGATCGCCGAGGGACAGAGTGCTCCAGGATGGATGGGAGGTGAGTAGAGTGTAACAAAAAAATAAAAATTAATAAAATATTTTTTTCTCTGCTTGTGTCTGTGTGATTATTTACTTTTAACCCCTTGTGAACTGGTAAGGGGTCCATGACCCCTATACCAGTTCACAAGGCTGGGGGGATGGCAAGCCACCTGCGCTAGCGGGTGGCTTGCCATTAACCCCCGGCACCCCCATTACCTGCCTCCCCAAAGGCCAGGGGGGGGCAGAAGAGCCCGGGCCCACATAGGCTATGTGGGCTCGTAGGCTGCAGGGTGGGGGGGCCACATAAGCTGGCCCCCCCACTCTGTGCCTACAAGCCCCCATAGCTGGTCCCGGGCTGGTTACGTGGGGGACCCCACGTCAATTTTTTTTTTGATTTTTAAGGGTTTTTAACCCTTAAAAATAAAAAAAAAATGGGGTCTCCCTCCCCTGGGAGGGGGGACCCTATGTCATTTTTTTTCTCGATTTAACCCTTTGTAGTGTGGATGGTATTTGTATTTTTTTTGTGAATGTTATAAAATACTTGTTTCAGTTAGAGGGGTCTCCTGGGCAGGAACAGGGGGCTACCGATAAATATGTGGTACCGTTCTAATCGGTAGAAATGGGGCTTTCACATGCAATATGATTTTCCTTAATAAAATACATTTTTTATTTAAAATAAAGGAGTCAATTTTCTAAAAAATGTATTTATTTATTTATTTATTTTTTTTACTTAATAATATTGTAAAAAAAAAAAAAAAAAATTTACAAACAAGACATTTCATGTTAAAGCCTAAACTCTGCTGCAAAAATATATATATATAATTTTCCTGAAAGTTCCAGCAAAAATGGCGCAAAACATGGCGCAAAACATGACGCAAAATGGGGAAAAATGGCCTGTCAACAGAGGGTGACAAAATCTCAAGTAGGCTGGCAATTAAAAGGGTTAATAGTACCTCTGCATGTTGGGTATTGTTCTGTTCGGGGGACCTTGCGCTTTCAGACTTAGCTTGTTTTTTCTGGTTTGCATATTTATATTTTAGGAAAAGCTGTTTTTTATTCAGCTTTTTTATAAATTTTTTAGGGAAACCCTGCGCAACCAAAGAATTCTTTGAGGTAATAATTCCAGAAAGATGAGCCCACTAGAACAAGTTGGGTACCCTTAGAAAGCTTAACGTGTGTACTTTCAGGGAATATATGGTTTATGGGGGATATTCTAAATGTCAAGGGTTGTTTTGGTTGAAAAATCGCAAGGTGCGCACTTTGTCTGCAGAGCTGAAATTTTCAAGTAAAATTACCGTTACGCACATGCTTTACTTTGGGGTGTTTGGCAACTCTTCCCTTGACAGTAGCTATGCATGTTGGGTATCGTTCTGTTCGGAGGTTGTTGCGTTTTCAGATTAAACCTGTTTTTTCTTGTTTGTATATAGTTTTTTTAGGAAAATGTGGCTTTGATTCTGCTTTTTTATCCTTTTTTTAGGGAAACTCTTTGCAACCAAAGAATCCATTGAGGGATTACTTCCAGAAAACTATGGCCACATCAACAAGCCTGGTACGCCTAGAAAGCCTGAGGTGTGTACTTCCAGAGAATATATAGTTTGTTGGGGGTATTTCAAATGTAAAGGGTTGTTTTTCTGGAAAAACTGCAAGGTGCGCATATTGCGTAGCATAGTTGTATTTTATCTGAAAATCCCCTAAAGCGCTGTTTCAGTTTGGGGGAGTCTCCTGGGCAGGAAAGGGTGTCTACCTATACATATGTGGTACCGCTGTAACCGGGAGAAATTGGGATTTCACACGCAATAAGATTTCATTGACAAACTTACATTTTTTATTACAAAAAAAACTACAATATGTAAATTTTTTTTTTTGTTATTATTTTAAAGCGGACCTTCACTCTGAATAAGAGTCTATCTTTTCTTTCAATGATTTTTATTGAAATTCACAGAAGTATCAATGACAAAATGGTACTTACAAGACTTTGCAAATATACAACGAGGAAATTAAACATTTCAAGGCATTGCCGCAAGAGTAGTTGTAATAAAGGCTATTAGATTAAATCAGAGCGTCTGCTTACGCTTAAAATAATCATCACATCAGAACTGATAGTCAGGAAGCGATCCGGCCAGCTTCACAAGGCTTGCACCAAACCTAAAGCTACTCGCTGGCCTGGGCGCTTCCTGAATGAGTTGACTAAAATACATCAAGTATAGATCGAGCTACGGAGCCTCAAAAAGAGCTCTGCTAAAAAGTAAGGTGAAGGAGGGGGGAGGAGAAGGGGGAGGATAGTAGGAGAGGAGGGAAGGGTAAGGGTCTGATATCTAGCATTATTTTTAAAGTAAACCGGTACCTAGACACTCAAAAGGTCCCAGTCGAACGTGTTAGGAAAAACTTCCCTGATCCAGGGAGTCCACATCTCTCGGAGCTCCTCCAGTCTGTCTTCATGGATAGCTGATAGTTTTTCCATAGTTAGTGTGTTGTTAACCCTATTCTTAAATTCCTCAAAGCTTAGCGAGGGAGTCTTCCATGCCTTAGCGATGACTGACTTAGCACAGGTAAGGACATGGTACAACAATTGTCTCTGTCTAACCGAGGTTCCTGTTAGAGGTTCGTTTAACAATGCAACCCAGGGGTCTAAGGTAATATTTATACCAAAAACCTTAGATAGTAGGGTTTGAATCTTATCCCAGTATTTTCTGGAGACCTCGCAACTCCACCAAATATGGCTATTCGAGCCTGGCATGTCGCAGCCGCGAAAGCATTTATTCTGTGCCCCCACCGATAAGTGCGCTAATTGCGTAGGGACTAAATACCAGCTGTCAGGACTGTACCGAACACCCGTCTGTCTTGAGCTGGTATCCCCCAATCTCCGCCGCCACTTCTGCCTATAGACAAGCCCCCGCTTGTAGGAGACGCGGGTAATGCCTCTCCCAGTCGGTTGCCCCCAGGACTTATAAGGCGCAAAGGATACCGGCTTAAGGTGCAGACAGATGTTTGGCAGGGAATCCCGAATTAGGATGCCGGATGGCAGAAGTCCGAAATACAGGCCGAGGTCAAACCAGGAGGTCACGGGGCGTGGTATCCGAAGGAGGTAACGAAGGGGTGGTCAAAGGCTAGCCGAGGTCAAATCCAGGAGGTCACGGTGCGAGGTATCAGAAGGGTCAGGCAAAAACGTGGTCAGGCAAAGCGAAAGGTCAGGGCAGGCAGCAAGCAAGGGTAGTCGAAGTCCAATAGCCAAATAATCACAAAAGACACTGCAACGCACATCCAGAACCCAGAGGCTATAACGGGCACTGGGATGAAGGAGCAGGAAAACCTTATAGGGAATGCTGGCCAATAGAGAAGGGGGCAATTGGGGGGAAAGACAATGATTGGTGCATACAACTAAAATGGGATCGGTCCCAGGAGCTGGACGGCCCAGGCCAGACAGGCCGACCAGTCCCTGGGTCCGATCCCAGGATCCAGCCGCCGATAGGTCACTTTAAAACTCGCCCCCGGCGGGCGCGCTGGAGGAAGCGCCGCCGGGAGGCATAAGAGAGACGTGCTCGCGCGCGCGCGCGAGCACGATGTGAGACAGGCGCGCCCCCGCCTGGAGGAGGCAGCGGCACGCCACCCGGAAGCCCAGCAGGCCGGCGCAGCCGCGCGGAGCGGGCTGCGACGCGGCCATCAGCCGCGACCTGTGCCGACAGCCCCTGGACCCCACGGGGGTGCCGAGGGGACGGACAACCCGGGGACCGCCGAGCAGAAGCCCGCTGGGGCCCACGCAACCGTGCGCCGCGGGACCCGGAACGGCGAGAAGGTAAGAGTCTAACACCAGCGCAGAGCTACCTTCACGTTAACTTCTATTGCTTGTACTGAGGCTCTTTTACCAAATGATGCCCTCCACATCCTGTCCCATACTTCAGGGGCCCTTTCTCCTCCCAATTCGGATTCCCATTTTTTCCTATACGTTGGGGTGGCACCATCTAAGTTTTTGCAGAGTGAGTGGTATAAGTTAGCGATAGCGCCTTTGTCCCTCGGATTGTGTATACATCGGCGTTCAAAACAAGTATAGTCTTCTAGGTTTGGGGCGTTCTTCACTATAGACTTTATGAAATGATGCACTTGGAGATATCCAAAGAAGTCTTTTGGCGAGAGACCAAACTTATCTCTAAGGTGTTGGAAGGAGGCTATATCGGAACCGTGACAACAGTTAAGCACGTGTCGGATCCCCGAATTACGCCACCTACTGAACCTAAGTGGATCAGTAATTCCGGGAGTAAATAATGGATTCCCCCAAAGTGGCATTAGAGGCATATGTGGAGAGGCCAGCCCGCCTGAAAATTTAATGTCGTCCCACAGCCGAAGAGAGTGAGCCATAATCGGATTGTTCCCCAAGTTTCTAGCCTTCGGTGTGAGCCATAGAAGGTCACTAATCGGTGAGGGCATGGACATGACCGATTCGATACGGACCCAACCTGGTGTATCAGCGGTCGCGTGATATGAGAGGAGCTGCGAGGCTTGTGCAGCCTGATAATATTTCTCGAATCTTGGCACCCCCATGCCTCCAGCTGATTTTGACTGCAACATAATTCTCTGCGCTATCCTTTGTCGTTTCCCACCCCAAATAAATCTAAGAACCTGTCCTTGAATTTCCTTAAGAAACTTAGATGGGAGCCTCACTGGAAGAGTTCTAACTAGGTACAAAAATTTGGGTAGCAAAGACATCTTGACCGCTGCCATTCTGCCCAGCCACGATAGATTGCATTCCTGCCATTGTGTCATTAAAGTATTAAATTTCCTGCGTAAGGGTAAGTAATTTGCCGCGTAGAGAGAGTCGTATGTGTTAGTCAGAGCTATCCCTAGATATTTAATTGCCTTAGTTTCCCAGCTAAAGTCGTAACTGTCCTGTAACTGACGCCAAAGTCCTTCTGGGAGGTTAATATTTAACGCCTTGGATTTTGCGGTGTTGACCCATAGGCCGGATATTTCCGCGAATTAACCTAGGATTTGCAATAAATTAGGTATGGATATAAGGCGATTGGAAACGCTTAACAGAACGTCGTCCGCAAACAGACTGAGTTTATGTTGTTCTCCCCCAATTTCCACTCCTAGAACATCTGGGGAGTCTCTTATCATCTGAGCCAGTGGCTCCATCGCCATGGCGAATAGCAAGGGGGACAATGGGCACCCCTGTCTCGTCCCTCTGGCCAGCGGGAAAGGATCCGACTTGAATCCGCAATATTTTACAAAGGCTATCGGTGCTTTGTAGACTGCTTTTAGTATATTCAGAAAATGGGGGCCGAAACCCCATTTTTCCAGTAGGTAGAAAAGATACTCCCAAGACACCGAATCGAAAGCTTTTTTGATATCCAGTGAGAGCATCAAAATGGGCAGATCCCTTTCCCTGGCCACGTTCGAGATCTGTAGCATTCTTCTAATATTATCCCCCGCTTGCCTCCCTGGTATGAATCCTGTCTGATCGTTGTGGATTAGAAGTGGCAAATATCCAGATAATCTATCTGCTAGGACTTTTGTAAATATCTTAACATCCAGGTTAATTAAAGATATTGGTCTGAAATTAGTCCAAGTCGTGTGATCCGAGTCTGGTTTCGGAATCATGCTTATCGAGGCGGTGAGTGATTCCTGTGAGAAGGACTCACCTCCTCTAACCGCATTGAAGACCGCCGTCAGCCTCGGAGCCAATGTAGAAGTAAAACATTTATAGTATGCGGCAGGGAATCCGTCGGGGCCTGGCCTTTTATTAGGTTGTAGTCCAGCTATTACTTTTTGGACTTCTGCTACATTAAAATCAGAGTCCATAAGGGTTCTCAACGCATCCGGTATGTCGGGCAGGGAAAGTCTCTCCCAAAAGGCCGAGATCTCTTCCACTTTTGGAGGGCAGGGGTTAGAGTATAACTTAGAAAGCTGGTCTCTAAAAATGTTTACTATTTTAACCGGGTTACTAGAAACAATCCCTCTGTCGCTTTTCAATTTAATAGGACGATAAGTCTGGTCAGGGGTTTTCAGCCTTTTTGCCAATAGGGAGTCAGGCTTATTAGCTTTGCAATAATATTTGTGTTTAAGGCGCCTTAAAACATTCTCTGCTTTACCCGCTAGAGCTAGGTTAATTTCGTCAGTCACTCTATTTAGTTTAGACCTGATATCTGTCGTCATTTGTCGTTTGGCCTTGTCCGCTAGTTCTAAGTATTCCTTTTCCAGTTTGTCTATATGGGCATTCCTTTCCCTTTTTTTCCTCGAGGCTAACTGGATTAACTTACCCCTGATAGTTGGCTTATGCGCTTCCCAGCAAATCGTGGAAGAGACTTCCCCGTCTCGTTTAACGTAAAATATTCAGTCAGTGTGTCAGTGATGGATTGGGTTAGAACCGGGTCTGAAAGAAGAGATACGTTAAGAGACCATGACGAGCCTGGCGGTCTGCTAAGCAGGGAATGCAATTTGAGTAACTGTCCATCATGGTCAGACCAAGAGATCGGGATTATGTCTATAGCCGTCAATAACGCCAGAGTAGGTATGGGTAATAAGAAATGATCTATTCTGGTATATACCGAGTGGGGGTGGGAGTAGTGCGTAAAGTTCTGGGTTCCAGGATGAGCTTCTCTCCAGCAATCTACCACTGAACTGGAATCTAATAGATTCCTAAAGGCTTTTGAGGTCGCGATCAACTGGGTTCCTGCTAAGGATCCTTTCGTGGACTGTCTATCCAAAAGGGGGTTTAGAACTATATTTGAATCCCCGCATATTATAGTTGTCCCTTTGGCTACAGCCGTTACCTCTTTTAAGAAGCTAGACAAGAAAGGTATCTGGTTGACGTTGGGGGCATAGTAGGTAGCAAACGTTACTTCAACGTCATGCATTTCACCAATAAGGATAAGATATCTGCCTCCTTCATCTGAGATTTCCTTGGAGCAATGGAATTGGGTTCCCCTTTTAAAACCAATAAGGACTCCTTTGTGTTTAGTGTCCGCGCAGGACATAAAAATTTGTGGGTATTTAGCCTTAAGGAATTTAGGTCTGGAGGAGTCCGAGAAGTGTGTCTCCTGGAGGCATATAACATCCGGGTGTAGTGTGTTTATTTTATGGAAGGCCATACTCCTCTTGTTAGGGGAGTTAAATCCCTGAACGTTCAACGAGAAAATTGTAGCCATGGTGATTACCTGTAAACGGGAAGAGGTGTCAGGATGGGGGAGGGAAGAGGGAGAAAGGAAGAAAAGAAAAAAAAAAAAAGAGAAAGTCCTCGTTCAGGCTGCCACTAATTGATGCAGCCACTTAAGAAAATTACCAGGCTAAGATTATTAAATAAAGTCGCCTACTTGATTCTGCGCAGGGGGGCGGCCCACCAATTAGCTTTGCGTTCAACACCTAAGGATAGACTCAGGCGGACAGCCTCTCCGCACAGGATCGACCAGGCGAGCTGTGCACCATCAGGCCCTTCCTAGTACTAGGCCTGAGGCCTTAGGACTAAAGCTGGATATGAAGCAGAAAAAAAAAAAAAAAAAAATTATTTACTATAACAATAGTAACAGTCACCTAGCGTGAAAATAGGAACCTCAAAGGAAAAACAAATCAAGAGGTATTCTACCCCTGATTTAACGTGAGTGCGACATGTAGGTGCCGCAGAGCACATGGGGTTATACATATCTAAAACCGCATTACTAAGGCAGGCTGCGTCTTTTAACCTAGCAACAGGTATAACCAACAAATAACATAACTTTGTACTTTGGAGAAGCGGGAGAATGAGAAGAAGTAGAACAAGAACAAGAAAATAACGGTACATTAGTGCTGGAATCTGGCAATATAATTGTACAGTTTTGTATCAGAATATCTAATATAAAAATTAACGCCTTCAAAGATAGCTAAGTTGCCCCGTACCGAACGTGGGCATACGGAGGCATGGGTGAGCATTAGCTTATGGATTGTATCCTGGAGAAAAAAAAAAGGAAAGCGCTACAGCAGCCAGGCCCTCATGATTCCTCATACATTAAGCGAGTTCCTCGCCCAGTTGCAGATATCCAACGTTTCTGCCATTACCCGGCGCGCTGTGATCTAGGGGAATCATCAACAGATCTGGACGATTTAGAACCCAGGACTTTCGGGAGTTGCATAGCTGAGATGTGTTGCTGTAGTTCTTCTGGAGATGTCGCCGTGTAAGACTCGCCTTTATACATAAAGGAAACTCGGAAAGGGAAACCCCATTTATATTTGACGCCGTGTTCCCGTAGAGTAAGTAGGAACGGTCTAAGTACCTTCCTTCTGGCCATTGTAGCGGCCGAGAGATCGGAGAAAACTTGGAAAGCACAACCTTGGTAGCAGAGGTTTGTCGCTTCCCGGGCTGCCTTTTGGATTATTTCTTTGCTTGTATAATAGTGAAATTTGGCGATAATATCGCGGGGGGGCTCTTCGGGCGTTCGTCTTGGGCCTAGGGCTCTATGCACCCTATCCAGTTCCAGCTTTTCTACTGATAGACCTGGGGCTAGTTCCTGGCATAGTCCTAATACAACAGCTTTTGCATCTTCCAAATGCTCCGGGAAGCCTCTGAAGCGTAAATTCGCTCTGCGATCTCTGTTTTCAAAGTCTTCCATTTTTGTGCTCAGAATATAGAAAACACTTGCACGAAGTGCTATTTGTCCGCCGGCCGGGGACGTGACGTGCGGCGGGTGGGGGGGGGGGGCAGATGCCTTGTTGACGCAGTCCACCTGCTCCCTATTGATGAGTTCCCAGGGGTCGGCCTCCCCTCCGCCCTCCCCCTCTGCCTACTCCTGCTTTCTCGGACACACGCTGTGACACAGTGTTGTGAGAGGGGCGGGTTGTGGGCGGTCTGGGGGGCGGACGGAGTGGACGAGACCCTGTCTGTCTTGGGAGGGGGATAGGAACACACGTGGCTTTCTCCCTTCCTCAGCTGTGCTGTAATGGCGCGGCTGCGGGGGGCGGGGACTCCGACATCCATGTTCATTTGCCCTATTTAAGATGCATGAGGACAGCAGACAGCAGCACCTTGAGAAAGTGCCAGGTGGGCACGGAACGCGTGGGTGAGGATCCGTCCAGCAGGGGTGAGGAAGTTTATTACACTGAGGTGCAGGTCGGTCTTGTCGGCCTGGCATTGTATTTTGCACACATAGTGCACACATTTATCTAGCACTTAGCACTTTATCCTTCATTTTGCACTATAGCACTTTGGTTTTAGGATATGATGAAATTATTTAGAGATTTTCTTCTGGTATTTTATATATTTTTTGCTTAGGTAGGTAGGATTTTTATGGGCACTCCTGCTGGATGATAATTACATGTTTGTAGATTTTAAATGTAGGTGATTGTCTTGTATGTTGTAAGTGGATGTTTTATACAGCTATGGATTAATAAATCTATTTTTGAGTAACTATTAGTGTCTTTTATGATTAGCAGATAGCTGGTGCCCTCTAGTACCTGTTCCCTTTGGGTGGTTCACTGGTACCACCAACTTTGTTTGTTCATTGTGCTCAGAATATAATTATCTCTTTTCAGCTGTGTAATTTCTGTCTCCAAAGCTGCCTGTGCTGTGGATACGTCATTAATTTTCTTATCAAGAGTGATCAAGCCACAGGATACTTTATCAATTTCTTTTGTCAAATGCTCCATTATAAGCTGTGTGTTTGAGGCTAAGGCCGTTTGGAGCAGATTATCTATTTTAGGGAGTAAGTCCATAGCCAATTTATCTCTGCACACGGTCTGAGCTTCTTCTGACTCACTAGCCAAAAAGGAGGCTTCACTAGCTTCCACTTCCTCCATCTCTATTATAGATAGGCCCTCTATTGTTTCCCTGGCCTTTGCCATGTCAGCAACTTCTCACAGATTAGGATGGGGATATGGCTTAACTTATATATACAGGAATATCTATACCGGTAATTGCAGCTGGCTCAAACACAGCTGGTCTTTGTGGCTGAGATGGGTATTGCTCACCTCTTTGTAGCTTGTGGTGTGAGGGTCTCAGGTGTCTGCTGGCTGGGGCTGCTTGGAATTGTCTCCCTCAGCGTTTGAGGACTCCTCAGCTGCTCCCTTTGAATGCCTGCGCTGCTCGAGGTTCACACTTCAAGCTGCGTCTGCAGCCACCGCCATCTACAGCTCTCTCCCCGAGCTGCTGACGTCACTGCCGCCTCTCCTGTTGTCTGTGTGCTAGGCCTCACTGTCAGTTAGGGCCGCAGCCGCCGCCGCTCACAGGGCGCTTCCCGGGACTCAGACCTCGCCTCCGCCGCTCGCGCTGGAACCCGCCGCCTCTCCTTACTTGGTGACGGCTCTCTGGGAGGTGAGTGACGCGCCTGCCTTTGCGCTTAGCCCCGCTGTATGCTCGGTGGGCACGGAGCTCTCCTACGCTGCCGCCATTCGATATCCACGCGCATGCGCACTCAATAAGAGTCTATCTTATATGTTTCCCGCACCCTGTACATACAGATTGTCCACATTAAAAATCATCCTACCTGCATCTACTGCATGTTATGAGCCTTTAAACATCCAAGATGGCGGCTTATGGAAGCCACCATCTTATCAGGCAGCCTGCAAACAGGAAGTGCCTCCTGACTGTGCTGCTCTGCATTCTGGGACTGCTGACCGTTACCTGACCCCAGCTCTGCTCTTTCTGAGCAAAGCACAGCTATAACCCACCCCCCTGTACCTTATCCCACTCTCCTCTCCTCAGTAAGTTTGATGCTTCTGAGTCAAGATGGCGGCGCCCATATCCTAAATTCCTGAACAGAGTTGCAGCCCAGTGGGGGAAAGAATAATAAGTTAGTGACTAAAAATGTAAAATATATTAATTTTAGATGCTGGGGAACCGTTTTTTAAGAGTTTGGGTTTTTCATTAAATCACGCTGAAGGTCCGGTTTAAGTACTTTCTCTATCCCTATTTTTTGCAGGGCAATTACCCTTTTATTTACCCCATTTTACAGATCTCTGCCATTTACTAGCCCCATTTTACAGACATTTTTGGGTCACCGTGTTCGGGTTCCCATTGATTTCAACAGGGTTCGGGTCAAGTTCGAGTACCAAACTTTTGTTCGACCGAACTTGGCGAGCCCGAACTCCTACGGGTTTGCTCAATACTACTATTATTAATAAAATATTCCCTTACCAAATGTCAATGGAGCTGTTAAAAATATGAGAAAAACAGCTACACATTGACCTCTTGCATGTAAAACAGAACACTGCTACCTATGCAAGAGGCCTATGTCTAGCTACATGGGCTCTAGTAATCCGGAAGGATTACAGAGTTAATCCTATTAATTCTATTAATTCTTTGACTATGCTTTCACCTAGAGCTTGGTTATCATTGTCTGAAAGTGTTTCCTTTTCGCAGCAGTAATAGAGGTTTACTCTCACCTCAGCAGCGGCCATAGCAGCAGTGTTCTGTGTGTACAGGACTTACATCTCTCTGCTTGGTGTTCGTGGCCAATAGCAAGATTGCAGATCTTGCAAAAGTAGATTGCAGGTAGAGAAAACTGCTTCCATAAAACGTTTTTTAGCATAAGAAAAAAATACAATGGGGTTTATTCATCAAGGGATAGCGGCAGGTAGTGCCTCGTAGTGACAGTGAACGCTGGGCGCTGTGCGTGATACCACATTTATGGAGGCGATTCTGGTGAGCGACTCAAGCGTACCACTCATCATAACAGCCAGCTCAGCGTATAGCGCAGGAGATCTAGCTTCCAGAGCGCCAGGTATTACCTGTCGCTACCTGTCGCTCTCCCATACATTTCAATGGACGTTCCTTTTCTTCTGTTTAAACAGGGTTTTTTGTTTTTATTTTTTTTTCTCTCAAATAATTGTGTCACTGTCTGGCAGAGGAAAAGTCATTTTTTAAAACCTTTTTGATTTTTTATATTTTTATGCAGAATTGTCATTACAGGTCTGGAATTAAAGTATAAATGTCACAATGTTACAACAATGTCATTCCATGTGTTTTCGCTGTGTTACTGGTGGATATGTGTTCAAAACAGACTTTAATCACACAGCGTCTGCCGCTCTATACTACAGCGACCAGATCCAGAGCGCCAACGCTGTGTGTGTCTGTTTTTTTTGTTGAATATGGTGTGAGTCGCTGAGAGTCGGTCACAATGAGCTGGCGCTACCGTTCGCTCCTTGCAAAGCTATACTGGTGTTAGAATGCCCAACATACATCCTTCATCAATGCTGGCCAGGTTACTACAGCGAATGAGGCACTATGTTACAGCGCCCGATACATGTTTACAGCGTCTACTAGCAGTCGCTCTAAGTGCCTCTATACAGACACTCATCTGCCAATACCTGGTGCTAGTAATGAATCAGCCTCTAAAACAGCTCAGCACCTTGAGGAAATCATAAAAAAATATACACTTTCAAAAATTCCATTGAAAGTGGACTTTCCCTTTAAGGTTAAACTGTTATTTCTCTGGGGAGGATCTACCTGGAAGTAGACATGAGTAGACATGACATGAGTAGAGTTGTAGACATGCTGGGCAACATAATGTAAGTTTCATGGCATTATGATGTGTAGTTGTTGGCTTGGCTGCAAGTTCACCATCAGAGGGAGCAGGTGAAGTTTTTGGGGTGACCTAAGGGGCGTACATTATCATAGGGGTAGTGCAGGCACGTGCCTCCGGGTCCATGGAACAAGGGAGTCCAGCCCTGCCGCAGTCTCCACTGCCTCTGTGGTACGTACCTGCCATTTTTTTTTTTTAATTAATCCTATGTTACCTGTAACTCAGTAGGTATAAAAGGCCTCCAGCAGCAGCAGGAGAGCAGAAGCCTAAGTGATTAGCGTGGGATACAGGGATGGATGGGAGGTAAGTATTAAAAACAAATAATTAAAAAATATATATTTTTTTTAATAAAGTAATTTTGAAAAAGTGTGTCCGTGTGTTTTTTTTACTTTTAACCCTTTTTGAACTGGTAAGGGGTCCATGTGACCCCTATACCAGTTCACAAGGCTCGGGGGGTCTGGCAAGTCACCTGCGGCTAGTGGGTGACTTGCCATTAACCCCGAGACCCCCCATTACCTGCCTCCCAAAAAAACCCTTATATTCCCCCAAGAAATGGTGCCTCCCCTGTGAAGGGGGACCCCACACCAACTTTTTTTTATTTAACCCTTTATTATGTGGATAGTAGTTGTATTTTATTTGTAAATGTTATAAAGTGCTCTTCTAAGTTTAGGGGATCTCCTGGACAGGAACGGGGGGCTACTGATACATATGTGGTATCACTGTAATCGGGAGAAATGGGCCTTTCACGTGCAATATGGTAATAAAATAAATGTTTTTGTTAAAATAAAGGAGACAATTTAAAAAAAATATATTTTTTTTAATTTTTTTTACTTATTTACTTAAAAATATATAAAAAAAGTAGAAAAAATATATAAAAAAGTAGAAAAAATACAAACAAGACATTTCATGTTAAAGTCTAAACTCTGCCACAAAAAGAAAATATGCAATTTTCTTGGAAATTCCTGCAAAAATCACACTTAAACATGGCGCAAAATGGTGAAAAATTACCTGTCAGCAGAGGGTGACAAAATCTCAAGTAGGCTGGCAGTTAAAAGGTTACAGGTACCTATGCATGTTGGGTATTGTTCTGCTCGGTGGACCTTGCGCTTTCAGATTTAGCTTGTTTTTTCTTATTTGCATATTGATATTTTAGGAAAAGGTGTTTTTTATTCTGCTTTTTTATACAATTTTTTGTGAAACCCTGTGCAACCTAAGAATTCTTCGAGATATTACTCCCAGAAAGATGAGCCCACTACAACAAGCTGGGTACGCTTAGAAAGCTTAACATGTGTACTTTCAGGGAATATATGGTTTATCAGGGATATTCCAAATGTAAAGGGTTGTTTTGGTAGAAAAAGCACAAGGTGCGCACTTTGTCTGCAGAGCTGAAATTTTGAAGTAAAATTACCATTATGCGCATGCTTTACTTTGGGGTGTTTGGCAACTCTTCCCTTGACATTGCCTATGCTTGTTGGGTATCATTCTGTTTGGGGGATGTTGCTTTTTCAGATTTTCAGTTTTTTTCTGGTTTGCATATAGTTTTTTTTTAGGAAAATGTGGTTTTGATTCTGCTTTTTTATTAATTTTTAGGGAAACCCTGTGTAACCAAAGAATACATTGAGGGATTACTTCCAGAAAACTGCACCTATGTCAACAAGCCTGGTATGCCTAGAAAGCCTGAGGTGTATACTTCTAGGGAATATATAGTTTATTGGGGGTATTTCAAATGTAAAGGGTTGTTTTTCTTGAAAAACTGCAAGGTGCGCATATTGCATAGCATAGTTGTATTTTATCTCAAAATCTCCTAAAGCGTTGTGTCAGGAATCGGCGCTTACCTGAGCCCCGTTCCAACGCTGAGCGGTGGCGGCGGCTCAGGCGGCGCCGAGCACGGCCGCTCTCCTTCCTCGCGCCCGCGTCCGCGTCACTGTCTCGCACGCGCATGCGCAAGCACGTAACCTTTATGCCCTCCGGCGGCGCTGCACACAGCGCGCCCGCCGGAGGCTGTAGTGGGGAGGGATTGAACCAAGGGGCACAGGCACGCCCCTTGGTTCGGGCTATGGGCCAATGAGCCCAAAAGTGAGGTTCTGGGCTACACACCCTTTTTAGGTTCTGGTCCAATGTTTGTTAGGATTGTAGTTGCACCAATCACACACTCATCTCCCATCATATCTGTCCCTATATAAGGTTCACCCTGTCAGTTGCTCAGTGCCTATGATAGCGCCTTGTACCTTGCTTTGACTCGTGATATACCTTGATCTGATCTCCGTTGCCGACCCCTGCCTGAACCGACTATTCTGATCTCTGTTGCCGACCTCTGCCTGAACCGACTATTCTGATCTCCGTTGCCGACCCCTGCCTGAACCGACCATTCTCAATCTGATCTCCGTTGCTGACCTCTGCCTTGTACCTTGACCTCGAGCTGTCTCTCCCCTCTGTACCGCTGCAAACTCTGACTCCCCGTGTCAACCTCTGGCCTGTTTCTGGACTTCCGCTACTCTCGCTTTTAGCCATTAGTTCTTCAGACCTCTATACCTGTAAGCTCTCATCCTTTGAGCCATTGAAGTACTGGGGGCAACCGATCCCGGGCAGGCGTACTCTGCGTCCCGGCAAGCGGGGGCTCCTACAGGTGAAGCTGGCTGCGGAGATTGGGGGTTGAGGGCTTACCTAGAGGGCTGGAGTTACCAGAGCGTGACACGTTGTTTCAGTTTGGGGGAGTCTCCTGGGCAGGAAAGGGTGTCTACCTATACATATGTGGTACCGCTGTAACCGGGAGAAATTGGGGTTTCACACAAAATAAGATTTTATTGACAAACTTACATTTTTTATTACAAAAAAACACTACAAATTGTAAAAAATAGTTTTTTTTTAATTTTTTTGCACAATTTTCACCCCAAAATATTGGTAATACACTTAGGAAATGACAAACAAGACATTACATGTTAAAGCCCAGGTTCTGCTGAAAAAAAAACAATATATAATTTTCCTGGGAAATCCCTTCAAAAATCACAGTTGAACATGGGGAGTAGGGATGAGCGAATCGATCCGGACGAACCCGGATTCGATCCCAATTTCAGGAAAAATTCGATTCGGATCGAATCCGAATTTCCCTGCGATTCGATCGCTCGAAGTTTTCCTTTAACATCCATTCATTTACATTCACAGGCATTCTAAGTTGGCGGACGGGACATGTCTGGACATCTATCCCGCGCCAGTGCAAGCTGGGGCAGTCACATGCAGCCTATCAGCAGCCAGCAAGCCCGGTGACGTCACAGCGCTATTTAAGTCGGCCATCTTGCTTTTCCTTCCACATTTCTCTATTGCATTCGTGAGAAACAGAATGCTGTGTAGCTGAGGGAGAGACAGTTAGACAGGCCGGGACAGACAGGGACAGGCTGGAGACAGGCAGGAGACAGACAGGAGAAAGACAGAAAGTCAGCGAAAAACAGGGAAAGGAAGGAAAAATCGGAGGCTGTCACAGGGAGATTTTTTTTTTTTTCATCCAGCCTGACAGGCTTTGTTAGCGTTTTCAGGCTGCTTATACTAACTAACTGTGCATATATACTGAACTGATCTTAAGTCTGCTGTGAGGCATCCCATTCTGTGACTACAGCAGCCTCTGTTTAAGACCATATATTCATTTGCACTTATTATAATTGAAATTAGGCCTGATAAAGACACTTTTGCTGGGCATAGCACTACTGGATCTTTTTTGGGGCATCCCATTCTGTGACTACAGCAGCCTCTGTTTAAGACCATATAACCATTTGCACTTATTATAATTGAAATTAGCCCTGATAAAGACACTTTTGCTGGGCATAGCACTACTGGATCTTTTTTGGGGCATCCCATTCTGTGACTACAGCAGCCTCTGTTTAAGACCATATAACCATTTGCACTTATTATAATTGAAATTAGGCCTGATAAAGACACTTTTGCTGGGCATAGCACTACTGGATCTTTTTTGGGGCATCCCATTCTGTGACTACAGCAGCCTCTGTTTAAGACCATATAACCATTTGCACTTATTATAATTGAAATTAGGCCTGATAAAGACACTTTTGCTGGGCATAGCACTACTGGATCTTTTTTGGGGCATCCCATTCTGTGACTACAGCAGCCTCTGTTTAAGACCATATAACCATTTGCACTTATTATAATTGAAATTAGGCCTGATAAAGACACTTTTGCTGGGCATAGCACTACTGGATCTTTTTTGGGGCATCCCATTCTGTGACTACAGCAGCCTCTGCTTAAGACCATATAATCATTTGCACTTATTATAATTGAAATTAGCCCTGATAAAGACACTTTTGCTGGGCATAGCACCACTGGATCTTTTTTGGGGCATCCCATTCTGTGACTACAGCAGCATCTGTTTAAGACCATATAACCATTTGCACTTATTATAATTGAAATTAGCCCTGATAAAGACACTTTTGCTGGGCATAGCACTACTGGATCTTTTTTGGGGCATCCCATTCTGTGACTACAGCAGCCTCTGTTTAAGACCATATAACCATTTGCACTTATTATAATTGAAATTAGGCCTGATAAAGACACTTTTGCTGGGCATAGCACTACTGGATCTTTTTTGGGGCATCCCATTCCGTGACTACAGCAGCCTCTGTTTAAGACCATATAACCATTTGCACTTATTATAATTGAAATTAGGCCTGATAAAGACACTTTTGCTGGGCATAGCACTACTGGATCTTTTTTGGGGCATCCCATTCTGTGACTACAGCAGCCTCTGTTTAAGACCATATAACCATTTGCACTTATTATAATTGAAATTAGGCCTGATAAAGACACTTTTGCTGGGCATAGCACTACTGGATCTTTTTTGGGGCATCCCATTCTGTGACTACAGCAGCCTCTGTTTAAGACCATATAACCATTTGCACTTATTATAATTGAAATTAGCCCTGATAAAGACACTTTTGCTGGGCATAGCACTACTGGATCTTTTTTGGGGCATCCCATTCTGTGACTACAGCAGCCTCTGTTTAAGACCATATAACCATTTGCACTTATTATAATTGAAATTAGCCCTGATAAAGACACTTTTGCTGGGCATAGCACTACTGGATCTTTTTTGGGGCATCCCATTCTGTGACTACAGCAGCCTCTGTTTAAGACCATATAACCATTTGCACTTATTATAATTGAAATTAGGCCTGATAAAGACACTTTTGCTGGGCATAGCACTACTGGATCTTTTTTGGGGCATCCCATTCTGTGACTACAGCAGCCTCTGTATAAGACCATATAACCATTTGCACTTATTATAATTGAAATTAGCCCTGATAAAGACACTTTTGCTGGGCATAGCACTACTGGATCTTTTTTGGGGCATCCCTTTTTGTGACTACAGCAGCCTCTGTTTAAGACCATATAACCATTTGCACTTATTATAATTGAAATTAGCCCTGATAAAGACACTTTTGCTGGGCATATCACTACTGGATCTTTTTTTGGGGCATCCCATTCTGTGACTACAGCAGCCTCTGTTTAAGACCATATAACCATTTGCACTTATTATAATTGAAATTAGGCCCGATAAAGACACTTTTGCTGGGCATAGCACTACTGGATCTTTTTTGGGGCATCCCATTCTGTGACTACAGCAGCCTCTGTTTAAGACCATATAACCATTTGCACTTATTATAATTGAAATTAGGCCTGATAAAGACACTTTTGCTGGGCATAGCACTACTGCATCTTTTTTGGGGCATCCCATTCTGTGACTACAGCAGCCTTTGTTTAAGACCATATAACCATTTGCACTTATTATAATTGAAATTAGCCCTGATAAAGACACTTTTGCTGGGCATAGCACTACTGGATCTTTTTTGGGGCATCCCATTCTGTGACTACAGCAGCCTCTGTTTAAGACCATATAACCATTTGCACTTATTATAATTGAAATTAGGCCTGATAAAGACACTTTTGCTGGGCATAGCACTACTGGATCTTTTTTGGGGCATCCCATTCTGTGACTACAGCAGCCTCTGTATAAGACCATATAACCATTTGCACTTATTATAATTGAAATTAGCCCTGATAAAGACACTTTTGCTGGGCATAGCACTACTGGATCTTTTTTGGGGCATCCCTTTCTGTGACTACAGCAGCCTCTGTTTAAGACCATATAACCATTTGCACTTATTATAATTGAAATTAGCCCTGATAAAGACACTTTTGCTGGGCATATCACTACTGGATCTTTTTTTGGGGCATCCCATTCTGTGACTACAGCAGCCTCTGTTTAAGACCATATAACCATTTGCACTTATTATAATTGAAATTAGGCCCGATAAAGACACTTTTGCTGGGCATAGCACTACTGGATCTTTTTTGGGGCATCCCATTCTGTGACTACAGCAGCCTCTGTTTAAGACCATATAACCATTTGCACTTATTATAATTGAAATTAGCCCTGATAAAGACACTTTTGCTGGGCATAGCACTACTGGATCTTTTTTGGGGCATCCCATTCTGTGCCTACAGCAGCCTCTGTTTAAGACCATATAACCATTTGCACTTATTATAATTGAAATTAGGCCTGATAAAGACACTTTTGCTGGGCATAGCACTACTGGATCTTTTTTGGGGCATCCCATTCTGTGACTACAGCAGCCTCTGTTTAAGACCATATAACCATTTGCACTTATTATAATTGAAATTAGCCCTGATAAAGACACTTTTGCTGGGCATAGCACTACTGGATCTTTTTTGGGGCATCCCATTCTGTGACTACAGCAGCCTCTGTTTAAGACCATATAACCATTTGCACTTATTATAATTGAAATTAGCCCTGATAAAGACACTTTTGCTGGGCATAGCACTACTGGATCTTTTTTTGGGGCATCCCATTCTGTGACTACAGCAGCCTCTGTTTAAGACCATATAACCATTTGCACTTATTATAATTGAAATTAGCCCTGATAAAGACACTTTTGCTGGGCATAGCACTACTGGATCTTTTTTGGGGCATCCCATTCTGTGACTACAGAAGCCTCTGTTTAAGACCATATAACCATTTGCACTTATTATAATTGAAATTAGCCCTTATAAAGACACTTTTGCTGGGCATAGCACTACTGGATCTTTTTTTGGGGCATCCCATTCCGTGACTACAGCAGCCTCTGTTTAAGACCATATAACCATTTGCACTTATTATAATTGAAATTAGGCCTGATAAAGACACTTTTGCTGGGCATAGCACTACTGGATCTTTTTTGGGGCATCCCATTCTGTGACTACAGCAGCCTCTGTTTAAGACCATATAACCATTTGCACTTATTATAATTGAAATTAGGCATGATAAAGACACTTTTGATGTGCATAGTCTTACTGCTGCCTGCCAGGTGCTCTCTGGTTTTTGGGGCATCCCATTCTGTAACATACCATTAGCCTCTGCATTTACTGTAAGCTGCACAGTTATTTAAAGAAATTTGGCCTGTATGAGCCTGCTAACACACTGCTGCTGTGTGCATATATACTGATCTCAAGTCTGCTTGGGGCATCCCATTCTGTAACATACCATTAGCCTCTGCATTTACTGTAAGCTGCACAGTTATTTAAAGAAATTTGGCCTGTATGAGCCTGCTAACACACTGCTGCTCTGTGCATATATACTGATCTCAAGTCAGCTTTGGGGCATCCCATTCTGTAACATACCATTAGCCTCTGCATTTACTGTAAGCTGCACAGTTATTTAAAGAAATTTGGCCTGTATGAGCCTGCTAACACACTGCTGCTGTGTGCATATATACTGATCTCAAGTCAGCTTTGGGGCATCCCATTCTGTAACATACCATTAGCCTCTGTATTTACTGTAAGCTGCACAGTTATTTAAAGAAATTTGGCCTGTATGAGCCTGCTAACACACTGCTGCTGTGTGCATATATACTAATCTCAAGTCTGCTTGGGGCATCCCATTCTGTAACATACCATTAGCCTCTGCATTTACTGTAAGCTGCACAGTTATTTAAAGAAATTTGGCCTGTATGAGCCTGCTAACACACTGCTGCTGTGTGCATATATACTGATCTCAAGTCTGCTTGGGGCATCCCATTCTGTAACATACCATTAGCCTCTGCATTTACTGTAAGCTGCACAGTTATTTAAAGAAATTTGGCCTGTATGAGCCTGCTAACACACTGCTGCTGTGTGCATATATACTGATCTCAAGTCTGCTTGGGGCATCCCATTCTGTAACATACCATTAGCCTCTGCATTTACTGTAAGCTGCACAGTTATTTAAAGAAATTTGGCCTGTATGAGCCTGCTAACACACTGCTGCTGTGTGCATATATACTGATCTCAAGTCTGCTTGGGGCATCCCATTCTGTAACATACCATTAGCCTCTGCATTTACTGTAAGCTGCACAGTTATTTAAAGGAATTTGGCCTGTATGAGCCTGCTTACACACTGCTGCTGTGTGCATATATACTGATCTCAAGTCTGCTTGGGGCATCCCATTCTGTAACATAACATAACCTACCTACCATACTAAGCAGCTCTCTTATTTAAACTAAGCAGGCCTCTTGGAGGCTGATTGTCCACTTTTGGGTGTGCATTTATATTCGGTTTCATATACAGTGGGGTATCCCAATTTGTAAGATAACCTACCCCAACCATATAAACTAAATAGGCCTGTTGCAGCCCGAGTTTCTCTGCTTGCGTATGGCCTGCATTACAATCTGTCTCTTTCAATGACACTGCTGCCTGGGGTATCCCAATTTGTAAGATAACCTACCCCAACCATGTAAACTAAAGGTTACGTCCTTCCAGAAGGAAAACTTATGCCGAACACTATTTTTGTTAGGGGCATTGACCTTTGGATTGATCAGCATGAAATTAATTTTTTTTTTCAAAGTATGGCGCTGTAAAGAAGGTCAAAATTATGTCTCATACTTGGATTATTGTTACTTTTTGTTCAGCTTGAAATATAACAGGCCACACGGGCATCCCAAGGCACATGCTATTTTAAACCTATCTGTTATACAACATAAGCGTTGATCAGCATCAGCTGCTTTATTAAGCTACTTCAGTTTGCACTTGTTTTTGACTGCTTTTAATAAACCAGGCCGCAGGGCACCCCAAAGCTGCACCTTGCACCCTATCTGGTATACAACATAAGCGTTGATCAGCATCAGCTTCATTAAGCTACTTCAGTTTGCACTTCCTTTTTGACTGCTTTCATTTAACCAGGCCGCAGGGCACCCCAAAGCTGCACCTTGCACCCTACCTGTTTATACTAAATAAGCATCTACAGCCTCAGCTTTATTAAGTTATTGCATTTTGAATTGGTTTTGGTCTGCTTTAAATACACCAGGCCGCAGGGCATCCCAAACCTGCATGTTGCACCCCATCTGTTATACTAAATAAGCGTTGATCAGCATCAGCTTTATTAAGCTATTGCATTTTGCATTGGTTTTTGTACTGCTGCCAAAACACTAGCCCATATGGGCATCCCAAACCAGCACATGTCACCCTATCTGTTATACTAAATAAGCTTCTACAGGCCCTTTTTTTATTTATTTATTTTTATTTATATAGAGCTGCAATAGCTTATATTGTGAGGTAAATTTGCCATTTTGCAGCATAATATAGAGCAGCCCCTGTGTAAATCTGAGGGGCAATAGCTTATATAGTGAGGTAAATTTGCCATTTTGCTTCGTTATATAGAGCAGCCCAGTTGCCATCTAAATCACCTACTGTCCGGCCAGTACAGCTTTTCCAGGGCAAACTCTGCTAGTTGCGGGCACAAGTCAAGTTTGGCTTCCCAGCAAATCCAGTGGATCCTGAAGGTGTGTTGGCATGGTCATGTCAAGGTATGACATGACCTGCTGTTTGAGGTCCAGCTCCAGGTCTTCCTGCTGCTCATGAGTAGACTCACTATGCGGGTGTAGAAAGCTACTCACTAGCGACTGAAGACTGAGGCTGCTGCTGATGGAGCTGCTGCAGCTGCTCCTTCCACCCCCCCAGCAGCCATGGCAGTGGAAGGTGATCGCAGAGGTCCCCCCGAGTCAGACCTGCGGGAGTATGGGCCATGGCGCAGATAGACATCGCCCAACTGACTACGTGGGATGTCTCTGTAGTAGGTCAGTTTGTCCTCCCTCTCAGTGGGCGTAAAAAATGCCCCCATTTTGTGCCGGAAGCGAGGGTCCAATAAGTTGGAGAGCCAGAAGTCTTCCCGCTGACAAATGGAGACAATTCTGCGCTCACTAGTACGCAAGCATGTGAGCATGCATCGTGCCATTTGTGCAAGTGACTCCGAGGGACTACCTGTCTCCATCTCCACTGTAAACTGCCACGGTGTGTCTGGGTCCTCTGTCTCGCCTTCCTCACAACCCTCTAGCTCCTGTGGCTGCTCCTGCTCCTCCTCTCCTGTCAGATGACTAGATAAAATGGTCATTTTGTGAAACCTAAACTGTGGTTTGCTGTGCCCCACCCCCTCCTCCTCCTCCACTTCAGCCCCCACAGGCTTCATGTGGCTGTGAAATGTATGTGCCATGTCTCCAGTGCCCTGACCAGCCATGGTTTCCAACATGTGTTGTAGTACATGAAGCAGTGGAATCTCATCGTTCATCTCATAGTCCTGGCAACTGACTAATAACGTAGCTTCCTCAAAGGGCCTGAGCAAACGGTCGGTGTCACGTATGAGCTGCCAATGGTTTACATTGAATTTACACAGGGGTGTCCCCCTATCCGTTTGGATCATCCAGAAATCCGTGATGGCTTTTCTCTGTTCCTATAGTGCAGTGGTCCTCAACCCTGTCCTCAAGGCCCACCAACATGTCATGTTTTTTGGATCTCCAAATAGCCAGCTCTATTGCTCTGCAGCTGCACTAATTACTCGACCTGTGCATCTTTGTGGAGATCTGCAAAACCTGGCCTGTTGGTGGGCCTTGAGGACAGGGTTGGGGACCACTGCTATAGTGGATCCTGCATATGGAGGGTGGAATTCCAACGGGTGGAAACATCGCAAATCAGACTATGGTGGGGTACAACGTTGTGACGCTGAGGCTCAATAAGGTTGTGCTTGGTGGTGTAGGAGTGCCAGAAGTGCATGCTAACTTTCTTTCCTGTTGTTCTTTCAGATGGAGGCAAGACTTCAAAACTAGACTGAACACGTGTGCCATGTCAGGACGCATGACTCTGGCTTCCTTGTCGCAGCGCAAACAAGATGTTCTTCCAAGTGTAATGCAGCAGGCTGGACTTATGGTGACGCTGTCTGAGAGGAGAAATCCCTCAGACATCAAGATTAAAAATTCCAAGAATTTTTGAGGGCTAACTATTCAGAGGCAAATGATAGCTAGTTGTTTCTGATTTAATTACAAGGTGGAAACACACCCTCAAACAAAACTTCACTTTGGCAATACTAACCTACTTTTTCTCCACAGGATTGTGGATGCAACATGAAAAACTGACACATCGCTGAGTAGCTGATTTTTCCTATCAACAGTCCCCAATAATTCACTGCTGCTGCTGCCGCCACCACCGCAGACTCCAGGGACCCTCTTCCACTACCTCGGCTTGCAACACCTCCTCCCACGACACTCTCCTCATCACTAATTGCCGGCTAGTGGAAGAAGAGGCGAGTGTCTCCTCCACTTCTTGGCTGGGCAGTAGCTGCTGAATTTTATGATTATCAGATCTTCATCAATGGATAGTGGAGCTGAACCCAAAGCATAACAGACAGACAACAGACAGTTGACTGGGGGTGTCAGATGCCACTTGTGATGCAGTGGACTGCTTTTGCAGCACTTCCAGACAAAGTTGCTTCATTGGCTGACACAATGACTGGTAAAGCTGTGGAACATATGGTTTAAAAGCAAAAATAACCATTTGTTTTTATATGAAAAAGACCCTGGTTTATACATAGTTTCTTTTTTTCCAGAGACTGCCCTGCGTGGAAATGAAGGGCGCATGGATCATCCAAGCTTTCCTCCCAACAATGCCTGATGTATTCCAGTAGATTGATGACGGGGCCAGACCTACACTAAAGAAAGATGGATCGTGCAAACCAGATTTAAGGCGCTGCTCTCCAGTTACAGACATTCCTCCGCATCGGACCACAAGTAAGTATTGATAAAAAATCCTTTACGTTACTCTTACTTTTTATTAATATTCTTCGGATAAGACGGATCAGACATGATTCCAGATTAAAAATTCCAAGAATTTTTGAGGGCTAATTAGTCAGAGGCAATGATACCTTCTTGTTTCTGATTTAATTAAAAGGTGGAAACACACCCTCAAACAAAACTTCACTTTGGCAATACTTTTGCATTTGTTTATTCATACTTTTATGTAGATATTACTAACTAAGCTACTTTTTCTCCACATTTTTGGGCTCCTGAAGCCAACCCCAGGGTCTCTTTAAAGTAATGTTTGGGCTCCTGCTGCTGCCAACTCCAGGGTGTGATTCATCCAATTTTTGGGCTCCTGAAGCCAACTCCAGTGTATATTTGGGCTCCTGCTGCTGCTGCTGCCAACTCCAGGGTGTGAATCATCCATTTTTTTGGCTCCTGAAGCCAACCCCAGTGTCTCTTTAAAGTAATGTTTGGGCTCCTGCTGCTGCCAACTCCAGGGTGTGATTCATCCAATTTTTGGGCTCCTGAAGCCAACCCCAGTGTCTCTTTAAAGTAATGTTTGGGCTCCTGCTGCTGCTGCTGCCAACTTCTGCCAACTCCAGGGTGTGATTCATCCAATTTTTGGGCTCCTGAAGCCAACCCCAGGGTCGCTTTAAAGTAATATTTGGGCTCCTGCTACTGCTGCTGCCAACTCCAGGGTGTGATTCATCCAATTTTTGGGCTCCTGAAGCCAACTCCAGTGTATATTTGGGCTCCTGCTGCTGCTGCTGCCAACTCCAGGGTGTGAATCATCCAATTTTTGGGCTCCTGAAGCCAACCCCAGGGTCTCTTTAAAGTAATATTTGGGCTCCTGCTGCTGCTGCTGCCAACTCCAGGGTGTGAATCATCCAATTTTTGGGCTCCTGAAGCCAACCCCAGTGTCTCTTTAAAGTAATGTTTGGGCTCCTGTTGCTGCTGCTGCCAACTCCTGCCAACACCAGGGTGTGATTCATCCAATTTTTGGGCTCCTGAAGCCAACCCCAGTGTCTCTTTAAAGTAATATTTGGGCTCCTGCTGCTGGCAACTCCAGGGTGTGATTCATTCAATTTTTGGGCTCCTGAAGCCAACCCCAGTGTCTCTTTAAAGTAATGTTTGGGCTCCTGCTGCTGCTGCTGCCAACTCCAGGGTGTGATTCATCCAATTTTTGGGCTCCTGAAGCCAACTCCAGTGTATATTTGGGCTCCTGCTGCTGCTGCTGCCAACTCCAGGGTGTGATTCATCCAATTTTTGGGCTCCTGAAGCCAACCCCAGGGTCTCTTTAAAGTAATATTTGGGCTCCTGCTGCTGCTACTGCCAACTTCTAGCAACTCCAGGGTGTGATTCATCCAATTTTTGGGCTCCTGAAGCCAACTCCAGTGTATATTTGGGCTCCTGCTGCTGCTGCTGCCAACTCCAGGGTGTGAATCATCCAATTTTTGGGCTCCTGAAGCCAACCCCAGTGTTTCTTTAAAGTAATATTTGGGCTCCTGCTGCTGCTGCTGCCAACTCCAGGGTGTGAATCATCCAATTTTTGGGCTCCTGAAGCCAACCCCAGGGTCTCTTTAAAGTAATATTTGGGCTCCTGCTGCTGCTACTGCCAACTTCTGCCAACTCCAGGGTGTGATTCATCCAATTTTTGGGCTCCTGAAGCCAACCCCAGTGTCTCTTTAAAGTAATATTTGGGCTCCTGCTGCTGGCAACTCCAGGGTGTGATTCATTCAATTTTTGGGCTCCTGAAGCCAACCCCAGTGTCTCTTTAAAGTAATGTTTGGGCTCCTGCTGCTGCCAACTCCAGGGTGTGATTCATCCAATTTTTGGGCTCCTGAAGCCAACTCCAGTGTATATTTGGGCTCCTGCTGCTGCTGCCAACTCCAGGGTGTGATTCATCCAATTTTTGGGCTCCTGAAGCCAACCCCAGGGTCTCTTTAAAGTAATATTTGGGCTCCTGCTGCTGCTACTGCCAACTTCTGGCAACTCCAGGGTGTGATTCATCCAATTTTTGGGCTCCTGAAGCCAACCCCAGGGTCTCTTTAAAGTAATATTTGGGCTCCTGCTGCTGCCAACTCCAGGGTGTGATTCATCCAATTTTTGGGCTCCTGAAGCCAACCCCAGTGTCTCTTTAAAGTAATGTTTGGGCTCCTGTTGCTGCTGCTGCCAACTCCTGCCAACTCCAGGGTGTGATTCATCCAATTTTTGGGCTCCTGAAGCCAACCCCAGGGTCTCTTTAAAGTAATATTTGGGCTCCTGCTGCTGTCAACTCCTGCCAACTCCAGGGTGTGATTCATCCAATTTTTGGGCTCCTGAAGCCAACCCCAGGGTCTCTTTAAAGTAATATTTGGGCTCCTGCTGCTGCTGCTGCCAACTCCAGGGTGTGATTCATCCAATTTTTGGGCTCCTGAAGCCAACCCCAGGGTCTCTTTAAAGTAATATTTGGGCTCCTGCTGCTGCTACTGCCAACTTGTGCCAACTCCAGGGTGTGATTCATCCAATTTTTGGGCTCCTGAAGCCAACCCTAGGGTCTCTTTAAAGTAATATTTGGGCTCCTGCTGCTGCCAACTCCAGGGTGTGATTCATCCAATTTTTGGGCTCCTGAAGCCAACTCCAGTGTATATTTGGGCTCCTGCTGCTGCTGCTGCCAACTCCAGGGTGTGAATCATCCAATTTTTGGGCTCCTGAAGCCAACCCCAGGGTCTCTTTAAAGTAATATTTGGGCTCCTACTGCTGCCAACTCCAGGGTGTGATTCATCCAATTTTTGGGCTCCTGAAGCCAACCCCAGTGTCTCTTTAAAGTAATGTTTGGGCTCCTGCTGCTGCTGCTGCCAACTCCAGGGTGTGATTCATCCAATTTTTGGGCTCCTGAAGCCAACTCCAGTGTATATTTGGGCTCCTGCTGCTGCCAACTCCAGGGTGTGAATCATCCAATTTTTGGGCTCCTGAAGCCAACCCCAGTGTCTCTTCAAAGTAATATTTGGGCTCCTGCTGCTGCTGCTGCCAACTCCAGGGTGTGATTCATCCAATTTTTGGGCTCCTGAAGCCAACCCTAGGGTCTCTTTAAAGTAATATTTGGGCTCCTGCTGCTGCTGCTGTCAACTCCTGCCAACTCCAGGGTGTGATTCATCCAATTTTTGGGCTCCTGAAGCCAACCCCAGGGTCTCTTTAAAGTAATGTCTGGGCTCCTCCTGCTGCTGCTGCTGCCAACTTCTGCCAACTCCAGGGTGTGATTCATCCAATTTTTGGGCTCCTGAAGCCAACCCCAGGGTCTCTTTGAAGTAATGTTTGGGCTCCTGCTGCTGCTGCTGCCAACTCCAGGGTGTGATTCATCCAATTTTTGGGCTCCTGAAGCCAACCCCAGGGTCTCTTTAAAGTAATATTTGGGTTCCTGCTGCTGCTGCTGCCAACTCCAGGGTGTGATTCATCCAATTTTTGGGCTCCTGAAGCCAACCCCAGGGTCTCTTTAAAGTAATGTTTGGGCTCCTGCTGCTGCTGCCAGCTCCAGGGTGTGATTCATCCAATTTTTGGGCTCCTGCTGCTGCCAACTCCAGTGTCTCTTTAAAGCAATGCTTGGGCTCCTGCCCATCATAGTGATGCCACTTCAACTCTCTTGAATTCAATTGTGCCGCTCTGCGATTCTATTAGCGATGCCTCTGATCTGCATGTGATATTTATTCAAAGTATTATTTAACTAACCCAGCACGCATCCTGTGCGTGTTACAGCAAGGCAGAATGGTTTACAACCCTATTGAGGCTCTAGGAGGCTCAGAAATAGCCGTTTTTAATAGCGATTCGTCGCGAATTTAATCGTCGAAACGATTTTTGTCGGAAAATTCGGCGAATCAGTCGAATCGAATTTTTCAAAAGTTCGCTCATCTCTAATGGGGAGCGCAAAATTGTGCAAAATGGTCTGGCAACAAAGGGTGACAAAATCTCCAGGAAGGCTGGCACTTAAAGGGTTAAAGCAGATTATGTTGATAGTTTTAGCTTGCTTGGCCGCACTTGTCTGGCATCCATATGTCATGGCCCAGAGATTTTAAGACAGACCTCTAATGACCTCTGCTGAGCCATGAGCCTGCTGGAAAACTTTAAACCAGACCTTCAATGTTATTTAATAAAAAACCCAAACCCTTAAAAAACTATTCCCCAGCATCTAAAATTAATATATTTTAAGTTTTTAGTTGCTAACTTTAATTTAAATTCCGCTGCTGGCCTGCAACTCTGTTCAGGACTCTAGGATATGGGCGCTGCCATCTTGCCTCAGAAGCATCACATATTGAGGAGAGGAGAGGGATGAAAATTGTAGGGGGCGGGTTATAGCTGTGCTTTGCACAGACAGCAGAGCTGGGGTCAGGAAAAGGATAGCAATCCCAGAATGTAGAGCGGCATAGTCAGAAGCCTGAGACTCCATGGGCCACCTTGTTGGATGTTAAAAGGCTAAAAACGCAATAGGTGCTAGTAGGGTGATTTTTTATGTGGGCAATCTGTATGTTCTGAGTGGGGGAAACATACAAGATAAGCTCCTATTCAGGTCCAGTTTAAAGTGCTGTGTCCCAACCACCCTGGTAAAACCAGCCGATTACAATTACAGATCAGAATGTAAGATATTTCTTGAAGATCGTTTGTGAAATATATCTTGTTTTTTCCAGGGTTGCTGTAAACAGAAGCTAATATAAATGGCCACTGAAAGAAAGGAGACGACAGGTAAAGGACAGTTGATAAAAATCATACCTAGATGAAAGAGCTGTATATCACATTTTTGATAAGGAATTATAGTAGTTGATCAGTATTATTATCTCCGTTCCTATAGTTCTCTTTTCCAGTGCCGGAAATGATAAGGTCACATAAACAGAATATACTAAGCAGTCATAAAAACAAAAGGCCATAGTGACAAATACTTAATGCCAGAAATCTCACTACAAAAGAACATGATCATAAACTAACACTAACTGGAATAACACCTATTTTGTAAGCAACACTGCTTCAAGGTCAATTATCACGTTAAAAGATCTGATCTTACTAATGCGTGTGGGTGTGCGCGCTCATTTACGCATGTGTGCTCACACTCCCCTTGGGTGTATACATCCATGCGGTTCGTGGCCAGGAATGTGTGTGTTCACAAAGATGATCGGCGTGCATATCCCGATGGTCCCTGAACCCAGTTTGTGTGTGCGGAATCCCATGCAAGCACACAGCTATCAGCGGAGTGCCCGCAGTGCTGGGAAGTTGCCTGCAGATTTTCCTGAAGTGGCGTTGTTTTTGGCGCCGCAAGTCAAAACATCTGTTGTTAATAAATCAGCTTGAATTGAAAGCTTACAATTGTCTTTTCTCTGGGAAATATGTTGTGGATTTGATGCACTAACAGTTAGATTTTTGCATGACATATAAATAAATATTTCGAGCTCCTTTTTTGATAGTAATCTTGATAACATTCAGTTCAGTTCAGATCTGTTTTAAACTTAACAAGAAAGCATTGAAAGTTTATATTACATTTTTTTATATATACTGTCTGCCTTTATCTTCTTCATCTTAATACTATGTATTGTAAGTATGTCACACACCCCGCTTCACCCTGCCCTTTTGTATTCTAGATCCTTTATATGGTGAACTTTGCGTTGTTATGCTTTGTGTTGGGCTCTTCCTGGTCCCTTACCTTACTGCTGTTCTTATACTGGGTAATGAGTGGGAGGTCCCAGGTATTTATGGACCGGGAGGGGCTCTCTTTTTTCCTGGCATCTCTGCATATCGCCCTCTACAGGTCAGTATTAGGCTTAACCATCCAAAGTGAAATGCACTGTAGGATTCCCTAGTGTTTTCCTGTTGATATAATTGGTGCACTAGGTTTCTCCATATTGGCCAGCTAGGTCAGCCAGTGTCAGAGCCTTTTTGTGTACTTATGGCCCCTTATGCAGATTATAGCAAAGCTAACTTATAGAGGACGTATGCTAAATTTGCTAATGTTTTACATGCAAAAAAAGATTGGCGGTGTATGGAACAGGCACTGCTGTGAACAAACTTTACACCGTGTTCCGTGCTCCATTTTAGTTGTTCTAAAAAACAGGTGTGAACAAAATAATTATCAAAATGACTGTTGTCTGTGATTACATTTGTGACAAGTCACCAAAGCAAATTCTATAAAATTAAAATTGTTTAACATTGTATATAAGTCAAACACTTTAATCTAGTTCTGCCCATTATGCTCTATGGCAGCCTAAAGGGAAAGGCCACTGGTGTAATTTTTGAAAGTGTATATTTTTTGTGCCAAAAAGATGTCCTGAAGGTACTGTGGTGATCTGTTTTATTCCTATATTATGGAAGCAGCTGAATGCAGGAAAGCTGCTTCCACAAAAAACAAATTTGCTTACAAAATGAAATAAAAAACTAGATACACTCAGCACATTGAGGACATCCTTTTAGCACAAAAAATATACACTATCAAAAATGCCATCAAAAGTGGACTTTTTTTTCTTTGAGCTTCAGCGACATTATAAACAGGCACCGCCTATACAAGAGAGCTGTTGGCCATGATAAAAACAGTGATACATTTTTCACCATTTAGCAGATGTACTCTTCTTAAATTAAACATAAAAGTGTAGGGATCAATGATGCTGTGTGCTCTGCATATTTAGCAGGTTCAATTGCCACTGGATCCCTGAAGTAAAGGAAAGCGGACCAACACCCATTTTTTTCTTTTACAGGTGTTGGTCCCGCATACAGCTAATAAAAACAAGGTGGGGGGGGGGGGGGACATCCAGAATGCTGGAGCCCCCACGCATATAACCCCCCAGACTGCCAGATATCCTTACCTTGACTACGAGCCAGCATTAGGAAAGGAGTCCTGTGACTGGCCGCCGGTCAGTCACATAGGTGGGTTGTGGGCAGGGCATTCCAGCAGCCAGAGCTGAAGATGTGACCATGTCCCATGTGCGAACTGGTGGCCAATTGCGGGACTCCTTTCCCGGCGCTGGCTTGTAGAGAAGGTAAGAATACCAAGCGTTCTGCACATAGACTGTGTTCCTGGGATAGTCCCATGGGACAGGCCTACGCCCCAAGTTGGGTGGACAGGTTCTGAAGCGCCCAGAATTCCTAAGGTCAACTGGGGTGGAGCTCCCGCACCCCCCTCATCCCACTGTGTCGTCTGAGTGGATTGGAATGATGATTATACTGAAATGTTCAGCTGAAGCCTATGTCCTCTGCCTCTGTCCTCTGAGGAAACCAAGAGAACATGGCCACCATCTGGTTGTGTTTAGTCTATTATAAACCCCCTCAGAAATGTTTAACTTTCACAGTTAATTGTAATACAAAATCAATAGGGGTTTAGCTAAGAAAACAATAATAATTTCCTATACAAGGGAATTAGTTCATTGACTTGCTGGGTAAGGAGTGAGAAATCAATACCTTGACATAGCCTTAAGTCTTTATTATGTGGATTTTGCTTTCTGATCCTTACTAAAGACAATTCCAATAGCCAGATATGTTCCAGGGAAAGTATATTCATTATCTAAACAGGAATCTTTAAACCTTGTGACAATAAGGTCTAGGCTAGGAAATGAGCTAAATGGACAGAAGGACAGAGGGACATATCAGATATGTTCAATATTTGATTTGTGGGACCTAACCCTTTTGGATGTTAATCCTAAATATGGACATATATATACACATATATATGTTAAATAAAATGATATATATATATATATATATATATATATATATATATACACACACACATATATACACACACACACACACATATATATATATATACACACACACACACACACACACACACACACACACACATATATATACACATACACATACACATATATACATACACACACATATACACACACATATACACACACATACACACACATATATATATAGATATATATATACACACACACATATATACACACACACACATATATATACACACATATATATATATACTCATATATATATATATGTATATACACACACACACACACACATATATACACACACACACACACACACATATATACACGCACACATATATATATACACACACACACACTCCCTCCCTCTAAAAAAATCATCTTTTTTTTTTAATTTTTTTTTTAATATTAAACAATTTATATTTTCTCCTTACCTTCTCCTCCATGGTCCTCTGGTCTCTGCTGCAGTCACAAGTCTCATCAGGTGGGTGGAGCCTAACAGCCTCTCTTGCATGTCCCGCGCTGGCATCGCTTCCTGGAGGCGGGCGGCGAAGCAGCTGACAGCTGATTGGGGGCGGTTGGGGCGGGGCCACTTCTTGGTCGCACTGGCGACCCCGCGGGCACGTGCACGGGAGCACCGCGGGCACGCGCATGTGCGCCTGTTAGTTAAGTTATAAAATGAAACTGATAGATGATCGGGGGGGGGGGGGGTTGCGGGGCCGGGCTGGAGATGGTATGTGCGCTGATGTAGATCGATCCGATCTACATCAGCGCACATACCATCTCCAGCCCGGCCCCGCAACCCCCCCCCCCCGATCATTGGCAACCTGCGGACGCGCCCCTTTGCATCAGAGCTGTAGCTGCGCCCGAGGCCAGTGCCTCATTCGCCTCATGGCTGCTACGGCTCTGCATATAACCACCTGGGCTGTGGTAGTAACAGCACAAATTTGAACACAAGATTAGTATGTGTATATTATTACAATACAACAAAATTACATTAAAAGCTATTTTATTTTGATCCCCTGTCTTCTATTTTGTGACAATAATGTTCCAGATGTGATTCCAGTGTGAATACATTATTTAAAATACTTGTTAGGGTAAAGCAATATGTCTGAAGACTCAGTGGTGATAACCATTTACAGTTTAATAAAATAGTAGGCAGCAAGACCATAAATATGTTTCATATGGCCCAACAGGACACCAGTGCTATGACCCTCCCTGATTGGTTCCCATGTGATACAGAAGTCACTTTGATGAGCTGCTCAGTGTCCAGAGACCAAATGAAGCCCCATTCCATGCAGTGATCCCTTACGTCCCCACACAGCTGCTGCAGTCCCCCAGGACATGTGACAGCTAGGGGCAAAAAAACAGGGAAGGAAACTTGCACTGGCTACCTTCTGTTGGGGGCCTGATAGCAGATGACTCCTCTGCCTCTCTGGTAAGCTCACCATTGTTAGGTAGCTTTAGATATTTAGATACAGATTTAAAGTCCCTGTCCAGGCACACATCAACTTCTTTCCCCCTTATTCCCTCTTGGGAGCAGTGTAAAACAAGTAATCTGAAAGCATCTCAAAAACTCTGAATATATGTAAATACCTTATATATTCTAAATGAAGCCTATTTCGTCATGGCTGAGCTGGTAAGGATGTGTCATGGCACAGTTCATGTGCATGCTCTGCTATGGTTGGAGTCAGCTGTGGCAGTTGTCCTCAACTTCTTTAAGCCAAGTACCCCCTATAAATTTAAATCAAGTACTCCCAAGAGAGGTGATCAACTGTAAATAGCACCAAAATTACTTTTCTTTAAATCTTGAAGACAGTCAGATGCAGCTATAGAAATATAGACCAAAACTGCAGAAATGAATTGTGAATTTCTCTAAACAATGCCAAATGAGCACAAATATGAGAAATAAGGTGAAGGAGCAACAATGATAGGTTTCCTCTAACCTCCTGGGCCCCTCTGTGTTATGTTATGCCCCTGATTGGGACTGCTGTGACTTGCCATGCTCCCTTGCATTAAGAGCCCCAAGGGAAAGAATGAATGTTGGACCACTATTTTTCCATGGTCCTGGATGAATGTAAATGAAAGAAGTTCAAACTTTGGAACTCTTCTATGTCTTCTAACTTGCTCTGCAGGAAATGGAGGAGAGGGACATGGGACAGGCATCAGGTGAGCTGCTAGCTGCCTTATTATTGCCATAGGGTTTACAATCCCCTTAAATTCTGTCAGGAAAAAAAATTAACAGTTAAGAATGTGAAGCCATGTTATCTATTTCTGAAGAAGGAAATCTGGTTTGTTGTACTGTATACACCATGTAACTAAAAATAACATATATTCATTTCATGATTACTAATTTACTCATCAAAATAAGCAAATCTGCGTAATCAGGCATTTTGTATTTTTATGCTTTGCTTTTAACAAAAAGAACATTTATACCAGCAGAATACAATGTTCCGCTGTAGCAGATTAATAAACAGTTGCAATTATTATCTTTTAACATCAGTTATGTTTTTGTTACAGTTCACAAAAAATACGAGCCATAGATTTCCAATGATGTTAGTCCTAGTATGTAGCAAGAAAGAAAAACTAGGAATAAAGTCAAACTTATCAAAGAACTAGGAATACTTGTCATTTAAAAAGCTCACAATTAGCAATGAGCAGTTATGTGAACTTCCTTTGGTTATTACAGAACAGAGACCAGAGGGAAAACTTGCTACCACAACTTACACTCAATCATTTTCGGTTGTGGGTCATTAGTTTAAAACAGACCGCCCTCTCCACTAGAGTTGGCCCTTTGATTTAAAAATCCTGCCTTCCCACCAGGAATTGGAGTGCAGATATTTTTCATTTGGAAAGCTTCCCATAAAACAAGAATTATTTAAGGACTTGCCCTAGGTAAGGTAAGACAACAGTTTTGCACAGTAGGGAGGAAGTGGAATATCCTGGCTAGCAGTAAACAAGCTCCAAATGTTTGTAGCTTTGTTGAAATACAAAAGGTCGTTAACCAGAGATCTAACAGTCCTTTTCCCGAAGAGAATTCTCCAACTCATGTTATCTCATACAGTATATATACAGTAACCTGCTAGAAACCACCAGCCCTAATAGGCCAGTGTTCATTCAGGAGTGGGAGTCAGAGTTAGGCAAAGAATATAAAGAAAATGATTCGGACAAATCACTCTTCCTTGCTCACAAGACCATCCCATCTAGAACCCAAGAGAAAAACTACAAACTACTATCCAGATACAGGGGCCAGTTGGACTACAACGGATTTTCCCTAAAGTCACTGATACTTGCTAGAGATGTAGGAACTCTTACACATAAAATAGGAACTCTATGCCACTTTATTAAAACATGAATGACTTGGCTTATGTTCAAAGACTAAGCAATAGGTACCGATATGGTACAAAGCTTAATATATTGCATTGCTCTTGGTTAAAGTGGACCAACACCCAGGATTTTGACTATCCTGGGTCTTGGTCCACTTCGGTGGGGCACCCCCGATCGGGGTGCCCCGCTGTGTGAAACCCCCCCGAACCCCCCGAACAACTCACCTCTCCCCGCTCCCAGCGCCGACGTACAAGGTAAGAACTTGAACGTCTAAGCGGCGGCGGCCGCCGCCGCCTCCCTCGCATCACTTTGAACGCGCGCGCCCCCGCACCGGCCATTCGCAGACGGCCGGCGCGGAGGCGCGCACGCCTACAGGGGCGCGAGGGAGGCGGCGGCGGCCGGCCGCCGCCGAAGATAAGGTAGGTGAGTTGGGGTGTTTGGGGGGGGGTTCACCCCGTGGGACATCCCGATCTCGGATGTCCCGCGGGGTGGGGGGTGATCGGCCCGGGAATCTTATAGATTCCCGGGCCGATCACCCGTGGGTGTTGGTCCACTTTAAGTAGCATACATATGAATGAATGAATGAGTGTATGAATTAATATCCCCTCATCCGCTTCCTCTCCCCCCTCAATCTTTTTCTACTATACCCTATATTGTTATTCTTACTTTCTTTATTTTCTCTTAATAACATTACTTCTTTATACTCCATAACCTATGCAGAAATGTCTCCTAACAATCTTTTTAGACCATTGATAATTATCAAGCCTTACTACCTTGATTTTTCAGTGCTGAGGCTTAAGTTACTTACAGTATATATGTAAAAGATTTTTCTGTTGTTTAGAATGTTTGGATTACTACCTCAAGATAATGTTTATAAACCCCCATCTGTATACTTTTCTCTCTTTATATGCTGCATTTGTACTTATAATTAAACTCTGAACCAAAATTAATGGGGTGCCCTCCAAGCAACTCCCAAATGGGTCCCTGGGGACTGACACTTGCATTCCACAAAAATGCGAAATAGTAAACAATATGTCTTTGGTAACACATAGCCTTGAAAAAGAGCCCCCGAGGCTCGGAATGCGTGGGCTTGCCGTAGGGACCCATCCTTGCCAGTGACACAGTAAGGTTTTTTTATTTGTGTACTGTATGTTTAACACTTTGCACTTTTGTTCTCTGTTGGGTCTGCCTCTAGTTAGGGGTCCTGTTTACAAATACTGATGTACATTAGTTATAGCACTTAGCACTTTATTAAATATTTACAGTATATAGGTATTAATTATGAATCACTTTAGCACTTTATAATCATGTATATTTCTGGCTCGGTGGCTCCCTCATGTGGCTTGTTACGGTATAGCACCATGATTTGTTGCTATTTTTAAACATGTTTTTAATGTGATTATCAGTAATAAAGACATTTTGTTTACTATTTTGCATTTTTGTGGAGTGCAAGTGTCAGTCCCCAGGGACCCATTTGGGAGTTGCTTGGAGGGCATCCCATTAATTTTGGTTCAGAGTGTACTTATAGTAGGGTTCCCCTTGTGGGGCAGTGCACCCCGTATTTGGACACGATAGATCATTAGGTGCCACCCGCAGTCTTGTGTTACTTATAATTAAAAACGTATTAAAAACAGATTAAATATAAAAAGCTTATAATTAAACCCCACATCAAACACATCACCTTGGTGGAAAGGTTATCCCTGTCATATTTGCATGCCAATGACAACATTCTGGTCTTAGAAGTATATCACAAAATGGATTTACTAGAAGCTGTGTGTGTGGCACTAGACCTAGTATCATATGATGTCCTGCAGGACTGGGTCAAAGGGTCTTTTCCTGAAACTCCTGCAAGAGAAAAAAAAGGTTCCAGCAGAATGCTACCCCTGGGTATAGTCCCCGTAATTCTCTTGCCTAAACAACAAGCATTACTTGTAAGTGTACTTACTCACTGTAATTACAAATTCCACATTTCCAGCAGGAACCGGCAAATATACTGCTAGACAGAGACAATTAGAGTAAAATAACTCAAAGGATTCAGAGGTTACCAGGAATGTAGTAATTGGGAGGAGAATTGTGTAACAAATGAACTAATGAGCCCTACAAATAATCAAGTAATGTTTGCATGTAACTGGTGGACCCCAGAGTAAGCTTTATAGGTGGGCCCAACATATCCCAGTTCAACAGCATCCCTGTAGAAAATGTGCTGTGGTTAGCAGTGTGTGCTGTGATATTCAGTCCACAAGCATAGTTGAATCCAGGCAACAGAAATGCTAATAAGCCCAAAAGAGATAGCCGTAGACTCTAGGGCCAGGCTTTTCTCTGTCCTAGGGGCACTCTAGTTTGGAATGTCCCGCAGTGTAAAACTCCCAGCTTATTTGTATACGAATCTTGATCTCACAGCGAATGCGCAGGCTTCTGGCCCAGGCCTATGACAGATTTGTTTGCCAGTGGGGCGTAGAGTGGAGTGAGCGGGGATTCTATGAGGTGACACAGAGTGCGGCTAAGCTCAGCTACAGCCATGGGACTGAGGACTGAGGAGAGTGTATGAGAACACCATGGTGTTTTACTCTGCAGGGCATTGGAGATGCCTGTAGTGAAATCTTTTAGGAAACCCAAGCCATATCAGTTGTTAACTTTGACTTGGATAGATTTATGATTGTTGTAAAGATTCTGGAATCTACCTCTATTGCCATCTTACACCTATTCCTGGGGCACACACAGACATATACACAGTACACTACCGTACACTACTGTTCAAAGTTTTTAGAACACCTAATTTTGATCCAGTTTTTACTGATGTTTACACAGCTTAATGTCTCAAATGTACTTTGAATGAAAGCGTATAATAAATGAACAAGTTAAGGTGAATAAAAATAATGGATTTACCTTGTTTTACCAAATTACGGTAAATCTAGGTTTTTAAATCTTGAAAGTAGCCACCAACACAACTGAGGCATTCATTTTTCTGCAACTGCATTTTGATATTGTTCACAAATAAATGCACTAAGCTGTACTTAAGGATTTTGTTATGCGAGGCCCCGATCACCCAAACTGTTCACTCTCAAAACCATGTCATATGGTTTGAATGGTTGATCTCCTTTTGTCATAATTTCCAAGTGCCTTTTGATGGTATAGAAAACTGTACTGACTGATACCCTGATTTTCTTGGTTCCAAAAGACAGGCCAACAGTTCCAAGGGCTATAATTGTCTGTCTTATTTTGTTTATTGCCCTTTCTTTCCATTATGAGAGTAACGTGCTCTGTGCTAAAAAGCAAAACCATTTAATTCATGCCTTAGAGGGCGCTGTAATGCAGTCTGCTCCAACACTGGTTGTATAGAATCAGAGGGTTTTAGTGTAATTTCAGAAACCTGCGTGATATACTTTGCATCCAAACTCAAATATCATAATTTGCTTTTTGGGATTGAGGCGTTTGAAAACATTTCCCTGTATTGTTTATATATATATATATATATATATATATATATATATATATATATATTTACAAGCATGGACCATTAAAATGCTAAATATGGTACATTCTGCATGGTATCACTTGGATTTATTTTTATGTATTTACCGTAGTGCTAGCTCAGGAAATGTGTGTAGAGGCAGATGGCGGCAGCAGCGACGTTATGTGTGGGGGCGTCGGTCAGAAGCTGCAGGAGCTGCAGGACAGCGTCGGGAATGTGAATTTTATGTAAAGCATTTGTCCAATAAGATGCGGTGACATATTCCCCACACCAACTTTAGGGGTCCTATAGGGCAGAAAATACAGTATTTTTTTTTATGTGTACATTAAAACCTGTTTCTACCACCCCATGACAGTCTTTAAATCTAAAATTCAAGTGAGCCATAAATTACAAGGTGCAATCAGGACATAGAGGTAGTTGAATTAAATCAGGTTTATATTTTGGGCTCATTTAATGTTGTCCTTTACATGTACAAAACTGAAAAATGTAATCAAATGACAAAGAGACACAGTAGTGCTTCATTCATGCTTGCCGTAGATTCTCTTGAAGGTAAATTTAGGAGGCCAAGGAGCACTTTGGCTGCTGGAAGTGCCTGCGGCTTGGGGTAACCCTGAGCTGCATGGGGACCCTACTGAACAGTAATTATAATAATAGTTAAATAGTAAAATGCCTACCTTGCTACAAAAGACCAGCCAAGGGCACAAACATTCCGACAATTATTCTGCCTACAGACAGGGGCTTAGGAACAGAAATTGACAAATAATGGAACACTAAAGGTTATGAAGCCATTCTAAAGCAAGAAAATAGTTTTGCTGTTTTAGGAAGTCTTTACAAATGAACGATAAGGGGCCTTGTAGTCAGTTATTAATCTCCACTGTGAGATGACAGCCAATACAATAGTGACACATTTATAGTTTCTTTCCAAAGCCTGCTTTAACTAGTTGAGTGAATAACCTGTCTGTCAGAACCCAAGCTGAACCCACTCATGAAAAGCCATGTCAATTCCTTCAACGGTAATGCGCCAGCCTTAGTGACAGGCACCACATAACCTGCTTCAGGCCATAAAGGACATGTTAAAAGGTTTTCATTGCAGCTATGAAAATAAAAAGCCGCCAGTGTTGCATCACCTATTAAATTACTTCCATATATTCATTTTTTTCTGAAAGTGAAGCAATTGCAAGCAGTACATTGACTGTTTTGGAAAAGAATCCTCCTGACATGACACATTTTTACATGTTTTACTCAAAGTGATGGTAGGAACTGATGACTTATTTGTTACTAGCAGATGACATTTAAGAAACAATATATGAAGCATAAAAAACAGGAATTTTCGAATGTGCTCAATAAAATATTTGATCTAATTTAGTTTTTAATTAAACTGCTTTTTCAAGTTAAGGCCTCAATTCAATATGAGTTGAAAAAAAATCTTTTTACTCCTTTTTACATTGTAAAATGTGCCATTGACTTTCATCGTCTTCCTAGCTGGTGATTCAGTAACAGTGACATTTTCTGGCTTTTTTTCTCATAAAGTGAATTTTTTTACTACCATGAGAATTTTTTCCTACTCTGATTGAATTGCGGCCTAAATGTCTGTGTGTTTTTAAAATATGTTTTTAGACTTTTTAAAAAAATCAAGCAAGGGTTAAAGCAGGAACAAGACCAAGCGTGTCCGACACTGAAATTCCAGGGCTGGACACTGGCTCTCGATATCCTGATTGTCATAAACAGAACTGTTTGCTGAATGTGTACAGCAAACCTGTATGCCCTGTAGGATCAAAAAGAGGTGAGTTGTAATGGAGGATCAAACAGCAGGCACCCCAAATCTGGATACCTTGGGAGAAGAGAACAAAACCCGAGATACCATGACCCTGAGACAGATAAAATGAGAAAAGAAGGGTTTAAGTAATTGGAGTCACACGTTTGGGCACAAAGTATAGGTCAAAGTGCAAACGATGCTTTTATGCTATACCTATGACTGATATTGAGTTTGTTTTGTTCATTGGATGTTGACTGATATTGAGTTTGTTTTGTTCATTGGATGTTGAAGTAAAAAAAAGTAGTTGGCTAAATTCTGATGTCTTATCATTATAAGCACTAAAAAAAAATGTTTACACTATAATAAAACATTTTCTCTGTAACTTTTCTATTGTGATCTATGGATCTAAGCTAAAAGAAGTCTTGCTGAGCAGTTTGTGTCAGTGCTGTCCTCAGTGTTGGAGATACTGTGTAACAGCTTACACCTTGTTAGGTTAATGCAGTTAACATTTAGAGGATGCTATGATATATATATATATATATATATATATATATATATATATGTGTGTGTGTGTGTAGTCTCTGTTATGGTTAGGTTGGGTTTCCTGTACATTAGGCTCGATTCAGAGACACATTCGTCTGGACTTCCGTAGCTGTCTGTGAAAGTTTTAGTGGGTGTTTGTCATTTTTTTGCTTTTTTTCGTTAATTTTTCATTCGTACTAACGTTCGGGAAAATGTGTATATGCGCTTTCGATGAACGAAAGCAAATCGGATCATTTCCGTTAGTTCGGATCATTTTCCAAACAAAATCTGATATTTTTCGTTCGTTCAGATAACTTACGTTGTTGGGATGGGCTTGCGTCTGATTCAGAGAGCTGATTTCCGACGGACCACCACCCTATAAATCCGTTTCATTTCCGATCCACTTACGGGACCTTTGAGGCGTCGGATTGCTATTGTTGAACATGTTTTGCGGCTATGTGGAGGAGTCTGCGCGCCTTTAGCACCAAGGCATTGCATGTATCAGCATGGCCGAGGCCATAAATTGTATAGCAATGCATACCTGAATCAATACATTTCATGTATGCCTTATAGAAGCATTTTAATGCTGACCTTAATTAGTCCTTAGCATGTAAACCTTTATTTTCCCACACATCCATATAATTGCTATATTTTTTTAGACTTATGTCCTTTGTGAATTATATTTGGATTGTTGAACTTGAATCTTAATTTGTTGTAGGAGTTATTGTTTTAGTCGGTTACCTTTGCTTTGTGTAATTATTTAATATTTGGTTGCAGGAACCACAAGATGTGCCACTCACACAACATACAAGCAGTCTTTGGTCCAGCTATGCGATTCCTCAGTGTTCTTGCAGGGCATCCAGGGTCGTCCCATGATGCTTATATATTGCAGAGCTCCGGCTTATTTCGTCAGTTTGAGTCAGGAGAATTATCTGGTGGATGGCTCCTGGGTAAGTTCGCTCACATTCCATCAATCCATTTTCACTGTATGGCAATGAATATAGTTGATGACTTAAGTCTTAACCTATGGCTGTTTTTAGCCCTTTATGACATGTTAAACAATATTGTAGCTTAGAATGTGTATTTTATGTTAGTATTTTTAAATTCTTTCAGGGGATTCTGGATATCCACTCCTGCCCTTGCTCCTGATGCCCATTCTTTGCCTGCAGAATGCGGGCAAGGGGTTGTCTAATCGGGCACTATGCAAAACCCGGGCTGTGGTGGCGAGGGCCCTCTGGCTTTTGAAGTCCAGATTTAGATGTTTGGACCATACAGGGGGGGGCACTGCAGTATGACCCCAACAAGGTTATACCAATAATTTAATTTACATTTTTTAACAGGGACCACACATGCCAGAGTGGCACAACTGAGTGTCAAGGTCCTTCAGTTGGTGGGCGAGATGCAGGAGCTGCACGACTCGTTGGGGCCACAGATGAAGAATAATGTTCTGTGGCCTGCCATTGCTATGTATTTTGTTTTTTATAGTTGTAAAAATTTGAAATTTTCAAAATTTTTTAAGATTTTATATTTTATGATTAGAGATGAGCGAATTGATTCAGACGAACCCAAATTCATTCTGAATTTCAGGAAAAATTAGATTCTAAACGAATCCGAATTTCACCGCGATTCGATCGATCGAAGTTTTCCGTTAAACTCCATTTATTTCAATTACAGCCATTGTAAAATGGTGGATGGACATGTCTGGACATGTCCCCTGGGGCAAGTTATCATGGGAAGGTCACATGCAGCCTATCAGCAGCCAGGAATCCCGGTGACGTCACAGTGCTATATAAACGGCGGCCATCTTGCTTGTGCGCATTTTAGCCTTGCATTGCAGACAGAACGGAGGTTGCTGCAGACAGGGAGAGACTTACAGACAGGCAGGGAGAGTCAGGGAGACCCACAGAGACCCACATTGTGCCAGGGAGAGCCAGGGAAAGATAGGGAAAAATCGGGAACGATCCAGGCAGCAGAGAAAGTGACAGGGAAACATTTTTTTTTATTTTCACTTCACTTCATTTGCCAGATCAGTTTTAAATTGCTTTTTTTTTGTGCTGTAAATATTCCTGGCCACTGTGCATCTCATCTTGGCAGTGGCATATTTAACCCTATCTGTTACACACAAGCATTTCTTATAACTCGATTAGTTTACATTTTTTTTGTATGCTGTAAAAACCCCAGCACACATGGGCATACTATTTCAGCACATTTCACCCTATCTGTTATACTAAATCAGCTTCTAAAGGCTCTGTTTTATTAATATATTGCATTTTGAATTGGTTTTGTGCGTCCTGTAAAAACACCAGGCCGCAGGGTATCCCAAACCAGCACATTTCACCCTATCTGTTATACTAAATCAGCTTCTAAAGGCTCTGTTTTATTAATATATTGCATTTTGAATTGGTTTTGTGCGTCCTGTAAAAACACCAGGCCGCAGGGTATCCCAAACCGGCACATTTCACCCTATATGATATACTAAAGCAGCTTCTACAGGCTCTGTTTTATTAATATATTGCATTTTAAATTGGTTTTGTGCGTCCTGTAAAAACACCAGGTCGCAGGGTATCTCAAACCGGCACATTTCACCCTATCTGTTATACTAAAGCCGCTTCTACAGGCTCTGTTTTATTAATATATTGCATTTTGAATTGTTTTTTTGCTTCTTGTAAAAACACCAAGCCGCAGGGTATCCCAAACTGGCACATTTCACCCTATCTGTTATACTAAAGCAGCTTCTACAGGCTCTGCTTTATTAATATATTGCATTTTGAATTGTTTTTTTGCGTCTTGTAAAAACACCAGCCCGCAGGGTATCCCATATTGGCAATTTTCATAGTATCTGGTGCAGAGAAGCAGTATCCCACTTTATTTAGCTTCTGCTTTTTAAAGTAAACACATTTTTTTAAGTGCCTATTGTGCATTTTAAATACATAAAAATGTCAGGCAGACAAGTGCCAGGATGTTCAAAGAGGAGTGGCAGAGCCCAAGATTCTGCCGGCAGAGGTCGCAGCAGACTAGGGGCGAGTGGCATCAGGAGTTGCGGTGAGAGACCTGATCTGCCAATATCTGCTAGCGGCCGTGTCTCCACCAGTAACGCATCTGCCGTGGTAGATTGGTTAATGCGGTCATCCACATCATCACCCCCAGTCTAGGGTCGGTAGGTCCCTCTGACACAACCCTGAGTTGGCATGGCCCGAGAGCAGTCCGTGTCCTCCCATTGCCTCTGTCCTACGCCGTTCCCTCCCCCAGCAACGTATCCTATGCTTTGGGTTCTGCTCTACTCTTTAGTGAGGAGGATGATCAGATAGAGGACAGTCAGCAGCTATTGCCCAGCCAAGAAATGGAGGTGGCTTCCTCGCTAGGCAGACAAATAGTGATGTGGAGAGTGGCGTGGGTGTTGTTGCGAGCATTCCAGCTCCTGCCCAGACACTGTTGAGGAAACCGAGAACATCAGTGACGTGCAGCCACAACTCGGTGATGATGATGATGATGAAGTCGATCGCACTTGGGAGCCGGGTGCAGAAGGGGCTTCATCCTCATCATCAGGAGAAGAGGGACGCAGGTTGCCCCGGAGTCAGCAGCTGAGGCAGCAAGGTGTTAGCAGCATGGTTGGCAGTCAGCATGGGGGCAGAATTGTAAAGCCTGGAGCCAAACGGGGCCGGGGTAGAGCACCTGCTGCGTGGCAGGCTACCTTATCGGGAGGTAGTGGAGCATGGGTTCCTGGAGTTGGCGACAGTAGCAGTGAATCAGTGCGGGCTGTTGGTGGGAAAAGTAGCTACTCAGCAGTGTGGCAGTTTTTCCTCAAGCATCCGCAGGAGGGTAACATGGCCACATGCAAGATATGTAGGCAGAAGGTGAAGCGTGGCCAGGGCCCAAATGTTGGCATCACGGCCCTGCGTCAACATATGATGCGTCACCATAAAGCGGCCTGAGAGAACCGAGGCTCCGAAGAGGTGGTCCAGGCTGCTTCCTCACCAAGTGGCACGCCGCTCCCAATTTCTGCCAGCCAAGGCTCCAGCACCTCAGCCGAAGGCAGCTGTGCGTCATACCCATCCTCTGTCGCTCCAGATGCTCCTCCTCCAAGTCATGCATCCCACCAGCAATCCATCAGCGAAGCCATGTCCAAGAGACAGCAGTATGCGCCTACTCATCCTACGGCGCAGAAGCTGAATGTGCTCCTGTCCAAGTCGCTGGTGCTGCAGTCGCTCGCTTTTCAGGTGGTGAACTCTGCACCTTTCAGAGAACTGATGGCTTGTGCCGAGCCGAGGTGGAGAGTCCCAAGCCATCATTTCTTTGCCAAGAAGGCAGTACCAGTGCTGCACACTTTTGTTGAACAGAAGGTGGGCCAGTCCTTGAGCCTGTTGGTGTGTAGCAAAGTGCATGGCAGCGCCGACGTCTGGAGCTGTAACTACGGTCAGGGACAGTACATGTCATTTACGGCCCACTGGGTGAATGTGGTCCCTTTGCAGCAGCAGCAACTTGGACAGGTCACACCGCTTCGGCCTCCGCACTCCCTGGCTGTTGTGCCTGTGACACCGTGTTACTCGGCCTCCTCATCCTCTGCCATCTCCTCACCCTCCACGGTAGGCTCAAGTCTCAGTGCCCCTCCAGCCTACCATGTGTGCAGGGCACGGAGGTGTCACGCTTTGCTTCACATGGTTTGTCTTGAGTCACACAGGGGAGGAACTGCTTAAATTTATTCATCAAGAAATCCAAACATGGCTTACTCCGAGAAAACTGAAAATGGGAACCATGGTTACCGACAATGGGAAGAACATTTTGTCCGCGCTGCGACAAGGAAGGCTGACCCATGCACCCTGCATGGCTCATGTCTTCAATCTGGTTGTGAAGCAGTTTCTGAAGTCTTCCCCTCATCTGCAAGACATCCTAACAACTTCAAGGAAACTTTGCATGCACTTCAGCCACTCATACACCGCCAAGCACACCCTTCTTGAGCTATAGCATCAGAACGGTAGCCCCCAACATTGTCTGATTTGCGATGTTTCCACCCGTTGGAATTCCACCCTGCATATGTTGGACAGACTATACGAACAGAGAAAAGCCATCACGGATTTCTTGATAATCCAAGCGGATAGGGGGACTCCCCTGTGTAACTTCAATGTCAACCAGTGGCAGCTCATACGTGACACCTGCCGTTTGCTCAGGCCCTTTGAGGAAGCCACTTTATTTGTGAGTTGCCAGGATTACTGTCATGCCCGGAGTTCCTCCTTAGCCGATTGCCTGTGTATTTATGCAGCCTGACCACCAGATGGTGCTGTCCAGCAGAACTCCTGGGATCAGCCAGCACCTGGGCTAATTAGCTGCTACCCTTTATAAGCTGATGCTGACATGTAGTCAGTGGCTTAACAATGTTGTTGTTGTTGATGATCATTGCTTCGTGTACTCTGTGAACCTGGACCCTTTGATCTTGAGCCTGAACTCTGTATAGCAGAGCATCTGTATCCTGTATCCCCTTGTGAACCATTGTGTTCATTTCTGTTGCCTTGGACTATATTGGACTGGACTTTGTGTTTGCATGTTATTCCTCACTACCACTGTATGTATAGCAATCTGAGTGTTTGTTTGCTTGTACACAATAAACACATTGTGTTGCTGCACTATGCCAGTCTCTCTGCCTTTCAGTTCTCTAATAATTGGTCACCCCTTATTAACGGTTATCTCCTGGGAGATATCCGTGACAGAATGTTAAGCCCCATTAAGACCATAAGAGACTGTAAGGCTGAGCTGGCTTTGGTGTGCTGAGTGTATGCATGGTCCTAGTGCCAGCCTTAGTACTTTGTCTGCATTGCCTTCTAGCCTTTGCCATAGTTTACCATAGCCTGTATTGGGGCCCACCTTGTTTTGTAGTTTGGGGCCCAGTTCTTTTCTGTCTAGTATTTGTCTCTCCTGTGTTTCCCCTTCCCAAGTCTGCGACCACCACGGGATTACCTGGGGCCTGTGCATCTTCACCTTCAGAAGCTCTGCTGAAGAAGTAGGTGGATAACGGGCTCCTTGAGTTCCAGGTCCCCTACGCCTCTGGTTAATCGGCAGTTTGCCTCCCTGGTGGCGCAGGCGGGTTGTCTGTCTGTTGTGTGTTTAGTCAGCCTCCCAAGATGTCCAAAAAGGCATCTGTAGCTATGGACCCTGACCATCCCACTTCTCCCACAGACAGATACATATTTGTGCCCCCACCTCGCTTTAAAGAGCTCACCCTGACCACTTATTCCCAGTTCCTCCAGGCTGCCGCAAAATTACTGTCGGAGCCTTATTTTCAGCAGTCTCCTAAGACTACCTTAAGTCGTCAGGTGGCCTACTTTCTATTGGAGGATGACCTGTTTTTCTGGGCTGAAGCTTGGTTAGATCATTGCAAACATCTCAGTGAAAATGTAGTCGAATTCCTGAAATTTTTAGGTACTTCCTACTTAAATATTCCTGAGACAGTGTTTGCTGGCTTGGACCTGGCTTCAGTATTTGCAGCCCAGAAATCTAAAATGTCTGATCAATCTGACCAACCTGTCTTGTCTGATCAATCTGACCAACCTGTCTTGTCTGATCAATCTGACCAACCTGTCTTGTCTGATCAATCTGACCAACCTGTCTTGTCTGATCAATCTGACCAACCTGTCTTGTCTGATCAATCTGACCAACCTGTCTTGTCTGATCAATCTGACCAACCTGTCTTGTCTGCTCAATCTGACCAACCTGTCTTGTCTGCTCAATCTGACCAACCTGTCTTGTCTGCTCAATCTGACCAACCTGTCTTGTCTGCTCAATCTGACCAACCTGTCTTGTCTGCTCAATCTGACCAACCTGTCTTGTCTGCTCAATCTGACCAACCTGTCTTGTCTGCTCAATCTGACCAACCTGTCTTGTCTGCTCAATCTGACCTGTCGGTCCAGTCTGCTCAATCTGACCTGTCGGTCCAGTCTGCTCAATCTGACCTGTCGGTCCAGTCTGCTCAATCTGACCTGTCGGTCCAGTCTGCTCAATCTGACCTGTCGGTCCAGTCTGCTCAATCTGACCTGTCGGTCCAGTCTGCTCAATCTGACCTGTCGGTCCAGTCTGCTCAATCTGACCTGTCGGTCCAGTCTGCTCAATCTGACCTGTCGGTCCAGCCTGCTCAACGCGCCCTGCCTGCCGGGTTGGATCGCCCTGCTCAACGCGCCCTGCCTGCCGGGTTGGATCGCCCTGCTCAACGCGCCCTGCCTGCCGGGTTGGATCGCCCTGCTCAACGCGCCCTGCCTGCCGGGTTGGATCGCCCTGCTCAACGCGCCCTGCCTGCCGGGTTGGATCGCCCTGCTCAACGCGCCCTGCCTGCCGGGTTGGATCGCCCTGCTCAACGCGCCCTGCCTGCCGGGTTGGATCGCCCTGCTCAACGCGCCCTGCCTGCCGGGTTGGATCGCCCTGCTCAACGCGCCCTGCCTGCCGGGTTGGATCGCCCTGCTCAACGCGCCCTGCCTGCCGGGTTGGATCGCCCTGCTCAACGCGCCCCGGTTGCTGGGTTTGATCACCCGTGCCACCATTTCGTGGACTTTGATCCTGGGGGGACTTCGATGTCCGCCAAGTCTTCGCCTGCTTTGGTCTTTATCCCTGTCCTGCGGAGCAGGTATCTAAAGGCGTTCGGTGCCCGCCTGGTCGGGGGGGGGATACTGTCATGCCCGGAGTTCCTCCTTAGCCGATTGCCTGTGTATTTATGCAGCCTGACCACCAGATGGTGCTGTCCAGCAGAACTCCTGGGATCAGCCAGCACCTGGGCTAATTAGCTGCTACCCTTTATAAGCTGATGCTGACATGTAGTCAGTGGCTTAACAATGTTGTTGTTGTTGATGATCATTGCTTCGTGTACTCTGTGAACCTGGACCCTTTGATCTTGAGCCTGAACTCTGTATAGCAGAGCATCTGTATCCTGTATCCCCTTGTGAACCATTGTGTTCATTTCTGTTGCCTTGGACTATATTGGACTGGACTTTGTGTTTGCATGTTATTCCTCACTACCACTGTATGTATAGCAATCTGAGTGTTTGTTTGCTTGTACACAATAAACACATTGTGTTGCTGCACTATGCCAGTCTCTCTGCCTTTCAGTTCTCTAATAATTGGTCACCCCTTATTAACGGTTATCTCCTGGGAGATATCCGTGACAATTACGGGATGAACGACGTGATTCCACTGCTTCATGTACTACAGCACATGTTGGAAACCATGGCTGGTCAGGGCACTGGAGACATGGCGTCTACATCTTACAGCCACATGAACCCTGTTGGAGCTGAACTGGAGGAGGAGGAGGAAGAGGAGGAGGAGTGGCACAGTGCACAGCTTAGGCTTGGCGAAATGGCTGGTTTATCTAGTCAGCAGACAGGAGAGGAGGAGCAGGAGCAGCCAGAGGAGCTAGAGGGTTGTGAGGAAGGCAAGACAGAGGACCCAGACACACCGTGGCAGTATGCAGTGGAGATTGAGACAGGTAGTCCCTCCGAGTCACTTGCGCAAATGGCAGGAAGCATGCTCACGTGCTTGCGTAGTGACCCCAAAATTGTTTCTATTTGTCAGCGGGATGACTTCTGGCTCTCCACCTTATTGGACCCTCGCTTCCGGCACAAAATGGGGGCATTTTTTAAACCCGCCGAGAGGGATGACAAACTGACCTACTACAAAGACATTCTACGTAGTCAGTTGGCCGATTCCTATCTGCGCCATGGTCCATACTCTCGCAGGTCTGACTCGGGGGGACCTCGGCGCTCACCTTCCACTGCTATGACTGCTGGGGGGGTTGGCAGGAGCAGCAGCAGCAGCTCCATCAGCAGCAGCCTCAGTCTTCAGTCGCTAATGAGTAGCTTTCTACACCCGCATAGTGAGTCTACTCATGAGCAGCAGGAAGACCTGGAGCAGGACCTGAACCAGCAGGTCATGTCATACCTTGACATGACCATGCCAACACACCTTGAGGATCCGCTGGACTTCTGAGCAGCCAAACTTGACTTGTGGCCGTAGCTAGCTGAGTTTGTCCTGGAAAAGCTGTCCTGCCCGGCAAGTAGCGTGCCATCTGAGCGGGTGTTTAGTGCGGCGGGGGCCATAGTTACGGCGAGGAGAACTCGTCTGTCAACTAAAAATGTTGAGAGATACACCTTTGTGAAAATGAATCAGGGATGGATCAGCCAGGATTTCCACCCACCAATGGCTGATGCATGCGACTAGATTCAGCATGGTGCCACGTTTTACACTTTCCAAATGGTGCAAAACATATTTATGTCTTTAGGCCAATTTTTGGGCTCCTGCTACAAACTCCAGTGTCTCTTTTAAGCTATGTTTGGTCTGCTGCTGCTTGCAACTCCAGTGTGTCTTTAGGCCAATTTTTGGGTTCCTGCTGCCAACTCCAGTGTGTCTTTCAAGCTATGTTTGGGCTGCTGCTTGCAACTCCATGGTGTCATTCAGCCATTTTTTGGGCTCCTGCTGCCAACTCCAGTGTCTCTTTCAAGCTATGTGTGGGCTCCTGCTGCTGCTGCTTGCAACTCCAGGGTGTCATTCAGCCAATTTTTGGGCTCCTGCTGCCAACTCCAGTGTCCCTTTCAAGCTATGTTTGGGCTGCTGCTTGCAACTCCAGGGTGTCATTCAGCCAATTTTTGGGCTCCTGCTGCCAACTCCAGTGTCTCTTTCAAGCTATGTTTGGGCTCCTGCTGCTGCTGCTTGCAACTCCAGGGTGTGATTCATCCAATTTTTGGGCTCCTGCTGCCAACTCCAGTGTCTCTTTCAAGCTATGTTTGGGCTCCTGCTGTTGCTTGCAACTCCAGGGTGTCATTCAGACAATTTTTGGGCTCCTGCTGCTCCTGCTGCCAACTCCAGGATGTCTTTCAGCCAATATTTGGGCTCCTGCTGCTGCCAGCTCCAGGGTGTGTTTTTCAGGCAATATAGGGGCCCCTCATAGTGATGCCACCTCAACTCTCTGCAATTGTGCCGCTCTGCGATTCTAATAGCGATGCCTCTGATCTGCATGTCATAATTATTTACAGTATTATTTCACTAACCCAGCACACATCCTATGTGTGTTACAGCAAGGCAGAATGGTTTACAACCCTATTGAGGGTCTAGGAAGCTCAGAAATAGCCATTTTTAATAGCGATTCATTGCAAATAAATTCGGACCGAAACAAATTTTGTGGGAAAATTTGGCGAATCGCTCATCCCTATTTATGATGGAATTAAAAAAAAAATGTTTCAGTGTCATTTCATTTACAAAATACATTAACACATAACTAAGAATAAGAAATATTTAAAGATCAATATTCACATGACTGAGAAGTGATTTGGGTAAGTTTTAGCGACCTAAAATGGAAGAAGAACCTAAAAGTGGTTTGGGTGAGCTTTAAGGGTCCAAAAGGGAAGATGGAGGATAGTGCTAAGTGATTTAGCTAAACATTGTAGTAGAAGTGAGGGTGGCAAATAGGTAGGCGAGCACTTTAATGAGTTAAGTTTGTAGTGCGCAGGCGCAAGATCGTAAGGATTTCCGTCTGGACGATTATTTATTGAAAAAGGGAAACAGAAACTAATGGGAAACGTAAAGGATTAGTGGGAGAATACGATGGGAAAAGGGCAAAAACGAAAGCCTACGGTGTAACATGTGAAAATGAAATGGAAAGTGACATCCTCGTATTCGTAATCTGCCGTACGAACGGATGGAAACTTTACAGAAGGATTGCAATGCATGCATAGAATCGCTCGCACACTCATACGAGAGCTGAAACATTTCCAAAGAAAAACAGATCGGCACTAAAACGAAAGTATTTTTTTGTCTCTGAATCGAGCCTATTGAGTGTATCTCTATGACTCCTTTTTCCTGTCTGTTATCCAGGTAACATCTGTTACCCCACTCATGTTCCAGTAAAGTCAGCTCCTGTTACACCACAAATGTCTATCTGGATTTGACTCTAATGGAGGTGAATTCACAAGACACAAAGTACAAGAGTACATAAAACAGAATGGAATAGAGCATCAAAAGGCAGCCCCGTACACACCAGAGCAAAATAAAGTAGCTGAAAGAAAGAACAGAACTCTGACTGAAATGATCAGATATTTGCTGACAGACTCTGGACTACCACAAAAATATTGGGTTGAGGCAGCAATGATGGCCAATTATTTGCAGAACAGTGGAGAAAACTCCATTTGAACTGTGGCATAATGAGAAAGAGTTTTTGGATACAAAGCATTCATCTACATTCCAGAGGAAAAGCGTGTCAAACTCCAAAGCAGAGCATTTGAAAGAATCTTTGTTGGATACAGCGACAATGTTAAGGGTTACAGAATCTTAAATCTCAAAACAGACAAGGTTACCATTAGCAACAGCATAACTTCTGAGATACATTGTGAAGATGACAGAGAAAGTAAGAACAAAAGAGAAAACTAGCACTGATCAGCCATCATCTGCAACAAACTGATATTTTTTTTTCAGATATAGAACCAAGGTGCTCAACAAGAGAAAACAGAGGTAAACCCTCTAATACAAGACAAGCACTGCCAGTACTAATAGACCTGCGACTTAAGAAGACATATCTCAGCTTTCAGCAGAAGGGGAAGCCAGTTAATGGATAAAGGCTGAAGATGAAGAGATAAAATCCATGCATGACACCAAAATATGGACACTTACAGAACTACCACCTGGAAGGAAAGCCATGTAAAGGAAGTGAAGTACAATGCAGATGGCACAGTGGAGAGCGATACAAAGCAAGACTTGTAACCAGGGGATAGTCTCAAAAATATGGCGAGGACTATGATGAGACTTTTGCTCCATTAGATAAGCAGCAAAAGGACTTTTCTGACAGTAGCCGCCACAAGGAAAATGCAAGTGAAACACATGCCAAGTTATCAGAAGACATCTACATGGAACAACCACCAGGTTGATGATGATGAACAAAGGCCAGACCTAGTATGCATACTTCAGAGGGGTATATATGGTCTAAAGCAAGCTGCCAGAGCATGGAATATGAAATTAAATGAAGTACTTACACATGAGGAGTAAAGCAGACCCTGCTTATACACAAACCAATAGGCAGACAGATGGGACTGTGTGCTAATTTGTATGGGCGAACTCCTGATTTGTTTTGAGCAAAAAGGGGATGAAACGGAAATAAGTCAGAACTTTGAGACCGAGGATCTTCAAGAGCAGGAACTCCTTCAGTTACTTTTTTGCCCTACTGAGGATATGACAGCAGATATCTCCTAACCACTGAAAGGCGCACAAGGCTTTCAAAGAAAGTGGGTTTTAACAGACTAAGCCTCAGCTGTTGAGAAGGGGTGTTTGAGATACTATGCAACAGCTTGCAGCTTGTCTCTGTATGTGATCATCTATATTGCTAGATTAATGCAGTTTACATTTATGACAGTAGATGGCGCTGTTACATATGTATATATGTAGTCTCTGTTGTGCATTTTCTACTGCATGTTGTGATTCCTGTACATTGAGGTGATCGCTATGACTTATTTTTCCTGTCTATGTTATCCACCATGTAAGGTGACTTCTCTTATTGCTCTTTAAATGTCTATCTGGATTTGACTCTGGTGGGCCCAGCACTCACATTCTGCAACACTCGAAACATATGGTATAAAGGGACTGTCCAGATAAAAACAAAACGTCTATAATTTATTCCCCTTGCAGCACCTCCATGCAGGTACAGTGTTTCTACACAACTTCTCTGTCCAAGGCAGGTTCGTCATGCCCCTCCATTACAATTCATGAAGTAGGCATGTTAGGGGCATAAAGCCAGTCTGATGGACGGCATGCCCGTGTGTGTTGACTCCATCTTATGGCTATTTGTTATTTACTGGTTAATTTCATACTCTCATACGCTGTGCTGGTGTATTTTGTTATGCTGTAAAGGGGTGTTGGGCTGCTTAGTGTCTGGCACATCGATCCCCAGTAATACATGTAGTGAGAGCAGGACTGTACCAATGAGCACAGAATACAACAGTAAATACAGTTTGTCTTCATTCAGTGAAATAAATACTCATTGCTGTTGTTCGGGAACACTGATCTCACATCTTCAGAGCTTTTATATGCTACACCTTATTACATATAAAATTAATATTGTCCAAGTGCAGTCTAGTATAAAGTCTAGTATTTAGAGAAAAAAAACCTTTTTCACGAGTATATCCACGTAAATCTTTAGAGTGCCAAAAGAGGATTTAAATCTTCACCTTGTAGTGTCAGAGTGTCAGAGAAAGCATTGCAGTGATGGCCATGATCGGTCAGGACCAGCGCAACACATACCAGACTCTTTAGCTTTACTAAATTGCCATTGAACTGCCAGACACTAGGGCAGTAATGGTTTATCTTTAGTTTCACATAACTGTAGCAAAGTTGAACAATATTTTCCCATGAGGCTTAATTAGATCAGCTATCTATGTGTGTTCTGAAAAAGGGTTAGGTCAGAGTGTAAAATGTAAGCTACTCTTTCACAATGCAAATTTGGTAAAGTAGTGAGTTTTGATTTTAACCGTGTGAGAAATACATACTTACCTTGCTCTGATTTATTGGCATCAATGTAGCTCAGTAATAATCCTGGGATAACTTCAATTCTTTTTCAGCTAGCTGCTACAAACAGGTATGGGTTTCTATTAAACAGGGGTAATAGTCCCTATCTAATACATGGTTCTTTAATCTACTTCTTTACTATCTACGATTGTACGAGCCCCCACACGTACTTCTGGTTTTACCTGAAGCTAAATGTAGCCACACAATTGGCCACATTTTAAGAAATGGGTGTTGGACCACTTTAAATAAGCAATAATATATGCTTGATCTAATATTTGTGATCACAAGGTTATATTATCAAGAGGTCAGGAGTTAGCACTGCATGGGAAGTCAAGGATGTCTAGAAATGGCAGGCCTTTCTGAGGGAATACTGATTTTGGAAAGGCAGGGAAAGAGCTGTTAGAAACCACCCCAAGTTTATAGGACCAGAGACTAGCCAGGACCAGCAACCCTAGGACTAACTGTGGGGCAAAGGTAGATACTTACAGCCTGCTCCATCAATGCTGGACTGAACTGGCTGTCGGTTGTCATGTTGGCTGCTAGAGCAGCATTGCAGCATAGCTCTGGTAAGTACATTAGCTTGATATCAGGCACCTTCACCCGAATCAGAATGCCCACAGGGTGTAGGGTCAGACTGGAGGTTTTCTTTAGGTCAGACTCTTGGGTAATGAGTCATCTTGTCCTGTGAAATGATTGCAACCTCCAGCATAATCCATAAAGGGAGATGTTGGCTGCCCTGTATCGAAAAACAGGTACTGGACAACTGCAACTTCCTTGTTCTCCAGGAGAATCAGGTGTTTGCTTTCTGCCATAATATTTAAATGCAACATGTTTGAAGCAATACAATTGATGCCTATTTTTTTAAACTCTTCATAGCCTTTGCATTCATGCTCTCTTGGGCTTGTGCAGTGCAGAGAGGACCATGTAGCACTTCTGTATACTGGACATACAGTAGAGCTGAACTCCTTCTTATAACTGTCATGTCAATAATCACCCAAAGATGTTTATAGCGGAGGGTGTGTAGGGTGGTTGCTCTGTGCGCCAAAGCCATTGGGGGCACCCTTATCCCAATAATCCTACTTTATGCAGATGAGTCATGGTGCATGTAATTAGACAGCCCCTGCACTGCACTGCCTAATGGACAATAGCTCCATAGTAAGGTTGAGGAGGAGACAGAATTTTTTCCTTCCCTCACTGAGCGCTATTTTGCCTAGAAACGGCCCTGTAATCATTTCTTTCCTTTTTAACTCAAGTATTGCTGATGAAGATCCTTAATGAGCTTAATGAGAAAAGACCAGTTTGGTGGGTCAGTCCACAGACCTCAGATCAGCCAGAGTGCTGATCTTGAAGCTTCTCTGCTTACCTGTCGCTGCTCCTGTGGCATCTGTTGCTGTCCTGAAGCCCGCTATGTTTCACATCGGTAAACCTGATTATTAATATTCTCTATATTAATTATGCAGGGCTGATTGACAGATTTCTGGAAGAAGAGAGAAGTAAGGTTGGATGCCCCAGAGGCATCATACCTTTTCTCTATGCTGAACGCCAGGCTGTCTGCATACTTCCTATAACGTCCAATTATTCGAAATAGGTAATGTCAGGCTTGCTTTTTTGTGCATATATTTTATTTGTACATTCAGTGCCATGTTTGAATAATGCAAATTGATTTATTACAGTGCATTAAGAGCTACATCCAGTGAACTCTAGTTAGAGATGACGATATGTCAAGTGATTGTCTAGAAGCTCTTGATCATCTCTCTGTGTTCTGTTTCTCGAGTCTAATGCTCCTCTATAGATATAAGGCAGTTTGCCAAGCAACCTTTCTGCTAGCAGATGTGACATGCTTGCTTGAGCATGAGCTCTCACCTATGTAAATTGTCTTCCACAACTAGGCCAATTACATGCAAAGCCACACTCCACACTCACATTACTGCATTTTTTGATCCCGCATTCTCATCATTTGCTGTGTGATAGCTTGTTTAATATATACATGTGTAGTATTTGTATTGTATTAGTCATGATCTATGCATTAGTCATACTCATCTTGTACCACCTGTTTCCAAAGTTTGGAATCCTGGGAAGGTTGCAGCTACATTGACAACCAAGTCTGGACATATATAATGGAAAAATAAATGTTGCTACCTGCTGTACCAGGGTTAGTCAGGGACACATTTATGATGCTTAAATTGTGACAGTCTAACAAATTGTTAGGTATATTTTTGATAGTGACAACTTTGTATGATGTGTGACCAATGTCGCTATTTAAATCTATAGAAAATTAAGGCATAGAGCTAGACATAAAAATCAGTCCATACCATACGTACCGTTGGTGTTTGAATATCCTTTTGCTTGTACTCAAGTATAGAGACAGCGTCAGGAGTATATAAAAATACATAGCGAAATTCGGCCATTTTCAACTTAGATAAATATTTAATATCTACAGTAAAATGCACTTACAAGGGTTTTGCAAAATTCAGGCATCAATACAAAGTTGTTGAGCAAACACGCCATGCATCCTCCCCTGTACTTTGGCCCGCAGCCTTCAGGCAAAAGGAGGAAATGCAACCTTGTGCGTTGTGCTTCTTTAGTTGCCACTAGCTCTCACAGCGTTGACTCGTTACGTAAACTGTACCTGCTTGATCCCAAAATTGGAGGCTAAAGACTATTTTAAGGACTGATTTTTATGTCAAGCTCCATACCTTAATTTATAATGTTTTTCTGTACTGATCTCTAGTGTGATTTAAAGGCACATAACCCAAGCACAATAATACATTGCGGCTATTAGTTTGCGAGCAGTTTGCGATTCCATACAATCCATACAATCACTCCTTTGACACTTCCTTCGGGACTTCAATAGGGCACAATGTTTGGCCAGAGCAGACTGCTGATCCTCTGCTTCCCCTCACCTTGTGTGCTAGGGCCCCAGATTCTGCACTGTGTGTCTAGAACTGACCCTGCTAGTGGACGCGAGCATGACATTTTTGGAAGTTTGCTATTTTACTTCTCTCTACTATTAGATGATTTACAGCAGCTTATAATAAGTCACTAGAGCACTGTCACAAAGAGAAGCTGTCCCTAGGGTGTTAGTTAGACACGCACCTGTATGATAGCAGTTACCCATTTTGACCTGTCCTGACATACCTGCTCCTGGTTGTCCTTGGAATACTGTTTTGCACAGGTCTGACTAGCAGGCTCCTCATCTTTCTTCACTAGCTCATTCTAACATCCACAACCATGTTCCACAGCTGCAACTCTACTAAAAAATACTCTGCTACCTCCAACACAACAACTGACTTTGTCGACTTACCAAACATTAGACAGAAATATTTATCAGACTACGGTTACCATTTATGAGCCATTATACATTTACAAGCAACTTCAGGCTACACTCATAGCCCTGCTGTCTCACCGAGTCTAGGATTGGAGGAAAGAAAATCCTCACGGTGCTGAATCAACCTTATGGTGGATGGAATTGTTTGCTCCAACACTGTGATGGCTGCAAGGGAGTAAGTAAAAAGTACAGAAATCCTCTAAAAGACTTTCACTGCCATTTAAAAATGATTTCATCCATATTGAGAAAATGCAAATAAGAAGAAATTTGCCTTTTTACTAAGACTGTAAATGTGTGCTTGTCTTTTAGCTTGCTAATAAAGCACCTAGAACCACTGATACGGAAGCTCAGATCCATCAGAGTGTTGAAATTGAAAAGATGATACCTTAATAATACCATTTTAATGTAAACTTGTAATAATCTAAAAGATCTCATCCTGCACAATGTTAACATCAATCTCAAAATATATTCTGTGAGCTCAAACTATACATTCCTTTTCTGTTTCTAAAAGGATTTCCAATACCTTGTTTTACTATACAAATCAGCCAGAAGAGGTCATCATATACTAAGTCAAGACAGCCAGATGCTGACAATGGAAACAAGGAGGAAACAATATCAGCTGCTGTACATGAGGGATTTCATTTTGTCCATTTATTTTAACTTGGTTATATTTTTATATAATCAGGATAGCCATTAGGTCATTGCAGACATAAAGCCTGATTCAAAACCTTTCCTGTACGGTCTTGGTTTTGGACGTTTTCTGGTTCAAGCTAGTGTAGTCAAGTTTGCTGTTTTCCAAGACTTTTTGGTACGTGAAAATGAGTATTCGACATATTCATACGTGTCATGCCGAGTTTATGTGTTCTCGCTTTCGTAAGCTTACGGATTTAGCCTGTGCTTGCATATTATTCTGAGCCCTGTTACCGGTCGCAAATTATGCCCTCATTTTGCCAGAGGGATTGCTGGCAGATGTGTTTGATGGAGCCCCTTTGACGAGTTCCTTGCAGAGTATGAACATCTGCAGTGCCGTGGGCTGCTCACCTTGTACCCTTCAGAGCTTAGGCATCCGCTGTCATCTGTAAGCTGATCTGTATGTCCAATCAACAGGTGTTCAAACTGACTCGACTGAACCACCTTTCTCTTCAGAAGCTTTACTCAGAGGTGCGGCCATGGTTGGCTCTTGCCACAAGAAAAGGGCATACAATTAATTGTATGACCAATTGGTTGGCTGGAATCCTGCCCACAGTCCGGGGGTTGGAGCCAGGAGGCGGCCTGGGTTTCTGGGGTGTTGGACTTGTTAGTGGTGTCCGCAGCCTATTTAGGGATACCTGTTGGCCGAGCTGTCCCTTGGACTCCTTCAGGTCCTGTATGGCGTCCAGGAGAAGTGGGGTCTGTGTGGATAAAGGTAAACATTAGTGTTTGTTTGGGGCCATGGTCCCACAAAACAAATACATTACTTAATTTCATTATTCTGAGCCTACACATCCCCCATGTCCATTTCCATCAGCACATTGTGGTCCCACATTTACCTAATTTAATGGTTGGGTCCCCTCACTGTGGGTCTGACTGGTTGATGGTCCAGGTCTGGCTGCTGGTTCCTATGGAGGCAGCGGAGGTGGGGTGGGAGGCCCAGTGAGTGCTGGAGGTAGAGGCAGGGCCAGTGGCTGGGTGGGAGCTTCAAGGAAAGGGAGAAACAATGTAAGCTAAACACCTTCTTTAGCTGCACTCCTTAAGCAACTCAACATGGGGTACACAACGGGCACCACAGTGATGTGTGCCCACCACACCTTTGCAAGCAATTTAAATGGCTGTTTGGGATTGCAATAGTAGGTAAACACATCTGTGCACTTGCTTCGCAAATGTGTGTCTCAGGCAAGCAGTCACTGTTGTTGCGTGCATCTGGTAATGTTTGTGGTTTTTGCCCTCTAAAATTAAGCATTGTGGAGGCAACTCTTACCGCTGTTGGGCATGTGCTGCCGGTCAGTGTTGATGGCCCCTGACACCCTCTGATAGGTGTTGAGTTGCAGCATGCTATATACTGTTATATATTGTTCTACATGTGTAAATTCGATGGTTTTTGGTAACCCTCCACCAGTTTGCAACCTAATCAAACACAAATAGATGAGCTTATAAGTGGTCAAATGTATAACCCAGAAGCTTCCGGACCAAGGTTTTGACCACCTGGCCCACATCCTTGGGCTCCGGATACGCATTAGTCACCAGATGGGCAATCTGTTTCCATATTTCCTTGTACACCGCTTTTGGTGTAGTGCGGAAACGTTGGCCACCCAGCCTGCCAAAATGATCGGAGACCTAGTTCAATAGTGCCTCCAACTGGACCTCATTCAACCTGCCACTGTAACATGTACCACCCTTGCCTGTTTGTAAGGGATGCTGGGGGGGCTCAGATGTGTGTAGGCTCCGGGGTAGGGGACACTGTCGCAAGATGAGAAACCTTCCAATCCACCAGTTATGGCGGACTGGAGAGCTGGGTGTGCCACTTTGCCTAGGTGTGTCAGCAAGTCCAATCCACCAGTAATGGAGGGTGGGAGAGCTGGGAGCGATTTAGAGATGCCTAGGCACATGCTGGTTTGGAGTAGCGTCTCTCCCCTACTTAGTGGTGCATATGCACATACTGTCGAGGTCACTAATCAGCCCAAATGGCTAGGTCAGTACATGCATAGGCCTGCTGCACATGGGGTAGGTGTGAGAAACATGTATTTAAAGCGGAAGGTGTGCATGTGGACCTAAACCAGGACAATGCATGGACTGACTACAGTAAAGTGACATGTCAGATTTTATGACCCAGCTTTAAGACTTCAAGCCCAAGAAGACAATGGGAATGAAGCTGGTCACACATCTGGCCCACCTGGAGCAGAACGTCCAGTGTGCCGTTAAGGCGTTGTCCCCAAAGTTTGCCTCATCCTCCTCTTCGGACTCAGCACCACCAGCACAGGAGCCACAGACAGAAAACACACTTCTCAAGGCAAGGAACTCCCAATGACATGTATGCTAAATGATGGTGTTTTGCGCTTCTCTTTCTTTGCAGCCAAAAGTATACGGCTATGGGGCCACGCGAGGCCGGGCCCTCACAAGACTCAGGTGCAGAGCCCACATCACACATGTGCCTAGTTCTAACATTGGTTTTCATGTTCTTACAGACACCGATGAAGGCATGGTGCAAGGCGGAGGGTGGCTCCATAAAATGGCCAACAAGGATGCAGGAAGTACTGAGCATTTAGGCATTTGTCAGGGAGAACTGGCAGAAAATCAGATATTGACATGCCTTCCTTTTGTCTTTACAGGTGCCATGGAGCAGAGCAAAAGAGACCACACCCAGATTGGTCCCTAAATGGGCAAAATGTTTAAAGATGAGGACAAAAATAAATGTTTTGAAATAAAAAAAAGTGTTCAGAAGGACCCAAAGACAAAAAATAAAAGACAAATGTTAAATATAAAAATTATGCTGTGGGGTGAAGTTTGTAATCCAAAGATGCTTAATACAGGGTGCACAAGGTAAAGCTGGGGTGGGGGAAGGTGGCGGAAACCACTAGGGTGGGGGGGGAGTATGAACAAGGTGGAAGAAGGTGTGTGACACAGTGGGGATGCAGACTACATGGGATGCCCCAAAGGAACCAGGAGGGGGAAGGTGAGTGACACTGCGAGGATGCACACAACTATGGGATGCCCTAAATGTGGGGTTCAGTGGGGGGAAAAAACAACCAACCCGTATGCTGGCATGCCAGCGAGATGGCAACAAGCTGGAAACAGGTATAAACTTGGCTTCCGGGGCTAGTTTACAGTTTATGATCCTTTGTACAGCTCCATTGCTCAAATGATGCAGAACAGATTGCACACTAAGTGGCCTGATGGAGCATTATGTAATACTTTTAATTATACTGTCCATTTGCATATGATAAGAGCAGCCAGGGCTGAATAAAACACTGGGTAAAAGGAGTTCCAACCCAGGGGCTGGTTCTGAAGATGCTTTATTTCAGGAACAGCCAGATGAGGAATACTGTTTGCTCCAGCCTCCTGGACCTTGCAGCAGCCTCACAGCATCCCCCCCCCCCCCAGCAGCCTGGTCCCACAGCAGCCTCCAACAGCCTTACAGAGCTCCCACAGCAGCCTAGCCCCACAGCAACCTAAGAGCACCCCCCCCAGCAGCCCTATCCCTACAGAAGCCTAACAGCAGCAGTCTTGTCCCCAAAGCAGCCGAACAGGGCCTCCACAGCGGCCTGGCCACACAACAGCCCAGCAGGATCCCCACAACAGCCTAAGTGCACTGGCTCAAGCCGCTTGATATAATGTCTGTGTGTGTATGAGCCCTACGATCAAGCTGGAATTATTTACATGTAACTGAGAATGAGCCCCCTATGGTGGGCCCATAGACAACCCCGTTCCTACACTGGGCTTACTGTACTATTCCTAACTGCCTATTATTTGCAGTGGCTGTGGCTAAACTGAGCCCATGTCCCGTTAAAGCAAGATACCGTAATAACGTGCCTAAGCAAATTAATAATTTATGCAAATGTATACATCAAACATAACAGGGACAAATGAGGAACACAGAGACGGGGAGGCCGATTCATCAATAGCGCCAGGTAGCGACAGATGAGCGACTGAAGTATGGCGCTATGAGCGCCGCTAGCGTCAGCCGCGGGCGTTAGCGATTCGCTATAGCAGGCCTCCTCAGTCGCTACCTGGCGTTGTTGCGAACAACGCCTACATTGCTGAATATGATGTTGGCCCTCAGCTTTGTTGGCGCTGTCAGTCAGTGTGACCACGCTATTCTACACAGCGCCTGTTAGCTTTGCTGTGTCCTGGCCATCCAGTACCTTCTGAATAAAACACATTGCCACATTTGTTTTAAAATGTAAAAATTTTTTTATTTTGTGTTGAAAAGGAAATTAAATTCTACCAGATCTTCGAATATAAATGGAAAATAAAACATACTTAAACACATAGCCACAATTTTTTTTTTTTTTTATTTGTTACCTAAAAAGGAAATACAATTAAATCACCAATGAGAAAGAAAAGGAAAATAAAAACAGAACAGAGAAAGAAAAGGAAAATAAAAACAGGACAGAGAAAGAAAAGGAAAATAAAAACAGAACAGAGAAAGAAAAGGAAAATAAAAACAGAACAGAGAAAGAAAAGGAAAATAAAAACAGAACAGAGAAAGAAAAGGAAAATAAAAACAGAACAGAGAAAGAAAAGGAAAAAAAAAACAGAACAGAGAAAGAAAAGGAAAATGAAAATAGGAATTAGAATGAAAAGGAAACTTACAACAGAATTAAACACATAGCCACATGTATATATCTAATTTTTTTTTTATTTTTTCTCTAACAAAAAATTAATAATAAAACATAAATGAAATAGAAAATGAAAAGTCCAGCAGAAATGCAAAAGAAAAGTAAAGTCCAGGAAAGGGTTGGAAAAGGAATGTAGAGATCATGGTGCATCTCTTTGTGCCTGAAAAATTAAGAAAAGTGCAGTTAGTATATATCTTTATAGTTGTTTTGTGTTTTCTTTAAAAAAAATGCATAACTTGATAACCAACATTGGCGTCTTACACCCCCCTTAGAGTGGTTTGGGTCATCTTAAACCCCCCTTAGAGTGGTTTGGGTCATCTTACACCCCCCCTTAGAGTGGTTTGGGTCATCTTACACCCCCCCTTAGAGTGGTTTGGGTCATCTTACACCCCCCTTAGAGTGGTTTGGGTCATCTTAAACCCCCCTTAGAGTGGTTTGGGTCATCTTAAACCCCCCTTAGAGTGGTTTGGGTCATCTTACACCCCCCCTTAGAGTGGTTTGGGTCATCTTACACCCCCCCTTAGAGTGGTTTGGGTCATCTTAAACCCCCCTTAGTGCGTTTGTTTGCTCTTTTGGATGGGAGGTCAAAGACATTTAAACAGGAGTGCAGTACTTGCATTAGAGTGAAGGGTAGTTAGCTTACCGCAAAATAAGAAGTGATCAGCCTTTCCCTTAGCTCATCGCCAGTCTGGGTGTCCTCACTTCTATCTGCGGGCAGGTTGGGGATTTCTGGCACCAGTGCTGTCTCCTCGGGGGCTTGGATTCGGTGACATATACAGATATTGTGTAACACACAGCAGGCAAGGATGATTTTGGAAACCTTCTGTGGGCTGTAGAGCATCTCTCCTCCTGGCCGTGCCAAACAGAGAAAGCGTGCTTTCAGCAGGCCGATGGTTCTTTCCACAATGCTTCTGGTCTTGCGATGCGCTGCATTGTAGCGTTCATGGGCAGAGGTCCGTGGGTTCCTGACCGGAGTCATGACCCACGTTCTCTGCCCATATCCCTTGTCCGCTGTAGAAAAAACACAAGGAGAGAGACAGCAATTAGTACTAGTACATGTTTTTGGGTGGTAGTTTGTTTAAAATTGCCTTACTAGGCCACATATTACCAAAATACATAGACATGGTTAATTTATTACCCAGTAGCCAGCCAGCTGGCATTTCGTTGTTATCAAACTTCCGGCACAGGACTGTCCGCTGCAAGACGTAAGAATCGTGGCATGAGCCGGGGAACCCCGATCTCACCGCCCGCAGCTTCATCTCATGGTCACAGACCACCATGATATTAAATGAATGGAACTGCTTCCTGTTTCTGTAGGACAGCTCCTGTGCACGGGGAGGGCGGAAAGGGATATGTGTACCATCAACGCACCCTAGCACATTCGGGATCCCTCCCATCAGATAGAAAGCATGTTTTATTTTGGCAACCTCTTCCTCATCCTCAGGAAACTTGATGTAAATTGGGATTAAATCACAAATTGCCAGAACTACCTGGATTAGGATGCGGCTCATAGTAGCCTGGCTTATCCCGCTGAGGAGGGCTGAGGTTGCCTGGAAGGTCCCTCGTGCCAACACATTAAGAGTGGCACACAGGCGTACTATGCCTGGAATGGAGTGAGTGCGTTTGGTGGATGGCTCGATTTTGGTCTTAATCTGATCATATAGGGACTGTAGTGCAGCACGATTCAGACGGAAGCGGCTCCTGATCTGCTCGTCACTTAAGTCCCATACTGAAAGGCGGATTGCAAAGGAGCGGGGTGCCCTAAGCCTCACAACACCCCGCTCCCTTTCCTCCTGCTCTTTCAGCATACACATACATCCATCCACCCAGACACCATACATCACCCTCTTATCCATCACACACACTAAAGATATATACAAAAACAAAAATAAACAAAAAAAAACACTAACACACAACACACACACAAACAATCACACTACACACACACCCGCTACAATGCAGCTCACCACAAAACCAGAACTATAGTGGTCCAAACCACCAGCCTGCTGAAAACCAGCTTTCTAAGTTAAGCACAACCAAGAGGGGAGTTGCTGCACAGCCCACAAAAGGCCCCAAAATCAAGCCTCACTTGCTGTATGCTACACAATATTTGCAGATGCCACCCAAACCAAGCTCCTAAAGAAACAGCACTGATGTCAGAAATCACCCAACAAGCCACAGAGAGTGAGGACAGAAACCAGACAGAGGCTCAAATGAGCTAAGGGAAGCGAGCACAGCACCACACCACAGCCTTTGCCACAGTGTAAGAATAGCAGAACCTAGTTCATTCCTTCCTTTTATACTTCATTTTCAAAAGTGACAGGTCCGCTTTGCCGCCTTTTGCGTCGCTCTGCTATTTCCGGGCGCCAATTAGCCGACCCAGGTGTGCGTAAAACAGAGTGCGCACGCGCACGCTAGTAGCGCTACTAGCGTACTTGAGCCGTAACGTGCGTGCATTAACGGACATGGGCCAAAAATCAGGTGGGGACCAATGAAAGTGAAGCTGTTGTTTTTTTAAATAGCCGTTAGGCTAAGCACATGTCACAAGGGTTGCAGATACATCAGTCCATTGTTGGATTTGGGTGTGTGTTGTTTGTTTAATGAGGTCTGTAATGAGTTAATTGGCTAACACACATGCTTCTGTCAGTGCAGTGGAGGTGTGCCTAGAAGGAACTGGGCTGTATGTGTGAATCAATTAAGTGGGCTGCTTTTGGATTGGCTGTTAGAGCACATAAAACCTGCCCAAGCCTAAGAGATTGCGATGCCATTCTGTAGTGTGCATGCGTGCTTGTGGGGTGTTGATTTGTGTGTGTGTGCAGCTACAGGATGGAGCCAAATACAGGACATCTGCCGGCCACAGCAGGCCCGAGTAGGAGTTTGGTGGGTGCTGTGCGCAGACCTCCCTTACGGAAAAGGGCACAGCCTGAAGGTGGGGCAGCACCCCAGGCTAAGCGCCCAGGTGCCAAGAGGGAGCCTGAATTTAATTTGGCTGAGAATAATCATCTTGTGCGCCTGACACTTGCGAAATGGGAGCTGATATTTGGCTCCCAAAGCAAGTCCATAGGCAAACAAGAAAGAAGCAAACTGTGGGATGCCATTGGTGTGGAGCTTAGTAGCACAGCTCAACACCCACGTAGTGGCCCATCCTGCAGGAAACGCTTCTACACTTTGCGAGGGGCCCTTATGAAAAAGATGAATCACGATCTTGATGTGGACAGTGGGTTCATCCAGGCTCCAAAGAGTACCTACAGGCCGTATGAGGAGATGCTGAAGGCCAAAATCCCACTGGCTCGGCTGCAGGGTGTGGATCCTGGGGATGACACCACCGGTTGGGCTGAAGGTACATATTTTCTGGCTTTTACAATAACCTAATGTTAATGTCTGTGATTAGCATTTTTACATTCTGACCAACTAACTGTAGGACCTGTGAAGTATTACATTATAGCTCAAACATTTGTAACTTTTCTGTCTGTTGCTTTATGCATAGGTGCACATGCTGCTGTCCGGGATGTGGCTCCGGACACCCAAGCTCCTGCCCTTCCAGCAACCTCAAGGCTACCCCAGTCTGCCATTGAAGGTATTTACCCATTATTTGTTTGCTGGTTTTTTTCAAAACAAATGGGTGTGGGAGCAGCTCAAGCAATAAAGGTTTGCCCTGTTGACTATTAATAATATGTGCGTGCGGCCTAATTGCACGCCCACTGTAACACTCACAGGCAGTAACTAACAAGGCCCTAACATGTGTAGATATGTAGGATGCCAGAGATGTGTAGCCATATATCGGCATATCAATGTGTGAGCCACACTTGGCTTGATTAGTCAATATTAGTGAAAGAGCTGCTCACACACCTTAATGCATGTTGTATTTTGCTACGCACATTAGCTATGGCTCAATGTTGGTTTAATTTTGGCCTAGCTCCCATGCCCTTGGCCCCAGCATCTCCTCCGGATCCCACCTACTCTTTGGATGTCGGTAAGTGCATGTGTTCACCTTGCTTGATCCACTTTGACTCAAGTGCATGTGTCTCATTTGTCTTTTTTCTTGGTAGGCCAAGTGACTGGTTCATCTTTGGACCCCACTTCCGATGTTGCCGGTCAACAGGACCCTGTTGGTGTGTAGAGCAATACATAATGTATCCTTTCTGCTGTTTAGGTTACACTGGTTCAATTTTGTTAGTCTACTAAGCTACATGTTTGCTTGGTAAACTTGAAGATGCCTCTTGGGAGTGCTGGTTGCCTCCCCAGGGTCAGTCTCTTAGTTATTTTAGTGATAGCAATGTATATTTGCGGACATATTTTTAGCCAAACATTCCCTGTAGTAGTTTGCTGATTATTTAGACACATTTTTAATTTGTTTTAGTTGACCCGAATATCGGAAGTGGCTGTCCAGAAAGGGCCCCTCAAGTTCCAGCTGCCAGAGATGAGGGTAAGTGGTTTTGCCTTGCTCTAGTCTGTATTTTGGCTCTAATGTTGTGCCACTTGCTTCTGGCAACTTGTGTGTCCACATGTATTTTCAAGGTCCAAGCTCGAGTGAGGACCCCACTCCAGACATCTGGGATATTGCGGGTATGTTTAATTTAAGCAATGTTTATGATGAGATTTGCAGAAATTAGTGCGTCTTAGTCCTGTAACATACATGTTAACAATCTGAGTTTAACCGAGACCTTTGGTCTAGTGTGTATTTTTAAACTTTTTAGAGGTATGGCCTCGATAGCCTAACCAGGTTACATTAGAGTTTGGCCCACAGACCTACTAACCTGATTTTCCTGTTTAGCATATGCCAACTTGCCCGACATCTCGGATGTTGAATTGCGACTCTCTGGCAGCGATACCTCGAGCCTACCTGGGCCGGAGGACACGCAGGTAACATGGCTGATGTAGACGACCTCGAAACCCATTGGCATATTCGTGGGTAGTGGAAGAAGCAACATGTAACATTTCCTTTCATTGTTGTTTTGGCAGGAGGCGGAACCAGAACCCCAAGCTGGGACCTCTTCCCAAGTCCCATGTGGCCAAGCTTCAGAGGCTCAGACAAGGGTAAGTTGTCTAGTGAGTGTTTATGGTAACTTTTGGGAGGGGCATAACTGCATTTGTTCCGTTTCACTAAAATGTGGTTTACTATTTGTTTAGCCTCCAACCACAGCAAGAGGAGGTGTGGCACCAACCAGTGCCGATTTCTACCAACTAGGGGTCCGGATGCTGGAGGACTACAGTCGCCAACAGCCGCGTGATGGAACTAATGAGCGCATTGCGGCGTTGGAAAATCAGGTGCTGATGTGTCAGCAACAAAATGAGGGCCTGCAGCGCCAGGTGGACCAGTTAAGGCAAAACCTACAACAGAACCAGGACCTTGGTCGCCTTGCAAATGTTATCGAGCAATCTGTACAGCGCCAGGAAGAAGCAATACAGCGCCAGGCAGAGGCAATACAGCGGCAGGACCAAACTTTGTTGTTGCTACAACAGCTCATACAACAGCAGTCTATATTTTTTACTGCACTGTTGTCCCCCAACACCGCCCCTAGCAATGACTCCCAACCTCCCCGGCCACCCAGCCAAGAATATTAATTTGTAAACCTTTTTCTTATTATTTATGTAAATATATTTTTGAAAACCACCTCTAATTTGTGTTTATCCATACATGTGAAAGCTAAATACACAGTCAGGGCTGATTTGCTCAATCATCTCTAATATTATGCCACCATTTATGTGCCACATTAGTTAACATTGCTTACTATGGTGTAAACATGTACTGGCTCAAAATGGCTGCCTAATTTTAGACATAATGGTTTTTGGGAATCTAAACCTATGCTGGTCAAGGAACAACACAGTTCTTGGTAAATATAAATGTATTTATACAAATTGGGCCAACACGGCCAACATAGGCCAACAAAGCCAATAAAACATGGCCAGGGCAGCCATCCCCCCCACCCTAACGTCTCCGACGCCTCTTCATGGCCAGCAGCATCCCTTTCATCTGTCGGAAGGCCCGCCACAGTCTGCGATGCTGGCGTATACAAGCTGTAGAGATGTGATAAAAAATAATATCTTAGAATTTGATTGGGAACTCAACATACACAGATGTAGCAATGTAATGTCAGTGTTTCTAACTTGCTAACACTCACATTAACATTGGTGAACAATGTGCCCCTAACATTTTAAAATAAAGTTTTAATATTGCCTTGAAAACATGTTAGGACCACATACCTTTACTCTTAAAGTGGACCAACACCCACAATATAGTTTATCATGGGTTTTGGCCCACTTTGTTGTTTCTCACAGATCTGTATTTCCCCTGATGTGTGTATACACACAGTAATCCATAGCCACTCACCTCTCCATGCTCCAACGTGCTTGGCACAAAGAACGCACGCTAACGTCTATGCAGGGAACAGGAATGTACACTCCTCTTCCACCCCCTCTTCACGCATGTCACTCTCTGGCTGCTCATGGGGACCCGGCGGCCATTCACAGAGGCCCAGGGGGGAAAAATGCACGTCTGGAGTGTTGCGCAGGAGCCAGCGGAAGATAAGTTCCCATAATTAGGGGTTTGCTTGGTGGGTTGGACCCGTGGTACCTGCACTTATCGTATGTTCCGCGGGGTGTTAGTTGTTAGTTGTTGGCAAATTAAATGTTTAATGCACATTAAACACCCTTGGTGTTGGGCCAGGTTAACTCTTGCAAATGTAATAATGTTTATGGCCAAGTAAGGACATTTATGTCTTTAGTCCAAGCCAAACATCAGTGCCTAAGGAAGATGGAAGTTTGCCCTATAATGTTATTGGTAAACACCTAATCAGCCCCATTTGGTTGTCTATACGCCACAAATAGTCCGTATGTGTCCGTAACAAGAATGTGAGGCAACTATCAAGGATGGTGACTGGCATGTTGGATTATTGACCAAACAGATTTAACCTAGATGTGTGTGATATTCACACATTGGTCAATTACAAATTTCTACAAATGTAACTAGAAGAGAAATGTTTACAAAGTATTTACCCTCACCATCGCAGCTGTGGCGGTGGCCCATGCTGCTGGCCGTCCCTGGAGCTGGTGTGGGGAGGAGGAATTCTGCCTCCGTCTGCGTAGCGACATCTGTCCATAAAAAAACAAAATACAAAACAACATTTAGTGGAGCTATGACACCCGAAGTTTGGACATCAATCTGGTTATTGAGTCTTAGCTCCAAAAACAAACACTTCTTTACATACATGTTAAACGATATTTGCTATATTCCTGGCCCATTAGTTAATGTGAAGTGTTTATGGTTGCCACATGTATCCATTTTGAAAATCTGGCACTAACCTTTACATTGCAATGTAAATGACTCATTACCAATTTAATGGATAATGTTACCAGTGTGCAACATGTGTTTGCCCTAACTACTTCACGTAAATTAACTATTGCTAGCACACATCATGGTGTGGCCAGAAACATAGGGGTGGTTTCCAGTTGGCTAGCACTGTAGTGTGGTTTGTGATGTTAATGTACATTAGCAAACCAGCTGAGACAATGGACCAGGAAACGTGTCTGTTAAAAGTGTACCAAGACACAGGATTGTGAATATTCAGTGTAGTAGTCTACTTTGGCAGAGCAACACAATTTTAGTCCGCCACCGCCCCTGCCTTCCGCACATCACTCCGCCAGTGTGTGCGCACACGCATGCCAGTATGAAACAGAGCGCAGGCGCACACACATCTCGAGTGCCACACAGGAGGCAGGGACAATGGCTTCTGCCACCCCCAAAGAGGGAAGTAGTTTGTGGTGTTTGGTTGGGGGGGGGCCCTGGGTGAGGGATGTGATTTGGCAGGCAAGGCGCCATAATCCAAGCAATATCATCAATGTTTGTGGGTCCACTTTAAGGAATGACATAAAGTCCAAAATGAACTAGCTTAAAACATACACTTACCACGACTATGCCCGAGGAGGATTTGACGCCAAAAATCCATGGAGGTGCCGCCTATATGATGCCCTGCAAATTACAGAGGAATTGCAAGGGCTAAGCACAAATGGTCAGATGAAACCTGGCACAGACTAACAATTAAAACATGTAAACTCACCAGGGGATGAAGCGCCACTTGAAGCCCAGGGAGGGCTCTGAGGAGGAGGCGGGGAGCCTCGGCTCCTCACACTCTGCTCAGAAGATCCACCAGGCAAAGGGCCACCCTCCTCCCTCTCACTCCCTGCTTGAGAGTGGCCCCTTGCCTGGTGAGAGTCCTCAGACTCAGAGTGTGAGGAGCTGAGGCTTGATCCAGCCTGCCCCCCAGCAGCACACTCCTCTGGGGCGTCATCCCCTTCCTCCCCTGGGTCCTCTAAATAGGACCCGCGGGAGGGACCCTCCCCCGATGACTCCCCCGAGTCCACCTGCCTGGTTCGGGGGAGGAATCCCTTCCCACGTTTCCCCAGGGGAGGACGCTTATCTGTGTGGAGGGGGTGAAAGCAAATAATTAATATAAAGAGCAAAAAAGGACACAGCTTAGCAGATGATTCTGCACAAAGGCAAAAAAGAACATAAGCTTTAACTTACCTGATGCGTAGGCATCATATAGGCGGTACACGCCTTCTGGGTCCCGGCGCTTAAAATCTGACCATTTTTGTTGGATCGCCCGGATGGTCAGGTCGGTCTTGAAGCGCCGGGACACAGTGGCCTTCACCTCCATGGCAAGGCGTTTTTTCGCTCCTCGGGCATAGTCGTATTCGGCCAGGCAGAAGTCCTAGGAAAAAAAAATAAAAAAAATAAAAAAAAATTAAATACATGACCTCAGAACAATGTCATAAACAGTTATACAGAGACAAGATCAAAGTGGACCCACACCCAGGATTTACATTATTCTGGGTTTGGGTGCACTTTTTTGGGCCACAACTATTGTGGGTGGCCCACTGTCTGCAACCCCCTTTGAAGGGCCCAAATACACCGCTGAGGACACTCCCACGTCACTCCGCAAGCCAAACACAGCGCTCCACGCCGGTGTGGTATGCGCATCCAAGGGCCTTGGGAGGTGCATACCAGCTCAGCTGTGTCTGCACGGCAAAGTACGCATGTGGCGTTTGACTCTAACAGGGAGTGCGCCTGCACACCAAATGAAAATATGTATGGCGCAGGGGTACACCCTGCTAGAGGTAAGCGCAATAGGCATCCGCAACTCACGCATGCACAGATGGGACGGGGCAGAGGTAATTTTTAGGGCCCTCCAGGGGGGGGGGGGGCCATCCAAGCAGGACATCCACAATGGGGATGCCCCATGTGGAGTGTTAAATTTTGGCCTAAAAACAATAAAAATTCTGCCCCTATCCACCCTGTGTGTTTATAAATTTTTAAGCTAAAAATACATAACTAAAATACTCACTTTCACAACCTGGCCATTTACCCGGCTATCCACCCGGGTGCGCCTTTGTTTTTGGGGCCCAGGAGGGGAATGGGTGGGAGGGGTGGTATTTGGGGAAGGTGAGGTAGGTGGGGGATGTGGGGGAGGGGTGGTGGGTCCGGAATCTGAGGAGGAGCTGGGGAGGCGCATTACTCGCCGTTTGGGAGCCATATTGGAAACGCTAAGGAGGAAACAGGAACCGGAAATGACGCTAGCGACATGAGACAAATAAAAAACAAAACAAAACAAAAATACGCACCGCGCCCCAGCAACAAGCTATTCTCAGCTATGTGCAAGCTAAGTGGCGGAAAAACTAAAATGACGCTTGAAAACAAGCTAGTGGCATAAGCGCAAGACAGTTTTACCTTAAGGTGGCGTTGAAACGCAAAGGAGGATCCAGGAACCGGATATGACGCAAGCAACTGTGCTGCAAAACAAAAAAAAAAAAACATGCGTGCAGCAGGGACAAGCTAATATCAGCTATGTGCAAGCTAAGTGGCGGAAAAACATTAAAATGACGCTGAAAAACAAGCTATTGGCATAAGCGCAAGACAGTTTTACCTTAAGGTGGCGTTGAAACGCAAAGGAGGATCCCGGAACCGGATATGACGCAAGCAACTGTGCTTCAAAATTCCCAAAAAAACATGCGCGCAGCAGGGACAAGCTAATATCAGCTATGTGCAAGCTAAGTGGCGGAAAAACATTAAAATGACGCTGCAAAACAAGCTAGGGGCAAAGGCGCAACGAACTATTAGCTTGATTTAGCTGGGGATTCTACATACTGTAATGCATAGGTCCTTCTAAAGCATACACCGTTGTGCTTAAATATACAGAGATTATTGCTTCACAAAGTCATCACACAATCTAACTAGACAACTACCTGAAAATGTGGCACACATGAGAATGCATAACGGGTTGTTATGAGCTGGTACGACTGAATGTTAATCCTGCAATATGGGGCCAGGCACGCTCACAACTACAGTGTATTCATTAACAACGACTGGGGTCGCGGGAAGTGAATTCCTTGCAAATGGCAGAAGGGCACATGTATGAACAGCACAGCGCCGCACAACGCAGCGCACCGAGGCACAGCGACGCTCGCGCCGCCACATAGCGAATTCAAACAGCGACTGCACAAACACTGACCAACACAGATTCATCAAGGACAGGGCTGCCGAATAGCTTGGGCGCTGACAATTTCTAAGAGCGAACGTGACCGCCCAACCTGACAGGCTACAAAATAGCTTTACAAGCCCCGTTTGTGTGGAAAACCAGCGCTTTTGAGGCCAATGAGTTTGGGTGGAGGAGATGCAATTCCCATGTCACTCACAACATTACATTGTGAAAAAAAAAAAAAAAAAAAAAAAAGATAAATAACCAGCTAGATTCATAAAACATATCAATATAAACATGTGTTGAATTTTGTCCCAAAGCAAAAAACCCCAAAACCACTAAGAACAATCATTGCAGCGTCTGCCATTGAAATGTATGGGAGAGCGGCAGGTAGCGCCAGGTAATACGTGTCGCTGTGAAGGAATTTGCAGCGGCGCTGTTCGGTCCAGCCGGCTTCATGATGAATGCCGCGCTAGCCGTCGCTCTCGCCGGCGCTAGCCTCATTTTGCTTGATAAATGCGTCATTGTGACCGCCGCCGGGTGTACTTGAGTCGGTAGTCGCCGTTAGCTGCCGCTACCTGGCGCTCGTCAGACACTACCTGGCGCTATCGCTTGATGAATAAGGGCCATAGTATGTCCTAATGAGTGGGGATAGGAATTTGCCATACCTATACCCATGATCCCATTTGCAGTTTCTTGCTTCACTAACAAACAATTGTGCTGCTATGCCAGCAATATGACATCAGTTAAATGGCCTTGATTTTCCATTCATTGTTAACCATCACAGCATTTTCAAAGCACAGTGCAATTTGTGTTGAAGCAGGGAGCCATCCCCAGTGTACCTTATGTTTAATTCTAGGTTATGAAACTCATTTTACATGCACTCTGCCGAATGGATGAAAAGTTTTTTTTGTTTAGCTATTGGTTTATATTTTGCCATGATATTTTCAAACTTTTTACACTGAATACTGGTTGACTGGGGTTAGTCTTTTCATCTTATCATCATCATTATAGTTATCATCATTTATTATTATCATATTTTTTTATGCATAGAGCCATCTTTTTCCATGGCACTGTACAAAGTAGTGTTTACAGGCAGGGTAGAAACCTATTAGGTTTAAAGTGAATTCTATTATAATTGTTTTGGATGTGTTTTGTATCTATGAGAAAGGGTCTTTTAGCATATATACACACAGTTAAAAAACACTTATTAAAACCCAAATAAAGTGGGGAGGAACTCCAGGGCTATATTACTATCAAAATAGATAATCAATTGATCATATACCCAAACATCAGTAATAATAGCATACATCTCATAGTGCGAAGTGGTGGAGGACCACGCAGCGCGCCGGTGAGGTAAGTGGGGAGGACATGGGGCTCCTTTTGGTACTTCGCAGTGCTACTTTTTACTGCGAGTGTATATATATATGTTTATCTGCTTACACCATATGTGAGTGGCGCTTATTAGATTTTGTAGTAGCACTATTTAGGCTTAGTTTCAGAGTAGATGCACTGATTTTCTGCACATGGCACTTTCTTTGTATTATATGTATTGCATGGATGCACGGGTTTGGATGTTGTAAGCACTGCGAGTTCTTAGCAGTGCAACCTTTCACAAATAGACAGAGCACTTTATAAGTAGACACTATGCTATTATTACTGATGTTTGGGTATATGATCAATTGATTATCTATTTTGATAGTAATATAGCCCTGGAGTTCCTCCCCACTTTATTTGGGTTTTAATAAGTGTTTTTTAACTGTGTGTATATATGTTGTTATGTGTATTTGGTACTATGTATGAATTTCTTATGCTCTAATAAATTGGATATTAGATTTAGCAGTGTGCAATTAGCATTTGTGGACCGATTGGTGGGCCAGCCCTGGGGTCGCACCAGACAAAGAGGGTTGTGATTAGTAGGTCCCTTTAATTGGCACCTGCTATTTATGGGATTGTGTAGGTGGTGCACACCTGATAAGTGCAAAAGGGTCTTTTAGGTTAGGGTAAAGCGGCTCAAAAACCTGGCCGCCCGCCCTGACTCCAGGGCCGGCTGCTAGCATGCCCCGGGGCACCCCTAAGTCGGAATACCCTGCTGTGTGATACCCCTGGTATTGCTGGTAAACTCAAGTTTACCCATAACCCTTGCAATGCGTAGCTGTAGTGTGCCCTCACACCCAGCCATTCAGAAAGGGGAGCGCGAGGACTCGGCACGAAAGCTGGGGATGCGGCCAGCCAGTTGGCGTATGTCATATGTCTCTTTCGAGATCAGCCTATTGGTGATCCCAAAACAGCCAGGTGGCATCCATTTTTTTTTTACTAGCCCACTGCCAAAGCTGCTAGATTGGCCCGGGAGTGCGGGTGGGCGTAATGGGGGGCCCAGAAAGGGTTTTGTTCTAGTTTAAAGGAGCACTATCACGAAAAAACGGACCAATGATAAAAATCCATATATATATGCACGATGGCGAGAGGACAGGTCACTTATACACACGACATCATGAAATATCAAGCCAGGCTTGTTACTTTTATTTTATTGGAAGGAAAAGGACAGCCGGGGTGACGGGCTCTGTCACCCCTCATAGACTAAACCTGTCATCCCTGTATTTTGATCCTACCATGTGAGAATAAACCACAAGCTTAGCGGGAGTTTTATTCAGTTTGGGTGTATAAGTGACCCCTCCTCTCATTAACCAATGTGTTTATATGGATTTTTAACATTACACATTTCGCTATAGTGCTCCTTTAAGCAGACTGCATCCCCTTACTGCCCCCTAACTCTGTGTCACAGGACCCCACACTCTGCACTGTGTGTCTGAAGCTGCCCCCTAACCCCCTTAGGGCAGTTAGGGGTTAAACAGAATACAATAGGAGATAGAGTCATGCCCTGGTGAACTTACAGTCTGCATTATTCTAATAAATATAGTTAAAATGTTTTTACCTTAAAGTGGACCTACACAAACAGTTTTAGTTGGGCGCCACAGCTTGTATTATTTAGCTCAAATGTAGATCCTTAAAACATTTTCATGAAAAATAAACCAAAAAACACATCCTGCTTCTTACCACTACTCCACCTCTCTCTGCCAATGCAATAGATGTCGTTTTTATTTAAACCGCACCTTCAGCATAATTTATTGAAAAGTCCAAACCCTTAAACACTATTCTCCAGCATCTAAAATTAATATATTTTACGTTTTTAGTCATTTACGTATTATTCTTTCCCCCCACTGGGCTGCGACTCTGTTCAGGACTCTAGGATACGGGCGCCACCATCTTGACTCAGAAGTATCACATACTGAGGAGAGCGAGGGGTTGGGGGAACAGGTACATAAGAATGGTTATAGTTGTGCTTTGCACAGTCAGAGCAGTGCTAGGGTCAGGAAAAGGACAACACTCCCAGAATGCAGAGTGGCACAGTCTGAAGACACTTCCTGTCTGCAGGCAGCCTGATGCTCCATGAGCCGCCAACTTGGATGTCTGAAAGCTCAGAAAATGCACAAGGTGCAGGTAGGATAATTTTTAATGTGAGCAATCTGTATGTACAGGGTGGGGGGAACATACCAGATAGACTCTTATTCAGAGTGAAGGTCCGGTGTACAGGTTATCTTTGATTAGACAACTGTCCTCTACCCACCTTGCCTAAGCAAAAAAATAAAAAATAATAATAATACCATAATCAATTTAGGTCCCCTTCATCTGTTGTACCCTACTCAGCAGCATCAAACTTATGGCGTCCTGTGGAGGGCATGTCTGTCCCACTGTTCACTACAATATAGGGGATGTGGGGGGTCGTACCCTACACTGGAACATGTTAGAGTTTGCTGACAGCAGTTAGTCCATCAGTTTACCTTTAACAGAGCCTTTTTAAGAAGTGTCATTACACTTTTTTGCCTCAGTGGCACTGAGGATGCAGCCTCCGGCTAGTGTCTTACTTAACAGTAGCACCGAAAGGATGAGACCTGGTGCTGTAGCTCAAGATCCCATAAAGCACAATGGGTAGAACTGGATTGATATGTTTAATGCTTATAATTAATATTAAACACATTTATTTGTACAGAACTTGCATTGGGAACACAGGACCTAGATGGCCCAAAATGAATTTTTGGGTGTTATTAAAATTCATTTTAAAGGCTTCTTTTTCTATACTAAAGGCAAGTCCGATTGTTGTTCTAGTATCTCAGGTTACATGTTGCACTGTCCCAAACTTCAATCTGTTTTCAAAAAGACCCTGTAGTTCCTAATTTATTTGTGAAAGTATTAGAGCTTTGGAGATGCAGAGAAAAAATGGGTGCGGCAACAGCTATGAGGTCGATTCAGTAATAGCGCCAGGTAGCGACAGATGAGCGACAGTAGCGGCATTTTCCGAGCGCCCGCTAGTAGTCGCTGTGCTTGGCCGTTGTGCTGTAGTTGATAGCGACTCAGTCGGTGTGCAGTAATGTTGAATATTGGGTGAGGAGTCGCTATTTGACAGGTTCCGCGTTGTATGGGAGCGCATGATAGCGAATGGCCATAGCGAACGGCTCCCACCATATTCATTAACAAATCACGCTCAAAAAATTCTCGCGCAGTGAAATGCTTGTTTAAACCCCAGAGCGCTGGCGGCGATGGGTTAAAAGTAATTTTTTAACCCCCAAACAACCATATTTTTTGAAAAAAAAAAAACATGTTTTTCAAAACATTTTGTAATATGAATACATTAATATCAGACCTGTAATATCAATTCTGCACAATTTTTTTTTTTACCTTAAAAAAAATATATAACATTGCAGAAGTGGTCACAGAATTTTTGAAATTTAAAAAAAAAAAAAAAAAAAAACATTAATAGCAATTAATTAAGAATATTTAAAGATTGCTCCATTGAAATGCATTGGAGAGCGCCAGGTAGCGAGAGGTCATATCTGTCGCTGTTCAAGGTCGCTCGCTGGCGCTGTGGGGTGAGGCTGGAATAATGATGAATGATTCGCTATCTGGCGCTCTGTCAGTCGCTAAGCAGGATCGGCTTGATAAATGTGTGATTGCGGAGGGGAGCCGGTGTTCTCGTGTCGGTGACCGTCATTACCGTTCGCTCACCATTCGCTACCTGGCGCTATCCCTTGTTAAATAAGGGCCTATGTGATGTAAGCACACTGTGTATTGAAAGCTGAATGAGGAAGTAATTTCCTCACTAAGGAGACCGACAGAGGAGGAATCACAGCGCTCCAGCCACTCAATGAAAAGTAAGCTGTTTTTTTTAAACTTTTGACTTGACAAACACTTTAACAATATGTAATTTGGACAACAACAACTAAAATGCAGCCACAAAAATTATGCTAATAGATGCACATAATAAATTAGGCTCTAAGTAAATATCTTGACTTATTTAAACCGGACCTTCAGCATGATTTATTGAAAAGCCCAAACCCTTAAAAAAGCAATTCCACTGCATCTAAAGTTAATATATTTTAGCTCACTTACTTATTATTCTTTCCCCCACTGGGCTGCAACTCTGTTCAGGACTTTAGGATATGGGCGCCGCCATCTTGACTCAGAAGCATCACATTTAATGAGGAGAGGAGAGTGGGATAAAGTACAGGGGGTGGGTTATAGCTGTGCTTTGCTCAGACAGAGCAGAGCTGGGGTCAGGAAAAGGTCAGCCAGAATGCAGAGCAGCACAGTGAGAAGGCACCTCCTGTTTGCAGGCTGCCTGATGCTCCATGAGCCGCCATCTTGGATGTTTAAAGGCTCATAACATGCAGTAGATGCAGGTAGGATGATTATTAATGTGGGCAATCTGTATGTACAGGGTGTGGAAAACATATAAGATAGACTCTTATTCAGAGTGAAGGACCAGTTTAATCGTAAATAAACTGTTCAGCTGGCTCCTTAACTTCCAATATAAGTTTAGAAGGGTAGTGCCTCCATTTTCCTCCTGTCTCTGCAGTTGAAATGACTGAGCAGCAATATACTTCCAGCCTAAAGGGCATTTATGTATTTGCAGTCAGTTAGATTTGTAGTTTACAAAGAAGCAGGAAAAACAGAGCTAGTCTCCCTGCTCACAGCATTGCTGTGTTCCACACAGTCTGAAGTAAGATGCGTGGACATAGGCCAATCTCTGAGTGGTAAAAAAGGGGTCTGGGCTACAGAAGAGAAACTAGATCTCAGCAGCAACAGCTTTATTCAAAAGCACACCAGGAGGCTCTTCATGGCAGGTAAGCAAACAATGATGGCAGATAAGCAAAGACCCAAAAGACCACTGTGGCCTGGGAGCACCAAGAGATAGGGACTGTGCAAACACATTGGTCTTGGTTGTGGTCAAATTGAAAGAAAAGGATGGGTAAGTTTTGAAGGCCTGCTACAGCATCTAGAGCAGAATTCGGGAAACATAGGACAGACCTCAGGTAAACCCCTTGCTCCCTTAACATTGCCATTTCCTGGACTGTGCCTTTATTATGTGGACATCAAACTATGACGTTCTGTATGGTTTTAAGTTATGATTGGTATATAACTGCTTGTCATGATTCCATTGTCTGAACATGTTGGGAGATTTTGAGAAGAGACAAACACTGATCAACAAGCAGCAGTGAAATGTCCCCAAAATAAAAGTAAATGGGCTCTAAGAGGATCTGAGAAGACAACATAAGCTGCATGGGCTCCATGGAAGATCTCCATGCCCTAATTATTAATGCTTAATTATATCAGATGATTCCCACAGTGTATGTTCTGGAACTGATGGGGAGATTATGTAATTTCAGTAATTCCCTTAAAGAGCTATTAATTGCAGGATACACAATGGGGGTGCTGTCATACCTGCAGGTCATGTGATGCCTATAAGGATGCTTGTAAACTGGTGTCACCTTAAATAACTGTTAGTGCTTCTGTAGGTTGCTTCCTTTAGGGATGTTGTATTGTTATTTTATGATACAGAAAATCAATTATGTGATTTGCATTCTTTCAATCAGCAATGATGACATGGGATATGACTGCAATATATTTCTATAGTTCATTTAAATAGAATGACCCAGTTCCGTTGTAATTGGACATCAAATATTTCCCTCTGAGATGTTTGTGGAAGTAAGTATGTCATTATTCAGGTTATGCGCAATGTATTTGCATAACATGGCAGAATGAAAGGGTGATCATTTCTAAACTTCAGCATGTCTGTAGTAGTAAATCAAGGCATTTAGGCTTGCTGTTTTTTCCCCAAAGATGTTTCACTAATCATCTGACTTACTATTCAATTTAAGAAATTGAGAAGTATTATCAATTTTACATATATACAACACACAGCCCCCAACCCCAAGACACAATCTGCACCATCTGGATCACTTTTATTAATTCATCTAGACACTACACAGGTTAAAATACATTAAAAACTGATTGTATGAACATTCCACTAGAGGGCGATGGTGGTAATGCACAATTAACTAGGTCAGATAACAAGCATATGTCCCTATGAAAACCGAAAGGAACCTAGTGATTCAAGCAAAAAGTGCTATGTGCTATATATACAATTAATAAACAACTCTAATGATACTATAAGTGCTAAAGTGACCAAGTGCAAGAAAATGTAAGCAGTGTGAACCTACATATGCAAAAAAAATTAAGACACGACAGGTTAACAAGAGGGACAACCAACCATATATCTTACATGTGCCAGCCGTCACCGCACCCCTCCCCCAGCCTACGCGTTGCACGACTGATCGTCACTTCCTTAGGGCAAATGGAGAGTCCATCACTCATGTGTAATCAGGGTTCACAGGTGTGATCCAAGATGGCGGCTTCCATGTAATTCTAGGAGCACAGCTATTCCACAACATCTGCATGGAGTTAAACCGGACCTTCAGCGTGATTTCATGAAAAGCCCAAACTCTTAAAAAACGGTTCCCCAGCATCTAAAATTAATATATTTTACATTTTTAGTCACTAACTTGTTATTCTTTCCCCCACTGGGCTGCAACTCTGTTCAGGAATTTAGGATACGGGCGCCGCCATCTTGACTCAGAAGCATCAAACTTACTGAGGAGAGGAGAGTGGGATAAGGTACAGGGAGGCGGGTTATAGCTGTGCTTTGCTCAGACAGAGCAGAGCTGGGGTCAGGTGAAGGTCAGCAGTCCCAGAATGCAGAGCTGCACAGTCAGGAGGCACTTCCTGTTTGCAGGCTGCCTGATAAGATGGCGGCTTTCATAAGCCGCCATCTTGGATGTTTAAAGGCTCATAACATGCAGTAGATGCAGGTAGGATGATTTTTAATGTGAGCAATCTGTATGTACAGGGTGTGGGAAACATATAATATAGACTCTTATTCAGGGTGAAGGACCGCTTTAAGCCCTCTCAAGTAGCAGATGTCACTGATCGTCAAATGGGAGCTTTAGGGAAGCAAATGACTAAACTTAATTTTCTTGACTGGAGGTCCACTTTCCTGGTGCCACACTATGAGACACTTTCACACTCTCTAGCAATAAACAGTTTTAAAGAGGAACAAAACCTGTGATTTTCACTATTCACTGATTTAGGATGCCCTCCGACTCGCCTGTTCTGCCTATCTCTTCCGTGACTCTTCCGCGACCCCTTGGTGCATGTGCTGGTTCTCCTTGAGCGGTATAGAACATCAAATGTATGTAGAGCTGCAATCACTGCATGCGCCATGGGATTGCAATCACTGCATGTGCCATGGGAGTTCCAGGTGAGCCAGGGGGTCTCAAACAGCAGGTTATCCCAAATTCTTATAGATGATAGGCTGGTGGTTAGTCCTTTCAGAAGTGAATTCATTTTGGGGACCCTGAAAAATGAGTCAGCAGAAGGGAGCAAGTTCTAAAAGGTTTATCAGGAGATGCAAACTGCTAGTAAATGAAATATGTTGCCCTTGACAATCAGTGTGGGGAAAGCAGAAAACAGGATCACTTTCTTAAAAAGTCCCATTTATATAATACAATAGACATACATAGAAAGAAACAAAACGGTCATAAAATAAAACAAAAAAATACCTTTCTAATTAGATCGGCAAGAAGTTTGCAAAGGGAACCACTGGAAAACTGGACAGAACTGCAATATGGATCACATCTCTTTGCTCTGACCACAATCCTTTTTAGAAGACCCTCCTCTAACCATTCTCTCAGTCTTGTATGAGGGGGTTGCTAATTACATGCAGAAGTTAAATAGCTCATGATATTTTCTAATATGTGCCCTAATTACTACTACTACTCTTTTCCTCGACCACTTTTCTACCTGGCTCCTTCATTTTCTGTCCACAGACATCCCTGCAATCATCATGGGTGACTTTAACATATCTGTTGACACTAGCAACCATGCTGCCACCAGACTACTGTCACTAACCTCATCTTTCGGCCTCAAGCAATGGTCTACTGCACCCACCCACAAAGACGGCCACACAATTGACCTCCTCTTCACTAACCTCTGCTCTATATCAAACCTCTCATCCTCTTTGCTCCCCCTCTCTGATCATAATCTGCTGACTATGACCCTCTCTCCAATGCCTGCAAACCCCCCTCCACACAAACCCACAATTCAACGCAGGAACTTAAGAAACCTAGACCTTCAGTCCTTTTCTGCCTCACTTCAACCTCTTCAGACCTTGACCTCATTCACGGACATAGACGCTGCATCATCACACTACCATAATACTCTCTCCTCAGCTCTGGACTTTGTCGCCCCCCTCACCTATAGCCGTCCCCGCACCAGAAACCCCCAACCCTGGCTAAATGCAAGCACAGCCAGATTGAAACAGCTGTCTCGAGCTGCTGAACGGCGATGGAGGAAATCCAAAGCCAATCATGACTTTCTATTCTACAAACAAGCCCTTCAGGAACTCAGGACGACCCTTTCATCTGCTAAGCAAGCTTATTTCTCTTCACTGATTTCTGCACAAGCCCGGAATCCCAAACAACTCTTCAACACTTTCAGTTCCTTACTCCGCCCACCACCCCCTCCTCCAACCTCCCAAATAACAGCAGAAGAATTTTCTACATTCTTCAAAGGAAAAATTGACAACATTCGACTCGGCTTTGCCCCTCAGAATCCCTCACCACTTCAAACAATCCCCCTGCCTCACTCTCTTACTTTCTTCACTCCAATAACTGAGCTTGGACTAACCTCTCTCATTTCTAGGGCCCACCTGACTACCTGCTCCCTTGATCCTATTCCATCCCACCTTATTCCTCAACTGTCTCCATCCCTCACTCCAGCCTTAACATCCATATTCAACCTTTCTCTCTCCACTGGCACCTTTCCTTCTTCCTACAAACATGCTGTTATTACTCCGATAATCAAGAAACCCTCTCTCGACCCCTCTGCCCTCTCCAGCTACCGCCCTATCTGGCTACTCCCTTTCTCCTCCAAACTTCTTGAACAACATGTCCACTCAGAACTGTCACAATACTTATCCACTAACAACTTATTTGACCCCTTACAATCAGGATTCCGCCGTAACCACTCCACTGAAACTGCCCTCACCAAAGTCACCAATGATCTGCTCACTGCCAAAAGCATTGGTCACTACTCCATCCTCATCCTTCTTGACCTCTCCTCAGCCTTTGATACTGTCGACCACTCTCTGCTTCTTAATATTCTCTCCTCTCTCGGGGTTCGAGGTCTTGCACTCTCTTGGCTCACCTCTTACCTCTCTGACAGATCATTCAGTGTATCCTTTTCTAACACAGTCTCATCCTCACGTTCTCTTTCTGTTGGTGTGCCGCAAGGTTCTGTCCTAGGCCCCCTACTTTTCTCAGTCTACACCCACGGCCTTGGCAAACTTATAACTTCACTAGGCTTTCAATACCACTTCTATGCGGATGACACTCAGATATATCTCTCAGGCCCCAATCTCTCCTCTCTCCTATCTCGCCTCCCCAACTGCCTCTCAGCTATTTCTTCATTCATGTCATCTCGCTACCTCAAGCTAAACATGGACAAGACAGAACTGGTCATTTTCCCACCATCTAACTCCCCTCCCCTCTCTAACATGTCTATTTCTGTCAACAATTACACAATAACAGCAACTCACCAAGCTCGGTGCCTGGGAGTCATTCTGGACTCTGCCCTCTCTTTCAAACCACATATTCACTCCCTGGCCACCTCCTGTCGCCTCCAACTTAAAAACATCTCCCGCATCCGTCCTTTCCTCTCACCTGACACCACTAAAATGCTAGTGCATGCCCTGGTCATATCCCGTCTGGATTACTGCAACATCCTTCTTTGTGGCTTACCAACTAACAGACTGGCACCCCTCCAATCTATCCTGAACTCTGCTGCTCGCCTCATCCATCTCTCCTCTCGCTACTCTAGTTCTGCGCCTCTCTGCCAATCCCTACACTGGCTGCCAGTCCCACAGCGAATCCTGTTCAAAACTCTAACTCTCACATACAAAGCTCTCTCCAACCAGGCCCCTCCCTACATCTCATCTCTATTCCAACAGTATCAACCTAGACGCAGCCTCCGCTCCTCTGCCGACCTACTTCTGTCCTCCTCCCTGGTCACCTCCTCTCACGCCCGCCTCCAGGACTTCTCACGTGCAACCCCAATCTTCTGGAATGCCCTCCCCCACCCAATCCGCCACTCCACAACCCTCAAAACCTTCAAAGGCGCCCTTAAAACTCACTTATTCAGACAAGCATATAATCTGGCCTAACCAATCTTCTAAAGGGCACATGCCACAAAGCTCAATACTGACTGTTTGTGATCCTTCCCCCTCGTCTTCACCCCTCTTCCTTTAGACTGTAAGCTCGCAAGGGCAGGGCTCTCTCCCCTATTGTATCTTGTATTCAGAATATCCATTGTCAACTCTGTACAACTGCATTTGAATTAGTATATGTACCGTATGTTTCTACCCTGTCTGTAATTACTACTTTGTAAAGCGCTACGGAAGATGATGGCGCTATATAAATAAACAATAATAATAATAATAATAATAATTATAATGCCCTGGTTGGACACCTGCCTTCTGGTCAGTCAGCAACCCCCCATCTCCACTGCAGGTTTATCTATAGAGTAGCTCACGTGTGCCAGGCATAGTAACCCCCAGGACTTCTTATCTCAAAGGATGAAGGCAAGTGAACCAATCGGTGACTAGTCTGGACAGGCTGGTCATACACAGGATCTCAACCAAAGAGGTAGACAGAAAGATGGTTGAGAGACACGTCTACCACAGGCAAAGTGGCTGAGGAAGGGGCCTTGACTTAAAGGGTGGCTAACCAATGGCTGTGGAGGGGAGGGTCCAGTAAGGCCATTGGCCCAGGGTGCGACAAGGGCTAAATAGCCCCAAAGCAACACAAGAGCTTATTGGTGTGGAGTCGAGCTGACTGGCTTAGTCTGCATTTCCCTTGTGACCCTGTGAGTTATTACAGATATACTATTACTGGATAAATAAAAACCTTAAACTAAAAAAAGGCATGTATGTTCATGTATAATCCAGCAAAGTGAATAAACACAAAAAACAACAATGTTAATGTTGTCATCTCCTCCATTAAAGAACTTCTAAATGTAAAGATAAGTAAACACTGCTTTACCATTGCAGTTTTAGCCAGGGATTTGACTGACTGCAATTTTTCAAAAAGAGAATAGTTTGATATGCATCTCACTCTTTTTCTGGTTCATGAGAGGTGTCCTGGCAAAAAAGAGGTATTGCCCAATAAACCACTACACATAAAAATAAGAAAAACACGTGTGCCACAGGGGATCAACCAGAGATTGGAGAATAGAGATTTGCCTCAAACACAGTGGCTGGAGAGACAAATTCACCAAGAGAACCAGTGACTGTCTTAGCCTGCACAATGCGCATGGAGCTTGGTCATTTCCACATAAAAATAGCAGAATTTTATACGCAGTGTGCAAGTTTGTGCATGAATCGGATACTTGCTGTGACGAACTTACCTGCCTTTGGTGACCCGCGGTGTGCGCTTCCCGGCCAGCGTGGCGTTCCCTGGCTGTCTGGAGCAGGCTGCTCTCACGGCTCCCGGAGGCCGGGGAGCGCGTCGACCCCCTCTGTCTGCCTCCCTCGTTCCCCTGCAGTAGTGCGGACGTGCTGTTTTTGGCGCACGGCCATGAATCGACCCTATAGAGCAGGGGTGGGCAATTATTTTTTCCATGGGGCCACATGAGAAACTAAAAATATTGTGGAGGGCCGCTGAGCTATGGGCGTCTAAGCGACGTCTAAGCTCAGCGGCTCTGAGTGCGCTGGCGGCTGCATCTCGAGCTTCCCTCTAACAGGGAGCGCGCCCGCGCTGGCCATTGTCAAATGGCTGACACAGGCACGCGCCCTGCTAGAGGGATAGCGGGCATGCGGCCGCAGCTCGTGCATGCGCCGTTGAACTGGGAAAGAAGGTGAGTTTATGGGCGACCTGGGGGTTTCACACAGCGGGGCATCCCGATTTTGGATGCCCCGCGGGGAGGGGATCTATAAGATTCCCAGGCTGATAAAGCAGGGTTTTGGTCCACTTCAAACGTTCTGATGTGATAATTTCCCAGCCAATCAGAGAAGCCCTTGGCTTCTGGCAGTCTGGAAGGAGAGCTCATATCAGCTGGGGCAAAGTGTAAGAATGGTGGGCAGCAGGAAGGGGGCATGGTGAGAGCATGATGGACAGCAGGAAGGGGGCATGGTGAGAGCATGGTGGACAGCAGGAAGGGGGCATGGTGAGAGCATGGTGGGCAGCAGGAAGGGGGCATGGTGAGAGCATGGTGGGCAGCAGGAAGGGGGCATGGTGAGAGCATGGTGGACAGCAGGAAGGGGACATGGTGAGAGCATGGTGGACAGCAGGAAGGGGGCATGGTGAGAGCATGGTGGGCAGCAGGAAGGGGGCATGGTGAGAGCATGGTGGGCAGCAGGAAGGGGGCATGCTGAGAGCATGGTGGGCAGCAAGAAGGGGGCATGGTGAGAGCATGATGGACAGCAGGAAGGGGACATGGTGAGAGCATGATGGACAGCAGGAAGGGGACATGGTGAGAGCATGGTGGACAGCAGGAAGGGGGCATGGTGAGAGCATGTGGACAGCAGGAAGGGGGCATGCTGAGAGCATGGTGGACAGCAGGAAGGGGGCATGCTGAGAGCATGGTGGACAGCAGGAAGGGGACATGGTGGGAGCATGTGGACAGCAGGAAGGGGGCATGGTGAGAGCATGGTGGACAGCAGGAAGGGGACATGGTGAGAGCATGGTGGACAGCAGGAAGGGGGCATGGTGAGAGCATGGTGGACAGCAGGAAGGGGGCATGGTGAGAGCATGGTGGACAGCAGGAAGGGGGGATGGTGAGAGCATGGTGGACAGCAGGAAGGGGGCATGGTGAGAGCATGGTGGACAGCAGGAAGGGGGCATGGTGAGAGCATGGTGGACAGCAGGAAGGGGGCATGGTGAGAGCATGGTGGACAGCAGGAAGGGGACATGGTGAGAGCATGGAAGGGGGCATGGTGAGAGCATGTGGACAGCAGGAAGGGGGCATGGTGAGAGCATGTGGACAGCAGGAAGGGGGCATGGTGAGAGCATGTGGACAGCAGGAAGGGGGCATGGGGAGAGCATGTGGGCAGCAGGAAGGGGACATGGTGAGAGCATGTGGACAGCAGGAAGGGGGCATGGTGAGAGCATGTGGACAGCAGGAAGGGGACATGGTGAGAGCATGGTGGACAGCAGGAAGGGGGCATGGTGAGAGCATGGTGGACAGCAGGAAGGGGGCATGGTGAGAGCATGGTGGACTTCAGGAAGGGGGCATGGTGAGAGCATGGTGGGCAGCAGAAGGGGGCACGGTGAGAGCATGGTGGACAGCAGGAAGGGGGCATGGTGAGAGCATGGTGGGCAGCAGGAAGGGGGCATGGTGAGAGCATGGTGGACAGCAGGAAGGGGGCATGGTGAGAGCATGTGGACAGCAGGAAGGGGGCATGGTGAGAGCATGTGGACAGCAGGAAGGGGGCATGGTGAGAGCATGTGGACAGCAGGAAGGGGACATGGTGAGAGCATGGTGGACAGCAGGAAGGGGGCATGGTGAGAGCATGGTGGACAGCAGGAAGGGGGCATGGTGAGAGCATGTGGACAGCAGGAAGGGGGCATGGTGAGAGCATGATGGACAGCAGGAAGGGGGCATGGTGAGAGCATGTGGACAGCAGGAAGGGGGCATGGTGGGAGCATGTGGACAGCAGGAAGGGGGCATGGTGAGAGCATGGTGGACAGCAGGAAGGGGACATGGTGGACAGCAGGAAGGGGGCATGGTGAGAGCATGTGGACAGCAGGAAGGGGGCATGGTGAGAGCATGATGGACAGCAGGAAGGGGGCATGGTGAGAGCATGGTGGACAGCAGGAAGGGGGCATGGTGAGAGCATGTGGACAGCAGGAAGGGGGCATGGTGAGAGCATGGTGGACAGCAGGAAGGGGGCATGGTGAGAGCATGTGGACAGCAGGAAGGGGACATGGTGAGAGCATGTGGACAGCAGGAAGGGGACATGGTGAGAGCACGGTGGGCAGCAGGAAGGGGACATGGTGAGAGCATGGTGGACAGCAGGAAGGGGGCATGGTGAGAGCACGGTGGACAGCAAGAAGGGGACATGGTGAGAGCACGGTGGGCAGCAGGAAGGGGACATGGTGAGAGCACGGTGGGCAGCAGGAAGGGGACATGGTGAGAGCATGTGGACAGCAAGAAGGGGGCATGGTGAGAGCACGGTGGGCAGCAGGAAGGGGACATGGTGAGAGCACGGTGGGCAGCAGGAAGGGGACATGGTGAGAGCACGGTGGGCAGCAGGAAGGGGGCATGGTGGGAGCATGTGGACAGCAGGAAGGGGGCATGGTGAGAGCATGGTGGACAGCAGGAAGGGGACATGGTGAGAGCATGGTGGACAGCAGGAAGGGGACATGGTGAGAGCATGTGGACAGCAGGAAGGGGGCATGGTGAGAGCATGATGGACAGCAGGAAGGGGGCATGGTGAGAGCATGTGGACAGCAGGAAGGGGGCATGGTGGGAGCATGTGGACAGCAGGAAGGGGGCATGGTGAGAGCATGGTGGACAGCAGGAAGGGGACATGGTGGACAGCAGGAAGGGGGCATGGTGAGAGCATGTGGACAGCAGGAAGGGGGCATGGTGAGAGCATGTGGACAGCAGGAAGGGGGCATGGTGAGAGCATGTGGACAGCAGGAAGGGGGCATGGGGAGAGCATGTGGGCAGCAGGAAGGGGACATGGTGAGAGCATGTGGACAGCAGGAAGGGGGCATGGTGAGAGCATGTGGACAGCAGGAAGGGGACATGGTGAGAGCATGGTGGACAGCAGGAAGGGGGCATGGTGAGAGCATGGTGGACAGCAGGAAGGGGGCATGGTGAGAGCATGGTGGACAGCAGGAAGGGGGCATGGTGAGAGCATGGTGGACTTCAGGAAGGGGGCATGGTGAGAGCATGGTGGGCAGCAGGAAGGGGGCATGGTGAGAGCATGGTGGGCAGCAGGAAGAGGGCATGGTGAGAGCATGTGGACAGCAGGAAGGGGGCATGGTGAGAGCATGTGGACAGCAGGAAGGGGGCATGGTGAGAGCATGGTGGACAGCAGGAAGGGGACATGGTGAGAGCATGTGGGCAGCAGGAAGGGGACATGGTGAGAGCATGTGGACAGCAGGAAGGGGGCATGGTGAGAGCATGGTGGGCAGCAGGAAGGGGGCATGGTGAGAGCATGTGGACAGCAGGAAGGGGACATGGTGAGAGCATGGTGGACAGCAGGAAGGGGGCATGGTGAGAGCATGGTGGACAGCAGGAAGGGGGCATGGTGAGAGCATGTGGACAGCAGGAAGGGGGCATGGTGAGAGCATGATGGACAGCAGGAAGGGGGCATGGTGAGAGCATGTGGACAGCAGGAAGGGGGCATGGTGGGAGCATGTGGACAGCAGGAAGGGGGCATGGTGAGAGCATGGTGGACAGCAGGAAGGGGACATGGTGGACAGCAGGAAGGGGGCATGGTGAGAGCATGTGGACAGCAGGAAGGGGGCATGGTGAGAGCATGATGGACAGCAGGAAGGGGGCATGGTGAGAGCATGGTGGACAGCAGGAAGGGGGCATGGTGAGAGCATGTGGACAGCAGGAAGGGGGCATGGTGAGAGCATGTGGACAGCAGGAAGGGGACATGGTGAGAGCATGTGGACAGCAGGAAGGGGACATGGTGAGAGCACGGTGGGCAGCAGGAAGGGGACATGGTGAGAGCATGGTGGACAGCAGGAAGGGGGCATGGTGAGAGCATGGTGGACAGCAAGAAGGGGGCATGGTGAGAGCATGGTGGACAGCAAGAAGGGGGCATGGTGAGAGCACGGTGGGCAGCAGGAAGGGGACATGGTGAGAGCACGGTGGGCAGCAGGAAGGGGACATGGTGAGAGCACGGTGGGCAGCAGGAAGGGGGCATGGTGGGAGCATGTGGACAGCAGGAAGGGGGCATGGTGAGAGCATGGTGGACAGCAGGAAGGGGACATGGTGAGAGCATGGTGGACAGCAGGAAGGGGACATGGTGAGAGCATGTGGACAGCAGGAAGGGGGCATGGTGAGAGCATGATGGACAGCAGGAAGGGGGCATGGTGAGAGCATGTGGACAGCAGGAAGGGGGCATGGTGGGAGCATGTGGACAGCAGGAAGGGGGCATGGTGAGAGCATGGTGGACAGCAGGAAGGGGACATGGTGGACAGCAGGAAGGGGGCATGGTGAGAGCATGTGGACAGCAGGAAGGGGGCATGGTGAGAGCATGATGGACAGCAGGAAGGGGGCATGGTGAGAGCATGGTGGACAGCAGGAAGGGGGCATGGTGAGAGCATGTGGACAGCAGGAAGGGGGCATGGTGAGAGCATGGTGGACAGCAGGAAGGGGGCATGGTGAGAGCATGTGGACAGCAGGAAGGGGACATGGTGAGAGCATGTGGACAGCAGGAAGGGGACATGGTGAGAGCACGGTGGGCAGCAGGAAGGGGACATGGTGAGAGCATGGTGGACAGCAGGAAGGGGACATGGTGAGAGCATGGTGGACAGCAGGAAGGGGGCATGGTGAGAGCATGTGGACAGCAAGAAGGGGACATGGTGAGAGCACGGTGGGCAGCAGGAAGGGGACATGGTGAGAGCATGTGGACAGCAAGAAGGGGGCATGGTGAGAGCACGGTGGGCAGCAGGAAGGGGACATGGTGAGAGCACGGTGGGCAGCAGGAAGGGGGCATGGTGAGAGCATGGTGGACAGCAGGAAGGGGACATGGTGAGAGCATGGTGGGCAGGTACATGGTGAAAAAGAGACAGCAGGCAGGAAGGGAAAACACAAGCAAAATACATAATCTTTCTGAGCAGACTTACTGGTGCTCTGGAGCCCCTACTCTGTCCTTCCAAAGTCCCCAGGTCTCTATCACCTGCTCATCGGGTCTGGCTTCCTCAGAGGAAGGGAGAATGTGCCAGACCCGACGAGCCGAGCGGCCGATCAGCTGCTGCTTAACCTAAGCCTCTCACACTGTACACAGGCGATCACCTAAGTTAAGCAGCAGCCGATCGGCCACTCGGCTCGTCGAGTCTGGCATGTTTTCCCTTCCTCTGCGTCTCTTACTGGCCAGCTCAGCCCGGGCCGGTAAGAGCCTAGCAAAGGGCCGTATACGGCCCGCGGGCCGTACATTGCCCAGGTCTGCTATAGAGTATAGGAATCGACCCTATAGGAATATAAGAGACTTGAAAACAGCATATTGATAAGTCTAAGGGAACATTTCGAACACAAAAGTTTATTTTACATTTTAAAACAGGAAAACAATAAAGCAGAACACAAAAAACCTGACAAAACGGGGCGTTTTTTTCAGCTTTCATTTCTACTGTAGAAAGCATGTTTTTTTGTACTATTATTGAATGGCAACTGATTGTGTTCAAATGACAGGAAAGAACTGGTAAGCATATTTAAAAAGATTTATTTACACTACACACAGTAGAGTCCCGGTTCTATCATCCTGTCTGGTTTAAGATTATTGCTGAAGAACTCCCAAGCACCTGTAACCTGCGTTACATTGAGGTCATCCTGAAAAATAGTCTTTTATATAGTGCAAAAGGTGGGAGGGCTTTAAATTACATGGTATTTCAGAAGTGAATCCTACATCATATTCTAACTGTGAACTGTATATTATTAACCTCAGCATGTTTATTATTCATTGATGTGGAAAGAAATGAAGACATAATGACCTGTTTGCATGCGCTGCACATGCTACAGCATAATAATCCAGTAACTACAGTACTTCATTGTTAGAGAGTTAATGGTTTACTATAGCAAGGCTGTGCTGGCAGATTGCAGCCATGGCCTGAAGCAAGATTGCCTATTATGTATGGAACTGTGGGAGGGCTATTTGATTGTAATTGATTGTACATATGAACTTGCCATGTACTTCATTTATGGCTGCTGAGGTTTTACATTTGAAATATGAATGCCAAATGTAAAATAAATGATATCAGCATTGCAAAGCATTCCGTTTTTATAGGATCTAGGTAAGGTTTGGTTGGTGTTGGCTTTTTTGCAGTGGTTCTATATTTCCTGAAAGAGGCAGCAGGGTGTTTGGAGATTCTGCTCATGTTGCAATGCTTCTATTCCCCTGTCTGTTGGATTCCTGTAGTGACGGGGGTCTGTCATGGGGCCTGGAAAGGGACATGGCACAGCGGAGTTTCCCCTCTGTAAATCCTGCATACTATACTTTTAGCTATTTGTTTGGTCTCTTCTCTAAAAAGCATGACTGGACTAACGTTCCATAAGTCCTACGTCTAAGCCCATCCACCCAGAATAACAAGACCAGACCACCATGTAGTTGGAATGATTAAATTTAATCGGCCACGGCCAACAATGTATAAACAGGTTTACAACAAGCCTAGAAAAGTCCCCCTTTAAGTTCCGGGTCTGAGCAGCCTTATGATCCCCCAAAATTAAAGGGGAAGGGAAGGGGACCAAGTTTTCCAATCCGACCTCCAACCAAGCAGAAACCAACATAAGCTCGGCCGCATCCCTCCTAGGCCAGGGAGCTTAATCGGGCTAACCGCAGGTGGCCAAAAATTCCCCTTCCCTACTTCCACCCCGAACACCACAATATCAACCAGAATCGTCCTGGCCGGTTTCCCCCCGTGGAAACAGCCGCACCCCCCCCCCATTGGCCATGCTAACTCAGACCCAGAACCCGAGAGGAGACCCGCCCAACGGCCGCGACAATACATCAGAACATATATATAAAACAATACATTACCTAGAAGAAAGAACAGCACATTACATACGATCAAAAACATCAAACATTCTTTTGCGTTTCTTTTTTTTTTTTTTTTTTTTTTTACAAAATATATACAATGCCATAAATAATAAATACGGTACACTGCAACACCCACAACAGGTGGCAACAGCACATTGCACCAACCTTATCTGTTTTTTTTTTTTTTAATAAATATAACAATAAATTACAACAATTCCAAACCCTAACAAACCACCTAACTCCATACCCTCCCCCCAAGCACGTGACCGACAAAATCCAACCACAACCAAAAAACAGGGCGGGCGGGTGGGACTGCTCGTCCGTCCAGTCAGGGGTCAAAGAGGGAAGGGAGGGGGCGAACGTCCCCTTTATACTCCCCCCTCCCCACACCCGATGTCACTTCCTTTAGTGACCACTTCCCACCCATGGCTGGTCTGCCTCCGGACAGGAACGCAGGCCAGTCATGGGGGCAGCCCTCCTTAAAGGGACGGCGCTTTCTAGCAAATGAAAGATCTTATCAGAATCATTTATATTTGCCAAATACATTGCGGGTGCACAATGGATTCCTATTACATAGAGTACAAAATATACACTGTACTCACAATTCTATACATGGTATTTACAAATGTGGCCACAATGAAATGCTCTAGCAGCAAACTTAAAGTCCCTGTCCAGGCAAAGACTAGCTTTCTCCCCCATTATCCCCCTTTGGAACAATATAAAATTAGCCATTTCAAAGCACCTGAAAATCTCTGATTATATGTAAATACTGTATGTTTTCTAGGAAAAACTGCATTTTTTGGCTTCAGTTCGGGGTGGTGGCTAAGCTGCAAAGGGAGTGTCATGGTGCAGGTTTATGAGTATTGAGCATGCTCTGCCATGGCCAGAGACAGCTACAGGACCAATGTGGCTTGCCATGCTCACTCATGCTGAGAATTCCAAGGGGCTTAGGAGCTGTAGAAACACTTTGTGGCCTGCTTCTGAATTAAAATTGTATGAAATAGTAAAGAGGGCAAACCTTGCAACCTTGTTAAGGCTCCTACCTTGTGCTGCTGGAAATGGAGGAGAGGCACAAGAGACACGCATCAGGTCAGCTGCTTTCTGGCTAATTATTGATGTTGGATTTAGAGTCCCTTTAACACACAGCCTTCAATGCTTGGCATCATTAAACCAGGACAATGCCCAACTGTGGATACTATCCCTGCACATTAGCCGCCACTAAGGGGAAAAATCTAACTTTCCTATGTGTGAATAGTGTGCCCAGTCCTGAATGAGTCGGTAAAGATATGGGATACAATTAATAGGATGACTCCATCTAAAAAGGCTCCCTTGACTCCTATCTTTAACAATCCTTGTTTTAGACCAGGGTTAGAAGAGGGGAGGAATGGAAGAGAAATATTATTTAGCACCTTTGGATAGATCTGGGGGTATCTCCCATCTTTTAAAGATATGGAGGAAACTCATATATAAATACATGGAGTGGGTATCTAGGAGATGAGAATTATAAAAATTAATAGTATTTCCCTAAACACTCTATTGATTGAATCAGGAATAAAATTATTGATATGATGGTACATGGTAACAGCTAGAATGCATAGAAATCATTCAGACCATAGATCCAGATGTTTCAGAGGTTGTGACGACAGGGGCAATATATGGAATGTATGGTGGACAGGGTATTTAATCAGGTAGAGGAAATTATACATGGTCCAGTGGTGTGCGAGCCAAAAGTGGCACTAGTGACAATTTTTCATTGTTTACCGATGGCTTAGCATATATTTTGTGCTGCACTTCAGTGTTATTTGTTCTTTTCCTTTTAAGCTTTGCTGCCTGTCATACTGTGCACAGACCTCACTGCTAACGCTTAGAATACTAAGGAAAGATGAGGGCAACAGCCGAAACTAGCAAGTGGGTTAAAGGATTACAACTATAGCGTTATTGTCAGTTCAGTCCTCTGCACATGACAAACACACTCTAAACACAGTCAAGCAGCTTTAGTGGAGTCATATCATTGTTAGAGATGAGCGAGTAGTATTCGACCGAGTCGGTATTCGATCGAATACTACGCTATTTGTCATACTCGATTTCGATCGAGTACAGCGGCGATGGCGCACTTACAATTCGTTTCCCCTCCCACCTTCCCTGGCGCGTTTTTTTACACCAATCACCATGCAGGGGGGGGGGGGGGGGGGTGGGACAGGTCCTGGGAGGACGCTGGCATCGCGAGAACGGCGTCTAGACGCATTGGCTGGAAAAACCATGTGACCTCGAATCTACAAAACTCAGCACTTCCTCTTCGTCAGCATTAGCAGCTTGAACTTAGTGAGGGATAGACGCTAAGAGCAGGGTAAGACAGGCTGTAGCTGTATGTAGGCAGGCAGGGCCCCAGAAGCTCAGAATATCGCATTTACCACCATATATACCAGCTACCAGAAGACAGGAGAGTCATTGAGAGCCCTTATTAGGGCTACTATACTGAACGGTATATAGCTCATTCTAGCTATATACACACTGCACACAACGGCTGCTTTAGTGAGGGGTAGCTGCTGCTGCAGTAGGGACAGAGAGGCTTCAGTGGTGTATTAGCACCTATATACAAAACTATATACACTCTGCACAAAACGGCTGCTTTAGTGAGGGGTAGCTGCTGCTGGAATAGGGACAGAAAGACTTCAGTGGTGTATTACCACCTATATACAAAACTATATACACTCTGCACACAACGGCTGCTTTAGTGAGGGGTAGCTGCTGCTGCTGGAATAGGGACAGAAAGACTTCAGTGGTGTATTAGCACCTATATACAAAACTATATACACTCTGCACAAAACGGCTGCTTTAGTGAGGGGTAGCTGCTGCTGCTGGAATAGGGACAGAAAGACTTCAGTGGTGTATTAGCACCTATATACAAAACTATATACACTCTGCACAAAACGGCTGCTTTAGTGAGGGGTAGCTGCTGCTGCTGGAATAGGGACAGAAAGACTTCAGTGGTGTATTAGCACCTATATACAAAACTATATTTGGCACTACTGTTTTGTGTCCTCTGTGCCAACAAAACCCTGTTATATACCCGGTGCGTATAGGCACCATTTCACCTTCTGGCAGTATACGGCTGTATAGCCAGGTGTTCTCCTAAAAAATATATATATATTTGGCACTACTGTTTTGTGTCCTCTGTGCCAACAAAACACTGTTATATACCCGGTGCGTATAGGCACCATTTCACCTTCTGGCAGTATACGGCTGTATAGCCAGGTGTTCTCCTAAAAAATATATATATATTTGGCACTACTGTTTTGTGACCTCTGTGGCAACAAAACACTGTTATATACCCGGTGCGTATAGGCACCATTTCACCTTCTGGCAGTATACGGCTGTATAGCCATGTGTTCTCCTAAAAAATATATATATATTTGGCACTACTGTTTTGTGTCCTCTGTGGCAACAAAACCCTGTTATATACCCGGTGCGTATAGGCACCATTTCACCTTCTGGCAGTATACGGCTGTATAGCCAGGTGTTCTCTTAAAAAATATATATATATTTGGCACTACTGTTTTGTGTCCTCTGTGCCAACAAAACTCTGCTATATACCCGGTGCGTATGGGCACCATTTCACCTTCTGGCAGTATACGGCTGTATAGCCAGGTGTTCTCCTAAAAAAAACCTTCTATATTTGGCACTACTGTTTTGTGTCCTCTGTGCCAACAAAACCCTGTTATATACCCGGTGCGTATAGGCACCATTTCACCTTCTGGTAGTATACGGCTGTATAGCCAGGTGTTCTCCTAAAAAATATATATATATTTGGCATTACTGTTTTGTGTCCTCTGTGCCAACAAAACCCTGTTATATACCCGGTGCGTATAGGCACCATTTCACCTTCTGGCAGTATACGGCTGTATAGCCAGGTGTTCTCCTAAAAAATATATATATATTTGGCACTACTGTTTTGTGTCCTCTGTGCCAACAAAACCCTGTTATATACCCGGTGCGTATAGGCACCATTTCACCTTCTGGCAGTATACGGCTGTATAGCCAGGTGTTCTCCTAAAAAATATATATATATTTGGCACTACTGTTTTGTGTCCTCTGTGCCAACAAAACCCTGTTATATACCCGGTGCGTATAGGCACCATTTCACCTTCTGGCAGTATACGGCTGTATAGCCAGGTGTTCTCCTAAAAAATATATATATATTTGGCACTACTGTTTTGTGTCCTCTGTGCCAACAAAACACTGTTACATACCCGGTGCGTATAGGCACCATTTCACCTTCTGGCAGTATACGGCTGTATAGCCAGGTGTGCTCCTAAAAAAAAACCTTCTATATTTGGCACTACTGTTTTGTGTCCTCTGTGCCAACAAAACCCTGTTATATACCCGGTGCGTATAGGCACCATTTCACCTTCTGGCAGTATACGGCTGTATAGCCAGGTGTTCTCCTAAAAAATATATATATATTTGGCACTACTGTTTTGTGTCCTCTGTGCCAACAAAACCCTGTTATATACCCGGTGCGTATAGGCATCATTTCACCTTCTGGCAGTATACGGCTGTATAGCCATGTGTTCTCCTAAAAAATATATATATATTTGGCACTACTGTTTTGTGTCCTCTGTGCCAACAAAACACTGTTATATACCCGGTGCGTATAGGCACCATTTCACCTTCTGGCAGTATACGGCTGTATAGCCAGGTGTTCTCCTAAAAATAACCTTCTATATTTGGCACTACTGTTTTGTGTCCTCTGTGCCAACAAAACCCTGTTATATACCAGGTGCGTATAGGCACCATTTCACCTTCTGGCAGTATACGGCTGTATAGCCATGTGTTCTCCTAAAAAATATATATATATTTGGCACTACTGTTTTGTGTCCTCTGTGCCAACAAAACCCTGTTATATACCCGGTGCGTATAGGCACCATTTCACCTTCTGGCAGTATACGGCTGTATAGCCAGGTGTTCTCCTAAAAAATATATATATATTTGGCATAACTCGTGGCCAAAAAAGTAAAACGTCTGAAATGCGGAGGGCTTGCGCAAAGGGACGTGGACGAGGACGGGGGCGCGGAAATGCTGGTGGGGGCACAGTTAAGCAGGGGGCGGGGTACACCTCTGTTGAGGCCTGAGCAGCGTGAACAGGTGGTGCAATGGATGGCCGATAACGCTTCCAGTCACTTGTCCACCACCCAGTCATCCACACAGTCTCACTCTGACCCTCCTTCCTCCCAACCTGGCCAACAGAGTCAGCCCACCCTTGACCCCTCCCAGGACCTCTTTTCGGGTCCTTTTCCAGATGTGCTGCAAGAATCCCAGGAGCTAGCAGAGGAATTTGTTTGTAGTGAAGCCCAAACACTTGAGTATCCGCCATCTCCTAGTGATGTGGACCCGGAACCAGCATCTGCTATCATGAGCGATGATGATGAGACGCAGTTGCCATCAAGGGAGGCTGTTGGAATGTCCAGTGGGCAGGAGGAGGAGCAGAGAGAGGAAGTGGAAGAGGAGGTGGTGGACGACGAAATGACCGACCCCACTTGGACAGGGGTGATGTCCAGCGGGGAAAGCAGTGGAGATGCGGTCTGCGCATCACCGAATAAGGCAGCAAGAGGCAGAGGACAGTCCAGAGGCAGAGGACAGTCCAGAGGCAGAGGACAGTCCAGACAGAGAAGGCAGGCCACAGCCAGCAGGGCCGAAGCTCTTCCCGGCAGCAGGCAGTCGCGCGAAGCTCCCCCATCGAGGCCTCGTACTTCTGTGGTGTGGAGATTTTTTAATGTTTGCGCGGACGACAAACTGAGCGCGGTTTGCGCAATCTGCCGCTCAAAACTGAGTAGGGGCTCTGAGAAGAGCAATCTGACCACCTCAGGCATGCGCCGTCACTTGAAAGTCAAGCACTGGGCTGAGTGGAAGAGAGCAAACGCAATACAACCTGCGCCCGGTCTTGCTGCCACTGCCTCTTCCCCTTTGTTGTGTGCTGCCACTGCGGTCCAGACCTCCAGCCAGGACACCTCCACATCTGCCTCTGCCTCGGCTACTTTGGGGCCTTCTCCTTCAGCCCCCCCTTCCCCCGCATCTTCGTCTGCACCTTCCATCTCCTCGTCCCATCAACTGTCCATCTTGCAGGCGTTCAACCGCAGGCGGAAGTACGCCTCCAGTCACCCCCAAGCCCAAGCCTTAACCTGCCTCATCTCCAAACTGCTGGCCCTGGAGATTTTGCCGTTTAGGCTTGTGGAGACGCAGGCCTTCCGCGACCTGATGGCGGCTGCCGCACCTCGCTATTCTGTCCCTAGCCGCCACTATTTTTCCCGGTGTGGCGTCCCCGCCCTGCACCAGCACGTGTCGCGTAACATCAGGCGGGTCCTGAGGTACGCAGTCAGCGCAAAGGTCCACTTGACCACCGACTCGTGGACAAGCGCTTGCGGCCAAGGACGCTACATCTCTTTGACGGCACACTGGGTGAATGTCGTGGAAGCGGGGACGGGGTCGCAAACAGGGACGGCCTACATACCACCCCCGCCCAAGATTGCCAGCACAGGTTCTGATAGACCCCCCTCCTCTTCCTCCTCCTCCTCCTCCTCCTCTGCCTTAACATCGCCCTCAGCCCCTAGCTGGAAGCGTTGCAGCACTGGCGCGGGGAGACGTCAGCAGGCGGTGCTTAAGCTCATCAGCTTGGGCGACAGGAAGCACAGCGCCGCAGAGGTGAGGCACGCCATATTGCAGCAGACAGAGATGTGGCTGTCGCCGCTGCAGCTAGGACCAGGCATGGTCGTGTGCGATAACGCCCGTAACCTGGTGGCGGCTCTGGAGCTTGCAGAACTCAATCACGTACCATGCCTGGCCCACGTTTTTAATTTGGTAGTACAAAAGTTTCTAAAGACTTACCCCAACCTGGCAGAGCTACTGGTGAAAGTGCGGCGCTTGTGCGCTCACTTTCGGAAGTCAACTGTAGCTGCTGCTAGCTTAAAAAAACTCCAGCAACGCCTCCATTTGCCTCAACATCGGCTGTTGTGCGACCTGCCCACTCGCTGGAATTCCACCTATTGCATGTTGGCCAGGGTGTGTGAGCAGCAGAGAGCATTGATGGAGTACCAGATGATGCATCCACGCGTGCATCCAACTCAGCTCCCTCAGTTTGCCAACCACGAGTGGCCATGGATGGCAGACATATGAGATGTATTGCGTATCTTTGAGGAGTCCACTAAGAAGGTCAGCAGCGAGGACGCTATAGTGAGCGTAACCATCCCGCTCCTATGCGTCCTTAAAGAATTTCTCATCGCAATAAGGGAGAACGCATTGCACACAGAGGAGACGGGGGTAGGAGGAGACGCAACGCAGGTAGACAGTCAGACCACACTTTTGTCTGCTGCTCGGTGGCAGTTGCAGGAGGAGGAGGATGAGGAGGAGGAGGACAACGTGGAGGTGGCTGTGGAAGAGGATGCTGGCGGCGAGGGTAGCAGTCAGGCTGTGTGCGTCCCATTGGTTCAGCGCGGATGGGGCGGAGAGGAGGAGGAAGAGGAGGAAATGGAAAATGATCCTTCTGGTGGGGGCAGTGACGTCATGCCTACTCAGAGTCTGGCACACATGGCTGACTTCATGCTGGGCTGCTTTTCCCGGGACATACGTGTTGTCCGGATATTGGAGAACAAACTATACTGGGTCTTCGCACTCCTGGACCCCCGGTATAAAGATAACTTCTCCTCTTTTATTCCGGTAGAGGAGAGGACGAATCGATTACTGGAATACCAGAGGGAACTTGTGCAGAACATGATGCAGATTTTCCCACCCACCATCGCTGGCGGCAGAGAGGAGAGTGTCTCCCAGAGTCTGACAACATCGATCAGGCCCACAGCCACCAGGGGAACACTCTCCAAGGTGTGGGACACGTTCATGGCACCCCCTCGTGCAACTTCCATCACTGCGGGGCCCGCTATCAGCAGGAGGGACAAGTATCGGCGGATGTTGCGGGACTACCTGGCAGACCACACCCCTGTCCTCCCCGATCCCTCGGCGCCCTACACTTACTGGGTCTCCAAGTTGGACACGTGGCTGGAACTGTCCCTGTACGCCTTGGAGGTGCTTGCCTGCCCTGTCGCCAGCGTGCTATCAGAAAAGGTGTTCAGCGCAGCCGGGGGCATTATAACCGATAAGCGCAGCCGCCTGTCAACCGACAGTGCCGACAGGCTGACGCTAATCAAAATGAACAGCAAGTGGATTGACCCGGACTTTGCTTGTACAACAGTGGAAAGCAGCCAAGAGTGAAGTGCCATCTGTATGAAGTGCCATTTCCTCCTCCTCCTCCTCCTCCTCCTTAACCGCCGTAGAATTGCTGTATTAATAAAAAAAATTATGGCTCACCTCTTGGGCTTAATACAATCAATTTTTAAGAGGTCTCAGCTCTTGGGACTCCACACAATTTCTAAGAGGTCTCAGCTCTTGGGCCTTAATACAATTTTTAAGAGGTCTCAGCTCTTGGGACTCCACACAATTTTTAAGAGGTCTCAGCTCTTGGGCCTTAATACAATTTTTAAGAGGTCTCAGCTCTTGGGCCTCCACACAATTTTTAAGAGGTCTCAGCTCTTGGGCCTCCACACAATTTCTAAGAGGTCTCAGCTCTTGGGCCTTAATACAATTTTTAAGAGGTCTCAGCTCTTGGGACTCCACACAATGTTTGAGAGGTCTCAGCTCTTGGGCCTCCACACAATTGTTAACAGGTCTCAGCTCTTGGGCCTCCACACAATTTTTAAGAGGTCTCAGCTCTTGGGCCTCCACACAATTTTTAAGAGGTCTCAGCTCTTGGGCCTCCACACAATTTCTAAGAGGTCTCAGCTCTTGGGACTCCACACAGTTTTTAAGAGGTCTCAGCTCTTGGGCCTTAATACAATTTTTAAGAGGTCTCAGCTCTAAGCTTCCCTTACTGCTGGGGTGACACACTGTAACAAACCTCCTTCTGTAAGCTTCCCTTACTGCTGGGGTGACACACTGTAACAAACCTCCTCCTGTAAGCTTCCCTTACTGCTGGGGTGACACAATGTAACAAACCTCCTCCTGTAAGCTTCCCTTACTGCTGGGGTAACACACTGTAACAAACCTCCTCCTGTAAGCTTCCCTGACTGCTGGGGTGACACACTGTAACAAACCTCCTCCTGTAAGCTTCCCTTACTGCTGGGGTGACACACTGTAACAAACCTCCTCCTTTAAGCTTCCCTTACTGCTGGGGTGACACAATGACACAAGAAGACATGTCTGACCACATCTCACACACACACACACAATGACAATTAGGGGTGGGGTCTATTTGTTTTCCCCCTTGCCTATGCCATCTGTGGTTGTCATAGGCAACGTGATTTTAAGGGGTGCAGAATTTTGTTCTTTTTTGTACAGTTTGGCTTGGGGTCCATGGCAATGTAGAGGAAAGAAGGTTTCCTTGTCTTGTCTCACTTTACGTAGAAGTTATATTGTGTTTGGAGTGTATTGTTGAGAGGCTGTGATAGTGGCGTAATAGTGCGACTTGGGCGCGTTATATGCACCCAGACATGCTTCCCCTGCTGTCCCAGTTGCATTCCAGCAGTGTTGGCATCATTTTCTGATGTTTCAGGGTGGACTTGGTGACCTCCAAGTGGTCGAATTGAGATTTCCAAGTGGCGAGCATTTTTTTCCCATAGACTATAATGGGATTCTATAATCGGTCGAGTAGTCGAGTAACGCGGTCTATTCGAATCGAAATTTTGAATATTTCACTACTCGCTCATCTCTAATCATTGTGAGATGCGAGCCCCCCAAAAATGGCGGAGCGCCAGTAATATGGTGCCGCCACCTAGGACGTGAACTACAGCAAAATGGTGGAACGCCAGCAAAATGGCGCCGCTAACAAGGACCTTTTGAGCCGGACCAGCGATGCCCGGCGGCACTTCCGGCGGAAGCCGAATGTAGACGCGTTTGCGCACCAGGAAACTGGAGCGCATAGGAGCATCGCTGGCGCGGCGACGGGTGAGTAGCCTGTGGGCCGAGGGTTTTTCATGGCCGAATACTGCAGTAGAGCCCGGCACAGGACAGTGCGGAGGGGTTGATAGAAACCAGGAATTACTACTGTTTGGCCCATTTTGGAGTACCACCATGCCGCTGAGACTGCCTGGCATGACCACAGGAACAAACAAGGTAATATATCTTATACATGGGTACACATAGTTTGAGGCCTGAGTAATACAACAGGAAATGGATAATAAGACATATCCCCTTTATATGGCTTTATTTATTACAGAGCAACCTATGGGCTCTATATTACAACAACGGGGATTCCCACAATAGGGACCAGGCGGATAATCCTTCCACAAAGTGGCAATCGTTGAGTAAAAGGTACCCTATAATAACAACAATATTATGCCTAACAGTAGGCGAGTTGACTGTATTGACTATTTCCTAACATTAAATGTATTATTAATTCCCATAAGGCTTTTGAGGCTGGTACATCATCAATTCTCTTCGGGGCATCTATGAAATATGTATAATTGGAATGGCATATGGTGTGACATTACCACAAGGTACTATTCATAATTATTGATTAATCTACATTCTATTACCTATAATCTAATTTATTATTTGTAGATTATATTTGTGGACTAACACAGTAATTTACTAACAAGGGACATCTGCTTGTCATATGTACAGGGCATTGAGAAAGCCAAACTAGGCAAAACATGGCACATGTCTGCCCATAGAAGAATTTACTGAAGTGTAAATGCGGGAAAGGCCACTAAGGAGTAGTGACATAAAGATGGTACAACAGTAATACATATGATTATAGCAATGTATACGATGTCCTCTTTTTTAATGTAATTTGTATTTTAATTATTATTGAATAAAAGCATACATTTTTATAAGGAAAGGAGGTTTGGTCATAGCATTAAGCCCTTAAATGCCCATTAGGGGACCTAGCCCTGGGATAAGTATTAAGAAGGGGCTATACTATGAACCAGCTCATAAAATCCAGCTAAATGTTAGGGGTTGATTCTGTGGTCGCTACCAGGACTACCTTTTGTGGTCCATAAGAAAAAGCTTTACAACAAGTTTGTAAATGGCATCTTCTGTTCTGAAGGCTACAAAGCTTGGCAATCCTTCTCCACATTGCAATCTGAAGATTGGGCTTGCCTTATTGCAATCAGATCAAGCTCTCTAAATCAAATGGAGGGGAAATAAGTCTGCCAATCAAACCCCGGATGATCTAGAGACTGGTCTAAAAATTATATTAAACGTGCATGATAGAAAACGTTGGCTCTACACAGGCTTTTACAAAGCAACATGGTCCAGTGGTGTGCGAGCCAAAAGTGGCACTAGTGGCACTTCTACAAAAATAGAAGATAGTGATGTAATAAAATGATTGGGCTGATAGTTGCAGCAGCAACAATGGTTCTAGGAAGTTCCTGGAAACAACCAAATATCCTCCTTGAAATAGTGAAATCAAAAGTGAACTGGCTAATGGTGAATGAAAAATTGAGCACTATTATAATCAATAAACATCATCATTTGCAGGAATTGGATTGAGGAAAGCGCAATTAGATAATTTGAGCAGCTCCTACTTGAGGGAAAAACCTGTATTCCCTGGGAGAAATGTAGATGGGTTAAATCTGTTCTAACTTAGGTGTGGACCTAGGTGGAGAAGAGATTAGTGTAGGTGCGCTGTGGATAAAAAGGCAGGTTAAAGGGAGAGTAAATAAAGGGTTAATGTTCTCCGCAATCCTGTGAGGAAAAATAGGTTAGTGTATATACATAAAAGTATGAATAAACAAATGCAATAGTATTACCAAAGGGAAGTTTTGTTTGAGGGGGTGTTTCCACCTTTTAATTAAATCAGAAACAACTAGGCATCATTGCCTCTGACTAATTAGGCCTCAAAAATTGTTGGAATTTTTAATCTTGCTGTCTGAGGGATTTTTCTTCTCAGGTAGCGTTATACAGATTGGTCAGTGTTGATTACACTATTGGCCCTGTATTCTGAGTTCTTTGAGCTGGTTTGTGGTGTATGATTCCTTGTTCACGATGAGTTGAGTTTCTAGCAGGTCGGAGCAATGTGGTTGGTGGAACCTAGATGGTTTAGAGGTTGTGGGTCGGCGCTGAAATGAAATAATCGGTGTTCCTGAGGTCCAGGTAGGCAGTGTGGGGAATAAAAAACACTGAGCATATACTGTACTAATTGTTGCATCAATTTTAATCAACTTACCAAAGCTGTAAGTCATACAATCTCCTTATATTCGTTTACCTTTAATTACAAGTTTTCACACTTCCCCCACAACGGTTAAAAGCCTCACAACACATCTAAAATCAGAACATTAAAGCAGACCTCAACCAATTACTCTGCACTAACCACCAGAACCCTTTCTGATGACATAATCATCTCCATCCATCCAAAACAATCATCTACCTCAACTCACACTGCCTACCTGGACCTCAGGAACACAGCTTATTTCATTTCAGCGCCGACCCACAACCTCTAAACCATCTAGGTTCCACCAACCACATTGCTCCAACCAGCTAGAAACTCAACTCACCCTGAACAAGGAATCATCCACCACAAACCAGCTCAAAGAACTCAGAATACAGGGCCAATAGTGTAATCAACACTGACCAATCTGTATAACGCTACCTGAGAGGAGAAATCCCTCAGACAGCAAGATTAAAAATCCCAACAATTTTTGAGGCCTAATTAGTCAGAGGCAATGATACATAGTTGTTTCTAATTTAATTAAAAGGTGGAAACACCCCCTCAAACAAAACTTCACTTTGGTAATACTATTGCATTTGTTTATTCATAAGTATATACACTAACACTAACAACATTAACCCTTTATTTACTCTCCCTTTTAACCTGCCTTTTTATCCACAGCGCACCTACACTAATCTCTTCTCCACCTAGGTCCACACCTAAGTTACAATAAACATCATCAGTTTGAATGGGCTTTGGATCGATGGTCTCAGTACACTAGAAAGAAAAATTGGAACAAAGTTAATAAGGGGCCAGGGGACCCGCACTAGATCCCGAGTGAGATAAGGCATGTATTCTTTGTAACTCCTCCATATCTTGCCTGAGCCCAAGGGGAGGGAGGCAGGACATGGGGATTAGACTTCCACTTTAGGAGTGAAAACCAGTAGGGTAGGATCTGCCTTTAACAGTGCAAGTCCAGTAAAGGCATAGTGGTGTCTAAGCTGGTGAATCATGCACGATAATTAAAACAACACATAGGTAAACCTTATAACACCAATAAAAGTAATTTTGTAGAATGTCCTTCCAGATTATACAGATTTATATAAAATGAGAAACATGCTGTGCTCTCATTGTTTTATTTCAGTTTAGCAGCAAAATACTTTCCTGTATATTTACTTGCACAGCTGTCTCAGTCTGGCTATGCCTTAGTAAATCAGACCCTTAGTAAACACTGGCTGACTGTTATAATAGTCTATGGTGGTGAACCAACAGCACCACAGGGGCAATTGATTGAAACCCTAAGGTTCTGGTGTAATTGAGTCCACAGCTGGAAATGGCTTGAGCAACAACAGCTTGTAACTTTAATGATGTATATTTCTGTCGCTACATAGATTCTCGACAAAGGCTAATTCAGTCTTCCCTGTTTATAACTCTAGTGGCGTTCAACGATATACAGGGTGTATAAAGTGTATAAAGATATTTTGAGGATCCAAAGACATGAAATTAAGGCAAGTAATATTACAATGATAATAAAATATTAAAATATATGTGTTTTTATTTCCTAATATTTCTCCAGTAATACTGAAGTTCACCTTGGATAACTAAGTATTTGAACATCTTTTGTCTTCTGACAATGTGACATTATTTTTATTATGCATTTTACATTTTACAGTACAGCTTAAGGTTACAGTTTTCTTTTTTCAGAGTAAGTAAAAATTCAGTTTGAATATTAAAGTAAACCTATGGCTAATACATTTGCCTTAGAGCCAAGCAAGGCAAGCGATTATGACTGGCTAATGAGCAATTTTATCTTCAGTGTTTCACTGTACATGGGCTGAATGTTACCAAGTTTCTGTGGCTACCAAGTTTCTGTGGCAAAAGGTCTAAAGGGACTGTCCAGGCTAGTAAAAAACAAAAGGATACTTACCTTTTGTTCCCAGCAGCTGATCTATCCTACTCTGGTGCTCAGAAACACACCGAATCATGAGTTTGAGTCCAGTGCTGGGCCCGTTCTCCTGTCCTCCTTGTTGATTAGACTGTAACAGAGCTGTGAATGTAAAGATTATCTATAGCAAAGGGTTAACTTGTTTAGTAGCCCTTACTATTATTGTTTGCAGGAAATGGTGGTTGCTGCAGCTGTGGTGAAGGACCACACAGGAAATGGTGTCTCTGATCTGGGGTCTGATGGAAACAATAAAGAGGAAGCATGGTAATTGCTACATAGATGGCCCCTAGGAGAGTGATAGAATGCACTGGCAATGGCGTCTCTAATTTAGGGTCCGATGGAAAGAAACACCAAGATTAACTTTTTTTTTTTTACTGAACACATGACTTTTGAAACATGGATTAAATGGTATTTTTGCATTTCCTGTTTGGCTTAATTATTACTAGGGGAATTAATATTTTTTTCTTAATGTTTGTGCTTGATCCTTTCGTAGATGATTAGAAACAACATCTAGAAGATTAAGTAGAGCAGTGTACTCTAGGCGCCTCTAACTCTCATATTGCATTTATTATCTCTGCTGCCAAGCAGCAATTACCCACAAGGTGTGTTTCAAAGCCCATAACAATACTGAGCGGAGCTCCAGTTGCGAGAAATACAATCCACCCCCAATACTTTAAACAGTCATTTGTAGACAGTCAATACTGTGTCTGAGATTGTGTTACATGCAGAGAGATCCTAATAGCAGTTAGAAGAAAAGCTGAAATAAAAAAAAAGTCTTCTATCTCTCACATTTACCTGAAAAAAAATCACATTATGACAATTTTTCATTGTTTACCGATGATCTGCCTTAGCATATATTTTGTGCTGCACTTCAGTGTTATTTGTTCTTTTCCTTTTAAAGAGGACCAACACCCAGGGGGGATCGGCCCGGGAATCTATAAGATGAAACCCCCCAGGAAGCCCACAATCCTACCTTTTCCACGTTCCAGCGGCGCATGCGCGTCCGCTGCCTCCCGCGCGTCCCTCTAGCAGGGCATGCTCCCGCGCCGGGCGTTTGTGAATGGCCGGCGCGGGTGCACTCCCTGTAAGAGGGACGTGCGGGAGGCAGCGGCGGACGCGCTCTGCTTGTCCGGCGCTGCCTCTCGCTTGTCCTGCGGCGGGGATTGGCTGCAGCGGTCACGAGGGAGCGGGGTGAGGTGAGTTTTCGGGGCTTTCTGGGGGGTTTCACACAGCGGGGCACCCCCGATCGGGGTGCCCCACCGAAGTGGACGAAAACCCAGGATAGTCAAAATCCAGGGTGTTGGTCCACTTTAAGCTTTGCTGCCTGTCATACTGTGCACAGACCTCACTGCTAACGCTTAGAATACTAAGGAAAGATGAGGGCAACAGCCAAAACTAGCAAGTGGGTTAAAGGATTACAACTATAGCGTTATTGTCAGTTCAGTCCTCTGCACATGACAAACACACTCTAAACACAGTCAAGCAGCTTTACAACAAGTTTGTAAACGGTGTCTTCTGTTCTGAAGGCTACAAAGCTTGGCAATCCTTCTCCACAATGCAATCTGAAAATTGGGCTTGTCTTATTGCAAAGAGATCAAGCTCTCTTAATCAAATGAAGGGTAAATAAGTCTGTGTCAGGGATTTTCCAGCGGAGAAATCCCAATTGTAAAAAGTGACCAGAAATTGAGACTGTGAGGCAGAAATGGATATGGGGCAAACCGTGTTTAATAGTGAAAAAACAGTGGTAACTAAAAAACAGTGGTAACTACACATCAAACACACTACAATCAAACTGTGTACAAATCACAAAGGGGAACATATATGTGTAAGGGAACTATACATATATACAAGTGACATTAACACGCTCTGGCTGTACATACACAAGATGGAGCAGGCAACAAGATGGTGGAGTCCGGCAACAAGCATGCATAAGGATGAGAGAAAAGTCCAAATTCCAAGGTGGAAACACGGCTGGGATAGGGGGAGCAAACACAAGAGCTGAGGCAGGAGTCCTGGGTGCAAGGTTCAGGAGTACCTTGGATCTAGGTACAGCATTCTGGGATAAAGATGACATAACAAAATGCTAATCCGCTGCCTGAATGGGCTGATCAGCTTATATAGGCTGAGGAGTTACAGGTGCTGGCTGATTGAAAATCCAGAAAGGTAGCATGGGATCAGACATATGATCTGGATGGGTAAAACTGGCAAACATCCCATGAGAGGCGGGCCGGACAGGAACCAAGCAGGCAGAAATCCAGACAGGGGCATGCAGGCAGAAATCCAGACAGGGGCGATGCAGGCAGAAATCCAGACAGGGGCGATGCAGGCAGAAATCCAGACAGGGGCGATGCAGGTGACTCACACCCAGGGAGCTGGCAGGCGGGAAGCTCACACCCGGGGAGCTGGCAGGCGGGAAGCTCACACCCGGGGAGCTGGCAGGCGGGAAGCTCACACCCGGGGAGCTGGCAGGCGGGAAGCTCACACCCGGGGAGCTGGCAGGCGGGAAGCTCACACCCGGGGAGCTGGCAGGCGGGAAGCTCACACCCGGGGAGCTGGCAGGCGGGAAGCTCACACCCGGGGAGCTGGCAGGCGGGAAGCTCACACCCGGGGAGCTGGCAGGCGGGAAGCTCACACCCGGGGAGCTGGCAGGCGGGAAGCTCACACCCAGGGAGCTGGCAGGCGGGAAGCGGCCCCGAAGCAGGCGACGACTCAGCAGGTGCGGGCCCCGAAGCAGGCGACGACTCAGCAGGTGCGGGCCCCGAAGCAGGCGACGACCCAGCAGGTGCGGGCCCCGAAGCAGGCGACGACCCAGCAGGTGCGGGCCCCGAAGCAGGCGACGACCCAGCAGGTGCGGGCCCCGAAGCAGGCGACGACCCAGCAGGTGCGGGCCCCGAAGCAGGCGACGACCCAGCAGGTACGGCAGTCCCTCCAGGAACAAAATCAAGAAAGCAATGGCCAGGGGGACCGGGACCTTCACGGCAGTGCCCAGGGGGACCGGGACCTTCACGGCAGCGCCCAGGGGGACCGGGACCTTCACGGCAGCGCCCAGGGGGACCGGGACCTTCACGGCAGCGCCCAGGGGGACCGGGACCTTCACGGCAGCGCCCAGGGGGACCGGGACCTTCACGGCAGCGCCCAGGGGGACCGGGACCTTCACGGCAGCGCCCAGGGGGACCGGGACCTTCACGGCAGCGCCCAGGGGGACCGGGACCTTCACGGCAGCGCCCAGGGGGACCGGGACCTTCACGGCAGCGCCCAGGGGGACCGGGACCTTCACGGCAGCGCCCAGGGGGACCGGGACCTTCACGGCAGCGCCCAGGGGGACCGGGACCTTCACGGCAGCGCCCAGGGGGACCGGGACCTTCACGATCCAGGTTCTTAAGACAGTAACCTGTGCCCTTGAAACCTTTAAAATCAGCGCCTGGGTAACCAAATTCAGACCTTCCTGTGACTTTAGGAAACCCTTCCAGATCTCCTTGAGCCAGCGGGACATTGAAAAAATCCCCATTTGCAACCCGAGGTGTTTCAAAACCACGAGCACGTGAGGAATCTTCATGGTCTTCTCTAAGATTACCCGAAAGATGGTGATCAGGTTCGGGCTTAGGGCAGATATTACTGGAGCCCTCAGGAGGGCACGCTGGTACGGAGGCAACAACTGGGCACGCCGGTACGGAGGCAACAACTGGGCACGCCGGTACGGAGGCAACTGGGCACGCCGGTACGGAGGCAACAACTGGACCGGGCAAGGCAGGCACTGGCATCAATGGCTCAGTCAAGGCAGGCACTGGCATCAGAGGCTCGGGCGAGGCAGGCACTGGCATCAATGGCTCGGGCGAGGCAGGCACTGGCATCAGAGGCTCGGGCAAGGCAGGCACTGGCATCAGAGGCTCGGGCAAGGCAGGAGAACCAACCTCAGGCGCTCCTACCTCAGGTGAACTAGGAGAGAACTCGACAGGAGATATAGATTGACAAACAGACATTAAGCCGGGCTTACAAACAGGTACAGGTTCAAACTCATAGGCAGAGAATGTGACAGGCTCAAAGACAGACATTGGGTCAGGGTCACAGACCGATTTAGAAGCAGACTCATAGCCAGGTTCAGGCATGGGCTCACAGTGAGGTTCTGGTTTAATCACTAGCGTTACTGGCTCGGGTTGAATTATTGGGGTCACCGGCATGGTTTGATGATAAACAGCAGACGGAGGCACCCTAGTGGACTGAACGGAGGACAGAACAGATGGATGGTGGTCATCCTCTGAAACAGATATATCAACCCCGGCATCAGACCCACTGTCATCCTCATCCTCCACGTTAGACTCAGAGGCAATAGATTTGGCTGAAGTTTCCGATTTCTGGGCTGAACAAAGTGCAGTCAGATTCAGGTCAGCCTCAGGAATACATAAGTAAGATGTGGCAATAAATTTTAGGAACTCTACAAAATTCTCACTGAGGTGTTTACTATGATTTAGCCACGCTTCAGCCCAGAAAAACAAATCATCTTTGAAAAGAAAATAGGCCACTTGACGACTCCAGGTTGTCATAGGAGACTGCTGGATGTAAGGCTCCTGTATTAACTTTAAAGCAGCCCGGAGAAACTGGGGGAAGGTAGCCAGAGTAAAATCCTTATAACGAGGAGGGGGAACAAAGACATACCTATCTGTGGGACAGTCAGTGTCAATAGCAACTGCTATCCTTGTGGACATCTTGGAACTTATACTAGACTTGCGTACGCTAGGAATCTCAATATGGATAGATTGAATCATTCTGACCTACCCAGGCGAGAAACTTCCCTGGGCATGCAGGGTAGTGAACTGACCAAAAACAAATAGACAAGGACAGACAACCCGCCTGTGCCACCAAGGAGGCAAACCGCCAACCACGAGGGGCGTAGGTGATCCGGCACTTCAGTAGCCCGTAATCCACCCACTTCTTCGACAGAGCTTCTAAAGGTGAAGTTGCACAGGCCCCAGGTAATCCCGTGGTGGTCACAGACTTGGGGAAGGGAAACACAGGAGAGACATATACAAGACAAACAAAGAACTGGGCCCCAATACAGACCAAGACAGGGCTGGGCCCCAATACAGACCAAGACGGGGCTGGGCCCCAATACAGACCAAGACAGGGCTGGGCCCCAATACAGACCAAGACGGGGCTGGGCCCCAATACAGACCAGAAGGCTTTAAGCCCAAATTTCAAAACAAGAAGGCCGGAGGCCCAACTAAGACTAGAGGAACTACAAGACCCAGGACAGACAGCATTACAGACTCTGAAAAAGCAAAATCTAGTGCTGGCACTAAGACCCTGCACAACAAATCCAAATCAGCCTTTACAGTCTCCTGGTCTATGGGATTAGCATTCTGTCAGGGATTTTCCAGCGGAGAAATCCCAATTGTTAAAAGTGACCAGAAATTGAGACAGAAATGGATATGGGGCAAACCGTGTTTAATAGTGAAAAAACAGTGGTAACTAAAAAACAGTGGTAACTACACATCAAACACACTACAATCAAACTGTGTACAAATCACAAAGGGGAACATATATGTGTAAGGGAACTATACATATATACAAGTGACATTAACACGCTCTGGCTGTACATACACAAGATGGAGCAGGCAACAAGATGGAGTCCGGCAACAAGCATGCATAAGGATGAGAGAAAAGTCCAAATTCCAAGGTGGAAACACGGCTGGGATAGGGGGAGCAAACACAAGAGCTGAGGCAGGAGTCCTGGGTGCAAGGTTCAGGAGTACCTTGGATCTAGGTACAGCATTCTGGGATAAAGATGACATGACAAAATGCTAATCCACTGCCTGAATGGGCTGATCAGCTTATATAGGCTTAGGAGTTACAGGTGCTGGCTGATTGCCAGCAGCTCTGCAGGACAGAGCCATCTCCTGGTGGATCAGCACAATGCAGGGGAAGTTCCAGAGAAAGCCAGCCAGCAGTATTGACCAGCAGCACACTCAGAAGCCTAAGGAGGAACTCCAACCCTGACAGTCTGCTAATCAAACCCTGGATGATCTAGAGCAGTGGTCCCCAACCCCCGGGCCGCGGACCGCTACCGGTCTGTGGCCCAAATGGTACCGGGCCCTGAGGCTATCGCGCCCTGCGCTCCAAACCCCCGCCCCTATTCAACGCGCGGACCGCGGCCGCTAGGCTTCCGGACCCCATGGCCAGAAGGGTGGGTGCAGAGACGGGTGTTGGGGCATATCGGGGCCGGAGACGGGGAGGGAAGGCAGCGGGCGGGGCCAAAGACTGGGAAGGAAGGCAGTGGGCGGGGGCAGAGAGCGTGAGGGAAGGCAGCGGGTGGGGCCGTCGGACTGAATGGAAGGCAGCGGGCGGGGCCTGAGACTGAGGGAAGGCAGGGGGCGGGGCCGGAGACCGTGAGTGAAAGCAGCGGGCGGGGTCGGACGGACAGGAGGAAAGGCGGCATGTGCGACGGGTAGGAAAGACAGCAGGTGGGTGATTTATGGAGGAGCGGCCGGCTCAGCTGTCTGCTTCGATGGCAGAAGGCTTAGCGGCGCTCAGTTAAAAGAAGTTCTGCAGTGCACTTTCCAATATCCTCCGGGCTGCAACAAGCAGGACTATGCATTAGTTTCGCCCTGCATAGTTCTGTTTGCAGCTGCCCAGTGGATATAAAACAGTGCATGAAGCAGGATGTTTATGATTGTGCCTCGCTCAGCCTCCTGGGATAGTTGCAGATGGCTGAGCGTGCCTTTTATCTCCAGCCAGCTTTTCCCTGGGGCATCCTGAATCGGGATGCCCCCCACTGTGGGAACCCCCCCCCCAGGGCACCTGTAAAAACTCACCTTTCCCTGCTTCAACTTTCTTTTCCCTGCTCTGTCCCATCCCATCTCTCTTTTCCCAGCTCTCTCCCATCCCATCTCTCATTTCCCAGCTCTGTCCCATCCCATCTCTCTTTTCCCAGCTCTGTCCCATCCCATCTCTCTTTTCCCAGCTCTGTCCCATCCCATTCCATCTCTCTTTTCCCAGCTCTGTCCCATCCCGTCTCTCTTTTCCAAGCTCTGTCCCATCCGATCTCTCTTTTCCCAGCTCTGTCCCATCCCATCTCTCTTTTCTCAGCTCTGTCCCATCCCATCTCTCTTTTCCAAGCTCTGTCCCATCCGATCTCTCTTTTCCAAGCGCTGTCCCATCCCATCCCATCTCTCTTTTCCAAGCTCTGTCCCATCCCATCTCTCTTTTCCAAGCTCTGTCCCATCCCATCCCATCTCTCTTTTCCCAGCTGTGTCCCATCCCATCCCATCTCTCTTTTCCCAGCTCTGTCCCATCCCATCTCTCTTTTCCAAGCTCTGTCCCATCCCATCCCGTCTCTCTTTTCCAAGCTCTGTTCCATCTGATCTCTCTTTTCCCAGCTCTGTCCCATCCCATCCCATCTCTTTTCCCAGCTCTGTCCCATCCCATCTCTCTTTTCCAAGCTCTGTCCCATCCGATCTCTCTTTTCCAAGCTTTTCCCATCTCTGTCCCATACCATCCCATCTCTCTTTTCCAAGCTCTGTCCCAACCCATCTCTCTTTTCCAAGCTCTGTCCCATCCCATCTCTCTTTTCCCAGCTCTGTCCCATACCATCCCATATCTCTTTTCCAAGCTCTGTCCCATCCCATCTCTCTTTTCCAAGCTCTGTCCCATCCCATCCCATCTCTCTTTTCCAAGCTCTGTCCCATCCCATCTCTCTTTTCCCAGCTCTGTCCCATCCCATCTTTCTTTTCCCAGCTCTGTCCCATCCCATCTCTCTTTTCCCAGCTCTGTCCCATACCATCCCATCTCTCTTCTCCCAGCTCTGTCCCATCCCATCTCTCTTTTCCCAGCTCTGCCCCATCCCATCTCTCTATTCCCAGCTCTGTCCCATCCCATCTCTCTTCTCCCAGCTCTGTCCCATCCCACCTCTCTTTTCCCAGCTCTGTCCCATCCCATCTCTCTATTCCCTGCTCTGTCCCATCCCATCTCTCTATTCCCAGCTCTGTCCCATCCCATCTCTCTTCTCCCAGCTCTGTCCCATCCCATCTCTCTTTTCCCAGCTCTGTCCCATACCATCCCATCTCTCTTTTCCAAGCTCTGCCCCAACCCATCTCTCTTTTCCAAGCTCTGTCCCATCCCATCTCTCTTTTCCCAGCTCTGTCCCATACCATCCCATCTCTCTTTTCCAAGCTCTGTCCCATCCCATCCCATCTCTCTTTTCCCAGCTCTGTCCCATCCCATCTCTCTTTTCCAAGCTCTGTCCCATCTCTCTTTTCCCAGCTCTGTCCCATCCCATCCCATCTCTCTATTCCCAGCTCTGTCCCATCCCATCTTTCTTTTCCAAGCTCTGTCCCATCCCATCTCTCTTTTCCCAGCTCTGTCCCATACCATCCCATTTCTCTTTTCCAAGCTCTTTCCCATCCCATCTCATCTCTCTTTTCCCAGCTCTGTCCCATCCCATCTCTCTTTTCCCAGCTCTGTCCCATCCCATCTCTCTTTTCCCAGCTCTGTCCCATCCCATCCCATCTCTCTTTTCCCAGCTCTGTCCCATCGCATCTCTCTTTTCCCAGCTCTGTCCCATCCCATCCCATCTCTCTTTTCCCAGCTCTGTCCCATCCCATCTCGCTTTTCCCAGCTCTGTCCCATCCCATCCCATCTCTCTTTTCCCAGCTCTGTCCCATCCCATCTCTCTTTTCCAAGCTCTGTCCCATCCCATCTCTCTTTTCCCAGCTCTGTCCCATCCCATCTCTCTTTTCCCAGCTCTGTCCCATCCCATCTCTCTTCTCCCAGCTCTGTCCCATCCCATCTCTCTTTTCCCAGCTCTGTCCCATCCCATCCCTCTTTTCCAAGCTCTGTCCCATCCCATCTCTCTTTTCCCAGCTCTGTCCCATCCCATCCCATCTCTCTTTTCCCAGCTCTGTCCCATCCCATCTCTCTTTTCCCAGCTCTGTCCCATCCCATCCCATCTCTCTTTTCCCAGCTCTGTCCCATCCCATCTCTCTTTTCCAAGCTCTGTCCCATCCCATCTCTCTTTTCCCAGCTCTGTCCCATCCCATCTCTTTTTTCCCAGCTCTGTCCCATCCCATCTCTCTTTTCCCAGCTCTGTCCCATACCATCCCATATCTCTTTTCCAAGCTCTGTCCCATCCCATCTCTCTTTTCCAAGCTCTGTCCCATCCCATCCCATCTCTCTTTTCCAAGCTCTGTCCCATCCCATCTCTCTTTTCCCAGCTCTGTCCCATCCCATCTTTCTTTTCCCAGCTCTGTCCCATCCCATCTCTCTTTTCCCAGCTCTGTCCCATACCATCCCATCTCTCTTCTCCCAGCTCTGTCCCATCCCATCTCTCTTTTCCCAGCTCTGCCCCATCCCATCTCTCTATTCCCAGCTCTGTCCCATCCCATCTCTCTTCTCCCAGCTCTGTCCCATCCCATCTCTCTTTTCCCAGCTCTGTCCCATCCCATCTCTCTATTCCCTGCTCTGTCCCATCCCATCTCTCTATTCCCAGCTCTGTCCCATCCCATCTCTCTTCTCCCAGCTCTGTCCCATCCCATCTCTCTTTTCCCAGCTCTGTCCCATACCATCCCATCTCTCTTTTCCAAGCTCTGCCCCAACCCATCTCTCTTTTCCAAGCTCTGTCCCATCCCATCTCTCTTTTCCCAGCTCTGTCCCATACCATCCCATCTCTCTTTTCCAAGCTCTGTCCCATCCCATCTCTCTTTTCCCAGCTCTGTCCCATCCCATCTCTCTTTTCCAAGCTCTGTCCCATCCCATCCCATCTCTCTTTTCCCAGCTCTGTCCCATCCCATCTCTCTTTTCCAAGCTCTGTCCCATCTCTCTTTTCCCAGCTCTGTCCCATCCCATCCCATCTCTCTATTCCCAGCTCTGTCCCATCCCATCTTTCTTTTCCAAGCTCTGTCCCATCCCATCTCTCTTTTCCCAGCTCTGTCCCATACCATCCCATTTCTCTTTTCCAAGCTCTTTCCCATCCCATCCCATCTCTCTTTTCCCAGCTCTGTCCCATCCCATCTCTCTTTTCCCAGCTCTGTCCCATCCCATCTCTCTTTTCCCAGCTCTGTCCCATCCCATCCCATCTCTCTTTTCCCAGCTCTGTCCCATCGCATCTCTCTTTTCCCAGCTCTGTCCCATCCCATCCCATCTCTCTTTTCCCAGCTCTGTCCCATCCCATCTCGCTTTTCCCAGCTCTGTCCCATCCCATCCCATCTCTCTTTTCCCAGCTCTGTCCCATCCCATCTCTCTTTTCCAAGCTCTGTCCCATCCCATCTCTCTTTTCCCAGCTCTGTCCCATCCCATCTCTCTTTTCCCAGCTCTGTCCCATCCCATCTCTCTTCTCCCAGCTCTGTCCCATCCCATCTCTCTTTTCCCAGCTCTGTCCCATCCCATCTCTCTTTTCCCAGCTCTGTCCCATCCCATCTCTCTTTTCCCAGCTCTGTCCCATCCCATCTCTCTTTTCCAAGCTCTGTCCCATCCTATCTCTCTTTTCCCAGCTCTGTCCCATCCCATCTCTCTTTTCCAAGCTCTGTCCCATCCCATCTCTCTTTTCCCAGCTCTGTCCCATCCCATCCCATCTCTCTTTTCCCAGCTCTGTCCCATCCCATCTCTCTTTTCCCAGCTCTGTCCCATCCCATCCCATCTCTCTTTTCCCAGCTCTGTCCCATCCCATCTCTCTTTTCCAAGCTCTGTCCCATCCCATCTCTCTTTTCCCAGCTCTGTCCCATCCCATCTCTATTTTCCCAGCTCTGTCCCATCCCATCTCTCTTTTCCCAGCTCTGTCCCATCCCATCTGATCTCTCTTTTCCCAGCTCTGTCCTATACTTATTTTTTTCTGTAACTGTATTTTATTTCGAAGGCATGTTTAAATATGTTAACATTAAAATGATTGAATCAAAACAATATTAACAATCAGTGCAGCTGCACCCCCCCAGCCACACCCCCAGCCCCGCCCCCCAGTCAGAGTCCCCCCCCCCAGCGCCCCACCGGGCCGCGGTAAAATTACCAAATCCTGAACTGGTCCACTGTGAAAAAAAGGTTGGGGACCACTGATCTAGAGGCTGGTCTAAAAATATCAAACGTGCATGATATAAAACGTTGGCTCTGCACAGGCTATACAAAGCGACAAATATTTCATAAAAGAAAATAAACTAGTTTTGTGAGAGCATAGAGTTACGGGATGTGTGAACCCACATTTGTGATGGCCATTCTTTTTGATCCTGGGTAACTTATTAGATAAACCTCTGGGATAAATATTTTTGTGGACTTTATATGAGTGTTGTGATAAATGCATTAATGACTAATTAGGTTGCATTTATTATATACTTGCCTACCATATTTTTTATATTAGATTGTGAATCTTGTTTTTCTGTGCCAGTCAGCACCATTTTGATGGAGTATGTGTTCTCCTTGGTGTGACCAATATTTGCAGAAGGGCACTGCAACTCAAAATGTCTCAAGCTCACAGCTTGAAATGGCGCTCTTGGTTTATCCCTATAGGTGAGCCAGTGTCAGGGCCTATTTGTGTACCTATGGGCCCTTATGCACACTTTAATACATTATTACCCATTGTGGCTTATGGGATCTTAACCTAGAGTGCCACTAACTGGCGCTGATAAACGAATAATCATTTGGTGACATCTGGCGATAACTGATTTTTGCTTCTTAAATGAAGCATAAAATGACCCTGTGCTCAAATCCTTGACGCTACCTGAATTTAAACAGCACTGAAAGTTCATGAATCAGGCACTGTATCTTACATCAGATATTTTTTTCAGTGTTGCTTTTTGGCACAGTTGTGAGTTTTTTGGTTTATATGTTTCCATTTATGGCGTTCGGGTGATTTCATATTATGTTTTTTCCATAATGGGGTATAGATAAGGAGGGTTATTCAAATGATCTGGGATTTTTCTGGAGAGGCTGAGTTTTCAGAGCTTTTCATACTCAGAACACAAAAAAAATAGTTTCAATATATTTAAGAATCTAAATCCCATGCATATGTTACGTGACAGTACTACAGGTGAGATGCAATTTTTTTTTAATTGGGTTGATATTTTCGAATAGGAATTTGTAAAAAACAAAAGCCTATGGGGAATCAAAGTATCTTTTTAATTTGTTTGGATTTCCTATAAGCTGTAAGAGAAATCCTCCTCTCCAAATGCAGCTTCTCTGGAAAAATAATAATTGTAAGATTATTTTTTTACTATCATTATTCGGTGTGTGAAGGGGTGGAATTTTGTCTTGGGGGAAGCACCCCCTGCAATTTGTTCCTGAATGGAGACAGGTGCTGACAGGGAATGCTGTCTCTGTATCTCGTAAGTTTTCAGGAGAGTTGTGAGAGACTAAAAGTTAGGTATAGCTTTTCTTTTTTTTATGCCTGGACAGGGGCTTCAAAACAAAAACATATGTGTAGGAGGGTTAAAAGTGGGAAAAGCCAAACTCTTTAGAGGGTAAGATTGTTGAGTTTCATGTCACAGGCAATGGCAAGACTGAGCAAAGCAACAAGACTTAAATTAGTTGTACTGCATCAGCAGTAAGCACATAATGGCCGCTATAAGCACTATTACTATTACAACATCCCCCAAGGTAAGGATTTCAAAGCAGAGTGGGGTTTCAAGATGTGCTGTTCAAGCTCTTTTGAAGAAGCACAAAAAAGGTTGCTAAAAGAATCTTAATGCAGACACATCAAGCATACTTCTTTTTGAATGATTTTGGTATGATTAAGGGCTCAGAGGAGCTTGAAACGTGTCACGGGTTTTGGTGATTTTTAGGGGTCAATACTGTAGATTGTACCACTCTTTTGGATTTTATTTGTTGTGCTATTTTAAGGATTCATTCAGTAAATGCTACGTTTTACCTACCAGCTGGATACACTTCTTTTCATACTTCTTTTTGAAATCAGAAGATGTCTAGTAGTCTCATCAGTTAAGAACTGGAAGAAACCTGGAGGTCTACCCAACTACTGCTCAGAGTATCCTGTCTAGAAGTGGTCTTCATAGAAAAATTTCATCCAAAATGCCCTGACTATCCATGCCTGGACTGTTCTGTTACTGAGCATTTTTCAACCTACATATGAAAATGAGGACCATTATCACCTGTTCATGTGCAGCCAAATCCCTGACTTGGTGCACATGTACCTAGATGATACTGTTTGAAGGCACACTAAATGAGAATTTGATTAATTTTTGCTGATGATTCTCTGTAAATATGTTGATTCACTTTGATTTTTGGTAGTAGATAAACTAGTATCATTCCTATTTTGAAAGCATCTTACCATGTAACATTTTTATCACAGCTAAAACATTTGCATAGTAATGTATGTGCTGTTTTCAAGGGACCAAGTTTAGTGACAAAAGAACTTTATTCTTTGGCTATTGTATACAAATCAAAAACACATGCAATCACTGGACAGTATCTCAGGGGCATCTGATCCAGTGCACCTCTTGCTCTTGAAATTATTAGGTTCCCCCCTCTCCTGCAGTCAGGCTCCATGTGGGCCCTGCCTGCAGCCACCTACCTCTCCAGAATGGCAATGCACATGCTGCACCTTGGTAGAGGAACATGTATCTGAAGAGGGCAGCAGAACCCAGCCATTTAAAGATTATTTTATTTGGACAATAATCCTTTAGATGTATTTTCTGTTTGCTGAAAGATAGTCAGATTTAAACAAAAGCCAGGGCATGGCTGTAAAAAAAGGTTCACTAATGCAGGTACGTATGAATGTTTTTATGCTGGGCAAGGACAAAGCATCTTTATACATGATCTGGTGATGTTCCAGCTGTAAGGTCGAATTGAAGGTCTAAGCATTTTCTAATAGTCATCTAATGGACACTTCATGGCTTGACACAATATTTTTTTTCACATCTGAAGAGTTTAGTCTTATACGATTAGTGATAAGGCTTCAAGTTTCACAAAAGAGCCATGTAGTTATCAGAAAATTTGGTAGCAGAGTTTTTATTTAGTTACCTCTCACTATGCAGAATCTGATACCCGCAGAAACTTTTTGTGATGAGCAAAATGTTTTTCTCTTTTTTGCCACTTTAGGCATTAAAAACTGTTTTTCAAGATAGGTAGTGTAAAGGTACCAGGAACAATAGATTCTCGTGTTTAATACTAAAATGTATGTTAAAGCGAATCTATACTTTCCCTTACAACTATGTGCCATATTGGTCTGCTTTAAAGGATCAATAAACACACTCCACATTTCACTTTCTTAAATCTTCTCTGTAGACCTAAAAAGAAAAAGAGGGTTCAGTAGACCGGACTTTTCCACCGTCAAGCACACGCCCTGTGGTACTTTTAAAGGGGCTCTGTGAAGATGTGCAGCCGGCTTGCCGCATCCCCGGAGTGCACACGGAAGATCTTACCACAGACATGAAGACTCTGATGGGGTGATGCTCGAGCTCTCAGGTCACCTCCCAGGCTGCAACTGCCCTCTGTTGTTTCTTATTGCGCATTTCTACCACTTCACTTGTAAGTGCATTTGGTTTATTTGTTATGAAATGTATATCTATTAAATGATATTATGCCAGGATCTTTTCATTATTTTTTCTAGATGCATTGAATATTGATTTCATGATTTTGAATTTATTACCATTGTTTGGAGATTATCCTTGATTATTTGGCTTATTCTCCTGGAGATAATTGAGAGAATGTCTTTGGCCTGAACAACGTGTGCCTGTGGTAAAGGTTGTCTAAGCTGGTGGTGGAAAGTCACATTCGAAAAGATATTTGATACACACTTTTGGATTCATTTTCAAGTACTTTTAATATATATTGGTGAACTAATTTTTGCTTGGAAGTTGAACATTTGTTTGGAATTTTTCTTCATTTGCTTGTACCTACAGTGGACATATTTCCAGGAGTTTCCAGTTAAAAGCTGGCTGCTGGTTTGGAAGGTATGAAGCATGGCACACTTGGTGCACTTCTTATGCTTTCCAAATGCATGCTTCTATTGGTTTCCTAAGTGAAACAGGCTGGGTGAAATAAATAACTGCAGAGGAAAAGAGACTAAATAGGAAAATGTCTCAGATTAGGGAAGTATGTTTAAAGTCGCTCTGTAGGCAGGCGATTGATTCTAGTCTGGTGCACAAAAACGGTATGCCTGATCCTGCAGCCGCCACAGAATTGTCAATCGGCTCTCCTCCGTGCCACAGCCGATGGATTGTCTGCCATTTGTAAAAGGAACTACGACATAACCCCCCCCCCCCCATGCCATTAGTGCCATTCACTTCTATTGAAATTGTGAGGCATTCGCTAACAGAGCCATGCTGCTGGGTGATCTCTCCCCATTTCCCCTCTCCAAGCCCTGAGTTAAGGAAGAGAAGGAACCTGAAGGTATGGAGGGAGAAATAGCAGCACAGCCAAAACTGTTTCAATAGAAATGTATAGCTGTGGCCACCATGGGAGAGCTGTTCAGTGGCTAGATAACTGCAGACAGAGATTCGACCTTATACTATGCGAAATATGTCCCGTTTTGTTGGAACTTTTATAAGGGGCTTCAAGTTATTGACCAACCATGTAAACAATCATAATTATTTTGCCCAGGGCAGATTCAGAGTTATTTTGCCCAGGACAGATGCAGACGCTGAATAAATTTGCCTAGTGCAGCACTACAATTATTTTTTCCCATTCGACCTGACAATAGCTAGTAATAACCCCTGCACCAGCTGTGGCACCGAGTTGTAGTCCCATCATCTGACACCTGTTAGAGGGCCACATACAAAGTTCAGAGGGCTGCATTTGGGCCACAGGCCTTGAGCTTGACACTTGTGCTACATAAATAAAAGACCCCACCACAGCCACAGTATCTTAGGCTTCTCTGGCCAACAAGTTATTTATTAATGTGATTGGTCCGTGCTGATGACATTTTTAGTTTCAATCTTTTTCTCTACACAGGGATGCAGTCATCAATTTGAACATTATTTTATTGTCTTCCCTGGCCTGGTTATTAGAACATTGGTAGTACATACAGATCGTTAAAAAAAAGATGTAAGCACTGCAGGGAGTTTAAACCCCTTTCGGATTGTCAGAAGCGTTCTCTAAAAGTGTTTTATTTTCTTCCTTCTCAAAACCTACGATGTGTGATTAGATATTTTTCTCAGGAGATGAAAAACACTCAATGCTGTTGAAAAAAATAGTAGGGCTGATCATACTATAAATAATCTGTAGTAAGGGTTTGCAAACCACCTGATCATTTTTTGGCATTTAGCCACAAAAACTTTTTTTAATACAAATCACTTTGAACATCCAAGCTTTTGTTATGTGGGCATTCAAATATCTTTGTATTTCCACAGTTTCTGAGGAGTAATAAGGTATGTCCTCTTTTGAATTGGCACCAACCTCCCTCTATGAAAACCTTTAAGGTGTCTCCAAATAATATTGGAAGCACAAAAATAAATGAAAATGTTAAGAGGAGAAGAAAAAATGGTAGTATTGTTGGGAACAGGTTACCCAGGTGGCCTGTCTGGCACCTCTCAATCCTTATTTAATGCTTCAAACTAGGTAATACATAAGTCCTCCAGGTTTCCCATATGTAAGAAAACTTTTTTTGGCAATCACTGAGTATACTAGAAAGTTTCTTATTAACAAAAATCAAACTGTTTATAGCTGACACCTCTGCAAATAGAGTAAACAGTTTTTTCTACAATTAAGCTAGCGTCTGTTAACTGCAAGAAGTACATATGGCAGTATCTTATTTTGCTTGTTTGTGAGCTCTGAAAAAGGACCAACCAGGGGTCCTTGTGGACTGTTGTTCTAAAGATATGGTTAATTAATCTTTACTTTATACCTGATCCTAGAAACGAGCTATTATAAGACACCAGGAATGCAAAATTCCCGTTCTACATTACACGTGCACCAGATATGACCAGGCATCATATACCAGCTGGAGAGGACTTTATAGGCGGATACCTTTGTAGGCAGATTAATAGAACATTTAGCAGACTGTATTTATTTATTTTTATCTGTATCAAAGCTGCGCAATGGAGAGAGCACTCAGTTGTGAAGCTGTTTCCATTGTAACACAGCACTGTACAGTGTATTGATAGCACAGCACATTACAATACAGCACACAGAGGAAACAGCCATTATTACACTGCAACACCTGGCTGTTTGCAATGTAACATAGCAGGGCGATGGCTGCATTTTTTCAATGTAACAGGAGGATTCCTGTCCTACTTATTACATTGTACAGCACAAAGAGAAAGGTTCTTGCCCAAGTCATAACACTGTTATTGCTGATGCCTGTGTATTTAGAATAGCCAACACTAATTTAACATCTATTTGTTAACTTTAGCTCATAGCTTTGAATAGCACATGTGATGCTAACCTAGAATATGTATTCTACAGGACATGGAGTGGACGTGCAATATGCACACCTTTCTCCCAGAGGAAGCACCACTGCAATCACAAATCAGAATTTGATACTTTTATTGGTACAAAAAACTAAAAACATACATGCACCACAATACAGATTAAAAACCAACCAGTATGGCCAAAGGTCCTTAAGCAATAAATGTGGCCCTTAAAGGTCTATCTAATACATACCCTATGGGTGAAAAAGACTATAAAAATGATGCCTAAAAGGCTATAACCTATCCTATGTGCAAATTCATATGTGTGACTAAATATAACTCCACAAAATTATTATGCACACATCTATATACAAAAAAATATATATACAAAAAGTGCTAAGGTGTAGTAATACAAATTACTAATAATATATAACAATCAATATTACCTATCTACAGTGTAAACACATCAACAAAAAACCATAATAAATAAATATTTAAAGTGCATGTGCATATGAACATTACATAAAACCATCCTAATCCCCAGTATTGCACAAGGAAACCATCCCCATCTGACTTCAAAAAATAAAGACAAAAACAATATATGATTAAATGCAAGTGCCGGAGGAAAACTAGAATATGTATTCCGTGGTAAGATATATTTTAACTTAAATTATATTTATAACCCTTTGAATATTGAACTTAGGACACCGAAACTTATATCCTTTTGCTGTGCTTCTTTTAATCAGATGTCTTAGACCATCCATATGCTGTGGGCTGGGAAGAAGACCTGATGGTCACTAAACCAAAATAAACATGGACCAAAAGATGGACACAGCCTCCTCTTGATATATTAATGTGATAACACAAGAAGCAATATTGATGTGTTGGTATCTTGCCCTATTCCAGATAGCAAGGGCAAGTCCTACCTACTCAGGACATTGCTTTAAAGGGCTTATTACTGATAGAGACACTCAACTTATATGGTAGACGTTCCCGATTTTGGATGAATTTATATATATGAAAAGATATCTGGGTGGCGCTCTTCCACATAAACCTCAATGGAGTCAGATACAATTACATTGATTTTTGCACTGTTGGCAGCAAAACCAACAATAGCAAAGGCCTGGAAAAAGCAATCACTCTCCATTGGAGAAGTCACTTTCAGAATAAATAGGTTCTTCATAAAAGGAGCATCCTCAATAATTCTCATGAGAACTTTCTCATGACTTGGGAACCCTGGATGTTGAATGTAAACCTGAATACAGGGGGCCATGCTAATTTTATTTCCCTCAAAAATGACTTGTACCTTGTATTTTTACAGATATACATAATTTTTTGAATTAGGTAAATGTATTTTTTTTAAATTGGAGACAACAGTATCCTGGGCTATGCAGAAAAATCTGGAGAATTCTTTTGCATAGCCCAGTAAAGTAAAAATGTCCTATCACAGATGCGTAGCTTAAATTAATCATGTGTAGCTTAAATTAATCAAAAAAATATATATATGTGGGTGGTAGTATATATTGATAAATTCAAAAGTGGCTTGCTTTCATTCTATAAAGTTCCAAGGTGTTTTGTATGTAATTAAATTCAACAACACCAAACAAAGGGGATTTTGGTAAATATATTTTTAAGCAACTACATTAACTAACTACAATTTTTTCTCCATTTCAGGCACCATGAAGATGGCAACATCTGTTTTTTGATTTTACAATTAAAATAAATAATCTGTTTCATTAAATAAAAAAAAATTAAACAAATAATCTGGTTCCATGTGTTATTTGCATAATTTTATATCACATTTCCAAATTTAACAGATTGATTTCTATCCAACAGCAAAGAAACGCTCAGGCGCTGTATTGAATATGGTGTCACAACTCAACAGCGCCTCTAAAGCACATCTGAAACATCAACGGCAATAACGGCAGGTAGCAACTGAGGAGCCCTGTAATAGCGACTGACAGCTGATTGTGGCGGCCACTAGCGGTGGCTCATACCGCCGCTATACAGACGCTCATCTGTCGCTACCTGGCGTTAGTGATGAATCAGAAATAGGGAAAATAAATATATTGACGGAGATAAGGCTGTGGCTGACCATCTGAATAGCTACTTTTGTTCGGTATTTTGAGATAGTAGCAGGCATGGCCATAGCACAGCATCCAGCTTGGAGGGCACAGCTCCGGAGTTTCTGGAGGCTGATGTCCTAGCCGAGCTGGCACATCTAAAGGTAAGTAAGGCGATGGGTCCAGATGGAATCCACCCCAGAGTCCTAAGGGAACTTGACTAAGGACCCACTTATAGCGTCCGAAAAGCGTTAGAATGCGTGGCTTGCCTTGACTTGCCGGGGTTCTACATTGGCTTTTATACTGCTTTTTTCTATGGAGATGCTGTTTTTACTCATGCAAGAATAAACTTCAAGGATTTTAAGGAGTGCGGATCTTCCCTTTGGTTTTCTCATCTACGTGGGGCAGGGACGGCCCCAGGTCTTGCACCCAGTAGCCAGAGTGCGCTTGCCTTTTTTTTTCTGTGCTTGTTTCCTAAGGGAACTTAGGTTTGTGATTGCAGCCCCTCTGACTGATTTACTTAACCATTCCCTTTCAACTGGTGAGGTTCCAGATGATTGGAGAATGGCCAATGTCGTACCAATCCATAAAAAGGGAAGTAGAGAAGAAGCCAGTAATTACAGGCCAGTTAGTTTAACATCTATAGTGGTCAAATTAATGGAAACACTCAGATCACACGCAGATCATGTCAGACCAATCTTATTGATTTCTTTGACAATGTCACTAAAGTGTTAGATGAAGGTGGTGCTGTGGATATCGCCTATCTGGATATTAGCAAAGCCTTTGACACTGTACCACATAAGGAGCTCATAGATAAGTTATTGAAGGTAGGACTCAATCCCTGGATAGTTCAGTGGATTTCCAGTTGGCTGAGGTATCGGTATCAGAGCGTTGTTGTAAATGGTGTGCAATCTGAACAAAGGCGAGTTACAAGTGGTGTGCCGCAAGGCTCTGTCCTGGGCCCCATTCCTTTTAATATATTTGTAAGTGACATAGGAGAAGGCTTGGTAGGAAAAGTTTGTCTGTTTGCTGATGATACAAAGGTTAGTAATAGGGTGGATATTCCTGGAGGTGTCTGCAACATGGAAAATGATTTAGCTTTACTGGATAGATGGTCAAAACTGTGGAAACTAGAGTTTAATGTCTCAAAATGTAAAATCATGCACTTGGGTAAAAGGAATCCCTGCTCTGAGTACCGTATGGGCAGTACTGTGTTAGCCAGGACCTCGGAGGAGAGAGATTTAGGGGTACTGATTACTGATAGCTGCAAGATGAGTGGACAGTGTAGCCAGGCAGTGGGAAAAGCAAGCAGGGTGCTCGGCTGCATAGCTCGAGGCATCACCAGTAAGAAGAGGGAGGTTGTGATGCCGCTGTATAGAGCCCTGGTGAGGCCACAGCTAGAATACTGTGTGCAGTTCTGGAGACCTTACCTGCAAAAAGACATTATTCAAATAGAACGTGTCCAAAGGCGAGCAACGAAAATGGTGGAAGGACTTAAACTTAAAACTTATCAGGAGAGACTTAAAGAACTTAATTTGTACAGTCTGGAGGAAAGAAGGGAGAGGGGGGACATGATTGAGACCTTTAAATATGTGAAAGGATTGAATAAGGTTCAGGAGGGAAGTGTTTTTAAGAAGAAGCTTAATGACAGAACAAGGGGGCACAACCTGAAACTAGTCGGGGGGAAGATCAGGAGCAATGTTAGAAAATATTATTTTACAGAAAGAGTAGTAGATGCTTGGAACAAACTTCCAGCAGAGGTAGTTGAAAAATCAACAGTCACTGAATTTAAACATGCCTGGGATAAGCACACATCTATCCTAAGATAAAGAGTACATACAGTATACACATAAGGGCAGACTAGATGGACCGTTTGGTCTCCTTCTGCCGTCAACCTTCTATGTTTCTATGTTTAATCAGCCTGCCCGATCCATATAGACTATATGAAATTCATTATTTAAGTCCAGTCTATTGCTTTTTGCAAGCTCTCTTGTAGGCATATCAATCATTCTAGTTGCAATACTGTAATTAGGCCTGGACAGGTCAATACAATTTCAAGGGGAACTACTATTGGCATCAAACCTCACAGGCATGCTTTACACAGGGCAAACAAAAGAGAATTCATTTTCTTTTGCCTTTCTGCCTTAAACTCCCAAGGATTCCATTCGGTGTAATGAAAAGCCCTTTCTACATTTGTGTTGCATGATTTTTGATTTATACTACAAACAAAAATGTCAATGCTCCAGAAAACATGCTAGTCTGCTTACTCATTTTCATAGCACTATTTTGTATTATGTTACTCCTGGGTAGGATATAACCTATTTGGCATTGATTTTGTTGTATTGATTTGCTACAGCTAAAGCCACCATGGTGTATTTGTGAGCCTGTGTTCATTTTAAAGCAATGATATTTTATTTAGTTATAAGTATGCGATACATGATGCATAGCAGCATGTCAAAGATTTCATGCCATGGGAAACAAATTATTTTGCAGAGCTGATTGTGGCTATAGAGAAATAAATAGTAGATCTATACCCAACGGACACAGTTATTAGAAAGCATACATGCAGGGATATTGACACGTTTGTTCAGTTCATAAGACAGATCAATCAGAATTCCTTGTCAGCTTGTCCCCATACACTCACATCAAACATAAAACATGATTGTGAAATCTAATAGTATATATAAGAATCCATGCATTTGATGACAAAAAGACCACATATTACATGATGAAGTGATCACCAAAGGCCCACAAAGGTTAAGCTATTGCCAGGAGTCTCACTCTCCTGTGAGTATATCAGCAGGACCTATTTGGTGTTTTACTTGATTTCTAAAACGTGTACATTTTTTGCAATCATCACAAATAATTCTGCTTACAACGATAGCTAACATGGTATAACAAATTAATAGCATAAAATAAGTCTTTATTAGTGAATTTTTTAAAAGAAAGCATTGATGGGTATAAACGTGTGCTTTAGACAAACCCTAAGATCCATATTCCAACAATAAAAATCCTTATTAAGGGCATATATTCTAAATTATTTTCCAGATAAATCTGTGTTGGAGTTGCAGTTGAAGCCTTTCTTCTCTGTTCCTGCATGGAATGAAAAATTCTGTAATACGTCTAATACAGACTATACATTCAAACTGAAGTTTAAACGAAGATGTAACAACAATAGTATTGTGTATTGGTTTTGTGAGAAACTTACCTGCTGCCCTCGACATTCCCGGGCCAACACAGCGTTCCACAGCTGCCCGGGACAAGGCGCGCTCGTCGCTCCGGGAAGTCGGAGGACGCAACAAGCCACCCTGGCTGTCTGCCCCGGTCCTCTCCGCTGTTAGATGAAGTGTTCTTGGGAGGTGTTGCACTGATGGTGGCAGACAGTGCGGCCTCCTCCACACTGGAAAGTTGTCAGGGGCTGGACAGCCTTACTGGGCAGAGCTGTCCAGCCCCTGGGATTACTGGGATTACACTATTAGGACCCTAGTGCCACCAATCATATTCTTTTTATCCTTCCAATGTTCCTATTGGTCAATAATTTTTTAAATAGAGTTTTGCCCTGACCTCACTGCCCGTTATAGCGAGTGTTGTTTAGGGTGTTACTTTTTCTGTGCTATATTTGTTAATGACCTGGCTTTGTTTGACCATCCCAGCTTGCTGCCCAAACTGACCTTTCACCTGCTTGACCTTGAACTTTGCCTGACCCTCTTGGATACCGCATTACCTCTGACCATCCGGCTTGACTTTCGGCTAGTGTTTGACTACTCTCCTGCCTCATCCTTGTGTATAGACACATCACCTATGTGACATTTGGGTGTAAATAGCATCCTGCATCTCAGTGAGCATTTTCATTTTAACACACAACAAGTGCAATAAAAATATTTGTTTATTTTTTTTTTTTGTAAATATTCACCTGCACTTGTAATGGGGCATTTGATATGAGTGTGGGACATCATTTTTCCACTTAGGTAAAAAAAAAAAAAGAAGCAAAACAACAGCACCCTATGGGCTATGCTAAAGAATTTTTTTTTTTAACATACCTCATATGGTGCTGTTGTTTCCATATTTTAAACAATTATTTGTAGGGAAATCCGATCCAGTTTTTAACCCTTTCCTGATGCATGAAGTACAGTTACATCATTTTCAATGTTCCCGCAAATTGACGTAACTGTACTTCATGTGGGAACTTGATAGCTGTGTCTAAAGACACTGACAGCAGACCATTTCCCCTCATCACCTGGGGGGGGGGGGGGCATTGCCGCCCCCCATGCTGGCAATCGCTGTGATTCTCCAGTCAATTCTGACCGGCAATCACATGTAAAATGTCCGGGCGCCGGACATTCCCTGGATACGTGCACATTCCATTCCGGTGTGATGGTAAGGGGAGCAGGTGGGGTGCTGATCGGCGGCACTAGCAACTAATTGATGGCAGCGGCAGTTGCAGGGGCAGTGGTTGCAGGGATAACGGTGGAGGTAGCTGCGGTGGTGATGGTGGCTAAGGAGAGCAAATTGGTAGCATCAGTAACTTGTAGGGGAAGCAGGGGAAAAATAATTTATATATAGTTTATATGGTGCCAAATAGATAAGCCATTATATTATTTCATACCTGTATCCCTATCACTGTATGGTAATATTGCTTAATTCATTAATCATATGATGTCAATATTCTATATGTAAATCTTCAAATACACTTAACGGTTACATAATCAATAATTACTTGATAATAACTTAATTGATTCCTGTCCTCTGTCCCTGCTCTGGGCTGCTCTTGAGAGTGATGCGTGCACACACACAAACACCCGCAGCGGGTGGCCATGGCCTGCATTTGCGTCAATTATCATCAACGGATTCTTACCGTGAGACACACTCCTACTGCATGGACTCGGGTGTGTGTGCGTGTGCCGTCCTGAGGAACAGCAGCAGTGGCAACGCTGGCTTTGGGGGCCAGAGATCAGTTACCCTGCTGTTCGTCTAGCGGCTGGAGCTCCTTCAGTGCCCGCAGGGTGGAGGAGGGTTGATTCTGCCACATTGCCTGTAATGGGGAATGGGAGAGCGAGAATGCACCATGGCATGTATGGGGAATGGGAGGAGGGAGAATGCCACACTGCCTATAATAGGGAATGAGAAAGGGAGAAGCCAAATGTGAATTCTAAAAAGCTAAAACAAATAATATAACTCTTCTAAAAACACCCGTAAAAATGCAAACAATGTAGAGTGAAATACTTCATAAGAGCCACATAACTTTAAAGTGTGTGTCAATTCAACAGTGAAAAAATTGAAAAACATTGAAAACCTATTACAGGTAGTGTGGGGCATCCCTCATTGCAGGCAGTAAGCGGCATTCCACATTACAGACCATGTGTGGCATCCCTTTTTGCAGACAGTGTGGCATCCACCATTACAGGAAGTATGCGGCATGCCACAGTGTGGCAATCTTCTTTACAGATACTGTGCAGTACCCTCCCCAATTGCGTGTGTAAGGAGGGAGCACAATCGAGAACTAGTGGGCAGGAAGCAGATGAACCTATACTTGCTGCCTGCCAGTCCTCCAGTGCCCCGTGCTTCCCACACACACATGCAGACACAGGCACGCATACACACACATGCACAGACACACACACACATGCACAGATACACATGCACAGGCACACACACATGTACAGCTACACACAGACACACACAAAACACTATGACTTTCAGACTCCCATGGCACTAATCTCGTTCTCAGCTTTGGTGGATGGACACCAAAGCCAGACGTAAATAGGCCACACCCACCGAAACATAGGCCATACCCACCCACTGAAGCTTAGAATACGATCATCAGTATTATGATAATAGTTATGCTGTTGTGTCTTGTGTCTGTTTGTACATGTGTGTCTGTGTGTGGAGAGAGCCGGGCATTGGAGGACTGATGGGCAGGAAGTGTAAGTTTATCTGCTTCTGGCCCACTGGTTCTCCATTGAGCTCCCTCCTTTCATACACGCATTTGATCCATAAGATGCAACAGCATTTTGCTACCATTGTGGGAGGGGGAGTCGAAAAATACAGTATACAATAACATGTGTTTTATTTTCATACAATATGTTGTGGCATAGTTGTCGTAACCCTTTCGCTGCCAGGCTACCTGGAGTTTTTGTCACCCTTTGTTGCCAGACCATTTTGCACTATTTTGCGCTCCACATGTTCAACTGTGATTTTTTAAGGGATTTCCAGGGATTTCCCAGGGAATTATATATTCTTTTTTTGAGGAGAATCTGGGTTTTAACGTGAAATGTCTTTTTTTGTCATTTTTAGGTGTATTCTCAATATTTTGGGGTGAAATATGTGCAAAAAAAAAATAATAAATTTGTCAATAAAATCTTATTGCATGTGAAATCCTAATTTCTTCCAGTCACAGCGTTACCACATTTGTATAGGTAGACACCCTTTCCTGCCCAGGAGACTCCCCCAAACTGAAACAGCGCTTTTGGAGATTTTCAGATAAAATACAAATATGCTAAGCGCTAGGCGCACCTTGCAGTTTTTCAAGAAAAACAACCCTTTACATTTGAAATACCCTCTACAAACTATATATTCCCTGAAAGTATACATCTCAGGCGTTCTAGGTGCCCCAGGCTTGTTTACATAGGTGCAGTTTTCTGGAAGTAATTCCTCAATGAATTCTTTGGTAGCACAGAGTTTCACTAAAAAAGAATAAAAAGCAGAATCAAACTCATATTTTCTGAAAAAAAAAATATGCAAACAAAAAAAAATAAGCCCAGTCTGAAAAAGCAACATGCCCCAAACAGAACAATACCCAACATGCATAGCTACTGTCAAGGAAAGAGTTGTCAAACACCTCATGTGCGTAAGGGTAATTTTACTTTAAAATTTCAGCTCTGCAGACAAAGTGCGCACCTTGTACTTTTTCTACCAAAACAACCCTTTACATTTGGAATACCCCCCAGAAACCATATATTCCCTGAAAGAAAATATGTTAAGCTTTCTAAGCGTACCCAGCTTGTTGTAGTGGGCTCATCATTTTAGAAGTAATCCCTTGAAAAATTCTTAGGTTGCACGAGGTTTCCCTCAAAAAAAATTAAAAAAAAAAACTGAATAAAAAACACATTTTCTTAAAAAATCAATATGCAAACAAGAAAAAACAAGCTAAATCTGAAAGAGCAAGGTCCCCCGAGTAGAACAATACCCCACATGCATATGTACTATTAACCCTTTTAATTGCCCGTCTACTTGAAATTTTTTTTTCACCCTCTGTTGACAGGTAATTTTCCACCATTTTGCACCATGTTTAACCGTGATTTTTGGAGGAATTTCCAGGAAAATTATAGATATATTTTTTGCAGCAGGGTTTAGGCTTTAACATGAAATGTCTTGTTTGTAATTTTTTTTACTGTTTTTTTTTCAATATTTTTGCGTAAAAAGAACAAAAAAAAAATAAAAATTATTTTTTAAAAAATTTTCTCCTTTATTTTAAATAAAACATTTACTTTATTAGAGAAAACCATATTGCATGTGAAAGCCCCATTTCTTCCGATTACAACGGTACCACATATGTATCGGTAGCCCCCCCATTCTTGCCCAGGAGACCCCCCAAACTGAAAATAGCACTTTATAACATTTACAAATAAAATACTACTATCCACACTATAAACATAAGGGGTTAATTAAAATAAAAATGACATAGGGTCCCCCCTCCCAGGGGGGAATTTTAAGGGTTAAAAACCCTTAAATATATTAAAAAAAAAAATGAAATGGGGTCCCCCTTACCCAGCATTACCTGCCCGGGACCAGCTATGGGGGCTTGTAGGCACAGAGTGGGGGGGCCAGCTTTTGTGGCCCCCCCACCCTGCAGCCTACGAGCCCACATAGCCTATGTGGGCCGGGGCTCTTCTGCCCCCCCGGGCTTTGGGGAGGCAGGTAATTGGGGGTTCCGGGGGTTAATGGCAAGTCACCTGCCTTGTGAACTGGTATAAGGGGTCTCATGGACTCCTTACCAGTTCACAAGGGGTTAACAGTAAAAAAAAACACACTGACACTGACACTGAAACAAAATTAGTTTTATTAAAAAATAAAAACTTTTTTTTACTTTACTTACCTCCGATCGTCAGCTCCTTTCTCCCTCGATGTGATGACAGATGCGATCATGCTGGCTACAGTAGCAGAGGGGCAGGTGATGATCTGATCACCTGCCCCTCTGCTCCTGTGCCCAGCATGATCGCATCTGAATGAAGAGCAGCAAGGAGCCAGGACGACACCCGGTGAGTGACGTCAAAGGGGCGGGGCTTAACGGAAGCTGAAGAGCCGGGGGGGCGATCGGAGGCCCCCCCCCCCAGTGAAGAGGCAGCGCGGCCACAGGTAAGTAAATGTCCTTTTTTTCAGGTCAGGTGAGTATTTTTTATTTTTATTTTTTTAACTAGCAGCGGGGAAAGTCAAGCACGTAACACCTACGGGTTTGGCACTTAAGGCCCAGACAAGCCAGCCGGCACTTAAAGGGTTAATGGATAGTGAGGTAATCCTGAACCAAGGTCATAGTTGGTTGTATAAAAAATAGAGGGAGATGTAGAGAAGGTCAAAAGAGAGGGGAATGGAAGGAATGTGGAAAACAAGAAGGGTGAATGAAAATGAAGATAGATGTAGAGAAGGAAAAAGAGGATGAAGGAAGTAAAGAAAGTCAGAGGAATTACATAAAAATGAGAGTTATAGAAAGGCAAGAAGAAAAAAAAAGGAGATAAAAAAGAAAGCTAAGGTTACTATAGAAAGCAAGAGACAGTATTAGATGAATATCTGTCTTCCCCAAAACAGAGTTCCTCCCCACCCATCAAAGCTTAGCATATGGAATCCTATTTTTTATAACATGACGTTGCAAAAAAAATACCTTTAGATCTCATGGTCCAGAAAGAAAGCTAGCTTCTGGATAAGGAATTGTTGACTTGGGCAGGGTGACTAGCATGTGCAAACAAAAGAAAAGCCATAGATTTTGTGGTGCTATTCAGTATCCTCTGGTCTACCTCTGGGATTCATCCTATGGCAAGATAATCAGCCCAATCCTCCAGGCAGGGCCGGCTCCAGGTTTGTGGTGGCCCCTGTGCAAAAGAGTCTTAGTGGGCCCCAAAGTAGTGTGTCACATGATGTCCCCTTTCAGCTCCACTGCCACAAATGGGTCATCTTCTGCTGCTGATCACCCTCCAGTCCTTATTGCCTTCCCTATAGACACCAATCATCCTCTAGTTCTTGTTGCATTATCTACTGCCACCAAGCACCCATCAGCCCTTACTGCTTGCTCTGATGCCACTAAAAACTCATTGCTGTCATACCTTTGAATTGAGACTGGCATATCAGTGTTTCACCTGGGTCGGTTTGAATGAAAGGGGCAGCAAGGGAATAAAAGATGATTTGTGCTAGTTTGATGAGAAAAAGTCTGCATTTGAGAAGACGGACTGAGTCTTGCTTGGTAATGTGACAGCCATCTTGTGAAGGACTTGGAGTTTGGATGAGGCCTGCTTTTGTTTTGTTTTATATATGTTGTTTTTTTTATATATGCTTTGCTTTTTGCCCTGGCTTTCTTTGATGTAGTGGAGCCTGCAGCATTTGCATTTGTACTCTTAGCAAGCAATGTATAAATAACTCTTTATAGTGCATTTTTGGTATAGATACTGACATATGAGATTTGAGATATGTGTGGCTTTTAATTGCCTTAAACATTTAAGGGATGCAAATATACTAATAGATTTAGAAAATGTTACACACCAGCTTTACAAATGAGGGCTTATGGCAATGATGGTACTAATTTGCAGCTGCCATTGCACTGTTTTTGGATTGTGTTCTAGAGCTATTTTGTTATATCTTTGCTAAATAGAGCATGTTTTAAAAGTTCTTTAGGAATGTTGGGGTTAAACATACATTACAAAGGGAAATGGAGGGGTGCAGTGTCCCAAGACCCTAGTCTTAGTATGGGAGGTGGCATTCAGAGCCAGTTCAGTGTTTCCAGCATTTCCAGCTTGATAAGCAGGCCAGGATAGCAGTATCAGAGATAGGATGGGTGTTTCTGGAAGCTTTTCACGTTGAATCGGCGGGAAAGTTTAACGCTGAAGTTGTATCTTTGAGAACTCAACTTGCACTTGACAATGCATATGAGTTTACTGATTTGGAAAAGAAGTTACAAAGCTTTGTCTGTATCCAATAATACTTTCCAGAGAAATAAATGAAAGTTAGACCCTAAGGTTAGGTCAAACAAAGCTGTTGCATCTAGCTGTGTTAATGAGATCAAAACTGTGGTCTGCCATCCTGTAGCAAGCCAGGTGACTTTAAGCTAACTATCCCCTTATGTACATAGAGGGGGTTTCCAGTTCAGCACCTATTGAAAAGCCCAAGAATGACTCGAAAAGGAAACGTGTAATTCCGTGCAAGATTCTCTTGGTCGATTTACTTAGATCAGGGGTCCCAAAACAGGAGATAGATGGCATCCCTTATGATAAGAATGGAAGAGGGTAACTGGACACAGATAATGTTTAGCCTGCAAAACAATCTACAGCGTACGTTGGTCGTGGACCAAGGAATTCTGCATCCCTCGTTCTTGGAAACCAAGCTGCTGTGCGTTAGAGAAGCTGATTTGTTTCTTTTGGGTTTAGTAACCCTTTAAAGTACATGACGCTTGCAGAAACATTCAGAAAAATATTTGTTTTATACCTTATCATTCAAAAGTTTAGATTATTCTTTGTGGAACAAATTTATTTTAAGGCATGTTACTGTGCCATTTAAAATAGTCTGTAATGCCTTTAGGCTAAGCTGATTGATTAAACTGCAGCTAATAATTATCGTTTATGTCAAGTCTAAATAAAACATTAGCAAAAGCGAACTTGTTTTGCCCTTAGCAATATACTAATTGCAAATATACAGCATTTCCAATAATACACACAAATCCCTGTGGCAATCTTGCAGTTCCTTATGATATATATTTACCATTACCACCTCCAGGGACTTGGAATGTTTAGTCTCTAATTTAATCTTTAATGACCTTCTTTAACATAGGGGCATACATAGGATTCACGGGGCCCCATGGCAAAAGTCTCTGCCCCCCCCCCACAAAAAAGAGCAGATATTGCTTACTGCTACTGACTGCAACAGTGGAGCCTAGTGCAGTCTGGTGTCAAGAATGCCACCAGTATAACTAAATGTGATGGGGCTGTGGTGCGAATATTAAGTGGGTCCCTGCCAAGGCTCATATAGTAAACTTCTTTTTGTCTTTTAAAGTGGACCAACACCCAGGATTTTGACTATCCTGGGTTTTGGTCCACTTCGGTGGGGCACCACGATCGGGGGTGCCCCGCTGTGTGAAACCCCCCAGAAAGCCCCGAAAACTCACCTCTCCCCGCTCCCACGTGACCGCTGCAGCCAATCCCCGCCGGCGGACAAGCGAGAGGCAGCGTCGGACAAGCAGAGCGCGTCCGCCGCCGCCTCCCGCGCGTCCCTCTTACAGGGAGAGCGCCCTGCTAGAGGGACGCGCGGGAGGCGGCGGCGGCGGCGGACGCACATGCGCCGCTGGAACGTGGAAAAGGTAGGATTGTGGGATTCTGGGGGGTTTCACCCCGCGGGACATCCCGATTTCGGATGCCCTGCGGGGAGGGATCTGATCGGCCCGAGAATCTTATAGATTCCCCGGCTGATCCCCCCTGGGTGTTGGTCCACTTTAACTCAATTGGAGGCAGCTAGACAACTAAAGAATAAAACAACATAGATATATGGTTCTTCCTTTCACTAAATGAGGGCAAGTGAGAACAAATATGATAAATAAGGTAAATGAGCAACAATGAAGGGCCCTTTCACCTTCAGAACCCTGATGCAGTCGCACCTCCTGCACCCTATAGTTACGCCCCTGAGTGTCAACATGCACAACACGTAGGTTGCACAGGATGGAACAAAGAGCACCTTGTTTCCCCCAGCACTCCATACACAAAGGCCCCAGGGGACAAAATGCCGGCATCTTACTTCTGTCCTGTGCATCTAGTCCTAACTCCTGAAAGGCAAGTACATCTGCTGCAAGGCAAGTTGATGTAGGGCCAGCATTTTTAGGGGTATACAGCAACAGTAGGGGAGAACATACCATAGAGGCAGCTGCTACCGGACCTGTGAGAGAAAGAGGGCCCTATGCCAGCTGCCTCCCCTGACTCTATGGTATGTACATCCCTACTGTTGCTGTACACCCCTATAAAAGCTGGCCCTACATCAACTCCAGAAACATGTACAGTTGGTAAATGGTTCAAACTTATCACCAAGACCACTTCCAAAAGAGTGCTGGCTATTCGAATAAATAAAATATTATTTGTGTCACTTACTTGTTTGCTTTCTGTCCCTATTGTTTAAAGGGATTAAATAAGAGGGGCAACATAGACCAAATGATCACATAGCCCTAAAGCTCCTAATGTTCCCTGTTTTTTTTTCAAAACCAACTCCCCAAAGCAGAAAAAATTTATTCTGAAGTTTGCAATCAATTTTGAAGTTTCCAGCCACTGGGTATGGCATACTTTGACACGTCATCACAATGCTGCAATACACAATGGGCCAACAGGGGGCTGAGTTATAAACCACCAGGCAAGCCCTATGATTGGTGGTTTACCGCTAGGGGAATCAAGGTGGAGTGCCAGAAGTTTCTGCTTCTAGGAGCAGCTGCAAGGTTGCAGATATTTCTAAAGTGTTTAATCGACAGCCATGGCCTATTGGATAAGGAAGAAGGTCAGCCAAACTTTTAGGACTTTAGGATAGCTAGCCACTTAGGCAGAAGCCCCATGTTTTAAATTAGGCATACATTGGCATATTGGTCAAAGCATCATCTCTAAATGGCGCAAAGTGCCACAAATCAGGCTTAAAGTATTTACATGGCACGTACAGACCAAGCTTGACGGGAGAACCAATCAATCACGGTGAGTAGGTGCAAACACGTGTTTCAGGTCTTCCGCTCGCATCAGCACAAGGTCAGAGATTAAATGCCCCCCCCCTCCCTGTGCTGGCTGTCAGGGGCTTCATCTTTCATTCTTCCTTCATTCAGCCTGCCTTATATTTCATATTGTCTCCCAGTGAGCTCTCTATCTTCTGCAGGGCTCCCACAGCAGCATAGGATAACTCATCTATGCATGTTTCAATGCCTCAGTCCCTCAGATGTCAATTCATTTTGGGGTTCCTGAAAATGTACTCAATAGAAGGGAGCAAGATCTACAGAGTTTATCAATGAATGCAAGGTACTAGTAAGTTAAAGACGCAGCCCCTGACACAAACAGAAAGCAGGCTAATTTATCCCTTTGCTTAGATTAATGTCTAATGTATGGGGGGGTCAAGGCCTAAGAATGCTGTAATAGAGGGGACAGCCCACCTAAGGGAGAGGTCCAATGGTAGGTGTAAAGCCTTTGTCCAGGCACACCCTAACTTCCTTCTGGCTTATTCCTTATGGAAACAGTCAAAAACATTCAACAACAGTAATTTCCAAGCATCTCAAAATATCTGATTATATGTAAATACATTATGTATTCTAAGTTTGGCCACTTTCTTTGTTTCAATTTGTGGCTCGTGGCCGAGCTGGGAACTACATGTCATAGTACACCTTTATGAATCATGAGCATACTCTGCTGTGGGCAGAGACAGATGTTGGGCCACTGTGGCTTGCCAGGCTCACTCACGCTAGGAGCACCAGGCAGAAAGAGTGTCTGCTAGATTACTTTTTTTGTGTGGTCCTGGAGAAATTAATTTAAAAGGAGGGAAGAGCCCTGATATGGCTTCTAGAGAGCAGACGAGGAAGGATCAGCTGTTTGAAGGTAAGGTACTCTATAACTTGAATTTACACTAACAGGCTGATTCATTACTAGTGCCTGGTACCGGCAGATGAGCGTCTGTTGCGAGGCACTCAGAGCAACCACTAGTAGTCACTGTGATCGGCTATGGGTCGCTGTTACCGAGCGCCTCAGTCGCTGGCTGGCATTGGTGAATTTGATGTGTGAGTGGCTATAACACCAGTACAGCGCTGTATGGGAGCGAACAGTAGCGACTGGTCAGTGTGAGCGACTCAAACCATGTTCATCAAATAAACTGCCTCACACAGTTCCGGTGCTCAAAATCGGGTAGTTGTAGCCCAGAGCGCAAGACGTTGTGTGATTGAAGTCCTTTTTTGAACACATATCCACTAGTAACAAAGCAAAAACATATGGAATTACATTGTTATTACATTGTGACATTAACACTTTTATACCAGACCTGGTATTAAAAAAAGTTTTCAAAAATTACTAGATAGGCCAGGAGAGGTCACACAATGATTTGATAAATAAAAAAATAAAATCAAAGAAAACCCTGTTTAAAGAGAAGAAAGGTAACATCCTTTGAAATGTATGGGAGAGCGTCAGGTAGCGACAGGTAATACCAGATGTTCCGGAAGCCAGAGCGCCGGCTGTATACACTGAGCCGCCTGTGATGATGAATTGGACGCTACATGATGCATGACGCTCACCGGAATCGCTTTGATGATGCAGACAGTGCAGCCACAGCGCAGAGAGTTCTATATATATATATATATATATATATATATTGCTTAAACATTTTCAAGATTCTATACATAGCTGGTGTGAAATTTTTAATACCAATGTTTGTTTGAGGACACTATAAACATCACCATGTTTTGCAGCACTTGCTACAAAAGCCTGTTTTTCTATTGTGATCGTATCTTGCATAGGAATATTGTTACTGACTGTGATTCATTTGCAAAAGTGAGGTTTTTATTTAATCAATAATAGTTATAAGAACTTTAGATATGGTAAGTTAAAATAATCGTTAAATAAAGCAGTATGTCCATCAGTGTAAAAGCTTTAAATAAAAAGAACCAGTTTTAATAATACAGTCTCTCATGGATAAAGCACTTTATTCCTTCATGACCGTCAGCTGAAGTGCTATGCCCATCAGTGTAACAGCTTTAAAGAATAATAAATAGCTCTAATACTCTAGCCGATGATTGGTGAAACACTTTATGCCTTCATGGCCAGAGCAATTTTGTCATTAGGGAGTATGCTGGAATAGTTCTTATTATATAATATCCTATAGCAAGGCATTAAAAAAGTGATAAAAGTAAAATGCAGAGCACAAATAAGAATAATTGCTCTCAATTCCAAACTATTTTCACAAGACTAATAAAGGAGAAAAATATGCTTCACAATTCATGGACATGCATGTTCCTAATTATATAATAGTGTCAATGTCAGACTGGCCAAGTGGCTTTTGAATATTCAAAATCTGTGATAATTAGTTCCAATGAGACTAGGCGGATTCATAACAAGTTTCATCAAATATTTTAGTGTCTGCAAAATAGCTGCCTCTATACTTTATAATGTGCCCCAAGGTATGCTAAACTTTGATTAGGCTCAAATAAAAAATAAGCTTTTAGTTTGTCCAACTGGGGCACTAAAGAGTGAAAATAATTCAGGGCCACTGAAGTTCTTCCCCCCTCAGGGGCATACAGAATTGAGATCCCAATTTTAGATTCCCTGCAGTATAAAACCTAAATGCAAGCACAAGATACCTACTGATTCTGGATTCTACAATTTACTTTTCCACTATTTACTATGTACATTTTTGTTCTCCCCTCCCTGCAGGTTACAAGCAAAGTGGTGGAAGTTCGGGATGAGCTTCATTGCAGCACTGAAGCTGTGGCTTCTTAGCTTAGGCCCTTATTCATCAAGTGATAGCGCCAGATAGTGTCTCACTAGCGGCAGGTATCGCCAGCTAACGGCGGCTACCGACTACAGAACGCCAGGCTGCGAACACAATCACGCATTTATCACGCTAAATGAGGCTAGCGCCGGCGAAAGCTTCAGCTAGCGCGGGATTCATCATGTAGCCGACTGCAACGAACAGCGCCGCTGCTAATCCCATCACAGCGCCAGGTATGACCTCTCGCTACCTGGCGCTCTCCAATGCATTTCAATGGAGCAATCTTTAAATATTCATAAATAATTGATATTAATGTTTTTTTTTTTTTTTTAAATGTCAAAAATTCGGTGACCACTTCTGCAATGTTATATATTTTTTTAAAGGTAAAAAAAAAAAAAATTGTGCAGAATTGATATTACAGGTCTGAAATTAATGTATTCATATTACAAAATGTTTATAAATACTTGTTTATTTTTTTTTGCAAAAAATAAGGTTGTTTGGGGGTTAAAAAACTACTTTTAACCCATCGCCGCCAGCGCACTGGGCTTTAAACAAGCATTTCACAGCGCAAGAAATTTTTGAGCGTGATTTGTTAATGAATATGCTGGGAGCCGTTCGCTATGGCTATTCGCTGTCATGCGCTCCCATACAGCGGGGAACCAGTCAAACAGCGACTCCTAACCCCGTATTCAACATTACCGCACACCGACTGAGTCGCTGTCAACAGCCGAACAACGGCCAAGCACAGCGAATACTAGCCGGTGCTGTGAAAATCACGCTACTGGCGCTCATCTGTCGCTACCTGGCGCTATTAATAAATCGGCCTCTTAGCTGCATCTCTGGAAACCTGGCCCAACCGCCATCCTAATTTGAAGGTTACATAGGTGGACAAAAAGGAAATGCAATTTTTTGGCTGAAATGATGCTCCACCCACTTATGCACTGTTTTCAGAATTAAACTGGACCTTCAATAATTTAATGCAAAGGTCAAAACCTTAAAAAGCTATTGCCCAGTATTAAAAATTAATATATATATATATATTTATATAAGTGCAAGGGGTGGGTTATAGCTGTGCTTTGCTCTGACAGAGCAGAACTGGGGTCAGGAAAAAGACAGCCATTCCAGAATGCAGAGCGGCATAGTCAGAAGACACTTCCTGTCTGACTTCATGAGCCGCCATCTTGGATGTTTAATAGCTCAGAAAATGCAGTAGATGCAGGTAGGATGATCTTTAATGTGGGCAATCTGTATATACAGGGTGGGGGAAAAATATTAGATATGCTCTTATTTACGGTGAAGGTCTGGTTTAATGTTTACAGTCAGGTCGAATGTTATTGAATACTCAAATGGAGGGGGTATTTATTGATCTGTGCCAAATGTATCTACCTCATTGTAGAACTATACCTCCCTATGAGGGAGTTCAAAGAAAATAAGAAACTTTCCACTTGATTGAGAGGTATGATGGAAAACTCTTCAAAGATTACTGAATACTGACCAGCTGAGATGAAGAGATGCACTTGAAGTGAATGCTCTCTAACATTTAAGTGAAAAAAACATGTCCTGTAGGTCAATGTCTGGATGTGCTTTAATACATGTAAGGCATGGAATTCAGTTAGCAGTGACAGACACGGGCTCATGGCAAGTGTGGAAAAAAGGTGTCATTACTGAGATGACGGTATTCGATAAAGTATGGAGAGCTATTCACTACCAATCATAATCAAGTTTTAAATGTCTGGGGTCTGATTGAATTTTAAAGTAGTGGAGAAGTTCACTAGATCAAATGTAGAACTGAGAGAGCTGTGGAGACACGAACATGACAAATTAATAAATAACAAACTGCTACAAAGTATTCAATAAAATGTGTAGCGTCCACCCCGCTTTAATAAATAACGCTCTGAGCCCCTGTATAAAAGACAAGGTCAAGCTCATTCTAATTGGCTGTCAGCATCCTTGTTTCAGGTCAGTGGCTCGCTCATTATTGCAGGAGGAAGAGGTGCAGGATGGCCGGACTGCTAGCATTTTGAAGGAAGCCAGCAATGGCAGCCTCTGTGTTTCTTCCCTGATGGGTTCTATCTAATCAATTTCTGTTTTCTTTATAAATGAGGCTGAGTGGATAGAACAGCACTGTGTCAGGCCAATCAAGCTAGCTGGCTGTAAATTGATTTTCTATTTTGCTATGTGCATTGACTTCGACTTTAACTGTTATTTAAAAAAAAACGAAAAAATGGGCCGTAAACAAGTTCTTTCTTTGTGGACAAAAAAACGGTATTTAATTTTCAGTAAAAGGAGGTATAGCTTAGGTTTTGTGGACATCCAGGGTGAACTTTTGGATTTTGGTTTGAGGTTCAGGTCTTGGGTTGCAGTATCATACCTGTACAGGTCTTTAGCCATCATTAATACAGCTGCTGGGCAGTCCTCCTTATGTGTTATTCTATTACACAAAAGCATTGGCACAATCTATGCAAATCATCATCAAGCAGGGATCAGCAAGAATACCAAACAAAAAGATCAATTTATTTTACATATTAAAACCATACAAACAGACAAAAAGAAGACTGGTGCCCCAGTGGGCCACTAGCCATGCTTCTTTTAGACCATTCAGCATTGAGCAATGCTGTGTAAGAGGTTTGCCCAACACCTCCCAGAATAGTTTTTAGGGCTTTTTTTCTCACAGTAATTGCAGTGTAGTCATGCAAAAATACACTTTTTTCATTCAGTAACTCTTTAATAATTTTTATAACCAAAAACATTCCCAATTTCTTTTCAGTGAATTGATGATGGAAAAAAAAAACATGGTCCAAAGTGGTCCAAAACCCTTAACCCCCCCTGCGTGCTCCACCCTTGCCCCCCCACCGAGTACCTAGGGCGATGCTTTGGGCACGATTTTCTTTGTGGCAGTAGCCACATTCAACTAAGCAGTTTGAGACCACCCATAGACTGATCTCAAATTTGCTGAGTGACGTGACAAGCCTGCTGGCCGCATCCCTGGTTTTCTGAGGTGTGCTCCTGTCCCCATTCTGAATGGCTGGGTACTGGAGCAGGCTGCAGCTAAAGGGAACCCAGGGATGCATTTGTGGGCCGTGAAAGCACTGTGGAAGTACTGGGAAAGGTGAGTTTTTGGTGATCCCCAGGGTTTTACACAGTGGAGCATCCAAAATCGGGATGCCCATGGAGGTAGGCAAGTGGCTGGCCAGGAGTCTTTTAAACTCCAAAAGCCTGTGTGGATACCATGTTCCCTGAAATCAGGACACCATTGGCCTGATTTAAAGCCGCACTGTAAATGCATGGTTTTGTACGATATCGGCCTCGGAAACTGGCATTTTATTCACAGCCACGTTCCGAGACATTTTTGGATATGGGTACGTGGCCGTATATGCATATGGTTTTGCCGAGCATTTACAGTTTTTCCCCCCGAAGCCTAATTTGTACCTGTTTTCTTCTGTAAGTTGCCGTGTAGTTCATCCATCTCGGTGTCCTGTGTTCCTTCGCTGGCCTTCCATTATTTTTTTAATTTTGATGATTCTTCCAAAGATCCCCAACCTGTGTGGCATCCCATGTAGTGTGCATGTCATTTAAGACACTTACCTGCTCCCTTGTTTACCTGTGTGGCATCCCATGTAGTGTGCATGTCATTCAAGACACTTACTTGCTCCCCTGTTTACCTGTGTGGCATCCCATGTAGTGTGCATGTAATTCTTGACACTTACCTGCTCCCTTGTTTTCCTGTGTGGCATCCCATGTAGTGTGCATGTCATTCAAACACTTACCTGCTCCCTTGTTTTCCTGTGTGGCATCCCATGTAGTGTGCATGGCATTCTTGACACTTACCTGCTCCCTTGTTTTCCTGTGTGGCATCCCATGTAGTGTGCATGTCATTCTTGACACTTACCTGCTCCCTTGTTTTCCTGTGTGGCATCCCATGTAGTGTGCATGTCATTCAAGACACTTACCTGCTCCCTTGTTTTCCTGTGTGGCATCCCATGTAGTGTGCATGTCATTCTTGACACTTACCTGCTCCCTTGTTTACCTGTGTGGCCTCCCATGTAGTGTGCATGTCATTCTTGACACTTACCTGCTCCCTTGTTTTCCTGTGTGGCATCCCATGTAGTGTGCATGTCATTCAAGACACTTACCTGCTCCCTTGTTTTCCTGTGTGGCATCCCATGTAGTGTGCATGTCATTCTTGACACTTACCTGCTCCCTTGTTTACCTGTGTGGCATCCCATGTAGTGTGCATGTCATTCTTGCCACTTACCTGCTCCCTTGTTTTCCTGTGTGGCATCCCATGTAGTGTGCATGTCATTCAAGACACTTACCTTCTCCCTTGTTTTCCTGTGTGGCATCCCATGTAGTGTGCATGTCATTCTTGACACTTACCTGCTCCCTTGTTTTCCTGTGTGGCATGCCACGTAGTGTGCATGTCATTCTTGACACTTACCTGCTCCCTTGTTTTCCTGTGTGGCATCCCATGTAGTGTGCATGTCATTCTTGACACTTACCTGCTCCCTTGTTTTCCTGTGTGGCATCCCATGTAGTGTGCATGTCATTCTTGACACTTACCTGCTCCCTTGTTTTCCTGTGTGGCATCCCATGTAGTGTGCATGTCATTCTTGACACTTACCTGCTCCCTTGTTTACCTGTGTGGCATCCCATGTAGTGTGCATGTCATTCAAGACACTTACCTGCTCCCTTGTTTTCCTGTGTGGCATCCCATGTAGTGTGCATGTAATTCTTGACACTTACCTGCTTCCTTGTTTACCTGTGTGGCATCCCATGTAGTGTGCATGTCATTCTTGACACTTACCTGCTCCCTTGTTTACCTGTGTGGCATCCCATGTAGTGTGCATGTCATTCAAGACACTTACCTGCTCCCTCGTTTACCTGTGTGGCATCCCATGTAGTGCGCATGTCATTCAAGGCACTTACCTGCTCCCTTGTTTTCCTGTGTGGCATCCCATGTAGTGTGCATGTCATTCAAGGCACTTACCTGCTCCCTTGTTTTCCTGTGTGGCATCCCATGTAGTGTGCATGTCATTCTTGACACTTACCTGCTCCCTTGTTTACCTGTGTGGCACCCCATGTAGTGTGCATGTCATTCTTGACACTTACCTGCTCCCTTGTTTTCCTGTGTGGCATCCCATGTAGTGTGCATGTCATTCTTGACACTTACCTGCTCCCTTGTTTACCTGTGTGGCACCCCATGTAGTGTGCATGTCATTCTTGACACTTACCTGCTCCCTTGTTTTCCTGTGTGGCATCCCATGTAGTGTGCATGTCATTCTTGACACTTACCTGCTCCCTTGTTTTCCTGTGTGGCATCCCATGTAGTGTGCATGTCATTCTTGACACTTACCTGCTCCCTTGTTTACCTGTGTGGCATCCCATGTAGTGTGCATGTCATTCAAGACACTTACCTGCTCCCTTGTTTTCCTGTGTGGCATCCCATGTAGTGTGCATGTCATTCTTGACACTTACCTGCTCCCTTGTTTACCTGTGTGGCATCCCATGTAGTGTGCATGTCATTCTTGACACTTACCTGCTCCCTTGTTTTCCTGTGTGGCATCCCATGTAGTGTGCATGTCATTCAAGACACTTACCTTCTCCCTTGTTTTCCTGTGTGGCATCCCATGTAGTGTGCATGTCATTCTTGACACTTACCTGCTCCCTTGTTTTCCTGTTTGGCATGCCACGTAGTGTGCATGTCATTCAAGGCACTTACCTTCTCCCTTGTTTTCCTGTGTGGCATCCCATGTAGTGTGCATGTCATTCTTGACACTTACCTGCTCCCTTGTTTTCCTGTGTGACATGCCACGTAGTGTGCATGTCATTCAAGACACTTACCTGCTCCCTTGTTTACCTGTGTGGCATCCCATGTAGTGTGCATGTCATTCAAGACACTTACCTTCTCCCTTGTTTTCCTGTGTGGCATCCCATGTAGTGTGCATGTCATTCAAGACACTTACCTTCTCCCTTGTTTTCCTGTGTGGCATCCCATGTAGTGTGCATGTCATTCTTGACACTTACCTGCTCCCTTGTTTACCTGTGTGGCATGCCACGTAGTGTGCATGTCATTCAAGACACTTACCTGCTCCCTTGTTTACCTGTGTGGCATCCCATGTAGTGTGCATGTCATTCTTGACACTTACCTGCTCCCTTGTTTTCCTGTGTGGCATCCCATGTAGTGTGCATGTCATTCTTGACACTTACCTGCTCCCTTGTTTTCCTGTGTGGCATGCCACGTAGTGTGCATGTCATTCTTGACACTTACCTGCTCCCTCGTTTTCCTGTGTGGCATCCCATGTAGTGTGCATGTCATTCTTGACACTTACCTGCTCCCTTGTTTTCCTGTGTGGCATCCCATGTAGTGTGCATGTCATTCTTGACACTTACCTGCTCCCTTGTTTACCTGTGTGGCATCCCATGTAGTGTGCATGTCATTCAAGACACTTACCTGCTCCCTTGTTTTCCTGTGTGGCATCCCATGTAGTGTGCATGTAATTCTTGACACTTACCTGCTCCCTTGTTTACCTGTGTGGCATCCCATGTAGTGTGCATGTCATTCTTGACACTTACCTGCTCCCTTGTTTACCTGTGTGGCATCCCATGTAGTGTGCATGTCATTCAAGACACTTACCTGCTCCCTCGTTTACCTGTGTGGCATCCCATGTAGTGCGCATGTCATTCAAGGCACTTACCTGCTCCCTTGTTTTCCTGTGTGGCATCCCATGTAGTGTGCATGTCATTCAAGGCACTTACCTGCTCCCTTGTTTTCCTGTGTGGCATCCCATGTAGTGTGCATGTCATTCAAGGCACTTACCGGCTCCCTTGTTTTCCTGTGTGGCATCCCATGTAGTGTGCATGTCATTCAAGGCACTTACCTGCTCCCTTGTTTTCCTGTGTGGCATCCCATGTAGTGTGCATGTCATTCAAGGCACTTACCTGCTCCCTTGTTTTCCTGTGTGGCATGCCACGTAGTGTGCATGTCATTCTTGACACTTACCTGCTCCCTTGTTTACCTGTGTGGCATCTCATGTAGTGTGCATGTCATTCTTGACACTTACCTGCTCCCTTGTTTACCTGTGTGGCATCCCATGTAGTGTGCATGTCATTCAAGGCACTTACCTGCTCCCAATTTTTTGCATTCATGTCATCTGCTGCCACCCAGGGTTACTCACTTTTTTGTTAGACATCCTTAGACAACCTTCTCTTACCACACACCATTACCCACCCCTGTTGGAGCTGCTACCCCTGCTTGAATTGTATTGCATTATTATAGGGCACCAGACATTTTGCAGAACATGTGTTTTAAGAACAATTAAAAACAGAATGTAAAATTTTCAGAGCATAAAAAAATTAATTAAATTGTTATGGACCAACATGGCACCTTTAAAGAAAAATAAAAGCATGTTAACACCTGTTTGGACACGTGTGACATGTGTAGATGCGCCGTTTTAGGGCGCCATCCCTTCCTAGGGGTCTATCATGAAAATGCACCTGCCATACAGTCTTTGCATGTGTTGTTTTACTTCAGCTTGTTTAGAGTTCTGCTTAACTGTATTTACACACCTGAGTCTGGGGCCGGAGCCGCCTCGGGCGCACTCCACCTCTAAAGATTCTGTATGGAAAGAGAAGCACAACACAACATCACTTAGCATATATCTCATTTGGCCATCCCGTCAAACAACTGGATTGTTTTGGGACTATTGGCCTACCTGACTGCTGCAGGACTATGTGTGACTCCATAGCTGGTGTTGGGTAGGCTGTAGGGAAGGACGAGGACATTGGAAGGGTTCAGGGCTGTCGTCTTACACCCACACCCAGTCTTTGCACCATTGGTTGGACCCCTCAGCCCTGGGTGGGCTTGATGCACAGCCAGAACTCCCCAGCTACAATAGAGAGAGATTTAAAAGTCACTATACAAGTTCTGCCTGAGAGCTTACCTTCTCTAGTACATCCACTTACCTAGGAACTTCTGGCTGTAGAATTGTCATACCCGGGGCCAGTTTCGTTGTCTGAGGTCTGACCAGTGCTGCACAATTTGTGTGTGGGTGTAAGGGGAAGTCCCCTTGCCGCTCAGATGGGTTGCCACCTCCTCTGCCAACGTCCTCTTTTCATGGATGTTGAGCTTGAAGTCATATTGGTTTTAAATGAAAGACTGTGGGTGGTGGCAGCCCATCTGAGAAAGGCATATTGGTTTTAAATGAAAGACAACAAACAAATAGCACAGTTAGTTTCTGACCTTCACAGTTCGGCTTGGCTTGAGGTCCACGTGCACGCAGCTGCCCCTTTAAAAACTGACAGTGCAAACAACAAATGCATGTCTACACCAGTTTGTGCACAGGCCAGCTCTCCCATCCACTAGTCCTATCAGATAGTGCTCGCTGACCCCGCATAGCAACATGGCAGACCCAGCTTTCCCAACCAACAGTACTGGCAGATTGCAGTCGCAGATGCACTTAGGCCAAATGGCGCAGCTATCCCCTCCACTAGTACTGTCGAATAGTGCTCGCTGACCCCACGTAGACACATGGCTGACCCAGCACTCCCTTCCAAAAGTACTGGTGGATTGCAGTCGCAGATGCATTTGCCACATGTGGGTTTTCACAATAATACTGTGTGCCCCGCTGTGTGCCTTCGGCTGAATGTCGCCCCTCCAGTCTGACACCTGTACCCACCTTTGCTTGATTTGTAAAGAGGCACACCTGCATAGGCAAATGGCATAGCTTTGCATAGCATGGAGATTTTTCTCAGAATACAGTCCTTCTGCTCCCTGGTATACACTAGGTGCCATATTGGTCCTTTGTGTTGGCGTAGGCATTTGCATGATGCACCCCCTCTGCGCTGAGGTGGACCCCGGAAGTGTGCTTGTGCCCATATGCCCAAATGTAGGCAAGAGGTTCAATACACCTATGCTGGCCTGTAAAATACACACAAATGAGGTCCAATAAACCAGACGCTTATGTATAATAGAACACACTTGACCCACAACTTTTGAGGCCAATGCTTCCTTTGGATCTCCATATGCCCGAACTCAGACATCACCGTAGCCCCCAGGGACCAGAACACAGCCATGGCTAAGATAGCCACAGCTCCCGACCAAGTTACCGCAGCCCAAGCCCAAGGCCACACCGTTTCTCCCGCAGGCACTCTCGGCTGGCCCCCACACTACCCATTCTGAGCAGGTCACTCGCAGTAGTGTGAGGCAGCAGTAGGAGACCCACATCCAGAGATCCCATTACGGTCCCCAGTGTGGAGTCCACAACAGAGCCCCCCCGTCGAGCCAATGGCAGAGCCAATGGCACAGCAGCGGAGCCGCAGCTGGCCATGCTGGCTTGGTAGTGCCCACGGTGGCTCACCCTCCACTCAACACACCACCCAGCAGACCCCAGAATCGGCCAAGCAGACTGGTCACAAACTCACCAGGGGCAAGCTGAGTGGCCAGTTTAATGATGCACAGCTGGAGGTCCTGCTGGATGGTGTTTTGGCAAATCTCAATCACCTGGTTGGGTCATGGTCCCGCTCTACCCCCAAATCATTGCAGGAGCAGATATGGGCAGATATTGTCTGGAATGTGGCGGTTATGGGCCTGAGCCCAAGGATGCTGAGCAGGCCAAAAAGAAATGGGATGATCTCAAAACAGTTGTCCGGGAGGAAAATCAGCACTAGACGGGCTGTGGGGTAAGCGTTGAGTGAGCAGAAGGATGTTTTGGCCTCATAAATTTAAACACTCCCCATACATCATGTTTTTTTTTTTTTTTTGTAGGTTGCAAAGTGGGGAAAGGCTTCCCAAAACCCTTCAATTTACACATGCCGAGGGTGTCGGGGACCTGCGACACTGATTGCCAACAGGTGCCCACCAGTGGTAAGGGTTTGGCTGCAATATGCAAATTGGAACAGGGGGGTGGCAGAGGAATCCAAACAAAACGCAGCAACATGACTGTCCATGGGCATACCCAAAGTGGGAGGGCTGGCCTGGGACACACATGGTGGGCCAAGTAACACACAAATATTGTGGGCAACTGTTTTGATTTTAGGTGGACCATTGAATTCATAGCAAAGTGGTTTGAGACCCTGGTGGGATATTGGAAGGAGTCCATACAAATTATGCTTGACCTTGCTATTGCTTTTCCCTTGGCTTTGCAGCAAATAACCAGCTAGCAACTACCACTGTTCAAGAGGCAACCCCTGCGCAAACAGCTGCACAGTCTGCTGTGGCTGCCCTGGACACACCATCAAGGCACCTAGCCAGTGAGGGTAGCACAGACAGATGAGGTAATTGTATGTCAGTAATGAAGGGCAAGGGGCAGGGTGGGGGAGTCAGCTGAGCCCACATAACCTAAAGCTTTTTGGGACTGTTTGGGGACATTCAGGGACCCAATAATTAATGATTATATTTCTCAAACACAGACTGCACCTCTAATGGATGCAATACAGGAGCTTGAGGAAGACAGCCAGGAAAGTGTGCACTGCACCCCAAATATCCTGCTGATGCCTCCTCCAGCTGCTGCCACACCTGCCACTGTGGCAAACCCCACCTCTCCCATCCTTGACCCAAAACAGCAGTCTGGCAGCAGCAGGCACACCACCTCCCACAAAGTGAACTCAACTGAAGTAATACGGTAATAAGTAATAGTAGTCCCGCAAAACAGCTAATTAGGAAGAAAAACACGGCCCAACATCACCCGACACGTAAATAACGCCCAAATACAGGACTTTCATGGCATTCCTGCATGTTGAAATGTGTATGAGGGAGGCTTTGAACCAGGACCCATATCTTTGGCTTCTTTTTAAATAGTTCTACGGTTGCAGGGTTCCTTCTCAATTAAAGGAACTGGTTCATCCGATGTGCGCAGCCTCCCCAGACATTGTGTGCACAGCCTGAAGCAGCAGCCGGTGGGGAGGCTCATGACATTTAATTAATTCAGCATTGTTTACCATTCATTAATATGCAGAGCAATCCATTCTGATTGGAGAGATGCATGTGAATGTGGCACAGCAGTTTTTGGATGATTTTCGGGGTTCACACACGTGGACATCTCAAATCAGGTCTGACTGCAGCTCTGTACATAGGTGTTGGCACAGTATGGGCTCTGGGTCATCAGCAGTGGGACCCAGTGAGTTACGGTTCTTTCCAGGGCATTATCATAATATGTATTGTTGGTGCGCCGCAGGGAGCACAAGGGGCCAGAGCTGTAGTTTCCACAAAGCACCGGGGTTAAACCTTGTGCTGGCATCTTAGTTCCGTTCAGCACGCCAGTAACGCATATTGGTGCAGCACCAGTCCAGTGCTTTTGACACATATGCCTCCCCTGCCTCTATGGTATGTACACCCCTGCGATGGATAAAAACCTTTTCAGGCTTACAAATATACTACTATGTCACACCATTTTGGCAATCCTCTCTGTTTGGGGGTAACTGACTTGCCCATTTTTCTTACAGAAGCACTGGTCTCCTGTACCAGTCATCTCTCATAATGTAAGTCAATTATTTGACTGTTACAGTAGTCCATAAAGTTAGTAACTGAAATAATAAGCATTGGTAGATCAATAAGTAAAAATCCATTGGTATAGTTAGTTTAGTAAATTACACCTTTTAAGAAATGCTTATACAATAATACATTTTTAAATGAAAATATTTGAAATTATTAGGAAATTCAGGCACCAAAAATAATAAATCATAATTGTGACTCAACCTTTGCAGTACAGTATAGCTAGGGGGTATTAAATCAGGACTGAGTCACTACCACGCTGTGCCTTTGGCACACGATTAGTCAAATACTACTGCAGTTAATTATGTATGCGTGTGTCCTGCCTACTAATTATTGTTGTTTGTTTATATCCCCTACAATTTTCATACTGTTATACCCAAGAATGGATGATAACATACACTACCGTTGGCATGTAAGATTTAGCAGAACAAAGGATCAATTTGACTTTAAAGCAAATCTCTGACTATAAGCCATATGATAATACACATTCTATTACAGGCACTTAATAGTACCTGATCTGCATCTTTAAGTTGGCTACAAAGTATCAAATAGCCCAGCAATCTCGGGAGAATTTTGCAGCCCTAGCCAACTAACAATTCTTGTTCTGCCTAATTTCAGAGGACTTGTAATGCAGAAGCTGGATGTTATGTGCATATGTATGGAATGGTTATCACAATAAGCTGTATCCCGAGAATAAAATTATAGATTTTGGTGGCATTTTCTGCATATATAAATAACATGTCAGCCTCATATTGCCATTTGGGTCCACTTCGTTCAGAAGAATCACTTATGTGGGCATTCTCTGAAGATGCCCCTAGTTAACCAGTCTCATGGAAGGAACCAGTTGTATAGGTTCTAGCTGTACTATTAAAAAAGCACCTTGCAGTTTGTGTCACTAAAGTAACCAAAAAGCACACATTCTACAATTGGAATAAAAGGACTTAAAGGCCCAAGGCCACGCCAGTTGCACAGTTAGCTTACACAACATAACTTAGCCCACCTTAAAGGTACTACTGGAAAACCTGAAGTCTGATGCCTATAGACTCTTCATTTGGTTCCCAAATCAACACCACCCTAAGATACAAAACCTAAATATTTTATACGCACTGAATGTTTGGCACTCACACACAATAAAATACTCAGCCAGTCTCTGCTCTCCTCCTCTCCCAATACTAAATTTGTGGCATAACCCATGCTTTCCCCCAGTCTCAATACTACACAATTGTTCAGTTGGTGGTGTAAATCGTGTATTACTAAGGAACACCATTTGTTTTTTCCAAATGGCCTATGAAGCTTGATTACGGCACTTGACTTTTAAAGATCCTCCTGGACCATGACGCTGACGGTTTGGGCTGGGGACTCCTTAGGCATAGCTGCTAGACCACCCCTTCTTCCGTCTCACCTGTGATGTGGCTTCAGATGTGCTGCATCTGGTTGGGCATGGGCTGGGGCTCCTTCCTACTAATTTGGTCAGAGGTAATTGGAATAAAAGAAGGGCCTCATTACCTGGTTGTGTGGTGTTTAATTGTATCAAATTATGCAACATACAGAATGATAAAAAAGTATGTGTACATGTTACATCACATATTTACAGAGTCATGTTATCAAACACATTAGTATCATACACATCTACAGCAGGTCACTGAATAATACTTTGACTCTATTTAAAGGCACTAGGAGGTGACATAAGCCAGTTAAATTGGGTCTGTGGCCATATGTTGCTCCTTCAGAATAGTATAGATGTGGGTCAGTTTGCAGAGCTAGGTATCGTCATAGGAAAAGAAACCCTGGTGCATTTCGCCTACTTAAGGTTTCCTCAGAGGGTTACAGTTGTTCATGCTGCTGCATTGCTGAATAAAGAACTCTATAGTGACAAAAAGTATATGTCACTGAGGTTAGGCTAGATAGATTTTAGGTTTTAGCATGGAGTGTTGGCTTCAATCCCCAATGCGTATCTTTAGGTACTTGACTGGTGAAAGGGCACCTGGGCTGTCTAAAGGGGGGAAGTGGGAGTTAAGGGGAAAAAAGAGGGGTAGGGAGAAGACGAGGCAGTAAACTGTCAATCAGTTAGGGTTCACTCTGTGGAGAGGAAAGTTATAGCCCTTGTATGGGGGTGAGGGTTCTAACTGGGGCCTCCAAATGTGGAGCCCCAGTGGTGGAGGGGAGAGGAGATGGTCCTCACAAGCAGTGGCAACGTCTTCTGTCTATTGGCAGGGATGCGATTTTTCCATTGCTATTTGCGGCACAGCCGCCATATGAAAGGGTTAATATGCTATCTAGGAGGTTGTGGTAGGGAAGGGTTCTCGCCTGTTTGCCAAGTATTGTGGGACTGGCAGGTGGTTTCCGAGCCACCGCTGGCAAGCGGTGTCTTGTCCAATGGGCAGTTGGGGGGGGGGGGTGGTGGGAGGGAAGCAGTAGGTTGCTTGTTTTTTGTGATTAGCAGGTGCTGCTGCATTAGTTAGTATAGGGGAGGCAGGTCCGTGGGAGGTACAACAATGAAGCCGGGGGACGGGGTAAGAAGCAGGTGATGCTCGCTATGTAGGGGAGGCAAGTCCATGATATGTAGCAGTAGCTTCGTTTGGTCCTATCAGGGGCCATTGGGTGGGGTTGTTGCTCCTTCCTACTAGCCTTCTACTACCCATTGAGCTGGTGTGTAGGGTCTGGCCAGTCGTACCAGCCCTGCTGGTTTCGTAGCAGATAAGGGGATTTACCACAAAACGCGGGAGGGAGGACCTGCAATACAACTTTGCTAATCTTTTTTTAATTTGCATTCATTGACAGCCAGAAGGGATTGGTGGAAGCCGGATGCACCAGTTTCCACTGATTACCTTGAGTGTCTCTGCTTGCTGGTCAGTGGTCACTGCAGGAAGCAACCTTTTATACCAGGAGAATGAGATGATGTCATCTCACTCTTGGTATAAAACTCTCTTCCCTGCGACTGCCGGTGAGATGCCAGAAAAAGGGGGGCAGGGAACAGGTGTTCTCTGCCCTGCAGAAGACCCTGGACTGGTGATCAGAGGCTTGCCAGGGGGAAGAGGAGACCCCTGGCACTGAATCCAGGATAGAGATGAGCTTTTTTTTTTTGCCGCTAGTGTGGGAAATGCTAGGCTAGTGAAATTCACGTGACTGGCAACTTAACGATTGGAGAGGCACCCACGTGGATTTCACATGCTTGGCATCTAAAGGGTTAAATCACCTAATATAAATAACAGCCTACATCTATAATTATAAGAGTAAAGTATTTATCCTGTGGTGAATCCCACGTAAAGTAAACCTTTCCTCAGGAAAGCTTGGTATGACAGCTACAAAAGTGGAATCTTCTTTAGGTATTTTTTTTGTTATTTGGCAAATCAAAAATTTGGAAGTGCAGCCACATGGATTAGCTAGCTCCATCCAGGAAATATCCTAAAATGGAGCCCATGGCAGACATTACAGATAAGACACCTTCTGCCATATTTCCCCACCCACTATTGCCTCCCTGTCATGGTGGGGTGGGGGAGTGACCTTGCAGCAGAGTTTACCCCTAAGCACAATCCTACATGCACACAAAGGGATACAGGAAACCATTAAGAATCAAAAGACCCTGTGAAGACACAAATGTATTTAATTAATTTCCTCCTATCTTATCCCCCTTAGGAGCAGTGTACAATTAGTCATTTCAAAGCATTTCAAAATATCTGATAATATTTATATAGATTATGCATTCTAAGTGAAGCCTCTTTTTTCACTTCAGTTTCTGGATTGTGGGAAGGATGTGTCTTGGCACCTCATGGTGCTCTGCTACGGTAAGAGATGGCTGCGGGACCACTATGGCTTGGCATGCTGAATGAACTAATGGACACACTGGATGTTAGGCTGCTTTCTTGCTTTGTCTTGAGGAACTAACATTAAAAATAGGCAAACTGGGGCGTGTCCTGGACATGGTGCTGTGAGGCTGTCTTCCATCGAGCTCCCGCACTTGTGCCCGATTTGACTGGGATTTCGCAGCAATCCACCACCATTAGCTAGCCCAGACACTATGGGCAGAAGGAAGGCCACCCTGAGGAAGGGTAAAGGTGGCAGACCAGGCTCCCGATGCCGCTGGATCAAAGACTTTCTGGACTTACCACAGGCGGCTTGCGGCGACAAAATGGCGGCGAGTGGCGGGTTGTCCTCAGCGGAGAAGAAGCCAGCTGAGGGGGTGTTGGCCCCCGGGCGGCTGGAGGAGAGGAGCCGTGAGGTCGGAGGCGCTGTCACAGATGCCGGAGGAGCGGCGCAGGCAGGCGGCGGAGAGCCGCGCGCCGCAGATGAGGTGACACGTGCTAGACTGTCAGCGTGTCAGCAGCCGGGAGACGAGAGGCGGTGCGCTACCCGCCCGTCACAGACCGGCGCCCCAGAGGAGAATAGCCGGCTGCCGGACTTGGCACACGGCGCCCAGACATCCAGGCTGCCCGATCAAGATCGTGTGGCGCGGCCTGCGGGCCCGGAGCCCGCGAAGATGAATAACCCGGAAGGAGGCAAGATGGCGGCCAGAGGTGAGCGTGGTATGCAAACGGGGCGAAACGAAGTGGGGTCTGATCTATCCTCCCCAGAAGTGCCTAGGGGGACGAGAGAGGCCTGGGCTGGACGGCAGGTGGCTGCGGGGACTCACTCAGGGGACAGATCAATGGCCACACCAGATCCCACGCCCGCACAGCGGTTGACCCCAGTTGAGCCCCAAAATGAGGCCCCCCCACGGAGGCGACAGGCCGTTTCCCCCCCCACCCGGGATGCCCACATGGCCGGGTCACAAGTAAGCACCCAGCCCGGAGCCCCCAGATTCCCGCCAGAGAGCAAGGACAGCGCCCGGAACCCCCAGGGCAGACTCCCGACAGATGAGAGGCCCAGAGCTGGGCTAGATCGATTTGCTTACCTACCCAGACAGGAGGAGGGGCAGAGCAATATACTCTCCATGGATGTCCCAAGCAAAAGGGAGTTATGCCCCCTGGAAGGTCTGCCACAGCGGCTCCCGAGACCCCGCCAACCAGTCCCCCTGGAACCGAGGGTGATTATTAGCTCTCTGGGAACTGGCCCACACAGCCCACCGACATCCCCGCTGTTGCCCTCACCGACGATCCCATGGTCGGGGAATGGCCCAAGCCCCACTGCGATGTCGCCGCCGCAGCCGTGTTTTTCGCCAGAACCAGAGGAGGTCCCACTGGTCCCTTGGGTACCACTTTCAGAGACGAAAACTCTGAGCTCGCCCCCGGAGACGCTAAGCTCGTTAAGTGTCTGTGGTCCTGCGCCCTCCTGCCAGACGAACATCCACATGGAAACAATCTCCTTATTGCGGGGCCTCCCATCCAAGGCGGACATTGAGGCCTTAATAGCGAAATATGAAGAGGCCCATAAACGGGAGTTGGGCGAGGTCAAGAATCACGTACAGGCAGTTGAAGAAAGAGTGGCTGGTCTTGAGGCAGAGGCGCCCTCTGTGTCGGGTCGTCTGCAAATGCTGGAAGCGAGATGCGACATGCAAGACACACTGTTGCAATCTCAGATGCTACATATAGACGACATTGAAAATAGAAGTCGCAGAAATAACTTGCGTCTGAGGGGCATCCCGGAGGCATCCACGGGGGAAGACCTCACCCGTATCACGACGATCATCCTAAACACCGTGCTGGAAAGAGACCTGGCTACCCCGATAGAATTGGACAGGGTGCATAGAGCCTTAGGTCCGCCTAGCACGGATCCCGCAAGACCTCGGGATGTGGTTTGCAGAATCCACAGATACACTTTGAAGGAGGAGATCACTCGGAAGGCCTGGAGAAGAGGCAATGTGGACTTTGATGGTGCAAATGTTCAGATCCTTCAGGACCTCTCTAAACGCACTCTCCTGATGAGAAGAGCCCTTCGGCCGCTTTTAGAAGTCATTGCAAACAGAGGGGGGTCTTATAGGTGGGGATACCCCTTTCACCGAATCATTCGCAAAGACAGAGACACTTTCCTGCTCAGAACGCCAAGGGACCTCCCTGAAGTGTTCTCTTTCCTTGGCTGCGAACCGATTGAAGTGCCGGACTGGTTGGCGGTGAGATTGCTGCCCTCTCCAATACCCCGGACTGCTGCCCGAGGGGGCCCTGCTGGCTCGAGAGGCCGCGGAAGACAGCGACGTGGTCGGCGACAAACCAGACCGTACGATGTGGAAATCTGACCCAGGGTGCCCCCCGCTGTTTTCACCCCACTGGGTTGACTAACTGTGTCCCCCCCGCCTGGGGGAGCATCCTCGGCACTTTCTGAATGCCCACTGATGGGCCCTGTAAGACGCTTGGCGAGCACTGCGTCGCCTATACCTCACCCCTTGACGGTCGGGGGTGCTCTCCACGGGCTGGGGGGTCCTCCCTGGGATAGGTGACTGTTTGCTTGTTGTAACTAAATGCCACACTGTTTTTTGATGTTTCGGGCTACATTGCTGTCACAAGCTGGATTTGCTGCTTTTCAATAGCAGGGCTGGTTGTTTTGGCAATCTAGCCTATTTACAAGGCCTGGTGCGGGAGGGAGAGACTCCAGTTGCATCTCCGTGTCGACAGACACTCTTCCCCCCGATAGGGCCAACTCGGGGCTCCTTAGGATCCGACGAGTGTTGTTTTCATTCCGTGTAGGATTGTTTTTTTTTCTTTTTCTCATAACTTGGTTACAATCTTGTTTTTCCCCCCTTGTTTTTGTTCTCTTGATTTAGTGTTTGATATTTTCTGTGTTTTCCCTCCCCATTTTTCCTTTTCCTCTCCCCTTTCCCAATCCTTAAGGGCAGGGTAAGACCTCTACAAGTGAAAGGGCCATATAACCCCGAAGGGGCTGCTGCTGGGCTTTCTGGTGATATTTTCTGTGTTTTCCCTCCCCATTTTTCCTTTTCCTCTCCCCTTTCCCAATCCCTAAGGGCAGGGTAAGACCTCTACAAGTGAAAGGGCCATATAACCCCCGAAGGGGCTGCTGCTGGGCTTTCTGGTGGGCGCTCTGACATGGCAGGAACTACATTTGTTTCCCTTAATACCAAAGGTATGAATACTCCTGAAAAGCGGTCACTGGTGCTTAGAAACTTGAAGGGCCTTAAAGCCCAGATAGGCTTCCTGCAGGAGACACATTTTAAAGCATCCAACCCGCCCTCCCTTGGTGACAAACACTTCCCTAGGGCCTATCATAGTTATTTACCGGACTCTAGATCCCGCGGGGTCAGCATAGTGATCTCAAGGTCTCTGGTCTGGGAGCTTGTGGACTACAAAGCAGATGAGGAGGGCAGATGGCTGCTGGTGAAGGGGAAAATTAAGTCTGAAGTCTACACCCTGGCCAATATATACGCACCAAACACGGGACAAATTCCCTTTATAACTGGGGTCCTAGAGACTCTTGCAGATTTCCGGGCTGGGGAATTGATAATGGGCGGGGATTTTAATCTCGCCTTGGACCCACTGCTGGATACCTCTAAGGGGGGACCCCACTTTGTTTATGCCAAACTAAAACACCTTAAGAAGACCCTGACTTTATTTCAGCTGGTAGACCCCTGGAGAGTCCAGCATCCGAACACAAGGGACTACACCTTTTTCTCACACCCGCACACCTCTTACTCCAGGATAGACTTGTTCCTAGTACCACACTCTCAACTAGCCAGGGTCATTGACACCACTATAGGGAGCATCACGTTATCTGATCATGCTCCTATCTCAATCACGGTGTCGGATCCCACCCCTGTTCCCAGGTCCTGGTCTTGGAAACTAAATGGGTCACTGCTGGAAGACCAAAGTGTCTTGGAGGTGATTCAAAGGGATCTTAAACACTATTTTGAAACAGAGATCTCTCCTGGAACGCTTTGGGAGGCACACAAGTGCGTTATTAGGGGATCGTTCATCAGCCAGGGGGCCCGGGTCAAAAAAGAGAAAATGGAATGCATGATGAAACTCCTTGCAGAGATAGGAAGGCTTGAAAGGTCACATAAAAAGTCCCTGTCGGCTGCGCTCCTGCCGAAACTCATGGCCCTACGAGAACAGCTAAAGACAGTATGCTGTGACAAGTTAAAGGCCCCGGCGGTTAGATGCCGACAGGCCTTTTATGAATCTGGGGACAAATGTGGCAAGATGTTGGCGAGGGCTTTGAGAACCGAAAGGGCGAAAACCTTTGTTCCCAAGGTGGTTGACTCCGGAGGGAGAGTGGTGCAACGGGTGGAGGAGATTGCAGAGGTGTTTCGCAAGTTCTATGGAGATCTATATAACTTGCCGACTTCCCGGGAAGGGGCCCTAGATCAGAAATGTGCTCAATATGTTGCAAACTCGGGCATGCCCAGGCTCCCTGGGGAGGCTGTTCTGGAAATGGAAAACCCAATATCGATGTTGGAGCTGCAGACAGCTGTGACCGGGGCGGCTCCGGGAAAGGCGCCTGGTCCGGATGGGCTGCATATACAATATTACAAAAAATTGTTTCCCCTCCTGGCTCCCAAGCTCCTCTCTATGATGAACTCCATCTTGGAAGGGTCCCCCCTCCCGGGCGACACATTGCGGGCACACATAGCGGTGATCCCTAAGGAAGGCAAGGATCCCACCCTATGTGCAAGCTACAGGCCGATCTCTTTACTTAATACGGATATTACGTTATTTGCTAAAATTCTGGCATCACAGATTGCTCCGCACCTGTACTCGGTGGTCTCCCCGGACCAGGTGGGTTTCATGCCTCTCAGAGAGGCTAGAGACAACACCACCAAAGTCTTGAATCTGATCCATCTGGAACAGAGCCGGCGGACGCCCACCCTGTTGCTCTCCACCGACACCGAGAAAGCCTTTGACAGAGTCAATTGGCAGTTTATGAAGACGTGCTTAGACATATTGGTCTGGGCCCACACATGCTGCAGTGGATCGAGAGTTTGTATGGCTCCCCCTCGGCGTCGGTGAGAGTCAATGGCTGCTCGTCGGGTTCCTTCGGGATCTCGAATGGGACAAGGCAGGGCTGTCCTTTGTCACCGCTGATATTTATACTGGTGCTGGAGCCCTTTTTGTGTACGGTGCGCAGCAATCCGGATATTAAGGGACTAGGCGACAGGTCGGGACAGTATAAGGTGGCGGCATATGCCGATGACCTGATTTTTTTTCTTACCGGTCCGGAGGTTTCAGTGCCCAATTTAATGAAGGAACTCAGGGAATATGGGACTCTTTCCGGCTACAAGATCAATCTCCAGAAATCTGAGGCCCTCAATGTAAGTATCCCGGAACACAGATTGAAGACGATTAAAAATGCCTTCCCATTCCGCTGGGCCAAAGAGAGCGTTAAATACTTGGGAACCAACATCAGTGGGGACCTCTCTAAGATATATACGCTCAACTTTCCCCCGTTATTGAGGGATTTTGAGACGGAGACAGCCAGGTGGAATAAGGGGAAGCTTTCCTGGTTTGGGCGATGTAATGCAGTCAAAATGACCTTACTTCCCCGGCTGCTCTATCTATTGCAAGCCCTTCCGGTGGCCATCCCACGCTCCTATTTTCAGAGGGTCCGTGCGATTTTCACCAACTTTATCTGGGCAGGGAAGAAACCGAGACTTGGAAACGGGATCTTAACTAGGCCAAAGGAGCGGGGAGGGATGGGCTTACCAGACCCCTTGCTCTACCAGTCTGCGGCTCACCTCTGCAGGGTGGTAGATTGGTGTATCCACGGGCACCATAAGCAATGGGTGGGCCTTGAGCAAAGTTTCCTAGAGGTCCCGATTCAGGCAGCTCCATGGTTGGCAGGTGAGGGCGACAGATTGGGAAGACAACATCCCACCATTGGTCCTACGCTTGGGACGTGCAGGTCCATGTTTCAGCGTCAGGAGATATCTCCATCTCCCTCCCCAATGTATCCGGTCCTGGGCAACCCGCGTTTCGCCCCAGGGTGTGGGGGACACAAGGTGAGGACATGGATTAGCTCTAAAATATTCAGGGTTGGTCATTTTCTTGTGGAAGGGAACTGGGTGAACCCCAACGACGTGGCGCAAAGGTTGGGAATACCTAGCTTGTCGGCCTGGCAATGTATGCAACTCTTGGCCTCACTGCAGGAACACAGAGCGAGTAGGCCGGCGCTTACCATTTTTGAAGAGTTGTGCCAGAGTGCTGTGACAGAAAGACATACGCTCTCAAGGATCTACAAACTGTTAATTGCCCCTCCAGATGCGGAAGATCCAAAGTTCCTCGAAAAGTGGGAAAGGGATTTAGGTACATCATGGTCCCCCAAGCAGCGCCAAGCAGTCTTGATGCTCCCGCACAAGACCTCGATTTGTACTCGGTACCAAGAGTGCGGGTATAAAATACTTACAAGATGGTACAGAGTCCCTACAGAGCTGCATAGATGGTTCCCAGCTGTCTTGCCAAACTGCTGGAGATGTGGTGAGGGAGGGGGAGACCTGCTGCACGTTGTTTGGTCTTGTAATAAGCTTAAACACTATTGGAGCTTGGTCAGGCAGATTACAGAAAGGGTGTCTGGGATTCCAATCCCGGACGACCCGGCTCTCTGCCTTCTCCACGTGTCGGCAATGCCTGTTAAACGGTACCGCAAATTAGTGATCCGTCATCTGCTTAATGCAGCCAAAGCCGGCATTCCCCAGATGTGGAAAAAGGAAGAGCCCCCATCGATTGAAGGTTGGTATCAGAGGGTAAATGACATTATGCGATTTGAGAACGTAGTGTCTTCAAGAGATGGTACCTACGAGAAATGTATGTCTACCTGGTATAGTTGGATGGCCTTCACTGAGTCCCCAGAGGGCAGGGGTGTGTTGTCGATGTGATGAGCCCGCCCCCCCCTTTATGCCCTTGCCCCCCCCTTTCCTTCCTCCCCTGCCTTTCCATCCCCCCCTCCTTTTCCGTTCTTGTTTCTGTTTTACTGGTTCGAGTCCTCTGTTAGTGCTTTTCATATTGGCTGTCACTTGTCGTGCATTAGTATAAGAAGAAATTGGAGTGTATATGCTTTTGCCATTCTCAACGGTCAAGAGACAAGGAACAACAACGAGTTTTATTCCTAATTCTTCACTTTATTGTAACATTTACATAGAGATGACTGACATGCACTTTACTGTACCAGTTGATGTATAGACTTGTGTAAAAAAAATTTTCTTCACTCTTTTGTTTATTGAAAATCTGAATAAATAAAGAGTTTATAAAAAAAAAAAAAAAAATAGGCAAACTTTGGGGATTTGCCACAGCTTGTGCCTGGCACTGCAAAAAATGGTGGAGAAGCACATGGGGCAGGCGTAGGGTGAGCTATTGTTGCCCTGTTATTGCCATTGGGTTTACAGTCCTTTTAAGGGTAAGCATTCTTCATGTGTCCTTTCTGCCCCATTTAACATCGGTACTTGATGTTTTGCATCTTGAAAACATAAAAAAAAAAAAAGATTTGGAAGTGCATTTTGTATCACTTTTTATCACTATTTTGTAAAAAAGAATCCTTTTTAACATTGTTAGCAGGGCTGAAATTAGGACAGATATAAAAAAAGTTGGGTGCATTAGCCATGATTCAGTAGACAAGACATTGCTGATAATCCTCATAAAAACATCCTTAAGTGGAAAACTAATCTGCCATGATTAAGAATGTCTTACAGTCTGCCATTAACATGGCCTTCACTGTCATGTTGTTCCCCATGGACAGGAGCTGTCCGGTCTTGTTGCCTCGGCTGGATGCCTGAGGACCCATCTCATCTGGAAGTCCATCACTGTTGCAATTAGAGAGGATCAGCTGTTCTCACAAATGTGTAAATTGCTGACGAGCGACAAGGCAAAAATATAACTGCTTGGCACATTTTTACTATGCCCCCTCTTTCCTTCTTTGCGGGCAAGTTTAGCACTTAGTGTATCATGGAAAATGTTAAAGCAAGTTCCTTAGGTTATGCTATGGGTCTAAGATTACAGATAGTTAATCCGATTTAATTATATTATATACTATTTAATTATATTAATACACTATTTGGTGATATTGTTTTGCTGCTTTTTGTACGCATTCTTGCAATATTTTAAAATGCATATGCTATACAATAATAATAATTATAGTTTATTTATTTATCTATAGAGCACCAATATCTTTTGTGGTGCTGTACAAAGTAGAAGGGGCTTGAAAGGGCTGATCGAATGGATTTTTTATGTGACTCTGCTAAGGTTAATCGTAGGGTATGGTTACACTGGTGCAACCCAAACAAACATGATGCACTGAACATATGCCTTGTGTGTGAGGCCATGTCTTTGGGGTATAAAAACTTTACGCTGAGGCAGCAGGGGTATGCCTCTGGCTGGATGCCATTGAATTAAGGGAAGGGGGGCTCTGTCTCTTTGACAAGGAACTGCCCAGGCCCCATACTGGTAGAAGAGGTTGCCAAACATGCGAAGATGACCTACCAAGAGGAAGACGCCAAAGATGAGTAAAGTATATTTAGTCTATTGAAATGCTTTTACATTTGATGTGGGTGTTTTTTGCTACTTTTCAACTCTCAAGTCCCCTGCTGCAATTCAGCATAATTTTTTCCTTTGTGATTTTTTTTTTGTGAATCAAGTCTAGTCTAGTGTATGCGCATCGCAGATATGTTCGTACGCAAAAATGTTCAGGCATGCAAAGCATGTTCTTATAAAATTCAGTCGCCTGACCTTTCCAATGCGATAAAAAGCCAAGGTATGTGGAAATTGGTCTTCACCATTTACCTGGTGAGTGTGACCTAGCTACAGAGAAAAAAATCTTTAAAATTACCTCTTATGTAGTTAGGCACACTGCAAGCAAGGACACTACGTATTCATTTCTATCTATTAGCATATGAAATCATCTCTACATCTCGGGATGTATATGCACAAATAGATACATGCTTTCTCACATAAACATATATGTATCTATAGGAATCCCTGCAAGTATATATTTGCAAATATCTGCCCTTTCCATAAGAATATATATTTGCATGGTGTTGAATTGGCCCTATAGCATGTCTAACTGTAAGCATCTATGCATGTATCTTCGGCTGTATGGACTTTGCTGCTACTGCATGCTGTAGTTGCTATGCATGTTGCAGTCAGACATCCTTTCTCACCTTAGCAGTTTAACATTCATAGGTATCACTGCTTGGATATACTCACACAGCTCAAAAGCCCTCGCAAACTTCCTTTTTGCATGCAATGCAGATACTCGAATGCAAACGTGTTCACATAAATGTGAAACTGTGTTTCGAACGCACGGGTTGAATTCGTCTGCACTGCTGAATAGCATCTGCATCCAAATTGAAACCGCATGCGAATATATATTCGCACAATTATGAATCGGTCCTTTTGTCATTTCTGCTGACCCCATGTGAGAAATGTATTTTTCTGCTCATGCTCGTCTGTTAACCTTCATACTGACATGTCCCTGCTCCATAATATCTAATATCATGTTTATGACAGGGTGTAAATGTTCTTCTGGCATAAACATATTGTGCCAGATGGAAAGGACAAAAATAATATCTTGTTACTTAGATTTAAGAAACTGAGCTGCTGCATTTTTATTTCTGAGGTCATTGGGAGGTCTTTTTGGAAGGAAACCAATTCAGAAATTAATTTTGATAAAAAGCCAATCACTTAGATTGTAGGACACTTGTGGGGCGATGTACTTTAAATGAAAAGGTATATGTATACAAAATGAATGTTCTGAGTACCACCACCTTTAATGCTCTTACCAGATTCGCAGTGTAACTGCGCCTTAAAATCACAGAAATACTTCCCCTTGATATGATGCTCGCTCCTTAAACTTATATAATTAGTTTTCTTCACCAGGAATCCGGATAATTTTCATTATGGTTCCAAAAAATAAAACAGAACTGACGTGCAGGATTGCAAGGACTCGCGAGTTTTATTTACACTGCGAACATCCAAACTACTCTTATTTCACTTGAAAACCGCTATTAAAATCAAGTCCCCAGAATGACCCCAAAGAAAAGGGATCCTTGTTTAGCTATCAGATGGCTTCGGCTTCTCTGTAGATGCATTTGGGGCTGATCTGTGTCAGCACACCGTTGTCCTGCCCAGCCTGCATATATACAATATATATATATATATATATATATATTTACAATTTTAGGTAAGATACATAAATATCTACAAACAGTACCTACAACATGGACAAAAGTATTAGAAGACACCTTTTACTCCTTCAGTTCAGGTGTTTTATTGAGTGCCATTGCCAAAATCAATCAGTCTTTACAAATGTTAGTGAAAGATAATGGTTTTATTCTCATTTTTCAAAAAGTAAGTAAAAGTAGTAAGACATTCTAATAGTGTTTTTTATTCTTTGTTGTTACTATCTAATATTGATGGATAGCAGAACTTTATACATTGCATCTGTTGTTACTATCTAATATTGATGTTTATGGACAATAGTACTTACCTTGCATCTGCAATAAGCACTAATGTTGTATCTTTTATCATCGATACAAATTATTGAAAAAGACAGAAAGTGTTGTTCTAAAAAGCTCACTGAATTCCAGCATGGTACTGTAGTTGGATGGCACTACTACAAGTCAGTTTGTGAAATGTATTCCACAAGCCACAGTCCATTTGTTGGATGAGAGATAATGCGATTGTGTTGTTTTTTTGAAAGGCCATTTTCTGTACTTGACTATACACAATCCTCAAAGTTCCATAAAGACATTGATGAGTTTGGTGCAGAAGAACTGGTCTAGACCGAGACCTGATATCATACACGCTGAACATCTGAACATAAGTTTGTGAGCCTTGCACCTCTCATCCAATATTAATGTCCACAAATGCCCCTCTGGATAAATAGGCAAACATTAAGTCATGCTTCAAAATCTAGTAGAAAGCCTTCCCAGCAGAGTGGCTTCTCCATATTATCACCCTTGCATTTAAAGTGGAACAAAACCCAGGGCGGTCGGCCCTGAAATCTTTTAGATTGGCCGCTGGTGGTTCCCCCGTTTCATCCCAATTTGTGAAACCCCCAGGGGCACCGCAAAGGTCACCTGCTTTCACAAAGAGAACCTCCCAAATCGCGGTGCCTCTGGGGAACGGAGCAAAATCTGAGAGAGTCAAAATGACGGGTTTTGTTCCGCTTCCTTGTTTCAGAAATCCGCCCGTATTTGTGCACACACATATTACATATGTTGTATATAAATTTTGCTTGTGAGCTACAAGTTTTACTGTATGTATTTATTGTTATTTGTATGTTGTTTTATTGTTACGTATCTATCGATTTATTGATTACTTTATCTAGATATATTTTAATTATGTTTATTTATGTGTCATTCTTGACCTGCTATCGACGGCCCTATTGACGTCAAAGGGCCAATATTTGGCTGTATTTTCCATGTTGGGTGATTTGTCGTATAAATATGTCTCAAGGCTAGCTTACTCTCCCCCAAACGACTTCCCCTTTTTTATTTGTGACATCTTTTCAGCAACCGCAAGATGGGCCACTCTCTTAACATCCAATGTGTCGTGGGGCCAGATCTTCGCTTTTTCAATGTTTTGGACGGATTCCCTGGCTCCTCTCACAATGCCTTTATCTTGAGGAGCTCTGGTTTATACACCTGTTTTGAGAGTGGCAAGCTGACTGGCAGTTGGCTTGTGGGTAAGTGTGTTTATTTCTGGAGCTGATCTTCCTGTTCATTGTTTATGCTGCATTTGCAATGTGTTTTTCATTTCTGTCATGTGCCCCCTTTTTGTAATTGTTCAAAGTTTCTTGTATTAGCCACTTGCTCTCCCTGCCCTCCATCACTTTTACTGTGCGCATGCCCCTCTTTGAATGTCCCCTTCTCCTTGTTGCAGTTACAAATGCTTAGTCCGAGTATCCTGCCTTACCTTTTGCTTGTTTGGCCCTAATCTTTTGTAATACTTAATATTTGATTGAGGCTGTTTTGATGTTGTGTTGCCTGTTTAATTTCCATTTTCACTTGTCTTTTAGGTGATTCAGGTTATCCGTTGCTGCCTTGGCTCCTGACACCCTTCTTAAGACCCCAGACACCTGCCCAGGAGGCTTATATGGGGCCCACGCCACACACGGGCTGTAGTTAAGCAGGCCTTCGGGCTGTTGAAGGCCAGATTTAGCTGTCTAGACCACACAGGGGTGCCCTTCATTATAAGCCAGAGAAGGTCGTGCAAATTTTCATGGAGTGCATCAGCCTTCATAACTTTGCCTTGAGCAAAAGGGTGGCAGCATATTTGGAAGAGACAACCCCTGATTGTGCTCCAGAGATTCCTAGCCATCTGTATTCTGGCACCCAGAGCGTACAGTTCAAAGAATTCTGCAGCATTTGGTGGACAGCTATTTTTCTTTAATTGTTTTTTCACAACTTATGTCATTTGTGATTAATTATATCCCTTGCCTTGTCTGAGTGTGATTAAATAACATCCAAAGTTCACGTTTTAGGTATTTTTTCTCTAATTATTTGTTAATTGTTACAAGTTGTTGGGTTATGTGGCTGCAGATCCACATATAAAAAATGTGTCCAGCATAACTTAAGCGTGGGGAGCCCCCACAACCAGAAGTCCAGCATGGCAGGTTAGGAGGATGTTGCTCAGCTTTGGGTATTTGCAGCTTGCTGAGCCTCAACCTTCTCCAGCCCTCGAAGGGAAACCTGGTTGACCTCCAGCCTTTAATGGGCAACCTGGTTGGCCTCAACAGCCCCAACCAGAGTCTCCATCTGATGGTGATGACGCTGCTGCTCCACAGCCACTGCAGCCCGGTCTTCATGGAACTTTAAAATATGTATTCGCGTTTTGCCGAAAAGTGGTGCTGTTGGCCTGCTAGTTTTCCTCTATGAATTGGCACTGCCATACCAAAGGTGATGCCTGTCTGAGGTTGTCTATGTGGTAGCCAAACCAGAGGGGCCAGCTGTGGCTGCAGGTAGTGGGTCTTGCAGGTGAGGAGCCGCTGACTGGGGTGTTGCTGCAAAGTCAAGGTAAATGCACTGGTAGTCTCTTCTTAACAGTTTATGTGCCCCTTCAAAATCCCTACAAGGCGTACACACTGGGTCCCACATTGACGTGGCCCCCCAAATTTTGGTCTGCTTACACCCATGTTATGGGTTACATATAAAGGTTGCCTAAAACTCTTGGTGCATGCAGGCAAAATCTCACAGTTGCCTGTGCATGTGGGAACCAAGGTGGATGGCGTATTTGGTTTGCCTACGCCCGCTGTGACAAGCTACACAAGTCTTACCACTGGTGGGCAAATGCCGCCTATGGGTATCTATAGTGCCCTACACCACCTGGTAGAGAATCCCTAACACCCGCTCCTCAGCATGGGTAAATTGGAGTTTTGGGGAGGCCCCCACCAGTTTTTAAGCTAGATTCAAACAAAGGAAAGGGTGGCTTTAGTGAGCTTTCAATTGTTTCCTGTACAAGCAGCCCTCTGGATGTTCAGGGCAATCTCCAATCATAACTGCTACTGCAATGCTTGGTTGAACGGGGCCAGGACCCAGACAGTCTATCATAATTTTTGGCAACACCATCCAGCAAAACCTCCATCTGGGCATCATTAAATTGGCCACTCAACTTGCCCCTTGTTAGTTTACGTCCAGGGTCAGTGGCTGATGCGGTGGTATCTTGGTTGAAGGGGAAGTCAGTATGCCCACTCCCATGCCAAGAATGGATGAATTCCAGGCTACTGACTGGGAAAAGCACAGGCCTGACTGTGGCAATGCTGCTCAGCCTTTGGCTCCCCCTTTGGCAACGCATGGGACTTCGCTGTGGACTCCGCAGTGGGGCCAGCACTGGAGTCTGTCCTGGGGTCTGCATAGTGCTCTCGTGTCCTGATCATTGCATGGTCTATGGCTTAATTTGACTCAACACAGGAAACCTCATCCAGCCCAGACATGGAAAGGATTGACAGATTGATTTCCAAGAGCCCAAGAGCCTTGTTTTTTTTACTGCGGGTGACCCGCTCAGAGTGGTTAGTGTGGGTATTAGAAGGGGATTGCCTGTGGGATGAACAGCGAGTCCTGGGGATGCGGTACCTGGGACAGGTTCCTGGCTCTGAGGGCTATGGTGGCACCTTTGGTATAGCATAGTGAGCTCCTAAATCAGCAGTGGCAAGAAAATCAGCTGTGTTCTTTTATACATAATTGAGTGGGAAATTGTATTGGAAACTATTTGGTTTATTTAACAGCCCCTCAAAGACACAAGCAACCTATAGGCTAAATGTGCGTATGGACGCAAGCCCGGGTGCCTTGGCACTTCAGTGCCTCCGAGCAGATGTGCATCTTACAAACCACATGCAAAGGTCCAAAATGGCACCCACCATGTTCACCCCTGAGCAGCAGTAGGATATTATGATGGTAAGTCACACTCTCATGCCATTTGCCTACGCATGTGTGCCGCATTACACTCCTGGCAACTCCTGCCAGACAGATTGGCCACGAAATACATGCCACAGTAATTTCAGAGGCCTAGACCTCCAACATTACAGGCCCTCAGTACTTTGCTGCAACTGTCACATGCACCACTCTGGCATGTTTGTATGAGATGCAGGGGTGTCTAAGTGATTTAGGTTTGACATTTCTATGCAAATTACTACTGTTGTGGGATGGAGGAGCTGTCTTCGCCATGTTGCTGGACACGGTCAACGAGCCCTATCTGACAGTAGTTGGCGAGTTAGGCTTATCTTTTGGCCTAAGTGCGTCTGTGCTAGCAATTTGCTACTACTGTGGAATGGGAAAGCTGGAATAGTTTGCATTGGCATAGATTAGCATATATGAGACTTAGGTGCTTGCACTGTCCCTGAAATTACTTAAAAGGACAGGGGTGTGCATGTGGAGCTAAAGGAGACTCAAACAGAAGACATAAGTTAACTGTTGTTTGCAGACTTTCATGGACCAAAGGTACAACTTCAAGCCCAACACACATGAAAAGAGGACGTTGGCAGAGGGAGTGGCATCCCATGTAAGTGGTGAGGGGACGTCACCTTACACTTTCATCCAAATAATGCAGCACTGGTCAGACCATAAACGACGAAAGTGGCCCTGGGTGCAGAAGTTCTATAGCCAGAATTTCCCAGGTAGGTGGAAGTACAACAGAGAAGGTGAGCTATCAGGGTTATGAGTTACATGTTTTACAAAATTATATTTTCTTTGTAGCTGGAGAGTTCTGGCTGTGGTAGGGCCTGACCAGAGGGGCCAAGAAGACAGGGTGTGGGTGTAAGGCGGTGGCACCGAGCCAACATCCTCTTCCTCCTCAGAAGCAGCACTACCACCAGCCATGGAGCCAGCTGAAGAGGAAGGTGTGTTGGGCTTGGAGTTGCCCACAGCCTGCACCCTGCGGTAGGCTAATAAATAAAAAGCACACAAATTGCATGTAAAGTCTAATAACATGTTCAGAGGGTCCCCACAGTTCCCCACAGTTCCTTCCACAGGCAATCCTCTGCTGCCTCCCATACTACCCACTCTGAGCAAGTCACCAGTAGCAGTGTGAGGCAGTGGAAGACCCACACCCAGAGCTCCCTGGGCTCCTGGCACAGTCCACCATGTTACACCCACTGATTGGGACACGAGAGCCCTGTGTGGACCCCAGTGCGGGCCCCAGTGTGGAGTCCACATCGGACCCCCTGCAGACCCAACGGCAGAGAAAAAGGCGCAGCAGTGGTTCTGCAGCTGGGCCTGCTGGATTCCTGGCCAGTACCCTGTGATCCAGACCTTCTGGCCCTGGTAGTGGCCACAGTGGCTCCCCCTCCACCCAACACACCACCCAGCAGACCCCAGCATTTGTGACTGGCTGCAAACTCACCAGGGGCAAGCTCAATGGTGTTTTGGCAAATTATGACCACCTGGCTGGGTCACGGTCCCGCTCTACCCCCAAACCACTGTGGGAGCAGATGTGGGCAAATATCGCCTGAAATGTGACAGGTGCAGGGCCTAAGCCCAAGGATGCTGATCAGGAGATAATTCAGCACCAGACAGGCTGAGGGGTAAGTGCTGAGTGAGCAGAGGGATGTTTTGGCATCATACATTTCAACACTCTCCATGTCATACTTTTTGGGGATTTTTGTAGGTTACAAATGGGGCAGGGCATTCCAAAACCCTTCAATTTACACACCCCGAGGAGCAAGTTGTGGGATGCTGTATTGCACCTACCAGCCCAAATGCGGGACTTTATCGTCATTCCTGCATTTGGAATTGCGTGCAAGAGAGGCTTTGAATCAGGCCGATTGTGTGGTGGCAATGGTTACAGTCTTCTTTTTAAGTGAACTGAGCAACAGTTAATGCTGGATCTTGCAATTTTACAACAGAGGAGTATGGCTTATCTGCCCATTGTTGGAATTGTGGTGTTTTTTTTACTAGTATAGTCAGTTAATGACTAATCTAGAGTGGTGGCTGTTCAGAGGTAATGATGAGGAGAATTGCAGTGACAAGGCATTTATTTTACCTGAATCTCCCAAAACGGGCATTGCCCAGAAGAGGAGATGGTGAGGGTGCTGCAGAGTGTGAGTGCTGGGTGCAGCAGAATCAAAACCAGATAGACATTTGTGGTGTAACAGGAACTGGCCTTAATGGAATATGGGTGCAGTAAGAGCAGGTCACCTTACATGGTGGATAACATAGACAGCAAAAAGAAGTCATAGAGATCACCTCAATGTACAGGAAACACAACAAAGCAGATACATGTATAGAGAGGTGACAGATAATCATTGATAAGAGCAACATCTAGTGTCATAAACATAAACTGCAGCCAATCCAGCAAATGTCACTCCAGCAATAGGCTAAGCTAGGCTGTTGCATAGTTTTGTATATCCAACTGAGGGCACCATACTGAATTTTTGCCCGGGGTCCAGAAAACCTAGCTATGCCTTTGCAATAGGGCATTTCAAACCAGGATGCCCCTTGGATGAGGAACAAACTAGAACTAGAAAAATGACTATTTATCCAGAACTGGAGTGGCATATGTATTGCACATACTCCCTGCAGCAAACCCACTTCCCCAATCAGATACTTAACTTTTCATGCTAACAGTTTTCTGGTGGCCAGGTGCTTGCCCTGTATGACTGCTGTTGGTCAGAAAAGTTTGCCAAATGACTGTTCGCAGTGATGCGCAGGCCTCACTAGCAAACATGTTTGTCTGATAACTGTCACGCAGGATCAAGGAATAGGTATGTTTACGTTGAGCAATTTTGTAGGCTGGAAAAAATGCACAACCAGGCATCTCCATTTTGGATGCCCCTGTGCTGCCAACAGTTTGGTTTAAAAGGTTTAGCAGCTATAACGTCCGTAGTTGTTACTGAAGGTTAGGAAGCGAATTCTAAATTTATATTTTAATTGCAATGCTGTCTGCTGGCAGCTTTAGTAACAAAAAAATATAATTTATATGGAATTCATATATTACAATGACAGTAACCCCTTAAAGCAAAATGGCAAATTTCCATTTAGACTCCAGTTGTCTTAAATCTCCAGCTTTGCTCCAAATTAGCAGAAACTATGGTTCTGCATATATTAGTAAGAAAAAGTGGGCTGCTTAGCTAATGAAAATAGCGTTTATGTGATTACATGCACATGACAAAAATGGAAATAATTATTATAGTCCTAGGATTTAGAGAGAATTCCATTAGGTTCTTTTCAGATTGTATTGCACGTCTTAAGTAGGAGGATCAGGTAGCGCGTAAAAATACGGATTATCTTGCATGACAAATTAGACCCCCATGGGAATTTACCGTAGGCTTTCTGAGCTGATGCTCTTGTAATTTGAACAACATAATAATCGTATTGTTACACTCCTACATTTGCAATATTTACAGCTAGCATATTATTTGGCTTTTACTCAGGCTGCAATTTAGCTGGCAGTTTTAGGTGCTTCACAGGCTTTTATTTACTGTGTGTTCTAATTACCGCTAGTTAAGGCCCACCAGCATTAAGCATGGCATTGGCATTTCTCCCAGTTCAGTGATTAGCTCAAATTCCTAAGAAACATTAATGGGAGTCCCTTTTATTTTAATATTTATCTAATATCAAGCAGAAATGAATTACGGTACATTTAAACAAACAGAGCAAGTGCTGCTGGAGGCCTATATATACCTATTAAATATGTGTATTCTATTTAACCGTGTTGTGCTCTGTTCACTGGTGTGTACCTATAGCCATAAATGGTAGAATAATCCTTCCACACATGTAGCCGACCATATGCTCATAAAATTGCTCAGTGTGATTTAAAGTGGACCAACACCCAGGATTTTGACTATCCTGGGTGTTGGTCCACTTAGGTGGGGCACCCCGATCGGGGGTGCCCCGCTGTGTGAAACCCCCCCGATCGCCGCAAAAACTCACCTCTCCCCGCTCTCACGTGACCTCGTCCGGCCAATGACAGCGCTCAGAGCCGCTCTGGTATGCGCGTCCAAAGCCGCTTGGACGCGCATACCAGAGCGCTGTCATTGGCTGCGTCTCTCGCTTCCCTCTAACAGGGAGCGCGCCTGCGCCGGCCATTCACAAAACGGCCGGCGCGGGAGCGCGCCCTGCTAGAGGGAAGCGAGAGACGCAGCCGCGTCTCGCGCATGCGCCGTTGGATCGCCGGTAAGGTAAGGATTGTGGGCCTCCTGGGGGGTTCCTCCCCGCGGGACATCCCGATCTCGGATGCCCCGCGGGGAGGGATCTGATCGGTCCGGGAATCTTATAGATTCCCGGGCCGATCCCCCCTGGGTGTTGGTCCACTTTAAGTTTTGCTATAGCTTGCATAGCTTCTAATTGACTGTGCTGATAGCAAAGAAGGATTTGTTTTGACTAAGCAACAAAAAAAATAAAGTATTTGGTGCATTATACATTTTATCAGAAATGTGTGAAACAAGGAACATTTTATGCTCTGTTTTATAAGTGCTGCATGATTGAAAGACTTAAAAGGATATCCAATGGTTTGGAGTTTGAAGAAGCAGTCAGAGATGTTCTCACTCGATAAAAAACAAAACAAATAGTTTTCTTCTATTTAAAAATCTAAATTCTCTGTACAGACGAGTTGCAAATTATTTTTAATAGTGTAGATACTTTTCAGCATCATTTAATGAAAAGGCAAAACCCTTAAAAAATATTCCCCATCATCTAAAATGTAATATATTTTACATTTTTAGTCACTTACTTATTATTCTTTCCCCCAACTCTGTTCAGGACGCTAGGATATGGGCGCCGCCATCTTGACTCAGAAGCATCACACTGAGGAGAGGAGAGCGGGATAAAGTACAGGGGGTGGGGTTATAGCTGTGCTTTGCACAGACCGAGCAGAGCTGGGGTCAGGAAAAGGACAGAAATCCCAGAATGCAGAGTGGCACAGAGCGTCAGAAGACACTTCCTGTTTGCAGGCTGCCTGATGCTCCATGAGCCGCCATCTTGAATGTTTGAAGGCTCAGAAAATGCAGTAGATACAGGTGGGATGATTTTTAATATGGGCAATCTCTATGTACAGGGTGGGGGAAACATATAAGATAGGCTCTTATTCAGGGTGAAGGTCTGCTTTAAGAAGTTACAAAATAACAGCTGCCTATTTAGAACCATTACCTAAGCCTTGGTCCAGCGCTGTTCCCCTGTTTCTGTGTGGTACAGTTTTAACTCTAAATTTAGGCTGGTAAGCAGAACAAAACCCACCCACACCTGCCCTGGAACCTAAGAGATTCCAGAGCCGGCCATTGTCTTTCCCATGAGGCACCAAGAAACGGGATGCCTCACTATGTAAAACCCCTCGTAGGGCAGGAATAATCACTTACTTTTCTCCGGTCCAGTGGCGCATGCATGGGCTCTCGTACAGTGAGAGCCTTCTGCTGTGACTATGCAATTTTTGAGCTCTGCACTCACCATCGTCCCAACCATTCAGATAGGCTGGAGCGGGAGCACATACCGCCGGTATGGTGGGGGATAAGGTAGAGTGCGCTCCCCATTGAAATCAATTAGAGCCATTTGCCAGACAATTCTATATTGGACGAGAGCCCACGCATGCGGCGTTGGACTTGGGATAGGTAAGTGCTTACCGGCTTTCTCTGGGGTTTTACACAGGGGGGACTGAGCAAAACATGGAAAAGTCAAATTCTAAAACTTAATTTATATGTCAGTTTGGTGTATGTCTGCCACTGTATACTCTGGATTCGGATTCGTTTTATTTGTCAAGTATATATAAGGTACACACAAGGAATTATTTTTGGCATGGAGATTCCACAATAGACAGAAATTATTAGCAGCTTACAGTCACCATCACAAGCATATGATGATGACATGTATGTACAATATAGATTTTCAACCTGCAGTCACAAGTCAATAGGCTCAATTCAGAGAGACAAAAAAAGACTTTCGTTTTTGTGCCGATCTGTTTTTTTTTTTAATTTTCCCGCTCTCGTATGAGTGTGCGAGCGATTCTATGCATGCATTGCTATCCTTCTGTAAAGTTTTCGTCCGTTCGTACGGCAGAGTACGAGGATGTCATTTTCCAGCATGACTTTTCCGTTTCATTTTCTCATGTTACAACGTAGGCTTTCGTTTTCGCCCTTTTCCCATCGCCTCCTCTCACAAATCCTTTACGTTTCCCGTTAGATTATGTTTCCCTTTTTCAATAAATAATCGTCCAGACGAAATCCTTACGATCTAGCGCCTGCGCACTACAAACTTAATTCATTAAAGTGCTCGCCTACATATTTGCCACCCTCACTTCTACTACAATGTTTAGCTAAATCACTTAGCGCTATCCACCATCTTCCCTTTTGGACCCTTAAAGCTCACCCAAACCACTTTGCGGTTAGGTTCTTCTTTCATTTTAGGTCCCTAAAACTTACCCAAATCACTTCTCGGTCATGTGAATATTCATCTTTAAATATTTCTGGGCCCATTAGTTTTGTGTTAATGTATTTTGTAAATGAAATGACACTGAATTTTTTTTTTTTCATTTTCATCATAAAATATAAAATATTTAAATATTTTGAAAATTTAAAATTTTTACAACTATAAAAAACTAAATACATAGCAATGGCAGGCCACAGAACATTATTCTTCATCTGTAGTCCCCAACGAGTCGCACAGCTCCTGCATGTCGCCCACCAACTGAAGGACCCTGACACTCAGTTGTGCCACTCTGGCACGTGTGGTCCCTGTTAAAAAACGTAAATTAAATTATTGGTATAACCTTGTTGAGGTCATACTGCAGTGCCCCCCCCCCCCCCGTATGGTCCAAACACCTAAATCTGGACTTCAAAAGCCCGAAGGCCCTCGCCACCACGGCCCGGGTTTTGCATAGGGCCCGATTAGAGAACTCCTGGCCCGCATTCTGCAGGCAAAGAACGGGCACAGGAGCAAGGGCAGGAGCGGATATCCAGAATCCCCTGAAAGAATTTAAAAATACTAACATAAAATACACATTCTAAGCTACAATATTGTTTAACATGTCATCAAGGGCTAAAAACAGCCATAGGTTAAGACATAAGTCATCAACTATATTCATTGCCATACAGTGAAAATGGATTGATGGAATGTGAGCAAACTTACCCAGGAGCCATCCACCAGATAATTCTCCTGGCTCAAACTGACGAAATAAGCCGGAGCTCTGCAATATATAAGCATCATGGGACAACCCTGGATGCCCTGCAAGAACACTGAGGAATCTCATAGCTGGACCAAACACTGCTTGTATGTTGTTCGAGTGGCACATCTTGCGGTTCCTGCAACCAAATATAAAATAATTACACAAAGTAAAGGTAACCAACTAAAATAATAACTCCTACAACAAATTAAGATTCAAGTTCAACAATCCAAATATAATTCACAAAGGACATAAGTAAAAAAAAATATAGCATTTTTATGGATGAGTGGGAAAATAAAGGTTTACATGCTAAAGACTAATTAAGGTCAGCATTAAAATGCTTCTATAAGGCATACATGAAATGTATTGATTCAGGTATGCATTGCTATACAATTTATGGCCTCGGCCATGCTGATACATGCAATGCCTTGGAGCTAAAGGCGCGCAGAATCCTCCACATTGACACAAAACATGTTCAACAATAGCAATCCGAGGCCTCAAAGGTCCCGTAAGTGGATCGCAAATGAAACGGTTTAATAGGGTGGTGGTCCCTCGGCAATCAGCTCTCTGAATCAGACACAAGCCCATCCCAACAACGTAAGTTATCTGAACGTACGAAAAAAATCAGATTTTGTGGGGAAAATGATCCGAACTAACACAAATGATCTGATTTAGTTTCGTTCTTCGAAAGTGCATATACGAAAGTGCCCGAATGTTCGTACGAATGGAAAATGAACGAAAAAAACAAAAAAAAAAAGACTAACACACACAAAAACTTTCACAGACAGCTACGAAAGTCCAGACGAATGTGCCTCTGAATCGAGCCTAATGTTCAAGATCTTGGTAGCCAGCTGGAAGAAGCTATGAGTATCTGACAGTTTTTGTAGGGGGAATTCTATTTTTGAGGGTAAGGTAAGAATAAGAAATTGTGAAAAAATTCTGAAGAAATTGTGAGCTGGGTGGAAGGGGTCATGTGTATTATTCTTTGCACGAGAAGCAATTCTGCATTTTGTACTGTGGTTTTAATGAAGGAAGAGGTATACCAATAATTCTGGTTATCCTTCTTAGACGTGGTCTCTTGCAGTGGCACCTTTGTACCGGACAGTTCAGGATGAGCTCAGAATGGATGCAATGTTCGCATTGTAGAATAAACACAAAATGTTAGCTGCTATTCCATACTTTTTCAGTTGGCGAAAGAAGAAGAGTCTTTGTTGAGCTTTCCCAAGAACAAAGCTAATGTGTTTGTTCCATTTCAGATTCTGAGTGATGTTAGCACCCAGGAATTTGGTGTCCGGTACAATCTTTACCTCCTCCCCTCTGATGCTGATGGGAAGTGGTTCCGGGTAGGAAGGCTGGAAATCAATCTCAACTGTCCTTTTGTTGTTAAGTAGCAAGTTGTTGTTTGAGCACCAAGAGCATAGGTTATTGCCCTCAGCCTTGTACTCAGATTCATCTTCATCGCTGATGAGTCCGATGACTGTGGTATCATCAGTGAACTTGAGAAACTTTACGGAAGAGCTTAAGAGATTAAAATCTTGCAGCATGATGACTAGTGCTTCTGGGGACCTTCTTTCCCATTCAGTGATGTTCTCGACCAGGCTTTCAAGTGCATCCTTCACCAACGCACTTTGCGAAATGTAGGTTCCAATAAGAAGGAAGGAGGAGAATTCCCTTGGTGCATAAACTGACTGCAAGAAACTCCAGAGGACAGCTTTTATCAATGATTTTACAGTCGCGCATCTATTGTTGACATTGTATCCCTGTCTGCTCTGATGATGCTGAACCCGCAAAGATCTATTGCAGAGTCTGGGATAAAATTATTAAGTCAGGTCTCAGTGAAGCAGGGCACTGCCGAGTTTGAAACCTCCTTGAACTTATCGCAAAGCAGTTCAAGCTCCTCCATTTTGTTAGCGAGGTGCACTGATGGAAGAGCCTCTTCTTCTCACCAGCACCCCTGCCCTCATGCCTCTCCTTCGTGGTTACCTCTGAGGTTTTGAAAAAGTTTATCGTTCAATTTGAGACAAGCAGTTTGAGGCAAAGCAGTTTAAGCTCCTCCATTTTGTTAGGGAGCGGGCTTAAGTTAGCGAGGTGCACTGATGGAAGAGCCGATTTCAATCCTCTTCTTCACCAGAGTTTCACCAGCACCCCTGCCCAACTGCCTCTCCTTTGTGGTTTCCTCTGAGGTTTTGAAGAAGTTTATAATTCAATTTGAGACAATACCAAGTAGGAAAACCCTTACTGAGGGAGAAGGATATACAACGTGGATCTCTTGAGTAGATGTGGGTCCGAATTGAATCAAGTCCCAGATGAAGTCAGAAGGACGACATGCATGTTGTATCATTGAATTGTTTCTGGACTTTAAATGGCAATTTAAGGATTATATCTAATGTTTAATTTTTATGTTAACACTATTCAGAATAAATTATTCAATCAGAAACACTTAACAGATCCCGTTTTGCTGCATACCACACCCTGCATGCAAATCATGGGGGTAATTTACAACAATTCACCTGCTCTGCATCCGCCGGGTATTTCCCAGGTTTATGCATTTACCAAGTTACATTTTGCATGCTCAGCCAGCCATGTCCATGGTTTTTGGATTTACTTCTACTTCAGTGTAGTTTGGCGAATGCTGGTGAACACTTTTGCATTCACCCCCTTTTAGTGGCGAACCACATAGGAATCAATATTATTTAGGGAGAGATTTCATGGTTTTTGCTAAAGAATTCTGTCACAGCAGTTCACCAGCATATCGCCAGCATTCACCAAACCACTTATTAATGAAACTACCTGCGACTTTCACCAGCAAATTGTGGCGAAATCACAGCAAAATGTATTAGGAAAGTCTGTGGTCACTGGTATTCGCTTAGTAAGTTTTGCTTACTCGCAGGTGTGTCATGTGTGCGTCGTGCATCCGACGAACATGTTTTAATGTCAAGTAGTAAACGTTAGTGTACATAGTAAATGCCCCCTATAAGCGGGGACCAGAGTGTTTCCCCACCTAGATATATAGGCTGCATTTAAAGGGCATCTGAGATCAGCTTTTCCCAGAATACAAACATGGAAATATAGAGGTTGGCTGAATTTGCTGATCGTGATACTGTGCTTGAAAACCATTGTCGAAGCATCCAGGCCTTTCCCTTCTCATAGGGAACTTATGGGTGGCCAAGGGTAAGCTTATTCTTACTTATTGTTTTAATAATTTATTTGGGATATCCTGGTGTCCCCTCAGAGTTATAAGAAGGAGACCAAGGACATATAAATCTTCTGTCCTCATAGAGGCTGGGCACTCAGTTCCTACAATACAACTGAAGTTCAATACTACCTTTACAAAGCACACTGGACATTTTGAAAACTCCTTCATGGATATTTAAGCACCCCATACATTGGTTTTGGTGTACTTATTATTTATGTGGGAAAGCAAAAATCTGTAGTAATCTTTTTTGCTGAAGAGATAATCTGTAGCTTTCTCCTTCTAATTGCGTTGAAGGAGCTGAAGTAAAGCTGAAGGAAAGAGTTAAGCCATTTCTATAAAAGATAAAGTTTCTTATTTTTCATTTAATGATTGTGATTTGGTTTCTGCTGCAGAGTAAGTATTGCTGCTGTACAGCCAAAATTTGAAGGAAATGGATAGCTGAAGAGAATCCCCATAGGCTGCAGTCAGCCAGCATGTAACAGTATGCTCTCGGCCCTGTGAACTTCTATCCCTGGTGATACTCTGCCTGCTGGCTCCAGCCTGACCTTCAACTCGCAAAGGTCGAACCAAGCCACAGGTTACTGTGAAATATAGTAATAGTAATAATTCTGTAATGCACTGCAGTCCTCTGCAGGCACTGAACACTTTCCACCTTGCAGTTAAAGCACTAAAGATGCCTTAAAACTTCACACTCATACCTAAAGCGAGTAAACAAGAATGAACACAAGGCAAATGTGGCATATCTAATATACTACTTCTATTTCCCTCTTTTTATTTATAGACCCTTTTCCATTTGGTATATTTTATTTTTTACAAAGGCAAACACAGAGGAGTTAAGAATTATGAGCAGCCTGATTATTTGCTTATTTTGCTCACTATGTTATAATGCTGCCTGACAGCCGAGATTTAGGAGGGCCTGACTAAAGGAATACAACACATAGAAAAATGTTGGAATAAGAAAGTGATCATAAAGCCATGGTATTAAAAAGGGTGTACCAGTAAATACAAGTCAGAGAATAAAAGAAAGCAGTAAAGTCATACATTCTACCAGGATTTATATTTAATGTGCAATGTTGTTTCACTACTAGGGGTCATGCTATGATTACATATTTTTATTTACTATATTAGGGTCAATTTAGCATAGGTAGAAAAAACTCCCTTCAGTGCAAAAGCAGTCTTGCATGAGGTCATTTTTCTCACAGGAAAATCTTGCATGATTCGGGGACACATGCGAAGGCCCTAGCACTGCGAAAAGCCATGAGAGAATGTTTTTTCTATTCACATGAAATTTTTTTCGCTTGACTTGAAAAATGACAATTTACAAGTTGTGTTTTTTTCATTATAAAATATGCCACCAAAAAAATGAATAAAATTAATATTTTAAATGTCACTACCTACCAGACCAATTTTTCTCCCTTCTTTCCCCCACTGAGTGATGTCATTCTCGGGTCCTATGGATCTTCTCTGGCCCTCGCCTGGTCTTTCTCACCATTGCTGTGGTCTTTCTTCATCATACTGTCTTCTAAAGGCAGCAGCAGTGTCAAAAGAAGATGTTGCAGTTGTCATTTGTTCAACGGGGGGACACTGGTCCACTCCCTTCATTTGCGGAAGTGATGAAGGCTTTTATACCTCAAAGGCAGAGCCTCTGAGGATTCACCCCTATGTGACTAAATACCTCACTGGAGGAGAGGTATATGGAGCTGGATTTTCTGTGGTATCTCCCTCCATACCCCTTTCCACCAGTGATGTATATGGAGCAGATTTTAATATACATATTAGTATAAAAGCCCTGCATCTGCCATTACCCTTGGCTGGAATCTGTGGCAATAACTTACTTTGAGTGGTCAAAGCCATATTGTTCTACAGATGGTGAAGCGTTTGGGTTTTTGGATCCTGGGGAAACTACAATGCCCAGTGCGATACAATTTTGGGTTGTGCAGAGCAATAGTGAGGCTTCTTTATTTTACTCTAGTTGAATTATGGATTCTGCCATGTTAAGCTGGGCCCCTTTAACAGTAGGTACCCTCTGATTTTTAGTTAACCTTGGATTGTCAAAAATGGACACGCTTAATTAGAGAAATGTTACCTGTACTTTAGCTGGTGACACAAAGGGTTCCCAGAACTTCTCAGATCCATTGAAGACCTAAGACAATAATGGTAGCAACTGCGTATTCATGTCTCATCAACAGCATATTAATTAACATAACAAATATATTGCAGTACAAAATTGGTAAAAAAAAAACTTGGTACAAGCTGGTACTCCAGCTGTCAAGCTATTAGCTATATGACAGTGGTGCGGCTTCAGAGCTTTTACCTGCCTAAGCACTTCTTTGAAGGAATGACTTTCTTTATTTAACAATGATCCATGTTTCCTCTTCAGTGACAAAAGCCTGTGAGGAGCTCGGAGTAGGACATTTAAGCGTTCACACTTATTACCAGCCACACAGCACATGCCAGCTTCACAAATGTCTGACCATTTCATTGCTTATTATAGTTACCTTGTTTGCTCTTAAAGTGGACCAACACCCACGGGTGATCGGCCCGGGAATCTATAAGATTCCCGGGCCGATCACCCCCCACCCCGCGGGACATCCGAGATCGGGATGTCCCGCGGGGTGAAACCCCCCCAAACACCCCAAACTCCTTACCTTATCTTCGGCGGCGGCCGGCCGCCGCCGCCTCCCTCGCGCTCCTGTAGGCGTGCGCGCGCCCGCGCCGGCCGTCTGCGAATGGCCGGCGCGGGCGCGCGCGCGTCAAAAGTGACGCGAGGGAGGCGGCGGCGGCGGCAGCCGCTTAGACGTTCCTGATCCTCGCTTGTACGTCGGCGCTGGGAGCGGGGAGAGGTGAGTTTTTCGGGGGGTTAGGGGGGGTTTCACACAGCGGGGCACCCCGATCGGGGGTGCCCCACCGAAGTGGACCAAGACCCAGGATAGTCAAAATCCTGGGTGTTGGTCCACTTTAAGGCCTAAGCCGCTGCTGTCTGGTTCACTCAGTGGGGTTCTTAAGAAATTGCCTGTTTTTTCAAGTGAAATGCTGTGCCAGAAATTGTGCCGCTAATGTTATTAAATATGTTTTAACCATAAAGCACATAGTGCTTCAACATCTGCACGAGTTATGTAGGTGTCCCAGCGCTGAAGAAAATGTAACATAAATAATGTGAAACGTAAACCTGTCATTTTAGATGTCTATTTTTCTGGCCCTCCTCAATAGTAATAATAATAACTAGTTTTGAAAATGCTGTTAGTGAGGCTCTACGACATGTTATTTAGAGTGGACCTACAAGACATGTGTCGCCCCAGCCCTTGTCTTATCCCATTTCACCGCCTCCTCCCACATTAAAGTGGAACAAAACCCAGGAATTTGACTTTCTCTGGTTTTCTCCCAGTCCCTCGGGACATCCCAAATTGGTGAAGCCCCCTAGAACACTGCCATTCACTCACCTCTTCTTCAATCCAATGTCTAAAGTGTGGGCTCTCGTCCAATGAGAGCCATCTGCAGTGACAATGTCATTTGGCAAACGGCTCTCATTGACTAGAATGGGAAGTGCATGCATCCCCTGCATACCCGTTGCAGCAGTGCAAGCTTTCCTTTGATATCAATCAGAGGTAGACAGCATCATTGGACAAGAGGCTGCACTTGCACAGTTGGGAGTGGGGAAAGCTGAGTGTTTATGAAAGAGGACAAACTTAACAGTGTGGTTAGGCTGCATTTTAGTTGTTAAGCTTCAAATTACACATCTGTAAAGCAAAAGAGATAATATATTTTACTGCAAAAAATAAAATTACATTTGGTGACATCTAAGTCCTGCATTTATAATAATTACAAGTGACAATGCAAGTTCTGTACAAATGAATGTGTTTAATGTTACATAAAACACTTCATTACAGTTCTGCCCTTTGTGATCTATGGGATCTTAACCTACAGCACCACTGTAAAACGACGCAGTGCACATTTTATTTTATTCTGCTGATGCAGGGCCGGGATGGCCTTGCTAGAAAAGTAGTGGCGGCTGGGAACAGTATATTATAGTTATTACAATATGGTTGTAGCACTCTGATATCTCTATCAAATAAAGTCCATAGAAAATAGAAAGCACAGGAATGGGTTCTAAATACCCCTGGTACCCCTGCCTATGGGTACCTGTAGCAATCCTAAAAACCAATAGAGTGGGGCAAATGAACACCAAGAAAAAGTATATGCCGTCAAAAATCTTTTTTAATGCTCAAAAAGATGAATAAGTGAAACAGTGCATGATATATACAGTGTAGACAGTTCTATGGCATAGCAAAAGTAGCATATCATGAAGCAAGACAATGTAGCATTCAAGATAAAACAGGGTTCAATACTCCAAAGCAATATCAGACATATACAGAGGTATTGTGCAAAAGAATTATGCAAGAACATGAGTAAAGTATGGCAGAACCCTATTTATACTCGGTTTTGAGCTAGCATAACACTTACAGCAGTATGAGAATACAGATCACAGAGAGCTGACAGACTGACCGCAGGACAGAACCTCAACGTTTCGATCTAGGGAGATCTTTGTCAAGAGGAAGCTTCCATACTTTACTCATGTTCTTGCATAATTCTTTTGCACAATACCTCTGTATATGTCTGATATTGCTTTGGAGTATTGAACCCTGTTTTATCTTGAATGCTACATTGGCCCTTATTTATCACGGGCTAGCGCCAGGTAGTGTCTGACGAGCGCCAGGTAGCGGCAGCTAACGGCGACTACCGACTCAAGTACGCCCGGCGGCGGTCACAATGACGCATTTATCAAGCAAAATGAGGCTAGCGCCGGCGAGAGCGACGGCTAGCGCGGCATTCATCATGAAGCCGCCTGGACCGAACAGCGCCGCTGCAAATTCCTTCACAGCGCCAGGTATGAGCTGTCGCTCCCTGGCGATGTCCAATGCATTTTAATGGAGCAATCTATAATTAATCATAATTAATTGGTATTAATTTTTTTTTTTTTTTTTTTTTTTTTTTAATGTCAAAAATTCGGAGACCACTTCTGCAATGTTAGGATTTATTTTTAAGTAAAAAAAACAGGTCTGAGATTAATGTATTTATATTACAAAATGATTCTAAAAACATGTATAATGTTACATTCAAAAAATATGGTTGTTTAGGGGTTAAAAACTAGTTAATACCCATCGCCGCCAGCGCTCTGGGGTTTAAACAAGGAATGGACAGCGACAGCACATTCGGAGCGTGATTTGTTAATGAATATGAAGCTAGCCGTTCGCTCTGGCCATTCGTTGTCAGGCGCTCACATACAACGCTGAACCTGTGAAACAGCGACCCCCCAGCCCGTATTCAACATTACCGCACACCGACTGAGTCGCTGTCATCAAGCTAACGCCGGCCAAGCACAGCGAATACTGGCTGGCGCTGAAAAAATCATGCTACAGTCGCTCATCTGGCGCTACCTGGCGCTATTAATGAATCGGCCTCCCCGTCTTGCTTCATGATATGCTACTTTTGCTATGCCATAGAACTGTCTACACTGTATATATCATGCACTGTTTCACTTATTCACCTTTTTGAGCATTAAAAAAGATTTTTGACGGCATATACTTTTTCTTGGTGTTCATTTGCCCCACTCTATTGGTTTTTAACAGTATATTATGGGACAGCTTCTACCAGGAGCTCTTGTCCATCTTCACCAATCAAAATGGGAGCATTTCAAAGGCCAGCAACTTTGAAATGCTCCCATTCAGGAACAGGGATCGTGGGTGCGATAGGTTCAACTTCTGCTTTTTCCAAAATTTGCGGGATGGAGAATTGAATGCTTCCCTGGGATTATGTGGAATGGCTTGGTGGTGCTGCTGCAGGTGCTGGAGATGGTGGGGTTTCCATATTCCACGCCGTTGAGATCCTGTGAGGCTGCTTTGGCCCGCTCAGTCCCTGGATGTGGGGGCAGTGGCAGCAATGGGCTGAATGCTGAGGGTTTGCACCCTTCTTCTTCTGCTAGATGCCTGGGGCTGTGTGACCACCAGCATCTATCTCTGAACTGTGATGGCCTTCAGTCCATGTAGGGCCTAGGACCTCGTCATCTTCCCTGGCATCCTCTTCCACGCACTCTTACCTGCTAGCCTCCCTCTCAGCCTCAACACTGCAGAAAGCTGCAGCAGTTGGCACTTGGGTTTCATCATCATCTATCAGGGTGTCCTGTGATGGTACACTGTCCACTTCCTCATTCTCCGACAGAAGCTCTTGGGCATCCGTTAGCCCTAGGTCTGCAACTGGGGCAGGTGGATGGTCCATGCAATCCCATGCAGACCTACCATCACAGAGAATTATTGACTTCTGACTTCCTTGCAGATTTTATGGGGGCGGTGGGGGCTGGGTGAGGTGGAAGGCTCTGCACTCTTGGCTACAGTGGAGTAGGTGGAAGAATATCCCCCGGAACTGGTAACACTGCGTACCATGGCCTTATTTTGTTTTGGCTTCACCACTCTGCCAATGATTACAGATTTGGTATAAGGGGACACTCTCACCCCAGTCTTTACAGATAGGTTTGGTATAAGGGGACACAAACACCCCAGTAGTATATGGGGGGTACACAATCACCCCAGTCTTTACAGATAGTTTTGATATAAGGGGACACTCTCACCCCAGTCTTTATAGCTAGTTTTGATATATGGTGGTACACACTCACCACAGTCTTTACAGATTTTGGTATAAGACAGTTTTGGTATAAGGGGACAATCTCACCCCATTGAATACAGATAGGTTTGGTACAAGGGGACACTCTCATCCCAGGCTTTACAAATATGTTTGGTATAAGGGAACACTCTAACGCCAGTATTTACAGATAGGTTTGGTATAAAGGGACAATCTCACCCCAATCTTTACAAATACGTTTGGTATAAGGGGACACTCTCACCCCAGTCTTTACAGATTTGGCATATGAGAGTAAACACCCAGTCTTTACAGATAGGTCTGCAAACCCATTAATTACAGGTAGGTTTGGTATATAGGGGTACACAGTCTTTACAGACAGGTTTGGTATAAGGGGACACTCTCACTCCAGTGAAAACAGATAGGTTTGGTATTTGGGGGTGCACAATCACCCGAGGCTTCACAACTAGGTCTGCTTTAAGGGTTCACACAATCACGTCAGTGCTTAGAGCCTGATGAGAGATAAGAGGACACCCAGACCCCAGTAGTGACAAGCCAGTGCTATTAGTGCAGTAGTAGTGACGACCCCCGGTCCAACCCTACACTAGCCCTGCTCCAGCTGCTATCCCTGACTAAAGTTTGCCTTGAAAAGGGCAGCTTCTTAAACAATAAAGCCTATCTGTCCCTAAACCACTGCAGCAGGAACCTCTCCCAATCTATAACAGCTCTGCGAGATGGCGCTGAGAGATGAGGGCCCTGCTTGCTATACGGCAGGGTGACCTGTCCACCAGGGTCAATGGACGGAGGGGACGGAATTACACTGATTGGCTGCTGTGCAGCCATTCGGCGTTCTTCCGGAGTCTGGCCCGAACACCTAGAGCGCTCACAGATTTCTGCTTTAAAAAATTCATGTTCAGCTCAGAACGCTAGAAGTTGGATCTGCTCATCACTAATACCTTATTATTTGATTAATCTTTATTACTGCTTACTGTGAATACTGATCTCTGGACAGCATATAGCATAGCTGTTGTAGGGGGCTTTACCCTGCTAGGCTCTCTTAGTTAAATTGTGGTATGTTAATTAGACAATATTGACTAGCACTTTAGTTCTGCTTCAAGAAATTTAGGTGTAGAGTAAAGGGTGTATTTATTAAACCGGACCTTCACCCTGAATAACAGCATATCTTATATGTTTCCCCCACCCTGTACATACAGATTGTCCACATTAAAAATCATCCTACCTGCATCTACCGCATTTTCTGAGCCTTTAAACATCTAAGATGGCGGTACATGGAGTCTCATTCTGCCTGCAGAGAGGAAGTGTCTTTTGACTGTGCACTCTGCATTCTGGGATTGCTGTCCTTTTCCTTACCCCAGCCCTGCTCTGTCTGTTCAAAGCACAGCTATAACCCATCCCCCTGCACTTTTGCCCCCTCTCCTCAGCATGTGATGCTTCTGAGGCAAGATGGCGGCACCGGAATTCTAGAGGCCTGAACAGAGTTGCAGCCCAGCAGGGGAAAGAATAAAGAGTGACTAAAAAACGTAAAATATATTAATTTTAGATGCCGGGGAATAGTTTTTTAAGGGTTTGGACTTTTTATTAAATGATGCTGAAAGTCTGGTTTAATATTTGTCTTTTTTTCATTTATTGTGTTGGGGATTATTAGATTAGCCAGTGGTCTGGAGCACACATTTAGGATAACAGGGGATTTATGTTATGTTGATTTGATATCTATTCAAACAGCAAGTGGAAGGGTACCCCTGCATCTTGTCAGTATCAATTTACACAGTGGGTATCCCAGACATGGAAGTAATGACAGTAGACCAAAAGTTTATTTTGACTAATCCACTGGAACTAATGACGGAAGTCTCATTCTAAATCTGCTAAGTCCCTGGCAGGTAAGTACCTTATTCATAGGCAGCAGCAAACTCAGGCCTTTACCTCTGTCCCGTGAGCCGTAAAATGGGACATGGTGTAGTTATATTGTAAAAAGCCAACTGGCTCCCTGCTGTTGTTTTACATTGTAATTGTGAGGTTCATGGCTGCTGTTACAATGTAGCAAGGCTTGCTCTCTTTTGTGTTACATTGTATAAGCAGCCATGTTACATTGTAATCAGATTGCAGCTGACTGACAGCTTTCTATATTGTTTGAGTGATCTCTTTATCGTGCCGCTGTAATGGGGAGCTCTCCTGTGCATGACATTTACACTTGTCTTCAAGGCACAAACTGCTGAGGTGAAAGGCCCTTAGATTCACCCTACATCCTCTCTGAGTATCCTAAGTGAAATTACCCTGATCCTCCATGTACAACAACCAATGAAGTTAGTGAGTCTTCCATCCAGCCTCCCACACTATTACACCCATCTTTAAAGATAAAGTCCATTTATATGTGCTTTTCCTAATATCTCAGCACTGGGCAGTCCAAGAAGGGACTAAAGGATGCACCTACATTACCGCCCCACCGCCCGGTCAGTCATCCCCCAGTTTGTGAACATGCATTTGTAAGTTCCTGGACTATGGAGGCTCCCATTATTTTCAATGGGAGCTGGCTATGCACAGTCCACACCCACCCATCAGCCAGAACCCTGAAGCTCAGCTACAGTTTCCACAAAACGGCAGGCGACCAATTAGCTGCACAAAAGTGGCAGAAAGATAAGCGGGTTCCTCTAGTCACCTTTTGGACTGCCCAGATCTGGAGTATTAGGAGCTTAAAAATACTGAATTGACCAGTTTAAATATATATTTTATATTATATATATATATATTTTAATATATATTTTATATTTGTGGTGTTTGGCAAGTGGTGCAATTTAGGCAAAATAGTGGCATTGGCATTTTACAATTAACAATTAGTCAAGTCTATTACAAAATTGTGATAACCGTATATATTAAAGGTCAACACTTAATAATAGAACACATAAATCTCTCTCTTGTCTAGCAAATGGCAGGATATCATAATCAAAAGTAATTAGGAAGAAGGATGAGAATTCATTATTTTCACACATGGAGAAAATTGACTTCTGTGTAAAACTGCTGACTGTTTTATGGTAATATTTTAGATTGAAGTACGGTTTGAGACAACATGCTTTGATGTGTTGTAACAAATCTTCTAAATGTGCTAGCAATGCAGATATAGCTGGAAAAAAAATAATCTGCTTTGATATATCTTCACTCGGTGACCCATTTTGCAATTTAGTAGAATGTACTTCAAAAATAACTTTAGTGTAGGAGCAAGTCCAAAAGATTGTTTCTAAAACACTGAGACTTCCACGTAGGTCAGGCGTGTCAGGGGACACAAAAATGATTGCTCCCTACGGCATACTAATTGCCCTGATTATAAAGGCAAAGTCAGATGGATGGTCAGGCTGGCGCTGCTCTGACAAGCTGCTTATGCAAAGCCCAGAGTTGGGAAAGGTAAAAAAATGACATAGTGCATTGGTCAGCAATGTATTCGGAACACATAATAGCACAGAGTTGCTGAGGGCACTATTAGATTATCCTCGGGACCTTTGTGTCGGGTCTTAAACATGACTATAAACTGAATGCTGTCTTCACAATAGGGCTGTAAATGAATTCTCAATCTAATCAACTTCCAGAGAAAAAACATAATGGGGATCATTTATCAGACTCCTGGCGAGATGCTGGAAACTTCTGCCAGATCCTTCCAATGTGATAACCTGTTTATATAAACATGTCTCTTTTACCCTCTACATGAAATTAATAATTGCTCCAATTTTTAAGGAAAAAGAGTGTCAAGGATAAACGTGGAGAAAAACAGAAAAATACTCCTATCCAGGGACAGTTTTTAGTCTGTGTGTCCCAGGGCAAAATAAAGCTATGAAATATTGTATTAGCAACATAGTCAAATTCAATAAATATATGTTAAAAGCGAACAAAGACCCACTTTTCCTAGCCCTAAAGTCTAATATGCTCCAGGGTTATTTAACATCCCTCCCTGGGGCATTCCAAATTGGGATGCACCAATTTGTGAATCCTCATGGGATGTAATTCCTCTGGTGGCATCTTTAGCACTCCTCCATCCAATATGTTCAACCCCTCTCACTAATTCACTCTATCACAGACAGTGGCTGGAGCTGGTAGTGGGCCTGACACTGACAAAACTTAACAGCAGCTATAAGGGCACCAGATACATGATGGTGCTGGTGACTGAATATCTAGAACTAGCAGCTAGCAGTCCTAGTCTGTTAATAGTCCAAAAACTGTGATCCAGATGTGGCAAGTTCAGTAACTGTCAGTCTCCTCGCCTTTCCTGCCCTTTAAGGCATCGTGAGCGCGCCATACCACGGACTGCATGCAGCAGCAGACATGCTCGGCTGCATGGTTTTAACAGAGCAGGCTCTTCTTCTGTCGCATGCTCCACAGTGACACCTGCTGTTCAGCCCATTGGAAGTGCACAAGGCCTAGAGTGTAAGCTCTTGGACTTGATTTCACTTCCTGGTGTCCTGAGTTTGAATGGACAGGAAGTGACTTCACCAGACTCTGGCACATCCCTCCCTGTGCTGATTGATAGCCCTATTTAAGAGGACAGCTGGCCTACAGCCAATGCTGTGTTATCAGCTTACTTCCTGGATTTCCCTGATTCCTGAATACCTGATTGAATACCTGGATTTATACACTGACCCCGGATTCACCCTTGGACTCTGCTCAGACTTTTTATTTGCTCTTGGAGTTTTTTCTGCTTCACTTCGCCCCATACCTGGAGCTCAGCTCAGCTCTCCCCATGATTGTAGCCAGGAGGCTTGACAGTAACACAAGTTCAATAGATGTGATGAAGACATAAAGACAAGGCCAGTTCTGCATCAGAAAATGAAGAGATGCGGTCACATAATGACTAGGTTGGCAATGACAGCCTTTTGGAAATTGTGAACTTAACTTATTCTTTGATCCTTGACCCTGACTATGTTTTCTACTTTACTCCTCCACTGGTACATTTGAAGAACGCATCACCTTCACCTCCTTTGGACAATCAGGCATCCTTCACCATTCTCGTGCCACTTCAGCTTTTGTTTCACCTTTGCTTTTGCACCTGAACAAAAGATGGTGATCATCTGGGACTTTACAGGTTAAAATGAGCCCACAGGCTGTTAAAAAACTGACATATGACTTATAAATATTTTTGGGCACCTGTTGTTTTTAATTCAGCCAGTATTTTCTTTACCTCTGCAACAATGGTATCTAAATCGCACAGTGGTCTTTTTCTATTCCCCATGTACTGATCCTTTGCAGCCCGCTTGACTCACACCCATTCTAATGTCAGTTCCAGTTCTGACAACATGCTCTGGTGCACCTTTGTTTGTCTATTACTGATAAATGAAGAAAGAAGCTGGATGCAAGAGCAAACACAATGGTTAGACAGGCATGGTTTTGAGCAAACAGTGCTAATAAGTCAAAAGGAAGCTGGAAGCAGGGGCATGCTCAGTAGTTGCTAATAAACATTGCTAATAAATTAAGGGGAAAGCTGAATCATGTCCGGTAGTTGCATTTGGGCAAGTATTGTTAATAAATCAAAGAGGAAGCTGGAACAAGGTACACCTACAGTAGTTGGAGACAGAGCACTTTTGGGTAGTAAATCTAAGAGGAAGCTAGAAGCAGGGGCACACACAGTCGTACAGGAAACACTTTTGGGTGGCCACTTCTTATAAATCAAGGGGGAAGCTGGAAGGGGGGCCACACACCACTGTAGATGTACAGGGAGCACTTTTGGACCGCCACTGCTGATAAATTGAGGAGGAAGCTGGAGATGGGGCACACACAGTATTTGTACTGGAGACACTTTTGGGCATGAACCATAATACTAATAAGTCAAAGAGGAAGCTGGAAGAAGGGTCATACACAGTAGTGGTACGTTTTGGTGGCCACTTTTGATAATCAAGGGGGAAGTTGGAGGCAGGGGCACAAACCGTAGATGTACAAGGAGCACTTTTGAACTGCCATTACTGATAAATCAAGGGAGGAGCTGGAATCAGGGGGAAACACATCTTTTTGGACAATTTTATAAAATCAAGTAGGAAGCATAAAGCAGGGGACAAAATGTGCTTTTGTGCAACCATTGCTGAGAGATTTAGAAGGATGCCTGAAGCCGGAGCACACTCCATATCTGGAGTGAAAGCATTTTTGGGCAATCATTACAAGAAAATCAAAGAGGAAAAAGGGACACGCACAGTAGAAGCAGGCAGTAGGGCATGCACAGTATTGGGAAAGGGCAGGCCTTTTGGGAAAGCAGTGCTAATTAGTCAAAGAGGAAGTTAGAAGCAGGGGCATGCACAATTAGCATCAAAGATGGAAAAATTGAGACAAGTCATGATGATGAGGCCTACGGGGGGGGGGGGGAATTAATCTTTCAGAAGGAAAATTGTATACAGTATTTTAAATGTTCTTCAACCCTAGCAGAATCTTACACGAGTATATTTCCAGGGGAGGGCTCCAAAGTTTGCCTTCCTTTAAATTTCATTCCTCTATGACCACACAAAAAAGTCTGGTCTAACAGCCACTCTGTCCCCTTGTTCTCTCGCAGAGCAGGCTGAAGACCTATAAAGCTGCACCAGGACACACTCCTCCCAGCTCAGCCATGCCCATAAAGGAAAGGCAAGCCCCCGGCTTTGCTTAGAATACATAAGGTATTTACATATAACCAGAGATTTTGAGATGCTTTGAAATGGCTAATTTTACACTTTTCCCATGGGGATAAGAGGGAGAACATGTTAGCACTCCCAAGGTCATGATCCAATAGGTAGACAGGTCCTGGCAGAAAAAAATTAGACATTAGAAAATAAAAACCATTCCCCTAGACATGTACTGGCTATCCAACGTGGCAGAGGTTTTTACATTTCAGGAGTGGATAATTCCAAATGCACTGCAAAATTGCCAAAAATATGCCTTTTAACTGATTTACTAATGAATTTCTAAGATGTGTTCTGTTCGTTATGACAAATTGCTTGTTGAAGTAGCTTGAGAACAAAAGCAGCATGGGAGTTTTTTTGCATCCATTACCCAGTAATCTCATTTTACTAAAACCACATTTATTCTGCCTTAAGACAAGAAGCAGCCACAAAGAAATCAGATAGGAGAGAACACTTTTAAAATCCCTTCTGAATATTTAAATGTCATAGCTGAGATAAGCCTTTAAACCCAAGCATTATTTTCATGGATTTGCATGAGAGACATACTACAGTGTAAATTGTTTTTTTTTCCTGGACAGTGCTTATTCTGAATGATAGTATTCCTATTACAATTTAAAACATCTTTAATAGGTTGCTGTAATTAACTGCTCAATATAGCCCTCCAATAAAAACTTATAGCACATGAATGCCTCAATAAAGTTATATATTCAAATGTAAATTAAATATGGAGACGAGGATTAATTAATATGAAGATGAACTGATATGCTAGGATCTGGTATCAAATGACTTAGTGTTGGCCAACATTCATTAAGATCGGCTCATGTTTGGTAATACTTTCATTAAAAATAAATGTACATTTTTATTACTGCTTTATGGTGATTATTAAAGTCTTGTTAACTAGAAGATAGAAAGGGAACAATAATAGAGGGCGTTTTGGTGTTCAGACACACTGATTAACCTAGTAAGTTAGTTGGAAACCCTGAATAATTTACCCACCATCTAATATTGCTACTCTTTCCAATATATCAATGTGGTCTTTATTTAAGAAGTGTGTCATTTTGCTGGCATAGCACCAGTTTTTGAGCGCCGGCATCTCCTTCTTTATTTTGCGCTGCTATTTTAACAAAGTGAAACAGTCACAGGGCCAGATGTTTACTTTAAATGTTGCACAAGGTATTGGCCAACCTGTGTCAGCACCTTCTGGACCCGAATGCCAATTATACCAGCGCCAGTAAGCGCCACTTTGTACTACTGTCTTTTGGGCGCTGCGCGGCCACCATATTTATTAATCTTTGGCATGCTGAAAAGTTGGCACTGTATTTTATGATGCTGGTCGACATTTCATCATTACACTTATGGATATCACTGCTGGGGACAAAGGGAACAAACTTTACAGGGCGTTTTAGTTGTTGTCCAAATGACACATTGGTAAGAAAAAGAAGCCATGAAAAACGATTTTACTAGAAAAAATAAAATGACATTTGGCGACATGTAGGTCCTGGGTCTACATTATTGACGAGTCACAATGCAAGTTCTATACAAAAAGACGTGTGATATTTTTAACTGTGAGGAATGTCCTGATCATTAATACTACACTACTACAACATTTGACTCATGAGTTACAAGCAGAATGCTACCCCTCCAATATATACTCAACTCTGCTACCCACCTCATCTTGCTTCTCCAGTGTTGCTCTCCTGTGTTGTCCCTCCACTACCAAAATCTAAGAAAACTGCTTACATTTCTTAGTAAAGGGCTATTTCCAGTCTATCCCCTTTCTATATTTCATCACTTATCCAATGATACAAACTTGGACCCAGCCTATGATCTGCCCAGGACTTCCTTCTGCCTCAACCCTAATCCTTTATTCGCACTCTCATCTTAAGAACTTTACACATTCTACTTCAGTCCTCTGGAATGTCCTTCCTTATACAATTCTCCATTTCCCAACCATTCAAATCTTCAAAAGTGTCTCACCTATTCAGACAAACCTATCGTTAAGGCAATTCACTTCACAGTCTTGTGTGAACGTCCCCTGAGCCCATCATTGAGAAAACACGAGCTTCTATTTCTGTTGGCTCCCAATCTGTGTTTGCGTTCTGCATTCTTGGCCTTTCTCTGCTGGACACGCTCCTGCAGCCAGCTATTCAGATATGCTGGGGATGGGATCGCACTGCAGACCCCCAGTCCACCTGGAGTCTGTGGTGAACTCCCATCCGCAGTCTGTAAAAATAATTTGGCTCAGAGGTACACCCGGCAGCAGGAAGGCTGGGAATGAGGACCGCGATCATGGGGTGGGAGCACTGGAAGTTAAGTGAATGCAGGCGTTTGCAGGTGGTTCTCACAGCAGGGCATCCTGAATCGGGATGCTCCAAGGGTACTTTATTGGCTGGACTATAGGTGGTTGGTCTTCTTTAACACCATTCGGAGCACTTGTCATAAAGCTGTATATACTACTTGAGACCCAAGCTCTCATCTTGACCGTTACCCTTTAGATCACAAAGGATGAATCCTTGATCCAAATGTATTTCAGTATCAATGTGTATTTGTTGGAATTTTGGTCACATCTTACTCATAAAACCATGTGTATTATAGGTGTATTACTTGTTTTACACTGCTGTTATTTCTGCAATATCTGCGCAATGGAAATAATGGAGCTTTATAAATAATTATAATACAATAAGAGAAATAAAATATATTATGCAGGAAACTACAAAAGGGAAAAGATAAACAAAAAGACATACAAAGGTAAATAATATAAAGAATATAAGCAAAAGAAGAACTGAAAGAAATATTCCTGTACAGAGACAATAAAAGATAAAGCATGCACAATATATTATTCTGGGGCCAAGAGCACAAAGTAAATATGGGAAGGCATGTAACAGATTGGAGCCAAACAAATTGGGGTCAAAGTGTTGGTTGCTTCCTTTTCCAGCAACAGCGCAGATGTTCTAGCATATGGTACACGTATCAAAGACCGCATAATGGGTCATTTAGAGTTTGGACCACATTCTATTAAGGGAGGAAGCAAGGAAACTTTATTAAAATGTAGGGACAATATCATAACAAACCACTAAAATACAGGACAACACTAAATGGAAGCAAGTTATTATGCCCAGATTGTGTATAGGCATCGTTCTTTAATAATGAGCATGTGAATATGTTATCAACTGCCAAACAGTTGTGTTGACAGATGTATGGGAGAATGAATAGAACTGGTCATGTCATTTCCATAACCAGCTGGGCTTTATTTAACAACTTAGTGAGAGTTATGAATGATGATTTACAAAATAGGAAATCCTGCCAATTATTCTTTTCAATGACCTACAGCACCTTTCAGATTTGAGCAAGGCTTGATATGCAGCAAAAAGCAAAGAGATCCAACACAGATTTTTATAAAAAAAAAATAGTAATAATTGCGATCAATCCTGATTAAGCTCCTCTGCCTCCTGCCCAGCAAGCCCAGTTTCGGGCACAACATACACATACACATCACTGTGCAACCAACCCCCATGACAATTGTGCCACTGGTGGTCATGTGGGGGGACGCTTTTGGTTTGTTGGTGATCACTAAGTATGGGGGGCCTGTACAGGGACAATTAAAGGGGGTAATTGCCACTTTCCAAGTTAAGATATTAATCTCCCAGTGAACAGCTCAGAGCTGTAGCTAGCTTCTTTTGCGCCCGAGGCAAGCCCAGAAATTCGCGCCCCCCCCCCCCCCCGCAAAAAAAGAGAAAATGTCTCTCATTGACTTCAATGAAGAGCGCAATTGGCTACATGCCCATCGGCACACACGCTCCTGCCCCAGCCTATATGAATGGATGGGGCGGGAGTGTGCACACAGCCTGAGGATGCAGGGGATTGAAAACAATGAGAGCCATTTGCTGAATTACATTGTCATGGCAAATGGCCCTGATTGGCCAAGAGTCCGCACATGCACCACTGGAACCAGGAAAGGTGAGTGACTACTGACTCCCCGGGGGGTTAACTCAGCAGGGCAATTCAGGGATGCCCCTGGGGCTGGCCAGGCTGGGTTTCGTTCCACTTTAACCCCTTACGTACACACACACACACAATCACCCCCCAAACACTTCATTAGCCCTCACTACACACACTTCACACATATTGTAAAAACATATCAAAACCAATTTGGACAGCCCTAAAGTCTAATGGACTCCAGGGCCAGCCGTTTCCATCTTCTGATTTAGGATATCCCACTGTGTAAAGCCCCCTGGGATAGCCATAAAACTTACCTTTCCATCGATCCCACAGTGCATGTGCAGGTATGCAGAACGGGAGGTTCCTGGCACGTCATTCATTCAGAATTGTTTGCAGGGTGATGCAAAATATTCTAATTTGCTGTAAGCCTGGGCATGCGCCATGGGAGTGAGGTAAGATTTTTGGCATTACCTGGGTTTTCACACACAGGGACATCTCCAGGTTTACCAGCTTTTAAAGTGGAACAAAACTCCAACCTAAAGATTCCAGGGCCAGCTGCTGGCTTTCCAAGGTGCATCCTGATTCCAGATGCCCCACTGTGCGAAACCCCCAAGGCGCCCGTAAACACTCACCTTCCCCCTCTCAAGCGGAGCTTGCGCTGGCTCTCGTCCGAACAGAGCCATTTGCCAAAGGATGTAAACACTGCAATGGGCTCTGACTTGACGAGAGACTGCGCATTCACCATTGGACCGAGGAGAGGTGAGTTTTACTGGGCGAACTGGCGATGCCGTGAGGGCACGGAACAAAACCCGGAAAGACACAATGCCAAGTTTTGTTACACTTGAACCAAAGCCCAGGATTTTCACTATTCTGGACTTTGGTACTTACTAAGGAACAACCAGACTTGTGATGCCCCGCTATATAAAAAAAAACCCAATCTCCCCAAAGACTCACCTTTCCCTCGTCCCACACTGCATGCACAAGCTCACCTTCAATCAGCGCTTCATGCCATGCATTTTAATGCACAGCATAAAATGGCATTTGTATGAGAGCTGTGGCACAGGGTAACAAGGAGCAGTCACATCCCTGGTCTCCCTGCTGTGTGTGACGTGCTCCCACCCCCATACCTCCCAAGTGTCCCTGATTTGGAGGGACTGTCCCTCTGAGTCCATGTCCCGCTGTCCCTCATTGTTCTAATTTGCCCCCCTTTGAGGCGTAACATACAGATCTGCATCAATAAATGATTCATTTGCCTATTCAAAGTGGACCAAAACCTGGGAATGATCCATTCCCTCCCCCCGGGGCATCCAAAACCAGGATGCCCCGCTGTGTGAAACCCCCTAGGTCACCCGTTACACTTACCCTAAGCCCGAGCCAACGGTGCATGCGCAGGCTGCGGCCGCATCCCTGCTATCCCTCTAGCAGGGCACGTACCCGCACTGGCCATTCACGCTCCCTGTTAGAGGGAAGTGGGAGATGCGGCTGCCAGTGCACTCGGAGCCGCTCTGCTGAGACGTCGCTTAGACGTGCATAGCTGAGCGGCTCTGAGCATGCTGATTGGACGAGCGCCCGCGCATGCACTCAAGGACTGGAATGAGGTGAGTTTCCTAGGGCGATCTGGGGGGGGGGGTTCTCACAGCAGGGTATCCCCGATCGGGGTGCCCTGGGGGGAAAGGACCAAAACCCAGGATAGTCGAAATCCTGGGTTTTGGTCCATTTTAAAGTGCTTAGAATGTTTTAACTGTTTTAATTTAGCTCCTATCCATCCCTCAATGAGGGGGTGTGACCTATTTTAACAAATGTCCCTCTTTCCCACCCTGAAAAGATGGTAGCTATACCCCCCAACTCATGGCCGGAAATCGTGGTGACCTGGGGATCTTGGGGGCTCACACAACCGCAGGTTGATTGAGTGACCTTGGGGCATCCCTTTCCAGGATGCCCCAAGGTCACTTGATCAACCGACGGTTGGTCCACTGTAACCCCCCCCCCCCAGTTAACCCCCACAACCCTCCCCACAAGGGAGCGCCTGGAGAGACCACGCCCCCGACTCCCGCACTTGACATGCTGACACGCCGCACTGTAAGGACAAAGGCCGCTGCAAGCAGGGGCGGGGCTCGGCTGGGCTGTGCTAGGCTGGGCGGAGTGGGACAGAGCAGGCTGGGCTGTGCTGTGCTAGACGGGGCTGCACGGGAAGAGGCTGGACCGGCTGGGACTGGGTGGGGCTGGGCTGCGCTGGGTCAGGGATTGCCCGCACACCTATTGTGGCGCACTGGTGGCAGCGGGGGGGGGGGGGGGGGGTTCATCGCTGTATGAAAGTTGATTTTTTTTTTTGTTGCTGGCCACCGCTCCGTACCCGCCCCCAGGCTATAGCTCCGCCCTAGGCACCTGCCTACCCTAGTGCGCCCCCTTGCATGAAGCTCTAGCTGCGCCCAGGGCCGTATTTAGGGTTCATGCTGCCCTAGGCACTACTTAGGCTTACACCCCCCCCCCCCGGCCTTTATTAGCTGTACAGAAATAGCAATGCAGGGAGAAAACCGCATCAAAGACCTAAGGACCAGAAAGCAGTAAGAGAAGAAGAAGATAGAAACCCCAGTAGAGGAGACTGCAACAATGGAGGACAGTGCAGAAAAAAGCGAGAGCAAAATCTGAAAGGATCAGCAGCAAGTGAGTGGAGTCAGTGGACACTGGTGGCAAGTCTGCAGTGATGGCTGCCAGAAGGCCAAAGCAAAACCAAAGGAAAACAGTGTATGTATCATATTCCAAAATATGATGCAGAGGGGGGCTGGAAGCAGCCACATGAACAGCAGCAGGTGCCGATCGGGGGTGCCCCGCTATGTCAAAGCCCCCCAGATCGCTGCAGCAGCTCACCTGACGGCCGCATCCTCCGCCTCCCTCTAACAGGGAGCGTGCCCGCGCCAGTCATTGAAAAATGCCTGGCGCGGGCACGTGCACTGCTACAGGGAAGCAAAGGATGCGGCCATCAGAGCCACTGGTCATCACTGGTCAGAAACTGGAGCGGTGCAGCTATGAGATCAAACCTGCTGGCTGAGAGATATGCACCCTTGTTATTTTCCCAGCCCTTGCACTGGGCATTTAACATAATGTCTGACCTGGCTGCAGCAGGGACTGGAAATGACTGAGCACACACAATGCCTTCTGCAATGTGTGCTATGCCTTTCAGTCTACTTGGTTAAAGTGCCCCAAAACCCAGGATTTCAGCTATCCTGGGTTTTGGTTCTTTCCCCCACCTGGGCACCACCATCACAAATTCCAGGCGGGGATGCAGCTGCTGCTCGCGCATGCGCCATTAGACCGGGTACGAAGGTGAATCTGGATGCCCCAGGCAGAGGGAATCAATTGGCTCAGGAATGTTATAGATTCCTGGGCCAATCTCAGTGGGTTTTGGTCCACTTTAAATTTCTTTTCCTGGGTGTTGGTCCACTTCCGCCGGGCACCCCCGATCTCAAGGTGAGAACGCCCCCGGCGCGGGTGCGCGCGCTGCTAGAGGCATGCGCGAGAGGCGGCGTTGGAACGAGGAACAGGTAGGATTTGCGGGCGTCCTGGGGGGTTTCACCCCGCGGGACATCCCGATCTCGGATGCCCCGCAGGCAGGGAGCTAATTGGCATCGGGTGTTGGTCCACGTTAAAGTGGACCAACACCCAGGGGTGATCGGCCCGGGAATCTATAAGATTCCCGGGCCGATCACCTCCCTCACCGCGGGGCATCCGAGATCGGGATGTCCCGTGGGGCGAAACCCCTCCAAAAGCCCCAAAAACCTTACCTTATCGGCGACGGATCAGCCGCCGCCTGCATCGGCCGTTTGTGAATGGCCGGCGTGGGCACGTGCCCTGTGAGAGGGACGCGCGGGAGGCGGCGGCGGCGGCTTAGCCGTCGCTTGTCCGTCGCTGAAAAGTTACGTTTTTTGGGGCTTTTGGGAGGGTTTCACAAAGGGGGGGGGGTTGGGGATAAAACTATACTGTGCACCCGGGGCTGCCATGCCAATTTCAAAGCAGACCAACACCCGTTTCCAGCTAATGGGTGTGGGTCCGGCTGCATTCAGACAGGTTGAGTGGGCCTCCCGTAATCCTTAACTTATCCCCAGCCAGGAATGCTGCCCCTTGACTGTCCGCCAGCTGAGGGTCGAGGAAGGTAAAAATTGTGGGTGTTCTGGGGGGGGGGCAATGCACAGGGGGGCTCCAGAAATTCTGCATGTGGGGATGCAGAGAAAGCCCTGTTATAGCATGGAGGAAGGTAAGAGAACAGAGATTAGAGGGGGAACCAAAACCTCAGGGGTATAATGCCACATTTTGGTCTGCTTTAAAGCAACAACAGATGAAACAGAAACCATTCACCTTCTCCATTTACTGTGCTTTATAAATCATTGGTGGCTCAATGGTTAATGGCTCCTCTCTCCTCCCTCCCTGTCACCCTGTGCTCTGCCTGCAGACAGTTACCTGATAAAAGATGATGAATGGCCTCCACACAGCTCCTCTGACAGTCCCGCGCTGCACTGCTGAGGGTGACAGGGTGACGTCATTCATCCCCAGCCTCAGAGCTTCTTATCAAGGAAGTGGGTGGTGATTGGCTGCCTTATCACTCACGTGCTGTCTGCACGCAGCAGGGAGAGAGCGAGAGACACGGGCTCTTAACTATTTAATCACCAAATGATGTTCGCCCCTGCCTGATCGCTCTCACATATGCTGACCATCACTGCTGGCAGATGATTTATTTATTTTTTTATTAAATCAGTGCTGGCTGCTGCCCCTATCCCCGCCCCTGCCGAATACGGACCTGGCTGCGCCCGAGGCCAGTGCCTCATTCGCCTCATGGCTGCTACGGCTCTGGAACAGCTGTTTGGGTCAGTGGTTTCTTAATGGTACCATGTATAATAAATACAACCCTTTACAATAATATAACAGTATTGGTGGTTATAAAGCTTTATATACTACTGCATGTGCTGATGACATGTCATGTGCTTACCTTATATAATTTGAACTTGAGTACGAGGATCCCTTTTATTCATTAATTAAAGTAAATAACAAATTAAATATATGGACATTTTTAACAGCAAAAAGTCAACAAGCCCAATCACACATTAGCAATCCCATGCTACCACCCTACCCTGCCACTGAGGTTACAACAAAAAAAACATTTCCTCACTCGTGGTCCAGCTTGGTTCTCCTGCCATTTGGGATCCTGTGCACTGCCATCCTGATTGAAAGCACTGGAGTAGTTTCCCCCAGCTCTGTGCCCGCACCTGGAGTGTGGGGATGCCGCTTTCTGTGTGACAGCCACATAGACCCCTTCGAGCAGCGCTGGACCGCGAGTCAAGAGTTTCTTTTTTTTTGTAACCCCCCCCTTCTTACCTCAGCACCAGAGTAGGGTGGCAGGGTGGGGGGTTCTGGTTTAAAGACAAAAAAGAACTGCAATGTCATATATTGTCCCTTGTTGTGATTTTTACAAGTTTTAGACAAGCTAGAAAAGTTGCACCAGTCTATAAGCCAAATGGTAAGTCAACAATAAAGCCAATAATAGTGTGCACACTAATCCCAGCACTCAAAACTCAATACACTGCAAGAAAAGAGGGACACCCACAGTACCCTCTAAAAAGTGCCAAGGATGAAACAGTTGCACCACTTTAAGGGTCTAAAAAAAATTCAAATTTATTGACTAATTACATATATTTACAATCACAATGAACATGAAGACTACACAATAACAACTACATGACATAAACATTTAAAACCACAAGGGGGCGCTGGAGGTCTGTCTCAGTGCAAAAAGTAAAATACTCTCCATTAAAAGTGTGTATCCAAATCCTATATACTATAACTAGTATGCTCTCAGATGCAAAAGTGCAAAAATACAACAAAAAATGTGCTAAACCCACCTATTCATCAATTCAGATCCACATGAGTGTACAAAAATAAAGCAGAATAACATACCATTGAGCAGGAAAACACGCCGTGGTGATGGAAGTGAAAGAGAAAGAAATGAACAAAAGTGCATACAGACCAACCAGACGTGGACCCCCCCACAGGTAACAACGCCGAGCGCGTTCGTAGTGTCTCCTGCACTACTTCAAGGGCGAGTGAGTGCAGACACCTACCCCACCAACTGTTTCATCCTTGGCACTTTTTAGAGGGTACTGTGGGTGTCCCTCTTTTCTTGCAGTGTATTGTTGTGATTTTTAGTAATGGGTTTGTTATTAGGATAGAAATAAATGGGTTTTGCATAAGTGTGCCAGGCTGTACCATTTAGTATCTGCTCAAATGGCTGGTGATCCAGGTTTACTATTGTGCAAGTGGTAGCATAGCTTAGTGCAACCAAGCATGGCCACGGGGAAAATCATTTAGTACATTTCAATTTCTGTGAACATGCAATGGGCACAGTGGAAATGATGGGGGCCAAACACATCAAACCCAACTTGATGATATCTGTGACCTGACAATGTAAAAGTGTTTTTAAACTTCTTCAGGAAATCTAATTATTTTAAAATTAATATCACAAAACAGTCATAAAATCTTTCCTTTTATTTGTAATATTGCTTTTTTTAAGTCTGGGCAGCGTTTCTGTTTCCTATCATTCTTCTTCTGTGAAGGGACTAGGCATAAAGGCTAGCTAATACCACTAATACCTAGAGAGAGAGCACGGGGAGCATAGTCTAGTCAATTCTGCATGTTTCTGAGTCCCTGATTGGGAATGGTGACAGTCTTTTTTATTCCAGGATGGTTAACAAACCATCACAAACAAGACTGCAGATTTATATTGCAGGAATGATGTGTTGACCAGACAACTAAACCAAATCATTGGTTACAATATAACAGTTGTAAAATTGGATCTGCTGAGTTTTCTTGCTCCCTAAATATGACAATAGTGTTCCTGTTTTTAGGATGAAGGGGCCAAAAGGATGGTAAATGCAGTATGTAAGGCCTCAGATATAAAGGATATCTCTAGAGATAGATATGCTCTGCTTCCTCCAACAAGTGATTCAACCAATCGGTTATACACAGGACTGGATTATGAGGAGGGTGCAAGGGGTGCACGCCCCGGGGCCTCCGCCACTTGCCGTGCAAAAGGGGTGTCCACCAACCTTTGGGTTATGTTCTGGTGCAGGAGGCTTTTCATTCATTCTTTGGCCTGACAGCCCACGGGGCCGGCAGTAGGGGCCCCCTGCCCATCGGGGCAAGCCTTTTATTGTTTTGGCAAACAAGCAGCCAAAGCTACCACAGGGCAGGATGGAGAGTCTATAGCAGCAAAGCTGCCGCCAGCAATGCTACAGTGATGGGTAGGTGCAGAGCTGTCAATCGGTGGCTGCTTACTGCTTTGCCCCCAAGCACAGCCGCTAGTAGCTCTACTGTGGGTTACTACCCCCCGCTCAGAATGGCAAAGCAGGATTTCCCGATCAGCACGCACAAGGATAGCATAAGGGACCCGATCTGATGTCCCAGTAAGTAGGTGGGTGCCAGACAAACACCAGTCAGTTTCTTGGCTAGACTATTATTTTAAAGGAAAAAATACAGTATCTGGGTCCTCCACCAAATTTTGTGCCCAGGGGCCTCCACCACACTTAATCCGGCCTTGGTTATACAGTATTCCTATTTTTTATTTAGCAATTGATAATTTAAACTGGACTAACATCCTTACAACAAACAGTGATCCTATGCATTCCTTCCTCAGCGCAATTCAGATTGCTGCACATGAAAATTAATTTACCTTTTTGTAACTCCTGCTGTCGTCAATTTTCCTGCCTAACGGCATCCTATGGATCTGCCAATGGCCTGCAAAACGAAAGCGTGCTTGGTTTTCTGCTGCTTTGCTTTGTGAGTTATGTCTGTGAAGTCCAGGCAGCAGCCTGGCTGGGATGCTGGGAAAAGAAAAAGTCTACTGAGTGCTCCAAGATGGCTATGACCAGGAGGAAAATCGGTGAGGCTTTGAGTGGATGCAGGAGAAGTACTGACAATGATTCAGTATCATGCATGCAGATGGGGTTTTAGGTATGGTGTTGGTCCACTTTAACACTGTACCTAGATTCAGTTATTATTTTTTGTGCTGCGCTTGTTCTTCACCTTTGTCCAAGTCTCAGCATCCTTATCTACTGAAGTGCAGTAAATCCATCCAATGGTTATAAGGTATTCTCCAAACATGACCACTAAAAAAAGAAAATGCATATTGCCATGTATCACTTACACAAATGATATTTGAGTAGTATACGGTAACCATCAGCAGCTCATTGAGGAAATATTTTTTGATTGGTGTGTGTTTACCTTTGGCCTTTCGTTATGTGAAAAAGCTGTAAAAGCTGGTTAAGGGAAGAAATTCCAGTTTCGTTTTCAATTAGTTTCACTTAAAGTGGACCAAAACCCAGGATTTTGACTATCCTGGGTTTTGGTCCTTCCCCCTCTTGCTGGACTATTCATTATTACATCTGTATGAGGACAGAAGTCTATGGTGCACCCAGAAACTTTATGGTAAATCTGAATATGTGTTTAGCAGTTTAAAGTTTCAGAACAACTTGACTTGCATTGCGTAATTAGACTCCATGGAGGCAATTTATCACTGTATATGTGATTTCTGATGTGTCTGAATTGGTTTAAACTAACCTATGTAAGTCTTGTTTAATACCCTGGCCTATACTCGTAAATACTTTTACTTAATATTTATTTTTATTTCATTCAGTTACAAATGGCTCAGCATTGACTGAGAGGGGGGTCTGCTCGCATTAATCTATCTATTTTCTCTTATCAGGCTGATTCAGCAACCCAGTGTTAATTTTTACCTGGTGCTGAATCACACCCAATATAGAAAATAAATTACAGTTTTCTCTCCTAAAAAGTAGTTTTCTCACCTGGTGCTGAATCAACCTTAATGTGTCTGAGGTAAAGCAGCAAGCAGCGCTGACAGGCTGGAGAGGGGAGGAAGGAGTTCTTTAGACAAGCATATGGAACAAGATAATATATATATATATAATTTTGTAACTGATAAGGGTGAACCCTTCCACCCCTGCCCAACCTTTCAGCGCTACTCTGTGAGGGAGACTCTGGCCACGCCCCCTACTCTTGGTCAATTCTGGGCTATGTGTAGCTGAATGAATCATTGCCGGAGGGTAACAGGGGGAGCTGCTGCACAGCCAGGGGACAGGCGCTGTGGAAATGGCGGAAACCTGAGTTTTGAGTACAATCTGTTCTTTTTTCTTTTTTTTTTCAAAGTGGGGTCTCCCAATTTGGGATAATACAGACTAATACAGACACCAGGACAGTATGAATCCTAGTGATAGGTCCACTTTAAGGACTATCACCTTCAAAAGATGTGCTTGCTGAATACCAATATGAAAGGAAAGCTACATTTTTTATTTTAATGTGTCAAAATTAAATTGCAGAGAAATGATTTAGAAAAATCTATTTTGTTAGTTCAGTGTAAAAACATCCACACGGTTATTTAGTGTTCTATGTTAATAAAACATGAACATTTTAAGAGGTTAAATACTTTTCAGGTGAAAAGCAAGTGAATTGGACATGAAGTATAGTTCTTAACCGAGTGTAAGTGTAGTAAGCACAGTGTTTAGTGTTGGTTGTCATTTGTTAAACACAGTGTATTATACAGTAACATAACCAACAAAGAGGGGAAAGGCATCAAATGTTTTGCTTGATTATATGTGATGATTCTAAGCCATCGCTTTTGTCAGTAACAAAAGGGAAAATGATCATGCAGTAATATAGGTTATTTGAGTTGTTCTTCAAAATGCATCATTTGCACATCATTTTCTGTATTTTATAAAGGTTTGCAGCATTCATTTTAAAGTCTGCATACAGGTTTTTAAAAAGTGTGAGAAGAATACGATTGAATGGACCAGCAAGAATGTTTCTAGGGAGGGCGAACAAAGTGATCCTAGCCACCATGTTTGCTGCAGATGAGAGAGGACCACTGTTATTGGTGCAGAGCATAAGACAGACCCTATTGGCCTGATGCAGAGCCTCCTCTGAACTGACCTTAAAACCTTCCGATTGTCCGGGGCTCCCGTTTGAATCGTGGCTCAAATGTGATGCAGAGCCTCCGTCGGAATGGCTCCCTAACTGATCCGTCAATTTCACTTTACTCGGAAAGCTTTTTTTGCTCTCTCAGGTGCCTTCAATTTGATCGGGGCTCCCGGTCACGTTCACACGGGCGGCCCGTTTTTCCCTGATTTTTCCTGCCTTTTTGAACGTACCTGCTTGGTTTCCGTCGTATTTGACCTTCCATTTTGGTGGTTTTAGCAAGTATACTTACATCTCCATGGCTCTTCAGTTGCCAATCTGGCTACACGCAAGCGCACATCCCTCAAACTCCATTGGAATATGCATATGGCCACAAATGCAAATTTGACCCACATCTTTTTTTTTTTTTTTCTCTTTTTTTGTGGGGGTTTCCTTGTCCTTAATGCATACCTTAATCATCTAGTAGTTCCTACTTCCTTGTCCTTAATGCATACCTTAATTGTTTGTGTGATTGTACTTTTGCACTTTTGCAGGAAAGCCAACTCTCAAAATATGTAATTTTTTTTATTATTTAAACGTTGTTTTTTTTTGGTGGGGGTAAAACCGAAACAAATATTTACATGTTCAAAATTCTTTAAAAAATTAGGCCTCGGGGTCTTCGGGATGTTGTATTCTTTGATCTGTGAATGAAAAACAACATTAGTTTAGCATTGTTTTTTTGGTTTGGTTGGGCGTGGTTTTTTTGGGGCCCATTTCCAACCGGACCTTCTGCGTGATTTCATGAAAAGCACAAACTATTTTTAAAAGATTCCGCAGCATCTTAAAATAATATATAGTAAGTTTTTAGTCAATCAATTATTATTATTTCCCCCACTGGGCTGCAACTCAGTTCAGGAATTTAGGATACGTGCGCCGCCATCTTGACTCTGAAGCATCACACTTACTGAGGAGAGGAGAGTGGGATAAGGTACAGGGGGTGGGTTATAGCTGTGCTTTTCTCACACAGAGCAGAGCTGTGCTCTGGAAAAGGTTGGTAAGATGATTTTTAAGGTGGACAATCTGTATGTACAGGGTGTGGGAAATATTTAAGATAGACTCTTATTCAGAGTTAAGGTCCGCTTTAAGTGCTTTTTTTATAAAAATTAATTTGGAAATGTCTCTGAATTTTAGTTTTCAAATGTAATTGTTTGCTCATTTTCTTTAGTTTAAATAAACACCACTTACAAGGTTTTGGGCGCACATTGCGTCGGGGGCGGAGTTTCCCTTCAGCCTCCCTCTGTTGCTGTTGTGAATCTGTATGGATGACAAACACACTGATATTAGAGACTGTTGTTCTTTCATGAATAGAATATTAAGTTAGGCTTCTAGGTATCAATCTACTCACCTTCCCCAGCAACCTCTTCCTCCTCGCCCCCTTCCTCACTCATCCCTTGGGATGTTCCAGCGACGTCTGAATCTACAACAATAGTGCACAATGAGTATCTGTATTTAATGCATGTATTTCCACATATCTAACTATATTTCCCTTACCGGAGTCCGGTTGAGGCTCTGTTATGCTCGACTCCCTGCCGTCAGATCCCCCCCTCCCCTGCATGCTGAGGTCCAGCGGCTCCTCCGAGTCACTTACAGAGGAGGGGGTGGCCGTTGACCCTGGCGGTGGGCCACCTACACCTTCACCTGTTTCGCCCAACACTGGGCTGCGTGTCCTGGTCCGGGTGGGGCGGACCCGTAGATTCCATTCATGGGCTGAAATACAAACACAATCATTAAACCACACCCAGGCGATGCCAGGGTTAGAGGTGCATTTACATTTTCTACACTTACATGGGAAATGTTTGTTGAAGTACCGCCTCACCCGGGGCTTATGCCTTCTTTTTAAATCAGACCAGTGTTGGGCGATCTGGGTGAAGGTATAGGTGGTTTGGGTTCGGCGTTCTATCGCCTCCACCACCTCCAGGGCCAACGTCCGTTTGGCATAATCAGACGGCAGGAAGTCGTAGCGATTCCTCAGCATCATCTGTTAATAAAAAATACAAGACACACCATTAATACACCAAATACATTAACAAGTTTCCTGCCCTAACTCAAGTCACTTTATTAACCTCTTGCTGCCTCACATTGCCCTAGTTCTGCTCTCTGCATGTAGGCTAGTTTGTTGCTGCGTACATGTGTTAAACTAAGGTGGGCTGGTATGTAACGTGACAAACTAAGTTGTTTCAGACTATTCTTGTTTTTTGTTTTTTTTTAATTACAAGGAATGTGTGCGCGCACATAAACGCACGCTCGCATACTCACATCCATGATGATGTCTTCCTGCTCCGGGGTAAAGATGGCGGGCGACATCTTGTCTTCTTTACAAAGCTAGATAGCTCTGACGTTCCCCCGCGTTGACGTGCGTGCGTGCGCGCACTCGCTGTTGTGCACGCCCACACGGGAAACATATTTAAAGAACAAGCCACTCCGCTCGGTGTAGGATACCATATCAATATTGGCAGACCTAAAGTGAGAAAAAATAGGCAAGCAAGGCCAAAGGCACATAGCAGCCGCACACATGCCTCATTCTAAATAAGACAGAAGAGCAGGCACAACACACATGCAGAACATGCACCAACTTAAACGGTGGGTACTCCACAGACACAGGCACATTCCCCAAAACGCAGGAGCAAGGAGACATTAACCCATTCACCCCCGCCAGAAAAAAACAAACAAACACACCAGGGTGCTAAATCTAGTAAGACCCTGCAGCATACTCAACCTCAACACACCAAGCATACCCACAAAACCTAAGCACAAAGCATGGCTGTTGCCAATGCTGTTTGGGTACATTATGGTGTTCTGTCCGTCGAGATACTAAACAAATCAAGCGGACAGTTGTGGACGTGAAATCAGATAGTTGCCCAAAAATGGACATGCGCCGGCAGCAGAGGTAAAGCCCAAATGCATTTAGAGTCGCTTTTTGACCAGCATGTAACACTTCTTAGGTGTGATTTAATCTTCCCCAGCCTGCAGACAGGGGGTGGTTTCAAGAAAATACATTGGCCACAAGGTCAGCACGGATTGTGTGTGCTGGGCCACTTTGTGTACCAGTGTAAGGAGGGGTCTGCTCGTCAGAAATAGGGAAAGGTTCTGCACCCAGGTCAGTATATCGAGCAATCCTGCTTCTAATGGCAAGGTTGTGCAGGACCCCACAAGCAATAATTATCTTGATAACCTTGCCAGGCTGATACTGAAGAGAACCCCCACTCTGATCCAGACATCGGAAACGCATCTTCCACAACCCAAAGGCACGTTCCACCACAGAGCGAGACCTCCTATGGGCTGTGTTGTAGCGCTCCTGTGCCTGGGAAGATGGGTGCAGGATGGGTGTGAGCAGCCATGGTAACAAGGGATAGCCTTAGTCACCTGCAAAAATACAAAAGACAAACATAAGGTGGATGGCTAAAAAAAGGTTTAGGTGTGCATAGAAACATTAGTACACAGGGACAAATCGGTGAGCTAGGTATGGTGGGAGTAGACATTTTTAATGAGCCTACAAACACATGCAACCTGTACACTCATTAAAAATGTCTGTGCAATGCTACTTAGATAAGAGTGCCAAAACATAAACCAATAGTGGTGAATACTTTCACCCATTAATTTATAAACAAACTAAATAAAAAACATTTTCACATTTCAAGGAAAGGTCTCACAGATTAGTGGGGTAGTGGCAAATCCACATTCAAACATGGGGCCCAACTAATACAACTTTAATACACATACCCAGTAACCATCCTCCAGAAATATCTCCAGATTGAAACCGTTGATAGAGGCTGGATTCCTCAAAATGTGCGCATCATGCGTGGACCCAGGAAAGCCAGCAAACAGACTGAAAAATTGAAAATCAGGGCCCGCCACTGCCTGAACATTGATGGAATGGCCCATCTTCCTGTTCCTGCACCAAGCAAAACACAAGTGTAATTAGTGTGAGCCATAAAAAATGTGTGATAACCAGAAAAAAAGCAGACCCAAACCACATACCTGAACAGATATTCCTGGTCCGCAGGGGGGATGAGCGAGACATGTGTGCAATCGATTGCACCAAGGACGTTGGGCATGTCGGCTATGTTATAAAAGCCCAACTTAACCGCATTCCAGGCTTCCCCTGTTTGAGGGAAAAAAATGTAATTCTTTGCCAGGGTAGCCATGCCATCCAAAAACTTGGTTAGGCTGCGGCTCAGCGTAGACTGGGACATCCCCAGGGAGAAGGCACCCAGTCTCTGGAACGAGCCGTTCGCCAAAAATTGCAGGCAGCCAACCAATTTGGTCATACCTGCAATTGCATGCCCCTTTCTTGTGGTGGGGGCTAACCATGGCCGCAGCTCGCTATACAAGGCATGGAGAGAAACACGGTTAAGGCGGGTGAGCTCGAATAGGTCAACGTCACTCATGCCATCGATGTCCAAAGGCGTGCGCTGCAGCCTGGTTTCTGCTATACTCAGAACTATCAGATGGCGTAGCTGGCGCCTTTGATGTTGGCCCACAGAGGAATGCATTCCCAAATAGCACGGAGCTCCAATACGGCTGGTCAGACTTGCCGTAAGTGAAGGCTCGGCGGCCCCGTTTTATTAGGCTGATTTCAATCTGGAATCAAGGCTCTGCTGCATCACTGGAAAAAACGGGCCAATGAACGAGGCGTCCGTTTTCCCGGGAAAAAGCCTCGTGCGAGCTGACAATCGGAAAGGCGGCTGAGCGCACACCTGAGCGCATAAGCGCACACTAAAATCAACGTAGCACCCTTTCCTGACCCGATCAAAGCCCAAAACCAACGGGAAAATGCACGGGAGAAGTGAACGTGGAGGCTCTGCATCAAGCCATATATCTCTTCATACTGGGCTCAGCCAAGAGGAGGGTAAACGGACAGGCTGATTCATCATTAGCGGCAGGTAGCGACAGATGAGCGTCTGTAGCAGGCATTTTCAGAGCGCCCGCTAGTAGTCACTGTGCTCGGCCGTGGGTCGCTACTTTATAGCGACTCAGTCGCTGTTCAGTAATGTTGAATACATTGTGAGGAGTCGCTATTTGACCAGTACAGCGCTATATGGGAGCGCATGTTAGCGATAGCATATTCGGCAAAAAAACAGCCTCACAAATCTCTGGCTCTGAAAAATACTTGTTTGAAGCCCAGAGCGCAGGAGGCGGTGTGTTTAAAGTGTGTTTCCAAGCATCTATCAACTAGTAACAACGCGAAAACATATGGAATTACATTGTAACAGCATTGTAACATGAACACTTTAATGGCAGACCTGTAATGTCATTTCTGAAGAAATATATAAAAAAATGAAAAAAATTATGAAAAAACTGCTATTACAATGCCAGAAGAGGTCAAATAATTATTTGTGATTTTTTTGAAAAAAAAAACCCGTTTAAAGAGAAGAAAAGCCCGAACAAAATTAGACTCATGGGACACTGCCCATGGATCTAATGAACAGGAGCACCAAAATCAAGTAAGTATCAATGAGCTATTTATTAAGAATCAGGACATACAAAACATAACATACCAATCACAAAACTAACAGATTAAAACCACTGTAGTACCCCATACTTCATCCAGTGTTGTTAAACCACAACATATTAATAACTGGGAAACTCCTAAGTATAATCATGTAAAACTCCTAGCAGTATACTATTTTGTGCCGGCACAAAATTACAGGTCTAATAATATCCTATACAGATATATAAGAAGCATTAAAGTGACAGTGCATAAGTTATAAACCTCTAAATAAAACAAACACAATTCATACAGAAAATGACTATAATCCCTCTAATACAGTGCTAATGACAAAGTGACTGAGTGTAAGTGTGTATATCCTTAAAGAACTGGTCATGGACATCTGTGAACAAACATTAAGCATAAAAGTGAAGACCAACCACAACAACTGAATATCAAGGAGCATAAAAAATAAGCCAAATGGGAAAACCAAACCCGGCAAGGGTGAGTACCGTGAGGTAAGGAGTAGGGGACTAACAGGGGGGACACCCGTTTAAAGAGAAGAAAAGGATCGTCCATTGAAATGTATGGAAGAGCCACAGGTAGCGAGAGGTCATACCTGGCGCTGTGCAAGGTTGAACGCTGGCACTGTTCGCTGAGGCTGTGAAAATGATGAATCAGACGCTACATGGCGCTATTCCAGTCGCTAAACAGATTCTGCTTGATAAATGTGTAATTGCGTGCCGTGTCCGGCATTCACCAGTCGCTACCTGTCATTAACCAGCCACTTCCTGACGCTATCCCTTCTTAAATAAGGGCCTAAGGGGTTTATTCATCAAGGAATAGCGGCAGGTAGTGCCTCGTAGCGACAGGCAGCGTCTGGTGAATGCTGGGCGCTGAACGCAATACCACATTTATGAAGGTGATTCTGGTGAGCAATTCTAACAGCGCCATGTAGCGTCCAATGTATTATTACAGGCGGCTCAGCGTATAGCGCCGGTGCTCTATCTTCTAGAGCGGGAGGTATTACCTGTCGCTACTTGTCGCTCTCCGATACTTTTCAACGGACGTTCCTATTCTTCTGTTTAAACTGGTTTTTTTTTTTTTCTCAAATAATTGTGTGACCTCTCCTGGCCTAAAAAAACAGTCATTTTTGAAAACTGTTTTGATTTTTTTTTTGTTTTTTATGCACAATTGTCATTACAGGTCTGACACTAAAATGTTAATGTCACAATGTTACAACAATGTCATTTACATGTGTTTTCGCTTTGTTACAGGTGTATATGTGTTCAAAAACTTTAATCACACAGCGTCTGCCGCCCTATGCTACAGCGCCCAGATCCAGAGCACCTACGCTCTATGAGTCTGTTTCTTTGTGGAATATGGTGTGAGTCACTGAGAGTCGGTCGCAATGAGCTGGCGCTACCTTTCGCTCCCTGCAATGCTGTACTGGTGTTAAAACGTGCTAAAACATCTCATTCATCAATGCTGGCCATGTTACTAGAGCGATTGAGGAGCTCTGTTACTGCGCCCGATAGCCGATCACAGCATATACTAGCGGTCGCTCTAAGCGCTGCTATACAGACGCTCATCTGGCGATACCTGGCGCTAGTAATGAGTCTCCCAATGCAGGTAAGGTAGAGGTATAGCATAGCACATACATGATGTATACAGCAGCACCATGGGATGTGTGAGGGAGGGGCAGAATTTTTTCCATCTCTATCTCTCTGCCTAGGAACTGCTCTGTGCACCACACAATGTTAAACATGGCCTGATGCTTTGTTCAATATAGAGGCGAGGTCCTGAACTTGTAGCTCAGGTGGCTCAAAAAGATTTGTGGCTCATTGAATTTCTGCTAGATCAGTACACTTGTGAAGGTACCGTATACTATACTGTGAGGCTGGTCTCATCGAGATGACTTCCAGGGGGTTCCAACATGGGGTCTAGGATTTGATTCTGCTATACTTAGCAAAATTCTAAACTCAACACTTGTTTTTGGGCCCATTTTAATGAACTGAATTCAAAGATCAAAGAGCATTTAGATGCTGACTAGACAGCATTATTATTGCACTGGTGTGGCTTAGACGAGTCATATTAAAAGGCGACTCTAAAATGTGCAGTTTTGCTGTATTGGGGATGGGGGTTTGGGAACCACAGACTGCAGTCTATCATATGCCCTGTATAGTGGGAACTGTGATTCATTTGTGAAGAGAACACCTATATAACGTGACAGACACCATAGAACGTGAACATATGCCGAACTACAGACAGGTACACAACCTGATAAGGATGAATAGTATGCAGATGAGCTTCCCTGAGAAGGTGAGTATCACTTAACTTGGAATTTGCGCTTTCCTTCACAATTTTAATGGACATTATTAAAGGCTAAGTTTTATCCGATGATTACTGTTGGGTGAGAGCTGGTACCCTTTTCCACGTCCTTGTTTGCAAGCATTGCAGTAACCTGGCCCTGATCCATGAAGGCTTTCCACTATAATGTTTCTGGGTGAGCTGTTAGCTGCTTAAAGGAGCAGTATCGCGAATTTTTCTTGGTGACTTATATTTAAATGTTACTTTGAATGTAGGTAAGTGTTGGAGTAAGAATTACAAATTTAGAAAAAAATGATGTCTGTGTTGTGCAGCTGGAGACTAATAGCTCATGTTTATGTCTGCTGAGTGTCGGGGCCCGACACTCTGGCCTGTTCCACGCTGAGGAGAGGGGGAAACAATGTAACAAAGTATCAGCTGTTCAGTGCTGGCAGCCGTCCAGCATAAGATGATTGCAACATTGCCTGGCCAGAACTCATATATCTAAAACAGAGAGAAAAGCTCTAGAAGTCATTTAGCTGATTTTGACAATTTTCCCTTCATGCTGGCTCTGCTGCAGAATCTTTTAGTTTACCACTTTCTCTCTCTTTTCTCAACACATTTTTCCATATGATCTTTCTTTCAGCTTTGTGTGTTTTGAGCAAAGCCCAACCCACGATTTTCACTATTTGGAGTTTTGTTTTGTGCCCCTAGGGGCATCCCGACTTGGGATGCCCTGATATGTGAAATCCCCAAGTTTGCCTGTGAAAGCGTACATTTCCCTGTCCCACAGCGCATGCGCAGGCTCTCATCCAATCAGCGCTGTTTGCACGCAGATGGGGAGCCTGAGCAGTAACCTTCCTGGCCGCCCGGCCTGTCTAAATGACTATCTGCGTGAGCGCGCCAGAAAAATGGGGGGATCTGTGGTTATCCAGGGGTCATTTCACACAGTGGGGCATCCCGATTTAGAATGCCCAAGCGGGAAGGTCAATGGCCAGGTCTTATAGATTTCAGGGTCGGCCACTCAGGGTTTTGTTCCACTTTAATACCTTTAGATTTTCCTGCACAGTTATTCAAAGAAGAATTTCAGTCATTTTCAGTCAGTTTAGTTTATTTTGTATAGATTTTACACATTTGAGTCACCTGGTCTCATAACAAAAGCAGCACCTCACACACAGCCGTTACCACTGATTACAGTGTGAGCCTCTGAGATAAAGTGTTGCTAGGAGACCAGTGGGCTAAATGAAGCAGCTCACTAAATACAACCCAGCAGATCCCCCTATTCAGCAAATGGACTGAGCCATTGTCATTATACAATTTAAAAGAAAGGCAGATATTTTTTCCTTTTTCTATCGCCACATTATTTATACACATGTTAGAAGCTATTGTGTGGCTATTAAATTATTTATCTTTTTTAATGCAAATTTCGCGATACTGCTCCTTTAACTGTTAACTGTTTTGCTAGAGTTTTTAGAGGCACTGTGAGCCAAAATGGCTCAAAGTGGGACTGTCCCACTGAAAGCGCGACATCTGGTCAGTTTACTTTCAATGCATAGCTAATATTCAAGTATCAGCACACCAAGATCCATGTTATGCATAACAACTAACTTATACATTAATGTGTTGAAGTTCTAAAAATACTAGCGGCCTTATTTATCAAGGGCTAGCGCCAGGTAGTGTCTGACGAGCGCCAGGTACCGCCGTTAGCTGGCGGCTACCGAATCAAGTACGCCCGGCGGCGGTCACAATGACGCATTTATCACGCTAAATGAGGCTAGCGCTGGCGAGAGCGTCAGCTAGCGCGGGATTCATCATGTAGCCGACTGCAACGAACAGCGCCGCTGCTAATCCCATCACAGTGACAGGTATGACCTGGCGCACCCTGGCGTTGTCCAATGCATTTCAATGGAGCAATCTTTAAATAATCATAATTAATTGCTATTAATGTTTTTTTTTTAATGTCAAAAATTCTGTGACCACTTCTGCAATGTTAGGATTTTTGTTAAAGTAAAAAAAAAAAAAAAAAAAAATGTGCAGAATTGATATTACAGGTCTGATATTCATGTATTCATATTACAAAATGTTTAGAAAAACTTGTATAATTTTTACATTAAAAAAAAAAATGGTTGTTTGGGGGTTAAAAACTACTTTACACACATCGCCGCCAGCGCTCTGGGGTTTAAACAAGGAATTCACAGCGCGAGAAATTTTTGAGCGTGATTTGTTAATGAATCTGCAGCAAGCCGTTCGCTCTGGCCATTCGCTGTCAGGCGCACCCATACAACGCAGAACCTGTGAAACAGCGACCCCTAACCCCGTATTCAACATTACCGCACACCGACTGAGTCGCTGTCAACAAGCAAACCCCGGCCAAGCACAGCGAATACTAGCTGGCGCTGTGAAAATCACGCTACTGGCGCTCATCTGTCGCTACCTGGCGCTATTAATGAATCGGCCTCTAGATTGTAATCCTTAGCACTGCAAATATGTTAACACTGAAATTGAATGCTGTTATCATTTAAAATATGCAACAAATAAAGCTGATCAGTTAAAACCTAATGCACATCTATTAAGATCAGACCCTATGTATGGGAAAGATATGGAGTAATGGTGTTTGTTTAAGGTGACAAGGAAGGATTTCAGATTGTTTCCCAATTTGTGTTATGATGTGACTTGTGAAAAGTCCTCTTTGCGCTAATAGATGAAAGGCCATTGTTTGGGCAAGGCATCAAATGCAAATGCCTGGGACCCCTGAGGCAGAGAGGGGCCCCAGGACACACCCAACCCCTTTTTGTGTGTAGCACTGCCTGGAGCTGAGATCTGGGCCCTAGGACACACCACATTCACAACCACTATTTGTGTGTGGCACTGAAGCCTGAAGCCTACAGATGGGCCCCCACAGTGCTGCATGAAGCCCATGTTTACCCCACCAATGCTGAGTGTCTCATGTGGCGGCTCTCCTTCTCACAGGACCACCCGACTGCTTCCGGTGAAGTGAATGAATACAGCCCCAGCGTTTGTCCCGAGGAGAGGAATCATTGGAATGCACCTGCTGCCTCCCGAACCCTAATCCATCCAGCCAGGATGACAAGCCATGATTAAGGTAAGGGAGAGAGGAAGGAAAAGCAGACAATCAGAGGGCTTGAAGAGTGGAGGAGCTGAAGGGGAAGGGGAGGATAGGAACATTGTGATAGCAATAGGAGGGGAGAGAATGAAGAGTAGAGGACAGACAATATGTTTGCATTAGTCAGGTATGTGTGTGTGTATTCATTTCTCCAATTAATGCTTTTTTCAGCCCCTCTCTTACCCTTCCTTTTCAACCTAGACCCCCCAACCACCCCCAACCAGACCCGATTTGGGTTTTTTTCTGCTTCTATATGTTAATTTAATGTTAATGTAATTTTAGTTTTGCCTAGTGCCACACTAGGTCTAAACCAGCCCTGAATAGATGAAGAATGGTGAATCAATCAGTTTTCCCAGCATAAAAGTAGAATTTATTGAGTGCATTTCTGTAAACAGAAGTAAGTGGTACAATCAGTGCTGTTTCATGTCCATTAAACAGACTTTCTAGAAACAGCGATAAATTGAGTAGTGAATTAATTTCAATTTAATTGTAAACTGAAAAACCAATAATGGAGGTTATTTAAAGGAGATCTAGTTCATTTGACCCTTATGTGACTTTGCAATCTGTGCAAACTGTTCCCCTAGCAATCCTGACACAAGATAAAAATCATAGATTAGGGGTTTCTTCTTTGGAAGACATGATTGACCTGTCTGTAGGAAGACAACAAAAACAACTTATACTTACCGTCTTTACATGATCCAGTGTAGTACTAGCTGTTCAAGCCTCTTTGGATGGGCTCCAGGCACACTACTCCTGCTGGCGTAAAAAAAAGAAAACTAAGAATTTTTGGGTATAAGTGGTGCTTTCATATAAAGTAATTCTGTAACCTGGGGGCTCAAAATGACTGTAGGCTCTAAATGGTATCAATGGTGTAGTCTGACCAGTTCAGGACGCAGTTAACCTTAATGACACAGTCAATTAAAATCAATTTACTTGTCTAAGAATTCTTACACATAATAAAGAACTAACAAGCAGTAAACCTGCATAAATATCCTAACTTTTTTGCTCAAAACATCTGGAAAAAGTATTTTCAAGCACACGTATACCAGAGTTCAACGATCTCTAGTACAGCATATAACATGCTGTACTAGACACCACTCAGCTCTGGTATATGGGTGGGATTTGCTTTGCAGCATAACAGACTCACGATTGCTAGGAACTGGAAATCCCCACACATTCCTTGCAGTGACATTTCCAGTAGAATTTCAAACATAAAATGTAATTAAAAATTACTGCTTTAGTAAATGATAGCTCCGCAAGATTCTATAAAACATGGACTTCTTGGATTGTCTATAAAAACTTACAAGAATACCTCTCAGATTCTATAGCAACCTCTACCTAGTTATATCTATTGACTTTACCTACCTTCCTCCCAGTGGAGTTCCCCAGCTTAGGCTCTCACACTCTACTTCCTTTACCCTACTTCTTCTTGTCTGCCCCCCCCTTCTTCGCCCTCCCTAACTCTATCACTTCCTTTTATCATCTCAGAACCCCCTTATTTTTTGAATGCATGTTATTCTGTCTAAGCAATAAGATTAGCTATGAGCATGTCATCCTAAGTACCATTTCGATGCATTTTTATATTAGCCCATGTATATGGGGAAATTCCAATCATATAACCAACCACTACATATCCAATGCTAATCAAGATTGTATAGCATAATTCCCTTCCCCGGCTCCTACAATGGAACATTTTGTAATCTCTTACAAATCCCCACCCCCCATAATTCTGACTCTACACCGGTCAGTAGCTAAGTAATCTGTATAGTTAAGTGATGCATCATAATATTCAATGTTATACTGTACGTAGCTTAACCAAATGGAACTTTATGTCACTACTATATTTTGTTTGCTTATTACCCTGACCATTTACTCAATAAAAATATCAGAAATATCCCAACTTTTTCAGATAAAAAGTCATATCAGCCAATTGATTCTGCCCTCTAAGACTTCCTAGTGGCTGCTCTTCTAGAGCATTTAAAGTATCATTAGAAATTAATCAACGTAAACGTCTAATTTATGATAGCCTGGACTTTGAAACATATTTTACAAATATTCTTTAATTAAAAATAAAAAAATCTTGAATCTGAGTTGTGAGCTTTGCCAGGCAAAGTGTTGGCAGATCTGCTGAAACAAGGTGGAGGGTGGGGGCCGGTGTCATTGTTATTCACTGCCTTTATTCCCACCATTTGTTTTCATGTTTAAGCCCAGGCTATCATAAATTAGGAGTTTGATTTCAGGCATTTTTAAAGATACTTGTCCTTTAAGAATATCAAAATTAGGATAAATAAAATGCAAGGAATACAGGGTAATAACAGAATGACAGAATTCATTTAGAAGAAGGATATATATGTTAACAGCCACAATACATATTTTAATATTATCCAGGGTAGAACGTTCCTAAAGAGGAAAGCATTGGGGACATTTATGAGCTTAGCTTGCCTTGAAGTTTTACAATTTAAGCTGTTATTAACCTCTTCAGGATCACCCTACTAATTATGTTTTTTAATCTTTCTAAAGAGGAAATAAATGTTTCCATAAATGAAAAGGCTGCAGACTAAATAGGAAAGTAGGAAACAAATAGAAAACAGGAATAGGAAACAAATCACCTAATTAACTATTTTAATATATATTATAAAACCAAAGGCAAAATAATGATATTAAGTACAATAGGGAATATGTATTCTTGATAGTAATTACAAACTTTTTTGAAAGCAAAAACTATTACAGCCTTTCTTTCAATACTTATGCAAACTGACATGTGTGGAACTAATGCAGCTACTTTAACACAACTGGCTCTTACTCTTTACTAACATATTGGTTGCAAATGATACCATAAATGAAAGCATTATAGCTCAGATTTAAGTAATAGTGTACTGTGGCTTTACAGTTTAAGCAGCTTATTTGCCAAAGCGCTAAGGTCATTACTGCAGATTCTGAGCCATTTGTACACCGTTTTAAATGTTTTAAACCTAACATTTTACAAGTTTCAATAGCTACACAAAATAAATACAGAAATGAGGAATACAGGCAGAGTGATTCAAAACATCAGCATGATATGAAGTGCATACTATAAATGGGATTTTTCCTTAGTGCATTTATCCAAGCTCACCATAAGACAACATAAATGTAAAAGCAGCTTTCAGATAGCATTACTAACGCTATTGGAACGCTAAGCAAACAGAAGCTACATTTACCTTCTGCACAAACAGAAGGTAAATGTAGCTGCTACCTAAATAGAGAAGCTCATTTTGTTGGTAAATGTTGTCCAATCTGCCTGTCAACCCAGGATATTTGCAACAATGTAAATGTGCTTTCATCTGTGCCATAATAGCACCTCACTTAGGTGAGGTGTCTGCATATTTTCTGGACTTTTCTGTGCTGTATGCCTTTTGTTTCAACTTTTTCATTGAATATAAAATATAGACATGAACTATACATGGCTTTTGATAATAAGTCAACTCAAAACAGAGCATTTAGCTAGCCAATTGTAACCCTAAAAACAAAAATATCACACCCACATATGTCTTAGGGGGGATTTTGGTAATCAAAAGATCAAAATATGACCACATCCCTTCTTGACACAAGGAATCAGTACCCTAAGTGATATAAAAGGCACCAAGAATCCTCAACCTAGGATGGGATAAAATTGAGGGGGTGCTCTATGCTTTTAGCTAGAGATTTAAGAGTAACAATTATAAAGTGGTCAAAGATTTGGTTGAAATGTGTAGGAGCCAGGTAATTTGATTTTAGATTTACGTTTCAAAATGTTTTTATTAAATAAAGAATTCAAGAATGACATAAAATGAAAAACAACTGACAAAACATTGTCGGCCTAATCTAACTGCAAATCATGAGCTTACATATCACATTTATCATTGAATGAAAAATAGGTTAATAATTAAGGTCAAATAGTCAAACAGTACTATAATCACTTAATCATTCCAACCTTATTACTTATAACAAGAAGATGAAACCCCTCTTTAGCCTATGAGTTTGTAAAACAGAGGTAGCATTGTAGTCAGTATAGTCGATGAACCTCAACCAATTACATTAGGGACACAAACACTGAGTATTACTTGCATACATACATACAATTAACAACACACACTTTTATTCTTCACATAGAACCAGAGCCATAGCCACAAGGGGGGGGGGGGGGGGGGGGGGCAGGGGCATAGGAAGAGAGCACTGACATATTTAAATCAAAAGTCAGGCAAACTTGATCTGGTGACCCCTATACCAGTTCACCATGCTCAGGAGCTGGCATGGCACCTGTCAGGCATGGCAGGTGCCCTGCTAATAAAATGAAGTTCCCCAGCCAATCCCCAGCACCTAAGCGTTATATAGGTAATCTCAGCTCACCCATTCATTGCCTGTGAAAGCGTGCTGCTGGGTGCTGTAGTTCTCCAGAAAGTTACTGTTATCTGTTTTCCAACTTTGCTTTGCCTGACTAGTCCCGTTGACCACTGCCTGTACCGACTTCTGCCTGCCTGACTTCAAACCCATCTCATCCTCTGTACCGCGCACCCCCTGACTACCTGGCTTGAACCTTGGGCTTGACTCTTGACCCTGCTCTTGCTACTCTCTTTGGTGCCGCGTATTGTGAGGACTGTCCTTCTGTGTATGACTCCGGCATGCCCGACATCGCCAGTCTAGTCCCTGGTTCCTCTGCCTTCACCTGTAAGTCCCCATCCTTTGTGCGATATAGTATCTGGGGGCAGCCGTGTCTGGCGAGGCATGTAAAGCATCCCAGCAAATGGGGGCTTGCCTGAAGGCTGAAGAAGCAGCGGAGATTGGGGGTTGTGGGCTGACCAGAAGGCAGGTGTCTCACAGGCAGACTTTATCACTGGCCCCATAATGGAACTGGCTACCACCATAATCCAGCTGGCTCATCATGTGGTGGTCCAGGAGAACTGCCAATCATCGGCACCACAAGTGACCTCAGCTCCCGTTGAGCCAAAAGTTCCCCTTCCTGAGAAATTTTTTAGGGATCATGCTAAATTTTCAAACTTCAAAAACTACGGCAAGTTATACTTCAGACTGTGGCCCAACTCATCAGGTACTGAGACTCAGAGAGTGGCTCTGGTCATTTCCCTTTTGCAAGGAGACCCGCAGACTCGGGCGTTCAGGTTAGCACCCACTGACAATGCTCTACAGACTGTTTCTGCATTTTTCACAGCCATGGAGGTCCTTTATGCTGACCCTGATTGGGCCTCGACTGCTGATGCTAAGCTGCAAAGTCTGCGAAGGTAAATGCATGGCCGAGGAGTACAGCTCAGATGGATCGATGAGTGATTGATTCCCGTTGGAATGATCCAGCCCTCTGCAGCCAATTTAGAATTGGGCTCTCAAAGAGTATCAAGGATGCCCTTCTGAACTTTCCTCTACCAAAAGATTTGGACAATTACATGCAAATAGCTATAATGGTAACAGGCATCTCAGGGAACAACAAGTGGAGAGATCTAAAGATCAGCATTGGGGTTCCCCTCACCAAGGGCCTCCTCCTATGGGCTCCTTAGCCTCGCCCCAACCAGCTCCAAAGGAGCCCATGCAGCTTGGTTTGGCTCTCTCAAGCTGAAAAGACTAAACGTTGTACCCAGGGCCTGTGTTTGTATTGCGGTAACCCAGATCACCTTGCTAGGGCCTGCCCAAATAAGAAGTCACTGCCAGGAAACTTCAGCACCTAGACAAGGTTGAGGGAACTCATCTAGGCAATCCTGTATCCTTCCCTCACATTAAGAAATTGTTGTTACACACTATGATCATATGGGAACCCTCCAGAAAACCTGTCACCACCTTTAACGATAGTGGGGTGGCTGGTAACTTTTTGGATAGGTCTCTTGTAGCCACCTGAGGTATTAGATTGATCCCCTTGAATAATCCCCTTTACATCCTGGTGGATAATAATGAACCTATCTTGGGGGGGTTGGTCTCCTTCAAGACCCGTCTTGTAAAATTGATTGTGGGTTTCTGCCATTCAGAGAGTCTAGAATTCCTGGTTTTAGATTGTCTTGACACCCCAGTCGTCCTGGGGTTCCCTTGGTTAAAGATCCACAATCACGTTATTATGCCTTGATAATTGTTTTTGTACCACCTTCAGGACAACCCATGTCTGCCATGAGGGGTTACCTCTACCATATGCCAATTGGGTGGATGTGTTCTCCGAAAAGTCAGCTGATTCACTTCCTTCTCACAGGGCCTTTGATTGTCCCACTAAGCTATTGTCGGGTACCATGCCCCCCCAGGGGTAAGATCTAAAATTTGACCCGGCCGAGGGGTTAGTGATGATGTTTCAGAGAACTTAAAAAGGGCTTTATCTGTCCCTTCACCTTGCCAGCTGAAGCGGGCTTCTTCTTTGTCAAAAGATAGAGGGGGGGGTTATGGCCTTGTATATGGTTACCGAGGTCTAAACAAAATCACGGTATAAAACAGATATCCCCTGCTGAAGATCTCTTTAACCAGGTTATTGCTGCTAAGATATTCACAAAGTTAGACCTGAGGGCCTAAGATATTCACAAAGTTAGACCTGAGGGGGGCTTATAATCTCATTCGTATATGTCAAGGGGATGAATGGAAGACAGCCTTTAATGTAAAAGACAGGCAGTATGAATATTTGTTAACTATGTTAGTTATGCCCCCTGGCTTGTGTTTTCATGAATTTCTGGGTCAATTCATGGTAATATATTTAGATGACATTCTCATTTTCTCCCATTCAGTGGTTGAACACCACCAGCATGTTAAGGCGGTGTTGCAAAAACTGAGGTAGAACAGTCTGTATGCCAAACTGTCCAATGTGTTTTTGAAGCCAACAATGTCCCTTTCCTGGAGTATCTGGTCTCCAATCAGGGTCTGGATATGGATCCCTCCAAAGTGTCTGCAGTCTTGGAGTGGGAACAACCCTACAAAGGTTCCTAGGTTTCACCAATTTTTACAGGTTTCACCAAGGGATTATCTTGTATTGTGGCTCAACAATAGGATTTTTTGGATCAAAGGCACACCAATACACAAGGTTTACTTTGCAAATAAAAAGATTGTATTAAAGATAAATATATACAAGAATACAGAACTAATAGTAGGTTGCTAGTGTACAGCAAAAATTGTCAGAAAAGGATACAATAAGATTGCTCCATGTGAGCGAAGGTCAGGATGTTATCAGGAGCGTTCAAACACCTCATTCAAAGAGAGCACAAGTATCATTAGCACTACCATGTAATATGTCTTATGACAACTATTGCTATAAAGCGGTAACAAAGAATTACCATGTATCTATGAGGTGCTGCTGTTACGGACCTGATGAATGGTATGGAGTGCAGGCTGATCAGATAAGTCAAGGAGAATAATATATGGCATGAAAAGATCAATGCTACAATGCATAATATGGATAAGCATATTACCAAGTGGCTGTACAAAAGCAATTGATTGCGAAACACGCGCCCCCGTTCCGGAGCTCACGGCACCTTTCTCAAGGCAAGCGATGTCCCTGTTACCTGCTAGGTGCCTCTAATTCTGTCCCCCCTGGCCGGCCAGTGTGGCATTTCCGGGCGCGCTCGGAGAGCGCTGGCCGTAACGTCACATCCGGTTCCGGGGTCCCGGCTGACGTCACATCCGGGGCTGGCTGGCCGAGGAAAGTATTGCCATCCAGCGGCGGAAGCAGCGTCAGTGTTCAGGGCCGCCGGCCGTCTATTGTGGCTCCCCTAACAGAACTAACCTGGAAAGGTGCCTTTGTGAAAGTTCGGCCTCCACCGGCTGTGAAGGCCTTCCAGACCTTAAAGGGAACCTTCACCTCAGCTCCAGTACTAATCCACCCAGATGTAAAATACCCATTCTTTGTTGAGGCGGACACCTCTCGCAATATTCCAGTTCCCTGGAAAGATTACATCCCTGTGCCTTCTTTTTGTGAAAATTTTGCCCAGCCAAGCAAAATTACAAAGTGGCGAATCGTGAACTACGAGGGGTTAATTCAATTCATTATTACCTTCAAACTGGGAGCAAAGAACACCAAAGGGGTGTCCTATCATGCAACTTTGGGGAATGTAAGGGTAGGTTCGATGAGAAAGAACCCATTTTGTCCTTTGGTTGTTTAGTTGGTGTCCTGCTGCTTGATTTATCCCTAGCACAATTTCAGGCAGACTTCCCTTTGGGCAAACCTTCAGGTTGCCGAAATGTTGTGCTGCATTTGCATCACTCAGTATTACAAGAATTTCATGTGTGCTAAGACCTCGGATCACTTAGGTAACCATAAAACCCTGGCTCTCGCCAAGCACCATGTGTGGTGGCCAACCATCAGACGCGATGTCACTGCCTTTATTAAAGCCTGTTCTGTATGGAACCCATAGACCCCCAGTGGGGTTACTGGTACTTTTAGAGTTTCCTGGTGAGCCATGGACTCATATATCTATATATTTTATTATTGATTTGCCGTGATCTCAGAACTATACTGTCATTTGGGTGGTGGTCGACCGATTCAGTAAAATGGTGCATTTCGTTCCTCTGGTAAAACTCCTGTGGGCTCCTGAACTGGCCCAAATGTTATAAGGGGGGTTTAGGTTTAGGTTTGTGAGGTGTTATACAGCTGGTTGAATGTGTTATTGTAATATAAAATAAAGTATAAATATGTAATAGCTAGAGTGTAAAACATTTTACACTCTGCTTAAATATGTAGGCAGTATATTGTATTTTTGAACTAAAGTTAAATCTGTTATTTCCAGTAGGGACTGTAAGGCTTCAACATTATAGGCTTTATCACGTCCTATGCCAGTCTGTACAGAGGCATAAGTGCTAGTATCATTTTATTTATCAATAGTATCAATTTATTTTAAATAAGCACATCTGTCAGCAATGACAAACACGCCTTAGCTAACTCACCACACTGGTGTAAGTCTGGTAAGCCTAGTTTAGCTGGCAAAGGACTCCCATAAGATATAATGGGAAAGTAATTGGGCCTACCTGTCTTCCCGTGAGAAACAGGTTTTCTTTAAATGACTAGTATGAATCTTCAGTTCTAAAGCAGCAACACCGATCAATAAAATGCTACTCTAACCAATGTCAGTATTTGACGTTCCTAAAAAAATATCACTTTTGATCTTTCTGTTCTTCTAGGTCGGGTGTTAATTCTAATTTTGTGTAAATCCTTTTAAAAGAATCAATAGTCCTGTCTTCAAACAATACAAACAGTATTCTAGGCCTACAGTAAGTGCTTTTCCATTACCTAGTGGAAATATTAACGCAACACTTAGATTTAATATTTAAATGGTGACTTAAGAGAGTGTCACCCTTTGTTTCGCTTTTTCTTGTGAGACTTGTTATTAGAAATTTATATGAATAATAAATGAATTCCGATGAATTATAAATCAAAGACATTTGGAAAGTGCTGCTATTAGTTCTTTACTTTCATCTGTGGTATTTCTGAGGTACTTCTAGTGAGGGAATTTCATACCAAATGATTTGACTTCTGCACCAGCTAGGCCTCATCCTCAAAATATAAGCATTCTTTGACACCATATCTGTCTGGTCTTAAACAATATTATATTTATTAGAATGTGTTAGTAATTGTTTTTTTAAGCACATTTAACAGTTATATACGTGACTGAGGGGTTTAACGAAAAAATTCCTGTCACAATGTTCATTGTGCAATGCACAAACTGCGTGTATTCTTTATACTAAACTCACAGATAAATTGAAAGTTGCTTGTTATATAGCTTTTATATAGCTTTGGAGTTTTACCTTTATACTACACACCAATGGACACAGAGACTTTTATAATTTGCCTGTAAATTTGACATATTACTCATATTTATGAATACATATCTATATATGCTAACTGCAAAATCATGAACATAACTTGTGGCTTAGCTTTGTTTGCTTCCTTTTTTAAAAATAATTGCTGGTTTCGTTTAGATTCAGCTAACTGAGGGTTGAAGAAAAAGTGGCATATAGATGCTGACAAGAAAGCTCCTATTAATAAGGTGGGCGGACTAAACACTAGTTTGGAGACTTTATTGCTTTGCAAACACACAATCAAATACAAGGTCTTTGGGAAGGGGGTTGTTAATTAAAATGTTACTTATGTTGGAGATCTCTCTGTTTATGTGCTGTGCACTCTGTCTCCAATGGAGATTCAATCATGTTTGAAGAGCTCTCAACCCACAACAACCTCAACCACAACCTAACCATACATTATAGTGCACATAAAAATGTGTGTTTTAGATGTCCACCTGGTTGAGTTTTGCTTAAAGGGCCTCTGTAGGCAAAGGCAATTGTTAGACCATTGTGTCAGCCTACTTTTGGCACTGTCCTAAACTGTTTACCGTAGAAATGGCTTTATGGTTTATGGTTTCACATTAAGATTTTTCTTCTGAAGCAAGAGGAGGGGCATTGGCTCTGTGATACTGGATAACAGTATAATGGGTTCTGCTTTTTTGTTACTATACATATATATACACCGTAGTTTGTGCTCCATAAGACACACTTTTTTCTCCCCAAAGAGGAAAAAAAATACACATGCATCTTATGTAGCGCAAGCAATTCCCTAAGAGCGAGTTGGGGAGTGCCAAGTGCTGTGGGGGAACGCCGAATGCTGGGAGAGGAAGTGCAGCTTTTATAGAAATATTGAAGCAGTTGGTTGGGGTGCTAAAACTATACCCTCAGGACACATAGATACCATGTATTGTAGTTTAGTAACACACACCGCAGTACAGATTTTTCAAGTATGCAAGAAAAATGTTATCAATCAAAAAATTGAAAACATAGATTATGTACATTATGCATGCCATTGTAGCTCATAATTATACAGAAGAATGCTCTTTCTAAGTGCAGCTGCTTCTAATGTCAGTGCAAAATACAGAATCAATCAACAAAAGAAACATTGTGACTCCTGCCACCCAAGACAAAAGCGCCCCCCGCTCTCCCCTAGCTACACCCTTGGAGATAATCATATGGAAATTAGAAAAAAAAGGTTAGGGGCTGCTGGGTAATACTCTCTCAACAGGAAATAAGCACACAGGAATAATGTCAAAATAGCCCCAAATTAGCCTGGTAAATGACAGGCCCTGACTAGCCCCCCCACCAGAATATGTGCTCCCCAGGCCTGCCCCCAAGGAGCTTCACTGGTTTATCGATTGATGCTATAGCATTGTAGCAAAAGACCATGTGAAGAGTGAATATGTGATAACTGATGGTACTGCAGCTAAAACATCGTAGGGGCATAATATGGGCAATTGTGTCTTTGCTGGGGGGTGGGAGAACCTGGAAAGCAGGAACTGGAAAGTGGTACCAAAAGAAGCTGTGTATGTGCTTCTGGTGAGGTAGGTTGCCAGACACATGTGGAATTGGGCCTGATGGGGGCTGCCTAATGGGGCGGGAAATGCTGTCCATTGTTTGGTGAGGCGGAGCGATAAAGCTGACTGGAGCGACAATCACCTCTTTTCCTCCCTTCAGGTCTAACATCAGCCTGTCTGGGTGATGGGGTGATCGGAGAGGCTCGTCAGCTGACAGCTGCATGTGCTTTGCTATTCCCCGGCGGTCGGGCGGAAGGCGTGCCAGGTGGTTAGGATGGGAGTAGCTGGGTGGGGATATAAATACACAGGATCAAGATGGCGACCACAGAACGTGTTGGGGCCAATTACTGATGGTGCACAGTGGCACTTTGTACAATATTTAACTGGGCATCCTTTGTATTGGTCACTGCAAATTTATGATTATATGCACTTTATTTGACTCTTGCTGCCAGTATTACTCTTATATTTTACCATTATAATGACGCATGATACTTTGAGCATTATTTATGAAGCGTCGGTGCCTCACAGTGGCACTTAGTGAGCGGTTTTAGATATAAAAGCAGTGCGGCCACAAGCTAGCATCTTATTTAACACTAGCGCTGAAAAGGTCACAGCGCCGGGCGCTCTGGTTGAAGCAGTGTCAGATGAAACCTGACTCTAATCATCAAAGAGGAAACATTTCATAAATACCCTGTGCAATGCCAAAAAGACGGTGGTACAAAGTGGCGCTCACTGGCACAGGGATACTCAGCAGTTGGGTTCAGCAGGCGTTGACACAGGCTGGCCAATACCTACTAACAATTAAAGCAAGTTAGTTCACATTTGGCGCTGCGACTTATAGCGCCATTTGTAGTCCACAGCATAGCTCCAGAAAAGACAAAAATGCTGGCACTCCAAAACTGGCACTATAGTGACCAGAAAGATGCTAAATGGTGCACATCATAAATAAGGCCCTTACTGTTGTAGATGAAACTGACCCCATTTCTGTGTTTTTAATGTGCCTTTTTGGGTTACTGTTCATTGTTTAATAAAGCTATTTTTATTTACTTATTTGATTGGATTACCTGTGCAACTTTAGCATTTTGGGGGGTGTGTACATTGGGTGCCAGCAGCCCAATTTGGTAGAGTTTTGTGAAAACACGACCCTTTTAGCTAGCACAGTTTATTTAGAGGGTTGTACACCAAGGTTTTGTGTAAAACATGTCATGTATGTTTCTTCCTCCTTCCAGTTAAAAATAAAACAAGCTTGGTTAGAATTTCTTATGCTGGTTGTATAAGTAGCCTCGCCTGGTATCTGGCATATTTATGTCGATTGTTATTACTGGACAATTTTGTGATAGCGCTGCTTTAAATATAGAGAAATGAATTAATGCTAATTAATTTACAAAAAAAAAGCAATAACAAAGTCAAGGGTGTTCTAGTTTCCTATTATGTCAATGTAAAATGCCATTTAAACGGAGTGGGGGGCGTTAGCTCTTAGCATTTAACAGAAAAGAGGGCTGTTCTTAGAATGTTGTCATGGTGAATAAACTGACTCTGGCATGAACAACGAACAAATGTTGCATGAGGCATTTAAAAGTCTCAGCAATTGTGGGTTAAAGCTGATAAAGTCTATACTGGGAATAAGTTCTGGAGTCGAACTGTTTTGTTACTGACATTAATGTTAATGGACTCTATAATTCTCTGCAACGCACGCATTCACTTCCCTCACATCCTCCCCACAGAAAAAGCCATAATGTAATCAGCACTGATGCATTGCTGAGGAGGCGCTGTCTGTTTTATGACTACCAGCCCTGAAGCTTTCTCAAGTGACATACAACTCCACACCAGGGGAACTGATTGGCTTCTGTGTCACGGGAGCAGAGAAAGGGATTAGATATAGAACCAAGGCACAGTGAAGTAGGGAAAAAGGCATGCGGCAAGCAAAGCAGAGAAATCTTTGAGCTTATCTAGCTATGATCAAGCAGAAAATCACTGCATATGCTGACCTGTATGGGTATTTCTGCTAAACTGTGCCCCAAATCCAGTTTACAAATTTATATTAGAGTTGTGCTTCTCTAGTGACTACCATTTATAGGGTCTGGACATAAAGAGTATATTATCATGGGTAAACAGATTTTGGAGTATCATATTAGCAACAAAACAAGAGTTATGGGCAGTGTCGGACTGGGGCACCTTGGGCCCACCAGAGAAAATCATTTTTGCATGGCCCATCCATGCAGTGAGACAAACACAAGCAGTGAGTGCACACATGCCCAGAGGGGTGGGATGCCATAATCAAGGCACCTGAGGAGCAGTTGTGAGGTTAGGTGCTTTGCCCAAAAGCACTTCAGTCAAAGATGGTCTTCACCACATGGGCATCCTTCTTGATGCTTCCTTTTCCCCCTCCCTCAAGTAGAACTGTACATTGTTAGCCCTTGCCCTTACCCGTCTAAGCCTTCCTGTTGGCCAGAATATTTTCAGTTATGGGGTCCATAGGACTACGGGAAAGTGTGTAGGTCTTCTTGAAATCTTGTAAGGTAGTCAGACTAAATCAAGGCAGACTGTGGAACCTACCTGACATAAAAAAAAAAATGTTTGTTCAAGTTCATGGAGCGAATATAATAGAAAATATAAAAGAAAGGGACGAAGGGAGGGAGGGGAGGGATTCTGCACACTGTCTGTTATAGGGTTGTTGTGAGAGGGGATTCTGCATACTGCCTGTTATGGGGTTCTTGGACACTGATACCTGCCCAATAATTTTGCACACTTTCTTAAATTTAAAGGAGCAGTATCGTGAAATTTGCATTAAAAAAGATAAATAATTAAATAGCCACACAATAGCTTCTAACATGTGTATAAATAATGTGGCGATAGAAAAAGGAAAAAATATATGCCTTTCTTTTAAATTGTATAATGATAATGGCTCAGTCCATTTGCTGAATAGGGGGGTCTACTGGGTTGTATTTAGGGAGCTGCTTTATTTAGCCCACTGGTCTCCTAGCAACACTTTACCTCAGAGGCTGATACTGTAATCAGTGGTAATGGCTGTGTGTGTTTGAGGAGCTGCTTTTGTTATGAGACCAGGTGAATCAAATGTGTAAAATCTATACAAAATAAACAAAACTGACTGAAAATAACTGAAATTCTTCTTTGAATAACTGTGCAGGAAAAAAGCATTAATGTGGAACAAAACACTGAGTGGCCGACCCTGAAGTCGGCCATTGACCTTCCCCCTTGGGCATCCTAAATCGGGATGCCCCACTATGTGAAACGACCCCTGGATAACCACAGATCCCCCCATTTTTCTGTCGTGCTCACCCAGATAGCCATTTACACAGGCCGGGCGGCCAGGAAGGTTACTGCTCAGGCTCCCCATCTGTGTGCAAACAGCGCTGATTGGATGAGAGCCCGCGCATGCGCTGTGGGACAGGGAAAGGTACGTTTTCACAGGAGAACTTGGGGATTTCACATATCAGGGCATCCCAAGTCGGGATGCCCCTAGGGGCACAAAACAAAACTCCAGATAGTGAAAATCCTGGGTTGGGCTTTGCACAAAACACACAAAGCCGAAAGAAAGATCATATGGAAAAATGTGTTGAGAAAAGAGAGAGAAAATGGTAAACTGAAAGATTCTGCAGCAGAGCCAACATGAAGGGAAAACTGTCAAAATAAAAAATGTTTAGAGCAAAAAAACAGGATGTAAACATAAAAATCCAATTCTGAAATAAAATAACCTCCCCCCCAAAAAAACAAAAAAACTGGTGAGTATGAGATTCGAACCAATGATTCTCTGGTTCAAACTGACATTTAATTTACCAATCAGCTAAATGACTTCTAGAGCTTTTCTTTCTGTTTTAGATATATGAGTTCTGGCCAGGCAATGTTATCATCTTATGCTGGACGGCTGCCAGCACTGAACAGCTGATACTTTGTTACATTGTTTCCCCCTCTCCTCAGCGTGGAACAGGCCAGAGTGTGGGGCCCGACACTCAGCAGACATAAACATGAGCTATTAGTCTACAGCTGCACAACACAGACATTATTTTTTCTAAATTTGTAATTCTTACTCCAACACTTACCTACATTCAAAGTACCATTTAAATATAAGTCACCAAGAAAAATTCGCGATACTACAGTCTTTACATTTAGATTTGAAGTTTTTTTTAAATCATATTTGATTTACAGACCACACTGTAGTTGTTCAGTAAATACAATCAGTATAGATCATCTCCAATCTCCATTACAAAGAACTAAGTGGGCATGTTAAAGGGTGTAAAGCTATCTTGATGAATAGCTACATGTCTGCCAGTTTAATTTTAACCTACATAGTTCTCTACAGCATACATTTTATAATTAATACAACACCTCTGAAATTCTCCTGCCCTTTACCCTGGTCACCTTCTCCTTAACCCGCCTCCAGGATTTCTGAATGTGAATGCTCTCACCCACTCAGTCCATCACATCCCAACATGCCAGGCTTTCAAAAAGTGCTCAAACATATTTTAGGGCTGTTCAGTAAATGATCTACCCCAGTATGTTCTGTGAGTATAAGAGGTAAGCTTGGTGATGAAACACGAGTCCACCACCATAATTCTGAGACCAAAACAAGAGTCCAGACAATGGAAACACAAGGGGTCATACTTATCATACTTCATGATAAAACGCTAGCTTACAAGTCTTGGGCCGACAGGCTATAGGGAATGCTGGTTCATAGAGCTAAACCATCCACACTACAGTACAGACCTGGCACCCACTTTACTAATATATTCTGTATTATTCTGTATTATACTTATTGTAACAGCAAAGCAAAGATTTCTGATCATCAAATGCACCAGGTACAATATATATATCATTGTAACAGTCCAATAATAATCTGTGTGCAACAATTTCACAAATCTTCTCCTCCGTGTTGTTCCCAACACCTATAAAATATGAAATCACCAGAAGCACTAGGAAAGTAATAGCCAAGATGGTATTTTTAAGGTACACTGCATTTTATGCAAACCACCCTCAACAAAGAAAGCTTAATAATGTTATATATTTTGAAAGGCCTTTTAATGTGCAAGAGTAATGATACTCACAGGAAACATATATAATAATCACAGGCACTTAGAGACAAATCAGACAGGGCTAGGTGGAGGCGTCCATCATTCCTCACTTCCCTTTGACTGATGTTAGGATTACACAGTCAAATGATCAAATCTGTGTTCGTGAGGCTGTTAAATCAAGCCTCATTCACACTCCAAAATCCCTCATATGCTCCAATAGGTCACCTTACGCATTTCATCCAATAGGACTTGATCACCTGTGGAAAATGTTGACCTTACAGTAACTTGCAGTAACTTTCATACCATTGCCTAATGGCATCAAGACCTTCATTACAGGTTGTTCGGGTGACTGAGACCTTCACAGCAATGCTCAGGGGAACCAGGATCTTTAGGGCAATGCCAAATAAAAAAAAACCTGTGTCACAAAAAAAGTAGGACCTGAACCTAAGTAACTAGCTCACCTTTCTGTGACTCTCAGAAATTCTTAGCCTCTTAACAGTCCCCCTGAGCCACTTGGAATCTGCAGAAATATCAACAAGCGGACCAATGGAATGCTTTCCTTACCATGATTATAAGAGATTGGCCAGCTGGTAAAAGCTGAGAGAGGCACAACCTACAGACAAACAAACAAAAGCAACAGACAAGAGCACAAACTAGGAAGCAGACAAGGCACATGGAAACAACCAGTCTTCATCAAAGAGAGGCAAGAGGCCAATCATCTGAAGTATGAGAGGTCTGATTTCCTTAACGGGGCCCATTATAATCCCGTTTATTTAGCTTAACCCCTAATGATGGGGATGCAGCACACTAACAACAGAAACACAGATTACAGTGAAGCATGGACAGATGACAGGAGGGCAGGACACCAAACAGGAATTTGAAAAGTAAGGCTCAAAGACACAGATAAAAAAACCCTTAGATCCAGCACATGGTCTTAGGCCCCACACAACAATGTGGCTGCAGAGAGCACAAAAAGGGCTAAACACATGGCCGGACCTAAGAAATTGCTGACTTGTTGTTCCCTGGTACTCAAAGGGCAAATATGGCACCCAGGGCAGGGGATTTCTTTGGGCTCCAAACTAGGGGAATCACCTATTTCTCTGTCCGTCTATATGAGGCTGAGCAAGACACACTAGTACCCACTTACTTCCTGTTGTTTTTTTTATTATCCTGCTGAACAAATATTCTGACTAAAATGTATTTTCGTTGTTATGTGTAATAGTGTTGTAGACATCTAGAGACTTCTCAGGGTTTTTAAAAGCCAAAATGTGATTCATGTATTTCCTGTAAGCCATCTTTTATGCCATTTATTAGCACAGGCCAGCCTAAATAGTTAACTTGCTCTGTTATGTCTATGACAAGTTGCAGCTGGGATTTAGTCTTCTATATCTCTTATATAAGGTGCTGGGTGTGTTATGTCCTGGTCCTTCATAAATACAGTATTATTTCTGGTGCTTGATTTTACTTTTAAAAATGACAGCTGGTGTTTATCTGAAATATTTGTAAGTTTCACTAGCATATGTATTTACAGCATGGTGCTGTCTGTGCATTCAAACCACAATGTTTTTCTATCAATCTCAGGAACAATATGTTAACATGCTGTAAAGGATTTGAAAAGAAAGTACAGCTGATCCAAATTATACTAATTATCATAAACACTGTATCCATCTGCAGAGCCAGTTCATTCCTCTGTCACTTAGGACTTTGTGGAAAAATACATCCTATCAAACCAATATGTATTATGTGCTGCCAAGATCGTGCTTGCTTGTAATCTTTATTGGTGTCAGCTTGTTGTTCTATTTGTATATTTAGGGGGTGATTTACGAAAGGATTCGCTGGGCATTCGCCGGGTTCACGTCAGTTTCCGCAGTTACCAAGCAAAATGTGGCATGTTCTGCTGTGAATGTGAATGTTTTCTGGATGTACTGCTACTTCAGTTTGGCTCAGCGAATGCTGACAAACACCTGAGTGCACTGAGCTGCAAATAGATCAGCTCAACCCTGCACGAACCAGATGATACAGCGCAAGCAATGCACCTGCAGCACACACCAATGCTGTGAGCACCAAGGCTAGAAACAGCATAACATGGCGTGCCTGTATATCATCAAATATACAGATGTGTGTTCTGTTAATCTTTTCTACAGTTTTAATGTTTTATGGGTGCCCTCCCTCCACACATATCTAATATCACTGTGCTCTTGTCATGTCTAAGCCCACTCCTATTATGCTGCCCCTGCATTCCCCATCACCCCCTCATCCCATGCTGCCTCTCCTTGCCCCAGCAAGCCCCTGCATACCCCATCACCCCCTCATTCCATGCTGCCTCTCCTTGCCCCAGCATGCCCCTGGATTCCCCATCACCCCCTCATTCCATGCTGCCTCTCCTTGCTCCAGCATGCCCCATCACCCCCTCATCTCATGCTGCCTCTCCTTGCCCCAGCATGCCCCTGCATACCGCATCACCCCCTCATCCCATGCTGCCTCTCCTTGCCCCAGCATGCCCCTGCATACCCCATCACCCCCTCATCCCATGCTGCCTCTCCTTGCCCCAGCATGCCCCTGGATTTCCCATCACCCCCTCATCCCATGCTGCCTCTCCTTGCCCTAGCATGCCCCTACATACCCTATCACCTCCTCATCCCATGCTGCCTCTCCTTGCCCCAGCATGTCCCTGCATACCCTATCACCTCCTCATCCCATGCTGCCTCTCCTTGCCCCAGCATGCCCCTGCATACCCCATCACCTCCTAATCCCATGCTGCCTCTCCTTGCCCCAGCATGCCCCTGCATACCCCATCACCCCCTCATCCCATGCTGCCTCTCCATGCCCCAGCATGCCCCTGCATACCCCATCACCTCCTAATCCCATGCTGCCTCTCCTTGCCCCAGCATGCCCCTGAATACCCCATCACCTCCTTATCCCATGCTGCCTCTCCTTGCCCCAGCATGCCCCTGCATACCCCATCACCCCCTCATCCCATGCTGCCTCTCCATGCCCCAGCATGCCCCTGCATACCCCATCACCCCCTCATCCCATGCTGCCTCTCCATGCCCCAGCATGCCCCTGCATACCCCATCACCCCCTAATCCCATGCTGCCTCTCCATGCCCCAGCATGCCCCTGAATACCCTATCACCCCCTCATCCCATGCTGCCTCTCCTTGCCCCAGCATGCCCCTGCATTCCCCATCACCCCCTCATCCCATGCTGCCTCCTCTTGCCCCAGCATGCCCCTGCATTCCCCATCACCCCCTCATCCCATGCTGCCTCTCCTTGCCCCAGCATGCCCCTGCATACCCCATCACCCCCTCATTCCATGCTGCCTCTCCTTGCCCCAGCATGCCCCTGCATACCCCATCACCCCCTCATCCCATGCTGCCTCTCCATGCCCCAGCATGCCCCTGCATACCCCATCACCCCCTAATCCCATGCTGCCTCTCCATGCCCCAGCATGCCCCTGAATACCCTATCACCCCCTCATCCCATGCTGCCTCTCCTTGCCCCAGCATGCCCCTGCATTCCCCATCACCCCCTCATCCCATGCTGCCTCCTCTTGCCCCAGCATGCCCCTGCATTCCCCATCACCCCCTCATCCCATGCTGCCTCTCCTTGCCCCAGCATGCCCCTGGATTCCCCATCACCCCCTCCTTCCATGCTGCCTCTCCTTGCCCCAGCATGCCCCTGCATACCCCATCACCCCCTCATTCCATGCTGCCTCTCCTTGCCCCAGCATGCCCCTGGATTCCCCATCACCCCCTCATTCCATGCTGCCTTTCCATGCCCCAGCATGCCCCTGGATTCCCCATCACCCCCTCCTTCCATGCTGCCTCTCCTTGCCCCAGCATGCCCCTGCATACCCCATCACCCCCTCATTCCATGCTGCCTCTCCTTGCCCCAGCATGCCCCTGGATTCCCCATCACCCCCTCCTTCCATGCTGCCTCTCCTTGCCCCAGCATGCCCCTGCATACCCCATCACCCCCTCATTCCATGCTGCCTTTCCATGCCCCAGCATGCCCCTGGATTCCCCATCACCCCCTCCTTCCATGCTGCCTCTCCTTGCCCCAGCATGCCCCTGCATACCCCATCACCCCCTCATTCCATGCTGCCTCTCCTTGTCCCAGCATGCCCCTGGATTCCCCATCACCCCCTCCTTCCATGCTGCCTCTCCTTGCCCCAGCAAGCCCCTGCATACCCCATCACCCCCTCATTCCATGCTGCCTCTCCTTGCCCCAGCAAGCCCCTGCATACCCCATCACCCCCTCATTCCATGCTGCCTCTCCTTGCCCCAGCATGCCCCTGGATTCCCCATCACCCCCTCATTCCATGCTGCCTCTCCTTGCTCCAGCATGCCCCATCACCCCCTCATCTCATGCTGCCTCTCCTTGCCCCAGCATGCCCCTGCATACCGCATCACCCCCTCATCCCATGCTGCCTCTCCTTGCCCCAGCATGCCCCTGCATACCCCATCACCCCCTCATCCCATGCTGCCTCTCCTTGCCCTAGCATGCCCCTACATACCCTATCACCTCCTCATCCCATGCTGCCTCTCCTTGCCCCAGCATGTCCCTGCATACCCCATCACCCCCTCATCCCATGCTGCCTCTCCATGCCCCAGCATGCCCCTGCATACCCCATCACCTCCTAATCCCATGCTGCCTCTCCTTGCCCCAGCATGCCCCTGCATACCCCATCACCTCCTAATCCCATGCTGCCTCTCCTTGCCCCAGCATGCCCCTGCATACCCCATCACCCCCTCATCCCATGCTGCCTCTCCATGCCCCAGCATGCCCCTGCATACCCCATCACCTCCTAATCCCATGCTGCCTCTCCTTGCCCCAGCATGCCCCTGAATACCCCATCACCTCCTTATCCCATGCTGCCTCTCCTTGCCCCAGCATGCCCCTGCATACCCCATCACCCCCTCATCCCATGCTGCCTCTCCATGCCCCAGCATGCCCCTGCATACCCCATCACCCCCTCATCCCATGCTGCCTCTCCATGCCCCAGCATGCCCCTGCATACCCCATCACCCCCTAATCCCATGCTGCCTCTCCATGCCCCAGCATGCCCCTGAATACCCTATCACCCCCTCATCCCATGCTGCCTCTCCTTGCCCCAGCATGCCCCTGCATTCCCCATCACCCCCTCATCCCATGCTGCCTCCTCTTGCCCCAGCATGCCCCTGCATTCCCCATCACCCCCTCATCCCATGCTGCCTCTCCTTGCCCCAGCATGCCCCTGCATACCCCATCACCCCCTCATTCCATGCTGCCTCTCCTTGCCCCAGCATGCCCCTGCATACCACATCACCCCCCATCCCATGCTGTCTCTCCTTGCCCCAGCATGCCCCTGTATACCCCATCACCCCCTCATCCCATGCTGCCTCTCCTTGCCCCAGCATGCCCCTGCATACCCCATCACCTCCTCATCCCATGCTGCCTCTCCTTGCCCCAGCATGCCCCTGCATACCCCATCACCTCCTCATCCCATGCTGCCTCTCCTTGCCCTAGCATGCCCCTGCATACCCCATCACCTCCTCATCCCATGCTGCCTCTCCTTGCCCTAGCATGCCCCATCACCCCCTCATCCTATGCTGCCTCTCCTTACCCCAGCATGCCCCTGCATTCCCCATCACCCCCTCAGCCCATGCTGCCTCTCCTTGCCCCAGCATGCCCCTGTATACCCCATCCCATGCTGCCTCTCCATGCCCCACCATGCCCCTGCATACCCCATCACCTCCTAATCCCATGCTGCCTCTCCTTGCCCCAGCATGCCCCTGTATACCCCATCACCTCCTCATCTCACGCTGCCTCTCCTTGCCCCAGCATGCCCCTGCATACCCCATCACCTCCTCATCCCATGCTGCCTCTCCTTACCCCAGCATGCCCCTGCATACCCCATCACCTCCTCATCCCATGCTGCCTCTCCTTGCCCCAGCATGCCCCTGTATACCCCATCCCATGCTGCCTCTCCTTGCCCCAGCATGCCCCTGCATTCCCCATCACCCCCTCATCCCATGCTGCCTCTCCTTGCCCCAGCATGCCCCTATATACCCCATCCCATGCTGCCTCTCCTTGCCCCACCATGCCCCTGCATACCCCATCACCTCCTAATCCCATGCTGCCTCTCCTTGCCCCAGCATTCCCCTGCACACCCTATCACCCCCTCATCCCATGCTGCCTCTCCTTGCCCCAGCATGCCCCTGCATTCCCCATCACCCCCTCATCCCATGCTGCCTCTCCTTGCCCCAGCATGCCCCTGCATACCCCATCACCCCCTCATCCCATGCTGCCTCTCCTTGCCCCAGCATGCCCCTGCATACCCCATTACCCCCTCATTCCATTTTGCGTCTCCTTGCCCCAGCATGCCCCTGCATACCCCATCACCCCCTCCTTCCATGCTGCCTCTCCTTGCCCCAGCATGCCCCTGCATTCCCCATCACCCCCTCATTCCATGCTGCCTCTCCTTGCCCCAGCATGCCCCTGCATACCCCATCACCCCCTCATCCCATGCTGCCTCTCCTTGCCCCAGCATGCCCCTGCATACCCCATCACCCCCTCATTCCATTTTGCGTCTCCTTGCCCCAGCATGCCCCTGCATACCCCATCACCCCCTCCTTCCATGCTGCCTCTCCTTGCCCCAGCATGCCCCTGCATTCCCCATCACCCCCTCCTTCCATGCTGCCTCTCCTTGCCCCAGCATGCCCCTGCATACCCCATCAACCCCTCATCCCATGCTGCCTCTCCATGCCCCAGCATGCCCCTGCATACCCCATCAGCCCCTCATCCCATGCTGCCTCTCCATGCCCCAGCATGCCCCTGCATACCCCATCACCCCCTCATCCCATGCTGCCTCTCCTTGCCCCAACATGCCCCTGCATACCCCATCACCCCCTCATCCCATGCTGCCTCTCCTTGCCCTAGCATGCCCCTGCATACTCCATAACCCCCTCATTCCATGCTGCCTCTCCATGCCCCAGCATGACCCTCAATACCCCATCACTTCCTCATCCCATGCTGCCTCTCCTTGCCCCAGCATGCCGCTGCATACCCCATCACCCCCTATCCCATGCTGCCTCTCCTTGCCCCAGCATGCCCCTGAATACCCTATCACCACCCCATCCCATGCTGCCTCTCCATGCCCCAGCATGCCCCTGAATACCCCATCACCCCCTCATCCCATGCTGCCTCTCCTTGCCCCAGCATGCCCCTGCATACCCCATCACCTCCTCATCCCATGCTGCCTCTCCTTGCCCCAGCATGCCCCTGCATACCCTATCACCCCCTCATTCCATGCTGCCTCTCCATGCCCCAGCATGCTCCTGCATACCCCATCAACCCCTCATCCCATGCTGCCTCTCCTTGCCCCAGCATGCCCCTGCATACCCCATAACCCCCTCATTCCATGCTGCCTCTCCATGCCCCAGCATGACCCTCAATACCCCATCACTTCCTCATCCCATGCTGCCTCTCCTTGCCCCAGCATGCCGCTGCATACCCCATCACCCCCTATCCCATGCTGCCTCTCCTTGCCCCAGCATGCCCCTGAATACCCTATCACCACCCCATCCCATGCTGCCTCTCCATGCCCCAGCATGCCCCTGAATACCCCATCACCCCCTCATCCCATGCTGCCTCTCCTTGCCCCAGCATGCCCCTGCATACCCCATCACCTCCTCATCCCATGCTTCCTCTCCTTGCCCCAGCATGCCCCTGCATACCCTATCACCCCCTCATTCCATGCTGCCTCTCCATGCCCCAGCATGCTCCTGCATACCCCATCAACCCCTCATCCCATGCTGCCTCTCCATGCCCCAGCATGCCCCTGTATAAACCATCACCCCCTCATCCCATGCTGCCTCTCCATGCCCCGGCATGCCCCTGGATACCCCATCACCTCCTCATCCCATGCTGCCTCTCCTTGCCCCAGCATGCCCCTGCATACCCCATCACCCCCTCATCCCGTGCTGCCTCTCCTTGCCCAAGCATGCCCCTGCATTCCCCATCACCCCCTCATCCCATGCTGCCTCTCCTTGCCCCAGCATGCCCCTGCATTCCCCATCACCCCCTCATCCCATGCGGCCTCTCCTTGCCCCAGCATGCCCCTGCATACCCCATCACCTCCTCATCCCATGCTGCCTCTCCTTGCCCCAGCATGCCCCTGCATACCCCATCACCCCCTCATCCCATGCTGCCTCTCCTTGCCCCAGCATGCCCCTGCATACCCCATCACCTCCTCATCCCATGCTGCCTCTCCTTGCCCCAGCATGCCCCTGCATACCCCATCACCTCCTAATCCCATGCTGCCTCTCCTTGCCCCAGCATGCCCCTGCATACCCCATCACCTCCTAATCCCATGCTGCCTCTCCATGCCCCAGCATGCCCCTGCATTCCCAATCACCCCCTCATTCCATGCTGCCTCTCCTTGCCCCAGCATGCCCCTGCATACCCCATCACCTCCTAATCCCATGCTGCCTCTCCTTGCCCCAGCATGCCCCTGCATACCCCATCACCTCCTAATCCCATGCTGCCTCTCCATGCCCCAGCATGCCCCTGCATTCCCAATCACCCCCTCATTCCATGCTGCCTCTCCTTGCCCCAGCATGCCCCTGCATACCCCATCACCCCCTCATCCCATGCTGCCTCTCCTTGCCCCAGCATGCCCCTGCATACCCCATCACCCCCTCATCCCATGCTGCCTCTCCTTGCCCCAGCATGCCCCTGCATACCCCATCACCCCCTCATCCCATGCTGCCTCTCCTTGCCCCAGCATGCCCCTGCATACCCCATCACCCCCTCATCCCATGCTGCCTCTCCATGCCCCGGCATGCCCCTGGATACCCCATCACCTCCTCATCCCATGCTGCCTCTCCTTGCCCCAGCATGCCCCTGCATTCCCCATCACCCCCTCATCCCATGCGGCCTCTCCTTGCCCCAGCATGCCCCTGCATACCCCATCAACTCCTCATCCCATGCTGCCTCTCCTTGCCCCAGCATGCCCCTGCATACCCCATCACCCCCTCATCCCCTGCTGCCTCTCCTTGCCCCAGCATGCCCCTGCATACCCCATCACCTCCTCATCCCATGCTGCCTCTCCTTGCCCCAGCATGCCCCTGCATACCCCATCACTCCCTTATCCCATGCTGCCTCTCCATGCCCCAGCATGCCCCATCACCCCCTCATCCTATGCTGCCTCTCCTTTCCCCAGCATGCCCCTGCATACCCCATCACCCCCTCATCCCATGCTGCCTCTCCATGCCCCAGCATGCCCCTGCATACCCCATCACCCCCTCATCCCATGCTGCCTCTCCATGCCCCAGCATGCCCCATCACCCCCTCATCCTATGCTGCCTCTCCTTGCCGCAGCATGCCCCTGCATTCCCCATCACCCCCTCATCCCATGCTGCCTCTCCATGCCCCAGCATGCCCCTGCATTCCCAATCACCCCCTCATTCCATGCTGCCTCTCCTTGCCCCAGCATGCCCCTGCATACCCCATCACCTCCTAATCCCATGCTGCCTCTCCTTGCCCCAGCATGCCCCTGCATACCCCATCACCTCCTCATCCCATGCTGCCTCTCCTTGCCCCAGCATGCCCCTGCATTCCCAATCACCCCCTCATTCCATGCTGCCTCTCCTTGCCCCAGCATGCCCCTGCATACCCCATCACCCCCTCATCCCATGCTGCCTCTCCTTGCCCCAGCATGCCCCTGCATACCCCATCACCCCCTCATCCCATGCTGCCTCTCCTTGCCCCAGCATGCCCCTGCATACCCCATCACCCCCTCATCCCATGCTGCCTCTCCTTGCCCCAGCATGCCCCTGCATACCCCATCACCCCCTCATCCCATGCTGCCTCTCCATGCCCCGGCATGCCCCTGGATACCCCATCACCTCCTCATCCCATGCTGCCTCTCCTTGCCCCAGCATGCCCCTGCATTCCCCATCACCCCCTCATCCCATGCGGCCTCTCCTTGCCCCAGCATGCCCCTGCATACCCCATCACCCCCTCATCCCCTGCTGCCTCTCCTTGCCCCAGCATGCCCCTGCATACCCCATCACCTCCTCATCCCATGCTGCCTCTCCTTGCCCCAGCATGCCCCTGCATACCCCATCACTCCCTTATCCCATGCTGCCTCTCCATGCCCCAGCATGCCCCATCACCCCCTCATCCTATGCTGCCTCTCCTTTCCCCAGCATGCCCCTGCATACCCCATCACCCCCTCATCCCATGCTGCCTCTCCATGCCCCAGCATGCCCCATCACCCCCTCATCCTATGCTGCCTCTCCTTGCCGCAGCATGCCCCTGCATTCCCCATCACCCCCTCATCCCATGCTGCCTCTCCATGCCCCAGCTTGCCCCTGAATACCCTATCACCCCCCCATCCCATGCTGCCTCTCCATGCCCCAGCATGCCCCTGAATACCCTATCACCCCCTCATCCCATGCTGCCTCTCCTTGCCCCAGCATGCCCCTGGATTTCCCATCACCCCCTCATCCCATGCTGCCTCTCCTTGCCCCAGCATGCCCCATCAACCCCTCATCCCATGCTGCCTCTCCATGCTCCAGCATGCCCCTGCATACCCCATCACCCCCTCATCCCATGCTGCCTCTCCATGCCCCAGCATGCCCCTGCATACCCCATCACCTCCTCATCCCATGCTGCCTCTCCTTGCCCCAGCATGCCCCTGCATTCCCCATCACCGCCTCATCCCATGCTGCCTCTCCTTGCCCCAGCATGCCCCTGCATTCCCCATCACCCCCTCATCCCATGCTGCCTCTCCTTGCCCCAGCATGCCCCTGCATACCCCATCACCTCCTCATCCCATGCTGCCTCTCCTTGCCCCAGCATGCCCCTGCATTCCCCATCACCCCCTCATCCCATGCTGCCTCTCCTTGCCCCAGCATGCCCCTGCATACCCCATCACCCCCTCATCCCATGCTGCCTCTCCTTGCCCCAGCATGCCCCTGCATACCCCATCACCTCCTCATCCCATGCTGCCTCTCCTTGCCCAAGCATGCCCCTGCATTCCCCATCACCCCCTCATCCCATGCTGCCTCTCCTTGCCCCAGCATGCCCCTGCATACCCCATCACCTCCTCATCCCATGCTGCCTCTCCTTGCCCCAGCATGCCCCTGCATACCCCATCACCCCCTCATCCCATGCTGCCTCTCCTTGCCCCAGCATGCCCCTGCATAACCCATCACACCCTCATCCCATGCTGCCTCTCCATGCTCCAGCATGCCCCTGCATTCCCAATCACCCCCTCATTCCATGCTGCCTCTCCTTGCCCCAGCATGCCCCTGCATACCCCATCACCCCCTCATCCCATGCTGCCTCTACTTGCCCCAGCATGCCCCTGCATACCCCATCACCCCCTCATCCCATGCTGCCTCTCCTTGCCCCAGCATGCACCTGCATACCCCATCACCCCCTCATCCCATGCTGCCTCTCCTTGCCCCAGCATGCCCCTGCATACCCCATCACCTCCTCATCCCATGCTGCCTCTCCTTGCCCAAGCATGCCCCTGCATTCCCCATCACCCCCTCATCCCATGCTGCCTCTCCTTGCCCCAGCATGCCCCTGCATACCCCATCACCTCCTCATCCCATGCTGCCTCTCCTTGCCCCAGCATGCCCCTGCATACCCCATCACCCCCTCATCCCATGCTGCCTCTCCATGCTCCAGCATGCCCCTGCATTCCCAATCACCCCCTCATTCCATGCTGCCTCTCCTTGCCCCAGCATGCCCCTGCATACCCCATCACCCCCTCATCCCATGCTGCCTCTCCTTGCCCCAGCATGCCCCTGCATACCCCATCACCCCCTCATCCCATGCTGCCTCTCCTTGCCCCAGCATGCCCCTGCATACCCCATCACCCCCTCATTCCATGCTGCCTCTCCTTGCCCCAGCATGCCCCTGCATACCCTATCACCCCCTCATCCAATGCTGCCTCTCCATGCCCCAGCATGCCCCTGCATATCCCATCACCCCCTCATCCCATGCTGCCTCTCCTTGCCCCAGCATGCCCTATCACCCCCTCATCCCATGCTTCCTCTCCTTTCCCCAGCATGCCCCTGCATACCCCATCACCCCCCCATCCCATGCTGCCTCTCCTTGCCCCAGCATGCCCCAGCATGCCCCATCACCCCCTCATCCCATGCTGCCTCTCCATGCCCCAGCATACCCCATCACCTCCTCATCCCATGCTGCCTCTCCTTGCCCCAGCATGCCCCTGCATACCCCATCACCTCCTCATCCCATGCTGCCTCTCCTTGCCCCAGCATGCCCCTGCATACCCCATCACCCCCTCATCCCATGCTGCCTCTCCTTGCCCCAGCATGCCCCAGCATGCCCCATCACCCCCTCATCCCATGCTGCCTCTCCATGCCCCAGCATACCCCATCACCTCCTCATCCCATGCTGCCTCTCCTTGCCCCAGCATGCCCCTGCATACCCCATCACTTCCTCATCCCATACTGCCTCTCCATGCCCCAGCATGCCCCTGCATACCCCATCACTTCCTCATCCCATACTGCCTCTCCATGCCCCAGCATGCCCCTGCATTCCCCATCACCTCCTAATCCCATGCTGCCTCTCCATGCCCCAGCATGCCCCTGCATACCCCATCACCCCCTCATTTCATGCTGCCTCTCCTTGCCCCAGCATGCCCCTGCATTCCCCATCACCCCCTCATCCCATGCTGCCTCTCCTTGCCCCAGCATGCCCCTGCATACCCCATCACCTCCTCATCCCATGCTGCCTCTCCTTGCCCCAGCATGCCTCTGCATACCCCATCACCCCCTCATCCCATGCTGCCTCTCCTTGCCCCAGCATGCCCCTGCATACCCCATCACCCCCTCATCCCATGCTGCCTCTCCATGCCCCTGCATACCCTATCACCCCCTCATCCCATGCTGCCTCTCCTTGCCCCAGCATGCCTCTGCATACCCTATCACCCTCCTTGCCCCAGCATGCCCCTGCATACCCCATCACCCCCTCATCCCATGCTGCCTCTCCATGCCCCTGCATACCCTATCACCCCCTCATCCCATGCTGCCTCTCCTTGCCCCAGCATGCCTCTGCATACCCTATCACCCCCCATCCCATGCTGCCCCTCCTTGCCCCAGCATGCCCCTGCATACCCCATCACCCCCTCATTCCATGCTGCCTCTCCTTGCCCCAGCATGCCCCTGCATACCCCATCACCCCCTCATCCCATGCTGCCTCTCCATGCCCCAGCATGCCCCTGCATACCCTATCACCCCCCCATCCCATGCTGCCTCTCCATGCCCCAGCATGCCCCTGCATTCCCCATCACCTCCTAATCCCATGCTGCCTCTCCTTGCCCCAGCATGCCCCTGCATACCCCATCACCCCCTCATCCCATGCTGCCACTCCTTGCCTCAGCATGCCCCTGCATACCCCATCACCTCCTCATCCCATGCTGCCACTCCTTGCCCCAGCATGCCCCTGCATACCCCATCACCTCCTCATCCCATGCTGCCACTCCTTGCCCCAGCATGCCCTATCACTCCTTTCATCAAAAGAGGCAAGGGCGAGTGAATTGGGTGAAGGAGTGTAGCTGTGATGACAGAGGCACAGAAAAGAAGAGCAAAGATGGCAGAGGGGAAGGTGAGTTTAGCCGGAGAGGGAGGAAGACATTAGGAGAAGGCACAGGACAGGTGGATATAGCTGGAAAGGGGAGAAGGCATTAGGACAAAGCACAGGAAAGGTGAGCAAAGATGGCAGAGGGGAAGGTGAATATAACTGGACAGGATTGAAGGTATTAGGAGGAGGCACAGGACAGGTGAGTATAGCTGGAAAGGGGGGAAGGCATTAGGAGAAGGCAAAGGACAGGTGAGTATAGCTGGAATGGGGGGGGGGAAGGCATTAGGAGAAGGCACAGGACAGGTGAGTATAGCTGGAAAGGGGGGAAGGCATTAGGAGAAGGCAAAGGACAGGTGAGTATAGCTGGAACGGGGGGAAGGCATTAGGACAAGGCACAGGACAGGTGAGTATAGCTGGAAAGGGGGGAAGGCATTAGGAGAAGGCACAGGATAGGTGAGTATAGCTGGAATGGGGGGTAGGCATTAGGAGAAGGCACAGGACAGGTGAGTATAGCTGGAAAGGGGGGAAGGCATTAGGAGAAGGCACTGGACATGTGAGTATAGCTGGAGAGCGAGGAGGGCATTAGGAGAGGGCACATTAGGAGAGGACACCCCCAATCACCCCATAACAGGCAAAATGGTAGACACCCTCCCAATCCCCCCATAACAGGCAGCAAGGCAGAACCCCTCATGCCCAATCACCCCATAACAGGCAGCGTGGCAGACACCCCCCATTCACAATATAACAGGCAGCACCCCCTCTTCCTGAATCACCCCATAACAGGCAGCGTGGCAGACACCCCCAATCACCCCATAACAGGCAGTATGGCAGATACCCTCCCAAATCCCCCATAACAGGCAGCATTGCAGAACCCCTCATCCCCAATCACCCCATAACAGGCAGCATGGCAGATACCCTCCCAATCCCCCCATAACAGGCAGCATTGCAGAACCCCTCATCCCCAATCACCCCATAACAGGCAGCATGGCAGACACCCTCCCAATCCCCATATAACAGGCAGCATGGCAGAACCCCTCTTCCTTAATTACCCCATAACAGGCAGCATGGCAGACACCCCCAGTCACTCCATAACAGGCATCATGGCAGAATCCCCCCAATCACCCAAATTGGCAGTGTGCAGAACAGCATCCCTCCAAATCACCCCATAACATGCAGCGTGGCAGAACACCCTCACCGCAATCAACCCCTTAACAGACAACATAGCAGAACCCCCTCCCCCTGGGCCTGCTCACCTGTATTTATAAAGCTCCCGTGATGCACTACGCCATGATTCACTCTGGCTGCAGCCTGGGTAAATGGGAGCTGGGAGTTTCATACTGATGCTGTACACCACAACGCCATCATAGGTAAGACACCACCGTCTTCCCCTCCCCCGCACTGGCTGCCTGATGGCTATGTAGTTATCCTGGCTCCAGCATTGCGTCTTGTGGCAGGCCCAGTGAATGCATTTGCTGTGCACCAGCCCCTGGCTGTTATAGGCTGGTGCCCTTGTGCACAAAGAACCAGGCCCACCGCAAGAAGCATTGCCAGAGCAGGGATTAAAGAGGAACAAAACACATTTTGGCACAAATATTCCAAAATGCCGATGCACACTTACCATTGATAGTCTTTTGGGTGCCAGGCCGCGGTGGCGCCGCTTCAAATCCAAAATGTACACAAGAGGCCAGCACACCATATAGAGCAGGTAAGCTTGTATTAATAAGCATACAAGAATAGTAAGGCCATATAACAATCCATGGCATATAGTCCAACTGTGGGCATAGTTATCCAGACGGCAAACAAAGTCTATTAAAGCCAAGCCGACGTTTCGGGGGTAGCAAACCCCCTTCCTCAGGGCAGACAATCAAACCGTCTGCAAAGGACCAGGCATTTAAATAGTATACATGTGTTGAAATTCCCGCCTGACGTCATAGTGACGTCAGCGGGTAAACAGAGTAATATGGGGTGATCGCCACCTACGACTATTACAACGTGAGACTTATTGGATCCACAAATTAGATACTGTCCAACCAAGGGGATTGAACACTTCATTTGGTTTCTCAAGCTTTTTACCTAAGCGTTGATACCTGTTACTGTGATTTTTTGTACCCTTGGCACTGCTGCTTTCTGGTAACTTCCTCTTTCCCTTTTTCTTTCCCTCTTTTCTACCTTGTCACTATTTTCTCACCTTGCATCCAGCAGTTATCCTTCTCTTTCCTTTGCATTCCCCTGATTTTTTTCTATTTTTCCTTTTTTTCTCTTTTTTTCTTTTTTTCTCTTTTTTCTCTTTTTTTTTTTTTTTTCTCTTTATGCGTTTTTTTCCTTCCCCCCTTTCTCTGAACCCCATTTCTCTCTTCCTTGGCTATGCCTTCCCCCTTCTTCTTTTACACTCCCCGCAAATGGGTCCTTTCTTTTCTCTTTCTTTGCCCTCTGGTCTCCGTCTCTCCTTTTCTTTCTCTCTTCTTTTTTCTTCTTTCTTCTCTTTTCTTTTTTCTTTTTTCTTTTTTCATTCTCTTCCCCCATCACAGGCTCCACTTGTTTCTCCTTGGCTGTCTGGCTCTATCGATCCTCTGCTTTCAGATTGCTTTTTTGCTCCTCCTCTACTCTTGCCCTTCCTGTTTGTTTTTCCTTCTTACCGCCTTGTTCTTTTCCTTCTCATCGCTCCCTTCCTTTCCTTACTGTCCCTCAGTCTGCTCCCTTTCTCTTTGCCTCATTCTTCCTCTTGTCCTGGCTGCCTTCCCATTTGTCCCTCTCTGTGTTAGTTTCTGACTTCCCCCCTCTCTTTCATTCCTCCCGCTAGTGCTCTCTCTACTTTGTGTCTCTTCTTCTTCATGCCGGTCCCTGTATGCATTTCAGGCTCCAACCTCTGCCTGTTTCTAAGATGTATCCCATTCCTTTTGTGCTTCCTTTCCTCCTGTCTTTTCCTTCCCTGTCTCCTCTGTGTATCCCATTCCCTGATGTGCCTTCGTTTTTTCCTGGCTTTTCCCTCTCTGTCTCCCCTGGTGGCTGTCTCTCCCTCCTGTCCCCCTTTTTAATGTCTCGTTTCTCCCGATAGTGTTGTATATTATTATACATAATAGTTGTTGTTTCTTCCACCTGACCGGGAGCAGCATGCTCTCACCGCCGGTCAGGGGACTTGACACGCAGTGGTCGAGGAGCCGAGTGCCGCTGGAGTGGTCTCCATGGCAGCGGACGCTCGGCTCCTACGATGTCTGCTCCTGCGAGCTGTGACAGTGGAGCCAGGCGCGGCCCTATCGGGTTGCGCCGGCTACCACGTCACTTGTTACCGGGCAGACTTCAGGCCCGGTGTCATGCCCCCTTCTCCTCAGCAGGCGGGGAAGCCACCGATCACGCAGTTGCGATCGGTGTCCGGCGGTGATGGGGCCCCGAGCTGTGGGCCCTGGCGGTGTCAGGTGAGTTGGCTTATGTGTTAGCTTATTCTTATGTTTACAGTTGTGGCTGATATGGTCCACACTCGTTTTTAGTCTTTAACATGTATTCCATATTACTCTGTTTACCCGCTGACGTCACTATGACGTCAGGCGGGAATTTCAACACATGTATACTATTTAAATGCCTGGTCCTTTGCAGACGGTTTGATTGTCTGCCCTGAGGAAGGGGGTTTGCTACCCCCGAAACGTCGGCTTGGCTTTAATAGACTTTGTTTGCCGTCTGGATAACTATGCCCACAGTTGGACTATATGCCATGGATTGTTATATGGCCTTACTATTCTTGTATGCTTATTAATACAAGCTTACCTGCTCTATATGGTGTGCTGGCCTCTTGTGTACATTTTGGATTTAAAACACATTTTGGTGGACCCCTGGCCCTTCACCCTCCTGCCAAATCCCTGGCAGGTCGCTGGCTTCGCAGTGGCCTGTTTTTAAAATAAAATTGAATGTTTCCACCACCATAGCCACTACCAGTGGCAGCTTTAAGAATGTCAATTGTCAATCCCAAGCTTTCTGTTGAGGCGTGCAGGCGGGCGGCTTTCAGTTCAGGGCAGCTGGGGATGCGGCAGCCAGCTATCGCAGTATCCCAGGAGCCAGTGGTAAAGGTGAGTTTATTGGCAACCCCTGGGCTTCCACACAGTATGGCATCCTTCTATAGGATGCCCGGGGACAGGCTAGCTGCTGGCCCTGCAATCTTTTAGATTCCAAGGTGGGTTCAAAGATCGGCAGTAACAGCATACTTTTTCCCTGGTCCATCGGCTCTCATCTGATCACAGACAATTGCCATACCTGTGTCATTTGACAAAAAGCTCTGACTATCTGCAATGGAAATGCAAGCGGACACACCCCTAGCAGCACTCATCAATTAGAATCTGCTGTCTCCAGCCAGGCTCTTGGAGACTCAGCAGCCACTACAGAGTGAGCTCCTGTAAAGACGTTGCTAGGCACAGCATGGAGGCTACTCTCATCTCTCTCTTTAGTGGCAGTGCATGGCCACAGAATGTAGACTGCTGTCCATGGCTCCCATTGTTCAGAGCAGGTCGGGCAGAGCCACGACATGTGGGGGTGGAGCTACTGCTCTCAGCTTTCAATGTCGGAAGCAGATGGGAGGGGCAGGACCACAACAGGAAGTATGCTTACGGCTAAAGCTCGTGAGGGTAGCCTAGAGGCAGGTGGCATGCAAGTAAGGCGCACTGGAAAGATTAAACTGCTGCCCCATTGAAACGAATGCTGCAGCACTGCAGGCCCATTACAGACCACTGAGGTAGGCCACATGTTGCACTCAAATTGTTTTTTCTTCATTTTCACTTACTGACACCATCCAATCCTCTCTGTTGGTGAGGAATTAAATAGTTCCACATTGATTGTTATTTATAAAGAAATCTGCCACAACAAAACCACATTTAAATGTAAAAACCCGTGAAAAATTGCGGCGCAAACACAGCATAATGCATTGCGAAAGTCTGTGTTCACTGGTGTTCGCTGCAGTAGGTTTTGCTCAATTCGCCTCAGTTTTCTCCTCTGGATGCATGTATGGAGAAAGCAAGGAAGCCAATAGTCACAAGAACTAGCGCACATTGTAAATCACCCCCTTAATATGTACAGTATAGAGGTAGTTTAAAGTGGACCTCACCCTAAAGTGCTCCTTTAAGTTTATACTTACCTAACTCCTGAGCTGAAAGCCACTTCCAATTTTTGAGGGAGCCTTCTCCTTGGGTGAGTGCTTCTGAAAAGCAAGACCTCTTCTGCATTTAGCTCAATAAACCGGACCAACAGCCTGGCACAGTTGGAAAAGAAAGGGGCTTCCTCTGCCAGCATCTCAGCCATGCTGCTGCCTGGATTCAACTGACATACCTGACAATGCATAGTAACAGGAAGCAGCACTTCCTGTTTGCAGATGTCCTGCAAATGCATGAGCTGCCATTTTGTGCCTAAAATTCGCTACAGCAGGAGGACAAGGTAAGTATAGGATTTTTTTTTTACTTCTCCTCACATGCATTTTAAAAAGAAGCAACCACTAGTCTTAAGTCTATAAAACTTTAGGATCTGTGGTCTCCCTCTTTGTATCAGAATTTGAATCTCAAAGGAGTGACAGCGCTGCCCACAGTAATAGACTTCTCCCTCTAGTAGAAAGTACTAGAACTCAATATCAATGCATGTACCTTATGCAGAGCTTTTTCAGACTGAGTATGGTTTAAATCAACAGACCAGGAACACTGAGCAACAGGGAAGCTAAGATGAGTATTCCTTTGATGGAAGGGGTAAATATTGTTTTAGTATTGTTGGGTGTTAATTCATTTAACCCGTTAATTGCCAAACCATATATTTCACGTGGTTGCCTCTGCAACCCTTAAAGCAGACCAAAACCCCTATTTTTAACTAGCATCCCCTGAATTGCTTCCCCCATGAAGAGTACCTTTTGCCACTTTTCAATGCTCATGCTTCACTCTAATTCCAAAATATGGCACCTGTTTTAGCTCTAAATCTCTGCCTCCTCCATTCATTCCCACTGCTGTGTCATTGTACACCTAAGTAATGACTGATCGCCTGCTATCTCACACCAAGGGACAGCAAAAAAAAATCAGTGTTCCAGGACAATTCGAAAAGTGAAAATATCCGTTTCTAGTTGGTGTGTTTTGGTCCGCTGTCAGCCATGTAAAAATCATGGGTCTGGCATTTACCCCTGCTAGGGGTAAAAAAATAAAGCATTAATCTTACCCCTCTGATCGATCCAACCACGTCTTCTCTTCACCTGGGGGGCATCCGATCCCCCCTCGGTTTTAGGAGAGATCCCCGAAAGAGCCCCCCCTGCTCCTGCCATTGTAGCTGACAGCAGTCAAAAAAATTTAAAAATTTTAGGTCTCCTCTTCACTCGGGGGGGCCTCCAATGCCCCCCCCCCCCGGCTCTACCACCATGAGGAAAGGACCAAAATAGGCCATTTCCCCTGCTTCTGCTGATGCACCGCTAGCACTGTGTCCCCGGGAAGGGGATTTTTTTTTTAAAATTTGACCCTTTAGATTGTGGATAGTAGTTTATTTGTAAATGTTATAAAGTGCTCTTGTCAGTTTGGGGGGTCTTCTGGACAGGAACGGGGGGCTACCAATACAAATATGATACCGTTGTAATCAGGAGAAATGGGGTTTCACATGTATTTTCTTTAATAAAATAAATTTTAAGTTTTATTTAAAATAAACAAGATTAAAAAAAAAAAAAAAAAAAAAAAAATATATATATATATATATATATATATATATATATATATATATATATATAATTATTTTTACTCTTTTTACTCAAAAATATTAAAAAAAAAACATTGGAAACATTACAAACAAGATATTTTATGTTAAAGCCTAAACTGTGCCACAAAAATATGTATCGTTTTCCTGGAAATTCCTACAAAAATCATGGTTAAACATAACGCAAAATAATGAAAAATGACCTGTCAACAGAGGGTGACAAAACCTCAAGTAGGCTGGCAAGTAAAAGGGTTAAAAGTGCCTATGCAAGTTGGGTATTGCTCTATTCGGGGGACCTCGCACTTCCATATTGCTATTTTAGGAAAAATTGGTTTTGATTCTGTTTTTTGATCATTTTTGCACCCTGTGCACCCTGTGCAACCAAAGAAGAGGGATTGCTTCCAGAAAGATGAGCCCATTACAACAAGCTGGGTACTTCCAGAAAACTGTGGCCCCGTCAACAAGCTTAGTATACCTTAAAAGCTTGATTTACAGTATTCTCAGTTTGGCTCGAGGCTGGCTCCAGGTTTATGTGGGCCCTTGGGCATCATGGTCTCAGTGGGCCCCTTTGTGGTGAAGAGTCACGTCACATCACCGAGAGATGTCCCAAATCTGGATTCCCCCTAAGGACCATGCTATTTGGACCAAAACTCTAGTTTTGGTCTACTTTGAAGCTCACCAAACCCCTTTAAATCTCACCTCGGAGTCTAAACAAATCTAGAATTTCTCCTGATTTTGGATGTCCTTGTGTGTGAACCCCCCCCCCCTTTATTCATTACTTTCCTTGAACTGGAGAATGCACTGTGGGATCACCAGTTTGAGTCAATGGCCAACCAGGGGGGTTCTTTCACAAACAGGGGCATCCCAAATTGAAATAGGGTGGAATTGCTTGCATAGCGGGTATGCCAGCGATCCCATGGAGTTTCACACAGTAAATGCTCCAGGGATAGGAAATCAGCTGGGGTGGGCAACTTAAAAGCAGAACAAAACCCAGCACTTCCTCCCCTGGAATCTAAATCGAGGTGCCGACGCTCTTCAACGCTGGTCAAGCGCCGTCTCGTACCCCAAAGACCGGCCCTGTCAGTGGGCCCATCAGAGAGTGGGCCTTGCCGGGGGCTCACTCTGGCCCTGGTTTGGCTCCTGCTCCTGTGGGCAATTTAGGATGCCCCTGTGAACACCAGTATTCTAACCTCACTGGCAATCCCATGGCACATGCAAGCTCTCCTCCGAACAGCATTTTATGTGATACATATTGATGAGCAACATAGAAAACTGAATGTAGGGGGAGTGAGCTCAGCTGTTTCCCTCGAGCTATGCTAACGTGCTGGCCATTCAGATAGGCCTGGTGTGGGATTACACAGAGGATGCAGCCGGGGCCCTTGTATGAGCAATCTGATCACCAGAAAGGTGTGTTTCACAACGATCCACACTAAATACTATCTGGTTATATAACTGCATAAATACTGGAAGGGGAGTTATTCATTAAATTAACACCCCCAATACTAGCACAATATTTCAAAAGGACAGGCTGGTTGTCTGATAGCTACTGCCCTCCCAAGGAATACTCGCCTTAGCTTCCCTGACAATTAGTGTTCTTGGTCCATTGATTTAAATAATAATCAGGCCCTTCTTCATGAAGGGATAGCGTCAGGTAGTGCCTTGTAAATGAGAGGTAGCGGCAGGTAGCGATAGGCGAACGGCGGACATGGCACGCAATGACACATTTATCAAGCAGAATCTGTTGAGTGACTGGGATAACGCCATGTAGCGTCCGATTCATCATTGTCCCAGCCTCAGCGAACAGCGCCGGCGTTCAGCCTTGCAGAGTGCCAGGTATGACCTCTCGCTACCTGACGCTCTCCCATACATTTCAATGGACATTCTTTTATTTCTTTTTAAACATGGTTTTTTTAAAGCTCAATAATGTTGTGACCTCTTCTGGCCTAGAAAAAGCCATTTTTTCAAATATTTTTCATGTTTTATAAATTTATGCAGAATTGACATTACAGGTCTGGCATTAATGTGTTCATGTAACAATGTAATAACAATGTTATTCCCTATGTTTTTGCTTTGTTACTGGTGGATGCATGCTAAAAAACAGACTTTATTCAAGCAGCCTCTGGAGTTTTGTGAGGATGTTTTTTTAATGAATATGTTGTGAGTCGGTCGCACTGACCAGTAGTTAACATGCGCTCCCATACAGCGCTATACTGGTCAAATAGCCACTCCTCACAATGTATTCATCATTGCTGCACAGCGACTGAGTCGCTATGAACTAGCGACCCACGGCCGAGCACAGCGACTACTAGCGGGCGCTCTGAAATGGCAGCTACAGACGCTCATCTGTCGCTACCTGGCGTTAGTGATGAATCAGCCTGCCCATCTGAAAATCTGCGGACACAGTTCTGCATTAGGCACATGCATAGATGTTTTGAGTTGTAGTGCTTACTGCTAGATGGAGAACTCCATTACTATAGTGGGCGGCCCTGTCACTCCTAACACATATAATTTGTGGATGATGTAGAGCTACAGCAGTGTTGATAGGGCAACTGAGGCTAGGAAAAATAACGTGGGATGTCCTCATTTGTTTTTCCTTTTGTTTCCTGCTTCAGAAAAAAGAGGGTGGCATCTCTTTTTTTTGCGGGGGGGGGGGGGGGCTTGAGGGAGAAGTAAGGGAATGAATTGGCAAAGAAGTTTGCTTTTCCAAAAATTGTATTATAAGACCTAGTCTTTGACTGTAAAACATTTTTGTTTTTTACCGCCAGACATCTTCAATTATTTTCTCAGCACACAATAGTGGCATTACCTCAGATTTAACTCTGTTAGCTCTGCTCGTATAATACTTTGTTATTAGCTAGAATTCTGCACCTTTTGTTTTCAGTAATCAATCTAATTGAAGACATTTCTATTATGCACCAGTTTTCTACATATTTAAAGTACAAAACAGTAACTTATTCCAGCAGCAAAAGCAGCAAAGTATCTTTTGAGTGAGGATGTGGATGATACCAATGTAATATATGGGGGCTTTTATGGCCCTGCCACCTTATTTAATGCTTTATGGATTGTGACAGACAATTCAGTTCTAGGAATCAAGGCTACGTATCTGCTCAAAGCTGGAATCATCAAAAATGTTACCAATAAAGTGCAGATGTCGGGTACTGCAACTCATAGCACCCAAAGCCATTTGATCAGAAAATAATTGCATAAGAAATGTAGATTTGTTTGATTAGGCAGTGCATGCACAGGTACAGGGGGGACCCAAGGGGTAGTTTAGGGGCCTAGACCCTCCCAAACCTGGTGAAGCACAGCACTGCTACCTTCTGTTGCACTCTTAAGTGCAGCATGGCCGCTACTTGCACCAGGGGATGCTTTTTTGTTCATTGTTGTACTAGGGTTAACTGCGGCTAAAGTGCATTTTCATGCCTGCTAATCATGTGTTATGTAATTTGTATGTTCCCAATGTCATTCCATGTGTTTTCACAAAGTCCCCAGTGCAATCTCCAGTTAAAGCCTTTTTTATTGCACATGGCTCCATTGGAAAAAAATAAACAAGACACAGCACCAGGGGTAGCTTACAGCGCGGAACACTAACAATGCCGTCTGCCTGTGGTCAGCGTCGCGGCTGAGGCGCTAATAGCATCTCTCTGCAGATGCACAAGTGGCGCGAAGAGGCGCTAGTGATAAATTGGCCTCTAAGTGGCAAGTGAAAGCGGCAACAGGTTAGAGGAGGTGGTAGAGGAAGCACCAGAGCTGCAAGTTCATGGAGATCAAGACACATATCGGGAGGAGGAGTGGGCTGTCATGGTTTAGGAGGTGTGAGGAATGGGAACTCAGCAGGAGTTTAGGAGCACCCTGAAATTCCAATCAGTGTTCCAGCAGCATTCACATCATCATGTTCACCAGTTCTGCATCAGCAGAATTCAGAAACACCCCAACTTGCCCCCCCAGATAACATTTCTGAATGCAAAACTGCACAATTATAAGTTTTTCTGCGGATGCAAATGCACTTGCTGTTTCTGTTCTAGTTTCGATTCTACACTCGAAATGTAACTTGCAGGGGCTTCACTTGAGGAGGTGCAGGGCCCAGAAAGTGAGGAGGGCCCATCATAGTTGCTCCCCTATCTTATTTATCATTTTTGTGCTCGCTTGACATCGTTTAGATAAAGGAAGCAGCATTTGTCTCTTCTGTTTTAGTGTTTAGTTGTCTAGCTGCATCCAATTGAGTTAAAAGACAAAAAAGTTTACTGTATGAGCCATGATGGGGGCCCATATAATGTTCGCACCAGGGTCTATCACGTTTAGTTACACCATTAGTAACTCAAACAAAAACACAAAATTGCATCATGTCATCAGGCATTGGTGTTATGTTGGTGAGCATAATTGCCTTAGAAACAGGTTTGATTCCTGGCCAATGCACGTCACTTTTGCATAGGTATTAACACAGCCTTACCCTGTGCTCATGCAGATGCAGTTGTCGCAGATGCTGTTACAGAAACAGCATCAGCACCGGATCTGAATGGGTGTGTGTTAAACGGAACCTGTAAAGTTTTACAGAACCTGCCCAGAAAGTTGCTTGCTTTCTGCTAGGCTGCTGTGTCTAAACAGCCCTGGAGAATATGGGGTGTACATCCAGCATGTCCCATGCATTAATTTATCAAAAATGACTAGCGCATATTTTTTCATTTATCACAGTTTTTGTGTAATGGATAATCTATGAAGTTTAGTTAAGAAACGCTAATGCCACGTAGTGACAGGTGTCTTAGCAGCACTCATGCTGAAAGCCATGTTTATGACAAGCAAAATGTCCTGAGCCTGTAATAGCCACAGATAGCGTTCTATCTAAGACTAGCACCACATCCTATCAGACACTCTGTGGCGTTCTCCCATACACTTCCATTGTATGTTAGAGATGTACAACATATCGTTTTTTTTTGCATATTGTTTTTTTTTTTTTTTCCAGAATCAACTGACAGTGAATCCTTGGCCTGCTTTGGATGTATTTCCCAATGTCAGCCCATTTAAATAAACCCTGCAGCATGCACTGTACACCTCAGAGCCCAGTTCTACAGCACCCACTCTAGAGCTGTGTTCTGTGGATATCAGTCTAGGCTCCAGCGCCACCTTTCGAGTGCTCAGAAATGATGCTGCATCTTTTCCGGCACAGCGTTCTTTCTATGTTGAATGTTGCGGCTGCTTTCTAGCATTAACACCTTGCGCTATCTAGCATTCTTCTAAATACAGCCAGATAGCGTTGCTTTCATTAGTAAACATGTTGTTATAGAAGCTCCGCTATGTCTGTTCTGCTTTTGGTTGTGCACTTTCAGTTTGCTTCTGCGGTGATAAGATGCCCCCCCTCCAAATGCAAGCAAACCCGCAGCATCTGTAGTACTTCCAGCTGGTCCGAGGCGGGTTTGCCCCCCAGGAAGATGTCACGCCAGCATGTGGACCCTCGGGCCAACAGATTATTAAGGTAAGTGGATTTGTTTGTTTGCTGCACCTCTCATTTTTATGTGGGGGTGTCTTTACTTGTGTTCCCTTTATCTTTTCTGTTCCTGCCTTATGCATTTTGTCATAGTTGTTTGCAGCTGTAATCTGGCTATGTGTATTTGGTGCTGTGTTGTCCCTTCAACTTGATTCCTGACTCAGCCCTCTTGTGGAGACCTGCATTTTTTTTACATTCTTATCAGTTAGCCTGCAGAAATGTTTGGTTATTGAATAACTCACATATTTTTGGTTAATGTTATGTTCTCTAATGTTTTTTTCTTTATTTTTTGGTGTCTTTGTATTGTTTCATGTAGGACATGTGCCAGCGAGAATACGGCCATTGGCCCGGAAGGGCATCATTGTGGGGGAGACTAGGGCCATCTTTACCATCAAGCTCCAGCTCAAGTCTGCCTGCCAAAGGTGGTCAGACTTCAAGCGCCAGTACCTGTCATCTGAACCCACCTACCGCAGCTGAAGTGTGTTACAATGCCGCTCAAAGCAAGACCAGATGCATTATTGAAACGACCATCAGCCTGCTAAATGCACGCTTCCTATGTTTGGCCCGACTACGAGAGGAGCTGCTGTACAGCCCCAGCGAAGGTGTCAAAGATAATCTTGCTTGCTGTGTGCTACACAATATCTGCATACTCCATCAAATGGAAGAATGAAAATGCTACTGGTGCCTGAAGTCCCAGACATGCCCACAGAATGGCTTTGCCTGGTGGATACAAATGATAAATTCCTTCTTTCAGGTAAGTGTCCATGGGCTGTTGCTGTAGCTACAGCCAGAAGATATGTGTAACTAGCTAAAGCAGACCTAAAATGATGCACAAATAATTTAGCTGACATATATACTTTCATCTCTCTAAAGCTGGCCAACATATATAGATAGAGATTCCCTAGAGAGTTAGGGAAGCCATGAATAGATTAAATGATTAAAAGTTAGATTGTTTTTTCTGTTCACTTCTAGTCACCACAATGTGGATGCAGTACTTTCTTTTTTGGGTATTGTTGATTTTTTGGGGGATCTATGATAATTTGTTAGTTTAAAATCATGGATAATAAAAGAATATAGCTAAACAATGTGTGTGATCTGTATTGGTATTTTTAGTAGTAGAGAACATGTTTTAACACAGGGAGTCCGCATCATGAGCACCCAGCGTTCATTACTTTTTTCAAAGATGGACGGAAAAACGCAGCCCCGATTGACAAGCAACGCTAAACGGCAATAGCGCCTTTGCCTTTTATCATAGCATTCTGCCGCGGACGCTCTTAATGTCTCTTCTTCGCAGCAAAGCTGCTGTTCAGTGCCGACAGCAATAAATTACCCTCCACGTGGTATTTAATGTATTTGGGAATCCATTTTAGGTGAGTTAATTTCTACTGTAAGTAGAATAATCTATCTAATTCCTTTATCATAATTTATGTAATTAATTTTCACTTGACTGTTCTGAAAATATTTAGATTTTTTCAAGGGACTAAATGAGGGGTGTTTTATCCAAATGTATTTTGTAAGTTGAGTATATTTGATGTAAGACACTTAGGCTTTGTTTATGTATTTATTAGCCTTGGTTAACTGCCATCCCACTTTAAACTTTGTAAAGTGTTATTATACAAAATTCACATTTCTAATCACTTTATATACACACACTCTGACTTGCTAAATATAATACAGGCTTATATAACACCATTCTACAGTTTATATACAGTTTGGAACTGTAGGAGTCCTCTGCAGACATATGTTTAGAATGAGGGGTTTCTGCAGTCCTCCCATATTATTTTCGCTAATTTCGCCTTACTGTCTTCGCAAGCCATCTGTAGCAATGTAACAGAAAGACAAGGTTGCATATAACAGTAGTTTTGAAGAAGCCGCTAAGCAATTGCACTGTGGAAATTGATAGACTAGCTCTTAGGCTCTATAGATTTTCTATTTTCTCTCCTGGCGTAATATAATAAACTGAAAAATAAGTGTAGGTTAGATGAGGGAGGAGGCAAACTCAGTTATTTATATGTATTGCTGAGAAACATTACATTAAAAAATAATAAAAGTCATAGAGTGCAATATTGCTAGAGAAGTTTTAAAGTAATATCAGCTTTTGTGGTATGGAACTGCAGGTAATTGAAGAAGCAGAAAGAGCAGCCATATGGTGACTTAACATTTTCGTTAAACATTGCCATTATAATTTATATGTTCTGTATTCTACACTTCTTTGTAGTGTTTTTGTAGTCCATACTTAAAACTATGGGGCTTAAAAATGGGGAGAACATTTCTACCTTCTTAGAGAGCCTTTCCACAATATGAAAGGAGCCTACCCAAACTTTAGTAAACATTCAGTGGGTGTTGTTATTTACTAACTGGGTCGCTGATATTCTTACTTTTCATGGCAGCTCCCACAAGGCTGTCGCTGCAGACGGGTGAGCTTCCCAAACTACAGGCAGGTAATGGCCAGCGGGCAGTTCATGTCAGCTGGCAATCTTGGGATCAGCCAATCTGTGATCTCTAAATTGCCTTGTAAGGCATCACATTGGAAAATGGAAAGACCCATTTCTTTTGCAAAACAGGGCCACCGCCGAGCCTGCAAAATTGCCAGAGGTACATTGACTGAGGGTGGGTAGGGGATGTGGGAGAAGCTAAATGGGTTTTGTGTCGCTTTAAAACAATACATTTGTTTTGCAGTTATTTGTGTGTCAAAATTGTGTGTCCATTTCTTCAAAAGACGTTCCAGGCAAAGGGACCATTTAGCCTGCTTTCAACTTTCTTCAAGGGACATTCCAGACAAAGGGTTAAATTAAACGGTTTTCTGCTTTCTTCAAAGGACATACCAGGCAAAGAGTTGAATTAGCCTGCTTTCTGCTTCCTTAAAGGACATTCCAGGCAAGGGGTTAAATTAACCTGGTGTCTGCTTGCTCAGGGCTGGCTGTCAGGAGCTGAATTTTTTCATTCACCAGCACATTGCATTTTCTAATAATTGAACTTGCTCCCTTCTACTGACAGTTTATACTCAGTCTCCTGAACTGTACTTCTTGGGGACCTTCACAATCAAAGAGCATCAGTGTAATCATTTATCCATATATAAGAAGGCCCAGCAGAAAGGAGATTTTACTGGGGCTTATCAAAAAATATGAAACAATTTGAATTAACAGTGCAGCACCTCACAGTCAGCCCGGGGAGCACAAAAGCCCTATTGAACTTGCTCACTACTGCTGAGCTTGTCATACATGGTCCCTTCAATAATTGCCACTTGTTAGGGATGTTTAGTCTGAGAACAGCCAAGAGATGACTCATGCATGCACAACTCAGCAGAAGGGGGAGAGGTCACTAGAATTTATAAGGAATTGTAAAGCAAGACTGTTTGAAAGATGTTTCTCCTGACTTCCAGCACCCACTGGGGTACATTAGGAGGGAGAGGATCTGCTTATCATTTTGAAAATTAACCTTTTTTAGTTACACCTAAGTGTGGTGGCAATACAATTGCTTGTTAAGGAAATAAATCAATAAATGTATCAATAAATACTTATCAACCATTTCATGTTTTCACTTCCTATTGGCCAGTATTCAACAATGTAGCATCATGGCTGTGGGGGCCATACCCCTGACAATGCTCGACTGAGCTCATAGGTTTAGCCCCTTCTTCTTCAGATTAGAGGATCACAGACTTGTGGTCCAGTACATAAAGGGAACTTTAGAAGTGCTACCATCCCCATCCTTTGCCTGCTAGAAAAAAAAAGTTTAGCCCATGACAAAGGATGTAATGGTGCCACAGGAGAAAGCAGAGGAGGAAGAGAAGGGCACATTTACACAGGTGTCAAGGCCATTCACACGTGGCTTACAGGGCGGTTTGCTGGACTGACAGTGGCCAGCCACAGGACAGTTTTGGTGGCTTCACAGTAGGGTGGCACCCAGTACAGCATCACTGGAGCATGACTGGGGGATGTGGGGGAGAAGACACTTCCCACTGAGGACAGCTTCTCCTTGACTCATGGCAGGGTTACTGACAGCATTCTTAACTGGGCAAATCAATACTGATGCTTGATTTAGCCAAAGCTGCTCATGAGCCCACATGTTACAGTGGAAGGATTCTGGGATTTGTTGACAAAAGCTATACTAAGGGCTTCATGCAAGGCCAGGAAAACCACTCCCACCTTAGGAACATAGATCCTCAGGAATATAAGAAACGTGGACTCAGCATGCTAAGTAAATCACAGGTGTAGGGGCACAATCCTAACACAAATTTTACCACCATGTGAGGAAAACAATAAGGCAGAACACCTGGCAAAAATTGAGTTTTCTTTTAGGGAATTGCCTTGCCAAGAAATAGGTCAAATGGTGAGGGTAAGTATGGTGTTTTGTCACCTAGTTATAGTCTGGTTCATGAAAATCTAAAAGAGATGGTTAACCTATGCAATCCAGGAAAACTTAAAGCAGACAAATGTCAAAAACAGAAAGTTTAGTAAATTGCTGCCCTAAAGCCCCCATCTGGCAAAAACAATTTGGAAGGGCTTAACTGCAGATGTTCTAGATTAACAGGCCAAGTCTTTGCTGCATGGGAGCAGCCATCTTGTCACACACATAAGCATGAGGGGAGAGCTGTGCCAGCAGCAGCCCGCACCAAACTGAGAGAGAAAAATGCCTCACAAATACGTACAGCATGTGTATTATGTTATATAAACACACACACACACACACACACACACACACACACACACACACACACACACACTGATAACCAGCTGCTAAAGAGCTTGTGTATGTGAGAGCCTGTGAGGGTGGATTCATGAATGTGGCAAGATGGCTGCTACCATGCAGTTATGCAGCATAAAATCTGCCTGCTATTCCCTAACATCTGCATGGAGTTAATCCCTTCCAAATAGTTTAGAGTGGAGCTTTAGGGGTGCAATTTACAGAACTTGCTTTTTTGACTTTTGGCCTGCTTTAAGTTCACAACGCATGTAACATGGATAACTACCTACACCATCACTGGCTTAGAACAGCCACTTTTTCTCATGAGTGAATATGGACTTGGGGAGCTTTGGCCCTGTAAGGAATAGGGGCACTGTTTTCTCTTTTCACCTGCACTACATCATCAATATTTATAGGATTAGGAATATAGCATGTGCAAAGCATGTGCTTCTCTTCTTGCACTCAGAGGCAGAAACAAATTAGCTTGATACACATTGAGCACCTATAGTATCCACCTTAATACTTGCTACAAGACATTGAGTCTGCCAAGACACTTACTACACAGTATTGCAAACCTAAAGTGAACCACAATCCCAACTATTGGCACTTTTCTTCAAACATGCGTATATAGATACTCCTGATTAGTGGTTAGCAAGCCCGGGCTGCACCAAACCAAAGCAAGTTTGGCTGAATCCGGGAAGCTAGTTGATTGGTTGCATAAAAAGCACATCACCTACAGCACACCAGCTCTGAGTAGAATAGGGAGAGGTTGTTGTTGCTGAGTGATGGAAAGATTAGGGAAAAAAAGAAAAAACAATTGTCCTTTTCATGATACATAGAAGGGAAGAGGATGCTGCATCTAAATCTGTCCTTTTGAGGGCACCTAGCTTGGGAGAGTGGATGGTGTCACTGAGGGACAGCTAGGAAGGGACATAGCAGCACATCTGCCTGTTGTCCCCAAGTACTCATCTCTGGCCACCTACATTGTACTTACTGTGGGGTTCATGTAAGTACTTACCTCTGGCCAACTGCATTGCACTTACTGTGGGTTTAATAGAAATACTCACCTCTGGCCATCTATAGGTGGAAGAGGTGGAGGAAATCAACACTTCAACCGCTTGCTCAGGTGCTAGCACAGCCAAGTCCTTTGGGATCCATGCCTGGTTTATCTTAACAAATGTAAGGGCGGCCACATTGGCTGCGGATAGGCAGAACCTCTTGTCAGTGATTTCACCCCCTGTGTAGCTGAACACACGTTCTGAGAAGACACTTACCACAGGGCAGGCCAGCACCTCCAAGGCATAGATGGCAAGCCCTGGCCGATTTTCCTCCTGGTACTACAGGCCATACTCGATGGTGGTGGATGTGGTGTAGAATTGAACAATGTTTTCCACATTGTGGCCATGCTTACTCACCCTTTCTCCTCCTCCTTGGCCTCGTGTCGTCACTGAGGGAACAATGTCAGATGGGAACTCCCCCAGTAGTGCCTTTCATGTTGAATTTGTACTCTAATATTAATCTCTGGCTTCTGTGTTGGAATCAAGTATGTGATGCTATTCTTAGCGAGGATAAGGCAGGGTGGCCCTAATTGGCACTGGTGACTATGTGGCCATTCTGCAGACACTGGAGCATATAGTGGCTCATGTGAGGCAGGCTCTCCTGAGTCAAGGAGAAGCTGTCCTCAGTGGGAAGTGTCTTCTCCTCCGCATCCATCAGTCATGCTCCAGTGATGCTGTACTGGGTGCACCCTACTGTGAAAAAAATCCTCCTCTGAAGCCTCCAAAACTGTCCTGTGGCTGGCCACTGTCGGTCCAGCAAACCTGATTTGCAGCCCTCTAGCCCTTACTACCCCCATTTTATAGTCATGGGATTCAAGTAGAGTCCAGGGGCTCGAACCAAACATTCGCGGCAAGTTCGGCCAAACTTTTCAATCCCGAACTTCTATGGGTTCGCTCAACACTACTCCTAAAGAAGCCCTAGCAAATTGGGAAACAGTTTGTGATTAACTATTTTTACTTTTAAATTCACTACTCTGCATATATTGTTATTGAACATTTATGAAAATATGTATTGACTCGTTGCTAAAAACTTTATATATAATGTAAATAAAATAAATAAAACTTGCAATTTGTTTTAGACCATCTAATTTTCATGATGTTTATCAGATGCAGTGTCAGATCCATTCTGTCACTTTGCTCCAGTCACTGAGAGAAAGGGGAATTTCTTCTTCCTCTAGTGTTCCCCCCCCCCAATATTAATCACCAATAGAAGCCTGAAGATCATGTGAGGTTGACACTGCCCCTTTCTTAGTAATAGGCTAGAAAAGAGTTCCCCACACTGTCAATCCCTGCTCAAGTCAATGCTGTGCTTGTATGACTTAGCCCTGCCACTCCTATCAAAGAGGGCAGCGCAACAGGATTGAGCTGAAAACTAATTTTATAGCATATAAGCTTTGCTGGAGTAGATTAATATTTTAAATACTTTTTAGCACAGATACTAATTATTATTTTTTAATATGCCAATATAGCTTTGATTTAAAAAAGAAAAAGATAGAACATTGCAAAGTGTAGCCATCCTTTCCTAGCGTTGAGACAGGACAGGCGTTACAACAAAAACAACTCCTTACCTCGCCTGGCATCCAGAATCCAGCATCTTTTTCTCTGTGTGCAGCCCTGCTTGTCCATTCACTTGAATTGGTGGATGGGTATACGCACAGAGCAGTGTAAGCCACTGTGGCTGCTGCAAGAGCACTGGTGGCAACACTGGATCCTTGGCCGAGGTAAAGATTTTATTTACATTTTTATTTTAATTAGTAATTTTAATTAGATGTTTCCCATGACACCATATAATATGCAGGTTTGGGTGCGAGAGACAGAGAACTGAAATATTTTTCTTAAAATATGACACAGGGATACAAGTTTGCTCAGTTGAATATTGCATTAGAAAAGTTACTTTGTATGCTAAAGTTCAGTTTACAGATTAAAATAGAATTTATTTTTAGGTATTTGATGTGCACATTTTCTGTCTGTACATAAGATGTATGGTTGGAAAATCTTTCAGCCATTTTAAGCTTAGGTTCACTTTAAAAATGAGACTGATTCTTATTATACAATTCCCTGAGATACAGCATTGATTTAACCTCAACACTGACCTGGATGTATGGCAGGGCCACAGAGCAAGAACATGAGCTCCAGGCACAGATGATATTAATAAGTAAAGCGTGGGTTATATTCACACACTGAGATGGTTTGTCTAACCTTCAGATATGCCAACATTTTGCTGCAAAAGGTTGTTAAGCTCAAAATATGAGTGACATTCAACTGATTTGTTGAAGCATTTGCAGTATATGCCAAAGCAGCCTTCTACTTCAGGCTGCTGATGCGTTACCAACAATGCAAGTGCAAAGCATTACAAAAGTTTCAATCAACATTTTCAAGTGCAGCATTTAAAACTTAGGGACTGGATGTTTAATAGAGATGAGCGAGTAGTGAAATATTCGAAATTTCGAATTTCGATTCGAATAGACCGCGTTACTCGACTACTCGACCGATTATCGAATCCCATTATAGTCTATGGGAAAAAAATGCTCGCCACTTGGAAATCTCAATTCGACCACTTGGAGGTCACCAAGTCCACCCTGAAACATCAGAAAACGATGCCAACACTGCTGGAATGCAAATGGGACAGCAGGGGAAGCATGTCTGGGTGCATATAACGCGCCCAAGTCGCACTATTACGCCACTATCACAGCCACTCAACAATACACTCCAAACACAATATAACTTCTACGTAAAGTGAGACAAGACAAGGAAACCTTCTTTCCTCTACATTGCCATGGACCCCAAGCCAAACTGTACAAAAAAGAACAAAATTCTGCACCCCTTAAAATCACGTTGCCTATGACAACCACAGATGGCATAGGCAAGGGGGAAAATAAATAGACCCCACCCCTAATTGTCATTGTGTCTGTGTGTGTGTGTGTGAGATGTGGTCAGACATGTCCTCTTGTGTCATTGTGTCACCCCAGCAGTAAGGGAAGCTTAAAGGAGGAGGTATGTTACAGTGTGTTACCCCAGCAGTAAGGGAAGCTTACAGGAGGAGGTTTGTTACAGTGTGTCACCCCAGCAGTAAGGGAAGCTTACAGGAGGAGGTTTGTTACAGTGTGTCACCCCAGCAGTCAGGGAAGCTTACAGGAGGAGGTTTGTTACAGTGTGTCACCCCAGCAGTCGGGGAAGCTTACAGGAGGAGGTTTGTTACAGTGTGTCACCCCAGCAGTCAGGGAAGCTTACAGGAGGAGGTTTGTTACAGTGTGTCACCCCAGCAGTAAGGGAAGCTTACAGGAGGAGGTTTGTTACAGTGTGTCACCCCAGCAGTAAGGGAAGCTTACAGGAGGAGGTTTGTTACAGTGTGTCACCCCAGCAGTAAGGGAAGCTTACAGGAGGAGGTTTGTTACAGTGTGTCACCCCAGCAGTCAGGGAAGCTTACAGGAGGAGGTTTGTTACAGTGTGTCACCCCAGCAGTCAGGGAAGCTTACAGGAGGAGGTTTGTTACAGTGTGTCACCCCAGCAGTAAGGGAAGCTTAGAGCTGAGACCTCTTAAAAATTGTGTGGAGTCCCAAGAGCTGAGACCTCTTAAAAATTGTGTGGAGGCCCAAGAGCTGAGACCTCTTAAAAATTGTGTGGAGTCCCAAGAGCTGAGACCTCTTAAAAATTGTGTGGAGTCCCAAGAGCTGAGACCTCTTAAAAATTGTGTGGAGGCCCAAGAGCTGAGACCTCTTAAAAATTGTGTGGAGGCCCAAGAGCTGAGACCTCTTAAAAATTGTGTGGAGTCCCAAGAGCTGAGACCTCTCAAACATTGTGTGGAGGCCCAAGAGCTGAGACCTCTTAAAAATTGTGTGGAGGCCCAAGAGCTGAGACCTCTTAAAAATTGATTGTATTAAGCCCAAGAGGTGAGCCATAATTTTTTTTATTAATACAGCAATTCTACGGCGGTTAAGGAGGAGGAGGAGGAGGAAATGGCACTTCATACAGATGGCACTTCACTCTTGGCTGCTTTCCACTGTTGTACAAGCAAAGTCCGGGTCAATCCACTTGCTGTTCATTTTGATTAGCGTCAGCCTGTCGGCACTGTCGGTTGACAGGCGGCTGCGCTTATCGGTTATAATGCCCCCGGCTGCGCTGAACACCCTTTCTGATAGCACGCTGGCGGCAGGGCAGGCAAGCACCTCCAAGGCGTACAGGGACAGTTCCAGCCACGTGTCCAACTTGGAGACCCAGTAAGTGTAGGGCGCCGAGGGATCGGGGAGGACAGGGGTGTGGTCTGCCAGGTAGTCCCGCAACATCCGCCGATACTTGTCCCTCCTGCTGATAGCGGGCCCCGCAGTGATGGAAGTTGCACGAGGGGGTGACATGAACGTGTCCCACACCTTGGAGAGTGTTCCCCTGGTGGCTGTGGGCCTGATCGATGTTGTCAGACTCTGGGAGACACTCTCCTCTCTGCCGCCAGCGATGCTGGGTGGGAAAATCTGCATCATGTTCTGCAAGAGTTCCCTCTGGTATTCCAGTAATCGATTCGTCCTCTCCTCTACCGGAATAAAAGAGGAGAAGTTATCTTTATACCGGGGGTCCAGGAGTGCGAAGACCCAGTATAGTTTGTTCTCCAATATCCGGACAACACGTATGTCCCGGGAAAAGCAGCCCAGCATGAAGTCAGCCATGTGTGCCAGACTCTGAGTAGGCATGACGTCACTGCCCCCACCAGAAGGATCATTTTCCATTTCCTCCTCTTCCTCCTCCTCCTCCGCCCCATCCGCGCTGAACCAATGGGACGCACACAGCCTGACTGCTACCCTCGCCGCCAGCATCCTCTTCCACAGCCACCTCCACGTTGTCCTCCTCCTCCTCCTCCTCCTGCAACTGCCACCGAGCAGCAGACAAAAGTGTGGTCTGACTGTCTACCTGCGTTGCGTCTCCTCCTACCCCCGTCTCCTCTGTGTGCAATGCGTTCTCCCTTATTGCGATGAGCGATTCTTTAAGGACGCATAGGAGCGGGATGGTTACGCTCACTATAGCGTCCTTGCTGCTGACCTTCTTAGTGGACTCCTCAAAGATACGCAATACATCGCATATGTCTGCCATCCATGGCCACTCGTGGTTGGCAAACTGAGGGAGCTGAGTTGGATGCACGCGTGGATGCATCATCTGGTACTCCATCAATGCTCTCTGCTGCTCACACACCCTGGCCAACATGCAATAGGTGGAATTCCAGCGAGTGGGCAGGTCACACAACAGCCGATGTTGAGGCAAATGGAGGCGTTGCTGGATTTTTTTTAAGCTAGCAGCAGCTACAGTTGACCGAAAGTGAGCGCACAAGCGCCGCACTTTGACCAGTAGCTCTGCCAGGCTGGGGTAAGTCTTTAGAAACTTTTGTACTACCAAATTAAAAACGTGGGCCAGGCATGGTACGTGATTGAGTTCTGCAAGCTCCAGAGCCGCCACCAGGTTACGGCCGTTATCGCACACGACCATGCCTGGTCCTAGCTGCAGCGGCGACAGCCACATCTCTGTCTGCTGCAATATGGCGTGCCTCACCTCTGCGGCGCTGTGCTTCCTGTCGCCCAAGCTGATGAGCTTAAGCACCGCCTGCTGACGTCTCCCCGTGCCAGTGCTGCAACGCTTCCAGCTAGGGGCTGAGGGCGATGTTAAGGCAGAGGAGGAGGAGGAGGAAGAGGAGGGGGGGTCTATCAGAACCCGTGCTGGCAATCTTGGGCGGGGGTGGTATGTAGGCCGTCCCTGTTTGCGACCCCGTCCCCGCTTCCACAACATTCACCCAGTGTGCCGTCAAAGAGATGTAGCGTCCTTGGCCGCAAGCGCTTGTCCACGAGTCGGTGGTCAAGTGGACCTTTGCGCTGACTGCGTACCTCAGGGCCCGCCTGATGTTACGCGACACGTGCTGGTGCAGGGCGGGGACGCCACACCGGGAAAAATAGTGGCGGCTAGGGACGGAATAGCGAGGTGCGGCAGCCGCCATCAGGTCGCGGAAGGCCTGCGTCTCCACAAGCCTAAACGGCAACATCTCCAGGGCCAGCAGTTTGGAGATGAGGCAGGTTAAGGCTTGGGCTTGGGGGTGACTGGAGGCGTACTTCCGCCTGCGGTTGAACGCCTGTGAGATGGACAGTTGATGGGACGAGGAGATGGAAGGTGCAGACGAAGATGCGGGGGAAGGGGGGGCTGAAGGAGAAGGCCCCAAAGTAGCCGAGGCAGAGGCAGATGTGGAGGTGTCCTGTCTGGACCGCAGTGGCAGCACACAACAAAGGGGAAGAGGCAGTGGCAGCAAGACCGGGCGCAGGTTGTATTGCGTTTGCTCTCTCCCACTCAGCCCAGTGCTTGACTTCCAAGTGACGGCGCATGCCTGAGGTGGTCAGATTGCTCTTCTCAGAGCCCCTACTCAGTTTTGAGTGGCAGATTGCGCAAACCGCGCTCAGTTTGTCGTCCGCGCAAACATTAAAAAATCTCCACACCACAGAAGTACGAGGCCTCGATGGGGGAGCTTCGCGCGACTGCCTGCTGCCGGGAAGAGCTTCGGCCCTGCTGGCTGTGGCCTGCCTTCTCTGTCTGGACTGTCCTCTGCTTCTGGACTGTCCTCTGCCTCTTGCTGCCTTATTCAGTGATGCGCAGACCGCATCTCCACTGCTTTCCCCGCTGGACATCACCCCTGTCTAAGTAGGGTCGGTCATTTCGTCGTCCACCACCTCCTCTTCCACTTCCTCTCTCTGCTCCTCCTCCTGCCCACTGGACATTCCAACAGCCTCCCTTGATGGCAACTGCGTCTCATCACCATCGCTCATGATAGCAGATGCTGGTTCCGGGTCCACATCACTAGGAGATGGCGGATTCTCAAGTGTTTGGGCATCACTACAAACAAATTCCTCTGCTAGCTCCTGGGATTCTTGCAGCACATCTGGAAAAGGACCCGAAAAGAGGTCCTGGGAGGGGTCAAGGGTGGGCTGACTCTGTTGGCCAGGTTGGGAGGAAGGAGGGTCAGAGTGAGACTGTGTGGATGACTGGGTGGTGGGACAAGTGACTGGAAGCGTTATCGGCCATCCATTGCACCACCTGTTCACGCTGCTCAGGCCTCAACAGAGGTGTACCCCGCCCCCCGCATAACTGTCCCATAAAGGCAGGGAAGCTGGATGAGCGTAATGCTGGCTGCCCCTCACCAGCACGCATTGTATCCCCACTGGCTTCAACGCGGTTTGTGCCCCCACCAGCATTTCCGCGCCCCCGTCCTCGTCCACATCCCTTTGCGCTAGCCCTCCGCATTTCAGACGTTTTACTTTTTTGGCCACGCGTTATGCCAAATATAAATATATTTTTTAGGAGAACACCTGGCTATACAGCCGTATACTGCCAGAAGGTGAAATGGTGCCTATACGCACCGGGTATATAACAGTCTTTTGTTGGCACAGAGGACACAAAACAGTAGAGCCAATATAAATATATTTTTAAGGAGAACACCTGGCTATACAGCCGTATACTGCCAGAAGGTGAAATGGTGCCTATACGCACCGGGTATATAACAGGGTTTTGTTGGTAAAGAGGACACAAAACAGTAGTGCCAAATATAAATATATTTTTAAGGAGAACACCTGGCTATACAGCCGTATACTGCCAGAAGGTGAAATGGTGCCTATACGCACCGGGTATATAACAGGGTTTTGTTGGTAAAGAGGACACAAAACAGTAGTGCCAAATATAAATATATTTTTAAGGAGAACACCTGGCTATACAGCCGTATACTGCCAGAAGGTGAAATGGTGCCTATACGCACCGGGTATATAACAGGGTTTTGTTGGTAAAGAGGACACAAAACAGTAGTGCCAAATATAAATATATTTTTAAGGAGAACACCTGGCTATACAGCCGTATACTGCCAGAAGGTGAAATGGTGCCTATACGCAACGGGGTATATAACAGGGTTTTGTTGGTAAAGAGGACACAAAACAGTAGTGCCAAATATAAATATATTTTTAAGGAGAACACCTGGCTATACAGCCGTATACTGCCAGAAGGTGAAATGGTGCCTATACGCACCGGGTATATAACAGGGTTTTGTTGGTAAAGAGGACACAAAACAGTAGTGCCAAATATAAATATATTTTTTAGGAGAACACCTGGCTATACAGCCGTATACTGCCAGAAGGTGAAATGGTGCCTATACGCAACGGGGTATATAACAGGGTTTTGTTGGTAAAGAGGACACAAAACAGTAGTGCCAAATATAAATATATTTTTTAGGAGAACACCTGGCTATACAGCCGTATACTGCCAGAAGGTGAAATGGTGCCTATACGCAACGGGTATAAAACAGTGTTTTGTTGGCACAGAGGACACAAAACAGTAGTGCAAAATATAGTTTTGTATATAGGTGCTAATATACCACTGAAGTCTTTCTGTCCCTATTCCAGCAGCAGCTACCCCTCACTAAAGCAGCCGTTTTGAGCAGAGTGTATATAGTTTTGTATATAGGTGCTAATACACCACTGAAGTCTTTCTGTCCCTATTCCAGCAGCAGCTACCCCTCACTAAAGCAGCCGTTGTGTGCAGTGTGTATATAGCTAGAATGAGCTATATACCGTTCAGCATAGTAGCCCTAATAAGGACTCTCAATGACTCTCTTATCTTCTGGTAGCTGGTATATATGGTGGTAAATGCGATATTCTGAGCTTCTGGGGCCCTGCCTGCCTACATATGGGCTATATACTGTTCAACATAGTAGCCCTAATAAGGACTCTCAATGACTCTCTTGTCTTCTGGTAGCTGGTATATATGGTGGTAAATGCGATATTCTGAGCTTCTGGGGCCCTGCCTGCCTACATATGAGCTATATACTGTTCAGCATAGTAGCCCTAATAAGGGCTCTCAATGACTCTCTTGTCTTCTGGTAGCTGGTATATATGGTGGTAAATGCGATATTCTGAGCTTCTGGGGCCCTGCCTGCCTACATATGGGCTATATACTGTTCAGCATAGTAGCCCTAATAATAAGGACTCTCAATGACTCTCTTGTCTTCTGGTAGCTGGTATATATGGTGGTAAATGCGATATTCTGAGCTTCTGGGGCCCTGCCTGCCTACATATGGGCTATATACTGTTCAGCATAGTAGCCCTAATAATAAGGACTCTCTTGTCTTCTGGTAGCTGGTATATATGGTGGTAAATGCGATATTCTGAGCTTCTGGGGCCCTGCCTGCCTACATATGAGCTATATACTGTTCAGCATAGTAGCCCTAATAAGGGCTCTCAATGACTCTCTTGTCTTCTGGTAGCTGGTATATATGGTGGTAAATGCGATATTCTGAGCTTCTGGGGCCCTGCCTGCCTACATATGGGCTATATACTGTTCAACATAGTAGCCCTAATAAGGGCTCTCAATGACTCTCTTGTTTTCTGGAAGCTGGTATATATGGTGGTAAATGCGATATTCTGAGCTTCTGGGGCCCTGCCTGCCTACATATGGGCTATATACTGTTCAACATAGTAGCCCTAATAAGGGCTCTCAATGACTCTCTTGTTTTCTGGAAGCTGGTATATATGGTGGTAAATGCGATATTCTGAGCTTCTGGGGCCCTGCCTGCCTACATAGGAGCTATATACCGTTCAGCATAGTAGCCCTAATAAGGGCTCTTAATGACTCTCTTGTCTTCTGGTAGCTGGTATATATGGTGGTAAATGCGATATTCCGAGCTTCTGGGGCCCTGCCAGCTACAGCCTGTCTTTGCCTGCTGTGAGCGTCTATCCCTCACTAAGTTCAAGCTGCTAATGCTGACGAAGAGGAAGTGCTGAGTTTTGTAGATTCGAGGTCACATGGTTTTTCCAGCCAATGCGTGTAGACGCCGTTCTCGCGATGCCAGCGTCCTCCCAGGACCTGTCCCACCCCCCCCCTGCATGGTGATTGGTGTAAAAAACGCGCCAGGGAAGGTGTGAGGGGAAACGAATTGTGAGTGCGCCATCGCCGCTGTACTCGATCGAAATCGAGTATGACGAATAGCGTAGTATTCGATCGAATACCGACTCGGTCGAATACTACTCGCTCATCTCTAATGTTTAACAATTAGGCATGAGTGAACCTGCTGAGGTTCGGGTTTGACAAGTTTGACCATACTTGCCACCAAAGCCTGTACCCCATTGATGTCAATGGGGACCTGAATTTGGGAGACCAAAAATGGCTGTAAAATAGTGGTAGCAAGGGCTAGAGGGCTGAAAATCATGGGACAGACTAGGGCGATTGTCCTGCACAAAATAGGCTGCAGAATGTACTCAAGGTAGTAACTAATTATAAAGAAAAATAAAGAAATGCTAAGTAAAATGTCTGGGAAAGGAATGGGTAGGAAAGGACAGGGTAGAGGAAAATATATCCCTGCAATTTTTTCTGCCACTAAGGATAAGGATGTTGGTTCCAGTGCCAACACTGTGGTCAGCAGTCATGTGCCCAGGCCCAGTAAATGTAGCACCAGCCATTTGCTCAGGCCCAGCCATAGTAGTGTCAGCATCCATTTTCCCAGGCTCGTCGCTGCTAGTAGTAGCAGCAGCCGCAATGTACGCGGTAGTAGTAGTAGCAGCAGCAGCAGTAATGTACGTGAAAGTAGTAGCAGCATCATCAAGCCAGACTTGTCCATTTCCCCCAGGCATGTTATTTCGGACAATGCATCCCCATTGTGGACTGGTTGACTCACTCTCGCTCATCTCAGGAGGAAGAAGACTCTGACACAATGACTTTGAGCCAGGTTTCAATGGATTCTTCCTTCACTACAGTTACACGTCACAGTAAAAGCAGCCTTTCTCTGGAGGATGTTCTGACCATGTCCAGGAGGGTATGTGTTCACTAAAGCCGATCTTATGCCTCCTCCATCCTTTCATCACTGGTGCACGTGATCAATCTGGTTGTCGAAAGCTTCTTAAAAACATATTTTGGTCTGGAGGATGTTCTGACTATGTCCAGGAGGGTATGTGTTCACTATAGCCGATCCTATGCCTTCAAACATGCTGTCATAGACACTAAGCACCAGAAGGGTCTTCCTGAACACTGTTTAATTTGTGATGTCCCCACATGCTGGAATTCCACCCTACATATGCTGGACCACCTCTACCACCATTGCAAAGCAGTGAATGATTTCTTCATACAGCAAATGGCCAGCTTTTCCAGCAAGTGTGTTTTTCAGCCCGCCGCAAGCATGTCTGACCAGGTGTCCACTCTCCCCGACAACTCAATGCACTACGTCCCCAATGTGTCAGCAGCAGCAGCAGCATGCAACTCACTCTTGAGAATATGATGTACAAGTTTTTACATCCCATAAGCCCACCTGACACACATTGTCATGGAAGGGATGTACATCACTAGCAACACCACCATCACCTGAACAGCCAGGTTCACTCCTACCTCGACTGTGCCCTTTCTCCAGGAGATGCACTGAGCTCAGACCCCTTGAATTTCTGGGTGAGCAGATTGGAAAACTAATGATTTTAAAGCCCCGGTGTCTGATGCCACTGATTAGCATGTCACTACTACCACCAACACCACCGCTGCTGCCAGCCTGCCACCTCTGCTACTGCCAGGCCAACACAACCGTTTAACCGTGTGATGCCCAAAATGGGCACATTTTTACTGGTTGAAAAAGCCATTGCTTCTTCTTCAGCTAAAATGTAAGGGTGCCAATCCCACTGCTACCCCCATTACAAGTAGGACAATTTTTTGAGGGTTGCCTGCTACTGCCAGGCTTACACAACCACCCCAGGTTTCCTGTGCCATGGCCTAGTCTTTCTTCAACAGCTGCAGCCTCTGGTAATGCTGCTACTACTACCAACAACTGTGCCGCCGCTGCCATCCTGCCACCCTCTGCTACTGCCAGGCCAACACAACCGCAGTTTAACCCTGTGATGCCCAAAATGGGCACATTTTTCAGCGCGTGTAAAAAGCCATTGCTTCTTCTTCAGCTAAAATATAAGGGTGCCAATCCCACTGCTACCCCGTTACAAGTGGGACAATTGTTTGAGGGCTTGCCCGCTACTGTCAGGCCTACACAACCACCACAGGTTTCCTGTGCCATTTCTTCAACAGCTGCAGCCTCTGCTAATGCTGATACTGCTACTACCACCGACAGTGCCTCCATTGCCAGCCTGCCACACTCGGCTACGGCTCAAAATGTAAGGGTTCCGCTGCTCCCCCCGTTACAGATGGGACAATTATTTGAGGGCTTGCTTGCTATTGCTAGGCCTACACAACTGCAGGTATACCCCCTGTGATGCCGAAAATGGGTAAATTTTTTGACGCTTTCCAGGAACACCAACCCTGTTGCTTCTCCACATTTTTTTATGCAATTTAAACTATCAAAGACAGGGGATTCATATGCTAATTAGCCATGGCCAATTCAAACATTAATTAGTCCACTAAAACTTGTTTTTATACAGCCTTGGGTGACTTCAGAGTGTTATAAAGGACTCGTACAGCCATCAGCCATTGTTTTCTATTTGTTTTAGATAAAAGTGCATCCCGAACTAGTTAGAACCGAACCAAGCTTTTTCAGAAAAGTTTGGTGAACTGCCAAACTGAACTTTTGAAAGGTTCGCTCATCCCTAAAGGTCACAAGTCTCCCTCCAAAGGGATTATTAGAGACCAGCACCTCCACCAAGCTTGTCCACACCATTCCAGGGAGGCATTAATCTTTCTATTCCCCAAACAATGGATGGAAAGTGGAAGTTTGGCCCATCTCACCCACGGAGAGATGGAGTCAGAGAGCTTTAAAAATCTTAAGGGGAGGGGCAGTTATGCCAGTTTGTTAGAGTGTGGTGCTAATAAAAATTGCAGCTGCCTCACAATAAATTATTCCCAGTCTCCACAACTGTTCTTGGAAGACCATCCCTGCCCTGCACCAACAAGTTGTGGAGAATATAAGGTGTGCACTGTGCAATGCTATATGTTGCGAGGTCAACATCACAACTAATATGTGGACTACTAAGCATGGGTAAGGATGTTACTCTTTAACTGCCCACAGTTAGTGGCCAACCATGGTTGCCGGACACCACTTGCAGCACCCGTATGAGCACAGCCATGGGTAAACGGCAGCAGGCTGTGCTGAAACTACTCTGTCTGAGTGAAAGACCACACACCACCCAGGACCTGTGGACTGGCATCCAGGAGGAGATGAGTGGTTGCTGCCGCTGAGCCCGATGGGTGGAACCTAGTAGCATCGTTGGGCCATTTTTTCTATGTGGACCAGTAGCTGCTGTCCCTGAATACAATTAGGAAGAACAGTCAACAGATGTTTTTAAATGTGTCCAGTAGCTGGCAAGCCCTGAATGTGCAATTAAATGGAGAAAGAGAAGATTTTGTCTGTGCCCACTGACTGCAATAAAATTGGGCACAGATGACTTGTATTATAAACCCAGTATGTACAATGCAGATGACCAGAGTTAAGTAGATTTATAATGCAGGTGATGGCCAGAGGTGAGTAGTAGTATCAAACAACCAATATTTACAATGCAGGTGATGGCCTGAGGTGAATAGTAGTATCAAACACCCAATATTTACAATGCAGGTGATGGCCAGGCATGAGTAGTAGTGTCAAACCCTAAGTAAGTCGAAAGCAGGTGGACCCAACATGTGAGTAGTTTTATCAAAGCCCAAAAAGGGTTGAATTCAATGCTGTCTTCTAGTGCATGATGAAACATCAACACGTTAAGGGTGATCTGTTTTCTCTCTAGTGTGGCAGCCTTGCTGATGAATTAAGACTTCTTTTTGGAAAAGTGGCAAGGAATGGAGAGCTGATACTGCACAGGCAGGTGTTCCAGCAAATGTGATGAAGAAAAGAACCTCTCATAAGAAACATCACAATAACATGGAGTCAAGCAAACTAATTTCTCAACCTAGGAGAAACATTGTTGGCTGCAGGATACAACATGGTTGGAAAGAAGGTAGTGGCCTAGTAAAACAATGGAAATATCTGTTTTAGACCAAGTACTAGATAACTCTTCCCTCTACCTTATTGGGTATGGTGGGTTTGACTGTGTTTATGGACTAGAACTCCACAAGAATGAAAGAGTGTCTCTTCTTAAAGTACTTCCAGACAGAGTTGCTTTATCCAAGATAAGCAATGCCCATTTGGCTGTCACAATGACTAGAAAGGCTGTGAAACATATGGCTGAAATGGAAGATGAATGGTGTTTCCAAAGATGAATGGGGAATGATGGTTTTAGCCAGAGCACCAATCATGAACACATGGTTTTATATGAAAAAGACCCTGTTCTATACATGTATCAGCTTTTAGATGATGATAAAGAAGTATATCTTCACATCATGCCTGAATCTAATGATTGTCATCATCAAGTGGAAGCCAAACATTCAGTGTACTTCATCAAGTTGATGACAATTTCCATATTAATGTCTATGATTTGGTTAAGACCTCCTGAGTGATGTTCTTGAACTTTTCCAAGGTTGTGGAGCTAGCAAGAGTAATAATTACAGAAAACCCAACTTTCAGATTATTATCTTGTATTCCCGTGAACTCTTGCATTTAATAGAGAGAATATGAGGAGCAATTTTTGGATTACATAAATTCATTCTTTTTTCATGGGAATGAATGAACCACTTCTGACAGATGAGAGGCTTAGGAACATAAGGAAGGAAAATGAACATAAAATGAAAAAGCGAGTTGTAAAAGAGCATACGAATGAAAGAGTTATGTGACTGCTCTTTTTGTAAGTTATTCTTAAGCACTCATTCTTTACCTTCAAGGCACTGTTTTTGTATATATAATTTCCCTACATTAGGTATCTGTATATTTTAGCTTCCATGTTGAACGCATTAGGAGTGAACAGCATGTTTATGCCATCTACAGATAACGATGCAATCTGAAGTCTTCAGGTGTGTCTCTTTGTATGATGCAAGCTGTGCCAACAAGTAACTAGTTTATCAAAGCTCAAAATAGTATAATAAAATGTGTGCTAACAATTAAATAGTTTATCAAAGCTTAAATGAGTATAATGGCAGGTGTGCTAACAAGTAAACAGTTTATCAAAACTCAAAAAAGTGTAATGCCAGGTGTGATCACAATTAGTTTATCAAATCTCAAAGTAGTATAATGCCAGGTGTGCCATCAATTAAATGATTTATCAAATCTCAAAAGAGTATAATGCCAGGTGTGCCACCAATTAAATAGTTTATCAAAGCTCAAAAGAATATAATGCCAGATATGCCGACAATTAAAGTTTGGCAAAGATCAAAAGAATATAATGCCAGGTGTGCCAACAATTAAGTGGTTTATCAAATCTCAAAAGAGTATATTGCCAGGTGTGCCAACAATTAAATAGTTCATCAAATCTCAAAAAAGTATAATGCCAAGTGTGCCAACAATAAAATAGTTTGTCAAAGATCAAAATAATATAATGCCTGGTGTGCCAACAATTAAATAGTTTATCATAGCTCAAAATAATATAATGGCAGGCATGCCAACAATTAAATTTCATCAACGCTCAAAAGAGTATAATGCCAGGTGTGCCCTCAACAAATAGGTACATTTAAATTAAACAGTACTGACACACAAGTGGCCTGAACCAGTGGATACCCCACTAACAGCTGGTATTAAAGAGCAGTGACACCCAAATAGTTTGAGCAAGTGGTATTAAACAGTACTGACACACAAGCTCCCAGAGCCAGTGGGCACTACACAAGTTTATTTTCAAAAGGGCCTTAAGTGCCCTGAACCAGTGGTTTGAACAATTGGTGTTAAACAGTACTGACACACAAGTGCCCTCAACCAGTGGATACATCACTGGCAATTGGTATTACAGAGCAGTGACCATCAAGTGGCCTGAACAATAGGAGTTAAAGAGCAGTGACCCCCAAGTGGTTTGAGCAAGTGGCATTAAACAGTACTGAACAAAAATGTTTTTTTAATACACTTTTCTTTTTCACGAGGGTCTTAGGTGCTCTGAACCAGTGAATACTCCACTAACAATTGATATTAAAGAGTAGTGACACCCAGGTGTTGTAAGCAAGTGGTATTAAAAAGTGGTGACACACAAGTGGTTTGAGCAAGTGGTAATAAAGAGTACTGACACCCAAGTGGTTTGAGCAAGTGATATTATAGAGTACTGACACACAAGTGCCCTGAACCAGTGGACACTAACAAAAAAGTTTTCTCCAAGAGGGCCTCAAGTGGCCTGAACTAATGGATACTCCACTAACAATCTAAAAGATTCCAGGACCGACTGCTAGCCTGCCTCCAGGGCATCCTATATTGGATTCCCTGATGTATGAAACCCCTGGGACACTGGCGCACCTAAAGCTTGTGGGCCTTGCAACACGAGGCATAAATTGTATAATTAAGGGCCAATAAGCGTCCGAAACACATCACCTGGTCCCCACAGCTATGGTTCTGGGTTCCTATTTTGATGAATATATATATATATTCTGGATTTAAATTTTGGCTTTGGACTATTTTTTAATCAGATTTATTAAAGGTTATTTTTTAAAGGATAAGCTGGATGTTTCACTGAATCCGGGGCAATATAGTCTAAATCCTGGTGATTGGTCCACTTTAAGTGCCCTGATCCAGTGGATACTCCACTAACAATTGGTATTAAAGAGCTGTTACCACTTGTTTGAGCAAGTGGTAATAAAGAGTACTGGCACCCAAGTGGTTTGAGCAAGTGGTATATCTATCTAGCCCTCACTCCAGCCACTTTCCTTGAATTAATGTCCTGATAAGGACAATAGCATGCTTAACAAGTTATTTAGCCCTCACTCCAGCCACTTTCTCTAAAAAATGTCCTTACAAGAACAGTTTTTGTAAAAATAAAACAAAAAAACAAAAACAAAACAACCCTATCTGTCCCCCAGCAGCAGCCGAAGCCTGCTCCCTACCTACTGCAGAGCACCAGCGTGATCGGCGATGTGGACCCCGCCTTTTATACGGCGGGGTCATGTGTCCCGTCTGGCCAATGGGCGCTAGCACAGGAAGAAGGCTGATTGGTTTAGAAAATAAAGAAATCTTGTTGAAAACAGTTATACAGCATACAGTATGTCACCATGGGATGGGTTTCAGAATACATGTGTGGTGTCTTATCTAAAAAGTTGGATTAAGAATTGAAAAGTAATGTGAAAACTATTTTATTAGTAGTTTTTCAAGATATTAGGAAAGGATGAAAAAAATGCCCTAAAGAGAAAAATGCGCCTAAAAAAACATTGATTCCTAATCTTCTAATTCCTAAACCAAAAATATGTTCACCAGAATTTGACTACAATAAACCAGACATAATGCCCCATTTTGTTTGGTAAATGTGGCAAATTAGCGAAAACAAAATGAATTCTCGCCGATGGCGGGTAGATCGTTTAGTAGATCACCTCCTTATTCTGTAAGTACTCTAAGTAAGGTACTCTGAAGACAGACCTTATCCCAAGAATGCTTATTGCTGCTGGATGGGGATAACATGGTGTGTGAAATTTCTGCTCTATTTAAAAAAAAAAAAAACAATGGGCAAACTTGTAGTTGCCATAGCCAGTGAACTGATGTTGGAGCAGCATAAAGTTGTTCAGTGAAGTGCTATAAGTTCTTCTGAGCAATTCAGGACATGGAACAGAATGTTAACAAATATCTAATATGAAAGCTGTCATTATATCCCACTCACCCTTAAAATGACTATCATACAGAAATCAAGACACTGTTTGGAAATTGCAGTGAACAGATCAAGCATTAAATGGCCTGTATTTGAACATCAAGAAACGGACAGGGAGGTTCTGGATGGTGGGTAATTTAGTGATACCGCAGAGCGCAAATCTGATTCTCTTTGTTAATTGGCGTGATAAATTGTACATCAAGATGCTGGGATATGCCAACAGATACATTACTGGATGGTGTGTTATAGGGACGCTGGAAAAGTGAGCCTTTTGATGTGTTACTGTCTCTCTAAGGGTTTGCCAGTAAAGCATTTGATCAATCCACAATCCAGGAAGCCCCACAGTACAGGACAACAAGTATACACCTTTTGGAATGTCTGCTAGCATAAAAAGTATGGATATGACAGAGAATATGGTTGCTTTTGAACAATGGTTGTCCAACTTAACAGTTGATGAGCAGAAGTTGTCCAGTAGCATAAAAATACTAACCCACATAAAGGAAGGCTGTATGGGCCACTCAGGGGGTGAGCCACAGTGTGGACAATGTGAAAATTATGGGCATGGCGCTTATTTGGCACAGGGCACAGAGCTAATTTGTCACCTAGCAAGCCAGAGAAGAAATAATGATGTGCCCCTCGTTGAAGTTACAGTCCTTGGTACAAATAGATAATGGTATAGATCTTTGTACTATCCCTAAAAAATTTAAAGCAGGCCAAAACCCATTGAACTTGAACTACATTTGGCCAAAGCCCCTGCCGATACTCACTTCTTAGAGTGTAGAACTAGAAATGGATGTTTTTGCTTATCAAATCGCCCTGGAACACTGTTTTTTTGGTGTCCCTCTCTGTAAGTTTGCAGGTGATCAGTCACTGCATAGGTGTGGCAATGACATCATTGCCACATACAGCAGTGGCAATGAATGGAGGAGGCGGAGCTTTACATCTAAAATAGGCGCCATTATCTGGGATTAGAATTAAGCAAGAGTAAAAATAGGTAAAAGTTACTATTCATGAGCGAAGCAATTCAGGGGATGCTAGTAGAGATGAGCGAATTTCGGCTGATTCGCCGAATTTTCCGTCAAAATTCGTTTCGGTCCGAATTTGTTCGCGACGAATCGCTATTAAAAACGGCTATTTCTGAGCCTCCTAGAGCCTCAATAGGGTTATAAACCATTCTGCCTTGCTGTAACACGCATAGGATGCGTGCTGGGTTAGTTAAATAAAACTGTAAATAAATATCACATGCAGATCAGAGGCATCGCTAATAGAATCACAGAGCGGCACAATTGCAGAGAGTTGAAGTTGCATCACTATGAGGGGCAGGAGCCCAAACATTGCTTTAAAGAGACACTGGAGTTTCTGCAGGAGGCCAAAAATTGGATGAATCACACCCTGGAGTTGCAAGCAGCAGCAGGAGCACAAACATTGCTTTAAAGAGACACTGGAGTTGGCAGCTGCAGGGGGCCAAATATTGGATGAATCACACCCTGGAGTTGCAAGCAGCAGCAGCAGGAGCCCAAGCATAGCTTGAAAGAGACACTGGAGTTTGCTGCAGGAGCCCAAAGATTGGATGAATCACACCCTGGAGTTGCAAGCAGCAGCAGCCCAAACATTGGCTGAAAGAGACACTAGAGTTGGCAGCAGGAGCCCAAAATTGGATGAATCACACCCTGGAGTTGCAAGCAGCAGCAGGAGCCCAAACATAGCTTGAAAGAGACACTGGAGTTGGCAGCAGGAGCCCAAAAATTGGATGAATCACACCCTGGAGTTGCAAGCAGCAGCAGCAGGAGCCAAAACATTGGCTGAAAGAGACACTGGAGTTGGCAGCAGGAGCCCAAAAATTGGATGAATCACACCCTAGAGTTGGCAGCAGCAGCAGCAGCAGGAACCTAGAAATTGGCTGGATGGCACCCTGAAGTTGGCAGCAGCAGGAGCATATACATTAGCTGGAGGGCACACCCCGGAGTTGGCAGCATCATAAGCAGGAGCCCAAACATTGCTTGAAAGATACCCTGGAGTTGGCAGCAGCAGGAGCACCAGGAGGCCAAAGATTGGCTGAGAGAGACACTGGAGTTGGCAGCAGGAGCCCAAAAATTGGATGAATCACACCCTGGAGTTGCAAGCAGCAGCAGGAGCCCGAACATTACTTTAAAGAGACACTGGAGTTGGCAGCAGGAGCCCAAAAATTGGATGAATCACACCCTGGAGTTGCAAGCAGCAGCAGGAGCCCGAACATTACTTTAAAGAGACACTGGAGTTGGCAGCAGGAGCCCAAAAATTGGATGAATCACACCCTGGAGTTGCAAGCAACAGCAGGAGCCCAAACATTAGTTTAAAGAGACACTGGAGTTGGCAGCAGGAGCCCAAAAATTGGATGAATCACACCCTGGAGTTGCAAGCAGCAGCAGGAGCCCAAACATTACTTTAAAGAGACACTGGAGTTGGCAGCAGGAGCCCAAAAATTGACTGACACACCCTGGAGTTGGCAGCAGCAGAAGCAGGAACCTAGAAATTGGCTGGATGGCACCCTGAAGTTGGCAGCAGCAGGAGCACATACATTAGCTGGAATGCACACCCTGGAGTTGGCAGCAGCAGCAGCAGCAGCAGGAGGAGGCCAAAAATTGGCTGAGAGAGACACTGGAGTTGGCAGCAGGAGCCCAAAAATTGGATGAATCAAACCCTGGAGTTGCAAGCAGCAGCAGCAGCAGCAGGAGCCCAAACATTACTTTAAAGAGACACTGGACTTGGCAGCAGGAGCCCAAAATTGGATGAATCACACCCTGGAGTTGCAAGCAGCAGCAGCAGCAGGAGCCCAAATATTACTTTAAAGAGACACTGGAGTTGGCAGCAGGAGCCCAAAAATTGACTGACACACCCTGGAGTTGACAGCAGCAGGAGCCCAAACGTTGCTTGAAAGACACCCTGGAGTTTGCAGCAGCAGGAGGCCAAAAATTGGCTGAGAGAGACACTGGAGTTGGCAGCAGGAGCCCAAAAATTGGATGAATCACACCCTGGAGTTGCAAGCAGCAGCAGAAGCCCGAACATTACTTTAAAGAGACACTGGGGTTGGCTTCAGGAGCCCAAAAATTGGATGAATCACACCCTGGAGTTGCAAGCAGCAGCAGCAGCCCAAACATTACTTTAAAGAGACACTGGAGTTGGCAGCAGGAGCCCAAAAATTGACTGACACACCCTGGAGTTGGCAGCAGCAGCAGCCCAAACATTACTTTAAAGAGACACTGGAGTTGGCAGCAGGAGCCCAAAAATTGGATGAATCACACCCAGGAGTTGCAAGCAGCAGCAGGAGCCCGAACATTACTTTAAAGAGACACTGGGGTTGGCTTCAGGAGCCCAAAAATTGGATGAATCACACCCTGGAGTTGCAAGCAGCAGCAGCAGCAGCAGCAGGAGCCCAAACATTGGCTGAAAGGCACACTCTGAAGTTGGCATCAGCAGGAGGCCAAAAATTGGTTGGAAGGCACACCCTGAAGTTGGCATCCAGCAGGAGCCCAAAAATTGGCCTAAAGACATAAATATGTTTTGCACCATTTGGAAAGTGTAAAACGTGGCACCATGCTGAATCTAGTCGCATGCATCAGGCATTGGTGGGTGGAAATCCTGGCTGATCCATCCCTGATTCATTTTGACAAAGGTGAGTCTCTCCACATTTTTAGTTGACAGACGAGTTCTCCTCGCCGTAACTATGGCCCCCGCCGCACTAAACACCCGCTCAGATGGCACGCTACTTGCCGGGCAGGACAGCTTTTCCAGGGCAAACTCTGCTAGTTGCGGCCACAAATCAAGTTTGGCTGCCCAGAAGTCCAGCGGATCCTCAAGGTGTGTTGGCATGGTCATGTCAAAGTATGACATGACCTGCTGGTTCAGGTCCTGCTCCAGGTCTTCCTGCTGCTCATGAGTAGCCTCACTATGCGGGTGTAGAAAGCTACTCATTAGCGACTGAAGACTGAGGCTGCTGCTGATGGAGCTGCTGCTCCTGCCAACCCCCCCAGCAGCCATGACAGTGGAAGGTGAGCGCAGAGGTCCCCTCGAGTCAGACCTGCGAGAGTATGGACCATGGCGCAGATAGGCATCGGCCAACTGCCTACGTAGAATGTCTTTGTAGTAGTTCAGTTTGTCCTCCCTCTCGGTGGGTTTAAAAAATGCCCCCATTTTGTGCCGGAAGCGAGGGTCCAATAAGGTGGACAGCCAGAAGTCATCCCGCCGACAGATGGAAACAATTCTGGGGTCACTACGCAAGCACGTGAGCATGCTTCCTGCCATTTGCGCAAGTGACTCGGATGGACTACCTGTCTCCATCTCCACTGCATACTGCCACGGTGTTTCCGGTCCTCTGTCTCGCCTTTCTCAAAACCCTCTAGCTCCTCTGGCTGCTCCTGCTCCTCCTCTTCTGTCCGCTGACTAGATAAACCAGCCATTTCGCCAAGCCTAAACTGTGTTTCGCTGGGCAACTCCTCCTCCTCTTCCTCCTTCTACTCCAGTTCAGCTCCAACGGGGTTCATGTGGCCGTAAGATGTAGACGCCATGTCTCCAGTGCCCTGACCAGCCATGGTTTCCAACATGTGCTGTAGTACATGAAGCAGTGGAGTCACGTCGTTCATCCCGTAATCCTGCCGACTGACAAATAAAGTGGCTTCCTCAAAGGGCCTGAGCAAACGGCAGGTGTCACGTATGAGCTGCCACTGGTTGACATTGAAGTTACACAGGGGAGTCCCCCTATCCACTTGGATCATCAGGAAATCCGTGATGGCTTTTCTCTGTTCATATAATCGGTCCAACATGTGAAGGGTGGAATTCCAACGGGTGGAAACATCGAAAATCAGACTATGTTGGGGGATACCGTTCTGACGCTGTAGCTCAAGAAGGGTGTGTTTGGCGGTGTATGAGTGGCTGAAGTGCATGCAAAGTTTCCTTGAAGTTGTTAGGATGTCTTGCAGATGGGGGGAATACTTCACAAACCGCTTGACAACCAGATTGAAGACGTGAGCCATGCAGGGGGCATGGGTCAGGCTTCCTTGGCGCAGCGCAGACAAAATGTTCTTCCCATTGTCGGTAACCATGATTCCCATTTTAAGTTTTCTTGGAGTAAGCCATGTTTGGATTTCCTGATGAATAAATTTAAGCAGTTCCTCCCCTGTGTGACTCCTTTCGCCAAGACAAACCATGTGAAGCACTGCGTGACACCTCCGTGCCCTGCACACATGGTAGACTGGAGGGGCACTGAGACTTGAGCCTACAGTGGAGGGTGAGGAGATGGCGGAGGATGAGGAGGCCGAGTCGCACGGTGTAACAGGCCCAACGGGCAGGGAGCGCGGAGGCCGAAGCGGCGTGACCTGTCCAAGTTGCTGCTGCTGCTGCAAAGGGACCACATTCACCCAGTGGGCCGTAAACGACATGTACTGTCCCTGACTGTAGTTACAGCTCCAGACGTCGGCGCTGCCATGCACTTTGCTACACACCGACAGGCTCAAGGACTGGCCCACCTTCTGTTCAACAAAAGTGTGCAGCACTGGTACTGCCTTCTTGGCAAAGAAATGACGGCTTGGGACTCTCCACCTCGGCTCGGCACAAGCCATCAGTTCTCTGAAAGGTGCAGAGTCCACCACCTGAAAAGGGAGCGACTGCAGCACCAGCAACTTGGACAGGAGCTCATTCAGCTTCTGCACCGTAGGATGAGTGGGCGCATACTGCTGTCTCTTGGACATGGCTTCGCTGATGGATTGCTGGCGGGATGCATGACTTGGAGGAGGAGGAGGAGGAGCAGGAGCGACAGAGGATGGGTATGACGCACAGCTGCCTTCGGCTGAGGTGCTGGAGCCTTGGCTGGCAGAAATTGGGAGCGGCATGCCACTTGGTGAGGAAGCAGACTGGACCACCCCTTGGGAGCCTCGGTTCTCCCAGGTCGCTTTATGGTGACGCATCATATGTTGACGCAGGGCCGTGGTGCCAACATTTGGGCCCTGGCCACGCTTCACCTTCTGCCTACATATCTTGCATGTGGCCATGTTACCCTCCTGCGGATGCTTCAGGAAAAACTGCCACACTGCCGAGTAGCTACTTTTCCCACCAACAGGCCTCACTGATTCGCTGCTATTGTCGCCAACTCCAGGAACCCCTGCCCCACTACCTCCCGATAAGGTAGCCTGCCGCGCAGCAGGTGCTCTACCCCGGCCCCGGCCCCGTTTGGCTCCAGGCTTTACAATTGTGCCCCCATGCTGACTGCCAACCATGCTGCTAACTCCTTGCTGCCTGAGCTGCTGACTCCGGGGCAACCTGCGCCCCTCTTCTCCTGATGATGACGATGAAGCCCCTTCATCACCCGGCTCCCAAGTGCGATCGGCTTCATCATCATCATCATCATCATCATCATCATCATCATCATCATCATCATCGAGTTGTGGCTGTACGTCACTGATGTTCGTGGATTCGTCAACGGTGTCTGGCGCAGGAGCTGGAACGCTCACAACACCCACGACACTGTCCCTATCACTATTTGTCTGCCTAGCTAAAGAAGCCACCTCCATTTCTTGGCTGGGCAGTAGCTGCTGACTGTCCTCTATCTGATCGTCCTCCTCACTAAAGAGTGGAGCTGAACCCAAAGCATAGGATACGTCGCTGGGGGAGGGAACGGCGTAGGACAGAGGCAATGGGAGGACAGGGACTGCTCTCGGGGCATGCCAACTCAGGGTTGTCTCAGAGGAACCTACCGACCCTAGACTGGGGGTCTCAGACGTAACTTGTGAAGATGTTGATGAGCGCGTTAACCAATCTACCACGGCAGATGCGTTACTGGTGGAGACACGACCGCTAGCAGATACTGGCAGATCAGGTCTCTCACCGTGACTCCTGCTGCCACTCGCCCCTAGTCTGCTGCGACCTCTGACTGCTGAATCTTGGCCTCTGCCACTCGTCTGCCTAACATTTTTATGTATTTGCTTATTTAGTATAAACAGATAGGGTTCAAGGTGCAGCTTTGGGGTGCCCTGCGGCCTGGTTTATTAAAAGCAGTCAAAAACAAGTGCAAACTGAAGTAGCTTAATAAAGCAGCTAATGCTGATCAACGCTTATGTTGTATAACAGATAGGGTGCAAGGTGCAGCTTTGGGGTGCCCTGCGGCCTGGTTTATTGAAAGAAGTCAAAAACAAGTGCAAACTGAAGTAGCTTAATAAAGCAGCTGATGCTGATCAACGCTTATGTTGTATAACAGGGTTCAAGGTGCAGCTTTGGGGTGCCCTGCGGCCTGGTTTATTAAAAGCAGTCAAAAACAAGTGCAAACTGAAGTAGCTTAATAAAGCAGCTGATGCTGATCAACGCTTATGTTGTATAACAGATAGGGTTAAAATAGCATGTGCCTTGGGATGCCCGTGTGGCCTGGTATATTTTAAGCTGAACAAAAAGTAACAATAATCCAAGTATGAGAAATGCTTTAGCTTAACAGGGTTAAATAGCATGTGCCTTGGGATGCCAGTGTGGCGTAATGTATTTTAAGCTGAGCAGAAACTTTTAACACTAATCCAAGTATGAGAAATAATTTTGACCTTCTTTACAGCGCCATACTTTGAAAAAAAATCCTTAATTTCATGCCGATCAATCCAAAGGTCAATGCCCCCAACAAAAATAGTGTTCGGCATAAGTTTTCCTTCTGGAAGGACATAACCTTTAGTTTACATGGTTGTGGTAGGTTATATTACAAATTGGGATACCCCAGGCAGCAGTGTCATTGAAAGAGACAGATTGTAATGCAGACCATACGCAAGCAGAGAAAATCAGCCTCCAAGAGGCCTGCTTAGTTTAAATAAGAGGCCTGCTTAGTTTAAATAAGAGAGCTGCTTCAATAAGAGAGCTGCTTAGTGTAAATAAGAGGCCTGCTTAGTTTAAATAAGAGAGCTGCTTCAATAAGAGAGCTGCTTAGTGTAAATAAGAGGCCTGCTTAGTTTAAATAAGAGAGCTGCTCAGTGTAAATAAGAGAGGTAGGTTATGTTATGTTACAGAATGGGATACCCCCAAGCAGGCTTTAGAACAGTATATCTGCACAGCAACAGTGGATAAGCAGGCTCCAACAGGCCAAATTACTTTAAATAAGTGTGCAGCTTAGTGAAGATCAAGAGGGGTATGGTATGTTACAGAATGGGATACCCCCAAGCAGGCTTTAGAACAGTATATATGCACAGCAACAGTGGATAAGCAGGCTCCAACAGGCCAAATTACTTTAAATAAGTGTGCAGCTTAGTGAAGATCAAGATGGGTATGGTATGTTACAGAATGGGATACCCCCAAGCAGGCTTTAGAACAGTATATATGCACAGAAAAAGTGTCTAAGCAGGCTGCAACAGGCCCAATTACTTTAAATAAGTGTGCAGCTTAGAGGAAATACAGAGGCTAATGGGATGTTACAGAATGGGATACCCCCACAGCAGACCTGAGATCAGTATATATGCACAGTAAAAGTGTCTAAGCAGGCTCCAACAGGCCAAATTACTTTAAATAAGTGTGCAGCTTAGTGAAGATCAAGAGGGGTATGGTATGTTACAGAATGGGATACCCCCAAGCAGGCTTTAGAACAGTATATATGCACAGCAACAGTGGATAGGCAGGCTTCAACAGGCCAAATTATTTTAAATAAGTGTGCAGCTTAGAGGAAATACAGAGGCTAATGGGATGTTACAGAATGGGATACCCCCACAGCAGACCTGAGATCAGTATATATGCACAGTAAAAGTGTCTAAGCAGGCTCCAACAGGCCAAATTACTTTAAATAAGTGTGCAGCTTAGTGAAGATCAAGAGGGGTATGGTATGTTACAGAATGGGATACCCCCAAGCAGGCTTTAGAACAGTATATATGCACAGCAACAGTGGATAGGCAGGCTCCAACAGGCCAAATTATTTTAAATAAGTGTGCAGCTTAGTGAAGATCAAGAGGGATATGGTATGTTACAGAATGGGATACCCCCAAGCAGGCTTTAGAACAGTATATATGCACAGCAACAGTGGATAAGCAGGCTCCAACAGGCCAAATTACTTTAAATAAGTGTGCAGCTTAGTGAAGATCAAGAGGGGTATGGTATGTTACAGAATGGGATACCCCCAAGCAGGCTTTAGAACAGTATATATGCACAGCAACAGTGGATAAGCAGCCTGCAACAGGCCAAAATTCTTTAAATAAGTGTGCAGCTTAGAGGAAATACAGAGGCTAATGGGATGTTACAAAATGGGATGCCCCCACAGCAGACCTGAGATCAGTATATATGCACAGAAAAAGTGTCTAAGCAGGCTGCAACAGGCCAAATTACTTTAAATAAGTGTGCAGCTTAGAGGAAATACAGAGGCTAATGGGATGTTACAGAATGGGATGCCCCCACAACAGACTTGAGATCAGTATATATGCACAGCAAAAGTGTCTAAGCAGGCTGCAACAGGCCAAATTACTTTAAATAAGTGTGCAGCTTAGAGGAAATACAGAGGTTAATGAGATCTTACAAAATGGTAATGTTCCCACAGCAGACTTGAGATCAGTTCAGTATATATGCACATCAAAAGTGTATAAGCAGCCTGAAACAGCTAACAAAGCCAGTCAGCCAGCCAGTAACACTCAGGCTGGATGAAAAACAAAAATCTCCCTGTCACTGCCTCCGATTTTTCCTAACTTTCCCTGCTTCTCGCTGACTTCCTGCCTGTCTCCTGCCTGTCCCTGGCTGTCCCTGGCTCTCTAACTGTCTCTCCCTGAATACAGCAGTGTCCTGTCTCTCACGAATGCAATAGAGAAATGAACAAAAGCAAGATGTCCGCCGCCTTATATAGCGCTGTGACGTCACCGGGCTTGCTGGCTGCTGATAGGCTGCATGTGACTGCCCCAGCATGCACTGGAGCGGGGTAGATGTCTGGACATGTCCCGTCTGCCATCTTAGAATGCCTGTAATGTAAATGAATGGATGTTAAAGAAAAACTTCGAGCGATCGAAGCACGGGGAAATTCGGATTCGATCCGAATCAAATTTTTCATGAAATTCGGATCGAATCCGGGTTCGTCCGGATCGATTCGCTCATCCCTAGATGCTAGTTAAAAATTTGGGGTTGGGTCGGCTTTAAACATAGTTAATATTTTACCTCTACGGTATCTATTTTCAAACTAAGTAACCCTAATTTTTACAATGTTTATTGGTACTCTTGTTCTCGATTCCATTTATTAATTTAGTTGACTTGTCTTTGAACACGCTTAAGCTTTGCAATTATCTTCTTATGTGCAAAACTGTACACAATATTCAATATGGGGTTGGACCAGGAACTTTGAGCGGGTATGCTCTGGCCATAGGCATAAATGCCTTAAACAGGACCTTCACCCTAAACAAGAGCATATGTTAGATGTTTCCCACACCCTGTACATACAGATTGCTCACGTTAAAAATCATCCTATCTGCATCTACTGTATTTCTGAGCCTTTAAACATCCAAGATGGTGACCCATGGAGTCTCAGGATGCCTGCAGACAGGAAGTGTCTTCTGACTGTGCCGCTCTGTCCTTTTCCTGACCCCAGCTCTATTCTGTCTGAGCAGAGCACAGCTATAACTCCCCCTCATATTCTCAGTATGTGATGCTTCTGGGGCAAGATGGTGACGCCCATATCCTAGAGTCCTGAACAGAGTTGCAGCCCAGTGGGGGAAAGAATAATTTGTGACTAATATATTTAAAATTTTTAATTGTAGGTGCTGTGGAGAGTTTAAGAGTTTGGGCTTTTCATTAAATTATGCTGAAGGTCATTAAGGATAAAAAAAAAAAAATCTATTAAGAGATAACCAGGTTTCGGCTTCCCAATCTTTAGATAGTTAGTTGAATTCCCCCATGATAAATACCTCATTATGGTTTGCTACTTCATTGATCCATCATCCCTAGAAGCAAGTTTTCTATGGATTCACCTATATTTGGGAGACAGAAAAACCTGATTTTTATTAAATTTTGATTTTTCCCTTCATGTATTTCTACCAACACAGACACCACTTGTTCATTTCCCTTACATCCATTTTCCTGCAGTGTATACTGTATACAGGATTTTACAGAAAATCAGACTCCACTCCCTCTGTAAGTTTACTGCCCACCAACATGGAATTTTTGTTGGTGAGTAGAGTGATGAGCAGGTTGGTTGAAATTTGGATCTGACAATTCCGTCCAAACTTGCTGCCAAACTCCGGGCTCAGGAGTCAATGGGGACTCGAACTTTGGGGCCCAAAAATGGCTGTAAAATGGGCCAGCAAGGGCCAGAGGGCTGAAAATCGAGGGAAACACCAAAGCGACTGCCCTGCACAAAATTAGATAGGGAAAGTACTCAAAACAATTACAGAAAACAGAAAACATAACAGCTCCAAGCGTGCTGATTGGACATCTTCACTGGGGGTCTGCACTTTGCTGGTCTTCGACTTAAACTCAACTGGCCATTTTGGAGCTGGAACTCCACTATCACCTGCTTCTGCTCACACACCCTTTCCATGTACAACATGGAATTCCACCTGGTTGGCGAGTCACATATGAGGTGGTGCATATGAGGTGGTGCAATGCAGACAGACAAGTAGCAGTAGGGTGGGAACGCCGAAGGTGAGAGCGCACGCTATGCACTTTATGCAGCAACTCTGGCATCCCTGGATAATGGGCCAGGAAGCTCTGCACCACCAGGTTGAACACAGGCACCAATGGGATGTGCGCCCTTGGCCCAAGACTGCTACAAGATTTTGCCCATTATCACACATTACCTTACCAGGCTTCAGGTCCAACAGCAGCAGCCACTTATCGGGTCCTGGATGTTAGTCCACAGCTCCTGGACAATGTGGGGTCTTTCACCCAGACAAATGCGCTTTAGCACCACATGCTGCCATTTCCCCATGGAAGTGCTCAAATTGGTGGTGCAGGGGCTGTGCTGACGGCTTCAGGAGGACGCTAAGTAGGGGGAGGAGGCTACAGGAGGCACTGACTGATGTCCCGCAATTCTGGGTGGTGAAAGGATCTGCGCCACAGTGCTTCCCACCTCAGTCCCAGCCACTACTATATTCACCCAGTGGGCAGTAAGGGAGATGGAATGTCCCTGTCTGTGTTTACTTGTCCGCATGCCTCTGGTAAGGTGGACACTGGAAGTAATGACATTGCCCAGTGCACATTTTATTCTTTTTCACAAGCTGTTGGTGCAGGACAGGGATGGCATGGAAAGAAAAGTAGTGGCGGCTGGAAACAGTATATTGTGGGAATGAGATCTTTAATGCTGTCCTTCTCCCCCCCGACAGAATGGGAGCATTTCAAAGACCAGCAACTCTAAAATGCTCCACTTAGGGCCAGGGCTCATGGGTGAGATGGGCCCAACTTGCAGTTGCTTTCAGATGCCTAGTCATGCACAAGGTGCAAAGATGATTAGCAGCTTTCCCTCACAGAAACAGACAAGAACTCTGTCTTGTCCATTGTGGACTGCATGAAAAAATGCAATGTTGGTTGTGGGGGGCAGTGAGAGCAACAAGCTGACTGCTGAGGGTTTGCACCCTTCTTCTTCTGCTGGCTGCCTGGGGCTGTGTGACCACCACCTCTTCCTCCAAACTGTGATGGCTTTCAGTCCATGTAGGCTTTCAGTCCATGTAGGGTCTAGGACCTTGTCATCCCCCCCTGGCATTGTCTTCCACTACTACCTGCTAGCCTCCCTCTCAGCCTCAACATTGCAGAAAGCTGCAACAGTCGGCACTTGGGTGTCATCATCATCTATCAGGGTGTCCTGTGATGGTACTTTGGCCACATCCTCATTCTCCCACAGAAGCTCTTGGGCATCTGTAAGCCCTAGGTCTGCAACTGGGACAGGGCAGGCGGATGGCCTATAGTATTCCAGCCAGGCACGTCATCATAGAGCTGCCCTGGCTATACACAAGCCAGAGAAACGGGATACTTCTTCTGCCATATATAGCATTTTCCTGATCCATATTTCCTGGTGCTGCCCAGTGCTGATGGTGTTCTGGTCAATAGTAAGGCAGTGCCAGATTACTCATTTTTCCTTCTCCACTCCACTACAACACTGCAAATAAATCCCTAATTAGACACCTGTCCAATGCAGCCAAGGAATGTGTATGGTTAACTAATTATCAGCCCTTACACCACTGGGATGACATTAATAACTAAGCAGAATCTTCCCCCACCCTTTCCTCCACTTTCCCCATTCCTTCTCCCCCTTGACTTTTTCTCTCTTTATTTTTTGTTTCTAATCTGTCTTCCTGTCATGGTATTGAATGCTTATTTCTCCACTGTTTTCTTGCATTTGTAAATTGTTTTTAGATTTTCATCGACACTGTAATTGTCAATCCTCTTCTCTACAACAATTTAGCAGATAATTGACGGGATCTATTCTATTTCCACATGTTGATTCTCACTTTTTCCTCTGGTGTCTAAAATTGCTTGCCACGTGATGAGGTACACACTGGTATATCAGTTTGCGGGACAGGATAGAGACATTGTTGATTGAATCTTCAATGTCCCATTGTGATTTTCTTTCTGTATATTTCTTTTTCTATACTTCATTTGAAAAAATAATACATAACGAATACATAAAAAATTAATACATAGTATTATTATGGTCTAAATGGGGAGAGTTTTCCAAGACCTAACTTAAACTAAAAAGAATGACATTTATTATAAATGTAATTATTACTACTATTATTTTACTCAAAGAATAGCAGATGCTTCAGAGCAAGGAACTTTGAGTAAACACATTTGGGATAAACACAGACAAAATATAAAAACAAACAAGCAAATAAAACAAAAATCATACTTAAAGGGCAGACTTAATGGCCCACTCAGATTTGTTTTGCCATCAGTCTCTTGTATTTTTGTTTATCAGCCAGGTACTCCGCTGCATCATTGAAAGTCCAGGTATTTGGTTTAAAAGGCATACTTGTGACATACTGCACAGTAAGAAGGAACCCTTTTATGCGTCAGCATCTATTGTGCAGCAGAACCATATATATCAAACGAATCATAACACCAGCATTTTATCAGACAAAACTACAAAAGGTCACAGATATTTCAACCATTTACTATGCCTTTCAAAACAAAAATTCATTTTTACTTGACTTCTACTTTAAGGTATTTTGCAGTGAAATCTTCCACTGAAGAACACATGGCCTAGATACATGAGGTGTTTTTTAAATGTTAGGTGTAGTAAATTATGTGCTGTAAATATTTAACTAGCTTTTAGTTAATTGATCCTTTAAGTCTAGGCAGCATTTTATTGTTTTTGGCTTCAACCCAGCTTTAGCTTAAGCTTTTTTAAATGATTATCTGGCCAAGTGTTTCACCTTGCTTTCAACATTGTTAGCAGGGAACTTGAAAACACAGAAAAAAATATAGTTGAACAAAAAAAGATTCAAAAGTGATGATGACCAAATATTAACATGCTGTACCAAGTTAGTTAGATTAGCTGAGAAAGAGGTTGCAGACTTTTTAATATTATCAAATTTTATTGGTTTTTTAAAAGATGGGGAGAGGGGTACAGAAGAAAAAGGAGGATGGGGGAGGACGGGAGGGTACAGCACATGATTGCATTCTGCGACATACACATGTTCAACACCATTTCCCACAGTATGGTGAACTCCAGAGAACACTTTAACACCAACTAAACCTGGGGATGGGAGTAATCACAGTTGCTCACACTCAGATGGGAACATGTGGGGCTGGGGATACCCCCCGGGAAACAACTGTGGGGCCGCCTAGGCGAGCCCAAAGCCGCCGGACCTGTCAGTCTGAGCTCGCTCACTACTGCCCATTCCGGGAGAACCCCCCGCCCCAGCACCCACATGCACTCAAAAATGGAAAGGAGACCCGCAGGAAGTGTCTGATATTGTGCTGTGGAGGGGATGGGTAAGACTAGAAGATGATGAAGGAGCTGGGAGGGCAGGGGTGTCGGGGGACTAGCAGGGAGGGGTGTATAAGGGGTTGTGTAGGGGGTGGAACAAGAATTATGAATTACTGGCACCATTATCGCTATACCGATACACCTTACTATCCTTGTCAATAGGTCAGCTCAAGCCTGCTATGAACCTCTAGGCGCGTGTAACCCTTCGGAGGGGAATCGATCGGTTGAAGCGCAGCTGCTAGGCGAGAGTCCCGGTATATTATCCACCCTGTCCAGGTCAATAGGAATCGGTCTGTATTGTCTCTGTTTCTAGCAATTAGGTCTTCTATGCGTCGGATTGCTTCCAGTTCCTGTACCCATTCCATTAGTTTGGGGGGTTCTGTGTCTTCCAATGCCTGGGAATAATAGCTTTCATAGCTGATAGGAAGTGCTTCAAGATCCCCTTTTTAATTCCCGACATTGGGCCAGGGACAAGTGTCAAAAGCGCCGACTGAGGTGTGTTAGCTATTTTGGTGCCTGAAATCTGCTCATAAATGGCAAAGATTTGGTCCCAGAGGGCTCTAACAACTGGGCAGCCCCACCAAATATGGTGGTGTTGCCTATGTCCCTCTGGCATCTCCAACACCTATCCGGGTATGAAGCTGCAAACCGGTGTATATCTGCCGGGCATCTATACCACCTTGCAAGCACTTTATAGTTTCTCTCCTGGGTGGTGTTTGCTAATGATGCGCCCAAGGTGCCCAGATAAATCTTGGCGAGGTCTTCCTCTGTGATCTTAATTCCTAGTTCCCTCTCCCAGGTTCTGACAAACTTAGGGGGTGTAACTTGTTTCGTTCTCTGAAGAAGAGAATAGAGAGTGAATATTACATGGGTAGGGGGATTTTCCTGAGTGATCAGGGACTCCAGTTCTGTTGGAGGGTTCCGCGACACCTCCACCAGGTTGTTGGAGGTGATAAATGCATGTAGCTGCCTGTGCAACAGCCAAGAGACATGCCTTCCCTCTGCCTCCCCTCTCAGGTCACCTAATGTAGGTACACTTCCTGTCTTTAATATCTGGCCCACTGTAGTATTAGCCGCAGCTTCCCAGATAAGAAAATTCTGGGAGAGTAGCCCTGGTTTGAATGCGGGGTTGTCAAAAATCGGGGTAAGGGGGCCAGGTCTGCGGACTAATTGGTATTTACTCTGTAGGGGGTCCCAGATCTCCAAAAAGTGTCTCACGAGAACAGGTGTAAAATCCCTTTGCGGTTTGGAAAGGGGGGCCGCCCATGCAATTGAGGTGGGATTAAGAGGGGAGAGTGACTTCTCCAACTGCACCCATAACTTGTCCCTGCCTTTGCATTTCCAATCCACTACCCTCTGTATAACTGCGGCTGTGTGGTACTCTTTCAGATCTGGAAGACCCCCGCCCCCCCTCCCTTTGCCCCTGGAGAGCGTTTCTAATCGTATTCTCGGTTTGGTGACCCCCCATACGAATTTGGAGAAGGCTGACCTCAATCTCCGGAAGAAGCTACCGGGTATTCTAATAGGGACAGTTTGGAAGACATACAGAAGCTTTGGGAGAATATTCATTTTCAAGCTGTTGATCCTGCCAAACCAGGAGATTGGTTTCTTTCCATATGAGTCCAAGTCTGCCAGTGTTTTAGTGAGGAGAGGGGAGTAATTTAGCTCATATAGTTTGGAAAGTTCGGCTGGGATTTGGACGCCTAGATATTTGATGGAGTGGGGTTTCCATTTGAAGGGGAAACTAAGCTCTAGCTGGCTGACTTCCCGCTGCGACAATAAGAGGTTTAGGGCCTCAGACTTCGAGTAGTTAACCTTGAAGTTACTCACCCGGCTGAAGCACCTGAATTCTTTTAGCACCGCTGGGAAAGAGATTTGTGGGGATGTTAAATGCAGCAGCAGGTCATCTGCATAAAGGGAGGCCTTGTGTTGGTGTCCAGCTACTTGTATCCCTTTAATATCAGGGTTGTTCCGAATGGCGATCGCTAGGTGTTCCATGGTGAGGATGTAGAGAAGGGGGGGACAGAGGGCATCCCTGCCGCGTGCCGTTACTTATAGGGAATGTGTCAGATATAAGTCCATTAGCTCTAACTCTAGCAGTCGGAGAGGTATATAGGGCGAGAATTTTGGAGAGGAGGCCAGGGCCAACACCAATCTGACGGAGGGTAGCTTTTATAAATGCCCAGTCTACTCTATCAAATGCCTTTTCTGCGTCACACGCAAGAAGGCAGGCAGACATTTTAGTTGACGGGACATGTGATATTAAGTCAAATAGTTTGTTGGTATTGTCCCTAGCCTCCCTCCCCGGAACAAAGCCCACCTGGTCCAAATGAATCAAGCTCGGTAGCAGTGGTTGCAATCGTAGGGCAATGATCTTGGCGTAATAAGGGAAATGTTAATAAGGGAAATTGGCCTGTAGTTACTGCACAGGGTGGTGTCTTTGCCCGGTTTAGGGATAACTGAAATCACTGCTTCCAATGTCTGCTTAGGGAAGGGACATTGTTCAGTAATGCTATTGAAAGTGTTCGTTAAGAACTGGATCATGCGGGGCCCAAATTGTTTGTAGAATTTGGAGGAGAAGCCGTCCGGGCCTGGACACTTCCCCACTGGTGCTTCCTTGATTGACCTAGCTACTTCTTGCTTCGAAAAGGGTAGTTCCAGGAGCTCAGCCTCCTCTGCAGGGATAACCGGGAGAGGGGTGCTTTCTATGTATGAGATAGTCACCTCCGAGGGCTCCTGGGTCCCAGGGATGTCGTGCAGAGGGATCCTAATGTTGTAAATTGAGGCATAGAAATCCCTGAAGGTGTCTGTGATACCAGATGCGGTCTGAGCTATAGTTCCATCCCTTTTTTGTAGGGCGGGTATGTATGCTGCTGCAGGCCTCGAGTTTAACGCTCTGGCAAGCATGCGTCCACATTTGTTTGCCGATTCATAAAGCTGGGCCTTACCTTTATCTCTGTATTGCAGGTAAGATTGATTGTAAAGGTTTTGTAGCTTCTTCCTAGCCTTCTGGAGTTCTAACAATTTGGGGTTTGTGGGCTGGTTTTTGTGCTCCTGCTCTAGGGAGTGGATCTGTTTTATGGTTTGAGTTTTAAGTGAGGCCCGTTCCCTCTTGAGCCTAGCCCCGTGTTTTATTAGTTCTCCCCTAAGGACACACTTCAAGGCCTCCCATTGAAATGGCAGGGGGGTAGGATCTCCTCTGTGGTCATCTAGGAACTGCTTAATAGCGTTCTCCACCGCGGAGGAGCAGACTGGATCACCGAGCAAGTTATCGTTCAGCCTCCATGTCCAGCTAGCTGTAGCAAGACCTGGGAGATGGAAGGAGATAAATATGGGAGCGTGGTCAGACCACAATATAGGGCCAATCCACGCCCTAGGCTCCCAATCCAAGGCATGATGACTGAGTAATAAATAGTCGATTCTGCCGTAGGAGTTAGCAGCGTGGGAGTAGAATGTGTAGTCATTGAGCACCCTCCATGTATCTATCAGTTGAAGGTTCGCTATGGCCTTTTTAAACCTGTTGAGCTTGCTCAGCGAAACAGCAGCCCTCCCCGAAGAGCTGTCAATGTGGGGGTTAAAAGGGATGTTGAAGTCGCCTCCAGTGATAATTATCCCTTCTGCAAACTCCTCGATAATCTGGAGTACACCAACACAAAAGTTGACCTGGTCGGAGTTGGGGGCGTAGATGTTTACTAGAGTGTATTTTTTACTGAAGAGCTTTACTTTCAAAAAAAGAAAGTGGCCCCGGGGATCGCTCTTTGTGTCTAGGATTTCATGTGGGATTGATTTGTGGAATGGAACAGATACCCCTTTTGTCTTAGCCTCAGGGTTAGGACAGTGGTGCCAAGATTTGAAGTACCTGTCATGGATTTTGGGAACCTGACCTGCCTTAAAGTGCGTCTCCTGAAGCAGGACAATTCCCACCTTTTGTTTGTGCAGGTCGTAAAGGACTTTGGATCTCTTTTCAGGTATATTAAAACCTTTTACATTAAAGGAGCAGATTGTCAGCTCCACCATTGTAATTTGGGAGGGGAGACTGTATAGAGTAAGGCGGGGGGGGGGGGTCTGGTGAGGACTTTTGGGGAGGGAATATAGGGATGGAGGGGTGACAGAAAGGGGAACAGCTATTTCCCTGATAAGGGAAGGGGGAAAAGGAAGTTAGTTGAGGGGAGATTTACTAAGTGTAACTAATTACGTTCTTCATACTGCCTCTTATGGGCAAGGGAAGAAGGCCTATGTTGGGGGGATGAAAAGCAGTAGCCTCGGTTTAAGAGATACGCTTTCCTAAAGATAAATGCAATGCCCATCAATGCCAGGTGAAACTGGGCTTCAAGGTTAACTTATTCAAGCCTCATTTATAATCAATATTTAAATCTAACAAACAACTGTCCTGTCCAGATTGTCCCTGCCGGGTGACCGGGTGGCCCCACCCCGCCGACGCGCCCCCACCCAGGTGAGCCAAGCCATAAGCTCCATGCTCCACGTGTTCTTCGTGCGTCCGGTGGGGGGGCGGGCCTCGTCGCCGACCACCTCGCTCTGGACGCAGGGGGCCGACCTCGCCGAAGCCAAGATCTGGAGAAAGCCATTCATCTATGGGGAGGGCTGGTAAATTCAAGAAAACGAAGAGGCTTGGGACCTGGGATGGAGAACGCAGAGCAAAAGAGTGGCCCTGCTTGGTGACCACTAGGTGGAAAGGATGGCCCCAACTGTAGGTGGCTCCCACTGACTTGATCTTCTCCAATAGATGTTTGAGTACCCGCCGCATCTGGAGAGTGCGTCTCGCCAGGTCAGGCAGGAGTGTGATAGGGGCCCCGTGGTAAGATGAGGGCCTTGTTTCCCAAGCCTTCCTCATTATCTCTTCTTTTATTTTGTAGTAATGGATTCGGCATACTATATCTCGGGGTCTGGCAGGATCCGTCGGTCGCGGTCCAGGTGCTCTGTGTATTCTGTCGATCTCAATATGCTCATCCGGGCGCCATCCCAGGAGCTCATTGAAGATGGAGGTAGCGACTGCCTCCAGGTTACTATGCTCTGGTGCCTCTGGAAGGCCTCGGATCCGGATATTGTTCTGTTGCCCTCTGTTTTCCATATCGTCCAGGTGCAACAATGCTCTGGCAACATGGTGATTCGAGTTGGTTTGGGCCCGCTGCAAGGCTGCATTCGCTCTTTCTAAGGCTTCCATGCGCTGGTTAGTGGTCACTTGATTCTGTTCTATGACATGGACCCTCTCTGCAACCTCCGATACCGACTTTGTGACTTCATCTAATTCTCTCCTGAACAGGGTCTCCATTCTATTGGTGTAATTCTCGAAGTCTTTTCTAGAAGGTAGGAATTTCAACAGGACTTCTAAATTGTATTGTGTGGAGGGGATCTGGTCATGATCCGGCAGGCCAGCCAACAACGTACCCTGCTGGGTCCCTGGTGCTCGATTGCCGATTTCTCTGTCGTCTGGAGGGTGCCCGAGGGGCGCATCCACCCTCCAAGGTCTCCCAGGGAATGAGCCTGCTGTGTTTGATTCAGCCGCCCCCGGTGTAGGCACCTCAGGGTCCCCAGGTGCCAACCACACTGGGTCATCCCCAGCTGATTGCCAGGAGCACGGGGAGGCGAGGCCGCACGATTCCCTGTGGGGCACAGAATGAGAGCCTGGTCATGTGTTCCCTGTTTAAATTCTCGCTCACTGGATGAGCCCGGGGAAAAGTCCATGGCTAGATCCAAATTTAAATCTGAATCAGGGGCTCCTGCTGATGTCCCTTTGCTTGACTTGGCTGGGGAGCTTATATAGGGGGAGTGCAGGTGTGCTGAACATGGCTGCGCCCCTCCCGGCCCCGGTAGCAATGACGGTGATGATGGAGGGGATGGTGGGGGAACCGATGACCTGCCCCCTGATGTCCCAGGGGGAGAAAGAGTGCCCCTTCGTGAAGTAGGGCGGGAGGGCAAGGAAGCTGCCCCCCCGTGACATTTACTGGGGCCCACCGAGAATCCCAGGGTGGCATCCCCCCCCTCCCAGGTCCGGCCACTCTCGTCCGTCAGTGCCCGTCTCCGTCACCGCAGTCTTCTGTGGCAGGCCGCGGAGGAGGCAGCCGCTGCTCCCGCCGCCCGGAGCTCGTGTCTGCGGTCTCGGGCAGCGCCGTGGCTTTGGAACGCCGCCAGCACGCCATCTCACCTCCGCTCCCCGGTACCACTCCCTCCTCACCTCCGCCTCGCACATCTTCCTGGGAGGTCGCCGACAGGGAAGATGCCACCTGATCGCCACCTCGCTGTCTATTGCCGCTCGCCGTCCCACCGCCATCTACATGTGACTCGGCAGGTGAGTCCCCTCGGGCCCGCGTCTCCAGCATTAGTGCTGTGGATCTCTCTTCAGATGCCACTCTCTGGCTGTCTTCTTGCCGGGGAACAGTCTTGGCTGTGTTGTCTGTTGGCTCCTTCTCCCGGCGTTCCAGTCCCAGCGCCATCTTGCGACCCTGGCTCCGCGGGTTAGAAGTCTCCTCCACGGGGAAAAACGGTGGGATCTTGGCTGTCCGTGAACTTCCAGCCACTGCCCTAGTCTTCCTCCTCCGTGACATGAGGTTATGGGGTTTCTCTGGCAGGGTATTGGGGTCTCTCTGAATTATTTGTGCGCAGAGCTCTCACAGTGAGCGTCTTCACTCGGCCATTGCTTAACCATGCCCCTAGAGGTTGCAGACTTTTTATCGACTTTTGTCAGGAACAATTGTCTAGTGGGACACCAGACAGCTCACGCCACCAAGCCAAGGCTAGCCCAGCTGCTGCAGTGGGATGTCAATGCCTCCTTCCTGAAGATAAGATTTGATGGTCAGAGCTGGGTTTACCACAAAGCTATAGATAGGGTCTGTAACTTGGGCTCCCAACATTTTTAAGGTCTCTCATAATAAAAACTCCATCTATAGTCGAAGTGGAGGAACTGACCCCTCATGTGCAGTAGTTTTCCAGTTTTCCATAGTGCTGTGGTATTAACTCAAATTTGGAAAAATTAAAGCAGACCAACACCCTCAGCAGTGTGATTATTGGTAACCTCTGGCGGCGCCACTAAATGGCAGCCTGGGGGGGAAGGCATCCAGAGTACATAACCCCCTGGAAGCCCATAAATCTCACCTTTTCCATGTACAGCAACGAGAATCCAGCGACACGACTGGCTGACGGGCGCTCATGTAGACAGTGGCGTTCTGGCCACTGTGTCGCCAGCGGCAACCAACTCCTTCACCACGGAGGGTGTTGGTCCATTTTCAAAGTGAGGTGGGAAAGCTTTTCATGTTTAAGTACAAAATCTACTTTTGTGATTCTAGACTTCCAGGAACAGGCAATGAAAAATTACAGTAGACATATTTTCACTAAATGATTTGCTGTTACAGTCAGTTAAGTATTCTAATCATGTTGTTGAGTACTGTATTCAACATAGTTAATTAAGAAAATCCTATTTGTGATTATACCGATATGTTTGTCTTTACTTTTGTGTTATATAGTGAAATGTCTGTCATTAGATGACTAGCTTTTCTTTTTGGGACACTCTGTCAGAAGATGGTTATTTACTGTAATCTGTTTTAAGTCTATAGGCCAGTTGATGGTTGTAAATAAAGCCTTTCAGGGAAATAATTACTATATTCAGATACTGTGATAAATGCATATAATGAGACATTTGAGGCTTTAACTAAATTAGAAAAAAAGTAAAGTTGAACAAATCTGTAGATTTCCAAGAACATGGTTTTAGAAAAAAACCCTTACTCGTAATCCCAGGATGTTCACACAGCGGGGCATACCAAATCAAAGATGATTGCTTGGTGGGTGGGGGGACATAGGATTGTAGTTATGCCACTGAAAAAAATGGTAGACTTGTTTTCACAATATGGTGTTATAGACCTTTAAATATTCTAATCCTGTCACTGAAGAATGTATTTGGAATTTTCTTGATTACTGGTCTTATTCACAAGTATCCTAATAAGCAGGAAACATCAGGGTAAAACACTGAAACAGCAAGAATCCATCTGGATTGTTACTTCACACTGACCCTGAAGAAAAGTAATTCCCAGTTCAATTTTAGATTTTTCCTAACAGTAAGATGAAATGTATTGACTTGAATTTATTGTGTCAAAACATGCTGCTTGTGTTTTTACACGGTACAAGCTTCCATCTTAGAACTCTATTAGAACTTACTCTTTGTGCTTTGACAATTTGTGCTTTGTGAGATAAACATTAACTTGGCTTCCATCTAGTAAAAGTAAAGGAAATATTTATTTTTGAATTTATTTCTGTTTTATTTACAGGACTTGCTGTTTCAGGAGGCTTGCTGAATTAGGGGGGTTAAGAACAGCAGGAGCTTGAATAGCAAGAGCAGGAGTTCCTGCTAACAGGAAGTAACTTGAAAGGAATTTTTTTAGCCAATTGTTTTTATATATGTGTTTTGTTAGGAACTAACATATACTGTATGACTTTAGCAGAAGGAACGGTGGGGAAAGTACCCCTCCCTAAAAAAAACATACTACAATTATTATTATGTGGTTGGCATCATGGCAGTGCTGGCAGATAATTCCAAGTTCCAAGTAAGTGCCTTTTCGAATTATAACCAAGTTCACATCATGACAACCATGCCTATTTTCCATATCCTTTTCCATCTGATCTGAACCCACTTATTTTCACTCATCCACAGGTATGCATCTGATCTGAATGTCTGATCTACACAATCCCTGCAATTTTGAACTGTTTTGCTGTGTATGCCATGTATTTTGTTTATAGCTGAGAACTGTTATCTTCATTCCATGTTTTTATTACCCCCAATTAGGCATGAGGTCAGGTCAGAGTTAATTCTATTTGTCCCCAATTAATAATTTCACCCACCCTCCAGCTGGTAATCCTCAGCTAATTCACATCTTTCTGCAAAGAGTATTTTACTAAGCAGTTGAGGCTGGTAGCGTAGCAGCTAATTCAAAGGGCCAATTATAAGTTGCTTTTCAAATTATACCCAAATTGAACCCAAAATGACCCGAAGGAATTAAGCAATAGCTTTGCTACATTAACATCATCCACAAAATGCTTATTTTAAACTTCACCTTTGCAATAATTAAACTGTGCAACTCGCGTGCAACTCGCATCTTCCATTGGTAAGTCTATCTACATTTCCACATCCCTTTTACATCCCGATTTCCCATCTCATATCTCAGTAGTCATGACGTTCTCATGATGTTCTCTCCTTCACTAAAACTGTCCTTATTTCTTCAACATCACAGACCAAATGCCCTGCTACCTTTCAATCACTAACCCACCTCCTCTCTCTCTTTCTGCTCCTTCTGGTTGCAGGGGATATCCCTTCAAACCCTGGCCCTGGACTGACTCCACAGCCTTGCACTACCATATCACACTATCCTTTGCTCTGAACTCAGTTACCCCCTCTCCTACAGCCACCCTTGCCATACAAACAGACAACCTTGGTTCAACATGGATATTGTCAGATTGAAAAGGCACTCTAGAGTCCCTGAAAGGAAATGGCAGAAAATCAAAAGCACTGGTGACTTCCTGCTATACAAACATGCCCTTCAGGAACTCAGGACTGCCCATTCATCTGCTAAATAGGCATACTTCTCTTCCCCAAACAACTATTCAGCACATTAAATACTCTACTCTGCCCACAATCCCCCCTCCCACCTCCCTAATCACTACAAAGGAATTTGCTTTCATTAAGGATAAAAAGGATGACCATACCCATGCAGGCTTTGCCTCCCAAATCTACTCACCCTACTCAACGTAAGTCTCACCTCACTACTTGCTTCCTTTATCCTATTCCTACCCACCTAATCCGGCAACCGTCCTCCGTCCTCCTCCCTCACCCCTGCCCTTATATCCCTCGTAAACCTCTCCCTATCAACAGGGAGATCACTGTTCCAGCATGTGGCTGTAACCCTATTACGCAAAAAACCCCTCCCTAGACCCCTCTGTCCTCACCAACTACCATCCCATCTTACTGCTCCCTTTCACATCCAAACTCCTAGAAAAGCACATCCTCAGAACTCGTATGTCATATCCTTGATAACTTCTAGGTTTAGATTGTAAGCTTGCAGGGACAGGGCCCTCTCTCCTAATGTATTCTTGCATATTTGTGTTTTTGACTTGTCTGTTACATTTGATTCATTATACTGCGTGTTTTATCTTTATCGTTGTCATTGTTGTTTTATATGTATCTACTTGTCTTACCTCTGTTTTTGTACCTTGTACAGCGCCACGTGTATGATGGCGCTTTATAAATTATTTATTTTATAAATAAAAAAATAATAATAAGAGACAAAAAATATTTTATGTCTAGATTTAGGTTATATTGAAAACAGTTGTTTCTCTGTTGATTGTTTGTTATACATACTATAATTTAACTTATTTATAATTAATATAGAAGACTGAACTAATGGCACCGCCTCCATTTTTTTCAGATGACAGCAAGATATGTAGCAAAGTTCCACCTATTGAAGATGCTCACAAGCTTTAGACCAGACCTGGGCCTTGTAAGGCCCCAGGGCCACATACGGCCCTTTCATTGGCTCTGACCGGCCCGCGACCAGCGTTCCCAGTAAGGTGCTCGGCTGCCGCTCAGTCCCGCCCACTGCCTGCGCAGTCTTGCCAGAAAAGATAAAGCCTGGTTTGAACAGCACTTTTGCCCCTCTGTAGGGAGTCTAATTTAGGGTGTGTGTGTGTGGATTAGAGCCTGCTGTCCTATTGGACAGCTCACTCCTGCAGGTTTGGCTGTGGGCGGATTTTCTCTTCCCGCCCTTGGCCTGTACTGTGTCGCATGTGTCAGTCGCTGCGGAGCTGACGCCGGAGATGGAGGTACTCCAGCCACTTGTCTGTAGTCCACGCCAAATGTGTTACATGCCTTATGCAGCGCCTGATGGTGCACTGGTTCTCGTAGTCCATTTCTGGCCAGACCAATGCCTTTGGGAGGGCGGGGGGGACCATGCTGCAAGGTGGGAAGGGTTTCACACAGCCTTTTATCCAAGGCCGGCTACTGGTCTCCCTCCCCCCGGGCATCCCAAATCGGGATGCTCCACTTTTTGAAACCCTTTTTATTCAGTAGCAACGTGAAAAAGGCAGACTCCTTCTGTGAAAGCAGAACAAGACCCAGAGTGGCCCCTGGTCTTCCCCCTGGGTATCCCAGATCGGGATGCCCCACTGTGTTACACCCTTGTTACTTAGTAGCAACTTGACAAATGGTGGACTCCCTCTTAAAGTGGAAATGAACTCAGAGCGGCCACTGGTCTTCCACCTGGGCATCCCAGATCGGGGCTTTGTTCCGCTTTATGGGAGGGAGTCTGCCATTTTTCATGTTGCTACTGAGTAAAAAGGTTTTCACACAGTGGGGCATCCCGATCTGGGATTTCCGGGGGGGGGAAGACCAGTGGCTGCTCTGGGTTTTGTTCTGCTTTATGTGAGGGAATCCGCAATTTTTCACATTGCTACTGACCAAAAAGTGTGAGCAGCGCTGTGTTACTTTAATAATAATGTAAAGAAGGGGGGTTATTCCATCCTAACTTGATTTGGTCATGATGTTTTAAAGGCGACCAAAACCCATGTAACCCAGCCCTTTAGAATGTGAAGGAATCCAGGGCTGGGTACAGGCATCATGCCTCTGCTGTGTGAGACCTCACTGGACACACAAAATGTGGTTTATTTAATAAATTAAATTTTTTTGTAAGGCAACCCCACTTTTTAATTGTTTAACTATAACATCTACTCATACCAGCTTGTCAAAACAATGCTATTTACTGCTTTTTATAAAGAAATACAATTAATATTGTGCAGAATTGAGTTCAGCCTTTTGGCCCGGCCCTCCACAATATTTTTAGTTTCTCATGTGTCCCCATGGAACAAATGATTGCCCATCCCTGCTTTAGACTAAATTGGACACTTTGAGTGTCTAGGCATCCACTTGGAAAATGTATTTCAATGTGGATAAATGCAAAGTAATACACTTGGGGTGTGATAATCTGCATGCCACATATGTTCTCAAGGGAGTAAATCTGGGAGAGTCACTTGTGAAGAAGGGGTACTGGTAGCTCACAGGCTAAATAACAGAAATTGCATTCTGTTATTTAGCTTGTGGGCTACCAGTACTGCTCGCAAGGCTACTTGCAAGGCTACCAAGATAAAATCAAGTATTACAATAAGCCTAGAATCATGGGATAGGGATTCAATTTTGTCTATCTACAAGGCACTCCAATCTGTAATATGTGGTCTAGTTCTGGACACCAGTTCATAAAAATGATGCCCTGATTATAGAAATGGTTCAAGGGAGAGCCACCAAACTGTTAAGGGGAATGCATGATCTTAGATATAAAGAACAATGATGTGAATTTGCAGTCTTGAGGGAAGACTTCTAAAGGTGACATAATAAACTTGTATAAATACATTAATTGGCAATTAAATAAAATATGGGGAAAAAAATAACTTTCCTCAACCCTGCCCCCTGTTTAAAATTGATGGGCAAGTGAGTTTTTGGGGGAAGGAGTTCTTCCCCTCCTGTTATTTTTGTCATGGTTCTCCTGTTATGGCAAGGCATACCCCACTTAAAATTGTGTAGATGCCTACTTTTTTGTAGTAGTTTTTTGAGTAGTTTATTTGTAGTTTTACATAAAATGGGAAAGGTGCCCCTACTTACCCTTCGTTTCAGCCTCAGCTTCCCCGATATCTGATGTGTTGAGTTTGGGCTGGAACGCCCTTAATGTCTTTTACAGGGGCATCACAATAAGGCAGTGTCTGGCAAACTACCCTGTTCCACTGAATAAAGTAGTGCCCTCTAGTCCTTCTGACATTAGTGGAGAGGGAAGTCTCACTTAGCTTATAACTGTGGACAAGCTTCAGTTGAACTGGGCAGCATGAGTGTCTAGATATCAGGAACTGGGGGAGAAAATGTGACCTTTCTTTCTTTCTTTCTTTCTCCATTAGCTTTATGGCTCTTCTGCTATCTATAGCCTCTCACATCCTTCAGGTTCCTGCAGTTTCTCAAAGCTAGGAAGGGCTGGTTATGTGAAACCTTGCACCGGCGCTTTATGACTAGACTTATCTTCCAGTGCTCAGGAGTGGAGGTGTTGCCATTTGGGGGGAGGGATTTGCAACCCACTACTTCAGGGCCAGTACTCTCCTGCACGTGACTCAGTTGTCCAAGTGTGATGGTAAAAACCACCTTGAAGTGCTTCTGTGCTGAAACTCACAGTGAGATGCAATAATAAATGTTAAAGGGTCTGTCCTGGCAAAAATAATAATAAAAAAAAACTCCCCTTCCTTTTTCTGCAGCTATTCCATACTACTCAGATTAAAGAAAACATACAGGGTCCCATTCAAGCCCATCTTCTATTAATAGGTAATGCTGGGGACAAGCTTAACCCCTCTCCCCCCACGTCAGTCACAGTTTATGGGGAATTCCTATTGCATTTTTGGAGGAGAAATGTTGAATGAGTTTTGCCTAGACAGATCCTTTAAGGCTCTTACACCGCCAGGTCATATCTAAATCTCATAAAAAATGTAATCATAGCAGACATTTTTTTTTGTGTTGAAAAACGACCTCAACTATTTGAGACAAATTACAATGCCATTTGGGAAGCAGCCATCAACATACATTTTGTGTTTTTCAGCCACAAACAAAATGCTACTCAATGCAATTTGTGCTCTTTTGATGAAAATGGATTATGCTGCCTTTTCTTAAAATAAGCTTTTTTTTACCTTTTGCAAAAAGTATACTCTTAATCTAAAACATAAATTATTTTTAGAAACACTTCCAGATACTTGTGAAAACTAAAAAAATAATGCATTTTGCTGAGTGCTTTTACATTTGCAACTGTGATGCACTTTGCAGAGTTGAAAACCCAAATCCATGAAAAGTGTACTTAGCCCAAAATAGGATTGAATGCAGTATCTTAATATTTACTCGAGTGCTACAGATTTAAACTGAAAAAGATGTGACTTAATAGATAGCAGCCATATCCGAATATCCAAGAATAATTTATTTTAAATACATTTAGATATAGGTAAGGTTGATACCTGCTTTGCGCACAGTTATGAAGGGTGCACAAGTTCAGAAGGCTTTCACAGTGCATTTACTTGCTGTTGTAAGTCTTATACCTGTGTATCTGCCGTCTGACAACATCTCAGCCAGCAGCACTGCTGCAAAACCTTAGCCAGCACTTGAGACCACACACAGAAAATGTTGCATATCCCCTTTTGTCTAGATGGCTCCTCATGGCAGTTACATAAAGTATTTATTTGAGGAGAATTGTGTTTGAAAACAGTTGAAAAGAAAAACACAGCAAGAAAGTGCAAAAAAATAATAGATCACATTTATTAAAAAAACTAAATCCCCCCCAAACCTCTATTCACAAACTTTATTCACACACACATAATTGTATGGCCACCACAAACTCCACCGCCATCATTTTCTGATGATACTGTTTTGATGGGCCTGATTACTGATAATAATGAGGCCTATCTGATGGAGGTAAAATCCCAGAAACACTGGTGAAAAAATAGTCATTTCCAGCCAGTGGCAAAATCAGCCCAGGAGTTTACTGGCCGCCAGCCAGCCTATGCCATCCCTGATGACACTGAATATAATCTGGGGTTTCTTGGCTAGGTGTATATTGGAGCTGGGGCTGGGAGAGAGAATAAATGGAGGTGTTGAGCAGCCCAGCTAACCCAAATTCAGTGTGGCCCACCAGCGATTCTCCGGGCTCCCCTCATGACTAGTCCACCTTGTCAGCTGATGTTCAGCTGCAGACAGGGATGGACTGGTCATAAGGGGAGCCCGAAGAATTGATGGTGAAACACAAGAGTCCGGAGAATCACTGGTGAAACACAAGAGATAATTGTGGAATACTGTTAAACACAGAAGAGGTACTTCCTTGTGATTACAACACCCCTGTAGACAAAGTGGATGTGTTCAATTACCTCCAAGTACACCTCACATGGATACGGCACAACAGCCTCTCTACTTCCTTAGATGCCTGAAGGATTTCAATCAACCAACAACAATCCTGAAGTTCTTTTACAGTAGCACCACCCAGAACATCATGTAAGGGAGCATAGCATGCTGGTATGGGAACAGCAACAACAGAGTTGTGTGTATTGCTTAATGTATTATCCACCAATACTTGCTGCTGTACTGCATGTCTTATTTGTATTGTATGCTTTGCATGAAAAGTAATTATTGATCCTTGAGCAGTTGGAAAACAACATTTCACTGCATGTTATACTATGTATGTATAAACACTAATAAACTTGACTTTGACTTCGACTTGAACTTGCCAGAGGGTGGTTCAACAAGTGCAGTGCAAATAATTTTGAATTGGGGGGAAAGTTTAATTTAGATGTTTGGAAATAACAGCGGCCTATGGCAAATCCAAACACAATGAATGTGTTTGGATTTGTCATATGCAAACAAGTTATGTAACATCACATCTTCTTCATAAAATATGTTTCATTGATGGACATGGGCATAAACTTTGCAGGTTAACTTATGCATAAGCAATGAAAAAAGCGGGAGATTTATGTCTTGGTCTGCATCACTTCCCAAAAGAGTCAAGGTGCCCAAGCTGGAGAAGTTGTTTACTAGCAGACATGTGATTTAAAATTAAGTTTGTATTATCATGTCCATTTCTTCAGTAAGTCAAGTTCTGCGCATTAAAGTGGTTTAAAATCCAGCTGGGTCAGCCTTGAAATGCAAAAGACTTCAGGGCCCTTCGCTAGCCTAACCCTGGGGCATCCTGTATATAACCCCTGTGCGTGCACTTCACAGGTAAACTAGGGATGCAGCAAGTTGGCTGATGCATGTCATCCAGTAGCCATGAGATCAGCCAATCTGTGACCTCAAAACTGAGCGCTGAAAAAACACGTTTTATTTTTAAAACTGGCCCACCACGGGATGGCCTGAGGGTACTCGAGCAGGACAGGTGGGTGCTGGGTGTAGAGGGGGGGGTGATCTGCTTTAACAGTTACAGCTGTTTGACAGCAAAAAAGGTTACTTTTGAGCACTATCGTGAAATTGTGTAATATTAATAATCCATATCACCAAGACGAGAGAATGGGTCACTTTTACACCCATACTGAATAAAACTCCAGCCAAGCTTGTGGTTTTCCTCTCCTGGTAGGAATAAAATCCAAGGGTGGCAGGTTTAGTTTATCAGGGTGACAGGACCTGTCACCCCTGATTTCCTCTTCCTTCCATTAAATGAAAAATGGGGACATTGGGCCATTTTTCACAAAAGTGCTCCTTTAAATCTGTTATCTCCAGTTTTAGATACTAATGAAAAATGTAATCCATGTTGAGTTTCTTCTTGTAGGGCCTCCAATGGTGAGGGTTCTGTTACCAGCTATGCTATGGGGTTGAAGATAATTTCAACTATGTAAGAAGACCTCTCTTTAACAGTGTTGCACACAAGACAACTACTACTCCTAAGTCAGTAACCTAAAACATTTGACACACTTTCAACAAATAGTTTTAATTGATTTAACCTTGGTCAAACCACTTGACAAATAATGCTTTTTTTATCAGCCAGAAGGCATAGCTTTACCCATATATTTAATTGTCCAATGGTATGCTTTTCAATTACCCGGTGGCTTATGGGGTATCAGAATGTCTTCTTTTGTTTGTGATTTGACTCAGGAAGCTCATCACCATGTTTGCGCTCATGGCAGTATCATTGATTAGGAAACCTTTGCTGATACTACCGCAGCTGCTGGGACCTACAGACTGTGTGACTTGTTATATTTTCTGTTTGCCATCGGTGTTCTCTGACAGAAATGATTATAGAAATGGCTTTCTATATGTAAGCATAGTACTTGATGGTGATTGATTTAAAAGCAGACAGCATAGAACATGACGGTGATTGATTTAAAAGCAGACAGCTTTGAGCTCAAGCAGTTATATGACTTCTTTCAGTCTGTTATCATGATTAAAATTCCATAGTTTGACTTGAACATATTTGTTAGATTATTTTTGCTTTGTCAGGCTTTTCATATCAGGGGTATCCAAGGCATTTCATATTTTTCTGCAAAGTTGGGGTTGGAGAAGTTGTAGGAGTTTTTCTTACCCAGCACACAATACAATTTATTTATTTAAAATTAGGTAGTTATTTATTTTCTACGTTACATAATAACATGTCTATAAGCAATTCAAACACATATGAGCATAATTTGGATTAACCACAGACAACGCAATTTTTAAAATTTTACTTTGTTGTGTGATCAGTGAGCAAAGCTCTCGCTGCCTCCTAATCTCAGCTTATCAAAAATAAGATAAAAAAATGTAGCCCTAAACACAATCTATAAAAGAGTTGTTGGGTACAGAGGCAACAGCACTGACAATTATGAAACTTGTGCTGGGAGTTTTATAATGCATACATTTCCAGGCTATACAATGTAATATTCAGAACAGAAATCCTTTTGATACATGCAAGACAGCCAGCTCCATGCAGTGTTACATTCAGGGTCATGCTAAAGATCTGCTGAAACAGGTTTACTTGGGGGTATGCTTTCAAGTGTGAAATAAGTGAGCTTTTTTATACAAAAAAAATCTATAAAATATTTCTGTTTTAATTTTTCATTGGAAATAACAGGACGCTATGGGCTATAGGGAATGTTTTAGTTAATTCTTTAGCACAGTCTATAGGGTACTGTTTTTTCCAAACTTAAAAAAGAATCATTAGACCATTGGAAAAAGAATGTATCTCACCTGTAAAAATCACAGCTGTAGATGATTTCTTTTGGGAAATATTAGGAAACAATTTCAGATTGTTTTTTGTGTATTTGGGTTAGAATGCTCAAGTTGAAATTTACACCTAAAAGTACACCCAAACACAAACGTGCTTCACCAAATCTTTAGCATGACCCCAAGTAGGTATGTGTTTTTTGTTACAATGTAATGTTTGCAACCTGGCTGTGGTACAATGTGTTAGTGATCTCTCCATTGTATTTTTGTGAAGAGGAGATCACTCACAAATGGCTGTGTGCATGTTCTATGCATGTTTTACTAGCGTGATTTTTCTGTGCTGATGAATGTGTTAAACCATGTTTTATATTGTTCATTTTTTCAGATGATTAAGCAAGTAACATAGTTAATATGGTTGAGAAAAGAAATATCCATCAAGTTCAACCAAGCTTCTAATTCTTTTTTGAAACTGTCATCTATTGATGCTGTAACAAGCTTTTGTTGGTCGATTTTCAGTTCTTAGCGTTAAAAGGATTGTCGCCTGTCACGGGGACCTCGCACTCACCCGGCCTTCGGTCCCACGCCGGCTGCACTCGGTCGGCCGGCGCGCAGGCTGGGCGGCGTCTCCGGCAGGCGGCGGCTCGACAGCCTCTGTCCCCGGCTGCCGCTCGGCTATTTCCACCGCAAGCAGCCGCTCGGCTGTTTCCGTTGCGAGCGACTGCTCGGGCGGCTCTGTCTCCGGCGGCGTCTGGAGCGGCCGCGTCCCTGACATCGCGCGCGCGCGAGCACTCAGGCTTTATGCCCTCTGGCGGCGCTGCACACAGCGCGCCCGCCGGAGGTAATTAGTTCTGGGCCAGTGAGCCCAAGGTTACTTTGGGCGGAACGCCCTTGTGGTTTGAATGGGGCAATCAGCCCCAGATTCCTAGTTACACCAATCATGTCCCTCAATCTGCTCGGTCACTTCCTATAAAGGTGTTCCTATTGCAGTTGATCCTTGCCCGTGATAGCGTGCTGCTGGGTGCGAATTGGTGTCTGTTTCGTTACGTATCTTGCTGTGTATGACCATCCCTGATTGCTGCCTGGACCGACCTTTGCCTGTTTTCCTGACCACGATTTCTGCCTGCTCCTCTGTACTGCGTATCTGTGATTCCCCGGCGTGACCTTTGGCTTGACCCGACCATTCTTCTGTCTCATCCTCCTGTACCGCGCTTCTTTGGATTGATCTGCCGTGTATGACCTTTGCCCGTTTGACCTTACCCAGTCTCTTTCCTGGTTCGTTTGCCTTCCCCTGCATAAGTCTGCATCCTTTGTGCTAAGAAGTCCTGGGGGCAACCGTGTCCGGTGAGGCGTGTCCAGCGTCCCGGGAAACGGGGGCTTGTCTATAGGCGAAGCTAGCAGTGGAGATTGGGGGTTGCAGACTTAGTTGGAAGGCGGGCGTCCCACGGGACCTGACATTGCCTTTTTTTCAGATGGAGGGAGTGTCCCCCTTGTCTTTATAAAGGACTTTACATGAAATAGTTTTCCCCCATATTTTTTGTTTTGACCATTTATATATTTATATATTTATACATGGTCAAAAAACGTCTCCTCTCAAGACTAAACAGATTTAATTCATGTAGTCTTTCTTCATACCCTTTCCAAAATCCTTTCTATGAACTGGTGCCCAAAACTGAATGGCAAATGCCAGATGAGGGAACACCTGTGCCTTGTAAGGATGCAATATTACACCACAGTCGCGTGATTCCATGCCTTTCTTAAAGCAGGACAATATTTTGGTGGCCTTGGAAGCACCTGCTTGATATTACATACTGTTATTTAGACTGTGATCTACCAGTACCCCCAGATCCTTCTAAACAAGAGACTCTCCCAGCTTTACTTTTTGTGGGAGGAGCAGGATGTCATTCCACTCCTCGTAGTTTCCATCCCGGCTCTGGCTCTGACAGATGCCAGTAGTACCACTGCAGAACAGGTGGGAGGGCAGAAGGCTCTGATCCCCTCCCCTCCGTCCGCCCTGCTCCAATCACCACCGGCATCTGTCATTGGCATCTGTCATCGGCATTGGACAGCAGCGTGGGACACAGGATCGGAGGAGAGTAGAGAAAAAACATTTACATAATGTCATTTTTTTCTCTGGTGTGTGTCTGTGTGTTTATTTTTAGATTTAACCCTTTGTGAGCTGGTAAGGGATCCATGAGACCCCTATACCAGTTCACAAGGCTTAGGGGGCTGGCAATTTTCCTGTGGCTAGCGGGTGACTTGCCATTAACCCCCAGCCTCCCCCATTACCTGTCTCCCCAAAGCTTGGGGAGAGGGCAGAAAAGCCCAGGGGGCGTGAAGGAAAATGTGTTTTTTATTCTGCTTTTATACTTTTTTTTAGGAAACCCTGTGCAACCAAAGAATTATTTGAGGGATTACTACCGCAAAGTTGAGCCCACTACAACAAACTGGGTACACCTAGAAAGCTTAATGTGTGTATTTTAGGGAGTATATGGTTTGCGGGGGATATTCCGAATGTAAAGGGTTGTTTTGATAGAAAAAGTACAAGGTGTCTGCAGAGTAGAAATTTAAAGTAAATTTACACTTATGCGCATGCTTAACTTTAGGGTATTTGACAACTCTTCCCTTTACAGGACCTATGCATGTTGGGTATTGTTCTGTTTGGGGGACCTTGCTTTTTCAGTTTTCATTTGTTGTTTCCTGTGCAACCAAAATTCATTGAGGGGTTACTTCCAGAAAACTGTGCCCATGTCAACAAGCCTGGTACGCCTAGAAAGCTGCAGGTGTGTAGCTTCAGAGAATATATAGTTTATGTGGGGTATTTCAAATGTAAAGCATTGTTTTTCTTGAAGAACTGCAAGGTGCGTGAAGCAGTTGTATGTTATCCGAAAATCTCCCAAGGTGCTCTTTCAGTTTCAGTTTGGGGAACTTCTTGGGCTGAATTTCAACATTTCAAAATGGCAAAATTTCAGTTTGGGGAACTTTTTGGGGAACAGTTTGGGCTGTTTCAGTTTGGGGAAGTTTCCTGGGCAGGAAAAGGTGTCTACCAATACATATGTGGTACCGCTGTAAATTAGAGAAATGGGGATTTCACACGCAATAAGATTTTATTGACAAATGTACATTTTATGTTACAAAAACACACTACAAATTGTAAAAAATTTTTTTTTTTTTTTTTTGCACATTTTCACCCAAAAATATTGAGAATACACTTCCAAAAATGACAAACAAGACATTTCATATTCAAACCCAGACTTGCTGCTGAAAAAAAAACATATATCATTTTCCTGGAAAATTCCCTAAAAATTCTTAGCTGAACACGTGTAGAGCAAAATAGTGAAAAAAGGTCTGGCAACTGAGGGTTACAAAAACTCTACGTAGGTTGACACGTAAGTGGACCAACACCCAGGATTTTGATTATCCTGGGTCTTGGTCCACTTCGGTGGGGCACCCCCGATCGGGGTGCCCCGCTGTGTGAAACCCCCCTGATCATCCGAAAAACTCACCTCTCCCCGCTCCCAGCGCCGACAGACAAGCTATTTGACAGCCGCGGACAAGCGGCTCCTCCGCCACCGCCTCCCACGCATCACTCTTGACGCGCGCGCCGGCCATTCACAGACGGCGGGCGCGCGCGCGTCTAGAGGAGCGCGAGGGAGGCGGTGGTGGCCGGCCGTCGCCGAAGACAAGGTGAGGGGATTTGGGGTGTTTGGGGGGGTTTCACCCCGCGGGACATCCCGATCTCGGATGTCCTGCGGGGAGGGAGGTGATCGGCCCGGAAATCTTATAGATTCCCGGGCCGATCACGGGAGGGTGATGGTCTACTTTAAAGAGTTAAGAGCCCTTCAAGCAATATTCTCACAATGGATTTTAAGCTTACCGGTCTGTAATTTCTTAAAAGCCCCTTTCTTAAAAGCCCCTTTTAAAAATTAGTATTTGTATTGAAGAAAATATAAAGTGTTTTTTTCCTGGCTGGGTATAATTAGCTGTTCTGCTGCCTAAAAGTGAAATAATACATTAAGAGTTTTGGTATCCGCAGAATATGCATTATCCTATTAATGCACATTTATCTCTAGCCATCAAAGAGATTTTTAAATCTTTACCTCTAGATCATAGTGCATAATCTACCCGAGTCACTGAATATTTCATTTTTCCTAGCAATCAGCAGGCTGAGGTCATGAAAAGATGTTTGATGCTGGCTTATTCTGTTTGGAAATAAGTACAGTAGCACAGTAGTGGCTTGTAGTCGTATTTCTACAGCTTATGCAATACACAGAGTTAACAATAATATAGAATCACCTGAGAGTAATAAAATATGATATGAACAAGAGACAATGCATGGAATAAAGTATAATAATAATATAATATCATATATAAACCTATCAGAATTTTTTTGCCTAAAACAACATCAGATTTTCACATATGTCCTAAAAGTAGATAAAGCGAAACAAATCAAGGAAAATAATAAAACTCATTTTTAATTTATTTATTGAGGAAGATTATCCAATATCACACATCTGTGTGGTTAAAGGGTAATTCCACTATTGATGGCATTTTTTAAAGTTTCCATTATTGCGTGGCAAAATGATGTCTTCAATGTGTTACACTTATCTGTTATTTTCTGTATTTTCTACTTTTGCAACTCTATGTTATAAAAGAAAACACTTTTCTCTAGCAACAATGTTTTTAACTTAGCAATGTACATCAACTGGTGCATTAGATGTACAGATCAGAGACTTCTTCACCCTAGCTTGCTAATCGTCTGATTAGCTAAGACACAGGCAGCAGGCTTAACCCATTCTGCTGTAATTCAGCTTATTCAGATATGGAGGATCACAGTATTGTATTCAGTAGCTAAGGGTTACTAGCAGCCTTCCCAACTGGAAAGGGTCACTACTGCTGCTTGACTTTGCTTTGCTAGCCAAAGCTGCTAACATTCTCACCTGTTACAGTCATAAGATTCTGGAATAAGTAGTCAGTACTTTTTACTCAAAGCCAGAAAAACATTCCCATCCTAGAAACACAGACACACAAGAATATAGGAAACTTGGAAACAACATGCTGATAACTAAATCACAGGTATGAGGACACAATCCTAACACAAATGTTTTTTTTACATTCGCAAAGAGGAAAACAATAGAAGAGAGCACAAAAACCTGACAAAAAGGGATAATATGCAGCTGAAACTAGAGGCTGGTAGAGGGCGGTAATCTGTGGGCAACCTGTTTAATGTAAAGGACAGGGACTTATAAAAATCTGCACCTATTTCCTTTTCCCTATAAGAGAGTTCCACTCCTAAATTGTGTTTTCTAATGATAGTTATTTCAACTGAAGATCCCCTAGGCTTGTTTCTTTCTTTTACTACAAGAAAGAGAAAATCGTGTGGGGGAGGTTCTGTCACCCCTGACACATTCAAACCTGGCACCCCTGAATTTTATTCCTATCAGAAGAATAAAACCTCAAGCTTGGTGGGTGTTTTTTAGTTTGGGTGAAAAATTGACAGCTCCTCTCATTAGCTGATGTGTTTATATGGATTTTTAGTATTACACAATGCCACGATGCACCCCCATTAAGAAGAATAGTTTTTTATCTCACCTTAGCTGTTATGTTATGTTAAGTTATGTGTCCACTATCAGGAGAACGCTGATCAACAGTTGTGTGCATGAAAGGATTGCAGAGAGCAAGCCACTATTTCATAAAAAGAATCTTGCTGCCCTGCTAAGGATCACTTAGACAAACCAAAAGAAAGCTGGAACAATGTTTTTTTTGATAAATAACATCCAAAAAGAGCTTTGTGGTTTAAATAAATAAACATAATGCTTGGCAAAAGAAAAACAATGCATACCAACATCAAAACCTCATCCCATCTGTGAAACATCTGGGAAATCTCCCTCTATGTCCCTCCCTCCAATGACTTCATTAGTCACATATGGACATATGGACATTCTAGAGAGGCTTCTCCTCTGTGATATAAACAACTCAATGCCCCAGCGACCTGTGTCTTGTAGGAGGCCAAGGAAGGAAGAAGGGCAACCCTCACTAGGATACTGCTGGTGGAGGGAAAGATGAAGGAAGATGCTGGGAATGTGAGTTTATTTTAAATATGTATTTATTTTCTCTTCAACCTTTTGCGAACTGGTAAGGGTTTCAAGAGATCCTCTTTACGGGAGGAAGAAATGGAGGGGGGGGAGGTAAGGAGTATTTTACACCATCCTGCAGCTGGAACTATAGTCTCATTACTGTATTACTGGTGGTGTGCATGCTAAAGGGAACTGCTTTGTCTACTAAAGTGATGTGTTGTTCCTCAAGACACACAATGATAAGGGCCACTTGGATGATTTACAGGTCTTGCTTTCCCTCCTTTCCCTTTGATTCAGCAATTTCCCCAAAGTCCCATCCGACTAGCAGAGTTTACGTTAACAGACCAGACAAGAGCATTGAATGCCAGATTGCATCATGGCCTGGCAACTTGGCTTTGAAGAGAGGAAGAAATGAAGGAGGAGGCAAGCAGTATTTTACTCCGCCCTGCAACTTGAGTTATTGGGGTCGATTCAGAGCCAGGTAAGGAAACTCACTAATTTTTTAAACTACAATTCGCCTTCATTGTCTACCTTAGGGCTGATTCAACCAAAGAGACATTTTTCATCCAGTTGTTGAATCAGCGCCAAGGGAGACAAAAAGAATGAGTTTTCTCACCTGGCTCTGAATTGACCTCATAGAAGTCAAATCTTCTTTTGACTGAATGATCAGATTACCATTAGGGCTTTGAAAAAAATTGGGCCTACATTATTTTTGCTCTGCATGAACTTTATATTAATTACAAAGTAAATTTGTCCTTTACGAATCATCGTTGACAGAAGTAGATATTTTCTTAGGTTCGAGAACAAGTCTGGCCCTGCAGCTAAATTTAGAATCTTTCAGGAGCCAGAACTAGCAAACTGATTTATGAAGCATCAGTGCCACACGCTGACATTTTTTTTTTGCCTCAGTGCCACTCCGTGTGTGATTGAAGAAAAAAAATAACAGCGCTGATGCAACCACAAGCTAGTGTCTTATTTAACACTAGTCCCCAAATGTCTTAGCGCCAGGCGCTCTAATTAAAGCAGTTCCAGTTGAAAGTGGCGCTGCAGGTCAAGATCCCATAGAGCACAATGGACAGAGCTGGATTGCAATGTTTTATGCTCATCTTTAAAATTACACATACATTTTTCTACAGAACTTGCATTGTGATGTGTCAATAATGGAAACGCAGGACCTAGATGTTGCCAAATGTCATTTTTTTTAAATAAAACCAGTTTTCATGGCTTCTTTTTCTTACTTATGTATAATTTGGACAACAACAACTTAAATGCAGCCTAAACACACTGTAAAGTTTGTCCCCAGCAGTGATATCTAGTAACTGTAATCATGTAACGTCGACCAGCGGCAGAAAAATACAGCAGCAATCTTTTGAGGGTGGAAAAAACTAATAAATGCGCTGTGTAGTGCTGAAAAAGATGGCGGTACAAAGTGGGGTACATTGGCTGGGATAATCAGAAGTCGGGTCACACAGGCGCTGATACAGGCCAGCCAATACCTAAGGCAGCAATCAAAGCAAATTAGTTAGCAAAGAAAGGACAAAGATGCTGACACTCCAAAACTGGCGCTATAGCAACCAGAAAAATGCTAAACAGCACACATAATAACTGTGCTTTCTCCCAATTAAATCTGTTATCTGCCTAGTAAATGTTAATTACTTGAATACAAATGTTGAATGAGTTTTCTTTAGTAGCGCTTGAAAGTGCTTGTAGTATATTTTTGTGGTTTTAATATGCTTACGCATTAATGACATAAAAGCTATTAAAGTAGGGAAATCACTTCTGCAATGGAAATCATGAAACAGGCAAGAGTGCACAGAATTTGTTAAAGAGAAACATCGGAGGCCCTAAAAGGCCCTAAAAGAATCCAGGGCCATCCGAGTTCCACTCTTCTACCATTGGACCATTTTCCAGCTTCTGTATCAGAAATAGATCCAAGATCTCACCAATATTCCACTCCAGGACCATCCGAGTTCCACTCCTTGGGGCATGCTAAATTGCCCTGCTGTGTGAACCCCTGACCGCCAGTTTCACTCACCTTTTTCTGGAGCCCTCGCTGCGTCTGTGCGTTCTGGCCACATCCCTTCTCACCTTCAGCCATGCACGCATCAGCCTTTCTGAATGGGCAGCACGGGCACGCCACAGCTGCAAGATGGGCGGGGGATGCGGCTGGCGGCACCGATTGGCTTCTTAGCCATCATCTGCGGCAAAGGGAGACAAGTGACAAAGAGCGCATTGATTGTCATGCTGTGGGGGCAGAAGGAAGGTGAGTGAAACAGGGTAATTCAGGATGCCGACGCACGGAGGAACAACACACGGGAAAGGGAAATCCCTGTGTCTTGTTCCTCTTTAAGTATTTAAAACTAGAAAAACACCCTATCACTAAGCTGTGTGCATCTGGATGGCACACAGGCGCTATCAAGATTGATGTCAATAACAAACTGCTCACCTCCTTTATTTTCAATTAAAATCCTCCTTTATGGTAATAATGGGTAATAATAAGGGTCTGTGGCCAGCACACTGGTGCCACTTGGCTCCCAAGTGTGGGACGCACTCTTGATTGTGCTGACTGTGCATTCCCAGCTGGAAGGGGGTAGAGCCTAGCAATGGCCTATTGAGGGGGCCCACTTGCCAGGCCCTCCCCCTTTTTCAGCTGGGCAACCACCTGGGGATTGCTGGCACAACATGCTTCTGTTTTGTCGGCCATAGACCCCACAGGAGCATTTTGTTATTGACAGCAATCTGGATAGCGCTTGTGCGCTATGCATGCAACTTAGTCGTAGGATGTTATTCAGGGTTATGTTTTTCATAGCTGTAGGAGAGCTTTTAAAATATAACGATATAACTATGATACAATTTATGCTCTTGTGAAAGCACGTCAGTAGCAAAATGAGATTTGAAGGTACAGTAAATAGACACTGTACCAGAAACTTTGTTGGCAGGGGGGCTAGTAGTGAATTCTACCAGTAGGTGTGGTAGAATGTGTTTCTGTGTTGGTTTTAGCACTTTTATTGTTTCTGCAATGAAATCTTGTCTTTGTAACACTTTTTCACTTTTTTTTGATTGTAAGATTTTTAATTGTCTATATGGGACACAGTAGAACAGAAAATGAACCAAAATCTTCAGTCCAGATTCTGCTTTTCATTAGTATTAAGATATCAGATTGGCAGAAAGTGAAAAAATAGACCTTTTAAATGAACTGTCACCCATATAGGCCTTTTTTAATGATCATCAGGATGACGTCTCCCAAAATAGACTGCTTCCAGACGACCCCATTCTCTTTCCGACATTGCTTGAGGACTTCTTAACAGAGGTTCTTTAGTTTATATGTAACAATAAAAGATAACCTAACATACATTTTATAGATCGAAAAACCAAGGCGGCTCTACATTTTACTTGGGGGACAAAATAGCATAGTTAGCGAAGTTTCATGCTAACCCAAGTGGCCCCTATCATTGTGAGTGTTGAGGCAGAACACAACTTGTCCACTTTAGTAGATAAAGCAGTTCCCTTTAGCATACACACCACCAACTGCATGATGAGACAACAGGGTTGATTCAGAGCAATGTCAGAAAACTCAATCCATTTTTAGAAGAGAAAACTATTCACTTTCATTGTCTCCCTTGGGGCTGATTCAGTGCCAGATGAAAATGTACACCCGTTTTTCACCTGGCTCTGAATCGACCCCACAGTGCTTCTACCATTGGACCATTTTCCAGCTTCTGTATCAGAAACAGAGCCAGGATCTCACTACTATTCCACTGCAGAAAAGGGAGTATGTTAATAGCTGTGCCATGTACTGAACACAGCTCCATCTAATTTGCACTTGCAATCACTAGGGGGATCACTAGACCTCTCAGCCATAAGCCAAGTGAGTATCACAGGTAATCACTTACATGCAATAATGGGCATACATGTAGATATTTGTGGAAACTGAAATCACCAGATTTTTACAAGTTACTTAAATACTTTTTACCTTTTTTAAATAAAAGCAAAAAATGGTGGAGGAAGCAGTACGTTTACCCCGTAGAAACACCAGATGTCACAAATGTTTTGTGATATCTTTTTGCCCTTGAGTGTTGTGCTGATCCACAGTTATGACACGCCACTTTCTTTTGTGTCCCCACTGGGATGAAAGCGCTGACTTGAATTACACACACGATGTTAGAAATCTCCTTGTTCCTAACAGCTGGGAGGAGAGACGAGACTGAAGGATGGAGGAACAAATTCACAGGCCATCAGAGGAAAGACAATTCTGCATACTGATATCAAGCTGCCACCTCTAAGCAGTCTCTATTGCCTTCTCTAGGCAGATGATATTCGTTCAGTTACGTAAGCATCTATTGGAAGTGTTTTGTTAAGAAAGAAATGATTCATGCAAAAGATTTAGAGGAAAACATATAAATCTCACAATTTAAGGTAGATTTGTATTGTTGAGAATAAGAAATTCAGGGACAGTGATGCACGCCATATATTTTACTTTCAGATTTCAGAATCAGCCAGTTCCTAGGCCCCCTTGTGTTGGTCAGTCTGCTTAAAAGGGGTCAATGACACCGAAAAGATAGAAATGCATCAGACTGCAATTTTTTTTGCTCAACTGGATGACTGTTTTTTGTAATATCATGGTTTGGAAAATAAGTAAACCCAAATTTAATTCAAGTCTATTGGGACATGGAAATGTAAGATGTCTCAACATCTGTTGTGTTATATTGGGAATAAAATATGGTTATATGAGAGTTTGCATTGCTGTATTGTATTTTATACAGTGTTTAAACTTTTTTGGAATTGGGGTAGTACATATTAGAGTATACTGGCCAACAGAAGTTCCTTAGAAGTGCTTAAACAGCACTTAACTGATGGTTACCGATTTGATTTGTTGCATTGGAAACCTGGTAAGTGGAGGTCTAATGTTGAAGGCACTGCCCATGCTAATTAAAAATAAATCATTGTTTGCATACCTGCCATGCAGAAAAAAATATCTGGGTGAGCTGCTTAATACTAAGGTGTTTGCTACTTTCTGTGTGTATACTGAAACAAGTGTCAGTGAAGGTAGTCCAGGTAATTGTATATCTGTGTGCATAGTCAAAGCAGCTGGTCTTGCTATGGTTTTTAAAATGTTTGTCAGCCACCTGTTTTTCTTTTTTACATCCTTTCTTAACCAGTCAGTAGTGAATTGAACATAAACCCTCTGTTCCAGGTAGGGTTATGGTCAACGATGATCCTTAACAAACCTAACCCCCACCACCATCAGCAGCCCTGCATTAGAAAGATTTCATTAAATGGGAATGTTAAAGAGGAACATCAGACCTAAAATAAAAAGGGCCCAATCCCCACCATCGACCCCTACTTACCTTTTGGATGTTGCTGCGGCTATATCCAGCTGCTTCAGGGCCCGATCCACACCCTGCTGCCCGCTTAGCCGGCTCTCACTGACAAGCACGGCTTCAGTTGTGCTCTTCAATGTCCCACACCGATCTCACAGCTCCTCAAAGTCTTGCGGGATTTCAGGCATCTACATTGCATCCCATTCATGGGCATTGCACAGCTGCAAGATCGGGGCTGTGTGCAGTGCTTGATGGGATGCAAGATGACGCTACCCATCGAGGGGGTCGCCCGGAATCTGAGGGACTCAGAAGATGGATGCCCACCTCCATCTATTGTAGGTGTGTGAAGATGTAGTTTGTAGCTTTTTCCTAGACCCCCCCCCCCTCATACATCATACAGAGCTTCTTTTAAACTTACATATAGGCATCAGGAGTAGATGGCTTAGGATCCTTGCGTGCCTAGACCCTAACTGTCGCAAAGTCGTCATGGAAGATTTCGGACCACTTGAAGCTAAAACACACAAGAGAAAGATGTGCTCATGAGACTATCAATACCAAAAAAGGTTTACCACTGTAAACTAATTGCTTATCATACAGCTGCACAGAGGGAAATGGAGAATGGGGGGGGCACCTGGGTTATAACAATAAGGCGTCCCCAGCAGGAGTACAGGTTATTCTCACATATCTCTATGATGCAAGGAAAAAATTATTTCCTGACCATTATATGTTTATTGACTAGTCCTTGGAGTGGTTTTGAGGCTAAATAAATATCCTCCAAAGCAGATTTACACAGTAAAATTCTGTCCTTAAAGCAGACCTAAAGTGATAGCGTCCGCACAATGACACTTTACCCACCACACCCAGGAAATCCTGATTTGGCATATAGTATATTTATTTTAGAACACAACAATGTTAGCCACATAATAATGATAAATAATACATCCGCATACACTACTCATAAATCAATATCCAGAAAAACATAAAGGCAAATATACCTATTTGTATAATTAACATATAATTAACATTATATGAATAAATCTCTGCTCCTCACTTAGTTGTAATAAGGACCTTCAGCCTCTTTGGCAGGGACACAGCACTATCCCTAACCAAGGGAAGTTGAGTTACTCACTATAGTTTTATATTATAGTACAGTAAATGAATGAAGATAGATAATTACAATTCATATTTATTAAAGAATAAAGTGACCTGTGCAATAGTGCTGTTAAAGTCCTACTAGATATACAGTACATACAAAGGTCACAGAGGGTACAGACGTAAATAACACGAGTGACGTATGGGACGTAACAGGGAGCGTGCCTGCGCCGGCCACCCACAAATGCCTGGGGCGGACACGTGCCCTAGAGGGATATCGAGGATGCGGCCACGGCTCGCATATGCGCTGTTGGACCGGGAAACAAGGTAAATGTATGGGGCAACCTGGGGGGTTTCACACAGCGGGGCATCCCGATTTTGGATGCCCCGGGGGGGGAATCGATTGGCCCAGAAATCTTATAGATTTGTGGGCCGATCGGTGTGGATTTTGGTCCACTTTAATGTGCTCTTGACTATAACTCTAGGGTCACACTTTACTTTATCTTACAGGCCAAAGAGATCTCCTAAGTGAAAAAATAAACAAAACAAAACAAAAAAAAAACAACGATACGTATTATAGGAGATTCAATTCTCCAATAGCCCAAGATTAGGGAAACATTTCCACTTTCTTGCCAGCAGCACACAAATTGCCTCTATGATTTTGAATCCCTGCCATTTGCAATTTCCTATTTATTCCTGTTGGGAAACATAACCTCAGAGATTTTCTGTGAAGCATCAAAATTGCAGCAGTAAGCAATTTTGAAAGATCAGTCACTACCTATTGACACAAGAAAGAGATAGATCATTGAATAATGTAGTTGGTGTCACCTAATGCAGCATAAGACTACCGATTTCTGATGTCCCCTTCTCCTTGAAGGCCATGGGCATGGTTTTTATATTAAATTGCATAATTTTGAAACTATAGTAATCACTTTTCTGTTTCAGTTTGTTTTTAATAAGATGTGACATATCTCATTTGATCACTCTATAACCCTGATTCAATAAACTTCCTTTAAAATATGAAATAAGGATGTATTTGCACTTGAATTAGAAACAGGCTATGAGATAAATTTGGATATAATTCAATAAAGAGAAAAAGTTACACCTTTAAACTTTTACTAAAGCAATGTGACAACTTACATAATTTACCTTTAATAGTAAATCCTAAGGTAGAGGTGCTGATTTGATGCATTTCGATTATATTGACATAAGTGTTTTAATGGGGGAATTCTGCAACACACCCCATTATAGGATTCAGTGGATTCTGCCACACTGATTGTTACGGGGTGGAAGGAGTCATTGGCTTTAAGCTTGATAATGACATTAGGAAAGTATCACCGTAATTTAAATGTACTATTTTCCAAAATAGTAACTGACATTTAAATAATGAAGTTTGTTACTGTGCAATAGTAGATTCTTTGAATTGTTTTTTGGGGGGTCAATTACTATTTGATATACAGTATTTTAATACAGAATAGCCGTACCGTTAGTTCTACTGCCCCCTTCCCCCCAAAAAGCTCTGGACCATGGCAACAGAGAGACCTTGGTTTCTCTCCAAAATGTATTGCAACAGTACACTTGTGGGTAGGCTGGTCATTGTTGACAACTTGACATTACAATTTAGCTATTTCTCACAAACTATGTACACAATTCACTGGTCACCACCTCCTGGCAGATGTAGTCAAGTTAATGTAGCACCAAACATTGCTGCAGGTGCTAGTTCACGGCAGGGTCCCACTGATTTTATTACATTATCAGGTCTTAAAAAGACCCATCTAAGGGTTATATAGAAGTTGTGGCAAAAGAATTGTAAAGGAAAAACTCTGTTTGGCCCCCAGCTCAGTGGCACACAGATAAGATTAAACCAGCTAGCTTATGACTCTTATGTATTAGAAACAAACACATAACAAAGCATAGAGGAATACCATGCTAAAATCTAAGCAAAAATTAAATTCAAGTATTATTAAGAACAAATTCTTAACGTGTTGACCAATGATTCCCTTGAATCAGTCCTTAAAAATGTCCAAAACAGAATCACAGAGTAAATGTGATAAACTGGAGGGCAAGTGAGGATTCTGCCCTCCCCAAATTGGACTATATATATGGGCAGACACCTTTCACTGGCCTTCCCATGACATTTCCAACTGTAGGGAGGCCAAATAGGAATATAAATCTGGGCAGACACTGCCGCATTGCCAGCCTAAGTAAAAGTCGCATACAGTAATGGAATATGGCAGCAGTGACTGGCGGTGTCCAGTTTGAAGCTCGAGTCTAAAGCAGCTCCAGCACAGTGCTATACTCTGCAACACTGGGCTATAACACATGAAAACCCAACAAATGTGTTATGCAAAAAGTGACAAGTTTTTAATTAGGGTAAGGAGCAGTAGATGGCTCCAACACGGGCATGTAATGTATTGCTGTAGCCTCACTAGATAAGAGTGACAATGGTTAGCAGAACAAGCCTTGACAGCATTGTGAAAATACAAGAGTAAGGTGATGGCACAGCATTAAATAACAAAAACATGTATTGATGTATAAGCATGAGCAGTGTGGTATCAGGGATAACAATGGTTAACAAAGCAAATGCAAGTCAAGACAGTGTACCTAGATCAGAATGACAACTGGAACCCTTAAATAGTATCTGCCAGGTTCCGTGGGACACCCGCCTTCTAAGTAAGTCTGCAACCCCCAATCTCCGCTGCTAGCTTCACCTATAGTCAAGCCCCCATCTGCCGGGATGCTTTATACGCCTCACCGGGCACGGTTGCTCCCAGGACTTGATAGCACAAAGGATGCGGACTTACGGGGAGGAAGGCGGATGAACCAGGAACGAGACTGGGCGAGGTCGGGCAAGTTGGAGTCATACACGGGAGATCAGTCCAGATAAGCGCGGCACAATAGAGACGGAAGAGTAGTCAAAGTCGAGCCAAGGGTCAAGCCGGGAGGTCACGGGTATGCAGTACAAGGGAGCAGGCAAATCGTAGTCGGAAACAGGCAGTGGTCGGTTCAGGCGACAATCACGGTATGGTCATACACAGCAAGATCAAAAACTGAAAAATTTGGATATAGATAATCACACCCAGCAGCACGCTATCACGGGCAAGGACCAAATGTGAGGGAACTACCTTTATAGGACATGATTGGTGTAGCCTAGGACACTAGGGCTGATTGCAGACGCTCGGAGTGGCCACCGTGCAGGATGCGTCCCGGCCAGCCTCCTCGAGACAGCGCGGGACCGCTGCCCAGGTGAGTTGATTGTGACAGTATCACGCTAGATCTCTTTCTTTCATTTTTAATCAATGCTGGATCCTGATTGAGTTGATTTTTATTATTGAGGATATATGCAAATATTCCACCTCTACTGCTGCTATAACCTGGGACTGGGACTGATTACTCCATTTAAAGGGAAACTGCCTTGTCAGATTGGATTATATTTTCTAGCCTCTTTTCTCTGTGAATTTGGTTAGAGTACCCAACTTCGGTGGTGGTGACTTCTTCTGTTGGATGTTTATGCAGCTTCTGGATAGCTGTCTGGGTTATGACATTTGCTCTGTATTTCTGTTTTGGATGATCCTTATGTATTACTTAATTCAGAGTATATTCCAGTTCCAATGCTTTTGCTTTCTTCTGCTCCCCATTAATGCCACCATTAATGCTACCTTTTTTGTCCCACCTCCTTCAGTCATTGCCATTGTTGTGAATGGCAGATGATGTAATTGCTGCACCTATGCAATGACCAATCGTCTGCCATCGCTCTTTTCTGTAGCAGAGATCTCATGGCAGTTTCCCCTCTAAGGTACTCTGCCCAGTCTTCTCAAGTTAAAAACCTTTTGGCTCATGCACAAGATCTAACCAGGGACCAGAATTAGGCAAACTCCCATAGTATATCTCAGGGACTACATAGAGAAGTGCATCATGACTTGGCCAGTGGTTGGGGCAGCCTAAAATCAGTGTTCCAATTTGGTAGGCAAATATCGATTTCCATTTATAAACCCTTAAAGGGTGGTATTTGCAGCGGCTTTGGCTACATTTTTTCAAATTTTTTCCCAAGTTCATTGGGTTTTGGTCTGCTTTAAGAAAGCTTCAAACTTGTTTCCCTGATTGTGCCAAATATTAATCTTTAAAATCAATTTAATTTATCTAAATTCTGTATTATCTAAAAAGCTTTAAAAAAAAAAAAAAAAAAAAAACTTTGGCCTCACTAAACTTTATTTTTCAAATTACTTTGTCGTCACTAAACTTTATTATTTTGAGGATTTCCCTCAGCATTTGCCATGTTTTTACAAGTTTCATTATATTACTTTAATAAATAATAAATATATGTAATATTCAATTTCCCTGATATCACATTGAATGACACTACTATACACAATAAGAGATTACGGAAAAACAAAATATGTTCCCTACAGCTTCTAACTAGTAATCAGATATATCAAATTAGACAGCAATTAAAGATTTTCATATTCCCTCCCAAGTCCTGTTGACGAGAGTCATATGATACACAAGATGGCTCTGCTAAGTAACTTTTTTTTTTCCAGCAGTTAAACAGTGCCTTCTAAATTAAATCATATCAGACTTCTAACTCCCAAGTGGTTGTATGTGATAGACATCTTCTCTCTAATGCTTTTCATAATTGAGCTTGATATCCACGCTGCAACATTCAGGAAACAGTCTGCAGCAAGTCAATAGAAACCCAAAGGTCCAATATTCCGTTTCAAGTGAAAGAATGGTGAAGCAATGAAACAGTAAAAAAACATTTTAAAATGTGTACTCTGCTTTTCCAAGGACCACCAGTTTTCAGTTGATGACTGAAACTACACCTAAAATGTTGGTGGCTCCATTTAGTGATAAATGGAGGACAAAATGAAAAATAATAAATAATAAGACACAATAAAACCTGAGGTCTTTAAATTGCAAATACTTTGTAGCTTTTTAAACATAAATATACATACCAACCCTTAACCCTTGCCAGCCTACCTAGAGATGTTGTTGCCATGCTATTTTTCAAAATTTTGTGCTATATATGACAAACTGTGATTTTTGCAGGAATTTCCAGGAAAATTATTTATAACATTTTGGCTTTGAGCTTTAACATGAGTTGTCTTGTTTTCAGTGCTTTCATAATATTTTTGGGTAAAAAATGTAAAAACTTTGTCGCATTTTTTTAACAAAAAAAAAAAGATTTTCAAAAAACCATATTGTGTGTAAAAAGCCTATTCCTTCTGATTATAAAGGTACCACATATGTATCGGTAGACACCTGTTCCTGCCAGGAAGACAACACAAACTGAAAAGAGTGTTTTATGACATTTTCAAATGAGGTACAACCAGTATGCTCACTATCAAGAGCAAATCCCTTAACAATTTAAAATAAATTGGCATGGGGTCCCCCCTCACCAAGGGTTAAACCCTTAAAATTTTAAATAAAAATGGTGTGGTCCCCCCCATTCAGCTAATCCCTCCTGGGCACCAGGTAAACCAGTGCTCGGAGGTCAACCGGCCACCCCACGGCTCTGAAGGTTACCAGCCCGCATAGCCCTCACAAGCCGCAGGCTCTTTTGCACCCCACTGGGCTTTGGGGAAGCAGGTAATGGGACGGGGGTTATGGCAAATCACCCACTTTCTAGCACCTTACCAGTTCACAAAGAGTTTTTACTTATCTCTGATTCTGATGTCCCATGTCGCCTCATTTTCAGCCGGAAGTAATCGTTGGAAGCCGGGTGCGGGGGCAGGGGATCGGATTCTTCTGCCTCCGCACCCAACTTCCCCCGATCGCTCCTTTTCTGCAGTCACCCCTGCTGTTGAGAGCGGTCTGCTATACTGCCAGAGTGAGATGACGTTATCTCACTTCTGGTACAAATGGCCCCTCCCTGCAGTGGCCAGCGAGGTACCATAAGCCGGCATGTGGAGCATTCTCTGCCCAGCTGAAGACCCCAAACCAGCGACTAAAGGCTCGACAAGGGAAACAGAGATCCCTGGCATTGGATCCAGGAGAGAGGTGAGCATTTTTGGCCGCAACAAAGGGAAAAACACCAGCTAAGTAGAATTTACGTAGCTGACGCTTAACGGTCAGAGAGGCAGCTACGTAAATTTCACATAGCTGGTACTGAAAGTGTTAATTCATAGCTTCCAGCCTGCAATCTTCTTCCCACCTGTAAAAAATGCCCCATTGCAAGTCTTCTGAAAAAATTGAAGAAAACTCCCTTAACTCAATTTAGTGTTGAGTGTTAAGTCTCTTAAAACTCACTCTCAAAACCTAATGACTGGAGCCCGAGAGCTGACAGCAGATGACTCACTTCTTTTCACATGCCAGTGCTGTGAGGGACCTAGCCTGTGTGAGATTGAGGTGTATCGAGTTTTGTAGTCCACATATATAGGTTCTTTGAGTCAAAGTGCCATATTTAATATATTTAATTTTAATCTGGCAAGATGCTTAGTATTGCACATTGCTACAGAGAGGGGGCTTTATAGGGCAACATCTAATCACATTTGCTCTGAGCCCCACATACGGGGTAGTCTGGGGCCAAAAATCAGCCTAGGTTTTATCAGCCCCAGCACAACGCACAATATCACTTTTGAGTCCCACTACAAATGTGTTTCAGGGCTAAGACTATAGGATTGCAATGACAAATCATGGGCAGGAGCAGGGGTAGATATGGCTTTTTATGGTTCTGAAGCATTAGTATTGTTGAGGGCAGGTGTTGCAGAGGTGGTTATGAACCTTAACAGCTTGGATGCTAAGGCATAATATGGGCTGCAGTGTACTGTGGGACTGAGTATGGATAAGAGGGACTGAGGGGGCAACTCGAGAGCAGTGCAGTGACAAGAGAAATTAGTTATGGCACAGGTTAGAGGCCTCAGGCCTACGCTAAGGCCTGCCAGCTCCAAATTGGAGCAGCCTACCATACATTCCTATAGCCAGTCCACCACACATGACTCATGCCTGCACTGCCCTAATGGAAGCTCTAGATAAAAACAGGTCTAGTATCTTACTGCTACCTGTCAGAATTGCTAATTATACACATGCAATTCTTTGCATGCTCCAGGCCATTGACCATATCCCTGCCCCACCTCTAGCTGTGGGCATGCCAACATGTGCCAGCTAAAGGGAGCCTGGGGATACGACCATGGCGAGGAGATGCAGCACAGGCTTGTGAAAGAGTTGAGTGGATCGGGCGATTTGGGGGGTTTCACACTAAGGCCTCAATTCAATAAAGGTAGGAAAAAATTCTCATGGTAGTAAAAAATTCAATTCATGAGAAAAAAGCCTGAGAATGTCACTGTTACTGAATCACTAGATAAAAAGACAATGAAAGTCAATAGCAGCTTTTACTACAGTGTAGAAAGGAGTAAACAGTTCTCTACTTTTCTTAGGAGTAAAAAAGTGCCATTAACTTTCATTGTTTTCTTAGCTGGTGATTCAACAACAGTGAAACTCTCAGACTTTTTCTCATAAATTGAATCTTTTACTACCTTTATTGAATTGAGGCCTAAATGTTCCATCATAGGCAGAGAAAAGCAGCTGGCCTGAACTGGTATCATGTCTAGAGTATTCAATGACATTAATGGTTATATGGTGCTGATTTGACTGGTTAAGTGCACATCACACCATAACCCGTGCAGGTTTTATGTGGCGTATATGACTTTCATGGAGTGTTCAAGAAAAATACCAAATTAAAAAATAAAATTTCCAAAAACATCCTCCTCAGAGCTGCCTTCAAGTAAGGCCCTTATTCATCAAGCGATAGCGCCAGGTAGTGTCTGACGAGCGCCAGGTAGCGGCAGCTAACGGCGACTACCGACTCAAGTACGCCCGGCGGCGGTCACAATGACGCATTTATCAAGCAAAATGAGGCTAGCGCCGGCGAGAGCGACGGCTAGCGCGGCATTCATCATGAAGCCGGCTGGACCGAACAGCGCCGCTGCAAATTCCTTCACAGCGACACGTATTACCTGGCGCTACCTGCCGCTCTCCCATACATTTCAATGGCAGACGCTGCAATGATTGTTTTTAGTGGTTTTGGGGTTTTTTGCTTTGGGACAAAATTCAACACATGTTTATATTGATATGTTTTATGAATCTAGCTGGTTATTTATCTTTTTTTTTTTTTTTTTGATTTTTCACAATGTAATGTTGTGAGTGACATGGGAATTGCATCTCCTCCACCCAAACTCATTGGCCTCAAAATCGCTGGTTTTCCACACAAACGGGGCTTGTCAAGCTATTTTGTAGCCTGTCAGGTTGGGCGGTCACGTTCGCTCTTCGAAATTGTCAGCGCCCAAGCTATTCGGCAGCCGTGTCCTTGATGAATCTGTGTTGGTCAGTGTTTGTGCAGTCGCTGTTTGAATTCGCTATGTGGCGGCGCGAGCGTCGCTGTGCCTCGGTGCGCTGCGTTGTGCGGCGCTGTGCTGTTCATACATGTGCCCTTCTGCCATTTGCAAGGAATTCACTTCCCGCGACCCCAGTCGTTGTTAATGAATACACTGTAGTTGTGAGCGTGCCTGGCCCCATATTGCAGGATTAACATTCAGTCGTACCAGCTCATAACAACCCGTTATGCATTCTCATGTGTGCCACATTTTCAGGTAGTTGTCTAGTTAGATTGTGTGATGACTTTGTGAAGCAATAAGCTCTGTATATTTAAGCACAACGGTGTATGCTTTAGAAGGACCTATGCATTACAGTATGTAGAATCCCCAGCTAAATCAAGCTAATAATTCGTTGCGCCTTTGCCCCTAGCTTGTTTTTCAGCGTCATTTTAATGTTTTTCCGCCACTTAGCTTGCACATAGCTGATATTAGCTTGTCCCTGCTGCACGCATGTTTTTTTTTTTATTTTTGCAGCACAGTTGCTTGCGTCATATCCGGTTCCTGGATCCTCCTTTGCGTTTCAACGCCACCTTAAGGTAAAACTGTCTTGCGCTTATGCCACTAGCTTGTTTTCAAGCGTCATTTTAGTTTTTCCGCCACTTAGCTTGCACATAGCTGAGAATAGCTTGTTGCTGGGGCGCGGTGCGTATTTTTGTTATGTTTTGTTTTTTATTTGTCTCATGTCGCTAGCGTCATTTCCGGTTCCTGTTTCCTCCTTAGCGTTTCCAATATGGCTCCCAAACGGCGAGTAATGCGCCTCCCCAGCTCCTCCTCAGATTCCGGACCCACCACCCCTCCCCCACATCCCCCACCTACCTCACCTTCCCCAAATACCACCCCTCCCACCCATTCCCCTCCTGGGCCCAAGAAACAAAGGCGCACCCGGGTGGATAGCCGTGTAAATGGCCAGGTTGTGAAAGTGAGTATTTTAGTTATGTATTTTTAGCTTAAAAATTGATAAACACACAGGGGGGATAGGGGCAGAATTTTTATTGTTTTTAGGCCAAAATTTGACACTCCACATGGGGCATCCCCATTGTGGATGTCCTGCTTGGATGGCCCCCCCCCCCCCTGGAGGGCCCTAAAAATTACCTCTGCCCCGTCCCATCTGTGCATGCGTGAGTTGCGGATGCCTATTGCGCTTACCTCTAGCAGGGTGTACCCCTGCGCCATACATATTTTCATTTGGTGTGCAGGCGCACTCCCTGTTAGAGTCAAACGCCACATGCGTACTTTGCCGTGCAGACACAGCTGAGCTGGTATGCACCTCCCAAGGCCCTTGGATGCGCATACCACACCGGCGTGGAGCGCTGTGTTTGGCTTGCGGAGTGACGTGGGAGTGTCCTCAGCGGTGTATTTGGGCCCTTCAAAGGGGGTTGCAGACAGTGGGCCACCCACAATAGTTGTGGCCCACAAAAGTGCACCCAAACCCAGAATAATGTAAATCCTGGGTGTGGGTCCACTTTGATCTTGTCTCTGTATAACTGTTTATGACATTGTTCTGAGGTCATGTATTTTTTATTAATTTTTTTTTTTTTTTTTTTTTTCCTAGGACTTCTGCCTGGCCGAATACGACTATGCCCGAGGAGCGAAAAAACGCCTTGCCATGGAGGTGAAGGCCACTGTGTCCCGGCGCTTCCAGACCGACCTGACCATCCGGGCGATCCAACAAAAATGGTCTGATTTTAAGCGCCGGGACCCAGAAGGCGTGTACCGCCTATATGATGCCTACGCATCAGGTAAGTTAAACCTTATGTTCTTTTTTGCCTTTGTGCAGAATCATCTGCTAAGCTGTGTCCTTTTTTGCTCTTTATATTAATTATTTGCTTTCACCCCCTCCACACAGATAAGCGTCCTCCCCTGGGGAAACGTGGGAAGGGATTCCTCCCCCGAACCAGGCAGGCGGACTCGGGGGAGTCATCGGGGGAGGGTCCCTCCCGCGGGTCCTATTTAGAGGACCCAGGGGAGGAAGGGGATGACGCCCCAGAGGAGTGTGCTGCTGGGGGGCAGGCTGGATCAAGCCTCAGCTCCTCACACTCTGAGTCTGAGGACTCTCACCAGGCAAGGGGCCACTCTCAAGCAGGGAGTGAGAGGGAGGAGGGTGGCCCTTTGCCTGGTGGATCTTCTGAGCAGAGTGTGAGGAGCCGAGGCTCCCCGCCTCCTCCTCAGAGCCCTCCCTGGGCTTCAACTGGCGCTTCATCCCCTGGTGAGTTTCCATGTTTTAATTGTTAGTCTGTGACAGGTTTCATCTGACCATTTGTGCTTAGCCCTTGCAATTCCTCTGTAATTTGCAGGGCATCATATAGGCGGCACCTCCATGGATTTTTGGCGTCAAATCCTCCTCGGGCATAGTCGTGGTAAGTGTATGTTTTAAGCTAGTTCATTTTGGAATTTATGTCATTCCTTAAAGTGGACCCACAAACATTGATGATATTGCTTGGATTATGGCACCTTCCCTGCCCAATCACATCCCTCACCCAGGGCCCCCCCCCAACCAAACACCACAAACTACTTCCCTCTTTGGGGGTGGCAGAAGCCATTGTCCCTGCCTCCTGTGTGGCACTCGAGATGTGTGTGCGCCTGCGCTCTGTTTCATACTGGCATGCGCGTGCGCACACACTGGTGGAGTGATGTGCGGAAGGCAGGGGCGGTGGCGGACTAAAATTGTGTTGCTCTGCCAAAGTAGACTAATACACTGAATATTCACAATCCTGGGTCTTGGACCACTTTTAACAGACACGTTTCCTGGTCCATTGTCTCAGCTGGTTTGCTAATGTACATTAACATCACAAACCACACTACAGTGCTAGCCAACTGGAAACCAACCCTATGTTTCTGGCCACACCATGATGTGTGCTAGCAATAGTTAATTTACGTGAAGTAGTTAGGGCAAACACATGTTGCACACTGGTAACATTATCCATTAAATTGGTAATGAGTCATTTACATTGCAATGTAAAGGTTAGTGCCAGATTTTCATAATGGATACATGTGGCAACCATAAACACTTCACATTAACTAATGGGCCAGGAATATAGCAAATATCGTTTAACATGTATGTAAATAAGTGTTTGTTTTTGGAGGTAAGACTCAATAACCAGATTGATGTCCAAACTTCGGGTGTCATAGCTCCACTAAATGTTGTTTTGTATTTTGATTTTTTATGGACAGATGTCGCTACGCAGACGGAGGCAGAATTCCTCCTCCCCACACCAGCTCCAGGGACGGCCAGCAGCATGGGCCACCGCCACAGCTGCGATGGTGAGTACATCCAAATTCATATGGGTAAATACTTTGTAAACATTTCTCTTCTAGTTACATTTGTAGAAATTTGTAATTTACCAATGTGTGAATTTCACACACATCTAGGTTAAATGTGTTTGGACAATAATCCAACATGCCAGTCACCATCCTTGATAGTTGCCTCACATTCTTGTTACGGACACATACGGACTATTTGTGGCGTATAGACAACCAAATGGGGCTGATTAGGTGTTTACCCATAACATTATAGGGCAAACTTCCATCATCCTTAGGCACTGATGTTTGGCTGGGACTAAAGACATAAATGTCCTTACTTGGCCATAAACATTATTACATTTGCAAGAGTTAACCTGGCCCAACACCAAGGGTGTTTAATGTGCATTAAACATTTAATTTGCCAACAACTAACAACTAACACCCCGCGGAACATACGATAAGTGCAGGTACCGCGGGTCCAACCCACCAAGCAAACCCCTAATTATCGGAACTTATCTTCCGCTGGCTCCAGCGCAACACTCCAGACGTGCATTTTTCCCCCCTGGGCCTCTGTGAATGGCCGCCGGGTCCCCATGAGCAGCCAGAGAGTGACATGCGTGAAGAGGCGGCGGAAGAGGAGTGTACATTCCTGTTCCCTGCATAGACGTTAGCGTGCGTTTTTTGTGCCAAGCACGTTGGAGCATGGAGAGGTGAGTGGCTATGGATTACTGTGTGTATACACACATCAGGGGAAAAACAGATCTGTGAGCAACAACAAAGTGGGCCAAAACCCATGATAAACTATATTGTGGGTGTTGGTCCACTTTAAGAGTAAAGGTATGTGGTCCTAACATGTTTTCAAGCCAATATTAAAACTTTAATTTAAAATGTTAGGGGCACATTGTTCACCAATGTTAATGTGAGTGTTAGCAAGTTAGAAACACTGACATTACATTGCTACATCTGTGTATGTTGAGTTCCCAATCAAATTCTAATATATTATTTTTAATCACATCTCTACAGCTTGTATACGCCAGCATCGCAGACTGTGGCGGGCCTTCCGACAGATGAAAGGGATGCTGCTGGCCATGAAGAGGCGTCGGAGACGTTAGGGTGGGGGGGATGGCTGCCATGTACATGTTTTATTGGCTTTGTTGGCCTATGTTGGCCGTGTTGGCCCAATTTGTAGAAATACATTTATATTTACCAATAACTGTGTTGTTCCTTGACCAGCATAGGTTTAGATTCCCAAAAACCATTATGTCTAAAATTATGCAGCCATTTTGAGCCAGTACATGTTTACACCATAGTAAGCAATGTTAACTAATGTGGCACATAAATGGTGGCATAATATTACAGATGATTGAGCAAATCAGCCATGACTGTGTATTTAGCTTTCACATGTATGGATAAACACAAATTAGAGGTGGTTTTCAAAAATATATTTACATAAATAATAAGAAAAAGGTTTACAAATTAATATTCTTGGCTGGGTGGCCGGGGAGGTTGGGAGTCATTGCTAGGGGCGGTGTTGGGGGACAACAGTGCAGTAAAAAATATAGACTGCTGTTGTATGAGCTGTTGTAGCAACAACAAAGTTTGGTCCTGCCGCTGTATTGCTTCTGCCTGGCGCTGTATTGCTTCTTCCTGGCGCTGTACAGATTGCTCGATAACATTTGCAAGGCGACCAAGGTCCTGGTTCTGTTGTAGGTTTTGCCGTAACTGGTCCACCTGGCGCTGCAGGCCCTCATTTTGTTGCTGACACATCAGCACCTGATTTTCCAACGCCGCAATGCGCTCATTAGTTCCATCACGCGGCTGTTGGCGACTGTAGTCCTCCAGCATCCGGACCCCTAGTTGGTAGAAATCGGCACTGGTTGGTGCCACACCTCCTCTTGCTGTGGTTGGAGGCTAAACAAATAGTAAACCACATTTTAGTCAAACGGAACAAATGCAGTTATGCCCCTCCAAAAAGTTACCATAAACACTCACTAGACAACTTACCCTTGTCTGAGCCTCTGAAGCTTGGCCACATGGGACTTGGGAAGAGGTCCCAGCTTGGGGTTCTGGTTCCGCCTCCTGCCAAAACAACAATGAAAGGAAATGTTACATGTTGCTTCTTCCACTACCCACGAATATGCCAATGGGTTTCGAGGTCGTCTACATCAGCCATGTTACCTGCGTGTCCTCCGGCCCAGGTAGGCTCGAGGTATCGCTGCCAGAGAGTCGCAATTCAACATCCGAGATGTCGGGCAAGTTGGCATATGCTAAACAGGAAAATCAGGTTAGTAGGTCTGTGGGCCAAACTCTAATGTAACCTGGTTAGGCTATCGAGGCCATACCTCTAAAAAGTTTAAAAATACACACTAGACCAAAGGTCTCTGTTAAACTCAGATTGTTAACATGTATGTTACAGGACTAAGACGCACTAATTTCTGCAAATCTCATCATAAACATTGCTTAAATTAAACATACCCCCAATATCCCAGATGTCTGGAGTGGGGTCCTCACTCGAGCTTGGACCTTGAAAATACATGTGGACACACAAGTTGCCAGAAGCAAGTGGCACAACATTAGAGCCAAAATACAGACTAGAGCAAGGCAAAACCACTTACCCTCATCTCTGGCAGCTGGAACTTGAGGGGCCCTTTCTGGACAGCCACTTCCGATATTCGGGTCAACTAAAAAAAAAAAAAAATGTCTCTAAATAATCAGCAAACTACTACAGGGAATGTTTGGCTAAAAATATGTCCGCAAATATACATTGCTATCACTCAAATAACTAATAGACTGACCCTGGGGAGGCAACCAGCACTCCCAAGAGGCATCTTCAAGTTTACCAAGCAAACATGTAGCTTAGTAGACTAACCAAATTGAACCAGTGTAACATAAACAGCATAAAGGATACATTATGTATTGCTCTACACACCAACAGGGTCCTGTTGACCGGCAACATCGGAAGTGGGGTCCAAAGATGAACCAGTCACTTGGCCTACCAAGAAAAAAGACAAATGAGACACATGCACTTGAGTCAAAGTGGATCACGCAAGGTGAACACATGCACTTACCGACATCCAAAGAGTAGGTGGGATCCGGAGGAGATGCTGGGGCCAAGGGCATGGGAGCTAGGCCAAAATAAAACCAACATTGAGCCATAGCTAATGTGCGTAGCAAAATACAACATGCATTAAGGTGTGTGAGCAGCTCTTTCACTAATATTGACTAATCAAGCCAAGTGTGGCTCACACATTGATATGCCGATATATGGCTACACATCTCTGGCATCCTACATATCTACACATGTTAGGGCCTTGTTAGTTACTTGCTGTGAGTGTTACAGTGGGCGTGCAATTAGGGCGCACGCACATATTATTAATAGTCAACAGGGCAAACCTTTATTGTTTGAGCTGCTCCCACACCCATTTGTTTTGAAAAAAACCAGCAAACAAATTATGGGTAAATACCTTCAATGGCAGACTGGGGTAGCCTTGAGGTTGCTGGAAGGGCAGGAGCTTGGGTGTCCGGAGCCACATCCCGGACAGCAGCATGTGCACCTATGCATAAAGCAACAGACAGAAAAGTTACAAATGTTTGAGCTATAATGTAATACTTCACAGGTCCTACCGTTAGTTGGTCAGAATGTCAAAATGCTAATCACAGACATTAACATTAGGTTATTGTAAAAGCCAGAAAATATGTACCTTCAGCCCAACCGGTGGTGTCATCCCCAGGATCCACACCCTGCAGCCGAGCCAGTGGGATTTTGGCCTTCAGCATCTCCTCATACGGCCTGTAGGTACTCTTTGGAGCCTGGATGAACCCACTGTCCACATCAAGATCGTGATTCATCTTTTTCATAAGGGCCCCTCGCAAAGTGTAGAAGCGTTTCCTGCAGGATGGGCCACTACGTGGGTGTTGAGCTGTGCTACTAAGCTCCACACCAATGGCATCCCACAGTTTGCTTCTTTCTTGTTTGCCTATGGACTTGCTTTGGGAGCCAAATATCAGCTCCCATTTCGCAAGTGTCAGGCGCACAAGATGATTATTCTCAGCCAAATTAAATTCAGGCTCCCTCTTGGCACCTGGGCGCTTAGCCTGGGGTGCTGCCCCACCTTCAGGCTGTGCCCTTTTCCGTAAGGGAGGTCTGCGCACAGCACCCACCAAACTCCTACTCGTGCCTGCTGTGGCCGGCAGATGTCCTGTATTTGGCTCCATCCTGTAGCTGCACACACACACAAATCAACACCCCACAAGCACGCATGCACACTACAGAATGGCATCGCAATCTCTTAGGCTTGGGCAGGTTTTATGTGCTCTAACAGCCAATCCAAAAGCAGCCCACTTAATTGATTCACACATACAGCCCAGTTCCTTCTAGGCACACCTCCACTGCACTGACAGAAGCATGTGTGTTAGCCAATTAACTCATTACAGACCTCATTAAACAAACAACACACACCCAAATCCAACAATGGACTGATGTATCTGCAACCCTTGTGACATGTGGTTAGCCTAACGGCTATTTAAAAAAACAACAGCTTCACTTTCATTGGTCCCCACCTGATTTTTGGGCCATGTCCGTTAATGCACGCAAGTTACGGCTCAAGTACGCTAGTAGCGCTACTAGCGTGCGCGTGCGCACTCTGTTTTACGCACACCTGGGTCGGCTAATTGGCGCCCGGAAATAGCAGAGCGACGCAAAAGGCGGCAAAGCGGACCTGTCACTTTAGAAAATGAAGTATAAAAGGAAGGAATGTTCTAGCTTCTGCTATTCTTACACTGTGGCAAAGGCTGTGGTGTGGTGCTGTGCTCGCTTCCCTTAGCTCATTTGAGCCTCTGTCTGGTTTCTGTCCTCACTCTCTGTGGCTTGTTGGGTGATTTCTGACATCAGTGCTGTTTCTTTAGGAGCTTGGTTTGGGTGGCATCTGCAAATATTGTGTAGCATACAGCAAGTGAGGCTTGATTTTGGGGCCTTTTGTGGGCTGTGCAGCAACTCCCCTCTTGGTTGTGCTTAACTTAGAAAGCTGGTTTTCAGCAGGCTGGTGGTTTGGACCACTATAGTTCTGGTTTTGTGGTGAGCTGCATTGTAGCGGGTGTGTGTGTAGTGTGATTGTTTGTGTGTGTGTTGTGTGTTAGTGGTTTTTTTTGTTTATTTTTGTTTTTGTATATATCTTTAGTGTGTGTGATGGATAAGAGGGTGATGTATGGTGTCTGGGTGGATGGATGTATGTGTATGCTGAAAGAGCAGGAGGAAAGGGAGCGGGGTGTTGTGAGGCTTAGGGCACCCCGCTCCTTTGCAATCCGCCTTTCAGTATGGGACTTAAGTGACGAGCAGATCAGGAGCCGCTTCCGTCTGAATCGTGCTGCACTACAGTCCCTATATGATCAGATTAAGACCAAAATCGAGCCATCCACCAAACGCACTCACTCCATTCCAGGCATAGTACGCCTGTGTGCCACTCTTAATGTTTTGGCACGAGGGACCTTCCAGGCAACCTCAGCCCTCCTCAGCGGGATAAGCCAGGCTACTATGAGCCGCATCCTAATCCAGGTAGTTCTGGCAATTTGTGATTTAATCCCAATTTACATCAAGTTTCCTGAGGATGAGGAAGAGGTTGCCAAAATAAAACATGCTTTCTATCTGATGGGAGGGATCCCGAATGTGCTAGGGTGCGTTGATGGTACACATATCCCTTTCCGCCCTCCCCGTGCACAGGAGCTGTCCTACAGAAACAGGAAACAGTTCCATTCATTTAATATCATGGTGGTCTGTGACCCAGACATGAGGCTGCGGGCGGTGAGATCGGGGTTCCCCGGCTCATGCCACGATTCTTACGTCTTGCAGCGGACAGTCCTGTGCCGGAAGTTTGATAACAACGAAATGCCAGCTGGCTGGCTACTGGGTAATAAATTAACCATGTCTATGTATTTTGCTAATATGTGGCCTAGTAAGGCAATTTTAACCAAACTACCACCAAAAAACATGTACTAGTACTAATTGCTGTCTCTCTCCTTGTGTTTTTTCTACAGCGGACAAGGGATATGGGCAGAGAACGTGGGTCATGACTCCGGTCAGGAACCCACGGACCTCTGCCCATGAACGCTACAATGCAGCGCATCGCAAGACCAGAAGCATTGTGGAAAGAACCATCGGCCTGCTGAAAGCACGCTTTCTCTGTTTGGCACGGCCAGGAGGAGAGATGCTCTACAGCCCACAGAAGGTTTCCAAAATCATCCTTGCCTGCTGTGTGTTACACAATATCTGTATATGCCACCGAATCCAAGCCCCCGAGGAGACAGCACTGGTGCCAGAAATCCCCAACCTGCCCGCAGATAGAAGTGAGGACACCCAGACTGGCGATGAGCTAAGGGAAAGGCTGATCACTTCTTATTTTGCGGTAAGCTAACTACCCTTCACTCTAATGCAAGTACTGCACTACTGTTTAAATGTATTTGACCTCCCATCCAAAAGAGCAAACAAACGCACTAAGGGGGGTTTAAGATGACCCAAACCACTCTAAGGGGGGTTTAAGATGACCAAAACCACTCTAAGGGGGGTTTAAGATGACCCAAACCACTCTAAGGGGGGTTTAAGATGACCCAAACCACTCTAAGGGGGGTTTAAGATGACCCAAACCACTCTAAGGGGGGTTTAAGATGACCCAAACCACTCTAAGGGGGGTTGTAAGATGACCCAAACCACTCTAAGGGGGGTTGTAAGATGACCCAAACCACTCTAAGGGGGGTGTAAGATGACCCAAACCACTCTAAGGGGGGGTGTAAGATGACCCAAACCACTCTAAGGGGGGTTTAAGATGACCCAAACCACTCTAAGGGGGGTTTAAGATGACCCAAACCACTCTAAGGGGGGTTGTAAGATGACCCAAACCACTCTAAGGGGGGTTTAAGATGACCCAAACCACTCTAAGGGGGGTTGTAAGATGACCCAAACCACTCTAAGGGGGGTTGTAAGATGACCCAAACCACTCTAAGGGGGGTTTTAAGATGACCCAAACCACTCTAAGGGGGGTTGTAAGATGACCCAAACCACTCTAAGGGGGGTGTAAGATGACCCAAACCACTCTAAGGGGGGGTGTAAGATGACCCAAACCACTCTAAGGGGGGTTTAAGATGACCCAAACCACTCTAAGGGGGGTTTAAGATGACCCAAACCACTCTAAGGGGGGTTTAAGATGACCAAAACCACTCTAAGGGGGGTTTAAGATGACCCAAACCACTCTAAGGGGGGTTTAAGATGACCCAAACCACTCTAAGGGGGGTTTAAGATGACCAAAACCACTCTAAGGGGGGTTTAAGATGACCCAAACCACTCTAAGGGGGGTTGTAAGATGACCCAAACCACTCTAAGGGGGGTTGTAAGATGACCCAAACCACTCTAAGGGGGGTGTAAGATGACCCAAACCACTCTAAGGGGGGGTGTAAGATGACCCAAACCACTCTAAGGGGGGGTTTAAGATGACCCAAACCACTCTAAGGGGGGTTTAAGATGACCCAAACCACTCTAAGGGGGGTTTAAGATGACCCAAACCACTATAAGGGGGGTTTAAGATGACCAAAACCACTCTAAGGGGGGTTTAAGATGACCCAAACCACTCTAAGGGGGGTTTAAGATGACCCAAACCACTCTAAGGGGGGTTTAAGATGACCAAAACCACTCTAAGGGGGGTTGTAAGATGACCCAAACCACTCTAAGGGGGGTGTAAGATGACCCAAACCACTCTAAGGGGGGGTGTAAGATGACCCAAACCACTCTAAGGGGGGTTTAAGATGACCCAAACCACTCTAAGGGGGGTTTAAGATGACCCAAACCACTCTAAGGGGGGTTGTAAGATGACCCAAACCACTCTAAGGGGGGTTTAAGATGACCAAAACCACTCTAAGGGGGGTTGTAAGATGACCCAAACCACTCTAAGGGGGGTTGTAAGATGACCCAAACCACTCTAAGGGGGGTTTAAGATGACCCAAACCACTCTAAGGGGGGTTGTAAGATGACCCAAACCACTCTAAGGGGGGTTTAAGATGACCAAAACCACTCTAAGGGGGGGTGTAAGATGACCCAAACCACTCTAAGGGGGGTTTAAGATGACCCAAACCACTCTAAGGGGGGTTTAAGATGACCAAAACCACTCTAAGGGGGGTTTAAGATGACCCAAACCACTCTAAGGGGGGTTGTAAGATGACCCAAACCACTCTAAGGGGGGTTTAAGATGACCCAAACCACTCTAAGGGGGGTTGTAAGATGACCCAAACCACTCTAAGGGGGGTTTAAGATGACCCAAACCACTCTAAGGGGGGTTTAAGATGACCCAAACCACTCTAAGGGGGGTTTAAGATGACCCAAACCACTCTAAGGGGGGTTTAAGATGACCCAAACCACTCTAAGGGGGGTTTAAGATGACCCAAACCACTCTAAGGGGGGTGTAAGACGCCAATGTTGGTTATCAAGTTATGCATTTTTTTTAAAGAAAACACAAAACAACTATAAAGATATATACTAACTGCACTTTTCTTATTTTTTCAGGCACAAAGAGATGCACCATGATCCCTAAATTCCTTTTCCAACCCTTTCCTGGACTTTACTTTTCTTTTGAATTTCTGCTGGACTTTTCATTTTCTATTTCATTTCTGTTTTATTATTAATTTTTGGTTAGAGTAAAAATAAAAAAAGAATTATATATATACATGTGGCTATGTGTTTAATTCTGTTGTAAGTTTCCTTTTCATTCTAATTCCTATTTTCATTTTCCTTTTTTTTCTCTGTTCTGTTTTTATTTTCCTTTTCTATTTTCCTTTTCTTTCTCTGTTCTGTTTTTATTTTCCTTTTCTATTTTCCTTTTCTTTCTCTGTTCTGTTTTTATTTTCCTTTTCTTTCTCTGTTCTGTTTTTATTTTCCTTTTCTTTCTCTGTTCTGTTTTTATTTTCCTTTTCTTTCTCTGTTCTGTTTTTATTTTCCTTTTCGTTCTCTGTTCTGTTTTTATTTTCCTTTTCTATTTTCCTTTTCTTTCTCTGTTCTGTTTTTATTTTCCTTTTCTTTCTCTGTTCTGTTTTTATTTTCCTTTTCTTTCTCTGTTCTGTTTCTATTTTCCTTTTCTTTCTCTGTTCTGTTTTTATTTTCCTTTTCTTTCTCTGTTCTGTTTTTATTTTCCTTTTCTTTCTCTGTTCTGTTTTTATTTTCCTTTTCTTTCTCTGTTCTGTTTTTATTTTCCTTTTCTTTCTCTGTTCTGTTTTTATTTTCCTTTTCGTTCTCTGTTCTGTTTTTATTTTCCTTTTCGTTCTCTGTTCTGTTTTTATTTTCCTTTTCGTTCTCTGTTCTGTTTTTATTTTCCTTTTCTATTTTCCTTTTCTTTCTCTGTTCTGTTTTTATTTTCCTTTTCTTTCTCTGTTCTGTTTTTATTTTCCTTTTCTTTCTCTGTTCTGTTTTTATTTTCCTTTTCTTTCTCATTGGTGGTTTAATTGTATTTCCTTTTTATGTAACAAATAAAAAAAAACAAAAATTGTGGCTATGTGTTTAATTATGTTTTATTTTCCATTTATATTCGAAGATCTGGTAGAATTTAATTTCCTTTTCAACACAAAATAAAAAATTTTTAAATTTTAAAACAAATGTGGCAATGTGTTTTATTCAGAAGGTACTGGATGGCCAGGACACAGCAAAGCTAACAGGCGCTGTGTAGAATAGCGTGGTCACACTGACTGACAGCGCCTACAAAGCTGAGGGCCAACATCATATTCAGCAATGTAGGCGTTGTTCGCAACAACGCCAGGTAGCGACTGAGGAGGCCTGCTATAGCGAATCGCTAACGCCCGCGGCTGACGCTAGCGGCGCTCATAGCGCCATACTTCAGTCGCTCATCTGTCGCTACCTGGCGCTATTGATGAATCGGCCTCCCCGTCTTTACTTACCATCAGAATAGCTTCCAGGGGGCAATCAGAAGTTCGGGGATACAAAAAAAGATATGTAGGCGTCCAGAAGGGAACTATTGGCCTGATGCAGAGCCTCCCCCGATCTGACCTTATTTTGTTCCGTTTTTCCTATGGCCCGTTTTGCTTACATTTGTCTCGGGGTTCAAATGTGATTCGGAGCCGCCGTCGGGAGCGCTCCATTACTGATCCGTGTATGTGTCTTCAATCAGGAAGTGTTTTTTCCTCTCACGGGTGCTTTACGTGTGGTCGTGGGTTCCGTTGCCGTTCCCACGGACGATCCGTTTTTTGGTCCTTTTTCTTGCATTTCCAAACGTAGCTTCTTGCCATCTGTTTCCGTTTTCACCCTGATTCCGACTGTTTTTCCGTGTATACTTACATTTCCATGGTTTTCCTGTTGTCAATCTGGGTCCACGCAAGCGCACATCCCCTAGTCCTCCCTCAAGCTTTCACCATACAACAAACTGACACTTTTAGCCACACCAAAACTTACCTTCAAATAATATCCTTCTTTTTCTTCTTCCTCCTCCTTCCTGTGTTTAATGCTTACCTTAATCTGTTCTCCTTCTTCTTTTTCTTCTTCTTCCCTGTGTTTAATGCTTACCTGAATCTGTTCTCCTTCTTCTTTTTCTTCTTCTTCCCTGTGTTTAATGCTTACCTGAATCTGTTCTCTTTCTTCTTTTTCTTCTGCTTCCCTGTGTTTAATGCTTACCTGAATCTGTTCTCCTTCTTCTTTTTCTTCTTCTCCTTCTTCTTCCTCCTATTCCTTGTCCCATATACTTACCTTTTGGGACATGCAACTGTATGGTTATGTTGTGAGAACGTACAGTGGCAGGAAAGAGAACACACCACAATTTTTTTTTTTTTTTACTTAAACTTTTTTTTATAAAATGTAAAATACTTTTTTGTAAAATTGTAAAACTTTTTTTTTTTTTTAATTTTGAACAACAGTACAGGAGGCTCTTCTTGTTGTTCATTGTTGGCCTTTTCTTTGATCTGTGAATGAAAAACATCATCAGTTTTGCCTTGTAACTATTTTGTGCTTATCTAGGGGTTTTTTTTTTGGTCCATTTTTAGGGTTAATTTTGCCCTAAGTTATTTCATTAATGTGTCTTGGACCATGTTTTTTTAGTTTTGGGCAGGAGTTTAATCTACATGTATGATATCTAGGATAAACTTACAAGGCTTGTGGCCAACAGTGCGTCTGGGGCGCAGCCTCTTCCCTGGGTCCACCATCTCTTGCTGCTGTGAAGCTGTTTGGATCAAAAACACAAGGATATTATTGACTCTTTGTGCCTCCTGAATGTCAGATTAGGTTAGGCTTCTATGCATCAAATCACTCACCTTCCCCAGGCACCTCTTCAGCTTGCCCCGCTTCATCCACTCTCCTTTGGGATGGTCCTGCGACATCATCATCTAAAAATAACAATAGTGCACATTAGTATATGTCTTTATTGCATGTATCTGGACATATGTAGGTTTGAGAGTCTTACCGGAGTCAGGTTGCTGCTGTGGCTGGATTGACTCCCTGCCGTGCGTCTCCCCCCCCCTGTATAGTGAGGTCCAGTGGCACCTCAAAGTCACTGGCAGAGGAGGGGGTGGGCGTTGGCACTGGCGTGGCACCACCTATACCTTCCCCAGTAACTCCCAACACTGGGCTGCGGGTTCTTGTCCGGGTGGGGCGGAAACGATAATTCCATTCATGCGCTGCAATATAAACACAATCATAAACACAGGCCCAGGCAAGGGCAGTGTGATTATTGTGTGATTATATGCCTCCTCTTCAAATCAGACCAGTGTTGGGCGATCTGGGTGAAGGTATAGGTGGTTCCCGAAATCCGGGCAATCGCGTCCACCACCGCCAGTGCCAATGTCGCACGGCAGGAAATCGTAACGGTTTCTCAGCATCATCTGTTTGAAAAAAACACAAAGGCACAGCATTAGTGACACAAATAGATGACAAAGTCTCATGCCCTATCTAAAGCCAGTTTCTGACCCTCATTCCTACTCACATGTGCCTACTTAGTCTATCAGCCTCTAGGCTAGTGTGCTGCTGCGCACATGTTTACAACTAAGGTGGTCTAGTAGTTTAGTTTAACAAGTCAGTTTTTCCTCACTAATCTTGCCCTGCCATGGCTATTTTTTGTTTAGCGGCTTATGCGCGCACATACACGCACGCTCGCCTACTCACATCCAATATAATTTTGTCCTGCTCCTCTGTATAGATAGCGGGCAACATCTTTTACCAGCTTCCGGATCAAGTTATGACGTTCCCCCGCGGTGGCGTGCGTGCGCACGCTGCAGAACACGCCCTCACGGGAAAACTATTTAAATTTCAAGGCACTCAGCTCTGTGTTGTTTACCATATCACTATGCCCAGGCCAAAAGGTAGCCGTAAGACCCCCAAAAGCCCAGAGCAACATGCTCGCCGCACAGAGAGACATCAGGAACAACCACACAAGAGCAGGCACAGGAGCCGGGACGGACATGGCCATAGTCAAAGGGGGGATAAGCCAGCCACACAGGCTGCTCGGACCAAACGCAGTAGCAAGGAGCCCTTGGCCCAGTCGCCCCCACCTGCTAAATCATCCAGGGCTCACAAGGGACACAAAGCTCGAGCAACCCAGCAGCCTCCACCTCCTCCACCCAGAAAGCATGTGGCTAAATCCAGCCACACCTAAAAGGGTAAGCGTAGGGCCAAAACCACTAGCCCACCCAGGCCAACCACCCCTCCTCCTCGGCTCTCTGTGTCCCCAAGTACCACCAGCACGGGGTCACAAGAGAGCTCCACAGGTGACAGCTCGACAGCCACCCTGCCATTATCACATAGCACCCCCCACAGTCCTTCACAGTCACCCATCAGCCCAAGAAACCTAAACTACTCCCCAGACAGCCAGCCATCAATGTCGTCTGCTGCCGGGGAAACCACACTGTAGCCACTGGTGTTTGTAAGCACTATGATGCCCTATTTGGGCGTCATTCAAAGTCAACCCCAAAGCAGGCCAAGCAGGAGATTTGGGAGTGAATAGTGCAGGTTCTGTGAGGAGGGATGTGGAGCAAATGAAAAGAAAATTTGGGGACCTTAAATATTATGGGGAAAAAAAAAATGGACATGCGCCGCCAGCAGAGGTAAAGCCCATTTAGAGTGTAACTGAATGGACAGGCTGCTTTGTAGCAGGATGTAACACTTATTATGTGTGCTTTACTATTCCCCAGCCTGCAGACAGGGGGTGGAATCCCAAATAAAATCATACTAACACCAGCGGAAGAGCATGTGTTGACCTATATTCACCCGGCAACCCTTCATGGCCTGCCAGGGGGACAAGACACAGACAGGAATGTCACGTCCAGAGGTGAGTATTTTTTGACATTGAGACTTTTTAATGTGGACCCAAACTGTTGTATACTCCTTACAACACACTTGTCTTTCCTGAAACCCAAAAAGTACATTATCTCGTCCCAGAACCAACAGATGCCACGCCACAAGGACAAGCTACCCTTGCATTGGGCCGGAGGAACACGCCACAACAGCCTTGTGTCAACACCAACCAACCTGAGAGTACGGATGAGGTAAGTCAATTGACCACTGTGTTGCCAAATGAAATTGCACTTGCCTACATTTAAGTGAAAATAGTGGCCTCACTACCTGCTACCTTTCTTGGCAGACCCGAACCATCCCACCCATTATAGAAGTTATTCAGGATTTGGAGGAGGAGGACACAAGTCTGCTGCAGTCAAGGCCACCAGACCCAGTGGGACAACAGCCAACACAACAGCCCCAGCAAGTGCAGCCCCTGCTGGCCACTACCCATACCTCAGGGTCACAAACCTCTGCTGTCGTGGACAGTGGCCGCACAACAGATTCAGCGACCAGGCAGCAACCTGCAGCCACTCCTTCAGTACCAGACGCACCCACCCGTGCCAGTGGCGGAACACAGCCACGTCGCCATATCAGCCAGAGGAGGCATCTGCAGCTAATGGAGGAAGCATGGCACCAGGAGAACGAGGAGTTCACAGCTAACACACAGAGGTTTAATGAAACAGTGTGTTCACAAATCGATGTCCCAACAACTTGATTTTATGAATCAAAATTTGTCCGGCCTGCTTGGCGAAACAAGAGAAATAAGCAGGCAGATGGCGGGAATGGTCCAGCAATGGCAGTTAATCAATCAGAGCCTTGCTCATATTGCCGCTAACATGCAGCAACCCCATACATCAACTTCTTCCTCCTACTCTACCTACCACTGAAGGCATGTGTTTATGGATTGATTCTGGTGAGCAGTACTCAACACTACCCAAACACAAAACACATGCTCTTACACAACCCCACATTAAACGTTAAAAAAATAGTCACCAATGTTTGTCACATTCATTTTTATTTTTAAGCAAACAAAAGAAAAAAGGCACACATTTGCCAAAATGAAGGAAAATTATGCAAAAACATGGTCCACAAGCTGGGCACGGATTGCCTGTGCCGACCCACTTTGTGTGCCAGAGTATGGAGGTGTTGCTTCCTGGGAAAGGTCCAAAGCGTCCTCAGGAATGGAAACATATCTTTGGACACGGCTCTGGATGGCAAGGTTGTGCAGGACCCCACACCCAATAATTAGCTTCATAACCTTGCCGGGTTCATACTGGAGGGCACCCCCAGTCTGGTCCAGACAACGGAACCGCATCTTGAGTAAGCCAAAGGCACGTTCCACCACAGAGCGAGTCCTCCTATGGGCAGAGTTATAACGCTCCTGGGCCAGCGAGGATGGGTGGAGGATGGGGGTAAGCAACCAAAGAAGCAAAGGATACCCCGAATCACCTGCCAAAAAAATTAAAAAAAATAAGGACTCACCATAATGCAAACATCACATGACAAATGGGCCCCTTTGCCACATATGTAGTGGCAGGCCCCATAACTAGCCTAGACATACAAAACAAAACAACAAAGCTATAAAGTAGAGCTAAACAAGTCCCATCCTGTAAATAAGGAAGAGCCACAAGTATATTACATGCTACTTCCTAATACTGCATGTTAGGTTACTTAACAATGCTAACAACAGGGAGCAACAGACAAAGGGCTAAGGGGAAGCGGATCATTAATGTGCTGATTAGCATTCAAGAATTAAGGAACAGGGACATAGGTCAGCTGTGCAGTGTCAGTGCGAAGCACAGTTCTGATGAGGCAACATGCACATCCACCCAGCACACTCCTATACAATGACTCTGGGATGAAACATAGATAAGAGGGCGAGGACACAAATGTATGGAATCACAAGCAAGGCCATAGGAGGAAATACTGGTAAGTAAGTGAGTGGAAAATTCTACTGTTTCATTGGAGTGTCTAACAGATTAGTGGGGTACAGGCACAGACCAAAACGAAAAACCATGCAGGACGGCAACAACAATTTGTTAGCACATACCCAGTAGCCATCCTCCAGACAGATCTCCAGATTCAAACCGACCAAAGAGGCTGGAGTTCCTCAAAATGTGGGAGTCGTGGAAGGACCCAGGAAACGCAGCAAATAGGCTCAGAAACTGAAGATCGGGGCCGGACACTGCCTGAACATTAATTGAGTAGCCCATCTTCCTGTTCCTGCAAAAGCACAATAAAAATGGAATTAGTGGGCCCAAAAGGTAAAAATAAAAAAAAGATGCATTCACATAAGCAACATTTTAAACCACTGGTGGTTGGGTATACACAGGATGCAGCTCTGCTTTCAGACAATTAAAAAAAAAACCACATTGAAAAAATGAGAATGTATGTGCTACATTGCAGACACATGCTGACCTAAACCACATACCTGAACAGATATTCCTGAGCAGCAGGCGGAACCAACGCAACGTGGGTACAATCAATGGCACCCATGACGTTGGGCATGTCGGCTATATTATAAATGGCCAGCTTAACCGCATTCCAGGCTTCCGCTGTGTTTGGGAAAAGATGTAGTTTTGTGCCAGGGAAGCCATGCCATCCAAAAACTTTGTAAGGCTGCGGCTCAGCGTACACTGGGACATCCCCATGGAGAAGGCACCCAGTCTCTGGAACGAGCCGTTCGCACAAAACTGCAGGCAGCCAACCAATTTGGTCATACCTGCAATTGCATGCCCCTTCCTTGTGGTGCGGGCTAACCATGGCTGCAACTGACTATACAAGTCCTGGAGAGAAACACGGTTAAGGCGGGTGAGCTCGAATAGCTCAAGGTCATGCATGCCATCGATGTCTAGACGTGTGCGGTGCAGCCGGGTTTCTGCCATGCTCAAACGGACCAGGCCGCGTAGCCGGCGTCTTTGATGCTCGCGCACAGCAGAATGCATCACGGAACACAGATACGGCTGCTAACACTGGCCGTAAGTTGAGCGCCCACACCCTCGTTTTATTGGGCTGATTTCAATCGGAAACAAGGCTTGGAGTCAGTTTGAAAAACGGACCAATCAACGGCCAGTCCGTTTTCACAGGGTTCTGCTTCTTGCGAGCCGACACACGTAAAGGCGCACACAGGAACACCTGAACGCATACACGCACACAAAAAGCAACGGAGCACCCTCTAATGACCCGATCACTGCCCAAAAACAATGCGAAAATGCACGGGATAGCTGAGCGAGGAGGCTCTGCATCAGGCCATGTATAATTTTTTACGTTTTGACTTGCCTCAGTTTCCTTTATTTTTATAAATTAAAGATAACCAGCTTGCCCAGTTTTAAAACACTCTGAAAAACACACGTGGATAATGTCAGGCTAATATATATCAGATGGTTCTCTATAATATGTGGTCTTTGGATGAACAGCACAACTATAGGAGTTTATTCTCAGCTTTGTCATAAAATTGTATAGATAAAAACATAGGGGTATATTAAAGAAGCACTAGTGCCAGATAAACGTCAGGTGAATGTCAGGCCCTGGTGCAAAAGGTGTATTTATCAAGTCAAGAATCCAGAGCGCCTCTGATAGTGCCAGGTAGTGTCCCATCTATCATCAGTGCTGGGGATGGGATGAGTGCTGGTGCTGAGTTCCCTACAGCACCAGATAAGACCAGACACTCACCCTGCACTGTGTGGCCTTATCCCATACATTTCAGTGGGCTGGGTTGGTTATAATTGTTTTGCCTTTTTTTTGAGCTGGTGCATGTGCCATGGGATTTCTAGGCTCTTTGCACTTTTGTGTTGCACTGCAATCTTGTGATTTGGGCCATGCAAATCCTATATCATGTTTTTCAAGTGTCCCCAATATAATTGAATGTTTTTTTTTGCTGCCATCACCCCAAAATAAAGAAAAGGGGATTGCAACTGATGCTGAACGCCTTTTCAATGTGGGGCGCTGTAAAATAATCCTTCACTTTAAGTGCTCTCGCAATATGCACATTTTTTATTAAATAAGGCTGATAATTGTTTGCACATTTTTATTTTTTGTTATTTGGAATTCAGAAGCCAGGCTAATTCACAGCTACACTTTTGAGTCTGTCAGAGGATTTTCCTCCATCGTTAGAGTAAAGCATCACAGCAAGAAAGATATTTGCCCTAGGCATGTATATTTTTTCTTTCGCTTCAGAGACTTCACTATATACAAGTCAAGCAGGCACATTATTTAAGCCAACATACACCTTCTGAGCCTTAAATAAGAATATTGACATAATCTTAAAATCATCTTCCCTTTGGAATGAGAAATTGGTGTATACAAGTAGCAACTGCCTGGAGTTAAACATTTATTGCTTTTTCTTGAATTGTAAATGCAATAAATGTGATGAGATGGCATCACGTTACAAGGATTATATAACTGTAATATAGGTGGTAAAAAAATAGGATCAAATACGCCAGCTCGTTCTATACATGTGCAGGCCATTCTTTGAGCTGAATAGGGGAAAGCAGGCTAGTAAGGTGTGCTTGTCAACTGACTAGAGGAAAGCTGGCTAGTCAAGTGTGCCTGTCAGTTGACTAGGGGAGAGCAAGCTAATTAGGTAACACGAATGTTTGTCAGCTGACTAGGAGAGAACCAATCCTGCTACACTGGGCCTTTTATAAGCAAGTCTCTGGCATCAATATCATGCCAGAAGATACCTATGTAACGTATCTGTGCCTTCCTGCTCCTGTGCAAACCTGCCTTTGTGAAGATTGGACCTTTTCACTGTATGATCTTGCCTTTTTGTGGATTCTGATATTTGGATTAACCTTGGATTCGCTACTCTGTGTGTACCTCAGCAGACTATCTGGACTTTGCAATCTCAATAGGTCTTGGCTTGATTATCCTGTACAAACTTCCCTTTTGGATTTAAACATTTGCCTGTGACTCTTGACCTTTGGCTTTGACATATCCTTGACCTAAACCATACAGAACCTCAGAATGCTACCTGTAAGCAAGGCTCTATGGGCCAAAATCAGTTCCTGAATTCTGAGACAGCTGATTATCTTATTACAGGAAGAATATTCATTCAACTAGGTTCTGAAATAAGGTTTAACTTCTTCCCTCCTTATTAATGTTTATGATTTTGATAGTAAATTTTTAACCAGCACATATATTTTTGGATTGCCAGTGCTCACCATCTTTTGTATATGTATATGCATGCATATGTGCCTGATAAATTAACTTCATTATTTATTTCCTATACAAGATCCAGAGTCATAGATGTCAGTTTTGGGGACCAATTTTTAGTGCATGTGGCCTGGAGCAGGCTTATAATTTCTGGGTCCCCATGCAATGTTGTGTCTGGGGGCCCTAATCAAAGGCATTTTTATATTACAAAATTAAACAGGAACAATTGACAGAGAGAAGTAACTTTCTTTCCTATGTAGTCTCGGCACTGAGAGCTTTATCATTATTGCACCAGTATTACAGTAAGACGCCAGTCACTTCCAGTGTTAAATCAGCAGCACTGTGGGGGGGGGCCCTGATAGGTGGGGGGCCCATGCAATTGTATGGGTTACATGGTGGTACAGCATGCCACTGCATGTGGCTTGCTCATGACAATCATGGTTGGAGGAGTGTGACCTAATTCTGTTCTGTGCGCCAGTATTATCTGCTCCCAGATCATTACCCAAGAGTACTATGTAGTTCATTCTTTGGCCCTAGTCAATTTATTCCCCTTTTCTGTGATTGACTGTGGGGCATCCCTAGTCTCTCAAATTTGACTTTTGGTCCAGTTTAAATTGATGAGTATAATGTATGTGTAGGTATGGCCACATGCAACAATCGAAGCTGAAGCTAAAACATTTGGGGCAGATCAACAGCTGTTATATGTACTTACTAGGGGTTTCAGAAAAAATCGATTTGGTCAAGTATCTCCATACTTCATTCGACAATACTTGAATTGATTCTTTCTCCCTAGCATCGATTCTGACTTCCCCCGCTACAGTAAAAAGAAAAGTAAAAAAAACACTGGCTCCTCGTTCAGTCCGGACGGCTCTCCTCTGAAGGTTGGTTTTACAGTTAGTTCCATAGAATTCGTATACATTTGCGAAGGGGAACAAATCCTTTACATGCTCATCATGTCACTCTACTGTGCATGCTCAGGGGGCATGCACATATATTTAAGTTTGTCATTTTGTGAACTTATGACTGGGAGAAGATTGTATTAAGTGAACATTTTTATGTATTTTTATTTTATCTTTTGCTGGGTGAGATTTATAGATCGAATAATGAAGTACAACAAAGAAAACATGCTCCGTGAATATTCTCAGAATATTTTTTTGTTTAGGTGAATGGAAAAACTCAAACATGCTTAAATAGCCTCCAAATCTGTCTCTAGGGAAAATAACGAAAAAGTCATTAACATTTTTATGTAATTAAAATCCAATTAGTACACTCGTTTCCCTCTTGTATATTCCTTATTTTAATAGATGAATTTTATCTTTGTTATGCCAAATTTTGTTCTTATTCATTGTCTTTGCTTCATGCGCTCACACAAGTAAAATGTGAGATAAAATTCAGGATGACCTTGAGAATAAATAAGCAAAACAAAAGAGAACTGGAAACACTTATAGGAGATAATGGGGGGGGGGGGGGGCAGGGGTTACTGCTCAGGCATAAGAGACCTGAGGGTTCCCCTCGGTACACTACACAAGATATGATTTATTAATGCATTAAAGCCAGATCAGTCTGGCTTAATTGAAAATCTTAAGATATAACACAATATATGTAGGTAAGCATGAAAGAAACATATTTTTCCCTTCAGCTTCAGGTAGTTTAGACAAACGGCAATTCTGTGTGCTACCTTAGCATTTAATTAAACAGTAACATGTTGTAAATTGGTCACATGTAGTTAAAATGCATACATGTTTGTAGATAGCATGATTAATACCAGCATCAGTAATCATTGTTCAGCAGTGTTTTCATGCTTACATTAAATTGTATAGTAAATTAAAATGACTTGTTTTATTCTGTCTTTTTTATAAAACAGTAACCATATTTCATAAATGTATAATGCACTCATTTATTTTTTAACACTGCACAAATTATTATACCAATAACCAATAACCCTCTATTATAACACAATTAGATATGTACCATTAATCTCAATTTTATGATTGATAACATGAAAGTCTGTTGACAATTTTTCTCTCTTTTCGCTCTTCCTGTATCTCTTTCGTCTATGTTTTCTTATTACTTTGCATTTTCTTTTATTTCTCTTTACTCCTTTAGTTCCCTTTCTCTCTTATTTCATGTTATTGTTGTTTTTTACCCTTGAGAGTTTGTCTAACATGTCTTCCATGTGTCATTTTTTAGGCACCTTCCAATTGTTACAATATTTGTTGAAGTTCGGTTTGAGTTAAAGTTACACAAATGTTAAAGGAGCCACTTTACTCAAATTGTTCACCAGTAACAAGTTCCATAATCTGTCTCCAAAATCTAGAGGTCTCCATTGGCACACATTTGCAAATGTATGTGGAAGCCACACTGCTGCGAAATGTTATTAGGTGCAGTTTTACTTTATTGTATGCACCACACATTTGAGCATGACATGGTACGAAGCTACAATGGATGTGTTCAAAGCTAGCTTGAAGTTACCCTATACCTCCAGTTCTGAACAAGTGACAGAAGGCTCAAAGTCAACTCCATTCAATTAAAGACCCACGCTCATGTGCTTGTACAAATCCAAAAGAATCCAAGAATGAAACATTAAAGCAGCACAAAATCTGTTGTGCACCTCCCCCAGCCAAAGTTAAAGTAGTCCCACACCATTTCCCGCATAATGGGTATGGGGCCCATTTTGACTTTGGGGGCTTGGGGGGGGGCATATAGGTTGTCTACCACACATAGACCCCCACAATCCATACCTGCATATCGATCCCCTCGTGAAATGCAGCCCAGCTATTTGGTGGGGTTTGACAAGCGGCTGGGTAAGAGAAAGCGACCCTGGCCCATGTGGCTACTGCTGGCCAATCGCAGGGTCACATTTCATTGGGGATTGTGGTGCAGGCAAAGATTGTGGGGGTTTGTGGGGAGCATAAGTGCAGGGGGCTCCAGCAATCTGGATGCCCCCTGAGCTTGTCACACAGTGGCCCTACAGGTATTATGTAAAAAATGGTGTGGGATGTCTTTAAATGTAATCAGCATTTTGGAGAACATTGGCTAAAATTCTGCCAGCTCTAGTTTAAATAGCAAAAAAAAATAATGTCACCAATTTGTCTGTGGATAATGGCAGAGTAGAAAGTGACAGGAAACCTTAATGACTTTTATTAGCATAGTAAGTCAGGAGGAATAGGTGGAGCAGGGGAGCATATACTTTAGAAGATGGAAGAATACAGAAAAGCAGATCTAGATCTAGCCAAAAGAAGAAATATTCAAGGTGAGTATAGTGTTTTTCCTTTTTTTTTTCTGCTTACAGACTTTAATTACTTTCTTGGGCGCTCTGATCTTGAATTAGTCATTCAATATTGAGGGTTTAATGCCAAAAACCGTATGACAGCATCAAACCACCTAAGTGGTATGTGTCATCATTTTGCTTAAATGTATACTTTACTGTCTGTTATTTTAAAATAAACACACATCAACAGCATTTTCAGTGTTGTAGAATAAATCCTTTTAGGGCAACCAACTGTTATGTTGCCTCGGTGTGAACAACTGCAATGGTAAATTATATATATATATATATATATATATAGTTCTGCATAAATAAAGTCTACCAAAGTACAGATTTTAGCTCCATATGATACTTCGTCTGTTGAATGTATACTGTAGAAAGACCTTCTCTAATTGCCTTGTTTGCATACTGTATGACCTTAAGATCTAACTTTAAAGAAATACTTCCTCTTTTGTCTGTATTGCTGAGATCTAAATGTCACATGACAACATATGGGCATCTGACCTTTTCTATGAGACTTGAGTATTTTATGTTTTATGGATCTGTAAGGACTGACATTGACAAGGCCTTGAACCGGCGATGTACCATTTATTATTAATCTCCCTGTTGATACACCTGCTGTTGTGTTTGTGTGTATCTGCTGTGTTCCTGTGGTTTTCCCCTGGTTCTCATGCCCCCTGCTCTACCTCAGGTGTGTTTGATTATCTCCTCTGTATATATATATGTCTAGCCCTACCTCTGGGCTGGATAATTACGTCTACTGGCCTGAGAGAACCTGTGCTCTTGAGCCCTCTATGACAGTGGTCCCCAACCCTGTCCTCAAGGCCCACCAACAGGCCAGGTTTTGCAGATCTCCACAAAGATGCACAGGTGGAGTAATTAGTGCAGCTGCAGAGCAATAGAGCTGGCTATTTGGAGATCCAAAAAACATGACATGTTGGTGGGCCTTGAGGACAGGGTTGAGGACCACTGCTCTATGACACTTGTATGTTGCCTTGTGTACTGGGGTCCCCTGCCCTCCATTGTCTGTACTCTGTTGTCTGTGCTGGAGTTCTGTCCCGCTATTGTTGGTACTCTTTTGTCTTTTCAGAGTTGGTACTCTGATGTCTGTACTGGGGCCCAGACCCTCCGTTGTCTGTACTGGGGTTCAGACCCTTCATTGTCTGTCTGTTTTGCTGTGCAATGTTTGCCCTCTGTTTCTACTTTGCTCAAGTCTGTAACCACCATGGGATTGCTCAGGGCCTAATTTACCCTCCTCCCTTTGAGACTCTGCTGTAGACATGGCTAGGTTACAGGCTTTCTTTCGAGTATTGGGCCTTCTTTGCCCTGGGAGGCCACCAGCTTGCCTCTCTGGTGGTGTAGACAGGTTATTTGTCTAGAGTGTATATGTTCCCAGTCTACTACTCTACTCCTGTGTTCTCAACCTGTGTCTCCGCTCACCAGTTCCCAGAATGTGTCTCTACTTACCTGTTCTGAGTCTGCTACTCTGCTTACTTGTCTCAGCTTGTGACTCTGCCCACCTGTTCCCAGCCAGTGATCATTGCTGTGGCCTGAAGGGAGAATTTAGCTGTCTGACTTAGAGCTGCCTCAGTCTCCAGTGTCCCCATACCTAAACCAGGAAATTGCCTAGTGGGATTCACCTGGGCATGACATGATCGCTCTAAGGGCCATCTGTTCTAGATACCTCTATTTTTTCATTTTAGGAAACACTTTCCATCTGTAAGCCCAGGAGAAATGAGCTCAAAGGGACAATTGTCAAAATGTAAAAAAGGGACAATTTTGAAATAAGTCTTTTTTGGGTAAAAACAAACAATACTATGCTATACAGTTTATTAAATGGACACTCCTCTGCCCCAAAGATGCTGATGCCATCTACATTATATGACATTATACTCTCTGTGACACCCGTGTCATCTGGTGGGTTTCCCATGCAATTTGGGGACATGTAACAGCTTATTTTGCTTTTCTTGAGCTTTTCCAAACTCACTAAAGGGGAATTGCCAAGTTCTAAATATTTGGACAAGCTGAGAAAAACCTCTTTCAAATCTATCTGACAAATAATAGTGCATTACTGTAATTTAAGTAACTTCAAAATACAGTATAACCAACACAAAATGATTTTAAAGACAGTATGATCTCAGTGAATTGTATCATCTTAATATACAATATATCTTGAATAAAATAACATTCAGACTTCTGTAAAAAAAGGAATGAAGAATTTAGTAACTGTTCAGTTGCAGTAATAACAGTTTCCTCTCCCCAAGAAATAAACTAATGGAAATTACCAGATTGACCAGGTTGCTCTAAGCGCCGCTACACAGGCGCTCACATGGCAATACGTGGCACTAGTCTTAAATTAGCCTCTTAGTTGCATTGTCTACAGTAAAGCAGTAGAGCTCTGTTCTTGGCAAAAAGGTAAGCAGTGTATTCAGGACATTTGGAGATTGTAGGCTGCATTCCTGCATTTAGCATAATACATTTTACAACAATATCCACCTTAAGTTTCCACCCAGATCTGCTTAATGCCAAATTGCCATTCTTTGGGCTCTCCATCAACAGGTTTCTTTGCACACAGCCGCCAAATATGAGTAAACATGTAGTTGTTTGGCAATGAGGCTGTGGAAATGAAAGCCACTGGCATGCTGTGGTGGAGCTGCAGTCTTAAGTTATTGGCTTAGTACAATAAAAGGCTCCAACATGCTCCTTAATGAACTGTCTGTCCACTCTGGAAATCAGCTGCATCTACCCCAATCTTGCTGTAACCAAGAGGTGTACACTCAATCCTACTGGGTGCTTGATTCAAATCCTGTGCTTGCACACTGGCCAATTAATTTTCATTCATACAAGTGTGCAGCAGTGCAGGATTTGAAAGCTGCAGCTATTGGTTCATGTAGCATGGATTTCCATGCTACTTGAACCCAGTAGTCACTAGAAGCAGCTCTGCTGCGGCAACATCCGAACCAGCCTTGGTAAGGTGAGTAAGTCCTCTTGGCTTTTTTTTTCAGACTTTTGGTCTGCTTGAAAGAGGAGCAACCACCAACATGGAGTCCATAAAACTCTAGGGCCAGTGGTCTCCCACTTTGTGGGGCATCCCTCTTTCTTTCTGGTGATCCCATGGCACATGCGTGTGCCATGAATTCCCTTCAGCAGCCCTCTCTTTGGATAACTATTTCTTAATGGCTGGCAAAGATACGGCCAAATGAAGAATAGAAGGCAACGGATTGTGCTCCATTCAACTTTACTAAGCTGCTCTGATGTCATTAAACCTGAATGGAGTGTGAGCAACTTATTAGAGTAGAACTTACACATATGCAGTGAGACTTCTAGCGAAGTACGATTTACTGGTGTTCCAGGGAGTTTCCATTTCCATTTTGTTCCTCTTTAATGTATAGTTACAGTACTATACAGTTATAATTACAAGACAAGGTAAGGTCCACATAATGTCTTTCCTTGTTCTATAGTAATTAAATAAAAGCTTTCATGGGGAGAGGCATTTTGGAAGGTGACGTGCTTTCATGTGTTGCCAGCAGCAATCTGAGATACTCAACAGTTCACAGTTCACATAAATTGATATATGGCTCCTTTCGCATCCGCTGAACAAATCAGATACTGAAGTCTAAAATACATGTTAAAATCTGGAAGCCTCTTCAAAATGATTAATCACTTCACTCATAATTAAAAGAACATCGGACCATTTCCTCCTAAGTGGAAAGCAAAACAGTGTGGAGAAACAGCACAAATTAGAGTGACAAAGTAAACCAGTAATTATGCATCTCTACTCATCCTTTGCCAGCACTGAGGCTGACCATCAAGGTCAAGAACAACTTCAATGGCATGTTATTTGCATTGTAAAAATGCAAAAAAGCACTTATTCATTAACTATCAGAAACTCCCAATTACTCACATTAAGGGCATTTTGCATAAGTGCAGAAAATATTTATTGTTGTAAATAGCAGACAGAATTAATAATTAGAATACTATACTTATGTCTGTAACTCCTACTAAATCAGGTATTCTGCTGGCTTGTGTTTCTCCTTCAGAATTGTGTCCTTCTAGGTGTCTCATATATGTAGTTGCTGCTTACTTCTTTCCCCTGCTACAGAGCATGTGCATTATGTAGATTAGTGATTCAAAAAGAGATTTTACTTAAAGAGATAAAAAAAAGCAAAAGGGTACTCCCCTTTTGTTCCCCCACAGCGGATCGGTCTTACTTCAGCAACTCACCTGAATCGCTTCCCAAGCCAGCCAGGCCTGAACTCCAGTTACTGTCACTTCCAGGCCAACACCATTCAATGCAATGGAGGGGTGTTCTGAGGCCTGACACACCTATTCCATTGTAGTGAATAGAGAGTGCGTGGCCGTGCCCTTGTGACTAATGGTGTAGGGGCATAAGCCCAACATGGAAGTGCCAGTGACTGGTATCCTGGCTTGGTTAGTGCGGGATTTGATCCAGGTGTTGGGTAGGTTGCTGATTCCCAAAGTAGGACCTATCAGCTATGGGGGACAAAGGGTGAATACCATTTTGTTTTTTTTATTTGGGTGGTTAATTCCTTTAATGTGTCACATTGCAGTATATCAACTGAGCAAGCAATAGGGTAAAGTCTAAAAAAAACATTTTACATTCAGGCTTTGTAGAATACTAAATTACAGTATTTAAATATTTTCATTCATTGAATAGATATGTCTTAACTGATTTCTTTATTCATGGAGCATGCCCAGATCTTTAAGTTCAATGGAAGAGGCATGCTGTGGCCTGCATGGATTTGTCTTAATTGATCTCTTTATTGATGGAGCATGCCCGGTTCTCTCTCATTGCAATGGAGGGGGCATGCTGTGGCCTGACTTGCCACTTTCAATGAACAGTGTGGACATTGTAACTAATTAAAAAAAAACTAAACATGTGAGGTTGTTTGCATTACTTGGTTTGGTCAGTTGTAAAAACAAAGAATAAAACAAATTATTATAGATCTCTGTCATCTCTCTATTTTTATAATGTTTATCGAACACTCTTATGCTCTTCTAGTATGCATATAGTAATATACTTTATGCAGTTTTGAATGATATGTTTTTTTACTTCAGATATTTCTTGTTACAAAATATGTATTGGTACTGGCCTGTTTAAAGGGCTTGGTATTTGATGAAAGATTTGAAACTAAAGGAAATTTGGTCTACTTTTTTAGCTATTACATGTTATATATTTTACTAAAAAGTTCATGTTCAGAAACACTAGAGGCCATGATACATAAGAAGCAAAAGCTGTAAATTTGATTAGCTTTTAGGCCAGTAAGCTGCCCTTTGATAAGTGATAAAAGTTGATAAGACTAGTGGAAAAGAGGCACAAGTCAACCTTGTTTTTTTCTATTAAAGTGGATCAAAACCCAGTCTTCAGGGCATTCCAATTCAGGATGTCCTGCTTTTTAACACCCCATCCAGTCGCCTGTTATACTTACTGAACTGGGATTCCTATCACTGGCTTACCACAGCTGATGCATTTATAAGGCCTATTGATAGAACTAACTATGTCCATCCTCAGGCATCTTAACCAGAGCAGCTGTATGTGATATACAGGCTGATTCATCATTAGCGGCAAGTAGCGACAGATGAGCGTCTGTAGCAGGCATTTTCAGAGCGCCGCTAGTAGTCGCAGTGCTCAGCCATGAGTCGCTACTTTATAGCGACTCAGTCGCTGTTCAGTAATGGTGAATACATTGTGAGGAGTTGCTATTTGACCAGTACAGCGCTGTATGGGAACGCATGTTAGTGACTGCTCATAGCGACCGACTCACACCATATTCAGCAAAAAAACAGCCGCAAAAATCTCTGGCGCTGAAAAATAGTTGTTTGAAGCCCAGAGTGCAGGAGGCGGTGTGTTTAAAGTCTGTTTTCAAGCATCTATCATCTAGTAACAAAGCGAAAACATATGGAATTACATTGTAGCAACATTGTAACATGAACACTTTAATGCCAGACCTGTAATGTCATTTTTGAGGAAATATTTAAAAAAGGAAAAAAATATGAAAAACTGCTTTTTCAATGCCAGAAGAGGTCACAGAATTATTTGTGATTTAAAAAAAAAAAAAAAAAAAAAAACAGTTTAAAGAGAAGAAAAGGATCGTCCATTGAAATGTATGGGAGAGCGCCAGGTAGCGAGAGGTCATAACTGGCGCTGTGCAAGGCTGAACGCTGGTGCTGTTCACTGAGGCTGTGAAAATGATGAATCAGACGCTACATGGCGCTATTCCAGTCGCTAAACAGATTCTGCTTGATAAATGTGGAATTGCGTGCCGTGTCCAGCGTTGACCAGTCGCTATCAGTCGCTACCTCTCATTATTCAGGCGCTACCTGACGCTATCCCTTCTTAAATAAGGGCCATAATCTACTCCATCCTCTATTTTTTGCTTCCCCCTGGCCTGATCTTCCTTCATGTACTTCTTCCGCCGTGAGCTTGTGAATGCAGATCGGCAATGTGGGTCTAAGGAAAAAGGTGGCAATGTGGAGGATAATAAAACAAACTTATCCTCATCATGTAAATATGAAAAATCTGTGCTTCAGCAGAAAAGGAGAGAAGAGAAACCCTCAGCCTTATCATTTGTCTTCTTAGAGCCTAACATTGCTCACTTGCAAATGAGAGCAGGACAATGATTGACAACACTGTGTTATTCTTTATGAATAAAAAAGTCATGCAACCTTGTGTTCAGTTTCACTCTTGAGTCCGTCTTTTTTTTTATTGAGTAGAAATCAACACCCTATTGCTGGCCTCTTATGATTAACCTAGGCCCTTATTTAACAAGGGATAGCGCCAGGTAGCGAATGGTGAGCGAACGGTAATGACGCTCACCGCCACGAGAACGCCGGCTCCCCTCCGCAATCACACATTTATGAAGCCGATCCTGCTTAGCGACTGACAGAGCGCCAGATAGCGAATCATTCATCATTATTCCAGCCTCACCCCACAGCGCCAGCGAGCGACCTTGAACAGCGACAGGTATGACCTCTCGCTACCTGGCGCTCTCCAATGCATTTCAATGGAGCTAACTTTAAATATTCATAATTAATTGCTATTAATTTATTTATTTTTTTTTTAATGTCAAAAATTCTGTGACCACTTCTGCAATGTTAGATTTTTTTTTTAAGCTAAAAAAAAAAAAAAAAAAAAAAAATGTGTGCAGAATTGATATTACAGGTCTGATATTAATGTATTCATATTACAAAATGTTTTGAAAAACATGTTTTTTATTTTTTCTAAAAATATGGTTGTTTGGGGGTTAAAAAACTACTTTTAACCCATCGCCACCAGCGCTCTGGGGTTTAAACAAGCATTTCACAGCGCAAGAATTTTTGGAGCGTGATTTGTTAATGAATATGCTGGGAGCCGTTCGCTATGGCCGTTCGCTGTCATGCGCTCCCATACAGCGCGGAACCTGTCAAACAGCGACTCATAGCCCCCTATTCAACATTACCACACACTGACTGAGTCGCTGTCAACAGCCGAACAACGGCCAAGCACAGCGAATAATAGCGGGCGCTGTGAAAATAACGCTACTGTTGCTCATCTGTCGCTACCTTGCGCTATTAATGAATCAGCCTCCCCGTCTGCTGTGCTGTGCTGGCAGTAAGCCCTTTAATAGGTACAATATATTCAATGAAAAGAAGGCATGGGTTAAATACAGAATGTCTACTATGAAAGAATCACCGTCATCACTTCTGAGGGTACAAAACCCCTGCCAGCTGCAGCATCTTTACCCTGCTGCGTCCCTATAGTCCTTTTATCGTAGGAAAGCTAATGCATAATGGGGATTGGGCTACATATTTGTCAGTTATCAAATTAAGTAAAAATTAAGTATCAAGTATGTGTTGTTCTGAATATCTATGTAGAAATATTATGCCTTATTGTGACATTTCAATCAGCAGAGCAAGAGGAAAATGAAACTCCAATGGCTGGGGTGCTGGTTTGAGGTAATAACATGCCACTGTCTTTTCATGTCCCAATGGAAGCAGATCTAAATAGGCATGAAGAAGTAAAATATCAAGGCAGACATATGTTTTCTGGATATCTATTCCCAGGCTGCATCAAGCTGCTTTGCATGTTCCAAAGGGAGGGATAAAAGGATGATTCTAAATAAGAGAATGTTTCTAAATTGGATGTAGGAGCAGTTGAGTAGGGGGTGGCTGGGACAGGCAGTTAAAATGTATCTGACTGTGCTTAATAGCTGGGAAATGCAATTCAATGAAGATAAATGCTATTAAAACCTCAAAGCTGAGCATGAAAAGCCACAGGGACCAAATAATATACAAGCAGCACTATAAGTTAAGTGCAGGGCTCCGCAGAACAAATATCTGCAGAGGGAACGTGCACAAAGGGTCATTCCACTTGACACGCACACAAGTGTTTTAAAAGAATTCAATGCTGTTTTAAAACACTCTAGGCACATCTGCAAACTCAATCACATGTATATTATATCGGAGCGAGAAGTGAGGCATTTTTGTGGAAATTGTATGTCTAAAAATGTGTACCTGTTATTTATAGGAAATTAATAATTATATTGTTATATATATTATTTTGGATAAAAGAACTATATCTAATTTTGCCTGACGACGGTATATAAACAGGCCTAATGATCTTATGCTTCATACTACACTTCTTGCTCAGTTCAACTCAACTAATAGAATTTCACTGATACAGTTTTACTGTATGTAAATGAGATACATGAGCGATGACAGCAATACACCTCATAATACAAAAATAAATAACATTTTATATTACTGTCACTTAGATGAGCTCATTTTATCGTGTGCTGATAAACTGAAAGCATATTCACAGCTCTATCATCATTTAGTGATAAAAAAGTAGCACAAATCTGAAGTGTTAAGATAACTGATTTTCGAAGTTACACCACATATACTTGGCTGAATACATAGAGGCTGATTTATTACTAACGCCAGGTATCGGCAGATGAGCGACCGCTAGTAGACTCTGTAAACATGTATTGAGCGCTGTAACAGAGCGGCTCAGTTGCTCTAGTTACCTGGCCGGCATTGATGAATGTGATGTATGTTGGGCACTCTATCACCAGTACAGCGCTGCAGGGAGCGAGAGGTAGCGCCAGCTCAGTGTGACCGACTCTCGACACTCTACACCATACTTATCAAAAAAGGGCACACACACAGCATCGGTGCTCTATAACATAGAGCACCAGACGCTGTGTGATTAAAGTCTGTTTGTGAACACATATCCACCAGTAATAAAGCGAAAAAACATGGAATAACATTGTTTATACACTGGGACAATAACACTTTAGTGACAGACCTGTAATGACAATTCTGCATAAAAATATAAAAAGTCAAAAAAGTTTATAAAAGTGTTTGTTTGCAGCCAGGAGAGGTCACACAATAATTTCAGCAAAAAAAAAATGTTACACGCGCTGTTTAAACACAAGCAAATGAACGGCCATTGAAATGTATAGGAGAGCGACATTGAGCGAAAGGTAGTACCTGGCACTCTAGAAACTAGAGTGCCGGCACTATACACTGAGCCGCCCGTAATAACACATTGGACGCTACATGGCGCTGTTAGAGGCACTCACCAGATTCGCTTTCAGAAATGTGGTTTTGCGTACAGCGGCCGTCGTTCACCAGGCACTGCCTGACGCAACGATGCCCTACCTGGCGCTATCCCTTTTTGAATAAGCCCCATAGTAAATAGTATGTATGTACAGAACTATATCTTGTATATTTTTTTCCTTCGTGCAATTCACCATTATTTTTAGCTTTTCAAATTACTCAAAAATGTTCACAGCTAAAATGGTGCTGAATTGCACTAAGGAAAAAAATCGTTATAGAAACGTGTGAGAAAAAAATTCTCACAGTGTTGAATCAGCCCTAATGTGACAGTTTAGTTAGTAACTGAAGTAATTAGCATATAGCAGGCCATTCACCATAATACTACTTACTGTTAAAGTCTTATTATCAATATTTGGAAAAGGCTTAGTAAAAAAAAGAAACACAGGCTGTTTTGAGGCACAGGACTGGGGATGGAGGGTGACAACATAAACTTCCTTTCTGAGTATAGGTGCACTTTAGGTCAGTTAATGCATAGATAAGGTTCTTCTAAGCAGTGGTGGATTTGTATTATATGCCAATTGCTTTGATCTCATTGAAAAGGTTGACCAGGTGGGGCCCTAGGACCTCAGAGTACTTTTTGCAGTAGAGCCCTTTAACCCTTTAAATGCCAAGCACGTAGTTTCTACGTGGTTGCTTCTCCTACCGTTAAGTGCCAAGCACGTAGAAACTACGTGCCTGGCATTTCCCCCTAATAGTTAAAAAAAAAAAAAAAAAAAAAACACTTACCTCTGGTATCCATGTGGAGCAGGGCGAGTGTGAGGCAAGGAGCCTCCTCGCCTCTCACCCGCCCGGCGGCTATCACTACCGGCATCTGTCAGTGTCAGTGACAGCGGTGCGGGACAGCGACGAGGGACGCAGGATCGGAGGTGAGTACAGTAAAATAAAAAAAATAATAAAGATTGTTTTCTCTTTGTGTCAGTGTCTTTTTTTTTTTTTTACATTTAACCCCTTGTGAACTGGTAATTAGTCAATGACCCCTATACCAGTTCACAAGGCTGGGGGGGGTGGCAAGTCACCTGTGACTAGCGGGTGACTTGCCATTAACCCCCGGCACCCCCATTACCTGCCTCCCCAAAGCCCAGGGGGGGGGCAGAAGAGCTCGGGCCCACGGGCTATGCGGGCTTGTAGCCTGCAGGGCCAGGGGCCACAAAAGCTGGCCCTTGCGCCCTGTTCCTACAAGCCCTGCATAGCTGGTCCTGGGCTGGTTACTTTGGGTAAGGGGGACCCCATGTCATTTTTTTTAAATATTTTTAAGGGTTTTTAACCCTTAAAAATCCCGCCCCAAAAAAATGGGGCAACACCCCCCCCGGGAGGGGGGACTCTATGTCATTTTTTTTCTCGATTTAACTCTTTGTAGTGTGGATGGTAGTTGTATTTTATTTGTAAATGTTTCAGTTTGGGGAGTCTCCTGGGCAGGAACGGGGGGGTTACAATAAATATGTGGTACCGTTCTAATCAGTAGAAATGGGGCTTTCACATGCAATATTTTTGTCCTTAATAAAATACATTTTTTATTTAAAATAAAGGAGTCAATTTTCAAAAAAAAAATATTTATTTATTTATTTTTTTAACTTAATAATATTGTAAAAAACAAAATAAAATTTACAAACAAGATATTTCATGTTAAAGCCTAAACTCTGCTGCAAAAAAAATATATATATAATTTTCCTGAAAATTTCAGCAAAAATGGCGCAAAACATGGCGCAAAGTGGGGAAAAATGACCTGTCAACAGAGGGTGACAAAATCTCAAGTAGGCTGTCAATTAAAAGGGTTAAAAGTAGCTATGCATGTTGGGTATTGTTCTGTTCGGGGGACCTTACGCTTCCAGACTTAGCTTGTTTTTTCTGGTTTGCATATTTATATTTTAGGAAAAGGTGTTTTTTATTCAGCTTTTTTATACACTTTTTAGGGAGACCCTGTGCAACCAAAGAATTCTTTGAGGGATTAATTCCAGAAAGATGAGCCCACTACAACAAGCTGGGTATGCTTAGAAAGCTTAACATGTGTACTTTCAGGGAATATATGGTTTATTGGGGATATTCCAAATGTAAAGGGTTGTTTTGGTTGAAAAATCGCAAGGTGCGTACTTCTGCAGAGCTGAAATTTTCCAGTAAAATTACCGTTACGCACATGCTTTACTTTGGGGTGTTTGGCAACTCTTCCCTTGACAGTAGCTATGCATGTCGGGTATCGTTCTGTTCGGGGGATGTGTCTTTTTCAGATTAAACTTGTTTTTTCTTGTTTGTATATAGTTTTTTTAGGAAAATGTGGCTTTGATTCTGCTTTTTTATCCTTTTTTTAGGGAAACTCTTTGCAACCAAAGAATACATTGAGGGATTACTTCCATAAAACTATGGCCACATCAACAAGCCTGGTACACCTAGAAAGCTTGAGGTGTGTACTTCCAGAGAATATATAGTTTGTTGGGGGTATTTCAAATGTAAAGGGTTGTTTTTCTGGAAAAACTGCAAGTGCGCATATTGCATAGCATAGTTGTATTTTATCTGAAAATCCCCTAAAGCGCTGTTTCAGTTTGGGGGAGTCTCCTAGGCAGGAAAGGGTGTCTACCTATACATATGTGGTATCGCTGTATCCGGGAGAAATTGGGATTTCATACGCAATAAGATTTTATTGACAAACTTACATTTTTTATTACAAAAAAACTACAAATTGTAAAAAATAGATTTTATTTTATTTTTTTGCAGATATTTCACCCAAAAATATTGAGAATACACCTAAAAAATGACAAACAAGACATTTCCTGTTAAAGCCCAGACTCTGATGAGAGAAACAATATAGCATTTTCCTGGGAAATCCCTGGAAATCCCTTCAAAAATCACATTTGAACATGGGGAGCGCATAATAGTGCAAAATAGTCTGGCAACAAAGGGTGACAAAAACTCCAGGTAGGCTGGCACTTAAAGGGTTAAAGCCATCAGGGCCAGTGGTTTTAGATGGTTTTATCACCTTGATTGCAAAATAGTCTGGCAACAAAGGGTGACAAAAACTCCAGGTAGGCTGGCACTTAAAGGGTTAAAGCCATCAGGGCCAGTGGCTTTAGATGGTTTTATCACCTTGATTGCTCCCAGAACCTCCTCCAGCGTGATGTCACCTTGAAGTTTTATGTGATTATGTCTGAGGGCTTGGGGTCACAGCTTCCTAGCTAGTTGGGGGCCAGGCTTGTTTGCTTATACATAAATACATTGTTTATTCCAACGCAATTGTTTCTCTGCCTGGTTAGTAAACGCTAGGCTAAGCTCTACCTGGTCTTTATTTAGTGTATTTTTGGCTGAAGCAGTGGACTGAGGATAACATCTATTGTTGTAATTGTTATGGCTAAAGTCGATCTCCTGTAGCATTTGAACCTTAACATATCTGAGTAACATACTGTACATATGTATTCAAACATTCATCAGAAACCCTTAACATTACTAATATACTGGAAGTAGGTGGCTATGGAACCCTTTATGCATGCATAACTGTATGTCTACATATAGGGATATGCACACCCCTACACACAAATTTGTATAGTTTGTGATACTCAGTGGCCAACTGTTTAGAGTTGCAAGGGACAAAAATAACCCAGACTGATGGTTTTCGTTCTTGAAGGTTAGGATGGTGGATGTGTATCATTTGTAGCTTACTTAGGATATTTTACATCTCACGAATTGTAGTTGTGGCATATTGCTTGCCCTTAATCAAGAAATGCAGTTTAAAGGAGATGCCCCATTTGTATTTAATGTTGTTAGCTTGGAGGACCTCTAGACAAGGTTTTAGCTAATTCCTGCATTGAATATTTGGCAGGGCCTGCAAATATCTGGTAACGGTGGCCCTGGAAGATAAGTTCTATGGCTTTTTGCTATATTTGCTCATTGGTTCTGTAAAATATTAGCTTCACAAGTATGTCTCTGGGCAGTCCATCAGACCTCTTAGGGCTCTGTGGATTCTGTCCATCTCCAGGCGACCGATGGGTATAAATGGTGCAAGTTCTTTGAACAGGGTTGTAATTGTTGAGGTGAGGTCAATGATGGATTCCGGGATGCCCCTTATGTGAAGATTTCAGGGGGAATTCAAGAGACGTAAAGGAAAACAAGAGCTATGAACATGGCAACCATAAATGACAATCATAAGCAAACATGCTTCCTACCCTAGTTGGCTAAAATGTATATTTTCTAGTAAACCTTCCAAAGGCTTTTTTTTCCTGTTGACTGCTGATACGGACATTGCATTGCCTCCTCTTGGGGCAGCTTAAGGATGTTAGTTGAACAGAGCAGTGTTTTTTATGTCCCCGACCTACATAATAACCTCTCGTGTCTCTTGTATTTCTCCCCAGTCTGTCCCTCTATCCTGTTTCTCTCTTTTGTATTTCTCACTTGTGTCTCACACCCGTTTTTCCCCTCTCTTTCTTGTATCTGTCTCATGCCTGTTTCTTTTTGTCTCTCTCTCTCTTTAGTCTCTCTCTTCCTGTGTCTCTCTGCCTCCCTCTTTCTGTTCTCTCCTTCCTGGCTCTTACCCTCTCTCTCCTGTTTCTCTTTGTTTGTCTTGTGTCTCTCTCTCTCTCTCTCTCTCTCATGTATGTCTCTTTCTTGTGTCTGTTTCTCTGTGTATCTCTTTCCTATTGCTCTCTGTCTCCTTTTTCATTCACTGGGCCCAAGATGCTGCACAAGTTACACAACCTTCAAATCCTTTCACTGACTTCAGGATGGAAGCAAGGCTGCTTCTGTTGAACATTCATTTTTGTCTCACCTGTCCACTTTTTGAGGTAGTCTCACAGAATATGTCAGTGAAATCATAGCTTTGCCCATTGACAGCCAGATGGAACCTTAAAGTCACAACAACAGAAAGTTAATGGGGCACACGGAAGGGGGAGAGGGACCCTGGGGCCACACACTAACTAGCCAATATAAAAGCAAAAAAAGAGTGCATTTGCACACCACAGAGGGTCAAAAAAAATCTACAATTGAAAAACATGTGCAGTGCACCCCCCTGGTATCAATGGTGCTTCCTGAGCTTTAGGTATCTGTGGCAGGTGTTCCATTGCACAAAAGATAAACCGGGCCTGCTTCCTCCCACTAGCTATGGGAGCTTTGGCGCAAAGAAGAAATACAGTTGGAATCAGACTTTACATCTCAGCACACATATTAGTTTATGCAGCCAGGCCAGTATGATGAAATGTGTTGCAAGGCTCAAATCTGATCTTAAAACATTTAACTGTAACTTACTGAATAGAGCTTTAACTAGCATGATGGTGCTTCATCTTATGAGCAGTTATTATACTGCATTATGTACGATAATTTATTTGTACTGTATTCATCACCCTCCTCCAGCGTTTGCATTTGCTCTAACCGAAGACAAATTATGCCTCTATGTGCAATTGCTAAAATGTAACTCATTAAAAAGGGCCTATTATGTAATATGAATAGCTAAAAACAAGAAACGCTATCCAGTATGTCACATGGCAGTCGTAATAGTCAGGGCGACACAGGTCAATGCGTTTTTTTATGCAAGGCTTTTCAAGAAACACATTTATTACTTGTGATAGACTAACTATTGATGGTGATATTCCCTGGTCCCGGTGGGACTAATTAATGTCATGAGATAAAGACTATTTAATCCTATTAGCTTGTGTAATAAAGGAGGCTGTGAATCAATAATTCAGGCAATGCTTTGCATTAATGTTTAGTGCATTTAGGTATTTCAGCACTTAAAACCTTTAGCTGGGAGTAGCTTACAATGAATTAGCCACATACATTTCTGTGCTCCAAGTGGCTAATTATTTTAAAGTGCAGGTGTTATCAAAGCAGGAAAAGATCTGTGATCCTACCTGTCCTCCAACACTGCAAATTAATCCAGCTCCATTGTCTTGAATGCAACACAAGCCTGATTTCACTCCAGTCTCATGCTCTACCTCTAGAAAAGATCAGCATTTATCTGCAATGCCAGGTGCATTAGAAGCATTATAATTGTGCAGTATATTGACACGGCCTATGAATGTGACCTAGCTTTTTAAGAAAGTGTCTTGATTTTATTGGGAATATAGTATGGGTTGTAAAGACAGTGCCCTGTATAATCATTTGGCCTGCTAGCTATACAGCTATTGCAGCACCGTACACCAGCAACAGACAATGTATTTCATCTGTTATAGCTAGCTTTTTGGGTCAGATACATTATCTATAATTTACAAGTGAGCACCAAAGATGCAAGAAAATGTGTTAATAATTTGCTCTATCTACTCTGGCACAATTGATTCCTATCCAAGAAAGTAGGAATAAAAGGAAAGCTAGTAGCCACAACACCTGCAACAAGCCTTAGGAAAATGTCATAAGGTTGCTACCTCGGTAGGGTGTAATAAAAACAAATGGGAATATAGTACTATGCTTGCAAATTTTGAAGTTCAGCATCTAAAAAAATGTATAAATAATAACGAAAAGAAATAATAGGAATTTAAATGTTTAAATGTCCAGGCAGAAACAAAAAAAGTCTATACTAACCTGCAGCTCCTCCATGACGGCCAGGCGTTCCCCTGCAGCTCCTCCATGTGAGCTAGCATCTTCATACTTGCCAGGGAGGCAGAGATTCCATATTCCAGCACTGGCAGAATCTCATAGAGGCGTCCATGGAGTTTTATGCCCCCACAAGCCTATTCTATTGATTGCAATGGAGGGGTGTTGTATCTGCTTGATTTTGAGGTGCTCAACGCGTAATGGTAAAACCATGGATTATAGGAATATGATGTTTATTTATAAGGAAAAGGTATCTATATAGAAAACTATTCTAAAGTAAAATGCCAAAAGAGGTAGAGGGGGTAGGGATAAAAGTATAAAAATATCACATAATAATTGCTTTTTTCTGAAGCAAAAAACAAGGAGCTCATTCTGGTAATATGACATGCACAAAAGCCCATAATGGCAAACCATAATAGAAAGGGACTATACCCACTCGCCAAATTGATCTTCTCTCCTGGTCTATTGCAATTGGCTTGGCCCAGTGGACTTTCCTGCCCCTTCCCTGGATTTAAAAATTAAAGGGGTTAAACAGATCATTTTATCATGTTAGGGGTGGCTTCACTAAGCAGACTAATATCAACTCCATGTTCCCCTCCCAGGAACCTATATTGACCAAACTGTGCATTCTGGTATTCTGATTTGAGCTTATAAATATTAGAAGGAATATTAGCTAGAGATCTGTGTGCATCTAGCATTTATGTTTTCCGACAAGCCAGCTTGTTGGTTGTGGCTGCCTTATCAAAGCTGTGTGTGTGTGTGTGTGTGTGTGTGTGTGTGTGTGTGTGTGTGTGTGTGGTGCCATTGTAACCCTATCTGGATCAGAACATCAATCCCTCAATTCACGATTAAAATTCCTCTAATTCTAATAAAATTTGCAGATAACATCAACAAACCAGCACTGTGTCTTCGCTGCAAAAAGACTGCAGGAAATGGCGTACAACAGTCCCCCCTTTTGCATGAAAACTCATTCACACAATTTAGCACATAACGGTGATGTAATTCGGCATCCTTAATATCCATCCTGGTTCAGATAGTATCCGGGTTGGAGTGCTGATGAGGAGCAGGGCATTGCAGTTGTCTGTAGTTTCCGTGTTGGAGGGCTGATGAGGAGCAAGGTATGGTAGTTGGCAGTGTTTTCAACATTCACACTTACTGTTGAAACTAAGGCCCTTATTCCTGAAGGGATAGCGTCAGGTAGTGGCTGGTTAATGAGAGGTAGCGACATGTAGCGACTGGTGAGCGCCGGACACGGCACGCAATTACACATTTATCAAGCAGAATCTGTTTAGCGACTGGGATAGCGCCATGTAGTGTCTGATTCATCATTTTCCCAGCCTCAGCAAACAGCGCCAGCGTTCAGCCTTGCACAGCTCCAGGTATGACCTCTCGCTACCTGACGCTCTCCCATACATTTCAATGGACGATCCTTTCCTTCTCTTTAAACTGTGTTTTTTTTTTTCTGCTTTTAAATCTCAAATAATTCTGTGACCTCTCCTGGTATTGGATTAGCAGTTTTTTCAATTTTTTTTTTTATTTTTTATATATTTCTTCAGAAATTACATTACAGGTCTGCCATTAAAGTGTTCATGTTACAATGTTGTTACAATGTAATTCCATATGCTTTTGCTTTGTTACTAGTGGATAGATGCTGGAAAACAAATTGCCTCCTGCGCTCTGGGCTTCAAACAAGCATTTTTCAGCGCCAGAGATTTGTGAGGCTGTTTTTTTGCTGAATATGGTGTGAGACGGTCGCTATGAGCAGTCGCTAACATGCGCTCCCATACAGCGCTGTGCTGGTCAAATAGCGGCTCCTCACAATGTATTCAACATTACTGAACAGCGACTGAGTCGCTATAAATTAGCGACCCATGGCTGAGCACAGTGACTACTAGCGGGCGCTCTGAAATGCCTGCTACAGACGCTCATCTGTCGCTACCTGCCGCTAATGATGTATCAGCCTGCCCATCTATTCTTATTACAAAAAAATGATATTGTTACATATACCCCCATTTTGTAGCAATGTGGTACAATGTGAATGGAAAGATATAAAAACATAAAAACTAAAATAAAAATTAGAGATGAGCGAACTTTTGAAAAGTTCGATTCGGCCGATTCGCCTAATTTCACAAAGAAATTCGGGTTCGGCCGAATCGAACTTTTACGAAGTTCCCCATAAAAAATGCCGGCATGGTGGGCGGAGACGGCCGGCGGGCCGGCCGGCGGGCCGGTAAAGCCGGCCGGCCCGCTCCCACCATGCCGGCATTTAAAAAAAAAAAAAAAAACATTTTTGCCGGCATGGTGGGAGCGGGCCGGCCGGTTCCGCGCTGACAGCGGAACCGGCCGGCGGGCCGGTAAAGCCGGCCGGCCCGCTCCCACCATGCCGGCATTTAAAAAAAAAGCAAACACTTACCTGCAGGCATGGTGGGAGCGGGACGGCCGATTCCGCTGTCAGCGCGGAACCGGCCGGCCCGCTCCCACCATGCCGGCAAAAATGCTTTTTTTTTTGTTTGTTTGTTTTTTAAATGCCGGCATGGTGGGAGTGGGCCGGCCGGCTTTACCGGCCCGCCGGCCGGCTCCCACCATGCCGGCATTTTTTTTTTTTAATTTCAGGAAAAATTCGATCGGCACGAACCACAAAATATTCGGGTTCGTGCCGAATCGAATATTTCCTGAAATTCGGAGCGAATTCCGGTTCGTCCGAACCGGTTCGCTCATCTCTAATAAAAATATAAAAAAATAAACAATTGGGAGCTTGCTGCTGTAAGAAAAATTATTGCACTGGCCGTTTGTCCTAAAGCAAAAAATATTCTACTGGACACAATACACAAAAAGTCAAACACGACAAATAACAATTAGAGTAGACTCAATTCATATATGTTAGAAAAGTCTATTTCCAAGTCTACATTTGTGACCGTAATGAATGAGATGTGTAAAAGGAGCAATGTGCCAGGAAAAAGAAAAAATGCTTAAACAAAAGAAAAGCATACTGTAGAGACATCACAATGGGATGTAACACACTATTTAGTTGTTTGCATACAATTAATTAAAGAAAAGAAAAAGTTAATAATAATTAATCTAATTGATTATTGATACCACATGATTAAAAATGTCAAGCAGAGAAAACAATATTAGTGATCGACTCTGCAGAACATCCTGTTAAAACAAAATACAAGGTTAGTTGCTTCTATTCCTATGAAACTACTGACAAACTACCTCTCAAACCTAGAGAAAAAACTAAACCTAATTAACACAAATATTTCTTACATGACCCCCATTAACCCCTAAATGACACACAAAAATTGAAGAAGCGGTCCACAAAAATGTCTTGTTTTTCATTGCAGATCTGGAATCTATGTATCATGTGAAGGTGGAGCATAGCTCCTGAAATGCTTTTTAACCCACCTAGATATAACCCTGAGGATCAGTATATTTTTTTCCCTCCTTTTGTTACAGTGGTCAGACACGCATGTAGGTGGGTGGAAGGGCAGGTTGGAGGGGTGGTGGATAGGCAGGTGGGTGGATGGATGGACAGTCAAGGAGGTAGGTGGGCAGCAGGTAGGTTGGTGGGTGGACAAACAAGTAGGTGGCTGGGTGGTCAGGCAGGTAGTGGGTGGATGGAAAAGTAGATGGCTGGAAGGTCAGGCAGGTAGGTGGGCAGGTGGGTGGGTGGACAGGTGTGTGTATGGGTAGTTAGGCAGATAGAAAAATGGGCGAATGTATGGGTGAATGGCTGGAACAGTGAAGCAGGTAGGTGGGTGGGTAGGTGAGTGGCCAGAAGGCAGGTATGTGGGTAGGCAGGAAGGTGGGGAATTGGGCATGCAGGCAAGCGGGTGGGTAGTTGGGCATACAAGGGTAGGTGAGCATGCAGGTGGGTAGGTTGGCATGCAGGCAAGCAAGCAGGTGGGTGGATGGATGGGCATGATGGCAGGTGGGCGGTATGCAGGCAGGCAGGTGGGTAGGTGAGCATGAAGGCATGCAGGTGGATAGGGGGCATGCCGGCAGATGGGTAGGTAAGTGGGCATGAAGGCAGGTGGGTTTGTAGGTGGGCATGTAAGCAGGTAGATCAGTAAGTACGTGGGGCAAACAAGCAGGTGGGTGGATATGTGGCAGACAGGTTTGTAGGTGAGCATGTAGGCATGCAGATGGATAGGGGAGCATGAAGGCAGATGGCTTTGTAGGTGGGCATGATGGCAGGTGGGTAGGTAGGTGGGCATAAAAGCAGGTGGGTGGGTAGGTAGGTGGCATTATGGCAGGTGGGTGGGTAGGTGGGCATACAGGCAGACATGAAGGATGGCAGACAAGCAGTGGGTGGGTGATTAGGTAGGTGGGCATGCAAGCAGGTGGGTGGGTAGGTAGGTGGCATTATGGCAGGTGCATGGGTAGGTGGGCATACAGGCAGACATGAAGGATGGCAGACAAGCTGTGGGTGGGTGATTAGGTAGGTGAGCATGCAAGCAGACAGTAGGGTATGCAGACAGACAGGTGTTGGAGTGGGTGGCAGGGATCAGGTGGGTGGCGTAACAGTGGCATCATCTCAGAGGCTGACAGGGTCGCTTACCAACATCTCCTGTGATGGACGGAGGTGGGCAACATCTCGACAAAGCAGACGTTGGGCGACATTTCGACAGGGCAGATAGCATCTCTATAAGGCTGAATAGCAGCTGCCATCTTAGGAGGTTGGTGTGAAGCAGGGCAGGCTGGGCCGGTGACCGGCATCTTGGTGGGGCTGGATGAGTGGGGATTATGATGGACAAGCGGCTGGACAAGCATGGTTCCTTCCTAGCCACCCTGATCTATTCTCTGCTACCGACACAACTCCGGCGGCTGGAGTTGTGGTGGCAGATCAGGGCAGGGGGGGCCCTGTAGCCCCTGCACACTTCCCTGCCACACTAGTCCTCCAGGGACTCCCCTCTTTGCACCCTGTACCTAGCACGGGGCTAGGACAGTTAACACACTGTTTCTGGCAACGTGGTAGATACAGGGTTGTCACTCAAGGGGTTAAAACACATTTCATAAACTATTCTAAACCAATATATAAAAAATGTTATGTGGGGGTGGGGTATGGGATCTAGCATACAGTACTTGGAAGCTGTGTCCTGTTATTGAGTATTGTAAAGACCAGTGTCATGTTTGCCCAGTGCAGACAAAATATTGGGAGATTAGGGAGTAGGTATCGTCCTCGGGGCAATTCATAGGCAAATTACTCTCAATTAACTTCACAGATATGTAATGGGTAGTGATGGAAATGAAGGTCAAATGAGACAGAACAGAGTTCAGGGGTTTAATAAAGACCAAAAACAGATACAACTCCTGAGTTGGCGTCAGACAGGCAAGTCTATAAAGAATCAGTGTTCAGAGGCTGGCAATAAACGAAAAACAGATTCCAGGGCTGGCGACTCACAGACAAAGTCCAATTAACAATCAAAGATCATGGGCAAGCAGAAAATAAGCAAAGTCCATTAACAATCCAAAACTCAAACCGTGTGATCCATGCAAGGGTTAATCTAATAGCTGATCGGGAAGCAGTCTAGGTCAAACCAGTATAGCAGTCAGGAGTTGCAGGTAACAGGAGTTGCAGCTTCCAGGAACTGAGCTGATGACACAACAAGGAATACAGGCCAGGTGTCCATTTAAATAGGGCTGTCAATTAGAGCAGGAAGGGATGTGTCAGAGTCTGAGTGAGGTCACTTCTTGTCCATTCAGAGCCAGGAAACCAGGAAGTAAAATACAAGCCCAAGAGCTTACGCTCTAGGCTTGGTGCAGTTACAGTGAGCCGAACACCAGGTGAAGTTGTTGAGCATTGCAATGGATGAACAGCCAGGTCTAAAACACCCAAAGCACTTCAATGGAAGACGCCCAAAAGGCGTGGAGCTTGACAAAATGACAGAGAAGTGCAGCAACGGAAAAGCAGGAGGAGAAATGGGTGAGGTGAGCTGCAGAAATGAGAATGAAGGGTATGTTTGCAGGTACGCCACAAAAAATAAATACATTTTCTTGGCCTCATTGGGCTTTTGCCTTCCTCTGGATCAACTTTGTGGGGAAACAGTTTCACTTTTTAGAAAGTTTCCCATGTCACTAATTTTCTTGTAGCACATATTTGTTAGGAAGGGTGATTGCTTATATACCTATAATGGTTGCCATTTCAGTCCTGATATATGATCATAAAAGTATGGTTCTACAGGTCAGCAATTTCTGCAGTTATTAAATACCTAGCCGCTCAAGCTGAGGATTTGCTGAAATATGTAGGTGATCACTAAAACATTTTCCTGGATTGATTCTCTATTACGCATGAAATGCATTGCAGGGGTACAGTAGGTTCCTGGTTTATATATGGCTAATGGGAGTGTCAGCAAAATTCATCATGGGCTTACAAATAGATTCAGCACAATGGGTATTTATTGTTTATAGGTGTAAACACTGAATCTCAAAGACAGGCACACATTTTATCTTTGTATCAGGGAACAGCATGACTAGGATTCACATTAAAATACCGTACACCACTGTCCTTTGGGAAATAACCGCTGGAAATACATTTTACCTCCATACATATTTTATGTCCGGAATAAAAAAAATGGATGACTCTTTTCACTCTTTATTTATATTGCCTGTCTTCTGTGTATATTTAGCATTGTAGTGTACAACTAGGAACATAACCCCATGTCAGCTACCAACTGTGCTCTGCTACTTAGTTATCATCAGAGTGCACGTCTTTATTTTTAATGTTCTTTTTATTGAAAACATAAAAACAAGTACATTACATTAGCAAACATAGGTGTATGAATCAATCAATTATCGATCATACAATAAAATTACCATATTTTTCACCATATAAGACGCACTTAGGATTTGGAGGAGGAAAATAAGCAAAAAAATATTATAAACCAAATGTTGTGCTAAAACACCCCATTAGACGTAGTGTGGCATTCCCCCATCCCATTTACCATGTGAGGTGTTGCATTCCCCCATCCCATTCCCCATGGGCAGTGTGTTTGTGTCAGCGTTCGGTGGCCCGAGAGGCGGTGGTGGCACCAAAAGCATACTTTTTTTTCACTTTTTTTTGTATTCACCCAATAAGACCCACTGACATTTTCCACCCATTTTGGAGGAAAAATAGTGCGTCTTATAGGGTGAAGATACATTATGTTATAAGCATATTATTTTTAAAATGACCATTGCAGTATATCTGTTAGGGGACAACAAGCACTTTACATTTTCTATGAAGCATCCATAGTGATATCAAAAGCTGTTTCTTCAGTTTGCAAACATTTACCCCAGATTCTCTCAAACTTTTTATGACAACCTCTTTTATCTTAGGTTCGTTTGTACAGTGGGAGTGCTTTATTATATTGAGCTACTATCCTATCCCTCCCTACATTATTTCTAAGCCCTACACTTCTAACTGTTATTAAATGCTGATTAGGATCCCCTTTAAATCATTAAACTATACGATTTGTTAGAAAGAGTAACATTTATCCTTGCTTCTACTTGTAGTCATGGGGTGCAAGTAGACTAAAACAAAGTCTGAGTCTTGGCTTTAAGTCTGAGTCTTGGCTTCCGCCGCTCGCTGACAGCGCAGCCGGTCTCCCCGCTCCCACCATGCCGGCATTTTTTTTTTTTAATTTCAGGGAAAATTCAGTCAGCATGAACCACTAAAAATTCGGGTTCATGCTGAATCGAATTTTCCCTGAAATTCGGAGCGAACCGATTCGCTCATCCCTAGTAGACACCTGTATAGAGGAAGGGTGAATGCTGTATTAACAGTATAACATATATATATATAAACACAGAAAAGAAGGATGAAAAGAAGAAGAAGAAAATCATAGGCAATAACCAGTAACACAGTGGAACATAAGTACCCGCCAGGCAGGGGATCAGGAATAATCCCCTAAACAGAGAATAGCATTCTACCATACATGTGCCATATGGAAAGCCAGAAATGACCAGTTATGCAAGGACCAACCTGCCTATGTATTAGATAAAACCGGAGGTCGCTGTATGTCTCAGGAAAAAAAAAATGTTATATGCATCAACCATCATCAGACTGAAACGCAGACTGGGGGGGCAGGAGTAAATGTATAGACTGCAGTCGTCATGTTTCTGCCCAACCTCTCATCCCGTTTCCTTTATATCTGCTGTATTTGACCTTGTTTGTCATATTTTCCAGAAGACAACTCCATGGGGAAAGTAATAGAGTAGGGTTCTAAACCTCCCCCAAACCGTCTAGGTTATTTTAGTTATTTTCGGTTTTGTTGGTCTCATCGCACCCCAATTCTTTTTCTCTTAAGCCAATCTCTGGCCTCCTGGGCTGTGTCACATATGATCACTGACGTGCCATCTATAAACCTCAATTTTGCTGGGTATAGCATGCCATAGTTGTAGTTGTTCTCCCTCAGGCCTTTTTGACTTCCAAAAATGATGCATGATGGCTTTGCATTACCACTGAAAAGTCTGGGAAAAAGGATAGTTTCTGGCCGTTATAGATGACATCTTCCCTGTTGCATGCCGCAATATAAGATCTCTGTTGTGGTGATTAAGAAGTCTGGCAATGATCGGGCAGGGTGGTGCCCCTAGAATGGGAGCTTAGCTGATACTCTGTGCCCCCTTTTTACAGTAAACATACTGGAGAATGATATATCCGGGTAGGTTTTTCTTAACCTAGTCTGCAACCTTATTGGACTTGGTTCTATCTGGAAGTCCCAAGATGCAAATGTTGTTTTGCCTGGAACAATTTTCAAGAATTTAGATTTATTAGCAGAGACTTCACTATGCATTTCAGTGACTTTAGGTGTTTTAGGACGGACAGAATCCTCTAGATTGCTGATTTTTGTTCAGCCTCAGTGGTTCTGTCTCACAGGTTCTGCATATCTTGTCATATTAAAGATACCTCAGTCTGGACAGAGTCAATGCCTTGGGTTAGTTTTGTCTTACAATCACATATAGCTGTCATGATGTGACTGAGGATCGGCTCTGTTGTCATTTTCTTTTTTTTATCCCTTTGGTGTAAAGGAGTTCCTTTTAGTATTGCTTTTGAGGGTTGAGGATTGTCAGAAGCACCCGTCAGCTGCGCTGAACTGTGTGCAGCAGAAGGAGAATGTGGGGGTGGACTACTTGGCAGAGGACAGGCAAAGTCAACTGTTATGATGTGCTGGTGTGGGTGCATTTCCCACCACAAACTGCCAGGGCCTGCCAATGGAGCAGCGGGTGCAATCTACAAGCCCTTTACCTTTGTCCTCCTTGCGCCATCCAGCGTCGTTCTCCCTGAGTCTCGTCCGCTCACAGATGGGCAGGTCTTTTTTTGTGCAAAATAGTGTGCTAGGATGGGCTGTTCCTGGTGGTCAGTCCAGGAGCTCACAGAATCTGCATCCTCACAACATGGACGCTTGCTCCACCCCTCGTGCACGTCTGTAAAAGCTGTATCGTTTCCTGGTGACTGCCCTTGCATGACTAAGAATTGAGTTTTGGCCTGACTCCTTTACCATTGTAACACCATTGTATAGCTGTGGGATCCAGTTTTGTGGCATTAAACATAATGTTTACTGTAAATTCAATAATATAACATTACCTCTTCACCCAAACATGTCCCCCGCATAAGGGCTGTGATGATGCATTTTGGGCACAATTGGCCTGATGCAGAGCCTCCTCGTTCAGCTATCCCATGCGTTTTCCCGTTGTTTTTGGGCTGTGATCGGGTCATTAAAGGGTGCTCCGTTGCTTTTTGTGTGCGTGTATGCTTTCAGGTGTTCCTGCGCGCACCTTTAGGCAGAACTCCGTGAAAACGGACTGGCCGTTGATTGTTCCGTTTTTCAAACTGATTCCAAGCCTTGTTTCCGATTGAAATCAGCCCAATAAAAGGAGGGTGTGGGCGTTCAACTTACGGCCAGTGTTAGCAGCCGTATCTGTGTTCCATGATGCATTCTGCTGTGCGCGATCATCAAAGACGCCGGCTACGTGGCCTGGTCCATTTGAGCATGGCAGAAACCCGGCTGCACTGCACACGTCTAGACATCAATGGCATGCATGACCTTGAGCTATTCAAGCTCACCCGCCTTAACCGTGTTTCTCTCCAGGACTTGTATAGTCAGCTGTGGCCATGGTTAGCCCGCGCAACAAGGAAGGGGCATGCAATTGCAGGTATGACCAAATTGGTTGGCTGCCTGCAGTTTTGTGCGAACGGCTCGTTCCAGAGACTGGGTGCCTTCTCCATGGGGATGTCCCAGTCTACGCTGAGCCGCAGCCTTACAAAGTTTTTGGATGGCATGGCTTCCCTGGCACCAAACTACATCTGTTTCCCAGACACAGGGGAAGCCTGGAATGCGGTTAAGCTGGCCTTTTATAATATAGCCGACATGCCCAACGTCATGGGTGCCATCGATTGTACCCACGTTGCGTTGGTTCCGCCTGCTGCTCAGGAATATCTGTTCAGGTATGTGGTTTAGGTCAGCATGTGTCTGCAATGTAGCACATACATTTTCATTTTTTCAATGTGTTTTTTTTTTAATTGTCTGAAAGCAGAGCTGCATCCTGTGTATACCCAACCTCCAGTGGTTTAAAATGTTGCTTATGTGAATGCATCTATTTTTTATTTTTTCCTTTTGTGCCCACTAATTCCATTTTTATTGTGCTTTTGCAGGAACAGGAAGATGGGCCACTCAAGTAATGTTCAGGCAGTGTCCGGCCCCGATCTTCAGTTTCTGAGCCTATTTGCTGCGTTTCCTGGGTCCTCACACGACTCCCACATTTTGAGGAACTCCAGCCTCTTTGGTCGGTTTGAGTCTGGAGATCTGTCTGGAGGATGGCTACTGGGTATGTGCTAACAAATTGTTGTTGCCGTCCTGCATGATTTTTCTGTTTGGTCTGTGCCTGTACCCCACTAATCTGTTAGACACTCCAATGAAACAGTAGAATTTTCCACTCACTTACTTACCAGTATTTCCTCCTATGGCCTTGCTTGTGATTCCATACATTTGTGTCCTCGCCCTCTTAGCTATGTTTCATCCCAGAGTCATTGTATAGGAGTGTGCTGGGTGGATGTGCATGTTGCCTCATCAGAACTGTGCTTCGCACTGACACTGCACAGCTGACCTATGTCGCTGTTCCTTAAATCTTGAATGCTAATCAGCACATTAATGATCCGCTTCCCCTTAGCCCTCTGTCTGTTGCTCCCTGTTGTTAGCTTTGTTAAGTAACCTAACATGCAGTATTAGGAAGTAGCATGTAATGTACTTGTGGCTCTTCCTTATTTGCAGGATGGGACTTGTTTAGCTCAACTTTATAGCTTTGTTGTTTTGTTTTGTATGTCTAGGCTAGTTATGGGGCCTGCCACTACATATGTGGCAAAGGGGCCCATTTGTCATGTGATGTTTGCATTATGGTGAGTCCTTATTTTTTTTTATTTTTTTTGGCAGGTGATTCGGGGTATCCTTTGCTTCCTTGGTTGCTTACTCCCATCCTCCACCCATCCTCGCCGGCCCAGGAGCGTTATAACTCTGCCCATAGAAGGACTTGCTCTGTGGTGGAACGTGCCTTTGGCTTACTCAAGATGCGGTTCCATTGTCTGGACCAGACTGGGGGTGCCCTCCAGTATGAACCCGGCAAGGTTATGAAGCTAATTCTTGGGTGTGGGGTCCTGCACAACCTTGCCATCCAGAGCCGTGTCCAAAGATACGTTTCCATTCCTGAGGACGCTTTGGACCTTTCCCAGGAAGCCACACCTCCATACTCTGGCACACAAAGTGGGTCGGCACAGGTGATTCGTGCCCAGCTTGTGGACCATGTTTTTGCATAATTTTCCTTCATTTTGGCAAATGTGTGCCTTTTTTCTTTTGTTCTTTTGCTTAAAAATAAAAATGAATGTAACAAACATTGTTGACTATTTTGTTAACGTTTAATGTGGGGTTGTGTAAGAGCATGTGTTTTGTGTTTGGGTAGTGTTGAGTACTGCTCACCAGAATCAATCCATAAACACATGCCTTCAGTGGTAGGTAGAGTAGGAGGAGGAAGTTGATGTATGGGGTTGCTGCATGTTAGCGGCAATATGAGCAAGGCTCTGATTGATTAACTGCCATTGCTGGACCATTTCCTCCATATGCCTGCTTATTTCTCTTGTTTCGCCCAGCAGGCCGGACAAATTTTAATTCATAAAATCAAGTTGTTGGGACATCGAGGTAATTTGTGAACACACTGTTTCATTAAACCTCTGTGTGTTAGCTGTGAACTCTGCGTTCTCCTGGTGCCATGCTTCCTCCATTAGCTGCAGATGCCTCCTCTGGCTGATATGGCAATGTGGCTGTGTTCCGCCACTGGCACGGGTGGGTGCGTCTGGTACTGATGGAGTGGCTGCAGGTTGCTGCCTGGTCGCTGAATCTGTTGTGCGGCCACTGTCCACGGCAGCAGAGGTTTGTGACCCTGAGGTATGGGTAGTGGCTAGCAGGGGCTGCACTTGCTGGGGCTGATGTGTTGGCTGTTGTCCCACTGGGTCTGGTGGCCTTGGCTGCAGCAGACTTGTGTCCTCCTCCTCCAAATCTCGAATAACTTCTGTAATGGGTGGGATGGTTCGGGTCTGCCAAGAAAGGTAGCAGGTAGTGAGGCCACTATTTTCACTTAAATGTAGGCAAGTGCAATTTCATTTGGCAACACAGTGGTCCATTGACTTACCTCATCCGTACACTCAGGTTGGTTGGTGTTGACACAAGGCTGTTGTGGCGTGTTCCTCCGGCCCAATGCAGGGGTAGCTTGTCCTTGTGGCGTGGCATCTGTTGGTTCTGGGACGAGATAATGTACTTTTTGGGTTTCAGGAAAGACAAGTGTGTTGTAAGGAGTATACAACAGTTTGGGTCCACATTAAAAAGTCTCAATGTCAAAAAATACTCACCTCTGGACGTGACATTCCTGTCTGTGTCTTGTCCCCCTGGCAGGCCATGAAGGGTTGCCGGGTGAATATAGGTCAACACATGCTCTTCCGCTGGTGTTAGTATGATTCCACATCCCTCCTCACAGAACCTAAACTATTCACTTGCCGGCAAATGTGCTCCCAAATCTCCTGCTTGGCCTGCTTTGGGGTTGACTTTGAATGACGCCCTAATAGGGCATCATAGTGCTCACAAACACCAGTGGCTACAGCCATGCTTTGCACATCACAGAAATGGGCTGTAAGTGAGCCACGTCGCAGCTGGCGCCCACATGGGTGTGTGGTGTCCCCGGCAGCAGACGACATTGATGGCTGGCTGTCTGGGGAGTAGTTTAGGTTTCTTGGGCTGATGGGTGACTGTGAAGGACTGTGGGGGGTGCTATGTGATAATGGCAGGGTGGCTGTCGAGCTGGCACCTGTGGAGCTCTCTTGTGACCCCGTGCTGGTGGTACTTGGGAGAGCCGAGGAGGAGGGGTGGTTGGCCTGGGTGGGCTAGTGGTTTTGGCCCTACGCTTCCCCTTGGTGGTGTGGCTGTATTTACCCACATGCTTTGTGGGTGGAGGAGGTGGAGGCTGCAGGGTTGGAAGAGATTTGTGGCCCTTGTGAGTCCTGGCTGATTTAGCAGGTGGGGGGCGACTGTGCCAAGGGCTCCTTGCTCCTGCTTTTTTTCCGAGAAGCCTGTGTGGCTGGCTTCTCCACCCTTTGACTATGGCCATGTCCCTCCCGGCTCTTGTGCCTGCTCTTGTGTGGGTGTTCGTGATGTCTATCTGTGCGGCTAGTATGTGGCTCTGGACTTTTTGGGGTCTTACGGCTCCCTTTTGGTCTGGGCATAGTGATATGGTAACCAACACAGGGCTGAGTGCATTGACCTTTAAATAGTTTTCCTGTGAGGGCATGTTCGGCAGCTTGTGTGGCTGCGTGCGTGCACGCATGCCACCGCGGGGGAACGTCATAACCACACCCGGAAGGAAGAGCAAGATGTCGCCCGCCATCTATACTGAGGAGTAGGACAAAATAATAATGGATGTGAGTAGGCGAGCGTGCGTTTATGTGCGCGCACAAGCCGCTAAACAAAAATTTGCCATGGCAGGGCAAGATTAGTGAGGCCAAACTGACTTGTTAAACTAAACTACTAGACCAACTTAGTTTTAACCATGTGCGCAGCAGCACACTAGCCTAGAGGCAGATAGACTAAGTAGGCCCATGTAAGTAGGAATGAGTCTCCAAAACTGGCTTTAGATGTGCATGAGACTGTGTCATCTATTTGTGTCACTAATGCTCTGCCATTGTGTTTTTTTATACAGATGATGCTGAGGAACCGTTATGATTTCCTGCCGTGCGACTTCGAGAAGAGGACGTTGGCACTGGCAGTGGTGGAGGCAATTGCCAGGAATACTGGAACCACCTATACCTTCACCCAGATCGCCCAACACTGGTCGGATTTGAAGAGGAGGCATAGGCCCCGGGTGAGGCGGTACTTTGCAAAGCACTTTCCAGGTAAGTCTTGGTACATGACATGCAATAAACACACTGCCCTTGCCTGGGCCTGTGTTTATGATTGTGTTTATATTGCAGCGCATGAATGGAATTTGCGTTTCCGCCCCACCCGGACCAGAACCCGAAGCCCAGTGTTGGGAGGTACTGGGGAAAGTATAGGTGGTGCCACGCTATCGCCAACGCCCACCCCCTCCTCTGCCAGTGCGTATGAGGAGCCGCTGGACCTCACTATACGGGGGGGGGGGAGTCGCACGGCAGGGAGTTAAACCAGCCACAGCTCCAACCTGACTCCGGTAAGACTCTCAAACCTACATATGTCCGGATACATGCAATAAAGGCATATACTAATGTGCACTATTGTTATTTTTACATGATGACGTCGCAGGACCATCCCAAAGGAGAGTGGAGGAAGCAGCCCAACCTCAAGAGGTGCCTGGGGAAGGTGAGTGATTTGATGCATAGAAGCCTAACCTAATCTGACATTCAGGAGGCACAAAGAGTCAATAATATCCTTGTGTTTTGGATCCCAACAGCTTCACACCAGGACGAGATGGTGGACCCTGGGAGGAGGCTGCGCCCCAGACGCACTGTTGGCCCAAAGCCTTGTAAGTTTTTTCAATATATCATACATGTAGTTTAAACTCCGGCCCAAAACAACAAAAACATGGTCCAAGACACATTAATGTAATAACTTAGGGAAAAATTAACCCTAAAAATGGACCAAACCAAAACCCCTAGATAAGCAAAATACTTACAAGGCAAAACTGATGATGTTTTTCATTCACAGATCAAAGACAAGGGCCCAAATGAATAAAAAGAAGAGCCTCCTGGGTGGATGACGCCAATGTTTTTTAACCAAAAAAGTTTTAAAAATTTTACAAACCTTTAAGTAAAAAAAAAAAATAAAAAATGTGTGGTGTGTTCTCTTTCCAGGCACTGTACGTTCTCACAACATAACCATACAGTTACATGTCCCAAAAGGTAAGTATATGGGACAAGGAATAGGAAGAAGAAAAAGAAGAAGAAGGAGAAGAGATTCAGGTAAGCATTAAACACAGGGAAGAAGAAGAAAAAGAAGAAGAAGGAGAGGAGATTCAGGTAAGCATTAAACACAAGGAAGAAGAAGAAAAAGAAGAAGGAGAAGAGATTCAGGTAAGCATTAAACACAGGGAAGAAGAAGAAAAAGAAGAAGGAGAAGAGATTCAGGTAAGCATTAAACACAGGGAAGAAGAAAAAGAAGAAGAAGAGATTCAGGTAAGCATTAAACACAGCGAAAAAGAAGAAAAAGAAGAAGGAGAAGAGATTCAGGTAAGCATTAAACACAGGGAAGAAGAAAAAGAAGAAGAAGGAGAAGAGATTCAGGTAAGCATTAAACACAGGGAAGAAGAAGAAAAAGAAGAAGGAGAAGAGATTCAGGTAAGCATTAAACACAGGGAAGAAGAAGAAGAAGGAGAACAGATTAAGGTAAACATTAAACACAGGGAGGAGGAGGAAGAAGAAGAAGGATATTATTTGAAGGTAAGTTTTGGTGTGGCTAAAAGTGTCAGTTTGTTGTATGGTGAAAGCTTGAGGGAGGACTAGGGATGTGCGCTTGCGTGGACCCAGATTGACAACAGGAAAACCATGGAAATGTAAGTATACACAGAAAAACAATCGGAATCAGGGTGAAAACGGAAACAGATGGCAAGAAGCTACGTTTGGAAACGCAAGAAAAAGGACCAAAAAACGGATCGTCCTTGTGAACGGCAACGGAACCCACGACCACACGGAAAGCACCTGTGAGGGGAAAAAACACTTCCTGATTGAAGACACATACACGGATCAGTAACGGAGCTCTCCCGACGGCGGCTCTGAATCACATTTGAACCCCAAGACAAATGTAAGCAAAACGGGCCATAGGAAAAACGGAACAAAATAAGGTCAGATCGGGGGAGGCTTTGCATCAGGCAAAATGACCTTAAAACATATGCCTGACACTGATCCTGCGTGTAAGGTATGCAGGGGAAGCCAGATAAAGCTATTGTACCAATAATGGCTTTAACAGGGAAACATATATTATTCATAAATGTAGCTTTATATAAAAATATGCCAAAGATAGCCACCAATGATAAGCTTAGTATGCTTTTGAAGAAAGAAACACAATTAAAATTTGAAATAGCATAGAATAGAAACAGAAGACTCAAATCATCTCTGTCTCTTTTCATAAGTAATAGAATAGAAGTGGGATAGACTTGGTCCAGCAGCACTGGGGTTAATGAGAAATAGAAGTGGCAGTGCGGATGGGTAATTTATACACATGGGAAGGTATATATGAGAGAGAATGCAGCACATGGTCAGAGTGAGTGAGGAAGCACACTTATAAGTGAACAACAGCATACCTTCCAACTTCCCCCACCCCTTCAAGCACAGTGCATGTGTGTGTAATGGGGATAACTGTTCAAATCAGGATTCTATGCAATACCTGTGGTCAAAAAAGCAAAGATAGACAAGAACTGACAACAATACTCCAAAAGGGTGGTAGGGATAATGTCAGATGCAGGGAAGAGGTACACCCAGGAAGGTCTGCCCAGATACAACAATGCACAGGCTTTGTAATCCTCATGTACAATCTGCCTTTATTGTAGAATAATAGACATGTCAACCCAACATCTCAAATCCAACTTCCTCAGGAGGGTCTGCACAGCGCAATAAATGCCTGTCTAAGAAAATCTCAGTGGTCACTGGTGGTCATGTGCACCACTGGAACAGTAAGTAGGAAGGGAACATGGAGGAGGTGAGGCGTCAGAGATGTACAAAAAAGCTGCTAACATCCTTGTGTAATATATAACCATAGTAAGGGGAGGAATCAAGAACACAGCTAAAAGCTTTTGTTTGGATTGTTTAAACCACTGTAGTAAATACACATTTATACAAACAGGAGACTTTGAGGCTGATTTACTACTAGCACCACATATCGCCATGTGAGCATCTGTATAGCGGCGCTTAGAGCGATCTGCTAGTAGACACTGTAAGTGGGTGTCAGGTGCTGTAACCTAGCGTAGAGGTCATTGAAATGTATGGGAGAGCGACAGGTAGCGACAGGTGTTACCTGGAGCTCTGGGAGCTAGAGCACCGGCGCTATACGCTGAGCTACCTGTAATGATGAATCGTACGCTACATGGCGCTGTTAGAGTTGCTCACCAGAATTGCCTTCATAAATGTGGTATTGGGTACAGCGCCCAGCGTTCACCAGACGCTGCCTGCCGCTAACCGTTGATGAATAAACCCCATTGATTTTCTCTTAGAGAAACTGTACCTAGATGATTCTTTCCGAACATCAGATTTGGGGGCAGTTATGGCGTATAGGTAAAGAAACGATCCTGTGACCAAAGTGCTCTTGAGCAAGGGACCTAACTTCACAACTGTTCCCCAGGCACCATAATTAGGACAGGCCTCCGCTCTGAGCATGTGTACACTCAATGCTTGTGTTTTTCACATTGCACGGATGGGTTAAACACGGAGGAATAATTCCTACGTGTGCCCTTGCATACAATGGCATTATATTCATTCCTCAAAAAAAAAAAAAAAAAGAAAACAAAAACAGGACTCGTTCCTGTTGAATGTTGTTTCTGCTTTGTATAGTTGAAAACATTGTACAGTATGGCACCAATCTCTAAGTAAGTGTTAGAGTGTAGAGTGGATTGAAAAAGCAAAAAACATTATAGAATTGCAAAAGCAATCAAAACAGAAGCACAAAACTCACCACCTAGTACAGCCCTTGACCCCAAAGTCCTGATACATGATGTCAAAACTGCCATCTGTGAGAAAATAATATGCTGAATAGAATTTATTTCGTTTTTTTCTTACCTTTTAAAGCCACTAGGAACTAGTGGCCTAACTGAAAGGACAAGCTGGCTGCAACAAGTAACCAGACTCTTTATTCCTTTTTATGTCAGGCTTCCATTATCATTTTCAATCAATGGTATTTGCAATCAGTCCTTCACTGCTTGGTTTTCAATGCAGCAACACAACAGGCCTAAACAACTTGTACTGCTAAGGTAGTCATGCATTATTCATACATACAATGCCCTCCACTAGTATATTTTTGGTCAGGAGGACTCCAGCAATAGACAGTACAATAAATTAATAGGAAATTGATGGAGATTTGTGCAGAGCTAAGTTCACGCTTTCCGAAAATCCATTTTGTACGTCGGAAAAAAAAAATTCTGACATGTACAGCAAAAATTATTTCACATCCAGGGACAGCATTAATCCTCTTAAAATTAGAGAATTTACTGTTTCATTTAAATAGCTACACATATAAATATGAAAAGAATGGCAAACTGAGCAGCAAAGGCTATTTTAATAGCCTGTACTCACACTTACAGTATGCTGTCTGTGCAATAAAACTGCTATACTGAAAATTACCGACCAACAATTACTCAAAATCAATGGAATCGTTAATGTCTACTAGCTTCCTGAGCGGTGAAGGAGCTTTGGTAACAGACATCATAAAGCAGTCAGTGACTGTGCTCTTAAGTGCAAACTATAAAGCTGACGCCGCTGCCTTTTGTCTGGTAGGCTTAGGGGACCATATCCATCAGCATTATGGGAAAGACATATTTGTAGAATAATTGTGGGATAACGTTTTGTCTGCCTCTTGCTATATCTTTCGTCAATACAGCGGTAAAAATAAACAGGTTTATAAAGGATTCTTAAGAGCACAAGACAGCGTAAAATATAAGGTGCCTATTATTAGGGCTATTCTAAAGGCCTTTAAATTGCTTTTATAAAAAATAAATAACAAATGTGAATAAATCATCCATAAAAATGTTTTAGAATTGTATGGCTGTAAAAACTGAACTGACCGTGCAATGATCAAAAGTGTTTTTTCTTTTTATCATATGAACGTGTATCTTAAGGCCCTGGACTACTTATATTTGCAGATGTACATATGCTGTAATGTCTGGTAACATGGGAGCCTGTCTGTAAAGCTGAATTTATTGGATGACACTAAGTAAGGACATGGTTTTATTGTGCGCAAATATATTAGGGCAATGGGGTGTTTTTACAAAAACACAGACAAATATATTTTACCATGCTGCTAAAGAGACTAAACAGAAGCTGCAGCCTCCCTAACATGTAAATAGCTGTACTCGCCAAGGGGACCAAAAGGATTACACCAACATTTTGAAGCGATTCCACCCAGGGTATGCCCAGTGGCAGTGACCTAACCAGGGTTTGTGTGGGCTTCAGTGTATAGGATTCTGCTACCGATTGGTTAACCATTCCCTCATGCTTCACAACTTGCAAGACAGTTTGTAGATACAATATTTTCTCTTGTAAGTACGCTTTAGCATGTTCCCATTTTTTCATGTGGTTATACTTATTGTAGGTTTTATCTTTGTCAATTTATTTATATATTTATTGTGCAGGTACAAGTTATAATATTGCTTCGTATAGGGGTATAATTACAGCTCCTTTTAGACTTATTTGCTTATCTATATAAATGGGTTTGGGTTTGGTTCCTCCCTGGTAGGAGGGAACCAAATGTGCCTATTTGCCCTAATGAAGGTCCAGAAGGATTTTGTATAAGGTTATTCCTTTTTTTATTTTGTGCAGAAAAGTGTAGAGAAAAGCAATAGGTAATCAAACAATACAACATTTAGCTTTCTAACTTCTTATCTCGTGCTTGAATTTGTATTTACAGTGCTCATGAAGGTAAAAAAAAATAGAATAAGTAAGTAGTCCAAGTTTTTTGCCCAAAGAGCTGGACAAATGGTGTGCCCTTCCTTCCTTAGAGTTTCTGGGGAAGGTGCTCTCAGTTGTAGCAAGTGAGTAGTTGGGGGTCAATGCCTCCGTTTGTAGTAAGTGGGATTTAGTCCCTTGTTTGTAGCAAGTTTTTCCAGTTGCAGACGCGTTTCGCTCTTGGAGCTTCCTCAGTGTGTAGTTTGCTGGTAAGGGTACATGTGGGTACATGTGGGTACATGCGGCATTTTACTTCCTCAGTGCATAATTTTCTAGTAAGGATACATGTGGGATAGGTGAATATATTGTTTCTTAAAGTACAAGTTGTATTCCACGTAAAAACAGGAAGGTTACTCACTGTGCAGTTGCTTAGCCGGACCTGCTAACCTGAGTAGTCCCTCTGTGCTCCCAGCGATATCATTCAACCTGTGGGGGGGGAGGAGGGGGGGGGAGGAGGCCCAATTAGTGTGTGTATATTAGGTACTAATATATTAATTACTATGGCCTAGGTAAGGTTATTATACAAATAGGAATGTGTTAATAAGGATGGCCTATTACCTATATATTATAGCCTAAATGGAGGTACCTTTAAGTAGATTGTTCCGCTGGGCGGGCTGTCCGGTGCCTCTCAGATAAGTCCTGGGGCTGTCATCCGGAAGTTAGTGATGCTGGGCAGGGCGCTGTTTAATAGTTCTGTGTGGCCGCATACATTAGCTGCAGGTACGTGTGCCTGCCAGCTCAGGTTCGCCCTTTTAAATGTGTAAAAAGGGCGCCTCCGTTCGGTCTGCTCGGGTGGGCGGGATTAGTGAAACGCCCTCTGATTGGTTCGTTGGTGAGACGTGAGTATGCGTCTCGTGTTCTTCTGTCCTGAGCAGTAAAATGTCCGTCTAGCGAGGGGGGGAAAAACTTTACTCAGTTATGTGCATTGTGCGCTTTGTATGCAGCGTATTACGCAATTTAAACTATGTATGTATGTCAGACAGCCGCCATTTTGGTGTAGTCCTGAAGTTTACTGTTTGGCTGCGCCATTTTGGCGAGGTCGGTAGAAGCGTTCCGACGCCATTTTGGCGTGGATCGCGTTATGCGGCCGCCATCTTGGGGTAGATTAAGGGTGTAGCTGACGCCATTTTGGCTTATATTAGGTGTACCATCCACCATTTTGGGGTGGATTTCGGTAGCGAAATAGTACTAACACAGTTAGGGTTTGCCCTAATTGCTTATCATTGTGGGCAGGTATGCTGGCCTGTATGGTTTAGGGAAAATGAGCAGTGAAAAGTTGTCTATGCCTGATAGGTTGGCCTGGGTAGTGTGGTGCTGTATGTAATGGGCAGAGACAGGTGGCTACTGGTTAGCAGGTTCCAGCTTACATATATTCATACAGCTCATGAAGCAAATATTGAGATGTTTAATAAAATTACATCAAATACATACTGGGGATTTGTGTCTGTCCTTTCTCACATTTATGTCCTCGGTATATTTTATTTTGATTTCTGGACTGTTGCTGTACATTTTCTTATTCAATGTGGTGGAGTGTGTACGAGTAGAGAGGGGGGGGGGCTCCCCCCCACAGGTTGAATGATATCCCTGGGAGCACAGAGGGACTACTCAGGTTAGCAGGTCCGGCTAAGCAACTGCACAGTGAGTAACCTTCCTGTTTTTACGTGGAATACAACTTGTACTTTAAGAAACAATATATTCACCTATCCCACATGTATCCTTACTAGAAAATTATGCACTGAGGAAGTAAAATGCCACATGTACCCACATGTACCCACATGTACCCTTACCAGCAAACTACGCACTGAGGAAGCTCCAAGAGCGAAACGCGTCTGCAACTGGAAAAACTTGCTACAAACAAGGGACTAAATCCCACTTGCTACAAACGGAGGCATTGACCGCCAACTACTCACTTGCAACAACTGAGAGCACCTTCCCCAGAAACTCTAAGGAAGGAAGGGCACACCAGTGCCCACCATTTGCTCAGCTCTTTGGGCAAAAAACTTGGACTACTTACTTATTCTATTTTTTTTTTACCTTCATGAGCACTGTAAATACAAATTCAAGCACGAGATAAGAAGTTAGAAATCTAAATGTTGTATTGTTTGATGACCTATTGCTTTTCTCTACACTTTTTTGCACAAAATAAAAAAAAAAGGAATAACCTTATACAAAATCCTTCTGGACCTTCATTAGGGCAAATAGGCGCATTTGGTTCCCTCCTACCAGGGAGGAACCAAACCCAAACATTTATTAGATTTTCTGACTTAGGTCAGGAGCGCCTATACCCCGGCACAAGACCCTCCAAACCATCCCCCAAAGTATACCCAAGGAAATCCCTACTTTCCTCCCAACACACCCCCCAACAAGTATCCATATAGTTATTGTGGCACAATATAATATTTATTTGATGTTCAGTATAGGTTAATGAAATTCCTTTATGAGTTCTTTTTATGTTATATATTACATGATATATATATATATATTATATATGATCAGAAATAATGTTATATATGTCTGTTTAATGCTGGCGCATTTTGTGGGGGGGGGGGGTTGTTTTTTAATTACCATTTTATTATTAGTAGTATATTTATTCATTATTATAGTTAGATAACTAAAATCAGGGGCATAATAACCATGGTTGCTCCTTGAGACTGTGGTCCTCATGCCACTGGAACTAAGTGCTTTTAATCTCCCCTCCCAGGGGGAGCCCTGCAGCTCTGTGAGAAGGAGAGAGAGGCTCAGCTCTCTTATCTAGTGAGGAGGAGGATGGGCAGGTGCGGAGGGAGTGATAGCTGTACATACAAGAGGCCCCAGCATGCAGTATACGTGGCTCAAGCGAAGTGACACAGATTCCAGGTGACATGGTAGTTCCGTCACAGCCTGACATATAGTGCTGCTTGGTTCCCGGGGACATGTCACAGTTCGGAGGCCTCCTAGCTGTTCACACATTACTGTGCCCCCAATGTTGCTTTGGAACTGAACAGTTGGGTTCTGGTGGGGGGAGGGCAGTGGGTGTTTTGCTACACTGACTATTAGTGGGTTCTGGGGGAAGGGGAGTTCTGCTATACTACATATTATGGACATGACCGGATTAAATGTGGTGGAGGCCCCTGGGCACAAAATCTAGTGGAGGCCCCAGATACAGTATTTTTTCCATTAAAATAATAGTCCAACCAAGTAACTGATTGGTGGTTGCCTGGCACCCACCTACTTACTGGAACATCAAATTGAGTCCCTTGTGCCACCCTTGTGCGGGTGCTTGCTCCTTTCAAAATCCTGCTTTGCCATTCTGAGCAGGGGGTGTATGCACCCAGCTGGTCCAGCATAAAACAACTCCCCGCACTGAGCTGCCAGCGGCTGTGCTTGGTGGCTTATGTGCAGTGAGTGGTTGCCGATTGCCAGCTTTGCATCCACCCATCACTGTAGGGTTGTTGATGGCGGCTTTGCTGCTCTAGACTCTTCGTTCTGCCTTGTGGTGGCTTTGTTGCCAACCCCATGGCCTGTCAGACCAAAGACTGAAAAGTGCCCTGGACCAGACCATAACCCAAAGGTTGGTGGAGGCCCCGTTTGCAGGGCAAGTGGTGAAGGCCCTGGGATGTGCGACACTTGTGCTCTCCTCATAATCTGCCCCTGATTATGGGTCTCTAGAAGGAGGGGGGGGGGGCTCTGCTACTGCCTATTATTTGAGCTCCGGGGGGGTATGCCAAACTGGCTGTAATTGGGTTCTGGGGAAAAGGTGGTTCAGCCACACTGCGTATTATTAGGCTCTTTCGTGGAGGGGAGTTCTGTGGCCCATAGGATGCCCACTACCTACAGTGTTCTACTTTAAGATATCTTGTCCCTAGTGTTCATTCAGTAAAGTTTCATTTATTTATTTAAACTCAAGACCGTGTCAGTAAGTAAAAAAGCACAAATGTGTTTAATATGTAGGGTGGCCACCCCTTTTCCCCAATATTTCTCTTCATATTGGCTGCTTCTGTCTAGTTAATTGCAAACTGGATAGACTATACTAAAAAAGATTCTCCATGGAGATCGTTGAACTTTAAATATTCCCCATGCATCAGTTATTAGCACACATTCACCATTTTCAGTTAAGTTAATTTAACATATGTAAGTTAAAAACCACATATGGCATAATAAGCACTACATAGTCAAAAGTGCGTGGACACGGGAAACCCACACCATGATGTGCTTATATTTACATGTGAAGTTAAATTCTATAACTAAAAATACACGGAGCACAAATGAAAATAATTCTTAAAAATGGTGTGTGACTATATCTCCACCATTAAATTGTGTTTATCCATTCTTTAATCAGTATAGGCAACTAGATACAGACGGTACTGTGATTTAGCCCTCGGATTCCTCAATGGCTACTCCACATATGGTTACAATAATTGAAGTGCCCCACATATAAGGCTGCAAATCAGTAAATGCCATAATGTAATATACCATGATAAAAATGTATAAATGAAACACTTACAAGAGTAAAAAATTACTAGCTTGTCTTATAGAACACACAGGTGATACACAGCTTATATGCCTATATCCTCCTGCTCCCACATATGTCAGCCATACATATCTGATTCTGGTTTAAGACTCTTCTCACTATTCAAATGTATTTATTTCCTACTCTGTGTTTTGATTGTTGATATTAAGATGTAAATGTTTGTATATACAGTAGCATTCCATTTAATGTTTTGATAATAATTTTATGTAGAAAATCTAGGAGTGGAAATGAATGATTTTTATTCATTTAGAGTTTCCCCTACCTGAAATCACGGGTGATCCCACGAAGGACACCCCCCCCCCCCCAACCAGCCAGGTTAGGGATCCAGAAATGTCCCTTGGGAAGTGTAAAAAGGCTGGAAGTGTAAAAAGGATGTTGAGCTGTGAGTTGAGCAATGAGTGTGGGAGGGAAGGTTAAGTGGAGGGTGAAGAAGCAGAAGTTGGGCCGTGGGTGGTGATGTTTAAATTCAGTGCTCTGCCTCTTACTATGAATGAACACAATGATGCCACCATTGCTACTCCCCACTCTCTGCCTCGCCCTAGTGTAGCATGCAGTCCCCTGCCAAAAAGCATGCAGAGCAGGAACAGCCGAGAACTGCACCGCCAACATCATTATCATTTTTATTCAAAGATACGAGCCGGGACATTTTTAGGCATTCCAAACGTGCAGGTGCACAGCTCTTACTTTTGATAAAAATTGCTGCAGAAAGCCATCGGGTACTAAGCTGGCTTTGCTCCAGAAATCATCCTTGCAGTGCTGCTGGTCACAGCTAGTTGAGTCCAGGGCTATTAGTGAAGGGGAGGGCCAGAGGAGAAGTGCTGAGCCTGATCTTGAGTAGCACCCAACCCTTTTCCCATAATACAGCTGAATATACCCATGCCTGGGCTAGATGAATATAGCTGGCTCTAGGGGGAGGAGTTGATGAGCTATTCAGCAGGGGTTATCCCACCACTGCCCAGCACATCATCCTGCTAGTTACTTGTGAATAGAGAGCCATTGTAAAATGTGTCGAAACCTAAACAGGCACTCTTACTACCCTGCAGCCCCACTATTAGATGTGCCCCCCTACTGCTTTAAAGTTGACCTATCACCAGGATTTTTAATATCTTGGAGATAGGTCCTAGTCTCTGGGGCATCCCAATTTGAGATAAACCTACCTTCCCAACAGTCCCACGCTGCATTTGCAGATTGTCCAATCAGTGCTTTATGCTGTGCACATTAATGAACAACATAAAATGCTGTTTTGGAGAGAGTGTTGGTATAGGAGAAAGGGAGCAGCAGCCTAGCTGAATATCCAAGGTTGGGAGCGCACCCAGCTGCAAGGGGATGCATTGTTTAGACTCCAGGGTTGGCATACAAGCTGATACAAGCTGATCTGCATTGTGACTTTTGTGTGATTTTTTGTGACAGAAATAGCAGGAAACTTGGGGTGTTCCAGTTAAAGAGTTGGGGAGCACGGCTTATCCAGTCATGGTAGAAAGCTTGTGCTTTATTCCCTTTAAAGTGTCAGTTACTAGATATATTGATATACAGGGGGCAATGTGTAAAAATTTGCAACAAATTGCTAGGTTCATTTAACAATAACATTGATGACACATCTTACAGCAATTTGTTAATCTGTCACAATTTACGTGTCTGAAATGTTATCCCCCTGAAAAAACACAAGTAGTTTGTACTAAGCAGAGTGGCATATGCTTTGAAGGTTTACAAGACTGGGAGGTGGGTGTCTTAACCCAGGTTTCTTGTGCAGGGGGGCATCCCGATCACCAGTGACCAGGGACGAATTATGAGGGGGGAGCAAGGGGCGCGAGCCCGGGGCATCCACCACTTACCCTGCACAGAGGGCCTCCACCAAATCTGCAGCCAAAGCCACCACAGTGCAGGGCGGAGAGTCTAGAGCAGCAAAGCTACTGTCAGCAATGCTACAGTGATGGGTGCGTGCACAGTTGTCACTGCACATAAGCCACCAAGCACAGCTCAGTGCAGGGAACTGTTTTCTGCTGGACCAGCTGGGCGACTACACTACCCCCCCGCCCAGAATGGCAAAGCAGGAGTTCCCGAGCAGCACGCACCCGCACAAGGGTGGCACAAGGGACTCCATCTGATACCCCAGTAAGTAGGCAGGTGCCAGACAACCACCAGTCAGTTACTTGGCTGGACTAATATTTTAAAGGAAAAAAAAATGCTGTATCTTGGGCCTCCACCAGATTTTGTGCCCAGGAGCCTCCACCTTAATCCGGCCCTGCCAGTGACCCCATGTGTATTAACCCCTGGTAAACAGAGAATTCTTTCCTATCTCCTCGGTGCCCCAAGCATTGTCATTGGCCGCTGCAGTCACGTGGTTACCAGTACCTGGGGCGTTCAGACCATGTCACTGCAGTGACCATGTGGTTTAAAATGTAAAAGATTATAGGCCTATCAGAAAAGGTGAGTTTTGGGGACACTTTTGAAGGTTTGGCATTTTTCCGCTGGGGAATTCTCTGGGCCCCTCCAACAGGACTACCGACACATGGGGACTCAGCAAAGTGTAGAACAGAGATGAAGGGTCAGTGCAGACCTAAGCAAAGAGAAGGTGTGCAGTGTGGGAGCAGATCAGAATTTGGGAAGCAGGGCAGAGATGAGTGTGCCTCGGGAAACAGGTCAACGATAGGGGGCTGATGGCAAAGAAAAGCAGACGATCCAGTGACAGTAGTGCAGGCCAGTGAGGAACAGAGGACACAGCAGAGAAGACAACAGCAGCTGAGGTGACTCAGACAGCAGAGACAGCAATGAAGATGAGGCCCCACATTTAGTGGCAGACTTTTGGTCACACTGGCCCAGTATAGCGCATCAAAGCCACAATATATATATATATATATATATATATATATATATATATATATATATATATATTTATTTAGCTATTTAGTAAAGAAATTCCATCATGTCTGGTAGCAACGGTGTGCATGTAATCTGACCAAGGAGTAAGAGAAGAAAACAAGAAGACGGGTCAGGTAAGCACTGTCTGTTTATTTATTTTGCATGTGCTTTAACTGACATCAGTCAGCAGTGATATTTGATGGAGGTACATTTAAACAATAAGATTCTTTCTTAGGAGTTCACTGCCACCCGATCTACTATGACATCCACATCTAACCCCATGAGAATTTCCTTTTCCGTTCCCATCAACATAAATTGCTCCAAATATCCTTGTGATAGGGTACTCCTCAGCCGGGTTTTTACCATTTGGAATTTGGAGAAACTTCTTTTCAGGCAACCTGCATTATTGACAAAGTTAAAAGGAATTTGTAAGCCAGCCCAATCAAATGATATGCATCTGTATACAAGTTATATATTTGCCGAATCTGATAACAACAGATTTTTACATGCTTTGCTTGTAGTGGTCATCTCAAACTTTCCAGGCAAGTGTCAATCTCTTCCTCAACTCTCTCAGCTTGCTGTTCCAGATCTACATGGCATTTGTACTCCTCTAGTGTGGATGTTTTCAGCTTGTCCCAGTTGTCCGTTAGGCTTCTTAACTCTGTTAGTTAGAAGTTAGTTAGTTAGACTGTCTTCATTTGTTTTTTCCCATTGCTTCATCCATTTGTATGATTCCTAAAGAAACACAGCAACATTATTTAGAATACTAAATAGGTTAACACTGGCTATCAAAGCCTGTGTAGAGTCTGTAAGCACTAGATTCAATACGTGAGCAAAATACCACACATGGATATGATTCGGAGACTGTGATACCATCTATGAAGAGAAACCAGAGTGTGCTCCCTTCATACTTGCAGCAAGTACTAACTTCTCTATGTCAATGTTGTAAAACCTAAGTACTTTTAAAAGAACAAGATGCGATGCCTCTCTACTTGTAGATTCACAGTCAACCATTGCCAATAGCATTTCATGAATGCAGTTTGTGATGTAACACACAATGACAGAACGCTGAGATATCTTGCGTTGTACCTATCTGTATGGAAAATATTTCTGCCTCTTTCACATCAGCTACAATATTTTCTTGAATGAGTTTTACTTTTACTTGAATGATGTTGTTTTCAATAGAAAAGTCATTAAGGAACCCCTTCCTTTTGCCTTTCTGGAGAACTGAGTGGCATTTTGCTTTTTCCTTTTTGTATACAGTGCAGGCCATGATCTTTGAGGCACGCGTCATATTTACTAGTAGTAGCAGAAGTAGCAGAACAAGTTCCAAAAAGTTCCCATGATCAGCAGTCATATCCTCTAATGAGAAAGCAGATACAAGTTGTTTTCTCCTATACATTTCATTTCTTTTCCCAAACAGCCTCACAATATCTATGACTCGATATAACACATCTCTGTTATACCTGATTGCTGTTATCATGTAGACATCTGGTTAGTATAAAGTAAAATTCTCAAGGTCCAAAGATCTTTCGCTAATAATATATGCTTCTGCACAAGCTGCATGCATGTTGCTTTCAATACGTTGATGAATATGTCTCTGTAATCCAATCCTTCAATAAATGCGCTACTTTCATTAAATTTAGAAAAAGCCAGAGAAACTAAATAAAAGAGAGTTTGTTGGAATATGTCAGACACCTGCGGTTTGTTTTATACTTCCCAAAAAAAGATTTTTTTCAGTATATTATCTGAGACATCTTGTTGTGGCTGATAATTAAAAATGGGGCCAGTTTACTGGGATGTGATGGCCGTGCAAAATAGTCAAAGTTTGCACCATCCTCAGGCTCTTTCCCAGTTTCACCTCTTTGACCTCCATCTTCTGAAGAACTCAGAATCTGAAAATCATCTACAGACATTAATTCACTTGTTGGTTTAGTAGTGTCCAAGTGTTTGACACTGGCTGCACTTGATGGGGTTTCTTGCTACATTTTACTTGGTTCCCATTCAATCTGTGAAGTTAATGGTGCTGACTGTGGACAACTTGGATCATGAAACATAGTAATTATCTGGAATTATTCTGCATGAGCTTGTAGATTCTGCTTGTTTTTGTCTTTTCGATTTTCTGCTCCACCCTTCTCTTTTTAAGCCCCTTTTTGCACTCCTCTGACTGTGAGTATTCATGTTCTTTAGGGTTTCTTATATCCTCGTTATCTATTTTGTAGTGTAAGGCTTTTCTAGGTTTCATCAAGATGTTTAAAGTTAACCAGAAGCCTAAAAAACACAAAAGTAGATTTTCCTTCCTGCAGCAGCCTTCATACAGCATAACTAATATGTTCTATAGCAGGGGTACTCAAATGGCGGACCGCGGTCCGAATCCGGACCGCAGACGCCATTTGTCCGGACCGCTGCCCAGGGCTGGTGTAGTGTCCCGGCTGCTGCTGGCTCCACGGTGGAGCGGTGTGCCCGGGTAATTTGCTGTGCGGCAGCATCAGAAGTTCCGGCCAGCAGAGGTGCATTGTGGAGGCAGAGGGAGGCCCAATCACGGCTGGGCCAATGATGGAGGAGTGGGCGGGGCATAATTACGCTGTGGCCGGGCAGCGGGCTTTTGCTGAAGATAGGATGGCTCATGGCTGGAAAGGAAGGAGGACAATAAGGTAAAGGCTCCCGCTGCCCGCAGCGCTGTCACTAGCCCGGCGGGACTTTTATTTATTCATGTCAGGCTGTCCGGGAGCTGATTGACCTCTGCCTCCCCCCTCCCCTCCCCTGACTGTCAGTTCCACATGACTGCACAGGGGAGGGGGCTTGCAGAGTGAGGCTGTTCTCGCGTCCCCCTCTCCTCCCCCACACTGCGATCATCAGTGTAATGGACTGGCAGGACACAACAATAAAGGAGAGAAAAGGTCCCAGTGTCCCACCCGTGATGAATTAGCTGTGGCCAGTCTGCCTCATTCACTTCTATGCTGTGTTTCCTTTCCATTCTCTGTCTTTTTCTCCCTCTCTCACTTCTTTATCACTGTCCTTTTTCTTTCTCCCTTACATCCCCATCTCTATCTCTCTCTTTCTCCCTGCTTTCCTTTTTTGTCCTCTCTTGCTGCTTTTATTTGTCCATTCCTTCCTTCTTTTTCTCTTCCTCTATCTTTCTCCCTCCGCACCTTTCTCACTGTGTTCTCTTTCTTTTTTTCTCCCTTCTTCCCTGTCTCTCTCTTTCTCTCTCTCCACCACGCTTTATTCTACCTCTTTCTCAACTTTCATTCTCTCTTTATCTTTTGTGCTCTTTCCTTCATCCTTTCCCTCACTCCTTCCTTTCACCCTTCCCTCTCTCCCCTCCTTCCTGCATTTCCTCTCTCTTTTTTCTTCCCCCACTCCTCCCTTCCCCCTCTCGTTTCCTTACCTTTTCTTTCCTCGTTACATTCTTCCCTTTCCACCTCACTCTTTCTTTCTCCCTCACTCCAATACTGCCTTCTTCCTTCCTTTTGTTCTTTCACTCCCCTTCCTCTTTCTTATTCCCTGTTCTGGCTCTTCTCTCTCTCCCTTTCTTCAGTTCTCACTTCCTTGCCTTCCCTCCCTGTTTCTTTTCTTACTCCATTCCTCCTCCCCCTGGCCCGGGGTGAGGAGGCCATTACCCGGGACCAGTTCATCGAGATGCTGGAGAACCGGGCCAGTGGCCGAGAAAGTGCAAGGAGGTGAGAATCCTGTCCCCCATTTACTTCCTGCTTCTGTCATTTACTTCCTGCTTCTTGTAGAGTGCAAGCTCTTCAGCTAACAGCTGACATGCACTCTTACTTACACCCCCCCCCCCGGACCTTCATCCCACGGCAGACCCTGGTAAGTGGACCTCCACTGAAAGTAGTTGAGTACCCCTGTTCTATAGTTTACTAAAAGTATACCTTATTGCTCTCATGTATGTACTGCTGACAGCTTTTTCTATTGGTATGTTCCTTCACAGGAATCGAACTGTTACAGGAAATATGCAAAATGTAATTAACTATTTTCAAATTAAAGAACATGATATTATCAGCTGTCATCATTGAAATCTACAATTCTGATTACCATTAATGTGTACATACTACTTTTTGCAAGCAGAGGTTTCACTACATATTTTATCAAGCAGGAGTAAGAAAATTGCATTCATTCCAAGGGCCTTATGCTTTGGCGCGCCGGCATCTATTTATATTTTGGCGCTGTTATTTTTACAGAATGGAGCTGCAAGCTACAATGCCTGTTGTTATGTAATCCGCTTAGATTGGGGCACTAGGTATTGACTGGCCTGTGTCAGTGCCTGTTGGACCCTTATGGCGATTAGAACAGCGCCAGTGAGCGCTGTACCACCAACTTGTAGGCACTGAACTCCATATTGATTAACTTTTGTCACACTGAAAAGATTGGTTCTGTATGTAACAGGCTCTGGTCAGCGTTTCATCATTACAAAAACGATTTTACAAGAAAATAATACAATTATATTTGGTGACATCTAGTTCTTGCATTTACATTATAGCCAGGTCACTAAAGCAAGTTCTGTACAAATGTGTTTAATATTAATTAGAAACATGAAACACTTCAGTACATTTCTGCACACAGTTGTCTATGGGATCTAAACCTATAGTGCCACTATAAGCTGGCACAGATTTGAGAAGAGCACTGGTCCCCACAAATTTTATGTCACCGGTGATAAATATAAATTAGATGCAAGCTGGCGGACATATAAGCTGTGACTGTTTTTTTTGTTTGTTAAATAGGGCACTGAGTGACACTGAGGCTAAATATTGGCACTGAGTGGCAATGCCTGGCACTGAAGCTTGAATAATGAGTCTCCAAGTATCAATACAAAGGAACACATGGTGATAATCACAGCCTACTTATCCAAGAAAGCCTCTTCTAAGAATGCTTCCATGCATTAATAGAGAATTTCAAAAGTTTTTAGGTTTGTTTCCCAGCCTCAACTGTGGTCTAGTGCTGCATAGTACTTTGTAAGTCTCATATGTACAAATATGCAAGAGGCTGTTTTCAAAGTGTAGTGGCAGTTGTCCAGCACTTTCAGTTAAAACTCCAGATTTTATTGATATCCATTAAAATCATCAAGACTCGGTCAGATAAGTCACAGGCATTAAAGGTGCTTGCTGCGCATTTCTAGGGCACATCCCCTTAATCATCAAATGTTTTCAAAGGGTAAATTTGCTAGTACTTCTGCTATTGTGACTCTTAGCTACTACCAACTGTAGCAGGCAGCTGCGCGATGGTGGCCCTGCTCTCCTGTGATGTGCACGTCACCGTTGTCCAATGACAGAGGAGCGCTTGCATGCCGGAAGGGGATGTAAATACCGCCCTCTGACTATCGCAAGTAGAACCTGGAACTAAGACAGGAACAAAGACCCTTTTTTTTACTGGGGAGGCATCCCACATAGGCATATCCTCTGGCATTTCACTTAATCCAGGAAAGGATTACCAAAAGGACCTGCATCGGTCCTGAAAAAATGCAGCAGGGACTGTGTCTATCCTCAATGTCTGTCCTTAATTCCATGCAGTAGTCTGTGCCATGCGGGACATAAAACTGCTGTTACCTGTGGCAGAGCCAAAGCTGGCAGCACTTTGCTGTCAAATAAAACTGGAAAGTGCCTTTAATCAACAGTGTGGGGTATACCTTGCACTGCATACTAACTGAGGAACCTAAATGCTCCTTCCACAATCCTTCACATTCGTAGCTAAATCACTCAAATCAGCCCCGACCACCTGTTTGTTTTGTAGGTAGATTCACAGCCCTAAACAAGCCCACCCTGCAAGCCTAATGAAGCAAGGCATTTTTTGTTTCAGATGCAAATTTTTGCAGTGGTGTCAGCACAGTTCAAGTCCCATAGATTCTATGTGCCTGTCATTTTCCCCAGTTTATAGTGAAAAGAAAAACTCACCTCTGTCCAGGACCCAATGCCGGGGGTCTCCTCCTCCCCCCCCCCCCGGGAGGCCTCCAATCCTGAATCCATCTTAAGCAGGGTGAGAACACTAATTTTCTGCCCCACCTGCCGGCTTCTGACCGCAGCAGGGAGGAGCCTTTTACACCAGTGAGTGAGTTTAATCAACTCACTCCGCTGACCATCGGAATAAAAGGCCCCCATGCAGCAAGAAAGGTAGATGGAAGCCAGGAACGGGAGAGGGGACATTGATCTTCTGCCCTACTCGCGCCGCTCACTTCCAGCTGACAGAAGCAATGATCGGACAGCAGGGGACATCACTCGGAGATGGAAGGTAGTAAGTAATTAAAAAAAAGCCTTTTTAATGTGTGTGATTTTTTTACACTTAGCACTAAACTGTACCAGCTCACAGGGTAGGAGGTATCGGCAAGTCACCTGCCATTGTGCACATTGTAGTTGTATTTTATTTCAGTTTGGGACTCCTGGGCAGGAATGGGTGTCTACGATACATATGTGGTAACATATAAAAACCTACATTAAAAAAATATGCTACATTATTTAAAAAATATACATTTTTATGTTTTTTCCACATAATTCACTCATTTTTCACAAAATTTTGAGAAAGCCCTGAAAAAAAATGCAAACCAGATATTTCATGTAAAAGCCCAAACTGAAATAAGCACGAGAGAGTGACAAAATCTCTAGGTAGGCTGGCAGTTAAAGAAGCTTCAGAGGCCCTGGAGTATAAAAGATTCAAGGGCCATTTGAAGCCCACTTTCTGCATTCTCATTTGGGGTGCCTTGCTATGTGAAACCCTTGGATTGCCATTAAAACTAACCTGACAGCTGATCCAATAGTCACATTCTTTGTTCCAGCCATCAAAAGGGCCAGCCGCGTGATCACCAGCAGACAATTGTTGGGCCTGCCTTTCAGCCAAGGATTGCGGTAAGGATTTGTGGGTGTCGATGCAGGGGCCGGGCATGCTCCAGCAATCTGGGTGCCCCCCGAGCTTGTCACATTGCGGTTCAGGCCCACCCCATGCACAGGTTCTCCTTGAGTGGATGGAGCCAAGCACCCCACTGGTCACATCCCTGCTAGCCACTAGATGGTGCCTAAAGGTATAGAGCATTGTGGCCATGACCCTTGCATGTGCCATTGCATTGGTGGCCATGTCCATTTTATCAGGGATCTCTGGGTTTTTTGCAAAGATTGCCCAAGTGATTGGCAAAAAGGTGGCTCTGGTCACCAGTCAAGCCAAACCCAGGGAGAACTTCTTTCCATTCAGCACCCCCAAAAAGAAAAATAATGAGCAGCTTAGTGTGTGAATACAGCATGTGAAACCTCCCCCCGTTTCCACTTGCCTTTTCCCAGAGCCCTCGGTGTCCCAGCTGCATCCTCACTCACCTGTAGATGTAGCATGTACACGTTCCAGGCCACGGGCATGGCAATAGCCAATCTAAAAGATTCCAGAACTGGCTGCTGCACGGTGGGGATCCTATGCCAGATGCCCTGCTGTGTGAAACCGTGCATGTCCCATGGGAGTGGTGAAAGTTGAGTGGAAGTTGGTCTTTCACATGGGACCAATCACCAGGCTAGTGGAAATCCTGGTGATTAGTCCACTCTAAACACGATCATCGGTCAAAATTCAGCTCCCCGATTCGTCACCAGAGGCCACATGGGTGGGGGTCACATACTTTGTTCCAGCCATGAAACCACGTAACCCCTGGCAGACAATTGTGGGTTAACCAATTTACTTCCTTGTATTACCAGGGCATAAGACCAGATATATATTGTCCAAGACTACCTTCCTAACTGGGAGGTTGGTGGTTTCTCTGTAGTATATTTGACTTAACGATTAGGCTTTAATGAGCTAAGGAACTAGAGGTCATGGAATGGGGAAGCCTGTCTGAAAAATCTTTTACCTTGCCTAAGTGGATCCCTCCAAAAATGGCATTTAATCCCTGCCGGAATTGTTAAGATGTTTCCTGCGACCTCTCCTTCCTCAGAGTTTGCAGTGAGCCTGGTGATATGTTCCATATCAAATGGTGGGCCCCAGGCACCAAGCCACCATAAGGGAAATACAAGTCCAAGGCTAATATAGCACTTCTGGATTTCCTGGGGTGTTCTATGGTTTTGTTGTTTATTTAGTAAATTTCTCATTTGGTAAATAGCTAAAAAAGCTCACAATTTACAACAATCCAATACAAGAATGGTCTTGTATTATCTCTATAAAGCTGAAGGGTGGACCCAAGGAGTGATTCCTCTGGTGTGCCCAAGGTGCTCGAGTTTAACATTGGATGTGTTCTGACTCCCTAACAGTCCATTATAATATTTTAAATGAAGACCTACCCAAACTTATCGTATATATAAAAATTTGACCTAATGAATCAACTGAATTAAAAATCAAACCTAAGACTGCCACTATACGTATAGGGGAACACTCGCCTCCCCTTCCCATCTTCTTTTTTCTTTTCTTATTTACCCTCTCCTTTCTCTTCTTCTTATCCTCCTTCATTTTAACCTCTGCTTTACACTTCCAATTTGGGTTTTTCATCCATGCTTTTCTCTATAGCCTGTTGCTATAAAAAATGTAATATGAATATTGAGTAGGCTAACAAGTCTGTTTACTCTCTATTCATAAAAAGTTGGCTTATGATGATACTTTGCAATGAATGAGGAAATACACCTCCTCGATTGCAACTCTGGCTACCCCCCCCCCCCAGACGCACATCGCTACTACTGGCTGAGGAACAAGAACCGAACAACGCCCCCCTCTGTATTGATGACTTTAATGGCATTGTCAGAGAGTCATGAGCTGGGAGTGAGAGGTGCATGCAGCTTTTCCTCCTGTCCACCATCTGCCACCTCTACAGCCTGCCCTCCCTCCCACCAACTGGAGTCCATACAACCCACCCTCTCACCGACCAAAGCTGTGCAGCCCATTCTCCCTCCCGCTTACTGCAGCCTGTGCAGCCACTCTTCCCTGCTGGTGACCAGAGCCCATACAGTTTGCCCACCCTCCCGCCGACTGGCACCCATGCAGACCTCCCACCCGCCACTGACCGGAACCATGAAGGTCACCCTCCCTAACACAGACCGGAGCCATGCAGCCTGCTCTCCCACCTGCCGTCCAGAGCCCGTGCAGCCCTTCCTCCCTCCCACCTGCTGGAGTCCGGGGTGTGTGCATATGTTTGGAAGTGCGCATGCAGGTTCGGCCAGGGGTGCGCACAGGTGTGCCTGGAGGTGTGAAGTGTGTGTGTGCGCATGTGTGCCTGTGGTTGCACACATGCGCATGTGGGAGTGCATGCATGTGCATATGTGGGAGTGTGCGAATGTGCATCTGTTTGTGCGCTCATGTGCAAGCGGCGGTGCTCGCATGCATTTCCGGGACGTCATGTATTTGTACGCTGGGGTGTGTGCAAGAACCTACGGGTGTACGCGCATGTGCATCTGGGAGCGCACACATGCCCCTGCGAGAGTGTGTCCATGTACATGTGGGAGTGCATGCATGTGCATGTATGCGCATGTGTATATGGAGGTGTGTGCTCAAGTGCTACTGGGAGTGTTGGTCTAGGCATTCAGTGTCACCCAGGGAGAGAGGGAAGGAGCACAGCCATGGTTTAGAGAATGCCTGTGTGCGAAAAAGGATCTCAGGCAGACCCCATCCATTATGCTAATTATTATGCAGCATCACAGCCCACTTGTTTCAGAAGAGAAATCATATGGTGAAACTGTAAACCTTTATATCTCAGCCATTTCTTCTTCAATTTAAAAATGTAAAACAATTTAGGACAGTGCCAAATGTGGAACGACACAATTGTCTAACAATTGCCTTTGCCTGAAATATCACTTCACAAGGCTGAGACATCTGTGTTGTCTGCACTACCTGGCCATCCACTGTGGTTGTATTAATTTATTAACTAATTATTTAAATTTTTCTTTTACTTATTTAGCAGCATGGTATAATTTGGCTACACTTTCCAGCATATATTTCTGTTACATTTTTATATAAACCTATCATTAAAGCAAGGTCATTTCAGCATTGTGCCCCTGAGTGTATAGAATAGAATCTTTCATTTATGGCTCCAGTAATAATGGTACGCAGCCCATGTTGTGAAGAAAGGGGCAGTAATTGGAAGAGACAGCTTCCTCTGGTTCAGCTGGTGCCCTGTAATGAGTGGAGGGTATCTGGTGGGCAGCAAGGGCAGGGGAACAGGTGTGTGTCCCCGTCAGAAACACCTGCCCACCATTGCGGCTAATTAATTGCGCTGCCAGGCTCTAGGCAGGAGGGAGCACCTGGCCTCATTCATCTTAATTAGCTATACACATATATATATCGGATTTCAATCGCTGGCCTTACATATGCCAACATGCAATAGTGGCTCCAAGCAGCAAAATAACACTCATCAAGACTTTGCAATTACTAAATAAAAAAGGTATTTTAGTCTGCACATATTTTTAATAAGTACTGTTGATACTGTATAGTAGGTAATATCAAATAATATGTATTATTTTAAGCAGATGCTATGTATGTGTATTGACTAAGTTCTGAAAAAGAAATACTGCTGCAATTCAATGATTGTCTATTCTTTATACATGTAGATACTGATTTATCCAATTAAAAAAAAAAAAAAACTTGAATCACCGTATTTGTCATCCTCGTATCTCTTTGGTATTCCATGGACTACATTTTTCATGGTGTTAGGCTTATCCAGGTATTGTGACCTTCTTCTGAAGATGTGGTCTCTTTGTTGCTGTTAGATGTTTGTCTCTCCTCAGGAGCAGCTTCTTGTTGCAGCAGGTACATCCTCTTTCTAGGCTGTTCCTTCAGTACAGTCCTCCACACTCAAGAGTGCTGGTTGATTTGTTTCTAACCAGAAAGCAGGTGGCATCTGCTCAAGTTATATTTACTAACACACTCCATATTGAATCTGGCCCATCCCTCCCATGGATGTCTACTACGGTTGGGGAAAAAATAGATGGGGCCCCTCATTTCTATACTGACTGCTCATCTAAATAGACATATTAAAAGGCGCATATGGTCCATCACCTATACATCTGTGCAGCACATGGCACCAGATCTGGCTTCTCAATACTTGAAGTCATGTTTCAGTGATAACAGATTTAATGCTGCAGGTAAGTGAAAACTTTCAAAGGGGACCTCCAGACAAAATTTATAAGGGGCATTAGTTGGCATGTTTGTTAACAAAATAAAACAAATTCAGGCTTTTGTATTTACCTGTCAAAGACTATCTTGGATTACATGCACAGGAGCTTTTACAGATGTGCATGTGCTAAGGTGCCATTTACTACTTCCCCTCTGCAACTGTAAGGGGAAAAACTGCTCCAATATAATGGCTTGTCTTCTAAAATAGATCATACTCGAATGGCTTCTTGCTATTGCAATTCTTCTGATGTGTATGGATAATTTGACTGATTTTAGAGTGGTTATTGCTACCATTTCCAACAGTGTAGCTCAGAGGATAGACAGTTAGAGGTGAGCAGGTTTCCCTGTACAAATTGAATGGTACAATCAAAAACCTGTCAACCTCAATTTTTCTTCCTCAGTAAAGTAATGTAAAACAACAGGCATAGGAGGGATTTTTTTCATGTAGATTATATAATTCATTCTTTATCTTGACAGAGATAGAGCTCCTTTAAAAAAATTATTTGCTTGCCTTTTTACGGTTAGTTCTGCCATTGGATTTTTAGTTTCCCCAGAGTTTAGGTTTAATAAATAATCCACATCAAACACAGATACTGTATAACAAATAAATATTCAGAAGTTTTCCTAAAGTATGCCAATCATTTTGTTCTTTAGTCTTGGCAGCAACATAAAAAAGTTTATTCTAACCCTTTTCCCCCTAGAGCTCCACTGTGTGGCTCTGTTGTTCCTCCGCAGCAGTATCATGGAGCCCCGGCACCTTCATACTTACAGATGGTAAAGAAAAGCGATTCCATCCCCCAGCACTGGAGGCCTCACACAGTGGCTTTTATCATGCTTTGTTTCAATACCTAATATGCCCTCTTCTTTCACTGCAATAGAGGGAACATACCCTGATGAGTTCAACATGCCTTACTCGACATGGCCGACAGAACGAGGACAAAATCACTCGTTCTTCCAAGTCAGAAAATCTGAAGGCCCCCAGAGCTGCACGGATGAGCTGCAAGGGACAAAAGATGAGTATAGACTTTAAAACGCAAATTATATTTTAATTATCTATTTAAAAAAAAGGGATTTGGTTTTAATGATCCCTTTTAAAACACAAAGGATGGAGTTAATAACTGTATGAAGGTTAGTTTTCAGAAATGCAATGTTGAGGAGACCCCTGTCAGGTTTAATGAAGAGGGACAAAGATTAAAGGACAAACGTATTTTCATCAGATTTTCTAAAAACATATACATATTATAAAATGGATAATGCAGCAATTATACATTTATGTTTTAAAGAAAAGTCACATTTTCCTTCTTTTTTTTTTCCCTTTTTTTTACCACCAGCAAAGGCCCAATGTATTTTTTTCATTCAGTGTTTTATTCACTGCTGCGGGCAGCATAACAGTGGCAATTGGCATTCTGACTTACAATAAATTCTTAATATCCTCAAGGCATGGAATTGTCTGTGTAATGTAGCCACACCCACATTTTCTGTCTTAGGCTCAATAATTTATTGAACAGTCAAATGTGAAATGCTTTTAGGGCTTTTTAATTAGCTGTACCTGTTTTCCTTATTACGTTTCTGGACCTGAAAGTTAACTTACAACTTAAAATATTAACCACCATCAGCCTTGGAAATGGCAAGCACATCACAATAACGTTTCACTGAACTGCAACTTACAGTAGAGATTTAATAGGGAATGAACATCAGGTACATGTATTTCTCCCTATGTACAGTGCTATAGAACAAATTATTTAATACATTTCTGGGTAGGTGTAGGCCACTGCACCATATTTGGGGAGAGGGGTGCTGGGAAAGTGTCTTTAAACAACATTTTATAAGTAATATTCACTTCTAGCTACCAGCATATACATTCCGGTAAATGTACTCTTCACACAGATGGGAAGTTTCCTATTCTAAATAGGGAATATTATTCCAGTAACTGATAATAGGTAACATTAACAATCAAATAAGAAATCACCACTTCACCTTTACAGTAGAAATCTAATTAAAAAAATCTGATTAAACATCAGAAAATATTATTATAACTATGGCTCAATATATGGGCTTTATGTTAACCACAGGGGGCACTTTACAGCACACAGCTCATTTCCTGATTGGTATTGGTGCAAAATACCAGTGCTCCTTAGAAAGCATTGTATCTATTTCAATAATCAATGGTGCAATTTGATCTTTTTTGCAGGAGACACATCATTGCCTTGTTATACGTGACTTTATACATCATGTCTTGATGACATTCATGGATAGACACCCATGACAACCAAACAAGAAGTAAGGCTAATTCTCCCCAATGAAGCAAATGCTTCCCCCAGCAACTCGGATTCCATTAAAACATTTTTCTTCAAATATAAAGGTTTTGCTTTGGAGTTCAGCTTTAAATATGTTGCATAATGTCCGCTTGGACAATCTCTTTACACTTTTTAAAGAGTTGGTGGTCAATTCAACAGTATCATAACTCTTCTCAAAGTTGCTCAGACTATCTATTGTAAAGCAATAGGCTCTAAACAACAGTGGATTTATGGTATTGGCCTAGGTGAAGACATTTGCTCTCTGTCTTTAGTATTTTCCCTTGTAGCAGTATAAAAAGTGTTTGTAGCAGTATAACAAAAGCTCCTTCCTTTTATGCAGATCCAAATGGTTCAAAGTGACTTTGACATTTTGGAATAAAAGCTGTGACTGTGTAATAAAGCATAGATATCGCTAAGCACTTTTCAGCACTCCACCGAGGCCAAGGTGCTCTGTTAATTATGGTTATTCGGAGTAAGACTTTTTAGAAGAAAATAAATGTGATCTAACACATCTTGAGGTACACAGGTTTTTATCCAACAGATTGCTATGCAGAGACAATAATAAAATACAGCATAGCATTCGTTTAATTATAAAGACAAAAAAGCAAGTTTACAGCTTATCTTAGGTTAACGTGAATAACGTCTTATACATAATCAGAAAATTACCCCCCCCCCCCACCTCCCTACAAACGTGCTGACACCTCAATTAATGCTGAATTATGTTACAGGAAATGCTGGAAGCGGCTGAAGTGGGGGGGAATTATTCCAGGCCCTCCCCTGAAGCTGGAGGAGCCGGGGGGGGGGGGGGATTGGAGCCCCTCGAATGAGGAGGAGACCTGGCCAGATTGATTAAGGGGCTAGGTGAGTAACTTTTTATTTTTGGGACGTCAGCAGGGTGGAAAGCCAGGCATGGAAAATTTACATGGCTAGCATTTATCCGTAGGAGAGGCAGCCACATAAATTTTACCAGGCTGGTGGAGAATAAGGGTTTGTTGTCCCAGTGGCAGTCAGGAATGGCTGCATGACAGAAGAGAATCTAGGACCTGCCATTGCCTCCGACTATGGACACCTACTATATATTAGCTTCCTAAAAGTCATAAAGGATTAACCAACCCCCTGGAAGACCAATAGAGGGTTGGGTCGATTACCTGTCGGCTCGGTGAATATATTGACAATTTTCTACAGCCATGTGTGACTAATGTACCTGATTATTTGAAAATTTGACACAGGTTCGATCTATAGGGGTCTTTAAAAGTGGCTGACTCCATCTTTTTAGTAAAAGCAGATGTCACATCGTTGTACACCGTATTCCCCACTGTGGGTGTAAGCAGTTCGTTTTTTTCTAACAGAAAAAAGCATTTCAAAGTTACCATTAACAAAGATTCATTTTATTTTGGATTGTTTGGTTTTTTGAAACATAATTATTTTTGGTTTGGAGATAAATATTATTTACAGAGAACTAGTTTTGCCATGGGGGCAAAATTTTCCCCCAGTATGGCAAATCTTTGGGTTGGTGGGAACATTTTATTTATACAGATGATTGGTCATATTTAGGTATTTGGAAAAGGTACATTGATGATGTTTTTTGTGTGAGAGGGACCTTATGAAGAATTGGAGAGTTTAATTTATTTGATTAATTCCAACACATTTAATTTAAAGTCCACGGCAGAAATTAGTACTGACAGTATACATTTTTTTAGATCTGAATATGAAGAAAGAAGGTCAGAACCTTATACTGTAACTTCTACCTACTTTAAATCCACTGACCGCAACGTGTTTGTCATCACCCCACTTGCTTAAGATTTATACCCAGAGAGCAATTTACCTGGTTAAGGCGTAATTGCATGACAGATACTACATTTAAAGAACAGGCTTGTATTATGGAAATAAGATTGAAAATACAAGCTTTCAAAGAAATTCAAGCTTCTTCTTCAGGCATACATGTTTATATGTATAAGTGAGGAATATCTAGTCCTGTTTCTGTTGATTCATTTCGATATATATTTACTGTGTATGTGATTGTAATGGCTATCTTTAACCTTTCTCTATCTACATGGCCTATTGGTGCTAAACATATTACATTGCTATTATATCATGCTTAGAATAAATACACGTTTTTTATAATTATAGTGGAGGAAATTCAATATTTTTTTTATATATTTTCAATTGACGTCAATTGAAATCAAAAAATATTTTAGGTAAATGGATATAAGAATAGCTGCCCTGAAGATCAAACATGATAAGACTAACTGCTATAAAGCAGGTTAAGATTACAATAAAAAATATTGCCGCCTTAAGACTTAATGCTGGACCCATATACAGATTCATGCTTCTTTAATTCTTGAGGCTTACCTTGACCAATAGCAAGGAAGTGCATTTTATTTACATGTCTACCTGTCACCGGGTCAGTGGTGGTGAGAGTTTTTCCTTTCCCCTGTCTCGAATGGCCATAGAGACAGAGGTGATATAGAGGATGCCAGCCTGCAGGCTATATGCATTTCTAAGCACTGTACAAGGCTAAAAGTTTTTCTTCCCTTTTATGATATATATGATAATTATATATTATTTTATGATATATAAGATAATTATAATTATATATTTTGATAATATAAATCACATGAAAGCAGTATTTTTGTGTGAAGTATTACTGGAGGCTTTTAATATTGGTATGGAAATGCGGATCTTTTACTAATATTATGAGCGAAATGGAGTGTTGAGACCTGCTTTAATTATCAGAAGTGTGGTGATTAGCTCTGGTAGACAGCAGGATAGAGGCTCAGAGGCGAAAGTTCAACTTAAAGTCCGTGCTTATTCACACAAAAATCCATAAAACCGAATGTCCTTTTTGGTTACATCACCTTTTCAGGAAAATGTAGCAGAAGTAAATCAGACAGGCAACAGCGTTTTTAGTCCTTGGGCAAACTTGCTACTTTGCAGCCGAATCCGCCTCTGGTCCACATGAAACAGCCTGCACAGGAGTTTTCAGCCAGGCTTCACAAGTGAGCTCCAGTCACCGACAGTGCACAGCTGACTCCCCAGGCTATTTATGCGGCCTGTAAAACCCGGACCTGGGTAGGGGATGGAGTCCCACCCTGCTCTACTCCATCCCAGTAAAACCGTCCCGAGTTAGCCTTTCGGCTATACTAACACTTCAGCACCAGACTACCATTAGCAGCTGATGTTGGGAAACAAAATACATGGTTTTACTGCAGCAAGGCCAGGTACCTTGGTACCACATACCTTCCGTCAATGACGGCCCCTTGCACCTTACCACATACCCCCCCTCCCCTTTGTTCAACCCTGAGGGGGTGGACACATGACAATGTGCCTGGGATAGAGCATCCGCATTACCCAACAACCGTCCCGCTCTGTGCTCTATCGAGAACTTGAAATTCTGTAAGGACAGGAACCACCGGGTGACCCTGGCATTCCTGTCCTTAGCCTGGCACATCCACTTGAGGGGAGTAATCAAGCAAAACCTTCTCCCCAACAAGTAGTAGCGAAGAGACTCAAGGGCCCACTTAACGGCCAGGCACTCTCTCTCCACTATACTATACCGGTATCTGCAGGTGTTGGCTTGCGACTCACGTAGACAACGGGGTGCTCCTCCCCGTTGACTTCCTGAGATAGTACCGCACCGAGGCCTACCTCGGAGGCATCGGCCTGCACTATAAACTCCCTCTTAAAGCCGGGTGTCACCAACACCGGAGACCCACACAGGGCAGACTTCAAAGCGGAGACCGCTTTTTCGGCCTGTTAACTCCATTTCACCATAACAGACTTGCGTCCCTTTAACAGGTCTGTCAATGGTGCCGCTACGGTGGCAAAATTGGGAATGAACCTCGTGTAATACCCCACCAACCCCAGAAATGACTTCACTTGGCGGTTAAAGTTAGGACGTGGCCAGCTACGCATGGCTTCTATTTTGTTAACCTGGGGCTTGATCACTCCTCGCCCAATCACATAGCCCAGGTATTTAGTCTTTTCTAAGCCTAAGGCACATTTTTTTGGGTTTGCCGTCAAACCAGCCTTCCTGAGGGAATCCACTACTGCTTGGACTTTGGGCAGGTGACGTTCCCAATCCGTACTATGGATGATGATATCGTCCAGATATGCCGAAGCATACCGACGATGTGGCCTGAGGACAATATACATTAATCTTTGGAAAGTAGCGGCAGCGCCATGTAAACCAAAGGGTAATATCTTATACTGGAACAGCCCCTCAGGTGTGATAAAGGCTGTTTTCCCCTTGGCAGCCTCAGTAAAGTGTACTTGCCAGTACCCTTTTGTGAGGTCCAAAACAGAAAAATACCGGGCTTTGTCTAGCTTTTCAATAAGCTTGTCTACTCGGGGCATAGGGTAGGCATCAAACTTAGACACCTCGTTAAGTTTGCAGAAGTCACTACAGAACCGCAACGTACCATCGGACTTGGGAATCAAGACTATTGGGCTGGCCCACTCCCTCTTTGACTCTTCAATCACATCTAATCTGAGCATTTGCTGTACTTCTTCCACAATAGCTTGTCGCCGGGACTCAGGTACTCGGTAGGGCTTCAACCGGATCTTGGCCTGCGGTTCCGCGACAACGTCATGTTGGATGACAGAAGTGCACCCAGGGAGATCTGAAAGCACATCCGTGTTTCTGCTAATAAACTCCCTGGCTTCCTGGGTCTGTTTAGAGGAAAGGTTGTCGCCAGCTTTCACCTCCACAACCGCTTCTCTAACAACAGACTGAGGGACAGGAAGCTCCACCCCTAATATACCTGGTCGGGGACTGTCACCCACAGGGGTCTCCCTGTCTTTCCACAGCTTCAGCAGGTTTACATGGTACATCTGCTCTGGCTTTCTCCGCCCGGGCTGATGTACCTTGTAAGTCATTTCCCCAACTTTCCCACGCACCTCATAGGGACCCTTCCACCTAGCCAGGAATTTACTATCCACTGTTGGCACCAGAACCAAAACTCTGTCACCTGGGTTAAAGTTCCATGCTTTAGCCTGCTGGTTATAAACCCAACTTTGTGCCCGCTGTGCTGCCTCCATATGTTCCCTCACCAGTGGCAAAATGGTCTCTATCCGTTCCTGTAACTGAGTAACATACTCTACCACACTTTTGTGGGGTGTGGGTTGCTGTTCCCAAGCTTCCTTGGCTATATCCAACAGGCCTCGTGGATGCCGACCGTATAAGAGCTCGAAGGGCGAGAACCCAGTAGAGGCCTGGGACACCTCTCGAACTGCGAACATCAGATAGGGCAGAAGCATGTCCCAATTCTTCCCATCCTTGGCAACCACCCACTTTAACATGGTTTTTAAAGCTTGGTTAAATCTTTCTACCAGGCCGTCCGTTTGCGGGTGGTAAACGGATGTCCGCAATTGTTTCACCTGCAACAACTTACAGAGCTCCTTCATTACCTTGGACATAAAAGGGGTTAATATAGAAATAACTGCCCCTCCAACCTATATAAACACGGGGCGCCCGGCTAACCTCTACTCATAAATGACAACCCACACAAATTCCAACGACTGGTTAAATGCTGGGCTGGCCAATAACATACTGACATATATAGCTAAAAGACTCAGTTTTAATAGTAGAAAAATGGCACACAATGCATATGACAAACAAAACTTAGTAACACACACTAATTTAAAATCGCAATTGCGCAGAAACACATATACATATGAATGGAGGCCCCTGCCAGGCCGACCTGGACTCCACACTCTCACCAGCAAGCACTCAGCTCACACCAAAAAATGCTGGCCAGCATATAATACAGGGACAAAAAAATCTATCCTCTATAGGAGCAAAGAGTTTGGCGCATATCGAGGTCATAGACACCGGGAAGCCAGGCTTATAATACTGTCCACCAGATGCATGTTGTAAATATTTATGACAGGATATTATGCTGGTTAAATAGAGGCTCAAAACATGGAGCACTTAAAAGGCAGTCTTTATGATACTGTCCAACATGTGTAAGTTGTAAATCTTTGTGGCAGAATATTATACTGCGACTTGCTCCGTAAACTTCAGGATATCCGCATTGATGCCAATTGCCTGCTGGTGAGCGTCGATGTTGAAAGTTTATACACCTCCATCCCTCATTCAATAGGCCTGCAGGCTGTGGAGGACATGCTGCAGGAACTGGGACCAGGCGATGCAGCATACAATGAATTCCTTGTTGAGATGCTGGAATTTGTATTATCAAACAATTTTTTTCGCTTCAATGGAGTGTTCTACCATCAGATCCGCGGGACTGCCATGGGGGCGGCGTGTGCTCCATCCTACGCCTGCCTACACCTCGGGCGGTGGGAGAGCGCCGAGGTGTTTGGGCGGGCGGGGTTTCGGGCACACGCTGCCCTCTGGCTAAGGTACATCGATGATGTCCTCTTGCTGTGGAAGGGCACTAGGGCCCAATTAGATGAGTTTATTGACTCTCTTAACCACAATGATCGCAATATAAAACTTACTTATAAAGTGAGCCCTGAAAAGATTTTTTGGATTTCTACTATTAAAACTGAGTCTTTTGGCTATATATGTCAGTATGTTATTGGCCAGCCCAGCATTTAACCAGTCGTTGGAATTTGTGTGGGTTGTAACATAAAAGGGATTCCTTGATTGGTCAGGACCTCTTTAGGCAGGCCTACTCGGGAAAACATTTCCGTAAGCTCCTTAGCAATGAGTTTGGCTGAGGTGTGTTGTAGGGGCATTGTCTCGGGATACCGCGTGGCATAGTCCAAGACTACCAGAATATGTTGCCCTCTAGCGGATTTTGGCACTGGACCCACCAGATCCATAGCAATCCGCTCAAAGGGCACCTCAATAACTAGGAGGGGAACTAGGGGACTACAATAACGAGGCTGGGGGCTGGTTATCTGACATGTTGGGCAGGACTCACAATATCTCTCCACCTCCTTGTACACACTGGGCCAGCAGAATCATTGTAAAATTCGGTCCAGAGTTTTCTGCTGGCCTAGGTGTCCCCCCAGAACATGTTGGTGGGCCAAATCCAACCCAAGCTTGCGATGAAGATTGGGTACCACCAATTGTTCCACAACCTCTTCACGTACTTTGTTTACCCGGTACAGCATATCCTGGTGAACCACAAAGTGTGGAAACTGTAACTCAGCCCCCGGCTGTTGTGGTTCACCTTCCACCTCAAGTACATTCTCCCAGGCCCGAGATAGAGTCGGGTCCTGGTGTTCTGCTGTACCAAAACTTCCTGTGGAGACATGGAGATCTGCCAACTCTGGACCTGTTGACAAATCTTCCACATCTCCAACCATAACACTCAGTGGGGTTGACCGTAGTGGCGATCACCCCTACCGTTGTCCCTTCCGACCCCGGTTCCCAGGGTTCCGGGGTCACCCCTGAGTAGGGCCAGTCTATTGGGGACACACCCGCCTCGCGGGTTTCCGGAACTCCTAGCTTGGTCCATAGTGACATGAACCCCGGAAAGTCTCTCCCAAGAATAAGTTCGTACGGGAGTTTAGCGGCGACAGCTACTTCGTGGATCCAGCTGCCGGAGACGGTGGTTAGAGACACTTGTGCTGTGGCATAGTCCCTCAAGTCCCCGTGTATGCACAAGACCCCGGTTTTCCGCCCCATGTATTCATTGGGCAGTACCATGGCGGGTCTCACCAGGGTAGCCATACTCCCCGAGTCCAAAAGGGCCACCACCAGGGTATCCCCCACCTTCACCTGACAGAGGTGACTTTGCCCCACAACCTCAGGGACACCGGCAGCACACAGCCTCCTGGCATACATTGAAGGGCGGTAACCAAAGTTCACGTCCATGGGCTCCCCCTGGTGGGGACAGTTGGCTCTGATATGTCCCGGCTCCTTACACCCCCAACACAACACCGGGGCAGGGACTTTGGGGGGTAGGTCCTGAGGGAGTTTAGGGGACACCACCCTCCTGGGCTGAATCCTTCCCCGTAGAACCCCTTTGCAAGTTCCTGGTGGCCTCCTATCGCTCCACTAGGTCCACCATCTCTAGAGCGTTGCCGGGGGATACCTGGCCAACCCAGTGCTGGAGAGGGTGCGGTAAAGCCCTCCAGAACATGTCCGCCAGCAAGTGGTCCAACATGGCAGTGGGGCTTAAAGTGGACCAACACCCAGGATTTTGACTATCCTGGGTTTTGGTCCACTTCGGCGGGGCACCCCGATCGGGGGTGCCCCGCTGTGTGAAACCCCCCAGAAAGCCCCAAAATCTTACCTGTCCCCGTTCCCACGTGACTGGACGGTCCAATCCCCGCCAACGTCCAGGCGGGGATCAGGAACGTCCAAGCGGCTGCCGCCGCCGCCGCCTCCCTCGCGTCACTTTCGGCGCGCGCTCCCCCGCCGGCCATTCGCAGACGGCCGGCGCGGGCGCGAGCACGCCTACAGGGGCGCGAGGGAGGCGGCGGCGGCCGGCCGCCGCCGAAGATCAGGTAAGCGATTTGGGGTGTCTGGGGGGGTTTCACCCCGCGGGACATCCCGATCTCGGATGTCCCGCGGGGTGGGAGGTGATCGGCCCGGGAATCTTATAGATTTCCGGGCCGATCACCTCTCGGTGTTGGTCCACTTTAATATATCAGGTTGCAGCCATTTTTGCAGCAGGTGCAGTAGTTTATAATATTGGGGTCTGGCGGGCTCTGCCGACTGATAGCGCCACTGATGCACCCGCTGAGCCCGAACCCACACATTCACCCCCAGTCTGGCCAGTATCTCACCCTTCAGAGTCGGGTAGTCAGCAGCTTGGTCGTCTGGAAGATCAAACAACACCTGCTGGGGTCCAGATGCCAGAAATGGAGCGATTACGTCAGCCCACTGGTCACGAGGCAACTTCTCCCTTGCAGCCACCTTTTCAAACACCGCCAGGTAGGTTTCGACGTCATCCGACGGGGACATCTTTGTAAGCGCCAAGCGGACAGCTTTCCGGGCATCAGGGACACTTTTGGGTGTTCCTGCAGCTTGCAGCGCCATCACATGTTGTAACAGAAGCTGGTTGGTCTCCTGCTGCTGCTTGTTTGTCTCGCGCTGCTGCAGATTCGCCTCCATGAGTGCTTTTACGACAGCCTCCATTTTGTCTGCGGTCTCAGGTAACAGCTTGGCAGGCTTAATGTAGGACATGCACACAAAAAAAACTTTTCCGTCAGTTGCTTCTAGCAACGGCCTCACTGTGCCCCTCGCATCCTCCACTAATTGTGGTGATTAGCTCTTGTAGACAGCAGGAGAGAGGCTCAGAGGTGAAAGTTTAACTTAAAGTCCGTGTTTATTCACACAAAAATCCATAAAACCGAATGTCCTTTTTGGTTACATCACCTTTTCAGGATAATGCAGCAGAAGTAAATCAGACAGGCAACGGCGTTTTTAGTCCTTGGGCAAACTTGCTACTTTGCAGCCGAATCCGCCTCTGGTCCGCATGAAACAGCCTGCACAGGAGTTTTCAGCCAGGCACACAGAGTCTCACTTCACAAGTGAGCTCCAGTCACAGACAGTCCACAGCTGACTCCCCAGGCTATTTATGCGGCCTGTAAAACCCAGACCTGGGTAGGGGATGGAGTCCCACCCTGCTCTACTCTATCCCAGTAAAACCGTCCCGGGTTATCCTTTCGGCTATACTAACACTTCAGCACCAGACTGCCATTAGCAGCTGATGCTGGGAAACAAAATACACGGTTTTACTGCAGCAAGGCCAGGTACCTTGGTGCCACATACCTTCCGTCAATGATGGCACCTTGCACCTTACCACAGAAGATATTCATTACCCTGTACATGTTGGTATACATATAGGATTTACAGAATAAGGAAGAGGAAGCACTCTTGCTTATAGAAAGAACTGGTTGCTCTGTGCTATTTCACTCTTTCATTATGATTGAAGCAGAAACAGAACAATAGTCTGGTAGCACCTATATTAATGTGACCTTTTTATTGTGTTTTTCCATTTTAGAATTTTATGAGAGAACACGACTTCAAGCCCAACACTCCACTCTACACCAATAGGATGTTGGCAATGGAGGTGGCAGCACACCTGAATGCACAGAGGCCGACTGACTACACACCCAGATAATGCAGCATTGGTTGGACCTCAAAAGAAGGGGCAAACCCCAGGTGAGGCAATGTTTCTGCCAGAACTTCAGAGGTAAGTGGCTGGGCCAAAGGTAAGTTGCTCACTAACGCAGAGCTGTGTTACAGAATTGTGCTTCTCTTCTAGCGTCAGAGTCCTGGCAGAAAATCAAGCCCCCCTGGAGCAGAAGAATGGCTGTGCGGGTAAGGTGTCAACTCTGAAGATTGCCAATGACCCCATCCTCCTCTTCAGAATCCCCAAAAGCAGCCCAGGAACAATCCAAAGAGGCGGAGGCCCAGGTCTTGGGATTGGTCCAACAATCAGAGGTCAAGAACTGTACTCAGAAACTGGAATTTTGCAAACGGCAGTATTATTTAGAGCCAAGTTCTGAGAAAAGTTCATTGATGCGTAAGCGACTGTATTCACATTGCCTACGCATATGGTTTAGCCGACCATTGACAGTATTTTCTTTTGAGCTTGTCTCAGGGGCCAAGCTTTTACAGTAGCTCGGACGTATCTTGCTGTGGTGTCCATTGTTCTCGGTGCCTGTCCTTCTACATACTTACCTTCTACCCCCTGCTGGCATCTAGGGCATCCCATGTAGTCTGCCTTACCTTCTACATACTTACCTTCTCCCCCCTGCTGGCATCTAGGGCATCCCATGTAGTCTGTCTTACCTTTACTTACTTTTGTCCCTTGGTTGCCATGTCATCTGCTTCTACCCACTGTTACTCACTTACTTTATGTCATTGCATTTAATAAACACCACCTTGCAGCATTTAGTGTAAAAAAAAGTAAAATGTATGTATTTATGTAATTATTTTAATTTGTTACACATACACATAATATATTTAACTGTTTGCAATACTTGGGGGGACCAACATGGCACTTGCAAAGAGAAATACTTAAAAATTATCACTTGTTTTTACATGTGTGCCTCTACATGCATGCACATTTTTACATACTTACCCCACCTGTTGTTGGCATAGTTTTAGGTGGCCACCCTCCTCGGTGGCACCATCCCTTCTTCAGGGTCTGTATAGGGAAAGAACCTGAGGGGTTTGACCAGTGTTGCATTATTTGGGTGAATGTCTAAGGCAATAGCCTCGATTCAAAGACACATTCGTCTGGACTTCCGTAGCTGTCTGTGAAAGTTTTGGTGGGTGTTTGTCATTTTTTTTGCTTTTTTTCGTTCATTTTTCATTCGTACGAACGTTCGGGAATGCGCTTTCGATGAACGGAAGTAAATCGGAACATTTCCGTTAGTTCGGATCATTTTCCAAACAAAATCGGAAATTTTTCGTTCGTTCAGATAACTTCCGTTGTTGGGATGGGTTTCCGTTTCATTTCCGATCCACTTACGGGACCTTTGAGGGCTCGGATTGCTATTGTTGAACATGTTTTGCGGCTATGTGGAGTCTGCATGCCTTTAGCACCAAGGTATTGCATGTATCAGCATGGCCGAGGCCATAAATTGTCTAGCAATGCATAACTGAATCAATACATTTCATGTATGCCTTATAGATGCATTTTAATGCTGACCTTAATTAGTCCTTAGCATGTAAACATTTATTTTCCCACACATCCATATAATTGCTATATTTTTTTAGACTTATGTCCTTTGTGAATTATATTTGGATTGTTGAACTTGAATCTTAATTTGTTGTAGGAGTTATTGTTTTAGTCGGTTACCTTTGCTTTGTCTAATTATTTTATATTTGGTTGCAGGAACCGCAAGAGGTGCCACTCACACAACATACAAGCAGTGTTTGGTCCAGCTATGCGATTCCTCAGTGTTCTTGCAGGGCATCCAGGGTCGTCCCATGATGCTTATATATTGCAGAGCTCCGGCTTATTTCGCCAGTTTGAGTCAGGAGAATTATCTGGTGGATGGTTCCAGGGTAAGTTTGCTCACATTCCATCAATCCATTTTCACTGTATGGCAATGAATATAGTTGATGACTCATGTCTTAACCTATGGCTGTTTTTAGCCCTTGATGACATGTTAAACAATATTGTAGCTTAGAATGTGTATTTTATGTTAGTATTTTTAAATTCTTTCAGGAGATTCTGGATATCCACTCCTGCCCTTGCTCCTGATGCCCGTTCTTTGTCTGCAGAATGCGGGCCAGGGGTTCTCTAATCGGGCACTATGCAAAACCCGGGCCGTGGTGGCAAGGGCCCTCTGGCTTTTGAAGTCCAGACTTAGGTGTTCGGACCATACGGGGGGGGGGGGCACTGCAGTATGACCCCAACAAGGTTATACCAATATTTAAATTTACGTTTTTAACAGGGACCACACGTGCCAGAGTGGTACAACTGAGTGTCAGGGTCCTTCAGTTGGTGGGCGAGATGCAGGAGCTGCGCAACTCGTTGGGGACCACAGATGAAGAATAATGTTCTGTGGCCTGCCATTGCTATGTATTTTGTTTTTTATAGTTGTAAAAATGTGACATTTTCAAAATTTTTAAAATTTGTTACAGTGTCATTTCATTTACAAAATTAATTAACACAAAACTAATGGGCCCAGAAATATTTAAAGATGAATATTCACATGACCGCGAAGTGGTTTGGGTGAGCTTTAAGGGTCCAAAAGGGAAGATGGAGGATAGTGCTAAGTGATTTAGCTAAACATTTTAGTAGAAGTGAGGGTGGCAAATATAAAATGTAGGCGAGCACTTTAATGAGTTAAGTTTGTAGTGCACAGGCGCAAGATTGTAAGGGTTTCCGTCTGGACGAATATTTATTGAAAAAGGGAAACAGAATCTAACGGGAAACGTAAAGAATTCGTCTGAGGATACGATGGGAAAAGGGCAAAAACGAAAGCCTACGTTGTAACATGTGAAAATGAAACGGAAAAGTCACGCTGGAAAATGACATCCTCGTATTCGTAATCTGCCGTACGAATGGACGGAAACTTTACAGAAGGATTGCAATACATGCATAGAATCTCTCGTACACTCATACGAGAGCGGAAACATTTCACAAAAAAAACAGATCGGCACTAAAACGGAAGTTTTTTTTGTCTCTCTGAATCGAGCCTAATGTCTCCTCGCCACTCACATGGGCTGCAACTTCTGCAATGTCCTCTTTTCATGAATTTCTGAGCATTTGTAGTTTGTGTAATGCTTGTGTAGTGTTTGGCTTCACTGGCTTGACACCCACCTGAGTCTTGTGCCGTTTCTGTTTCGAGTGGCCCCATCGTCGCATACTCATCCTATGATGATTCTGCAGAGACAGAGAAGCACAACACACCAGCACTCAGCAAACATGTCATTTGACTTTCATTGCAGCACAACCTATGTTTTTTTGTTGTATTGACATACCATGGCCAGGAGCTGTGGGTGACTCCAAGCTCAACACATCCTCCTCTTCAGCGGGATCCATGGCTGGTGGTGGGGAGGTTTAAAAGGATGAAGAGGATATTGGCAGGGTTCGGGCCGCCACCTTACACTCACGCCCTGTCTTCTGGGCCCCACTGGTTCCTCTACCTCTGGGTGGGCTTGATGTGCAGCCAGAACTCCCCAGCTATAAAAGAGAATACAATTTTGGTAAACATGTCATAACCCTGATAACTCACCTTCTCCGTTGTACATCCACTTAACTGAGAAGTTCTGGCTGTGGCTTCACATCCAGGTCACTTTTGCTGTTTACTGTCAGATGCATACGTAATTCATAAATCCAGCGTTGCATACAAACATGCCAGAGTGGTACATGTGACAGTGGCAGGGTAGTATTATTGGCCTGTAACTTTTAAGACTAGGCCTCTGCCATGTGCCTTCACTCATACTTTGCGACCACTCTGTCACCTGTTTGCTCCTTGGCTGGAGTGTAACATTTGTAAGCGAATGGCATGAAAGGGTGACCTACCCTCATAGTGTACTACTGCTGCTCATGGGTGTACCCAGTGGGTGCTATGTTGGTCCTTTGAATGTCAACTGTGCAACGCACCCCTGCGCCGAGGAGCGACAGCGCCTACTTGGCCCTGCAGCCCCCGGAAGTGTGTTTGCATCCATATGCACATGTTGCCTATAGGTTGCTAGCGCCTGTGCTGGCCTGTTGAATAAACTCAATTGATGTCCAATTAACCAGCCACTTATGTCTAAAAGAACACAGATGAGTCTCAGACTTTCAGGCCAGTGCTTACTTAATAGCTCATTATGCCACACCAAAGGCAACAATGCATCACCCAGCCCAGGTACCACAGCCCCAGGCCCTGCTGTTCATCCTGCAGGCACTCCCCTGCTGACAATAACCACTCTGTGCAGGTCACCCGCAGCAGTGTCAGTCATCAGCATCAGGAGTCACAGAATCCGGGGCTCCCACAGCCCACAACAGACCAACCAACGGTTGGGAAACTGGAGCCCTGTGCTGACTCCAGTGCATGCCCAACTGCAGAGTCCACAGCAGAGACCCCTGCAGAGCGAGTGGTGGAGACAAAGGCTGCAGCCAGACTTGCTTTTTCCCAGTGAGTAGCCTGGAATCCATCCATTCTAGGCATTGGAGTGGGCATAGTAGCTCCCCCTTCAGCCAAGCCTATGCCCAGCAGACCCCTTCAGCCGATTTAATGATGCCCAGCTGAAGGCTCTGCTAGATGGTATTGCCCAAAATTATGATCAGCTAGCTGGGTCTGGGTCAACATGCCAAAGTGTTGTGGGAGAAGTTATAGGGGGAGATTGCTCACAACATTATGGGGTGGGGCCAGAACCCAGAGATGGCACCCAGGCCCAAAAAAGTGTGACTTTGGTGGTGGTTTGGAGCAAACTCAGCACCATACGGGCTGAGGGGTAAGTGTTGATCAACCAGAGGGATGTTGTGGCTGAAACATTGACCCCACAGCTGCCGTGGGTAGCAATCGGGGGACCAGTGAGCCCAAGACAGCCCCAGAATCCCTGAGTCTCCAACCCCACTAGAGTCTATCCTAGGGGAAGAGCAGTTTTTACCAGAGGACAAAATAGGCTACCTCATCCTGGAGTTTTATTACATAGGACCCCATCAGGATTTTGTGAGGGCCTCCACCACCCGCCTCCCAGCCCCACTAATCTTGAAAAGGCATCTGAGAGGTGGCCATCAGGGACCAAGAGAAGTTCATTTTTCTTTCTCTCTGAGCCCTGATCTATCTCTGGCATTCCAGAGGACAAGATCCTTGCCGGGGTCCCAGTACTCCTTTCGGTGTAACCCCAGTACCCACCCCAGGACCTTAGAGCATATGAGCCAAGGTCTTTTGCCAGGTGAGTTACCCAGGAAGAGAGAAGGAGACCTTCCTGTCAAATCCCCATCTCTTATCTAACCCACACTTATTTCTCCTTCCATTAGGGGTGTGATGCTGTGACAAGATTTGGAGCTGATACAGGGGCCCCTGCTGGAACCCCCCCACCCCCCCCCCCCCCCGGAGCTTCTGTTTTTGGGGAACTGTGTTGGTCTCCCTGTCACATCCACCCCCTTCCACTACATTTTTCTCCACTGTCCAGTTATCCAACATAAACAGAATGAAAGGTGGTCTGTATATGGTATGTATGCACACATAGGACTTATTTCTACTTATTTAACCGATTGATGCAGTGAGACAAACACAAGCAGTGAGTGCACACATCCGCAGCGGTGGGCTACCCTAGAGGCAGTGGGGCTAGGTCCAACTACATCTACCTTGCTCAAGCGCACATCAGTCATGTCCCAGCCGGGAATTGAACCTGCAATCCTCCGCTCACAGGATTGGTTCCTTGCCACTAGGCCACAATAGCCCTCTTTTTATTTTTATTATTTTTTTACATTTTTTATTATTATTTTTTTGGCCAGAGCCCAAATGTCGGCCTGGCTTCAGACCAACATTTGTCCTTCACAGAACTTCTGGATAATGTCAGCTTGCTGAGCTACTGGAAGTTCTCTGCTCAGGAACGCCTCCTTCCTATGCCCTTGTCTTTGTCACCTTCTGGTGCCCAATTTCATGTCTAGCAACCAATGGAAAGTGTGGGTTGTAGCTCAGGACCGTGCCAAATCCCCTTTTTTTCACAAGTCGACCCAAACTCTGGTTCGAATTGCTTGGTTCGCTCATCTCTAATGTTGACCTTAAATGACAAACATATAATCAAGGCATCTAAAACACTGTTTTTCAACCTGCGGTACATGTACCAGGGCACACATCTGCATTCAGGAAGTACACCAACAGAGGGTGATTAATCTTGTATATTATTTTAAAAGTGAAAACTTATCCCTTAATCACTTAATTTGGTACTATTCAGAATTAATCACCTGGTTGGCACTTCTTGCCACAAGGGGTGATGCTTGCATTTTCATGTTTTATATACTGCCCATCCCATTATGTGTGCAGTAATGTTGATATGTGGGTATTTTGTAGCATTTCCCTTGAGCTCTTTCTGAAGCTCCCCGCCCCCACTACTGATGTCATATTTATCAGTGGCTCAGATGGCGATGTAGCGTTTTTACACCAAGTGGCGACTACGTCTCTACCAGCAGTGTCGGATACAATGCTATATATGCTGACATACCTCTATGTGCGATAACAATGGATGGTCCGCACCCCAAAAAAAAAAACTTTTAATCTGTTCCTCTTAAAACGATGCAAAAATGGTGAAAAAGGCATAAAACCATGAAAGCGATACCAGCAGCCCTCTAATGCGTTTCGGGCGCCATACCGCCCTTAATCATAGATGGATTATTAGTATTCTTAAAAGCTATATATACATACAATCTAGCAATAGACTTACCCCCTCCCGACAGCGCGACGGGCGACTTCTGGGTCCCCGTCGGGTGACGTCACCGCCCGCGACGGCAGCGCGCCGACCCATGATAGGCCGGAATTCTCAGCCAATCAGGGAGGACAGAGGTCCTCCCTGATCAGCCGCGCAAGCCCAGCCACAGACGGCGCGTCGCCATGGAAACGGCGAACGCCAAAGCAACCCGGGGAGCAGGAACCGCCGGCTACAGTCCTGAGACAGCCCCAATAGGGGTAAGCGCACCACTGCAGCCATAAGGCCACCGCCCCGGGAACGGGGACCAGAGAAGCGTCCCCCACTGTCAAATGGGAGGGGACAAAATTAATAACAATTGTATAGAAAGCATGGCACATAATATCATGGCACAATATCATGGTATATGCTTTGCTAAAAATAAATATGAATGCACAAATACAAATACAAACAAACAAAAAATACATGGTGCAAACATTGTGTTATATAAATGGGCATAGCATAGATTAAGCGTGGATCTACTTGCATGGCATCAATTAAGCTTGCATATTTTATAGTGAATATATAGTATGAATAATTGAAATAACCAACGTAGAAATTAATTAATTAGAATGTCCAGCAATAAAAATGGAAATAGAAATAAAAATAGGATGAGAGTGTACAAAAAGAAAATAAACTATCTACATAAAGTCAGATGATAATACTCATCTTGAAATAAGATAATAATGCCCCTGCTATGTCGTGTGTAACTGTCATGAAATCATGCTTATTGATGAAACACCAGGGACACTAATGGTTGCTGGGACAAAAAACAGTATACCCGCATGGCGGATTAGATGCCAACGTAACATCACGAAAAGTGTGGGGGCAATAAAGATTAGGGAGTAAAAAATGCATGTAAAAATATATAAGTAAAAATATCGGGGCAATAATTAGTAATCATGAAGTTCAGGAGAAACAGAAAAGAATTTAGTTAATATAAATATGACTGGTGATGATTGTCAGTATGTGCTGGTACCTCTGATAAAGGTATGTGACATCATTTTATAATGTCACCAAATAAAAATGCACTTTAAAATGCACGAATCACAAAGAGAGAATGTAAAGGAGAAAAGGGCCCCTAGAGGAAAAGCACCCTCACAAAATGTGCGCCCCGCACTAATTGCCACACAACTCTTTCACCCTATCCTACCCCAAGTGTGTGCCAATCCCTGTAAGTCAGAACTTATAATGGGTTGCAGCAGCTCTAGCTCTAGCTCTACCCATGTAGTCATTATCTTTATTGTTAGGCTGTGAGGTGTGAGGACCACAGAACAAAATCAGAATCAGGTTAATTTCGCCTGGTACATATATTGCTTTGTTAAATCGGAATTCATTGTGACAGAGTTTCTGCGGGGATACGATAGCTTCCAGTTTCTGCGCAGAAAGTCTGTGAATCCAAAAATACACTGATGATTGCTGCTTGCAGATACTAAGCATTGATAAAAGCTTATTGCAAACACTAAGCATTGATAATTGCTTATTGCCAACTATTCTTGTGTGCGAACACTAGCAATTATAATTGTTACATACAGAAATTGAACATTGATGATTGTTGCTTGCAGACACTAAGCATTCATGATTGCTGCTTGCAGACAATAGTCATTGATTGCTGCTTATAGACACTGGGCATTGATGATTACTGCTTGCAGACACTAACCAATGGTTACTACTGCTCCACCACTTGCAGGATATTAGTAAATAAGACTTACAGTAGCTGTGTATTTTACACCTTGCACAGTCAGGCACAACATGGCTATAATGTGGAGTGCATACATTTAGCAGCGCACAATGGCCTTGTGGTGTAAGCACAGCGCGCGGTATGCTGGAGATAAGCTTCTCAGCAGTTGTTGGTGCCTAGATTTTCTGATGTGTTCCTAGGTTTAATATTTCTGTTTAATATTTCAAGTGTTACTGGCTAAAAATCAGCAGTTTATTTTAAGATGCATTTAAAAATCCAACTCACATCATGACATATGTGGCTTATTGCGTTTCTGGGGCAACTGCCATTATGCATAACAAAATGATCTTAGGAAACTAACAGCTTAAATATACTTACCATGTTGTATCAGCATGAGGTGTATCCATCAAAAGACAAATGCTGCTCCAGCAATCAGACTTCACCTTGGTAGTCGCAGCGGACCAAAACCCTCCGAGCTTGTGAATTAAATTTGGCCAAAGCCCCTGCTAATCCTTACTTCCTACGGTGTAGACCTAGAAATGGATATTTTCACCAATAGAATTGTCCTGGAACCCAGTTTTTTGGCTGTCCCTCTCTGGAAGATTGCAGACATCAGTCATTGCATAGGTGCAGCAATGACATCATTGGCAGTGACTGGAGGAGGAGGTGCTTTACACCTACAACAGACAACATTAGCGATGGGAAGAGTAAAGCAGGAATGGAGGGGTGGCAGCCGCTCAGACCATTTTATAACTAACCTGGGAGGTGCACGTTAGCAGGGCAATCAGGATACAAAAGTCTTAAGGAGCTACAGCACTCAACCCTGTTAGCTTGAAGACCAGCCTACAATCTGTCTCTAAACTTGTTTAAAAACAGAGGCTTGGTCACACACATCTGCAGAAGTATGCTTAAGCTGCACCACCAAGCGCCAAGGTGCCTCTGTGGGGTGCAGTCCTAACTCTAATCTCTGAGAGCCCCATTCGGGACATACAATGCAATAGATATATTGGGTTGCCCTAAACCTCAAGTGCAAGCCATGGGGTGGAAGGGTCAAGCAGGAGCAGGGAAAATTGCCAAAGGGTACTCCTCATGGAGGGAGCAGTGCAGGGAATGTTAGTTTTAAATGTGGCTTGGTCTGGCTCATCATGTATTGAACTGTATTGTTAACAGTTTTAGTCACTTTTTCTTGCTTTGATTTTTCTGTCACTTTACTTCCTCCTGTTCATGTCCCTGCTTTTGGTTGTAGCGTCTTACTTTCTGATGTGGACGTTCTTTCCTGTTGTGTCCCCTTTTTCCTGTTCCTTTATACATGTTACCTGGCATTTGCATCTGTTCCCTGCTATCATTTCCCTGCATTTGCTCATTTACTATTAACTAGCTACTCATAAGTGCGTGCCCTCTACCCAGTTTATTGGCTGTACACACTTGTTCATTTTAATAACTTTCCAAAGTTCCTTAGGAGTTCTTAGTTCAGTGTTCACCAAACCTCTCCTCCATAGCCACGAACAGGTCAGATTTTCAGGGATGTCAACCTGACCCTTTCCTGCAGGGTGATTTTATGCCAGTCTGGCACTTCACAATGACCATTTACCTCAACACACCTGGACCTAGATAATTAGAACTCCTATTCAGCCCAGTTCATTTGCTGAGCCCTGGTATCTTGAGGTAAATGGTCATTGTAAAGCGGAGGACTGGGGAAAAATCACCCTGCTGGAATGGGTCAGGTTGACATGGATTTTGCAAAGGTGGAATAATCAGTGCAGTTGCAGAGCTATGGAGCTGCTATGTGGAGATCCACAAAACATGACCTGTTGGTGGCTCACAAGTAGAGGGTTGGGGAACACTGTTTTAGTGCATGTTTGGTTTGTCTGGCATTGAGGACCATAACTCAACAGGAATGGCCTACAGCACTTGATTTCAGTCATTTTGGCCAAATCATGATATTATTTTGAAAACATGTCATGAGCTAATGGAGCATTTATCAAAATTGCAAATAAAGTTATTTCAAATACACTCGCCTACTTTGTGTCTGTCCTATGCTGCTGTAAATCAGCCTGGGATCTGCTTTGCTGCTCAACTGAAACTGTTTTATGGGGAGCAACTCTGACACGTCAGCAGATCTATGCATTGAAATATATTGTCTTTTGATTTATTTTACACTGCTGCAATAACTAGTGGTTTAGTCGGATGGAGATCATATGTATATTGATTTACATGTTAATTCTAATAAATCACATAGATGCTTGTTCTAATAGTGCACATACACTCTGGGTAGTGAAAAAAACAAGCCGGGACCTGCTAGAATAGTTAATTGACAGGGTCTGCATCTATTATTGAGCGTCTTCCAGAGCCTGCAGTGTGAGGCCTGTGCTCATTTCCTTTGTACATTGTAAACAGGATCATGCACCTGAGGCATAGTCTAATAAATATAAATATAGCTCTTCATAATGGAAGTTTTAAGCTTCTTACAGAAACCACAAGCATTGTAAGTGCAAGATGAAATGAACCATGCTGATGTCATAGTTATATATTATTCAAGCCAGCAATAACGCAGGAGGCCAGAATTTAAATGTAGATTAAGAATGCCCAGGGGAACATAAATTTCCTGCAATATCTGTACACATCATTTTCTGTTATTAGTATGCAAACAGAGATGATACAATAAAAGTATATTATTAGAAATATTAAAGCTCACTTCAAGCAGAACTTTTTGGAAGTTTTGTACAGTGAAGGAAGATTAGTGTCCGCTTCTGGAAAAAAAATAAGAAAAAGTTATACTGATCTTAAAGCAGACCAATCTGGATCTGCTATACAGTACTTACCCATTCAAAAGAGCCAAGTCCTGGTGTCCACACTTACTCCCTGCAGTCTCTGACACAGACAGGGCGCTGGTCATAGATAGATAGATAGATACAGCGAGGGAGAGATAGATAGAACAAAGAACAGAAGAAGCGAGGGACAGATAGAGAAGGAGAGAGGCTGTGACAGTGACAGAGAAAGACAGGGAAGGTATAAAGTGTTTGCATTAGCTTTCAAGCCGATTTAGTGTTAATAACACTCCTGCCTATTTAGCTTTTCCTTTTCCTGGTGTCATTCTTTAAAAAGTGTGCTAGCATAAATATTTCAAGACTACCTGTCTACTAACTAGTTGCATTTTGTAAACAAAGTCCCTTTTCCACTATCAAAGCAGCCAACCTGTGTATCTGAAGAGGGGGCATCCCAAACACTAGCATAAATATTTCAAGACTACCTGTCTACTAACTGGTTGCATTTTGTAATCAAAGTCACTTATCCACTATAAATGCAGCCAACCTCTGTGTTTGAAGAGGGGACATCCCAAATACTAGCATAAATATTTCAAGAGTACCTGTCTCCTAACTGGTTGTATTTTGTAATGAAAGTCACTTTTCCACTATAAAAGCAGCCAACCTGTGTATTTGAAGAGGGGGCATCCCAAACACTAGCATAAATATTTCAAGACTACCTGTCAACTAACTGGTTGCATTTTGTAAACAAAGTCACTTTTCCACTATCAAAGCAGCCAACCTGTGTATTTGAAGAGGGGGCATCCCAAATACTAGCATAACATTTCAAGACTACCTGTCTACTAACTGGTTGCATTTTGCAATGAAAATCACTTTTCCACTATAAAAGCAGCCAACCTGTGTATTTCAAGAGGGGGCATCCCAAACACTAGCATAAATATTTCAAGACTACCTGTCTACTAACTGGTTGCATTTTGTAATGAAAGTCACTTTTCCACTATAAAAGCAGCCAACCTGTGTATTTGAAGAGGGGGCATCCCAAATACTAGCATAAACATTTCAAGACTACCTGTCTACTAACTGGTTGCATTTTGTAATGAAAGCCACTTTTCCACTATAAAAGCAGCCGGACTGTGTATTTGAAGAGGGGGCATCCCAAATACTAGCATAGAAATTTCAAGACTACCTGTCTACAAACTGGTTGCACTTTGTAAACAAAGCCACTGTCAGGGATTTCCCTGCGGAGAAATCCCAATTGTAAAAAGTGACCAGAAATTGAGACTGAGAGGCAGAAATGGATATGGGGCAAACCGTGTTTAATAGTGAAAAAACAGTGGTAACTACACATCAAACACACTACAATCAAACTGCTGTACAAATTACAAAGGGGAACATATATGTGTAAGGGAACTATACATATATACAAGTGAGATTAACACGCTCTGGCTGAACTATACACATACAGGTGAAACCAACACGCTCTGGCTGTACATACACAAGATGGAGTCCGGCAACAAGCATGCATAAGGATCAAAGGAAAGTCCAAATTCCAAGGCGGAAACACGGCTGGGATAGGGGGAGCAAACACAAGAGCTGAGGCAGGAGTCCTGGGTGCAGAGTTCAGATTTCAGAGTACCTGGGATCTAGGTACAGCATTCTGGGATCAAGATGACATAACACAATGCTAATCCGCTGCTTGAATGGGCTGATCAGCTTATATAGGCTTGAGGAGTCACAGGTGCTGGCTGATTGCCAGCACCTCTGCAGGACAGAGCCATCTCCTGGTGGATCATCATATTGCAGGGGATGTTCCAGAGAAAGAGCCAGCCAGAAGCAGAATTAACAAGCGGCACGCTCTGAAGCTTAAGGAGGAACTCCAACCCTGACAGCCACTTTTCCACTATCAAAGCAGCCAACCTTTGTATTTGAAGAGGGTTCATCCCAAATACTAGCATAAATATTTCAAGAGTCTACTAACTGGTTGCATTTTGTAAACAAAGTCACTTTTTAAGCAAACTTTGCCTTTCGCTGGGGGGGGCATCCCAAATACTAGCACATGTCTTTTAAGAGTACCTGCCTACTTACCTTTTGCCTTTTGTATAAAAAAGTCTGGTTTACCAGTTTAAAGCACCCATTGCCTTTCACTGGGGGCCATTGTCAGTGCTAGCACTTATCTTTTAAGAGTACCTGCCTACTAACCTTTTGCCTTTTTTTTAAAAAATGTCTGGTTTTCAAGTTTAAAGCACCCATTGCCTTTCACTGGGGGCCATTGTCAGTGCTACCACTTATGTTTTAAGTGTACTGGCCGACTTACCTTTTGCCTTTTTTTAAAAAAAAGTCTGGTTTTCAAGTTTAAAGCACCCATTGCCTTTCACCGGTGGCCATTGTCAGTGCTACCACTTATCTTTTAAGAGTACTGGCCGACTTACCTTTTGCCTTTTTTAAAAAAAAGTCTGGTTTTCAAGTTTAAAGCACACATTGCCTTTCACCGGTGGCCATTGTCAGTGCTACCACTTATCTTTTAAGAGTACCGTCCGACTTACCTTTTGCCTTTTGTATAAAAAAGTCTGGTTTTCAAGTTTAAAGCACCCATTGCCTTTCACCGGGGGCTATTGTCAGTGTTACCACTTATCTTTTAAGAGTACCTGCCTACTAAACTTTTGCCTTTTGTATAAAAAGTCTGGTTTACAAGTTTAAAGCACCCATTGTCTTTCACTGGGGGCCATTGTCAGTCCTACCACTTATCTTTTAAAGGTACCTGCCTACTAACCTTTTGCCTTTTGTATAAAAAAGTCTGGTTTTCAAGTTTAAAGCACTCATTGTCTTTCACTGGGGGCCATTGTCAGTGCTACCACTTATCTTTTAAGAGTACCGGCCAACTTACCTTTTTCCTTTTGTATAAAAAAGTCTGGTTTTCAAGTTTAAAGCACCCATTGCCTTTCAGCGGGGGGGAATCCCGAATACTAGCACTTAGCTTTTAAGAGTACCTGCATCTTTACCTTTTTTTCATTTTGAACAAAAAACATGTTTTAAACCTGCCTGTGGTGCATTTAAATCTGACCAGGGGCATCCTGCATTAGCTTTTAGCTACAGTGTCTGCCTATTTTTTTTGACATTCTTTATTTAAAGGTTTTATAATATTAAACAAACAGACAATGGGTACATTGGGTACAATACACGATAGGTGGGAAGGAACATATGAGGGTCCATGTCAAAGTACAAATGTTATCTTACATCTAAACAAACACATAATATGCAACGGAGGGTTCGGTAAAGACCATGTGGCACCAGTCCACCTTCCAAACAAAAATGCTGCACTGTGAGGCCCTCAAGCGGGAGCCGGGGCTTCCTCCACGTCTGACAGGACCCTACGTCCATCCCGGGGGGGGGGGCATAGAGACACAATAGGGACTTGGGTAGGGTAGGGGATGAGAGGGGTGATGAGGAAACGCAAGAGGGAGGGGAGGGGGAAGGGGATAATACAAGGTATGGCGTGTGGGACACGGTTCCAAGCCGGGCACCCAACAGCGCCCGGTCAAGTCCGATATTACTCACGATGGGGCGCGGCAAACCCCGTCAAGACAGATCAATGCAAAGCGAGGCAGCACCATGAGCACAGCCTCGGACCCGTTATTCAAACAGGTTCCTAAAATCCTCTGATTCCTCGTACATCAGCCAGGGAAGCCAAGTATTTCTATATTGCTCGTCTCTGTCATGAAGAGCTAGAGTCAGGTCTTCCATTTCCCTGACCAGCATAACCTCCTTCACCCAATCCCTGACAGAGGGGGCCCTCTTCTGCTTCCAGAGTCTAGGGATTATCTGCTTGGCGGCGTTCAACAGATGGACCAGAAGAGTTTTTTTATACTTCCCCGCCGGGGCCCTCGTGGAATGGAGTAGGACCCCGGCTGGGTCATCCTGTAATTGTGCCCCTGTAAGTTGCTCCACTATGCGCAGGATCGCTATCCAGTAATCCTGAACTCTGGGGCATGTCCAAAACAAATGGAATAGAGTCCCCCGTCCCTCCCCACATCTCCAGCAAGTCACATCTGCCATAGCATACATCTTACCTAATCTATCAGGAGTGAAATACCAGCGTGTCAATAATTTATAATTGACCTCCTGCGTTCTCGTGGCTACCGAGGACTTGTGTGCCAGGGTCGCTATCTTGGTCCTCTCCTTTTCGCCTATCGTTCTTCCCAGATCTGACTCCCACTCACCCCAGAATGTAGGTGGGACCGTTTGTTCGTTGATGAGGAGTGAATACAAAAAGGAAATCAGGTGGGGCTGCGGCTGCCCAACCAGGCAGAGCTTTTCGAATTCTGTATAGCTCCTGACACTCTCCCTCCGGAAACCCACTCTAGATAGCACTGATTGAAATCGTAGGAGAGTCCAGGGGTCTAAGTTCCCATTCTCAAACTTAGCTCTAAGCTCCCCTAGGGAGACCCAGCCCCTCTCCGACATCAAATCGCTCCCTCTCAGCTGGCTCACCTTCCCCCATTCCCTAAATTCCGTCCTAGTACAGTTTGGCAGGAGCTGTGGGTTATCTATTAATGCAATCATGGGGGAGGGGCAGGGGGAAATGTCCGGGCGTTCCCTGAAGCCCCGCATAACTCTCAAAGAGGCCGCCACCGTTGGGTGGGCTCTCAGCTCTGGCATATGTGACTCTCTATTCCAAGCACAGATATCCAGTGGGGCTGAAGCCATGGCGTGCTCCATCTGAACCCACCGCTTTGTCCCCCTGCATGTGTGCCATTCACATATTCTCTGTAAGTGGGATGCCGCCCAATATAAATGGACATCTGGCATCGCCATACCTCCTAAATGTTTGGGCCTGCACAATACCTGCCGCCTGAGTCTTGCCCTCTTTTTCTGCCAAACGAATCCCATTAAAGTTTTCTCCAATTCCCTAAAGAAGCGAGTAGGGATGTTAATCGGGAGGGCCTGGAACAGATACAATAGTTTTGGTAAGATCGACATTTTGATGATATTCACCCTGCCCATCCATGAGAAGGTCGGGGAGTCCCATCTTTCCAGGTCAGCTTTCACTCTCCGGGACAAGGGCAGGAAATTCAACGCCAGGATATTCGACAGCCGGCTCGGCAACTGCGTGCCGAGGTAAGCTATCGAACTCCTAGCCCATTTGAAAGAGAATGTCTGTTGAACCGCCCTGGCCACGTCCCCCGAGAGCGAAATGTTTAGCGCTTCGGATTTATCAAAGTTTATTTTAAAAAAGGATAGCCCACCGAAAACTTCAAACTCTTTCATCAACACAGGCACAGTGATCGTGGGATTTGTGATAAAGAACAAAAGGTCGTCCGCGTAAGCGGCGACCTTGTGGGAGTCCCCTCTGAAACTCAGTCCCCCTATGTCTACGTTCTTCCTAATCCTACACAAGAATGGCTCCAGAGCCAGGGCAAACAAAAGGGGGGACAATGGACATCCCTGACGGGTTCCGTTACGGATCGGCACCGGAGCGGAGAGATGGCCGTTTACTTTAATCCTGGCACAGGGTATCGTGTATAGGGCTAAAATGAGCTTCCTCATGTTGTCGCCCAGTCCTACATGTCGAAGGGCCCCACTCAAGAAGGGCCAGCCCACCCTATCGAAGGCCTTCTCCGCATCTGTGGATAGCAGCATCATTGGTACATCAGATTTCTGGGCAGTGTATATTGCACTAAGTGCCCGGACCACATTGTCCCTGGCCTCCCTTCCCAACACGAAACCCGTTTGGTCCAAGTGGACCACCTGGGCCACTACCGGCGCCAATCTATTGGCTAGGATCTTGGCATACAACTTCAGATCAGTGTTGAGAAGGGAGATGGGACGGTAACTCTTGCAAGAACGAGGGTCTTTCCCTGGCTTATGCAGGACCGATATATATGCCTCGAGATCCCTGCCTGAGAAGGCTCCAGGCGCCTCCGGGTCCGTGATTGAATTCCATGCCCTCACCATGTGGGGGCCTAAAACAGAGACATAAGTTTTATAGTAACTAGCAGAGTAACCATCAGGCCCCGGGGCCCTTCCTGACGGGGTCTGCTGAATTGCCGTCAGCAGTTCCTCCATCCCAATCGGGTCTTCCAGCGAGGCCAGGACCTCCTCCGGTGCCGATGGCATGTCGGACCCCTTTATGTATTCCTCAATTTTAGCTAGGCGTGTCTGCGCCGCCGCACCCCCATCAAGATTGTATAAGCTCGAGTAATATACTCTAAATGCATCGGCTATCTTCTCAGTAGTATGTTGCGTTTGTTGGGAGCCGTCCAGAATCTCAGAAACGAAATTCTGTGACTGCTGATGTCTGAGAGCCCTAGCTAATAGTGCGCTGCTCTTGTTTCCATATTCATAGTAAGTGCGTTTACACCTTCTAATTATGTGCTTGGCTTTTTGTCGCAATAGGGCATTAAGGGCCTCTCTTGTATGGGTCAGTTCCCCGAGCACCTTCACCGCCTCAGTCTGCTTATGGGACAGCTCCAGTTCACGGACCTTATCAGTGAGCTTCGCTATTTGGGATAACCTCTCCCTCTTGAGCCTCGCTCCATGACTAATTAAGAGGCCCCTAATCACGCTCTTATGTGCCTCCCATAGTGTAAGCGGGGAGACCTCTCCATTGTCATTGGCTCTAAAGTAAGACTCCAAGCCCTCCCTTACAGCTTGCGACACTACTGCATCCTGAAGAAGAGACTCGTTCAGTCTCCACGTCGAAGAGGGGGGGGGCCTGTCAACGAGATCGAGGTCAAGGAACACCGGGGCATGATCCGAGAAGGAGGTTGGGTATATCCCGTCTCCGGTGGCCAGACCCAGTAAGCTGTGCGACACCCAGATGTAGTCTAGTCTGGAGTACGTCCCATGAACATTGGAGTAAAAAGAGTAATCTCGCGCCCCAGGATTCCGGACCCGCCACGCATCCACCAGCTGCATGCTATGCAATTTCTTTTTAAGAGATCTCAAAGCCAGATGGGATATCGCCGACCTGCCCACCGACGAGTCCAGGAGGGGCTCCATAGTTAAATTGAGATCACCACCCAATATGACTTCCCCCTCTCTAAACTTTTCAATTTTGTCCAGTGTGTGTTTCAGAAATTGGGTCTGCCCTTGATTGGGTGCATATATAGAGGCTAACGTGTACATTTTTTGATTGATCAGCCCTTTGGCTAATACCACCCTCCCCGACTCATCTTTCCAGACCTCTCTTAATATGAAGGGAACGTCTCTGGCAATCAGGATCGCCACCCCCTTCTTTTTGGCATCTGCTGCGCAGCTGGTGAAAACGTGGGGAAACTGTTTGTTACACAGTTTAGGAGCCGCAGCCCTTTTGAAATGTGTCTCTTGTAAAAAAATGATTTTCGCTTTACATCTCTTTAATTCCTGACCCAGAATGGTTCTCTTTTCCGGGGTATTAAGCCCCTTCACATTCAGAGTAACTATCTTCACAGGGGCCATATCGGCGGGGGCAAGGTTACAAAGGGACAAAGCCCACCACCAGAGGTACTATTAGTAGCCTATCCGGTCCCACACGCCAAGGGAGGAGGGGAGGGTAGGCCAAGGTCAGCCAAAGGAGGGAAGATGGTCGGGGTGGTATGTTTTGGGGACAAGGAAGGGGGGAGAGACCTGGGCTGTAGAACACCAGAAACAGGGGAGGAAGAAAGGACTAGCGAGTAGTCCGCGGGAGCGGTGCCTTTTTGAGACGCACGAAGGGGGAAGGACTCTGTAGGGAGTCCTCCAACCACGGGCGAAAGGGCCCTGTGCTAGGTCTACTCCCGTCTGGAGGAGGCCGGAGGTCTTCTCCAGAGGGGTGCACCAAGTGAGGGGGGGGAATGGAAGACTAGGCTTGCGAACAGAGGGCAAGGAGTCGCACCTGTATTATAGCTACTCAGCGAGGCATGACCCAGCCAAAGGTTTCTTAACTCTGCTGCACAATGAGCAGGCCATATAGGTAGGTTAACACCACGCTCAGCAGTACAACCCAGCAGCTATCCAAACGGGGGTCTCCAAGAGAAAAAAGGACCCAGAAACATCGCCCGTCAAATTAAACGGTCCATAAACATTGGGCTAAACTGACCACTAAAAGAGACAGAAAAAATAAGAACAACCCACATCAACAACAACAATGTGATAAACATGACAGGTGAGGGACCCACGGGCCGGGGGTCCACACCACAGACGGAACAGCGCCCGAGGGAAGGAGCAGGGCCAGAATCGCTAGGCGACAAGCCCCTCCCCCCGGCCGCCGCCCGCCCCTCCTGTCGGGGTCCCCCACGGCGCCCCCGCCGCCAACAGCCCAGTCCGTCCACAAGAGCGGTAACGGTATGTGCAAGAGATTAGGCTATCAGCAGGCGAGGACGCCGCGCCGGACCCGAACCGATAATTCTTCACCTTCTACGGCCCCCCGCTCCTCTTCTGTCTCCTCTGGGGCCACCACCCGGACGCTGTGGCAGCCGACCGCTGTAAACGGTCAGATCGGGGACTGTCCAGTCCGGGACATCCACATTTTCCGCTTCTAAGAAATGGAACAGATCCGGCAGTTGACTAGGCACTTTGAGGGCAAACAGGTCACCACCCTTACGCACCAACAGCTGAAAAGGGTGACCCCATCTGTAGGATGCCCCCTTCCCCTGGATAGTTTCCAACAGGGGTTTTAAGAGCTTCCTCATCTGCAGAGTCCTCCGCGAAAGGTCCTGTAAGATGATCACCTGCGTGCCTTTGTAGCTGACCGGACCTTTGTCCCACGCGCGGCGAAGAATCTCCTCCTTGATCTTAAAGAAATGGATTCGACAAATAATGTCTCTGGGTCTATTTGGGTCCAGCGGCCGGGGGCCCAGGGCCCTGTGCACCCGGTCCATTTCTATGCGGTTGGTATCAGGAAGATTCAGAAGATCGTTAAAGATGGAGGTGACCGCCTCCACCAAATCCCGTGGCTCCACCGACTCAGGAACCCCCCGCAGGCGCAAGTTATTTCTGCGGCTCCTATTCTCTGCATCGTCATGGGCCAGAAATATGTCAGACAGGAGACGCTGGTTCTGAACCTGCTGCTGTTCCAGATCCGCCACGCGCATTTCAAGAGCCCTGTGCGAGGTTTCCACCCCTTCGATCCTTTCCGTTACTTCAGCCACAGATCCCTGCAGTGCAGCCAGTTCTCTCTTGATAGTGCCCTCCATCCTGGACACATATCCGTCAAAATCCCCACGCGTTGGGAGCCCCCGCAGGGCCTCCTCGATATTGATCTTCACCGCCTCCGCAATGGAGTGAGATAGTTGGGCCAGCGGCAGGTTGGGTGAGGAGCCCTGTGGGAGGGGCAGCCCGACGCAGTGAGCAGCGTGGCGCTGCGGGGCCAGGGATGGGGTATCCGATAATCTACCCTCTCGGGGTGCCAGGCCTGCAGGCAGCAGGGCGTCACTTCTCACATCACCCAAACTGGGCCCCTCAATCACCGGAAGCACCTCCTCATCCCATATGCCCGTGGAGGGCGCCGCTGCCATGGCCAGCAGGTCCCTTGCGTGGCCATCAGAGGGTGTTCCCGGGGATACTTGCCATGACGGCCGCGGGCTTAATTGGGGCGAAGGGGTGCCCATCAAAGAGCCGGAGCAGGACAGCATTTCTTCAATGAGCGGGGAGATATTACCCTGCCCCCGTGCACTCAGAGTCGGGGTATCCTGCAGTGGGCTTCGTGGCGGGGAGTCCGGGCTAAACTGGTCTCCTGGTGCAGCTCTTCCATGGGGGTGTTTTTCTCCCCGGGCAGGGGACATAGCACTGTGAGGCAGAGTGTCACCCCTCCCCCTCCCCCCATCACACCCCTCCGGGTATATGGTGGCATCAGGCAGAGCTTCTGATCTCTTGGTAAGGGGGCCTGACTGGGGGGGTCCGGGCGCAAGACTAACCTGGGGTCCGCCGGGTGTTCCGCCCCGCCAGTCCACCCCGCTGTGCACCTCCGCCGACACTGTTATCTTCCGGCCCCCGATCCTCCGGTCTTCAGGCTCTGAGCTGTGGAGCGGGTGCTCTGCTTCTCCCCATCCTCCGCGCGGTGCCGGTGAGTCCCCAGTCGGGGTAATGACACGCGAAGCTCCGGCTCCTCTCTCCTCCGCGATCTCGCGCTCACGTGGGTGCCAGTCCTTTCCAGCCGCCATCTTCCTTGCGGCTGGTCCTCGGCGCTCAGAGCCGCCGGCGCGGAACAGTGCAGGGATCGTCTGCGTCCTGCCCTTCTTGCTGGATCCCCGCTGTTTCCCCCGCCTGGACATATGTGTTGCGGGTGAGTTTTCTGCCGGTATACCTCTTTTGTCAGGATGCTAGGTGCGGAGCTCAGACCCAGAACGACCTCACTCCGCCATGTCAAGCCACGCCCCCGTGTCTGCCTATTTTGATCTAACTTTTTTACACACCTGCTGTTACAAAAATACTGTTCTAGGTGTAGTGTAGTGTATTGTTTTCCCCTCCTAAATGCAGTAAAAATGTCAGGCAGAGATGTGCCAGTATGTGCACCGAGGACAGGCCTAGATTCATCAGACAGAGGTCACAGCAGACTAGGGGCGAGTGGCAGCAGGAGTTGCGGTGAGAGGCCTGATCTCCCGGTATCTGCTAGCGGTCGTGTCTCGACCAGCAACGCATCTGCCGTCATCGATTGGTTAACGCGGTCATCTACCTCATCACAAGTGACATCTGACACCCCTAGTCAACAGTCGGTAGGTTCCTCGGACACAAGCCTGAGTTGGCATGGCCCAGGAGCAGCCCCTGTCCTTCCATTGCCTCTGTCCTATGGCCCCCCTTCAGCCGCCGTATCTTATGCTTTGGGTTCAGCTCCACTACTCTGTGAGGACAATGTGTTAGAGGACAGTCAGCAACTACTGCCCAGCCAAGAAATGGAGGCGACATCCGCCGCTTCTTTCGCTAGGCAGAAAAACACTGATGAGAGTGGCGTGGGAGATGGTGTGGCGAGCGTTCCATCTCCTGCAGCACATGCTCTTGTGGAAACCGAGGAGGACATCAGTGACGTGCAGATACAACTCGATGATGATGATGATGAAGCCGATCGCACTTGGGAGCCCGATGCAGAAAGGGATTCATCATCATCAGGAGAAGAGGGTCCCAGGTTGCCCCAGAGTCAGCAGCTGAGGCAGCAAGGTGGTAGTAGGGTTGGCAGTCAGCATGGTGGCAGATTGAGATGTCTGGAGCCACACGTGGCCGGGGGTGGGGTAGACCACCTGCCGCGCGGCAGGCTGCCTTCCTGGGAGGTAGTGGAGCAGGGGTTCCAGGAGTTGGCAGCAGTAGCAGTGAATTAGTGCAGACTGTTGGAGGGAAAATTAGCTACTCGGCAGTGTGGCACTTTTTCATCAAGCATTTTCATCAAGCAACCTGGCCACATGCAAGATGTGTAGACAGAAGGTGAAGCGTGGCCAGGGCCCCAATGTTGGTACCACGGCCCTGTGGCAACACATGCAGCATCACCATAAAGTGGCCTGGGAGAACTGAGGCTCCGAAGCTAAATGTGCTCCTGTCCAAGATGCTGGTGCTGCAGTCCCTCCATTTTACGGTGTTGGACTCTGCACCTTTCCGAGAGCTGATGGCTAGTGCCGAGCCGAGGTGGAGCGTCCCAAGCCGTCATTTCTTTGCAAAGAAGGCAGTACCAGCCCTGCACAAATTTGTTGAGCAGAAGGTGGGCCAGTCCTTGAGCCTGTCAGTGTGCACCAAAGTGCATGGCAGCGCCGACATCTGTAGCTGTTACTACAGACAGGGACAATACATGTCCTTTACGGCCCACTGGGTGAATGTGGTTCCTGCACAGCAACTTGGACAGGTCACACCACTTCGGCCTCCACACTCCTAGGCCGTTTTGCCTGTCACAATGTGCGACTCCGCCTCCTCATCCTCCACCGTCTCCTTAGCCTCCACTGTACGGGGCTCAATGCCCCTTCAGCCTACCATGTGTGCAGGGCACGGCGGTGTCACGCTGTGCTTCACATGGTTTGCCTTGGCGAACGGGTCACACAGGGGAGGAGCTCCTGAAATTCATTCATCAAGAAATCAAAACATGGCTTACTCCACGAAAATTGGAAATGGAAACCATGGTGACTGACAATGAGAGTAACATCTTGTCTGCGCTGCGACAAGGAAGGCTGAGCCATGCGCCCTGTATGGCACATGTGTTCAACCTAGTTGTCAAGCGTTTTCTGAAGTCTTCCCCCCATGTGCAAGACATCCTAACAACTGGAAGGAAACTTTGTATGCACTTCAGCCACTCACACACCGCCAAGCACACCCTTCTTGAGCTACAGCATCAGAACTGTATCCCCCAACATAGTCTGATTTGCGATGTTCCCACCCGTTGGAATTCCCACTATACGGACAGAGAAAAGCCATCAATGATTTCTTGATGATCCAAGCAGATAGGGTTACTCCCCTGTGTAACTTTAATGTGAACCAGTGGCAGCTCATACGTGACACCTGCCGTTTGCAGGTGCAAGGAAGCCACTTTATTTGTCAGTCGCCAGGATTACGGCATGAACGACGTGATTCCGCTGCTTCATGTAATACAACACATGTTGGAAACCATGGCTGGTCAGGGCACTGGAGACATGGCGCATACATTTCACCGTCACATAAACCCCGTGGGAGCTGAGGAGGAGGAGGAGGAGCACAGTGAAGCACAGTTTACTTTTGGTGAAATGGGCGGTTTATCTAGTAATCTGACAGGAGAGGAGGAGCAGGAGCAGCCAGAGGAGCTAGAGGGTTGTGAGGAAGGCGAGACAGAGGACCCAGACACAGACAGGTAGTCCCTCCGAGCCACTTGCACAAATGGCACGATGAATGCTCTCTTGCGTAGTGACCGCAGAATTGTCTCCATTTTTCAGCGGGGTGACTTCTGGCTCTCCACCTTATTGGACCCTCGCTACCAGCACAAAAGGGGGCATATTTTACACCCACTGAGAGGAAGGACAAACTGACCTACTACAAAGACATTCTATGTAGTCAGTTGGCCGATGCCTATCTGTGCCATGGTCCATACTCTCGCAGGTCTGACTCGGGGGACCTCTGCGCTCACCTTCCACTGCCATGGCTGCTGGGGGGGGGGGTGGCAGGAGCAGCAGCAGCTTCATCAGCAGCAGCCTCAGTCTTCAGTCGCTAATGAGTAGCTTTCTGCACCCGCATAGTAAGACAACTCATGAGCAGCAAGAAGACCTGGAGCAGGGCCTGAACCAGCAGGTCGTGTCATACCTTGAAATGACCGTGTCAACGCACCTTGAGGATCCGCTGGACTTCTGGGCAGCCAAACTTGACTTGTGGCCGCAACTGGCAGAGTTTGCCCTGGGAAAGCTGGAAAAATGTGGAGAGACTCCCCTTTGTGAAGATGAATCAGGCATGGATCAGCCAGGATTTCCACCCACCAATAGCTGATGCATGCGAGTAGCTGATGCATGGTAGCTCCTTCTGCTGTTGCCAACTCCAGGGTGTGTCTTTCAGGCAATATATGGGCTCCTAATTCTGCTGCTGCCAACTCCAGGGTGTGTCTTTCAGGCAATATATGAGCTCCTTCTGCTGCTGCCAACTCCTGGGTGTGTCTTTCAGGCAACATATAGGCTCTTAATGCTGCTGCTGCTGCTGCCAATTCCAGGGTGTGTCTTTGAGGCAATATATGAGCTCCTTCTGCTGCTGCCACCTCCTAGGTGTGTCTTTCAGGCAATATATGGGCTCCTAATGCTGATGCTGCCAACACCTGGGTGTGTCTTTCAGGCAATATATGAGCTCCTTCTGCTGCTGCCAACTCCTGGGTGTGTCTTTCAGGCAATATATGGGCTCCCTATGCTGCTGACAACTCCAGGGTGTGTTTTTCAGGCAATATATGGGCTCCTAATGCTACTGCCAACTCCAGGGTGTGTTTTTCAGGCAATATATGGGCTCCTAATGCTGCTGCCAACTCATGGGTGTGTCTTTCAGGCAATATATGGGCTCCTTCTGCTGCTGCCAACTCCTGAGTGTGTCTTTCAGGCAATATATAGGCTCCTAATGCTGATGCTGCCAACTCCAGGGTGTGTCTTTCAGGCAATATATGAGCTCCTTCTGCTGCTGCCATCTCTAGGGTGTGTCTTTCAGGCAATATGTGGGCTCCCTATGCTGCTGCCAACTCCAGGGTGTGTCTTTCAGGCAAGCTATGAGCTCATTCTGCTGCTGCCAACTCCTGGGTGTTTCTTTAAGGCAATATATGGGCTCCTAATGCTGCTGCTGCCAACTCCAGTGTGTGTCTTTCAGGCAATATATGAGCTCCTTCTGCTGCTGTCAAATCCTGGGTGTGTATTTCAGGCAATATATGGGCTTCTAATGATGCTGCCAACTCCTGGCTGTGTCTTTCAGGCAATATATGGGCTCATAATGCTGCTGCCAACTCCTGGGTGTATCTTTCAGGCAATATATGGGCTCCCTATGCTACTGCCAACTCCAGTGTGTGTTTTTCAGGCAATATATGGGCTCCTAATGCTGCTGTCAACTCCTGGGTGTGTCTTTCAGGCAATATATGGGCTCCTAATGCTGCTGCCAACTCCTGGGTGTGTCTTTCAGGCAATATATGGGATCCTAATGCTGCTGCCAACTCCAATGTGTTTTTCAGGCAATATATGAGCTCCTAATACTGCTGCCAACTGCAGGGTGTGTTTTTAGGCAATATATGGGCTCCCTATGCTGCTACCAACTCCAGTGTCTCTTCCAGGCAATATATGGGCTCCCTATGCTGCTGCCAAGTCCAGAGTGTGTCTTTCAGGCAATATATGAGCTCCTTCTGCTGCTGCCAACTCATGGGTGTGTCTTTCAGGCAATATATGAGCTCCTTCTGCTGCTGCCAACTCCTGGGTGTGTCTTTCAGGCAATATATGGGCTCCCTATGCTACTGCCAACTCCAGAGTGTGTCTTTCAGGCAATATATGGGGTCCTAATGCTGCTGCCAACTCCTGGGTGTGTCTTTCAGGCAATATATGGGCTCCTAATGCTGCTGCCAACTCCAGTGTCTCGTTTAGGCAATATATGGGCTCCCTGTGCTGCTGCCAAGTCCAAAGTATGTCTTTCAGGCAATATATGGGCTTCTAATGCTGCTGCCAACTCCTGGGTGTATTTTTCAGGCAATATATGAGCTCCTAATACTGCTGCCAACTCCAAAGTGTTTTTCAGGCAATATATGAGCTCCTAATACTGCTGCCAACTCCAATGTGTTTTTCAGGCAATATATGGGCTCCCCCAGAGTGTGTCTTTCAGGCAATATATGGGCTCCTAATGCTGCTGCCAACTCCTGGGTGTGTTTTTTTAGCCAATTTATGGGCTTTTAATGCTGCTGCTAACTCATGGGTGTGTCTTTCAGGCAATATATGGGATCCTAATGCTGCTGCCAACTCCAATGTGTTTTTCAGGCAATATATGGGCTCCCAATGCTGCTACCAACTCCAGTGTCTCTTCCAGGCAATATATGAGCTCCTAATACTGCTGCCAACTCCAGGGTGTGTTTTTAAGGCAATATATGGGCTCCCTATGCTGCTACCAACTCCAGTGTCTCTTTCAGGCAATATATGGGCTCCCTATGCTGCTACAAACTCCAGTGTCTCTTTCAGACAATATATGGGCTCCCTATGCTGCTGCCAAGTCCAGAGTGTGTCTTTCAGGCAATATATGGGCTCCTAATGCTGCTGCCAACTCCAGTGTCTCGTTTAGGCAATATATGGGCTCCCTATGCTGCTGCCAAGTCCAGAGTGTGTCTTTTAGGCAATATATGGGCTTCTAATGCTGCTGCCAACTCCTGGGTGTATTTTTCATGTAATATATGAGCTCCTAATACTGCTGCCAACTCCAATGTGTTTTTCAGGCAATATATGAGCTCCTAATACTGCTGCCAACTCCAATGTGTTTTCAGGCAATATATGGGCTCCCCCAGAGTGTGTCTTTCAGGCAATATATGGGCTCCTAATGCTGCTGCCAACTCCTCGGTGTGTTTTTCAGCCAATATATGGGCTTCTAATGCTGCTACCAACTCCTGGGTGTGTCTTTCAGGCAATATATGGGATCCTAATGCTGCTGCCAACTCCTGGGTGTATTTTTCAGGCAATATAAGAGCTCCTAATACTGCTGCCAACTCCAGGGTGTGTTTTTAAGGCAATATATGGGCTCCCTATGCTGCTACCAACTCCAGTGTCTCTTTCAGGCAATATATGGGCTCCCTATGCTGCTACCAACTCCAGTGTCTCTTTCAGGCAATATATGGGCTCCCTATGGGCTCCTAATGCTGCTGCCAACTTCAGTGTCTCGTTTAGGCAATATATGGGCTCCCTATGCTGCTGCCAAATCCAGAGTATGTCTTTCAGGCAATATATGGGCTTCTAATGCGGCTGCCAACTCCTGGGTGTATTTTTCATGTAATATATGAGCTCCTAATACTGCTGCCAACTCCAATGTGTTTTTCAGGCAAAATATGAGCTCCTAATACTGCTGCCAACTCCAATGTGTTTTCAGGCAATATATGGGCTCCCCAGAGTGTGTCTTTCAGGCAATATATGGGCTCCTAATGCTGCTGCCAACTCCTCGGTGTGTTTTTCAGCCAATATATGGGCTTCTAATGCTGCTGCCAACTCCTGGGTGTATTTTTCAGGCAATATATGAGCTCCTAATACTGCTGCCAACTCCAGGGTGTGTTTTTCAGGCAATATATGGGCTTCCTATGCTGCTATCAACTCCAGTGTCTCTTCCAGCCAATATATAGGCTCCTTATGCTGCTGCCAAGTCCAGAGTATGTCTTTCAGGCAATATATGAGCTCCTTCTGCTGCTGTCAACTCCTGGGTGTGTCTTTCAGGCAATATATGGGCTCCCTATGCCACTGCCAACTCCAGAGTGTGTTTTTCAGGCAATATATGGGCTCCTAATGCTGCTGCCAACTTCTGGGTGTGTCTTTCAGGCAATATATGGGCTCCTAATGCTGCTGCCAACTCCTGGGTGTGTCTTTCAGGCAATATATGGGCTCCTAATGCTGCTGCCAACTCCAATGTATTTTCAGGCAATATATGAACTCCTAATACTGCTGCCAACTCCAGGGTGTGTTTTTAAGGCAATATATGGGCTCCCTATGCTGCTACCAACTCCAGTGTCTCTTTCAGGCAATACATGGGCTCCCTATGCTGCTGCCAAGTCCAGAGTATGTCTTTCAGGCAATATATGGGCTTCTAATGCTGCTGCCAACTCCTGGGTGTATTGTTCAGGCAATATATGGGCTCCTAATACTGCTGCCAACTCCAATGTGTTTTTCAGGCAATATATGGGCTCCTAATACTGCTGCCAACTCCAATGTGTTTTTCAGGCAATATATGGGCTCCCCCAGAGTGTGTCTTTCAGGCAATATATGGGCTCCTAATGCTGCTGCCAACTCCTCGGTGTGTTTTTCAGCCAATATATGGACTTTTAATTCTGCCAACTCCCGGGTGTGTTTTTCAGGCAATACATGAGCTCCTAATACTGCTGCCAACTCCAATGTGTTTTTCAGGCAATATATGAGCTCCAAATACTGCTGCCAACTCCAATGTGTTTTTCAGGCGATATATGGGCTCCCTATGCTGCTGCCAACTCCACTGTGTGTCTTTCAGGCAATATGTGGGCTCCTAATGCTGCTGCCAAATCCAGTGTGTGTCTTTCAGGCAATATATGGGCTCCCTTATGCTGCTGCCAACTCCAGGGTGTGTTTTTCAGGCAATATATGGGCTCCCTATGCTGCTGCCAAATTCAGGGTGTGTTTTTCAGGCAATATATGGGCTCCCTATGCTGTTGTCAACTCCAAGGTGTGTTTTTCAGGCAATATATGGGCTCCTTATGCTGCTGCCAACTCCAGGGTGTGTTTTTCAGGCAATATAGAATCACCTTCGCCGGAAGTCCCGCCCTCCAGTGCTTGTACGTGTCCTTTGACTGGCATCTGCACTACTAAGACGTGCATACCAGTCTCCCAGCATCGCGTGAATTCAGTTTCTGTTTCTTCAGGCGTGATGTCATCGTGGTGGGCGTGGCTTCTGTCTTCCAGCCGTCTTCTCGGGAGCGTGCCCGCCTTTCACTCCCTCCGCCTTTCAGTCTCTTCTCTGCTCTGCAGAGCGCGCTCGCGCGCTCACGTAGATAAGAAAAAAACAAAAGACGCGCATGCGCAGTAGCGCCGCTAGGGAGCGGCGCTTCACTTTACCTACCTCGGCACTACTGCGCATGCAAACGATCTCTTCCTCTTAGATGTAAATCAAATATGGCGGCGCGAAATAGAAATTGAAGCGACGCTGCGCTGGATCATCTAAGGTACGTTTTTTTTTTATTATTAACGATAACGAGTCCTGGCGAATAGAATAGTTTATTAAATGACGGGGAAAAAAAAAAAAACGTGAGGGTGTTGGTCCACTTTAAAGGCAAAAAGATCAGACAAGGGACCCCCCCACACAAACACTCACAAATGGGGGTCTCAATTTTGTGTGATGTGTGCCACATTAATACTTACATGGTCCATGCTCTCTCTCTCTTTCTCTCTCTCTCTCTCTCTCTCTCTCTCTCTATATATATATATATATATATATATATATATATATATATATTTATATATGTGGATGCACTCTGGCTGTATGCTTGTAATTGGGTAAAAAGACTATCTGAGATTTACGGTCACTAAATTTTAGTTACAAAACATGATTCAATTTGCTCATTTTTTAGTATTTAGGAATTTGCATGATAGCAAATCCTGGTGATCTTTTTTAAATGTGTTCCTTAAATGTTTTAGCTTTTCTTTTTTCTCTTTTGCAAAGTACCTCGTAATATCTGCAACATTACTTATTTAAAATGCTTTTAAGCATGCTCCATTTTATCACTGTAATTTCATGTGTAAGAATGTCTAAGCTGCCTAAATTCTTTGGAAATTTAAATATATATATTTTTCAAACCACTTACAAAATGTTTCACGGAAATTGTAATGAGCTGTTCTTCCAAGATCATTACTGGAAAATTGTGGACATTTTTAACCTGTTCTTTTGTTAGTATGCACATACTTACAATTATACTGTAAGTATATAGGATTACAATATCACATTTTCACTTATACACAAACATCAAAAGTAAAAGATCCGCACCTCGCCTGTAGAATTGCCCTATCACAAGGGCAATTGCTGTAAATCAATTGTGACTACCAAGATTGCACATTTTTTTCCTATGGGCAACAAATATAAGCGACTAAAATTAAACCCTTCATGGCTGACACCTGCGGTTAAAAGGGCAATAAAGAAAAAGAAAAGGGCATTTAAACATTACAAGGCTGAACTCTCAGCTGTAACCCCCGAAAAGTATAAATTAGTTATTAGACCATGTAAGAAAGAAGTGAAATTGGCAAAAGCACAAAATGAAAGAGATGTGGCCAAAGAAAGCGAAACAAATCCTAAACGTTATTTAAATATATAAGTTCAAAGAAACGTGGAGGCTGATTCATTAATAGTGCCAGGTACCGGCAGATAAGCGTCTGTAGCGAGGCGCTCAGATCGGCCGCTAGTAGTCGCTGTGATCAGCTATGGTTCGCTGTTATCAAGCACCTCAGTCGCTGGCCGGCATTGATGAATTTGATGTGTGAGTCGCTATAACACCAGTACAGCGCTATATGGGAGTGAACGGTAGTGACTGGTCAGTGTGAGCGACTCAAACCATATTCATAAAAAAAACAGCCTCACACAGCGCTGGCAGTCAAAATTGGGTCGCTGTAGCCCAGAGCGCCAGAAGCTGTGTGAATAAAGTCTATTTCTGAACACATATCCACTAGTAACAAAGCGAAAACATATGGAATCACATTGTCATAATATTGTGACATGAACATTTTAATTCCAGACCTGTAATGACAATTCTGCAGAGGACAATTCAACAGAGGAAAAGGAATGCCCATTGAAATGTATGGGAGAGTGTCAGGTAGCGACAGGTAATACCTGGTGCTCTGGAAGCCACAGCGCCGCCTTCTGTGATGATGAATCGGTCACTACATGATGCTGTTATAGTAGTTCACCAGAATCGCCTTCATAAATGTGGTATAGCGTACAGCGCCCGGCGTTCACCAGACATTTCCTGTCGCTTACAAGGCACTACCTGTCGCTATCCCTCGATAAATAAAACCCTAAATCAAAACCGATAGGTGCCCTAATTTATGATAATGGGGAAAAGGTCACTGGGGATGAAGATAAGGCGGAGCTGTTGAATGGATTCTTTAGCTCTGTGTACAAAAGAGAGGAGCAAGGAGGCAACACAGGAGATGCCACTGATAGCAATAGCCCAAGTATAATAATTAACAAGCTAAACATGGATTTAATCCAAGAAAAACAATATAATTTAAATGTGAATAAGACTGCAGGACCAGGTGGACTTCAACGAAGAGTTCTTAAAGAACTCAGCTCAGTTATCTCATCACCCAGTTCTTGATCTTTCAAGACTCACTAACAACTGGTGCCAAGTGATTGGTGCAAGGCAAATGTGGTGCCCATTTTTAAAATGGGCTCTAGGTCTTCTCCGGCAATTACAGACCTGTAAATTTAACATCCATTGTGGGAAAATAGCTTGAGGGACTATTAAGGCACTACAAACACGTATATGTAACTATGCATTATTTTAATGTATTATTTTATTATTAAGTGACAACCAGCACGGTTTTACGAAGGACAGCAGCTAACCAGGGTTCAGTGCTGGGCCCACTATTATTCAACTTGTTTATAAACAACATAGAAGATGGAATGGGGAGAGAAGCAGGTAAAATCCTCTCTAAACACAATCTCGACTGGAAAAAAGAAATTCAATCCCTAGACGCAATAATTTTTTACCATACATAGAACTATAAATCTGTAGAATAGCCTCCCACAAGCTTGCTACAGCATCAACCACTGACAGCTTCAAAAAAGGATTAGATGCTTACAGTTATTATTAGCTGTTATCAGTAATAAAAAAAAAAAACTTAAAATAAGAAATACCTTTCCCTATCCCAAAACCCTTGGTTGAACTCGATGGACATATGTCTGTTTTTCAGCCATATTAACTATGTAACAACAAGCAGGTGATTTTGAGTTATAAAGGACAAGTATCATTTGTTAACTGCTATGGTGATGGGTAGGGATGAGCGAATCGATCTGGTCGAACCTGAATTCGTTCCAAATTTCAGGAAATGTTCGATTCTGAACGAATCCGAATTTCCCCGTGATGCGATTGATCTAAGTTTTCCTTTAAACTCCATTTACTTCAATTACAGGCATTGTAAAATGGTGGATGGACATGTCTGGACATATCCCCTGGGGCAAGTTATCATGGGAAGGTCACATGCAGCCTATCAGCAGCCAGAAAGCCCGGTGACGTCACCGTGCTATATAAAGCGGCGGCCATCTTGCTTGTGCGCATTTCAGACTTGCATTCGTGAGACAGCGGTGGTTGCTGCAGACAGGGACAGACAGTTAGTGATAGGTAGGGAGAGTTACAGCTAGGTAGGGAGATTTACAGATAGGTAGGGAGATTTAGAGAGGCAGACAGAGCCAGGGAAAGATAGTGGAAAACCGGAACAATCCAGGGACAGCATAAAAGTGACAGTGACAGGGGGATTTGCCTGATCAGTTTTCAATTCAATTTGATTTCTTTGTGCTGTAAACCGTAATCTGCCTTGCCACTGTGCATGCCATCTATGCAGTGCCTTATGTAACCCTATCTGTTATACTATATTAGCGTTGTTCAGCATCAGCTTTATTAAGCTATTGCATTTTGCATAGGTTTTTGTCTTGCTGTCAATACACCAGGCCGCAGGGTATCCCAAACCACCACGTGGCACCCTATCTGTTATACTAAATAAGCATCTACAGCCTCAGCTTTATTAAGTTATTGAATTTTGAATTGGTTTTGGTCTGCTTTAAATACACCAGGCCGCAGGGTATCCCAAACCACCACGTTGCACCCTATCTGCTATACTAAATAAGCGTTGTTCAGCATCAGCTTTATTAAGCGATTGCATTTTGCATTGGTTTTTGTCCTGCTGTCAATACACCAGGTCGCAGGGTATCCCAAACCACCACGTGGCACCCTATCTGTTATACTAAATAAGCGTCTACAGCCTCAGCTTTATTAAGTTATTGCATTTTGAATTGTTTTTTGTCCTGCTGTCAATACACCAGGCCGCAGGGTATCCCAAACCACCACGTGGCACCCTATCTGTTATACTAAATAAGCATTGTTCAGCATCAGCTTTATTAAGCTATTGCATTTTGAATTGGTTTTTGTCCTGCTGTCAATACACCAGGCCGCAGGGTATCCCAAACCACCACATGGCACCCTATCTGTTATACTAAATGAGCGTTGTTCAGCATCAGCTTTATTAAGCTATTGCATTTTGCATAGGTTTTTGTCCTGCTGCCAATACATCAGGCCACAGGGTATCCCAAACCACCGCGTGGCACCCAATCTGTTATACTAAATAAGCGTCTACAGCCTCAGCTTTATTAAGTTATTGCATTTTGAATTGGTTTTGGTCTGCTTTAAATACACCAGGCCGCAGGGTATCCCAAACCTTCCCGTTGCACCCTATCTGTTATACTAAATAAGCGTTGTTCAGCATCAGCTTTATTAAGCTATTGCATTTTGCATTGGTTTTTGTCCTGCTGTCAATACACCAGGCCGCAGGGTATCCCAAACCACCACGTTGCACCCTATCTGTTATACTAAATAAGCGTTGTTCAGCATCAGCTTTATTAAGCTATTGCATTTTGAATTGTTTTTTGTCCTTCTGTCAATACACCAGGCCGCAAGGTATCCCAAACCACCACATGGCACCCTATCTGTTATACTAAATAAGCATTGTTCAGCATCATCTTTATTAAGCTATTGCATTTTGCATAGGTTTTTGTCCTGCTGTCAATGCACCAGGCCGCAGAGCATCCCAAACCACCACGTGGCACCCTATCTGTTATACTAAATAAGCGTCTACAGCCTCAGCTTTCTTAAGTTATTGCATTTTGAATTGGTTTTGGTCTGCTTTAAATACACCAGGCTGCAGGGTATCCCAAACCAGCACGTTGCACCCTATCTGTTATACTAAATAAGCGTTGTTCAGCATCAGCTTTATTAAGCTATTGCATTTTGAATTGGTTTTTGTCCTGCTGTCAATACACCAGGTCGCAGGGTATCCCAAACCAGCAAGTTGCACCCTATCTGTTATACTAAATAAGCGTTGTTCAGCATCAGCTTTATTAAGCTATTGCATTTTGAATTGGTTTTTGTCCTGCTGTCAATACACCAGGTCGCAGGGTATCCCAAACCAGCACGTTGCACCCTATCTGTTATACTAAATAAGCGTTGTTCAGCATCAGCTTTATTAAGCTATTGCATTTTGAATTCGTTTTTGTCCTGCTGTCAATACACCAGGTTGCAGGGTATCCCAAACCCCCACGTGGCACCTTATCTGTTATACTAAATAAGCGTTGTTCAGCATCAGCTTTATTAAGCTATTGCATTTTGCATAGGTTTTTGTCCTGCTGTCAATACACCAGGCCGCAGGGTATCCCAAACTACCTCGTGGCACCCTATCTGTTATACTAAATAAGCGTCTATAGCCTCAGCTTTATTAAGTTATTGCATTTTGAATTGGTTTTGGTCTGCTTTAAATACACCAGGCCGCAGGGTATCCCAAACCTGCACGTAGCACCCTATCTGTTATACTAAATACCCTTGTTCATCCTCAGCTTAATCAAGCTATGGCATTTTGAATTGGTTTTTGTCCTGCTGCCAAAACACTAGGCCGCAGGGTATCCCAAACCTACACATAGCACCCTATCTGTTATACTAAATACCCTTGTTCATCCTCAGCTTAATCAAGCTATTGCATTTTGAATTGGTTTTTGTCCTGCTGCCAAAACACCAGGCCGCAGGGTATCCCAAACCTGCACATTTGGCCCTATCTGTTACACTAAAGCAGCTTTAAAAGGCTATTTCTCATAAATATATTGCAGTTTGAATTGTTTTTGTGTGTGCTGTAAAAGCACCAGGCCGCAGGGTATCCCAAACCTGCACATTTGACCCTATCTGTTACACTAAAGCAGCTTTAAAAGGCTATTTCTCATAAATATATTGCAGTTTGAATTGTTTTTGTGTGTGCTGTAAAAGCACCAGGCCGCAGGGTATCCCAAACCTGCACATTTGACCCTATCTGTTACACTAAATCAGCTTTTAAAGGCTATTTCTCATAAATATATTGCAGTTTGAATTCTTTTTGTGTGTGCTGTAAAAAAAACAGGCCTCAGGGTATCCCAATTAGCACATTTGACCCTATCTGTTACACTAAAGCAGCTTTTAAAGGCTATTTCTCATAAATATAGCGCAGTTTGAATTGTTTCTGTGTCTGCTGTAAAAACCCCAGCCCACATGGGCATCCCAAACACTAGCATAAATATCTCAAGACTACCTGTCTAATAACTGCTTGCATTTTCTAATTAACATCACTTTTCCACAATCAAGGGAGGCCTCCTTTGTATGTGAGGAGGGGGCATCCCAAACACTAGCAGTAATATTTCAAGAGTATCTGTCTAATAATTGGTTGCATTTTGTAAAGAAAGTCACTTTGTCAAATTGCCAGCAGCCATTGCCTTTAACTGGGGGGCATCCCAAATATGCTAGCATGCGTCTATTAAGAGTGCTCACATATGAGCTGGCAGCAGCAGCATAGGGAGCCTATATATTGCCTGAAAGACACACCCAGGAGTTGGCAGCAGCATAGGGAGCCCATATATTGCCTGAAAGACACACCCTGGAGTTGGCAGCAGCATAAGGAGCTACCATGCATCAGCTACTACCATGGATCAGCCATTGTTGGCTGGAAATCCTGGTTGAACCATGCCTGATTCATCTTCACAAAGTTGAGTCTCTCCACATTATTCGTGGACAGACAAGTTCTTCTTGGCATGACTATGGCCCCCGCCGCACTAAACACCCGCTCAGATGGCACGCTACTGGCCGGGCAGGACAGCTTTTACAGGGCAAACTCTGCTAGTTGCGGCCACAAGTCAAGTTTGGCTGCCCAGAAGTCCAGCGGATCTTCAAGGTGTGTTGGCATGGTCATGTCAAGGTATGACACGACCTGCTGGTTCAGGTCCTGCTCCAGGTCTTCATGCTGCTCATGAGTCGACTCACTATGCGGGTGTAGAAAGCTACTCATTAGAGACTGAAGACTGAGGCTGCTGCTGATGGAGCTGCTGCTGCTTCTCCTTCGACCCCCCCAGCAGCCATGGCAGTGGAAGGTGATCGCAGAGGTCCCCCCGAGTCAGACCTGCAAGAGTATGGACCATGGCGCAGATAGGCATTGGCCAACTGACTACGTAGAATGTCTTTGTAGTAGGTCAGTTTGTCCTCCCACTCGGCAGGTTTAAAAAATGCCCCCATTTTGTGCCGGTTCAGTTCCGACATGGCTTGATCGACCATTCCTGTCTGCTGCCTGTACTGACCTCTGCTTTGTCTGACCACGAAGCTGCCTGCCCCTCTGGATACCCCGCGATCTCTGACCTCCTGGCTTGACCCTTTGGCTACTCCTGACTACGCACCTGTCTCATCCCTGTACTCTGACGCACCCTCCGGATTGACTACCTGTGAACTAGCTCGGCTTCGGGATACCCTTGTGGTTCATTGGCCTTCACCGTAAGCCTTTGCGCCTATTAAGACCTGGGGGCAACCGTGTCCGGTGAGGCATACCTAGCGTCCCGGCAAACGGGGGCTTGACTATAGTCAGAAGCGGCGGTGGAGATTGGGGGTTGCCTGCTTACAGAAGGCTGGTGTCCCGCTGTGCATCACAGTATGGACCATGGCGCAGATAGGCATCGCCCAACTGACTACGTAGGATGTCTCTGTAGTAGGTCAGTTTATCCTCCCGCTCAGTGGGTGTAAAAAATGCCCCCATTTTGTGCCGGAAGCGAGGGTCCAATAAGGTGGAGAGCCAGAAGTCATCCCGCTGACAAATGGAGACAATTCTGCGGTCACTACTCAAGCACGTGAGCATGCATCGTGCCATTTGTGCAAGTGACTCAGAGGGACTACCTGTCTCCATCTCCACTGCAAACTGCCACTGTGTGTCTGGGTCCTCTGTCTCACCTTCCTCACAACCCTCTAGCTCCTGTGGCTGCTCCTGCTCCTCCTCTCATGTCAGATGACTAGATAAAATGGCCATTTGTCAAACCTGTGCCCCTCCTCCTCCTCCACTTCAGCCCCCACAGGCTTCATGTGGCTGTGAAATGTATGCGCCATGTCTCCAGTGCCCTGACCAGCCATGGTTTCCAACATGTGTTGTAGTACATGAAGCAGTGGAATCACATCGTTCATCTCATAGTCCTGGCGACTGACTAATAAAGTAGCTTCCTCAAAGGGCCTGAGCAAACGGCAGGTGTCACGTATGAGCTGCCACTGGTTTACATTGAAGTTACACAGGGGAGTCACCCTATCCGTTTGGATCATCAAGAAATCCGTGATGGCTTTTCTCTGTTCCTATAGTCGATCCTGCATATGGAGGGTGGAATTCCAATGGGTGGAAACATCGCAAATCAGACTATGTTTGGGGATACCGTTCTGACGCTGAAGCTCAAGAAGGGTGTGCTTGGCGGTGTAGGAGTGGCTGAAGTGCATGCAAAGTTTCCTTCCCATTGTTAGGATGTCTTGCAAATGGGGGGAAGACTTCAGAATACGCTTGACAACTAGATTGAACACGTGTGCCATGGCAGGACGCATGGCTCAGGCTTCCTTGTCGCAGCGCAGACAAGATGTTCTTCCCAGTGTCAATCACCATGGGTCCCATTTGCAGTTTTCGTGGAGTAAGCCATGATTTAATTTATTGAGTTCTCATTTTTAGCAGTTCCTCCCATGTGTGGCTCTGTGGCTCAAGGCAAACCATGTGAAGAACAGCGTGAAACCGCCGTGTCCTGCACACATGGTAGGCTGTAAGGGCACTGGAAAAAAAAAAAATATTTAGAAAAAAAAAATACAAAAAAAAATAAAAAATGAAAAAAAAATTGGTACAAAAATTCACAAAATATTAAAAAAAGACAATGGAAAAAATATTATATAAAAAAAAAATATATATATATATATACATATATATATATATATATATATATATATATATATATATATTAATAAAAAATGTTGATACATTTTATATGTTACTGTTATTATGTTAGATGTTATTGTTGCTATGTTATATGTTATTATATGTTATTATTATAAATATGTTCAAATAAGATAAATGTTAACTATTAATATGTAATTGACAATTAGCCACTTTTTTCTGTGACACCATTGCTAAGTGCAAGTGCACTGTCACAGGCACAAAGGTCTAGGAGCGTGGAGGCCACAGCGGAGGGACCTGTCCAAGTTGCTGTTGTGGTTGTGCAGGAACCACAATCACTCAGTGGGCTTTAAAGAATATGTATTGTCCCTGACCGTAGTTACAGCTCCAGTCGTAGGCACTGCTTTGCACTTTGGTACACACTGACAGGCTAAAGGACTGGCCCACCTTCTGTTCAACAAAATTGTACAGGGCTGGTACTGCCCTCTTCACAAAGAAATGACAGCATGGGACTCTCCACCTCTGCTCGGTACAAGCAATCAGTTCTCTGAAAGGTCCACCAACTCAAAAGGGAGGGACTGCAGCACCTGCAACTTATACAGGAGCACATTTAGCTTTTGCACGTTGGATGAGTGGGCACATACTGTTGTCTCTTGGACATGGCTTGGCCAATGGATTGCTGGCGGAATGACTGACTCGGATTAAGAGGAGGAGGAGCATCTGGAGCGACAGAGGATGGGTATGAAACACAGGAGGTGGTGGAGCCTTGGCTGGCTGGAACAGAGAGTGGCGTGCCACTGGGTAATGCAGCAGGCTGGACCACCACTTTGGAGCCAACTCTCCCAGGCCGCTTGATGGTGACGCTGCAAATGTTGATGCAGGGCTGTGGGTCCAACATTGGGACCCTGGCCACACTTCACCTTCTGCCTACACATCTTTCATATAGCCATGTTAACCTCCTGCGGATGCTTGATGAAAAACTGCCACATGGCCTTGTAGCTGATTTTTCCTACCAACAGTCCGCACTAATTCACTGCTGCTGCCGCCACTGCCGCCGCCAACTCCAGGGGCTCTCTTCCACTACCTCCTGGGAAGATAGCCTGCCACGCAAGTGGTCTACTCCGAGCACATTTGCCTCCATACTTTCCCCTTCTGCCACCATGCTGGCCGCTAAATCTGTCACTCTCCATCCATTAAAAGTGCCCTCAAAACTCACTGATGTCCTCCTCAGGTTCCTCAACAGTGTCTGCTTAAGAAGCCAAAACGCTTCCAACACCACCCCCCATGCCACTCTCCTCATCACTACTTGCCCGCCTAGTGGAAGAAGCGGCGAGTGTCTCCTGCACTTCTTGGCTGGGCAGTAGCTGCAGATTTTTCTGATTATCAGATCGTCCTCACTGAATAGTGGAGCTGTACCCTAAGCATAAGACATAACCGACAGTTGACTGGGGGTGTCAGATGTCACTTGTGATGCAGTGGATGATCGTGTTAACCAATGGATGATGGCAGATGGGTTGCTGGTCAAGACACGACCGCTAGCTGATCCCGGGAGATCAGTCCTCTCACTGAGACTCCTGCTGCCACTCACCCCTAGTCTGCTGCAACCTCTGCTTGATGAATTTAGGCCTCTGCATCTGTGCCCATCCTGCCACTTCTCTGCCTGACATACTTAGTGCGTATATGAGGGGAGGACAAAATGCTACACTACACTTAAAACAGGATTTGTCGATAAGAGCAGCAGGTGTGTAACTATCTATGGTCTTTCACTAAGTAGTAACTAGGCCCTGAAGACTTTAACACGAACAAAGTGATGAAACTCTTAGATGTGCATAAGTGATGCTCTGATAAGAGCAATTCAATGTGCTCCAGTATGCTTCAAAAATGTTTTTTTTTTCAGAGACTGGCCTGCGTGGAAATGAATCGGGCATAGATCAGCCAAGATTTCCACCCACCAATGCCTGATGCATTAGAGTAGATCGATCATGGGGCCAGACCAACACTAAAGAAATATGGATCGTGCAAAACAGATTTAAGGCGCTGCTCTCCAGTTACAGACATTCCTCCGCATCAGACCACAAGTAATTATTGAGAAATTGCTTTACGTTACTCTTATTTTTTATTAATATTCTTCGGATAAGATATCTGTGCCGAAAATCTGTATATGTTCTCTTAATGCTGCTGCCAACTCCAGGGTATGTCTTTCTGGCAAATTTGGGCTCCTGCTGCTGCTGCTTGCAACTCCAGTGTGTCTTTAGGCCATTTTGTGGGCTCCTGCTGCCAACTCTAGTGTGTCTTTCAAGCAATGTTTGGGCTCCTGCTGCCAACTCCAGTGTGTCTTTCAAGCAATGTTCGGGCCCCTGCTGCTGCTGCTGCCAACTCCAGTGTCTCTTTCAAGCAATTTTGGCCTCCTGCTGCTGCTGCCAACTCCAGTGTCTCTTTTAAGCAATGTTTGGGCTCCTGCTGCTTGCAACTCCAGGGCGTCATTCAGCCAATATTTGGGCTCCTGCTGCGCCTGCTGCCAACTCCAGTGTGTCTTTCAATCAATGTTTGGGCTCCTGCTGCACCTGCTGCCAACTCCAGTTTGTCTTTCAAGCAATGTTTGGGCTCCTGCTGCCAACTCCAGTGTCTCTTTCAAGCAATCTTTGGGCCTCTGCTGCTGCTGCCAACTCCAGTGTGTCTTTTAAGCAATTTTGGCCTCCTGCTGCTGCTGCTGCCAACTCCAGTGTCTCTTTTAAGCAATGTTGGGCTCCTACTGCTGCTGCTGCTTGCAACTCCAGGGTGTCATTCAGCCAATTTTTGGGCTCCTGCTGCTCCTGTTGCCAACTCCAGTGTCTCTTTGAGCCAATGTTTGGGGTCCTGCTGCTGCTGCCAACTCCAGTGTCTCTTTCAAGCAATGTTTGGGCTCCTGCTGCTCCTGCTGCCAACTCCAGTGTCTCTTTCAAGCAATGTTTGGGCCCCTCATAGTGATGCCACCTCAACTCTCTGTAATTGTGCCACTCTGCGATTCTAATAGAGATGCCTCTGATCTGCATGTCATAATTATTTACAGTATTATTTTACTAACCCAGCACGCATCATATGCGTGTTACAGCAAGGCAGAATGGTTTACAACCCTATTGAGGCTCTAGGAAGCTCAGAAATAGCCATTTTTTTTATAGACTCTTTATTTATTCAGATTTTCAATAGACAAAAGAACACAAATTTTAACACAAGTCTATTCATCAACTGGTACGGTAAAATGCATGTCAGTCGTCTCTATGACAATGTTACAATAAAGTGAAGAATTAGGAATAGCGCTCGTTGTTGTTTCTTGTCTCTTGATCGGTTTGATTAATAAAGACATATACACTCCAATTTCTTCTTATACGAAAGCACGACAAGTGACAGCAAATACTATAAGCACTAACAGAGGACTCGAACCAGTAAAACAAGAACAAGAACGAGAAAGGAGGGGGGGACGGAAAGACAAGGGAAAAAGGGGGGGGGGAGGGGGGGCAGGGGCATGAAGGGGGGAGCGGGCTCACAATGTCATCAACACACCCCTGCCTTCTGGGGACTCGGTGAAGGCCATCCAGCTATACCAGGTAGACATACATTTCTCGTATGTACCATCTCTTGAGGACACTACGTTCTCAAATCTCATTTACCCTCTGACACCAACCTTCAATCGATGGGGGCTCCTCCTTTTTCCACATCTGGGGAATGCCGGCTTTGGCTGCATTAAGCCGATACCGTTTCACAGGCATTGCCGACACGTGGAGAAGGCAGAGAGCCGGGTCCTCTGGGATTGGGATCCCAGACACCTTTTCCGTAATCTGCCTGACCGAGCTCCAATAGTGTTTAAGTTTGCTACAGGACCAAAAGATGTGCAGCAGGTCTCCCCTTTCCTCACCACATCTCCAGCAGTCTGGCGAGACAGCTGGGAACCATCTATGTAGCTCTGCAGGAACCCTATACCATCTTGTAAGTATTTTGTACCCGCACTTTTGGTACCGAGTACAAATCGAGGTCTTGTGTGGGAGCATCAACACTGCTTGGCGCTGCTTGGGGGACCATGATGTACCTAAATCCCTTTCCCACTTTTCAAGGAACTTTGGATCTTCCGCATCAGAGGGGGCAATCAACAGTTTGTAGATCCTCGAGAGCGTATGCCTTTCTGTCGCAGTACTCTGGCACAGCTCTTCAAAGATAGTAAACGCCGGCCTGCCCACTCTGTGCTCCTGCAGTGAGGCCAAAAAGTGTCTGAGTTGCATACACTGCCAGGCCGACCAGCTAGGGATTCCCATCCTTTGCGCCACGTCATTAGGATTCACCCAGTCCCCCTCCACAAGAAAATGACCAACCCTGTATATTTTAGAGCTAATCCAGGTCTTTACCTTGTGCCCCCCACACCCCGGGGCAAAACGCGGGTTGCCCAGGACCGGATACATTGGGGAGGGAGATGGAGATATCTCCCGACGCTGAAACATGGACCTGCACGTCCCAAGCGTAGGACCAATGGTGGGATGTTGTCTTCCCAATCTGTCACCTTCCCCCGCCAACCATGGAGCCCCCTGGATCGGGACTTCCAGGAAACTTTGCTCAAGGCCCACCCATTGCTTATGTTGCCCGTGGATACACCAATCAACCACCCTGCAGAGGTGTGCTGCAGACTGACAGAGCAAGGGGTCTGGTAAGCCCATCCCTCCCCGTTCCTTCAATCTAGTTAAGATCCCTCTTCTAAGTCTCGGTTTCTTCCCCGCCCAGATAAAGTTGGTGAAGATCGCGCGGACCCTCTGAAAATAAGAGCGCGGGATAGCCACCGGTAGGGCTTGCAGTAGATAGAGCAGCCGGGGAAGTAGGGTCATTTTGACTGCGTTGCACCTCCCAAACCATGAAAGCTTCCCTTTATTCCACCTGGCTGTCTCTGTCTCAAAATCTCTCAGTAACGGGGGAAAGTTGAGCATATATATTTTAGAGAGATCCCCACTGATATTTGTTCCCAAGTATTTAACGCTCTCTTTGGCCCAGCGGAATGGGAAGGCATTTTTAATCGTCTTAAATCTGTGCTCAGGGATATTTACATTGAGGGCCTCAGATTTCTGAAGATTAATCTTATAGCCGGAGAGAATCCCATATTCCCTGAGTTCCTTCATTAGATTGGGCACCGAAACCTCCGGACAGGTAAGAAAGAAGATCAAATCCTCGGCATATGCCGCCACCTTGTAATGTCCCGAAATGTCTCCTAGTCCCTTAATATCCGGATTGCTGCGCACCGCACACAAAAAGGGCTCCAACACCAGTATAAATATCAGCGGTGACAAGGGACAACCCTGCCTTGTCCCATTCAAGATCCCGAAGGAACCCGACGAGCAGCCATTAACTCTCACCGACGCCGAGGAAGAGCTATGCAGACTCTCAATCCACTGCAGCATGTTTGGGCCCAGACCAATATGTCTAAGCACCGTCCTCATAAACTGCCAATTGACTCTGTCGAAGGCTTTCTCGGCATCGGTGGAGAGCAACAGGGTGCTCTGTGCCAGATGGATCAGGTTCAGGACTTTGGTGGTATTGTCTCTAGCCTCTCTAAGAGGCATGAAACCCACCTGGTCTGGGGAGACCACCGAGTGCAGATGCGGAGCAATCCGTGATGCCAGAATTTTAGCGAATAACTTAATATCCGTATTAAGTAAAGAGATCGGTCTGTAGCTTGCACACAGGGTGGGATCTTTTCCTTCCTTAGGGATCACCGCTATGTGTGCCCGCAATGTATCGCCCGGGAGGGGGGTCCCTTCCAAGATGGAGTTCATCATAGAGACGAGCTTGGGGGCCAGGAGGGGAAACAATTTTTTGTAGTATTGTATGTGTAGCCCGTCAGGACCAGGCGCCTTTCCCGGAGCCGCCTCGGACACAGCGGTCTGCAGCTCCAACATCGATATTGGGTTTTCCATTTCCAGAACAGCCTCCCCGGAGAGCCTGGGCATACCCGAATTTGCAACATATTGAGCACATTTCTGACCCAGGGCCCCTTCCCGGGAAGTCGGCAAGTTATATAAATCTCCATAGAACTTGCGAAACACCTCTGCAATCTCCTCCACCCGCTGTACTACTCTCCCTCCGGAGTCCACCACCTTGGGAACAAAGGTTTTCGCCCTTTCTGTTCTCAGAGCCCTCGCCAACATCTTGCCACATTTGTCTCCAGATTCGTAAAAAGCCTGCCGGCATCTAACCGCCTGAGCCAACTTGTCACAGCATACTGTCTTTAGCTGTTCCCGTAGGGCAGTAAGTGTCGGCAGGAGCGCAGCCGACAGGGACTTTTTATGTAACCTTTCAAGCCTCCCTATCTCTGTAAGGAGTTTCAGCATACATTCCATTTTCTCTTTTTTAACCCGGGCCCCCTGACTGATGAACGATCCCCTGATGACACACTTGTGGGCTTCCCAAAGCGTTCCAGGAGAAACCTCTGGACCAGAGTTTGTTTCAAAGTAGTGCTTAAGATCCCTTTGAATCACCTCCAAGACACTTTGGTCTTCCAGCAGTGACCCATTTAGTTTCCAAGACCAAGACTTAGGAACAGGAGTGGGATCCACTACCGTGATAGAGATAGGTGCATGGTCAGATAACGTGATATTTCCTATCGTGGTGTCAATGACTCTAGCTAATTGAGAATGTGGCACTAGGAACAAGTCTATCCTGGAGTAAGAGGTGTGCGGGTGTGAGAAAAAGGTGTAGTCCCTCGTGTTCGGGTGCTGGATTCTCCAGGGGTCCACCAGCTGATATAAAGTCAAGGTCTCCTTAAAGTGTTTTAGTTTGGCATAAGCAAAGTGGGTCCAGCAGTGGATCCAAGGCTAGATTAAAATCCCCGCCCAATATCAATTCCCCGGCCCGGAAATCTGCAAGAGTCTCCAGGACACCAGCTATAAAGGGAATTTGTCCCGTGTTTGGTGCGTATATATTGGCCAGGGTGTAGACTTCAGACTTAATTTTCCCCTTTACCAACAGCCATCTGCCTTCCTCATCTGTTTTGTAGTCCACAAGCTCCCAGGCCAGGGACTTTGAGATCACTATGCTGACCCCACGGGATCTAGAGTCAGGTGAATAACTATGATAGGCCCTAGGGAAGTATCTATCCCCTAGGGAGGGCGGGTTGGATGCTTTAAAATGTGTCTCCTCCAGGAAGCCTTTCTGGGCTTTAAGGCCTTTCAAGTTTCTCAGAACCAGTGACCGCTTTTCAGGAGTATTCATACCTTTAGTATTAAGGGAAACAATTGTAGTTCCTGCCATGTCAGAGCGCCCACCAGAAAACCCAACAGCGGCCACTTCGGGGGTTATAGAGCACTTTCACCCGTAAAAGTCTTGCCCTGCCCTTGGGGATTGGGAAAGGGGATAGGAAAAAGGGAAAATGGGGAAGGAAAACACAGAAAATGTCAAACACTAAATCAAGAAAACAAAAAAAAACAAGATTATAACCAATTTAAAAACTTTCTAACAATCGTACACGGAATGAAGACAAAACTCGTCGGATCCTAAGGAGCCTCGAGTTGGCCCTAGCGGGGGGAAGAGTGTCTGTCGACACGGAGATGTAACTGGAATCTCTCCCTCCCGCACCAGGCCTTGTAAATAGGCTAGATTGCCAAAACAACCAGCCTTGCCATTGAAAAGCAGCAAATCCAGCTTGTGAAAGCAATGTAGCCAGAAGCATCAAAAAACAGAATGACATTTAGTTGCAGCAAGTAAACAGCTACCCACCCCCAGGTAGGACCCCCCAACCCGCGGAGAGCATCCCCAGCGGACAAGGGGCAAGGCATAGGTGACGCAGTGCTCACCAAGCATCTTACAGGGCCCGTCAGTGGGCATTCAAAGAGTGCCGAGGATGCTCCCCCAGGCGGGGGGGACGACAGTTAAGCAACCTAGTGGAGGGAAAAAAGAAGGGGGTTCAATAGATCAAGTTTCTACATCGTACGGTCTGGTTTGTCGCCGACCACGCCACTGTCTTCCGCGGCCTCTCGAGCCAGCAGGGCCCCCTCGAGCAACAGTCCGGGGCGTTGGAGAGGGCAGCAACTTCACCGCCAACCAATCCGGTACTTCAATCGGTTCGCAGCCAAGAAAAGAGAACACTCCAGGGAGGTCCCTTGGCGTTCTGAGCAGGAAAGTGTCTCTGTCTTTACGAATAATTAGGTGAAAGGGGTATCCCCACCTATAAGACCCCCCTCTGTTCGTGATGACTTCTAAAAGCGGTCTCAGGGCTCTTCTCATCAGGAGAGTGCGTCTAGAAAGGTCCTGAAGGATCTGAACATTTGCACCATCAAAGTCCACATTGCCTCTTCTCCAGGCCTTACGGGTGATCTCCTCCTTCAAAGTGTATCTGTGGATTCTGCAAACCACATCCCGAGGTCTCGAGGGATCTGTGCTAGGCGGACCTAGGGCTCTATGCACTCTGTCCAATTCTATCGGGGTGGTCAGGTCTCTTTCCAGCACGGTGTTTAGGATGATCGTCGTAATACGAGTGAGATCCTCCCCCGTGGATGCCTCCGGGATGCCCCTCAGACGCAGGTTGTTTCTGCGACTTCTATTTTCAATGTCGTCTATATGTAGCATCTGAGATTGCAACAGTGTTTCTTGCAGGTCACATCTCGCTTCCAGCCTTTGCAGACGACTCGACACTGAGGGCGCTTCCGCCTCAAGACCAGTCACTCTTTCTTCAACTGCCCGTACGTGATTCTTGACCTCGCCCAACTCACGTCTGTGGGCCTCCTCATATTTCGCTATTAAGGCCTCAATGTCCGCCTTGGATGGGAGGCCCCGCAATAACGAGATTGTTTCCATGTGGATGTTTGTCTGGCAGGAGGGCGCAGGACCACCGGCACTCAGCGAGCCTAGCGTCTCCGGGGGCGATCTCAATGTTTTCGTCTCTGAGAGTGGTACCCAAGGGACCAGTGGGACCTCCTCTGGCTCTGGCGAAAAACACGGTTGCGGCGGCGACATCACAGTATGGCTTGGACCGTTCCCTGACCACGGAATCGTCGGCGAAGGCAACAGCGGGGACGTCGGCGGGCTGGGAGGGCCAGTTCCCAGGGAGTTGATAACCACCCTCGGTTCCAGAGGGACTGGTTGGCGGGGTCTCGGGTGCCGCTGCGGGAGGCTGTCCGGGGGGCACACCTCCCTTACGCATGGGACATCAGTGGAGTGTACATTACTCTGCCCTCCCTCCTGTCTGGGCAGGTAGGCAAAGCGTTCTAGCCCAGCTCTGGGCCTCTCACCCACCGGGGATCTGCTTTGGGGATTCCGGGCATTCTCATCGCTCTCCAGCAGAAATCTGGGGGCTCCGGGCTGAGTAATCATCTGTGTCCCGGCAATGTGGGCATCCCGGGCAGGGGGGGAAGCGACCCGTCGCCTCCGTAGGGGGGCCTCATTCTGGGGCCCAGCCGAAGTCGACCGCTGCACGGGCGCGGGACCTGATGTGGCCAGTAGTGTATCCCCTGGGCGAGTCCCCGCAGCCACCTGCCTTCCAGCCCAGGCATCTCTCGTCCCTCTGAGCACTTCTGGAGAGGGCAGATCTGTCCCCACATCATTCCCCCCTGTTCTCGCACAGCGCTCACCTCTGGCCGCCATGTTTGCTTCCTCCCGGGCTGCTCATCCTCATGGCCTCCGGACCAGCAGGCCACGTCTCACAGCCCCGATCGGGTAGTCCGGGTGTCAGGGCGCCGGGTGCCAAGCCCGGCAGCCGGCTGTTCTCCTCTGGGGCGCCGGTCTGTGACAGGCGGGCAGCGCACCGCCTCTCGTCTCCCCGCTCTTGACGCGCCGACAGTCCAGCACGTGGCTCCTCGCTTGCGGCGCGCGGATCTCCGCCGTTCTCCTGCACCACTCCTCCGGCATCCGCATCAGCCCCTCCAGCCTCGCGACTCCTCTCCTCCAGCCGCTCGGGGGCCAATACCCCCAGATCTGCCTCTGGTTCTCCTCCGAGGATGACCCGCCACTCGCCGCCATCTTGTCGCCGCAAGCCGCCTGCGTTAAGTCCATGAAATCTTTAATCCAGCGGCAGCGGGAGCCTGGCCTGCCACCCTTACCCTTCCTCAGGGTGGCCTTTCTTCTGCCCATAGTGTCTGGGCAAGCAAGCGTTGGTGGATTGCTGCAAAATCCTAATCAATTCGGGCACAGGTGCGGGAGCTCAGTGAAAGGCAGCCTCACAGCACCATGTCTAGGACACGCCCAGAAATAGCCGTTTTTAATAGCGATTCATCGCAAATAAATTTGGACCGAAACAAATTTTGTCGGAAAATTCGGCGAATCAGCCAAATCAAATTTTTCAAAAGTTCGCTCATCTCTAGTGATGGGCTGTATTTATTTTCATGCATTCAGATACATATGTATGTAGAACAGCCATCCGTATCTAAATGTAGCAAGTTTCCCCTGCAGTAGGAGAAGTAACTGTATTATCAGCTGAGAAGCAGAGAAGTGTCATTGAGGAAAATAAATACGGCCTTTCTGGGAAGGAGTTATTTGGTTATTTACAAGTTTCTCACTTCATTAAGTCATTAATCCGAATTAGTGGAAATGTGGACCAACCTCAACCGTTTGAAGTGAGTTGTAAACAGTACCCCAGAGCTCGGGGCTCGATAACAGAGGTGTATGAGCAGCTTTGTAAGACTCATAGTGATTCTAGGGCTGTGCTTAAACATCGTTGGGAGAGGGATCTGGGTATACAACATTCTGAAGAGGATTGGCGGAAAGGTTGGTTGGCCTCCTTCGGCCGGGCTGCGTCAGTGAATTTGATAGAGATTAATGTTAAAGTGTTTTTAAGATGGCACTTGGTTCCAGACCGTCTCTGTCACACCGCTGGGGATGCAAGGAAATCTTGCTTTAGAGGCTGTGATGTAGTAGGAACACAGTCTCACATTTGGTGGGATTGTCATTTAGTCAAGATATTCTGGCAAAAGGTTTTCGACGTTATTAGCAAGGCACTAGACATTTCCTTAGCACCCGACCCCTGGATTGCATTGGTTAATAGTTCGGTAGCTGCGGCTACTAAAAACGGCAAAAGTCTTATTTACCACCTTCTAACAGGAGCCAAATTGGTTATTGCAAGGTCCTGGAAATCCCCTTGTCAGGTCCCGTGGGACGTCTTCCTTCCAATAAGTCAGCAACCCCCAATCTCCGCTGCTTTCTTCGCCTATAGCCAAGCCCCAGTTTGCCGGGACGCAGAATACGCCTCACCGGACACGGTTGCCCCCAGGACTTGTTAGCACAAAGGATGCTGACTTATGCAGGGGAAGGTGGACGAACCAGGAACAAGACTGGGTAAAGACAATCGGGCAGAGGTCATACACGGGAGATCAGTCCAAGGATGCACGGTACAGTAGGATTTAGATAGAAGAATGGTCAGGGCTAGCCAAAGGTCACACCAGGAGGTCAGAGATACGCGGTACAGAGGAGCAGGCAGGAATCGTGGTCAAAACAGGCAAGGTCGGTCCAGGCGGCAATCAGGAATGGTCATACACGGCAGGAATCGTAAGGAAAAATAGCAATCACAATCACACCCAGCAGCACGCTATCACGGGCAAGGAACAAGTGCAGAGTGAGCAGCTTTATAGGAGTGATGGAACAGGAAGGGGGAATTGATTGGTGCAACTTTAGGAACCTGAGGCTGATTGCCCCATTCAAATTGCCAAGCTTGGGCTCATTGGCCCGGATCTAAATACCTCCGGCAGGCGCCCTGTGTGCAGCGCCACCGGAGGGCATAAATAGCAGCAGCTGACGCGCGCGTGTAAGGGGTTGCGCGCCGGGAGCGCGCCGAGATGGCCGTGGCGCGGCCGCTCCCGACGCCGCCGGAGAGGAGACCACTCGAGCAGCCGCTCGCGACGGAAAGAGCCGAGCGGCTGCTCGTGGCGGAAATAGCCGAGCGGCGGCCGGGGAGAGGAGACGCCAAGCCGCCGCCTGACAGAGACGCCGCCCAGCCCGCACGCTGGCCGAGCGGGAGCCGCCGACGTGGGACCGGAGGACAGGTGAGTGTAAGGGGTTCGTGACACCCCTAAGCTAAGTTTTAGGGAATTCAAGAATTCGGTTGCTAATATTATGGCTATGGAGAAAATGTCTTCATTGCATGATGGTACTTTGGAGAGATTTCGGGAAGTGTGGGAGCCTTGGATTCAAGAATGCCTGCCAGTAGACTTCGATATCAGTCTATTGGAGGTATGATTTTGAGGCGTGGGTGGCCTCTCCCTTGTGGCATTTTTTAATGGGTACATAGAGGGTTCTCTATCTCTCTTGTTTGGTGTTTTTCTCCTTTGCTTGAGACAACTTTCCTACTCCTTTTAGTGCAGTGTTCCCTCCTTCCCTCCCTTCCTCTTCCCTCCCTTCCTCTTCCCTCCCTCTGGCCCATTCCCCCCCCCCCCCCCCCCCATTTTTTATTTTTTTTTTATTTTTTTTTATTTTGCATAAGCTATTGGTTAGGTAGTTTATATGTGTTCACTATATGTATTAGTAGATTGTAATGTTGGTTAACAGACTTGAAAAATGGTATATCGCTTTCTGGAGAGATAATTTCCATGATTGAATGGAAATATTGCTGTATATTTTCTTATCTTCAAATAAAAATTATTGAACAAGAAAATAAATACGGCCAATCACTAGAGCAGTTGGCAAATGATACTTGTTCTTTACTTTATTTTGAGTGAGGAGACATCATACCGACTGAAAATCATACAGACTCTCACTGCCTCACAAGCTTATCAGACATATCAGACTTTACAAACCCCCCAAAGAAGAAATTCAAATGTGTTTGAACATATATGTATTAAATATGTATTTATATATATATATATATATATATATATATATATATATATATATATCCCTTTTAGTGCCAAGCACGTAGTTTCTACCTGCTCGCTTCCACTCCACTTAAGTGCCAAGCACGCAGAATCTACGTGCTTGACTTTCCCCCCTGCTAGTAAAAAAAATAAAAATAAAAAATACTCACCTTACCCTCGTACTCGTTGGATCCGGCCGGGTCTCCTCTCTAATTTGGTGCCTTTTCGATCCCCGTGGGGGGTCGGGTGGCTCCAGGAGAGCCCCCGGAATAGCCCCCCCCGTTTGGCAGCAGCTGCTAACTGTAAAAAAAAAAATAATAAAAATGACCTTTACTTACCTGCAGTCGCGCTGCCTCCCTCCGGGTCTCCTCTTCACTGGGGGGGGGCCTCCGATCGCCCCCCCCCCCCAGCCTTTTCAGCTTCAGGGGAGAGCCTGAAAGGGCTCTCCCCCTCCTCTCCCGACGGGCGCCGCCATCTTGCTGTTAAGCCCCACCCCTTTGGGGGTGGGGCTTATGACTTCACTCCCTGGCATCTTGCTGCCTCTCCTCGGCTCAGCTGTCAGATGCCCTGGTGATTGCTGGGCAGAGCAGTGGAGGGGCAGGGGATCAGAGCTCCTCTGGCCAGCGATCACCAGGGCATCTGACAGCTGATGAACACAGGAGCTGACAACCGGGTGAGGTGAGTAAAGTTTTTTTTTTTTTTTTTTTTTGTTTTTAATAAATAAAAATTTTGTGTTTGTCTTTTTTTTTTACTGTTAACCCTTTGTGAACTGGTAAGGGGTCCATGAGACCCCTTATACCAGTTCACAAGGCTAGGGGCTGGCAAGTCACCTGCAACTAGCGGGTGGCTTGCCATTAACCCCCGCACCCCCAATTACCTGCCTCCCCAAAGCCCAGGGGGGGCCAGAAGAGCCCGGGCCCACACAGGGTATGTGGGCTCGTAGGCTGCAGGGTGGGGGGCCACAAAAGCTGGCCCCTCCACTCTGTTCCTACAAGCCCCCATAGCTGGTCCCGGGCTGGTTATGACGGGTAAGGGGGACCCTGCGTCATTTTTTTTTTATTTTAAAATTAAAAAAAAATGGGTTCCCCCCCCTGGGAGGGGGGACTTTACGTCATTTTTATTTTATTTTTAAGGGTTAGGGTTAGCTCAACCCTAACCCTTAAAATTAGAAAAAAAAATGGGTTCCCCTCCACGTCATTTTTTTTATTTTTAAGGGTTAGGGTTAGCCTAACCCTAACCCTTAAAATTAAAAAAAAAAAGTATTTTTTTATTTTTACGGGTTAGGGTTAGCCTAACCCTAACCCTTAAAATTCAAAAAAAAAATTCAAAAAATTTTTTTTAAGGGTGAGGGTTAGGGTTAGGCTAACCCTAACCCTAACCCTTAAAAAAAAAAATGACGTACGGCCCCCCCCCCTTTTTTTAATAACCCTAACCCTTAAAATTAAAAAAAAAAATGGGTTCCCCCCTGGGAGAGGGGGACCCTGCATCATATTTTCTCTTTTTTTTAAGTGTTAGGGTTAGGTTAACCCTAACCCTTAAAATAAAAAATGATGTAGGGACCCATTTTTTTTGGAATAACCCAAACCCTTAAAATTCCCCCAAAAATGGGTCTCCCCCCCCCCCCCCCCCCCGGGAGTTGGGACCCTACGTCATTTTTTTTTTTATTTTTAAGGGTTAGGGTTAGCCTGACCCTAACCCTTAAAATTCCAAAAAAATTACATAGGGGGGGGGGGGCTCCCCATTTATTGGGGGAATTTTAATTTTTGTATATTTTTTTATTTTTAAGGGTTAGGGTTAGCCTAACCCTTACCCTTAAAATTCCCCAAAAAAAGGCCCCCCCTTGGGAGGGGGGACCCTATGTCATTTTTGGGGGGATTTTTGAGGGTTAGGGTTAGCCTAACCCTGAACCCTTAAAATTACCCCAAAAATGCCCCCCCCCCCGGAAGGGGGGACCCTATGTCATTTTTTTTTTTAATTAACCCCTTATGTTAATAGTGTGGATAGTATTTTATTTGTAAATGGAATAAAGTGGTCTTTTCAGTTTGGGGGGTCTCCAGGGCACGAATAGGGGGGCTACCGATACATATGTGGTACCGTTGTAATCGGGAGAAATGGGGCTATCACATGCAATATGTTTTTCATTAAAAAAAAAAGGTTTTATTTAAAATAAAGGAGACAATTGTCTAAAAAATATATATATTTTTTTTTTTGTTTTTATTTTTTTAAGCAGAAATATTCAAAAAACAGTAGAAAAATTACAAACAAGACATTTCATGTTAAAGCCTAAACTCTGCTCAAAAAATGTATATGTAATGTATATTATTTTTCTGGAAATTCCAGCAAAAATCACGGTTAATCATGCGGCAAAATGGGGAAAAATGACCTGTCAACAGAGGGTGACAAAACTTCAAGTAGGCTGACAATTAAAAGGGTTAATAGTACCTATGCATGTTGGGTATTGTTCTGCTCGGGGGACCTTGCGCTTTCAGATTTAGCTTGTTTTTTCTTGTTTGCATATTGATATTTTAGGAAAACATTTTTTTATAATTGTTTTTAGGGAAACCCTGTGCAACCTAAGAATTCTTCAATGGATTACTTGCAGAAAGATGAGCCCACTACAACAAACTCAGTACTCTTAGAAAGCTTAACATGTGTACTTTCAGGGAATATATGGTTTATGGGGATATTCTAAATTTAAAGAGTTGTTTTGGTTGAAAAATCGCAAGGTGCGCACTTTGTCTGCAGAGCTGAAATTTTTAAGTAAAATTACCGTTATGCGCATGCTTTACTTTGGGGTGTTTGGCAACTCTTCCCTTGACAGCACCTATGCATGTTGGGTATTGTTCTGTTCGGGGGATGTTGCTTTTTCAGATTTTACTTGTTTTTTTCTGTTTGCATATAGTTTTTTTTAGGAAAATGTGGCTTTGATTCTTCTTTTTTATTCTTTTTTAGGGAAACTCTGTGCAACCAAAGAATTGATTGAGGGATTACTTCCAGAAAATTGTGCCCATATCAACAAACCTGGTACGCCTAGAAAGCCTGAGGTGTATACTTCCAGAGAATATATAGTTTGTGGGGGTATTTCAAATTTAAAGGGTTCTTTTTCTGGAAAGACTGCAAGGTGCGCTTAGCGCGTAGCATAGTTGTATTTTATCTGAAAATCTCCCAAAGCGCTGTTTCAGTTTGGGGGAGTCTCCTGGGCAGGAAAGGGTGTCTACCAATACATATGTGGTAACGCTGTGACCGGGATTAATTGGGGTTTCACACACAATAAGATTTTATTGACAAACTTACATTTTTTATTACAAAAAACACTACAAATTGCAAAAAATAGATTTTTTTTTATTGTTTTGCACATATTTCACCCAAAAGTATTGAGAATACACCTAAAAAATTACAAACAAGACATTTCATGTTAAAGCCCAGACTCTGCTGAAAAAAACAATATATCATTTTCCTGGGAAATCCCTGGAAATCCCTTCAAAAATCACATTTGAACATTGGGAGCGCAAAATAGTGCAAAATGGTCTGGCACCAAGGGTGACAAAAACTCCAGTTAGGCTGGCAGTGAAAGGGATATATATATATTAAAACCTTTTTTCCCAGGGCATCCACATAATAAATATTTGACATGAAAAGATGCGGACACTGATTTATTTTGCATTGGGCAGATGATGAATTATTTTCCCCAGGACAGACCCACAATCACTTGTTTCCCATCCCTCCTGCCATTAGCTCAGCAATACCACCTGTGTTCTCTTTGGTGGAATGTGGAATGTGCACACAGCACGGTGGGGGCGGGGGAGGCCGGCCGCACTGTCAGCTGTGCAAGTCAGCTTCTGCCGCGCGCTGACAGTACGGCCGGCCTCCCCACTGCCACCGTGCTGTGTGCATTGCACAGACACTTACCTACATGCCGGCTTCCCCATCATTCTGGTCCAGCTGCTGGCTGCGGGCTCAAGTTGGCTTGCACAGCTTAGAGTGCAGCAGGTTTCCCCACTCCTTCCCTGCTGGGTAATACACACAGCACGAGGGGGAGCCGACCAAGCCAACTTTTTCTAGATCAGTACTCCTCTAAACTCTCTCAATTCTGTACTAATTTACCCTTTTTCCTGCTTAATGTAACCTACTCTACTTCTCCCTTATCCGGAATCTCCTCCAAGTGGCACCCTAGAGTAGCTGTCTAGTAGGAGGCAGGTACAGGAAGATCTCTCACTCCTCTCTTTCTCTCAACTTTTGCCCTTCTCCTTTCTCTTTCTCAATATGTGTTCCCCAACCTCCATGCTCCATGCTCTGTCCCCGATCCCTGCTATCACTGTCTTTTCCGGCAGCCTGCCTATGGGAATGGGGGGAGGGGAATGCCACACTGCCTATGATAATGGGGGGAGGGGAATGCCACACTGCCTATGATAATGGGGGGAGGGGAATGCCACACTGCCTATGATAATGGGGGGAGGGGAATGCCACACTGCCTATGATAATGGAGGGAGGGGGATGCCACACGGCCTAGGATAATGGGGCGAGGGGGATGCCACACTACCTATGATAATGTGGGGCCACACTGCCTATGATAATGGGGGGAGGGGAATGCCACACTGCCTATGATAATGGAGGGAGGGGGATGCCACACTGCCTATATGGGGAATGGGAGGGGGGAGATGTCACACTGCCTATATGGGGAATGGGAGGGGGAATGCCACACTGCCTATATGGGGAATGGGAGGGGGGAGATGTCACACTGCCTATATGGGGAATGGGAGGGGGAATGCACACTGCCTATATGGCGAATGGGAGGGGGGGGAATGCCACACTGCCTATATGGGGAATAGTATGGGGGAATGCCACACTGCCTATATGGGGAATAGTATGGGGGAATGCCACACTGCCTATATGGGGAATGGGAGGGGGGAGATGCCACACTGCCTATATGGGGAATGGGAGGGGGGAGATGCCACGCTGCCTATATGGGGAATGGGAGGGGGGAATGTCACACTGCCTATATGGGGAATGGGAGGGGGGAGATGCCACACTGCCTATATGGGGAATGGGAGGGGGGAGATGCCACACTGCCTATATGGGGAATGGGAGGGGGAATGCCACACTGCCTATATGGGGAATGGGAGGGGGGAGATGCCACACTGCCTATATGGGGAATGGGAGGGGGGAGATGCCACACTGCCTATATGGGGAATGGGAGGGGGGAATGCCACACTGCCTATATGGGGAATGGGAGGGGGGAGATGCCACACTGCCTATATGGGGAATGGGAGGGGGGAGATGCCACACTGCCTATATGGGGAATGGGAGGGGGGAGATGCCACACTGCCTATATGGGGAATGGGAGGGGGGAGATGCCACACTGCCTATATGGGGAATGGGAGGGGGAATGCCACACTGCCTATATGGTGAATGGAAGGGGGGAATGCCACACTGCCTATATGGGGAATGGGAGGGGGGAGATGCCACCGCCTATATAGGGAATGAGAGGGGGGAATGCCACACTGGGTATACAGGGGAATGGGGTGGGGGCATGCTACACTGTCTATGGAATTGGGGCATCCCACACTGCCTATGGGAAGGGGATGGGGGCATGCCACACTGCCTGTGGGAATGGAAGGGAAGAATGCCACACTGCCCATGAGGAATGGAATAGGGGGAATGCCACACTGTCTTATTTTTCTCCTCCAAATCCTAGGTGTGTCTTATGGGCAGGTACGTCTTACATGTCAGTAGATTTTTCAACCATCCACCACATCGTTAAAGTTATTAATCAATATATGAGCGCTTTTAAGCATTTACAAAGCCCTGCAATTTTTACTCTTCTATGAATCAATTTGTATTTTAACTCATGCCTTATTCTGAAAAGAAGCATAAACTGGTCCTTATTTTAAGTTTACTGTATTAGGGCCACCATTTCACTTTTACAGGGGGAACTGCTCAGCTCTAATGTCCTGCTCTCTGGGTCAGTCTATGGTAAAAAATATAATCTTACCAATCTAATTTCTTCCCAAAGCAGTGAATGTTGGGCAAAACGTAAACATAAATCAGCAGACTTGCAACTAAGGGGGTTATTTAAGAAAGGATAGCGCCAGGTAATGCTTGGTAGCGGCAGGTAGCGTCTGGTGAACGTGAAAGTGAATCTGGTGAGCGCCTCTAACTGCGCCATGTAGCGTCACATGTATTACCAGAGGTGACTCAGCGTATAGCGCCGGCGCTCTAGGTTCAAGAGCGTATTACCTTTCACTCAGTGTCGCTCTCCCATACATTTCAATGGGCTTTCATTTGTTAGTGTTTAAACAGCGTGTTTGGCAATTTAAATTGTATTTTTTTTGCTCAAATCATTGTGTGACCTCTCCTGGCCTGAAAAAAAACACTTTTTTACATTTTTTGGACTTTATATTTTTTTGCAGAATTGTCATTACAGGTCTGGCACTAAAGTGTTAATGTCCCAGTGTTAAAACAATGTCATTCCATATGTTTTCGCTTTGTTACTGGTGTACATGTGTTCAAAAAACTTTAATCACACAGCGCCAAACTTTATAGCACCGACGCTGTGTGTGTAGTTTTTTGTTAAATATATTGTGGAGCGCCGAGTGCCGAACCCACTGACCTGGTGCTACCTGTCGCTCGCTGCAGCATTGTGCTGTTGTTACAGCGCCCAACACACATCATATTCATCAATGCTGGCCAGGTTACTACAGCGACTGCAACGCATAGGTTACACCACCTTACAGCTTTACTAACGCTCGCTCTACAGCTGCTATAGCGCTGCTATACAGATGCTCATCTGGCAATATGTGGCGCTAGTAGTGAATCAACCTCCAATTAGCCATTATTTCAGCAAATAGGACATGAAGTTAGAGTTCTGCCATTCTCCCATGTAAAAGTTCACTTAAAAGACTTTTACTAGAAATCACCTGGATTTTTTTCTGGGTGTAAAATAAGCGTCCCTGTCTTTCGGGCATGGTTATACAGATTTTTAATAGTATACCATTTTTGTGATGAATCTCCTTTAAGGGGGGAGAAATCTTCCAATTCAACACCTAATTAAGAGCATGATTTTCTTTTCTTTTTTTTAGCTAGTAAATAATATCCAAGCACTTTAGGCTTCTCGTACATCTGTAAATTTGTCGGTATAAAAATAAACTGGCAACATTATATAATAAAATAAAGAACACACTGGTTGCACTTTTTCGTCAGCATATTTCAGTTTCAGGATACCAAATTGGAAATAAAAATATACTTCCTAAATTTGTAGTTTTATTATGACAGTAAAGGTTAAAATATGGAACATTTTGATGTGAACCATACATTCCTGGTTTATTATTATTTATGATCTTGTTACTGTTGTTTGTAGACTTTTCTTTATTGCTTACAACAGTTGTGGACACTGTATTTATGTCACAGGTACCTTTGTAAAATTTATGGCATGGTGAAGAGTACTGTCTGCATCTAAATTTTGCACGCCACACTCAGTGGATTTAAAACAAACATGCACCAAATTCTGTGCAGCTGCCTCAAAACTAAAAACCTAATTTATCTTGACAGACAGCCAATACAGTGGGGACAGCAGCGGTGTAAATATGTTATGCCCGTGTTATTCTTGGTTTAGAAACATCTGGACTAACATCACAAAAGTGATATCATTAGGCAATTATCTGGAGTAAATCATGAGATTAGCAGGGAACAAATCAGGTGATGAAAAAGATGCTACTGCTGGTATTACATATAAAATAAATCAAGCTATAATTTTAAAGGGTTTCTTCAGGCGGGCAGGCTGATTCATCACTAACGCCAGGTAGCGACAGATGAGCGTCTGTAGCAGGCATTTCAGAGCGCCCGCTAGTATTCACTGTACTCGGCCGTGGTTTGCTACTTCATAGCGACTCGGTCGCTGTGCAGCAATGATGAATACATTGTGAGGAGTCGCTATATGACCAGTACAGCGCTGTATGGGAGCGCATGTTAGTCAGTGCGACCGACTCACAACATATTCATCCAAAAAACAGCCTCACACAAGGTAGCGAGAGGTCATACCTGGCCCTCTGCAAGGCTGAACGCCGGCGCTGTTCGCTGAGGCTGGGATAATGATGAATCGGACGCTACATGGCGTTATCCCAGTCGCTCAACAGATTCTGCTTGATAAATGTGTAATTGCGTGCCGTGTCCGGCGTTAACCTGTCGCTACCTCTCATTTACAAGGCACTACCTGACGCTATCCCTTCATGAGTAGGGGCCTAAGTGTAAAGTCAAAGTAAAATTTTGCCTCCCCTTGATGTCACTAATTTGTAGCCTCTGCATCATACTATGTGAGATACCCAGTTCTGTAATTGTTGGGTAGTTCAGTGCAGGGCCGGTTCCAGGTTCCAAATCTGGATGCCCCCTAAAGATTATGCTATTTGGACCAAAACTCTAGTTTTGAAGCACGCCAAACCCCTTTAAACCTGACCTGGGAGTCTAAAGGAATCTAGGGCCAGTTGAAAAGGATCCCCAGGAGCATCCTGATTTTGGATGCCCCTGTGTGTAAACCCGTCCACCCCCACCTGGCTCATTACTTTGGCGAATGCACTGTGGGATCGACAGTTTGATTTAACTGGTTCTTTCACAAACAGGGGCATCCCCAACTGAGATGCCCCTGTAAAGTGGACCAAAACCCAGTGGTGAAATAAAATCCTGGGTTTTAAGCCTGCTTTATGTAGCTGCAGTAAATAGGAGGCTGAGCAGCAGATATTCTAACATCAAAAAATAACATCCATCTCCGGTGCCTCCCCTGGTGCTCAGTCTGGTCTGGGCAATGAGCTTGTTCCCACAGTGGTCTTTGCGGTGGAATCCCTGCTCCCCCTGCTCTGTGCACTACAGCTGTACATGGCAAGCTGGCAGTGGCACACAGCAACAAAAATACACATTGTGCCAACTGTCAGTGGCTGAGAGCCGGGGGCTCTGGCAGCTGACCAGCCTTGCCGGGTGCTGACGCCGGCCCTGGTTCAGTGTGTGTTCTGTGGGTGTTCAATGACTATTATTAGTGGCAGGAGGCTGATGCATAGACATGTAGTCTAAAACTGTCAGCCAGGTGCAGCAAGATTATGTCAGTATGCAGTCATTCCATTGAGATGGTAGATCTCCTCCTGCCTTTCCTATAAGCTATAAGGCTTCCATTCATCTTTGGCAGCTTATAGGCCCCTTTGTATCCCAGGGTTACCAGTCTGTCATCCTCCTCCAGCTCTGTCTGTGGAGCTCCCTCCCTTACACATTCATTGTCGGTGGGAGTTGTTCCGGTGTTCCTTTGCTTGTCTTGTTTCTTTAAACTAGACCAACAGCCTTGCACATTTGGAAAAAAACTCCCCAAACCCCCTTGCCTCATCTGCATACCTGATACTGAATCATTGTCAGCACTTACATTTGCTTCTGCACCCACTTTTGGGGCTTCCCTTCCCAGCATCCCAGCCATGCTGCTGCTTGAATTTAACTGACAAAACCACCCAATGCACAACGACAGACAACTTCCTCTTTGTAGAAGGGTCGCAGCTCCATGAGACGCCATTTTGTTTTTAAAATAAACTACAGCTGGATTTACAAAAAGGTAAATACATTTTTATGAGCAGCAATCTGAATTGCCATGAGGAGGGATGCATATGAGCACTGTTTCTTGGATGTTGGTGTTGGTCCAGTTTAAATTCATTGTCAGCAAAAACTTGGAACCCTGTTATTGCATGAAAGTTTTGCTGGCTGTTTGCTGAGCAGGAGACTGAAATAAAGAGCCAGGGAGAGGGAGTGTCCATCCTTTATTCCCAAACAAAGTATTATATCACCCCAATTATTTTCTGAGACATCAGTCAAGCAGGAGTCAGCTGTCTATGTTGTTTGCTTTTGGTTTGATTTTACACCTAACCTTGATAGGTTCTTTAAGATTTGTAGAATTATCCATATATATGTATAATAAAAGAGACAATTTACTTAGGGCTTTATTCATAAAGGGATAGCGACAGGTAGTGCCTTGTAAGCGACAGGTAGCGGCTGGTAGTGGCAGGCGACTGGGAAAACGCCATGTAGCATACAATTCATCAATACCCAAGGCTCAGCGTACAGCACAGGCTTTCAGGCTTGCAGAACGCCACGTATTACCTGTCACTACCTGTCGCTCTCCCATACATTTCAATGGACAATACTTTTCTTCACTTTAAACAGGGTTTTTTTTTTATTTTTAAATTATCAAATAATTGTGTGACTCTCCTGGCCTAGAAAATGTCATTTTTGAAAACTTTTTTGATTTATAATATTTTTATGCAGGATTGTCATTACAGGTCTGTGTTCATGTTACATTGTCATTAAAGTGTTCATGTTACAATGTAATAACAATGTAATTCCCTGTGTTTTCACTTTGTTACTAGTGGATACATGTTCAAAAACAGAATTTAATCACACAGCGTCTGGCGCTCTGGGCTACAACTACCCACTTTTGAGTGCTGGCGCTGTGTGGGGCTATTTTTTTTAATATGGTGTGAGTCGTTCGCACTGAGCTGGCGCTACCGTTCGCTCCCATACAGCGCTGTACTGGTGTTAGAGCGACTCACACAATATATTCATCAATGCCGGCCAGCAGCTGAGACACTCTGAAGTAGCGAACCATGGCCGAGCACAGAGACTACTAGCGGTCGCTCTCAAAGCCTCGCTACAGACGCTCATCTGTCAGTACCTGGCGCTATTAATGAACCAGCCTGCCCATGTTCTTGTCCAGGCACACTATGGGGGTTATTCAAGAAGAGATAGCACCAGGTAGTGCCTTGTAGCGGCAGGCAGCGTCTGGTGAACGCTGGGCACTGTAGGCAAAACCACATTTATGAAAGCAAATCTGGCGCATGCCTCTAACAGCACCATGTAGCGTCCGATGTATTATTACAGGCAGCTCAATGTATAGCGCTGGTGCTCTAGCTTCCAGAGCGTCAGGTATTACCTTTCGCTCAGTGTCACTCTCCCATATATTTCAATGCCCGTTCATTTGCTTGTGTTTAAACAGTGTGTTTGACATTTTTTTGTCCTCAAATCATTGTGTGACCTCTCCTGGCTGCAAACAAACACTTTCAGAAACTTTTTAGACTTTTTATATTTTTATGCCGAATTGTATGTATGTTAATGTCACAGTGTTATAACAATGTCATTCCATGTGTTTTCGCTTTGTTACCAGAGGATATGTGTTCAAAAACAGACTTTAATCACACAGCGTCTGGCGCTCTATGCTATAGCGACCAGATTTAGAGCGCCAACGCTGTGTGTGTGTCCTTTTTTGATAAGTATGGTGTGGAGCGCAGAGAGTCGGTCGCTGAGCTGGCGCTACCTTTCGCTCCCTGCAGCGCTGTACTGGTGTTAGAGCGCCCAACGTACATCACATTCATCAATGTGGGCCAGGTTACTACAGCAACTGAGGTGCTCTGTTACAGCGCCTGATACCCGCTTACAGCATCTACTAGCGGACGCTATAAGCGCCGCTATACAGACACTCATCTGCTGGCGTTAGTAATGAGTCAGCCTCCACATTTTATGTCTCTCTATCCCCCTTAGGAGCAGTGTAAAATCCACCATGCGAAAGCATTTTAAAATATGCAGTTGTAATGAAATAGCTGCTTCTGTTTACATTCCTGGGCATGGTCTGCAACAGGCAGCGCAGCCAAGAACAGCTTAATGAGTCATGCATGGTACCTGTAGTGGTTAGTGTCAGAGGAGTGTCCACTGTGGCTAGCTGTGCTCACTCATGCTCGGGCCACCAACAGACAGATGTGGCCACTCAAACACATTTGCTTGTGATTTTGGAGGACCGATTTTAAAAGAGGGGCAAACTTTGAAGACCTGCTGGAAGAGAGGCACATGGGACAGGTTACAGGTGACCTTACTGCTCTATTATTCCTATTGTCTGGACTATGTTTCTCCACCGTACTGCTTCCTTAAATTCCTTCGCCTGATAATATGAGATGCTCAGCACATATTAAGTATATACAAATTGATCTACAGTTCATGTGGCGTCACGCACTTTTTAATTAAAAGCCTGCAACAGTCAGATCACAAATTTGCGCTTGAATGGACAAAGGTTCCCGCCAACGGAACTTAAACAGATAATCTTGTATTTTAGATCTTAATTGATCTATGATTTTATCCTGCGCATTATATTTCTTCAAAAAAAAGAGGCCATAAAGGAATTATTAACGTGGATCTTATCTTTCAAAATTCTTCATTCGTGATTTCTAACCACCAATGCAAACAATTGCTCATACCAGAATCATTAAATGAAATACACCTTAAATCGTCCTTAATATCAGCCGATTGTCAATATCAGATAAGATCCAATCCTCTTATATATATAACTCTCTCTCGACTCCTTTTAAATGTGTTCCTTCATTAAATTCTTCAACAAATTACATATTTAAAAGATTCAATTTAATTGCTTTAATTTGTAGCTTATAAAATCAAACAGACAAACAGGCTCCTTGTTTATAAGCTGTTTCTTATGTGGCCAGAAAGCACTGCCGGCCTAATCCCCGGCCGGGGGAGTCGTCTATGCTCTCAGCAGTGCAGCTTCAACAAAAGTAAAATAAAAATGAAAAGTACTGCCATATACCACCCCAGACTAGTTCCGTCGTGCTTACTTGATCACAGTATGTTTAAAGAGGAACAACAGCACATATGCGGCTTCTTTTCCATTGGGAGCCATCTGAAATTAGTACATGCGCGTGCTCTAACCAGTGAGAGCCGTCTGCCATTGGAGCAGGGAAAGGTGAGTTTTTATAGACGCCCTGGAGGCTTTCACACAGTGGGACTGCCCCAGGGAAAAGCCAGTGCAGTTAGATCCCAGCCTGGCCACTGCTGTTTTTTTTTCTCCTTTGTGATTTTTGCAGAAATTTACAGGGTTTTCCAGGAATTGCATATTGTTTTTGCAGCAGAGTTTGGGCTTTAGCATGAAATATCTTGTTCATTTTTTTTATGTGCTTTCAATTTTGTGTAAAAATAAAATAATAAAACATTTCTATAAACCATGTTGTGGTAGCACATATCAATATGTATATTGGTAGCCTCGCTTGGTGGCCCCTGGCCCTAAAGACTACAAGCCTACATAGCACTTGAGGGCCGTGGACTCTTCTGCCCACCCCCCGGGTTTTGGGGAGGTAGGGAATGGGGCTGGGGATCAATCGCAGGTCACCCTCTTGCCACAGGTGACTTGACAGCCCCTCAAGCCTTGTGAACTGTTCCCATGGGCCCCTTACCAATTCACAGAGGGTTAAATAAATGTAAAAAAAACACAGACACACCTCTGAGCAACATGTCATTTATTAAAAAAAATCATTTTGCACACGTGAACTACATATGGGATGTTTTTTTACCTACAGAGGTGGGAAAAAGTAAAATACAAATAAAAATAAATAATTATAGTGCTGATTAGTTTAGGACAGCATATAGTGGAACCCATTTACACTGTAGTTTAGAATTTGCTGCATGTGATTTTCACTTTACTTTCTAATATTTATGATATGCTATACAGTGCTTTTGTCAGGTTATCCAGAATGAACTGATTTATAACGTTATCTTGGTTTCGTTTTACTTCAAAAACCTTGATATATTGCATTCTTCATGCTTGTCTTTTTTGAAAATCTTAATAGCAGGAAATGTTCTATTGTGTAAACCTCTGATAAAAGCCAGAAAACCTAGAATAAAAGTGATAACCTTTATTGTCTCCTACAACAGATATTAGTTATAAAATGTACTAAGTAGCAAAGATTAGCGTGTCTATTCAGAGTCATTCTCTTTATTGAATCTGAACCTGACTGTGATTTATTCAGAAGAAGTTGCTACAGAAAAAAAGTGCTTGGTCTACAGCAAAAGTTAAATTATGAATTCCAAAAACAGTCTGAGAAGCTTAAAAAATGATTAAAACTTGAGATGAGATAATTTGTACAATTCAATTTGCCGAATTTACCCAAGGAATGTGAGGTCATACAAATCAAAATTTAAATCACTTAATATTAAGTTGAAAAAAAAAAAGATATGCTCACCAGGTTTCTCTTTTCAGCACCAGATGATGTCCTCATTGTGGATCCTCTGCCCTGTACTGGGCTCCTGCCTCTCACGTCCACCTCAGGGAGGGGCTAATCATAGATGAGTGGTGAACTGGCCAGGAAAGCCCTTCATGCCCCCTGTCACTCACAGTGACTTCAGAGGAAATTCCTCTGATGTCACTGTAAATGCTAGAGGACATGATGGCCTTCAGATGGAGTGCCTGTGTCCTCCATTCTGATAAATATGTGGACAGATGACTGCATACTGGCGTGGGACACCCTCAGGTGGATAAGAACACTGCTCGGCACTGGATAGCGAGGAAGGGGGTGAGTTTGGTATAACATTAGTTTCTATTATTAGTTTTTTATACGGTCTAGTCTAAAAGTATAAACATAACAAAAAGTTCAACAGGAGTAGGGTAGGAGTAGGGTATTCTTTACTTAAATGACAGTGAGAAGTATATATTCAAGTGGTTTTGATAGAGATAGAATATCTATTTAATTATCACTGCATAATAATTGTTGTCTTGTTTTATTTGATTTTTTAATTTTATTTTTTTTTTGTATAATTCCAAAAAGTGTAGCCAGGCTGGTTTCAGTTATTAGAGATGGGAGAACCCATACCGCAAAGTTCAGGTTCATACCAAACTTTTTAGTTTGGCGTCCGGCCCGAACATGGAAATGCTGGTTGATGGGCTGCTGAGCATAAGGGTGCAGCAGCAGGAAGCTACTGTAATATACCTCTGCCTGATTCACTTCCTCAGCAGCGGAGCTGGGTTTTAATTTAGCTTCAGCTGGGGCTACAAAAAGATGACCACCAGCTCCCATGAGCGAGGACACTTCTAGTGCCAGCTAGGGATGAGCGAATCGATCCGGACGAACCCGGATTCGATCCGAATTTCAGGAAAAATTCGATTCGGATCGAATCCGAATTTCCCCGCGATTCGATCACTCGAAGTTTTCCTTTAACATCCATTCATTTACATTACAGGCATTCTAAGATGGCGGGCGGGACATGTCTGGACATGTATCCCGCGCCAGTGCAAGCTGGGGCAGTCACATGCAGCCTATCAGCAGCCAGCAAGCCCGGTGACGTCACACAGCGGTATTTAACGGCGGCCATCTTGCTTTTCCTCATTTCTCTATTGCATTCGTGACAGACAGACAGAACGCTGTGTAGCTGAGGCAGTTAGACAGGCTGGAGACAGGGACAGACAGGGACAGGCTGGAGACAGGCAGGAGACAGGCAGGAGACAGACAGGAGACAGACAGAAAGCCAGGGAAAGGTAGGAAAAACGGAGCTGGCTGACAGGGAGATTTTTTTTTTTTCATCCAGCCTTTGTTAGCGTTTTCAGGCTGCTTATAGTAACTAACTGTGCATATATACTGAACTGATCTTAAGTCTGCTGTGAGGCATCCCATTCTGTGACTAAAGCAGCCTCTATTTAATAGCATAATAAACATTTGCACTTATTCTCATAGAAATCAGGCCTGATAAAGACACTTTTGCTGTGCATGCTCTCTGGTTTTTGTGGCACTGGCATCCCATTCTGTGACTAAAGCAGCCTCTATTTAATAGCATAATAAACATTTGCACTTATTCTCATAGAAATCAGGCCTGATAAAGACACTTTTGCTGTGCATGCTCTCTGGTTTTTGTGGCACTGGCATCCCATTCTGTGACTAAAGCAGCCTCTATTTAATAGCATAATAAACATTTGCACTTATTCTCATAGAAATCAGGCCTGATAAAGACACTTTTGCTGTGCATGCTCTCTGGTTTTTGTGGCACTGGCATCCCATTCTGTGACTAAAGCAGCCTCTATTTAATAGCATAATAAACATTTGCACTTATTCTCATAGAAATCAGGCCTGATAAAGACACTTTTGCTGTGCATGCTCTCTGGTTTTTGTGGCACTGGCATCCCATTCTGTGACTAAAGCAGCCTCTATTTAATAGCATAATAAACATTTGCACTTATTCTCATAGAAATCAGGCCTGATAAAGACACTTTTGCTGTGCATGCTCTCTGGTTTTTGTGGCACTGGCATCCCATTCTGTGTCTAAAGCAGCCTCTATTTAATAGCATAATAAACATTTGCACTTATTCTCATAGAAATCAGGCCTGATAAAGACACTTTTGCTGTGCATGCTCTCTGGTTTTTGTGGCACTGGCATCCCATTCTGTGACTAAAGCAGCCTCTATTTAATAGCATAATAAACATTTGCACTTATTCTCATAGAAATCAGGCCTGATAAAGACACTTTTGCTGTGCATGCTCTCTGGTTTTTGTGGCACTGGCATCCCATTCTGTGACTAAAGCAGCCTCTATTTAATAGCATAATAAACATTTGCACTTATTCTCATAGAAATCAGGCCTGATAAAGACACTTTTGCTGTGCATGCTCTCTGGTTTTTGTGGCACTGGCATCCCATTCTGTGACTAAAGCAGCCTCTATTTAATAGCATAATAAACATTTGCACTTATTCTCATAGAAATCAGGCCTGATAAAGACACTTTTGCTGTGCATGCTCTCTGGTTTTTGTGGCACTGGCATCCCATTCTGTGACTAAAGCAGCCTCTATTTAATAGCATAATAAACATTTGCACTTATTCTCATAGAAATCAGGCCTGATAAAGACACTTTTGCTGTGCATGCTCTCTGGTTTTTGTGGCACTGGCATCCCATTCTGTGACTAAAGCAGCCTCTATTTAATAGCATAATAAACATTTGCACTTATTCTCATAGAAATCAGGCCTGATAAAGACACTTTTGCTGTGCATGCTCTCTGGTTTTTGTGGCACTGGCATCCCATTCTGTGACTAAAGCAGCCTCTATTTAATAGCATAATAAACATTTGCACTTATTCTCATAGAAATCAGGCCTGATAAAGACACTTTTGCTGTGCATGCTCTCTGGTTTTTGTGGCACTGGCATCCCATTCTGTGACTAAAGCAGCCTCTATTTAATAGCATAATAAACATTTGCACTTATTCTCATAGAAATCAGGCCTGATAAAGACACTTTTGCTGTGCATGCTCTCTGGTTTTTGTGGCACTGGCATCCCATTCTGTGACTAAAGCAGCCTCTATTTAATAGCATAATAAACATTTGCACTTATTCTCATAGAAATCAGGCCTGATAAAGACACTTTTGCTGTGCATGCTCTCTGGTTTTTGTGGCACTGGCATCCCATTCTGTGACTAAAGCAGCCTCTATTTAATAGCATAATAAACATTTGCACTTATTCTCATAGAAATCAGGCCTGATAAAGACACTTTTGCTGTGCATGCTCTCTGGTTTTTGTGGCACTGGCATCCCATTCTGTGACTAAAGCAGCCTCTATTTAATAGCATAATAAACATTTGCACTTATTCTCATAGAAATCAGGCCTGATAAAGACACTTTTGCTGTGCATGCTCTCTGGTTTTTGTGGCACTGGCATCCCATTCTGTGACTAAAGCAGCCTCTATTTAATAGCATAATAAACATTTGCACTTATTCTCATAGAAATCAGGCCTGATAAAGACACTTTTGCTGTGCATGCTCTCTGGTTTTTGTGGCACTGGCATCCCATTCTGTGACTAAAGCAGCCTCTATTTAATAGCATAATAAACATTTGCACTTATTCTCATAGAAATCAGGCCTGATAAAGACACTTTTGCTGTGCATGCTCTCTGGTTTTTGTGGCACTGGCATCCCATTCTGTGACTAAAGCAGCCTCTATTTAATAGCATAATAAACATTTGCACTTATTCTCATAGAAATCAGGCCTGATAAAGACACTTTTGCTGTGCATGCTCTCTGGTTTTTGTGGCACTGGCATCCCATTCTGTGACTAAAGCAGCCTCTATTTAATAGCATAATAAACATTTGCACTTATTCTCATAGAAATCAGGCCTGATAAAGACACTTTTGCTGTGCATGCTCTCTGGTTTTTGTGGCACTGGCATCCCATTCTGTGACTAAAGCAGCCTCTATTTAATAGCATAATAAACATTTGCACTTATTCTCATAGAAATCAGGCCTGATAAAGACACTTTTGCTGTGCATGCTCTCTGGTTTTTGTGGCACTGGCATCCCATTCTGTGACTAAAGCAGCCTCTATTTAATAGCATAATAAACATTTGCACTTATTCTCATAGAAATCAGGCCTGATAAAGACACTTTTGCTGTGCATGCTCTCTGGTTTTTGTGGCACTGGCATCCCATTCTGTGACTAAAGCAGCCTCTATTTAATAGCATAATAAACATTTGCACTTATTCTCATAGAAATCAGGCCTGATAAAGACACTTTTGCTGTGCATGCTCTCTGGTTTTTGTGGCACTGGCATCCCATTCTGTGACTAAAGCAGCCTCTATTTAATAGCATAATAAACATTTGCACTTATTCTCATAGAAATCAGGCCTGATAAAGACACTTTTGCTGTGCATGCTCTCTGGTTTTTGTGGCACTGGCATCCCATTCTGTGACTAAAGCAGCCTCTATTTAATAGCATAATAAACATTTGCACTTATTCTCATAGAAATCAGGCCTGATAAAGACACTTTTGCTGTGCATGCTCTCTGGTTTTTGTGGCACTGGCATCCCATTCTGTGACTAAAGCAGCCTCTATTTAATAGCATAATAAACATTTGCACTTATTCTCATAGAAATCAGGCCTGATAAAGACACTTTTGCTGTGCATGCTCTCTGGTTTCTGTGGCACTGGCATCCCATTCTGTGACTAAAGCAGCCTCTATTTAATAGCATAATAAACATTTGCACTTATTCTCATAGAAATCAGGCCTGATAAAGACACTTTTGCTGTGCATGCTCTCTGGTTTTTGTGGCACTGGCATCCCATTCTGTGACTAAAGCAGCCTCTATTTAATAGCATAATAAACATTTGCACTTATTCTCATAGAAATCAGGCCTGATAAAGACACTTTTGCTGTGCATGCTCTCTGGTTTTTGTGGCACTGGCATCCCATTCTGTGACTAAAGCAGCCTCTATTTAATAGCATAATAAACATTTGCACTTATTCTCATAGAAATCAGGCCTGATAAAGACACTTTTGCTGTGCATGCTCTCTGGTTTTTGTGGCACTGGCATCCCATTCTGTGACTAAAGCAGCCTCTATTTAATAGCATAATAAACATTTGCACTTATTCTCATAGAAATCAGGCCTGATAAAGACACTTTTGCTGTGCATGCTCTCTGGTTTTTGTGGCACTGGCATCCCATTCTGTGACTAAAGCAGCCTCTATTTAATAGCATAATAAACATTTGCACTTATTCTCATAGAAATCAGGCCTGATAAAGACACTTTTGCTGTGCATGCTCTCTGGTTTTTGTGGCACTGGCATCCCATTCTGTGACTAAAGCAGCCTCTATTTAATAGCATAATAAACATTTGCACTTATTCTCATAGAAATCAGGCCTGATAAAGACACTTTTGCTGTGCATGCTCTCTGGTTTTTGTGGCACTGGCATCCCATTCTGTGACTAAAGCAGCCTCTATTTAATAGCATAATAAACATTTGCACTTATTCTCATAGAAATCAGGCCTGATAAAGACACTTTTGCTGTGCATGCTCTCTGGTTTTTGTGGCACTGGCATCCCATTCTGTGACTAAAGCAGCCTCTATTTAATAGCATAATAAACATTTGCACTTATTCTCATAGAAATCAGGCCTGATAAAGACACTTTTGCTGTGCATGCTCTCTGGTTTTTGTGGCACTGGCATCCCATTCTGTGACTAAAGCAGCCTCTATTTAATAGCATAATAAACATTTGCACTTATTCTCATAGAAATCAGGCCTGATAAAGACACTTTTGCTGGCCAAAGGCCTACTGGACCCTGCCAGCTCGATTCCTGCCCGGGGCATCCCATTCTGTGACTAAAGCAGCCTCTGTTTAAGACCATATAAGCATTTGTTCTTATCATATTTGAAATTAGGCCTGATAAAGACACTTTTGCTGGGCATAGCACTACTGGACCCTGCCAGGTGCACTCCTATTTGGGGCATCCCATTCTGTGACTACAGCAGCCTCTGTTTAAGACCATATAAGCATTTGCTCTTATCATATTTGAAATTAGGCCTGATAAAGACACTTTTGCTGGCCAAAGCACTACTGTACCCTGCCAGCTCGATTCCTGCCCGGGGCATCCCATTCTGTGACTACAGCAGCCTCTGTTTAAGACCATATAAGCATTTGCTCTTATCATATTTGAAATTAGGCCTGATAAAGACACTTTTGCTGGCCAAAGCACTACTGTACCCTGCCAGCTCGATTCCTGCCCGGGGCATCCCATTCTGTGACTAAAGCAGCCTCTGTTTAAGACCATATAAGCATTTGCTCTTATCATATTTGAAATTAGGCCTGATAAAGACACTTTTGCTGGGCATAGCACAACTTGTCCCTGCCAGGTGTACTTACTGCTGGTTTTTAGGGCATCCCATTCTGTGACTACACCAGCCTCTATTTAAGAACCTAACCATTTGCACCTATTCTAATTGAAATTAGGCATGATAAAGACACTTTTGCTGTGCATAGTCTTACTGCTGCCTGCCAGGTGCTCTCTGGTTTTTGGGACATCCCATTCTGTAACATACCATTAGCCTCTGCATTAACTGTAAGCTGCACAGTTATTTAAAGAAATTTGGCCTGTATGAGCCTGCTAACACACTGCTGCTGTGTGCATATATACTGATCTCAAGTCTGCTTTGGGGCATCCCATTCTGTAACATACCATTAGCCTCTGCATTAACTGTAAGCTGCACATTTATTTAAAGAAATTTGGCCTGTATGAGCCTGCTAACACACTGCTGCTGTGTGCATATATACTGATCTCAAGTCTGCTTTGGGGCATCCCATTCTGTAACATACCATTAGCCTCTGCATTAACTGTAAGCTGCACAGTTATTTAAAGAAATTTGGCCTGTATGAGCCTGCTAACACACTGCTGCTGTGTGCATATATACTGATCTCAAGTCTGCTTGGGGCATCCCATTCTGTAACATACCATTAGCCTCTGCATTAACTGTAAGCTGCACAGTTATTTAAAGAAATTTGGCCTGTATGAGCCTGCTAACACACTGCTGCTGTGTGCATATATACTGATCTCAAGTCTGCTTTGGGGCATCCCATTCTGTAACATACCATTAGCCTCTGCATTAACTGTAAGCTGCACAGTTATTTAAAGAAATTTGGCCTGTATGAGCCTGCTAACACACTGCTGCTGTGTGCATATATACTGATCTCAAGTCTGCTTGGGGCATCCCATTCTGTAACATACCATTAGCCTCTGCATTAACTGTAAGCTGCACATTTATTTAAAGAAATTTGGCCTGTATGAGCCTGCTAACACACTGCTGCTGTGTGCATATATACTGATCTCAAGTCTGCTTTGGGGCATCCCATTCTGTAACATACCATTAGCCTCTGCATTAACTGTAAGCTGCACAGTTATTTAAAGAAATTTGGCCTGTATGAGCCTGCTAACACACTGCTGCTGTGTGCATATATACTGATCTCAAGTCAGCTTGGGGCATCCCATTCTGTAACATACCATTAGCCTCTGCATTAACTGTAAGCTGCACAGTTATTTAAAGAAATTTGGCCTGTATGAGCCTGCTAACACACTGCTGCTGTGTGCATATATACTGATCTCAAGTCTGCTTTGGGGCATCCCATTCTGTAACATACCATTAGCCTCTGCATTAACTGTAAGCTGCACAGTTATTTAAAGAAATTTGGCCTGTATGAGCCTGCTAACACACTGCTGCTGTGTGCATATATACTGATCTCAAGTCTGCTTGGGGCATCCCATTCTGTAACATACCATTAGCCTCTGCATTAACTGTAAGCTGCACAGTTATTTAAAGAAATTTGGCCTGTATGAGCCTGCTAACACACTGCTGCTGTGTGCATATATACTGATCTCAAGTCTGCTTTGGGGCATCCCATTCTGTAACATACCATTAGCCTCTGCATTAACTGTAAGCTGCACAGTTATTTAAAGAAATTTGGCCTGTATGAGCCTGCTAACACACTGCTGCTGTGTGCATATATACTGATCTCAAGTCTGCTTGGGGCATCCCATTCTGTAACATACCATTAGCCTCTGCATTAACTGTAAGCTGCACAGTTATTTAAAGAAATTTGGCCTGTATGAGCCTGCTAACACACTGCTGCTGTGTGCATATATACTGATCTCAAGTCTGCTTTGGGGCATCCCATTCTGTAACATACCATTAGCCTCTGCATTAACTGTAAGCTGCACATTTATTTAAAGAAATTTGGCCTGTATGAGCCTGCTAACACACTGCTGCTGTGTGCATATATACTGATCTCAAGTCTGCTTTGGGGCATCCCATTCTGTAACATACCATTAGCCTCTGCATTAACTGTAAGCTGCACAGTTATTTAAAGAAATTTGGCCTGTATGAGCCTGCTAACACACTGCTGCTGTGTGCATATATACTGATCTCAAGTCTGCTTTGGGGCATCCCATTCTGTAACATACCATTAGCCTCTGCATTTACTGTAAGCTGCACATTTATTTAAAGAAATTTGGCCTGTATGAGCCTGCTAACACACTGCTGCTGTGTGCATATATACTGATCTCAAGTCTGCTTTGGGGCATCCCATTCTGTAACATACCATTAGCCTCTGCATTTACTGTAAGCTGCACATTTATTTAAAGAAATTTGGCCTGTATGAGCCTGCTAACACACTGCTGCTGTGTGCATATATACTGATCTCAAGTCTGCTTTGGGGCATCCCATTCTGTAACATACCATTAGCCTCTGCATTAACTGTAAGCTGCACAGTTATTTAAAGAAATTTGGCCTGTATGAGCCTGCTAACACACTGCTGCTGTGTGCATATATACTGATCTCAAGTCTGCTTGGGGCATCCCATTCTGTAACATACCATTAGCCTCTGCATTAACTGTAAGCTGCACAGTTATTTAAAGAAATTTGGCCTGTATGAGCCTGCTAACACACTGCTGCTGTGTGCATATATACTGATCTCAAGTCTGCTTTGGGGCATCCCATTCTGTAACATACCATTAGCCTCTGCATTTACTGTAAGCTGCACATTTATTTAAAGAAATTTGGCCTGTATGAGCCTGCTAACACACTGCTGCTGTGTGCATATATACTGATCTCAAGTCAGCTTGGGGCATCCCATTCTGTAACATACCATTAGCCTCTGCATTAACTGTAAGCTGCACAGTTATTTAAAGAAATTTGGCCTGTATGAGCCTGCTAACACACTGCTGCTGTGTGCATATATACTGATCTCAAGTCTGCTTGGGGCATCCCATTCTGTAACATAACATAACCTACCTACCATACTAAGCAGCTCTCTTATTTAAACTAAGCAGGCCTCTTGGAGGCTGAGTGTCCACTTTTGGGTGTGCATTTATATTCGGTTTCATATACAGTGGGGTATCCCAATTTGTAAGATAACCTACCCCAACCATGTAAACTAAATAGGCCTGTTGCAGCCTGAGTTTCTCTGCTTGCGTATGGCCTGCATTACAATCTGTCTCTTTCAATGACACTGCTGCCTGTGGTATCCCAATTTGTAAGATAACCTACCCCAACCATGTAAACTAAAGGTTACGTCCTTCCAGAAGGAAAACTTATGCCGAACACTATTTTTGTTAGGGGCATTGACCTTTGGATTGATCGGCATGAAATTAATTTTTTTTTTTCAAAGTATGGCGCTGTGAAGAAGGTCAAAATGATGTCTCATACTTGGATTATTGTTACTTTTTGTTCAGCTTGAAATATAACAGGCCACACGGGCATCCCAAGGCACATGCTATTTTAAACCTATCTGTTATACAACATAAGCGTTGATCAGGCTACTTCAGTTTGCACTTGTTTTTGACTGATTTTAATAAACCAGGCCGCAGGGCACCCCAAAGCTGCACCTTGCACCCTATCTGGTATACAACATAAGCGTTGATCAGCATCAGCTTCATTAAGCTACTTCAGTTTGCACTTCCTTTTTGACTGCTTTCATTTAACCAGGCCGCAGGGCACCCCAAAGCTGCACCTTGCACCCTACCTGTTTATACTAAATAAGCATCTACAGCCTCAGCTTTATTAAGTTATTGCATTTTGAATTGGTTTTGGTCTGCTTTAAATACACCAGGCCGCAGGGCATCCCAAACCTGCATGTTGCACCCCATCTGTTATACTAAATAAGCGTTGATCAGCATCAGCTTTATTAAGCTATTGCATTTTGCATTGGTTTTTGTACTGCTGCCAAAACACTAGCCCATATGGGCATCCCAAACCAGCACATGTCACCCTATCTGTTATACTAAATAAGCTTCTACAGGCCCTTTTTTTATTTATTTATTTTTATTTATATAGAGCTGCAATAGCTTATATTGTGAGGTTAATTTGCCATTTTGCAGCATAATATAGAGCAGCCCCTGTGTAAATCTGAGGGGCAATAGCTTATATAGTGAGGTAAATTTGCCATTTTGCTTCGTTATATAGAGCAGGCCCTGTGTAAATCTGAGGGGCAATAGCTTATATTGTGAGGTAAATTTGCCATTTTGCAGCATAATATAGAGCAGCCCCTGTGTAAATCTGAGTTGCAATAGCTTATATTGTGAGGTAAATTTGCCACTTTGCAGCATAATATAGAGCAGCCCCTGTGTAAATCTGAGGGGCAATAGCTCATATAGTGAGGTAAATTTGCCATTTTGCTTCGTTATATAGAGCAGCCCAGTTGCCATCTAAATCAACTACTGTCCGGCCAGTACAGCTTTTCCAGGGCAAACTCTGCTAGTTGCGGGCACAAGTCAAGTTTGGCTTCCCAGCAAATCCAGTGGATCTTGAAGGTGTGTTGGCATGGTCATGTCAAGGTATGACATGACCTGCTGTTTGAGGTCCAGCTCCAGGTCTTCCTGCTGCTCATGAGTAGACTCACTATGCGGGTGTAGAAAGCTACTCACTAGCGACTGAAGACTGAGGCTGCTGCTGATGGAGCTGCTGCTGCTGCTCCTTCCACCCCCCCAGCAGCCATGGCAGTGGAAGGTGATCGCAGAGGTCCCCCCGAGTCAGACCTGCGGGAGTATGGGCCATGGCGCAGATAGACATCGCCCAACTGACTACGTGGGATGTCTCTGTAGTAGGTCAGTTTGTCCTCCCTCTCAGTGGGCGTAAAAAATGCCCCCATTTTGTGCCGGAAGCGAGGGTCCAATAAGTTGGAGAGCCAGAAGTCTTCCCGCTGACAAATGGAGACAATTCTGCGCTCACTAGTACGCAAGCATGTGAGCATGCATCGTGCCATTTGTGCAAATGACTCGGAGGGACTACCTGTCTCCATCTCCACTGTAAACTGCCACGGTGTGTCTGGGTCCTCTGTCTCACCTTACTCACAACCCTCTAGCTCCTGTGGCTGCTCCTGCTCCTCCTCTTCTGTCAGATGACTAGATAAAATGGTCATTTTGTGAAACCTAAACTGTGGTTTGCTTTGCCCCACCCCCTCCTCCTCCTCCACTTCAGCCCCCACAGGCTTCATGTGGCTGTGAAATGTATGTGCCATGTCTCCAGTGCCCTGACCAGCCATGGTTTCCAACATGTGTTGTAGTACATGAAGCAGTGGAATCTCATCGTTCATCTCATAGTCCTGGCAACTGACTAATAACGTAGCTTCCTCAAAGGGCCTGAGCAAACGGTCGGTGTCACGTATGAGCTGCCAATGGTTTACATTGAATTTACACAGGTGTCCCCCTATCCGTTTGGATCATCCAGAAATCCGTGATGGCTTTTCTCTGTTCCTATAGTGCAGTGGTCCTCAACCCTGTCCTCAAGGCCCACCAACAAGTCATGTTTTTTGGATCTCCAAATAGCCAGCTCTATTGCTCTGCAGCTGCACTAATTACTCCACCTGTGCATCTTTGTGGAGATCTGCAAAACCTGGCCTGTTGGTGGGCCTTGAGGACAGGGTTGGGGACCACTGCTATAGTGGATCCTGCATATGGAGGGTGGAATTCCAACGGGTGGAAACATCGCAAATCAGACTATGGTGGGGTACACCGTTGTGACGCTGAGGCTCAATAGGGTTGTGCTTCGTGGTGTAGGAGTGCCAGAAGTGCATGCTAACTTTCTTTCCTGTTGTTCTTTCAGATGGGGGCAAGACTTAAAAACTAGACTGAACACGTGTGCCATGTGAGGACGCATGACTTTGGCTTCCTTGTCGCAGCGCAAACAAGATGTTCTTCCAAGTGTAATGCAGCAGGCTGGACTTATGGTGACGCTGTCTGAGAGGAGAAATCCCTCAGACATCAAGATTAAAAATTCCAAGAATTTTTGAGGGCTAATTATTCAGAGGCAAATGATAGCTAGTTGTTTCTGATTTAATTACAAGGTGGAAACACACCCTCAAACAAAACTTCACTTTGGCAATACTATTGCATTTGTCTATTCATAATTTTATGTATATACACTAACTAACCTACTTTTTCTCCCCAGGATGCTGCATGAAACACTGCCACATCGCTGAGTAGCTGATTTTTCCGAACAACAGTCCGCAATAATCTGCTGCTGCTGCCGCCGCCACCGCCGCAGACTCCAGGGACCCTCTTCCACTACCTCGGCTTGCAACACCTCCTCCCACGACACTCTCCTCATCACTAATTGCCGGCTACTGGAAGAAGAGGCGAGTGTCTCCTCCACTTCTTGGCTGGGCAGTAGCTGCTGAATTTTATGATTATCAGATCTTCATCAATGGATAGTGGAGCTGAACCCAAAGCATAACAGACAGACAGTTGACTGGGGGTGTCAGATGCCACTTGTGATGCAGTGGACTGCTTTTGCAGCACTTCGAGACAAAGTTGCTTCATTGGCTGACACAATGACTGGTAAATCTGTGGAACATATGGTTTACAAGCAAGAATAACCATTTGTTTTTATATGAAAAAGACCCTGGTTTATACAGACTTTTTTTTTCCAGAGACTGCCCTGCGTGGAAATGAATGGCGCTTGGATCATCCAAGCTTTCCTCCCAACAATGCCTGATGTATTCCAGTAGATTGATGACGGGGCCAGACCTACACTAAAGAAAGATGGATCGTGCAAAACAGATTTAAGGCGCTGCTCTCCAGTTACAGACATTCCTCCGCATCGGACCACAAGTAAGTATTGATAAAAAATCCTTTCCGTTACTCTTACTTTTTATTAATATTCTTCGGATAAGACGGATCAGACATGATTCCAGATTAAAAATTCCAAGAATTTTTGAGGGCTAATTAGTCAGAGGCAATGATACCTTCTTGTTTCTGATTTAATTAAAAGGTGGAAACACACCCTCAAACAAAACTTCACTTTGGCAATACTTTTGCATTTGTTTATTCATAATTTTATGTAGATATTACTAACTAAGCTACTTTTTCTCCACATGACTCTCCACAGGGTGTGATTCATCCAATTTTTGGGCTCCTGAAGCCAACCCCAGTGTCTCTTTAAAGTAATATTTGGGCTCCTGCTGCTGCCAACTCCAGGGTGTGATTCATCAAATTTTTGGGCTCCTGAAGCCAACCCCAGTGTCTCTTTATAGTAATATTTGGGCTCCTGCTGCTGCTGCTGCCAACTCCAGGGTGTGATTCATCCAATTTTTGGGCTCCTGAAGCCAACCCCAGTGTATATTTGGGCTCCTGCTGCTGCTGCTGCCAACTCCAGGGTGTGAATCATCCAATTTTTGGGCTCCTGAAGCCAACTCCAGGGTCTCTTTAAAGTAATGTTTGGGCTCCTGCTGCTGCTGCCAACTTCTGCCAACTCCAGGGTGTGATTCATCCAATTTTTGGGCTCCTGAAGCCAACTCCAGTGTATATTTGGGCTCCTGCTGCTGCTGCTGCCAACTCCAGGGTGTGATTCATCCAATTTTTGGGCTCCTGAAGCCAACTCCAGTGTATATTTGGGCTCCTGCTGCTGCTGCTGCCAACTTCTGCCAACTCCAGGGTGTGATTCATCCAATTTTTGGGCTCCTGAAGCCAACTCCAGTGTATATTTGGGCTCCTGCTGCTGCTGCTGTCAACTCCTGCCAACTCCAGGGTGTGATTCATCCAATTTTTGGGCTCCTGAAGCCAACTCCAGTGTATATTTGGGCTCCTGCTGCTGCTACTGTCAACTCCTGCCAACTCCAGGGTGTGATTCATCCAATTTTTGGGCTCCTGAAGCCAACTCCAGTGTATATTTGGGCTCCTGCTGCTGCTACTGTCAACTCCTGCCAACTCCAGGGTGTGATTCATCCAATTTTTGGGCTCCTGAAGCCAACTCCAGTGTATATTTGGGCTCCTGCTGCTGCTACTGTCAACTCCTGCCAACTCCAGGGTGTGATTCATCCAATTTTTGGGCTCCTGAAGCCAACTCCAGTGTATATTTGGGCTCCTGCTGCTGCTGCTGCCAACTCCAGGGTGTGAATCATCCAATTTTTGGGCTCCTGAAGCCAACTCCAGGGTCTCTTTAAAGTAATGTTTGGGCTCCTGCTGCTGCTGCCAACTTCTGCCAACTCCAGGGTGTGATTCATCCAATTTTTGGGCTCCTGAAGCCAACTCCAGTGTATATTTGGGCTCCTGCTGCTGCTGCTGCCAACTCCAGGGTGTGATTCATCCAATTTTTGGGCTCCTGAAGCCAACTCCAGTGTATATTTGGGCTCCTGCTGCTGCTGCTGTCAACTCCTGCCAACTCCAGGGTGTGATTCATCCAATTTTTGGGCTCCTGAAGCCAACTCCAGTGTATATTTGGGCTCCTGCTGCTGCTGCTGTCAACTCCTGCCAACTCCAGGGTGTGATTCATCCAATTTTTGGGCTCCTGAAGCCAACTCCAGTGTATATTTGGGCTCCTGCTGCTACTACTGTCAACTCCTGCCAACTCCAGGGTGTGATTCATCCAATTTTTGGGCTCCTGAAGCCAACTCCAGTGTATATTTGGGCTCCTGCTGCTGCTGCTGCCAACTTCTGCCAACTCCAGGGTGTGATTCATCCAATTTTTGGGCTCCTGAGGCCAACTCCAGTGTATATTTGGGCTCCTGCTGCTGCTGCTGCCAACTTCTGCCAACTCCAGGGTGTGATTCATCCAATTTTTGGGCTCCTGAGGCCAACTCCAGTGTATATTTGGGCTCCTGCTGCTACTACTGTCAACTCCTGCCAACTCCAGGGTGTGATTCATCCAATTTTTGGGCTCCTGAGGCCAACTCCAGTGTATATTTGGGCTCCTGCTGCTGCTGCTGCCAACTTCTGCCAACTCCAGGGTGTGATTCATCCAATTTTTGGGCTCCTGAGGCCAACTCCAGTGTATATTTGGGCTCCTGCTCCTGCTGCTGCCAACTTCTGCCAACTCCAGGGTGTGATTCATCCAATTTTTGGGCTCCTGAAGCCAACTCCAGTGTATATTTGGGCTCCTGCTGCTGCTGCCAACTTCTGCCAACTCCAGGGTGTGATTCATCCAATTTTTGGGCTCCTGAGGCCAACTCCAGTGTATATTTGGGCTCCTTCTGCCCCTCATAGTGATGCCACTTCAACTCTCTGCAATTGTGCCGCTCTGCGATTCTATTAGCGATGCCTCTGATCTGCATGTGATATTTCTTCAAAGTATTATTTAACAAACCCAGCACGCATCCTGTGCGTGTTACAGCAAGGCTGAATGGTTTACAACCCTATTGAGGCTGTAGGAGGCTCAGAAATAGCCGTTTTTAATAGCGATTCGTCGCGAATTTATTCGGGTCGAAACGATTTTTGTCGGAAAATTCGGCGAATCAGTCGAATCGAATTTTTCAAAAGTTCGCTCATCTCTAGTGCCAGCACTGCAGACACCAAAGTAAGACACTGCTCCTATGCTCCACAGCTGCCACTGCTGCAGAAGAGGATTGGGCTGAGGAAAGTTACAGCAGCACTGCTGCCCGCCTCCACCACCCCCAAAGTTGGGACCCAAACTCTGCGGGGTTCGCCCATCCTTAGTAGTTCAAACTGAGCATTTTCCCTATTATTTGAAAAATCCCCGTTAAGATTAAATTAGGTTCATGTTAAAATATGTTTTTAATTTACTTTTTATATATAATAATCTTTTTTAGATAATAAGCCCATAGTTTTAATTCAACTTTTTGCTTTGGCATTTTAAAATGGCAAATTTATCATTAGCTCCTTGGTAACGTCAGCTCCCCGACAACATGACAACATTCATTTAGCACTGTAGCTCCTTGAGCACAATAGCACTGTATTTTGTCTTTGCAAGGCCAGTTTCCATTTCAGTTTCATCAAATCTGCTTTTTACAAGGAGACAAGCTTTATCCTGAACTTGACCTTAAATGTCATTTTCTGCAGAAAAGGAGCTTCACAGAGGAATATGCTATGTTTATATATTAAGCAATTACATTGAGTCAGAAGGGGTGAATCATACACACATAAGGTTTATCCAGTTAAATATGCCCCCCCCCCCTGCATTATATGTGCAAGCTCTTCACCTCAGTTTACTGGTATGCAATAAAGTTCCCTAACTGTGAGAGCACTTCACCTAAGCGGATTGACTATTGAGATAGAAAGGTTCTTCGGGTAGGTACAGAAGCTTTTCAGAGAGGCAGAAATGTTTTGCACAGAACTACATGAATTAACAACCCCCTTTTGAGATCTTTCATAATTAATAACAACCTTTATGTTATAGTTTTTTCCTTCCTTCTGCTGCATAGAATACCTAACATGACCCTGATGCAGTCAGAACTTTACTTCCTAAACAGCATTGTGGTGACATAATGAAATAATGAATATGATAAGTCTGAAAAGAGATCTGAACCTCAAGCAGAGAAGATGATCTTGGATCCTACATATCCTGGGTAGGAATGAGCAAGCCCGCTGAAATTCGGGTTTGAAGAGTTCGGTCAAACTTGCCACTAAGGTTCAGGACTTTCAATTTTGGGGACCAAAACTGGCTATAAAATGGGGATAGCAAGGGCTAGAGGGCTGCAAATCGAGGGGAACACCAGGGTGATTGCCCTGTACAAAATGGTATGGGGAAAGTACTCAAAATAATAACAGAAAACTCAAATATTAAATACATACATACATAATTGTATGTTTTTCAAGGGTGTTGGAGGCCAAATTGGGGGTGGGGGCACCTGGGTGATAGCCTTGCACAACATGGGCTATGGAAACTACTCAAAATAATAACAAAACTAAAGTATTAAAGAAATACATACATGCATAAATAAATTCATCAATCAATATATACCTAAATTAGTAAATAATTAATAACATCATTAAATATATATATATAAACATAAATACATATAAACATCATGAACATCAATAAATAAATATATACCTAAATAAATAAATAGATAAATAAATAAATAACATAATAAAATTATTATGTTACTAGACGGATCTGTGAATAGGTGGATCCTCCTGTCGGTGATGACCCCCTGCATTACTGAACAGACATTCTGATAGGTAGGCCAGCACCTCAAAGGCATAGAGGGCAAGCTCTGTCCAAGTGTCCCATTTAGCGACCCATAAATTGAACGGGGGGGAGCCATTGTTCAATACAAGGAGATGCATGGACAGGTAGTCCTCTACTAAGTCAAAGTCTGCCTCCTGGTACTATGGGCCATATCCAATGGTGGTGGATGTGGTTGACAATGGAATAAGCTCTGAACCAGTGGATACTCCACTAACTATAGGCATGAACAGGTGCCTTCTACTATCGGTATAAATTAGCACTAACAAACAGGTGCCTTCTACTATTGGTATTAGTAGACAAGAATACACAGGTGCCTTTTACTATTGATATGAATTAGAACTAACAAACAAGTGCCTTCTACTATTGGTATAAGTGGGCACTTACAAACAGTTACCTTCTACTATTGGTATAAGTGGGCACTAACACACAGGTAACTTCTACTATTGGTATGAATTAGCACTAACAAACAGTTGTGTTTTGTTTAAAACACTGTGATTTATGCTCCACTATGACTGTTCTGCGTTTGGTTTCCCTTTTTGCATTTCCGACTTGCCTCAGCAGTGACAACAAGCCCCCCCCACCCCAAGATGCAGGTAAAACTGTAGCTCTAGCAGCTCTTCCAGTGAGTCTGAGACTGACTCGCCCCCATGTGGAGCACCTGCCAACATGTGGACCCTCAGGCCAATGGCCAGATTATTAAGGTAGGTGTATTTTGTGTGTTTGCTGCACATGCTTTTTTTGGTGTGGGTATTTCTTTCCTTCTGTTTTACTTCTTATTTTTTCTGACCCATCTTTAGGCCAGTTTTGTCATTGTTTTTTCAACATGTAGTCTTCCTATGTGCGTTTGTTTCTGTGTGGTCCCTTCTGCTTAATTATAGACTTATGCCTCTTTCGTGGACTGTGGCATTTTTTTTATTCATAGCATTTTTTTGGTTCATACAGATGTCTAGCATTGCACTTAGCGTTTTGCATGCATATTGACTATTACGATATTTATGTGCGCCCGGTCTTATCAATTTGCGTGCAGAAATGAATTTTTATTCAATATAGACATATTATTAGTTATATGCTATTATATTGCTTTTTCTTTGTTTTTCTCATGTAAGACGTGCCAGTGGGAATATGATTATGGCTGACCCTCGGCTTGGAAGGGGACCATTGTGGAGGAGATTATGGTCACAGTGTCTCGGGGCTTTAATATGAAGCTCCGTCCCAAGTCCGTCCGCCAACAGTGATCGGACTTCAAGCGCTGAGACCCGGCATTGTTCTACCGGCTCTATGATGCCTATGCCTCCAGTAAGTTAAGAATGCAGGACAGCATTGGTTGTTGTAGGAGCACCAGCAAGGACCTGTCCATAATGCCCCTTCTTGTTTTTTGTCTTCACAGATAAGCAGCCTCCCTTCCACAAGCATTACAAGGAGATTCTCCCCCATCCCTGAGATCAGGATCCTGACAGATCAGCAGGGGAGAGGACTTCTTGCTTTGGCAAGGTGGAGGACCCAGGGGAGGAAGAGGACAAGGATGAGGATGTCCCAGAGGAGTCGGCCGGTGAGGTGGGGGCTTTGTTGGTCATCAGCTCCTCCGATGAGGATACTCCAATCTAGCTACTGGCTGGGTCAGTTTCAGGTGGGGAGTCCCAAGGTGGAGGAGGTGGTGGACTCCCCCAGACCAGATTGGTGGAGTATGGCCTCTTAGAGTTGGGCTCTGTTGGTCCAAATTGGAGGAGCAAAGCCCACACTTCCTCCCCTCGCAGCCCTCCCTAGTTGGAGCACCTCGTCCCCTGGTGAGTTATCTTTGTGTTTTGTAATATGTTTAACTTTTGTGGCAAGAGCGTGCCAACTTCTATATCTGTGTCCACGTCTATACTTTATACTAAGCTTTAAACACATCTATTATACCAAGGTGGATCCAGATAGCTGGGTTGTGGGTAGACCTGAATAAGATGTCTGTGTTTGCGTAAGTGGAGGAAACAATGTGAAAAACAACACACTTCAAATGTGAATTGTGTGGCAACAGCAACACATTGGAAGCATAAATTGTGTTTTTGTAAAAGCTAAATAATCAATGCTCACATACATGTGTTGCCTTATCCCCTGATGTTTCCGACATCTGTGGTGGTGTGGACTACTGTTCTTCCTCAGATAATGGTGGGCAAGCTGGATGAGAGGCACAAAAGGAGAATGTTGAGAACTTGCAATTGTCCAGATGCATACTTTAACTTGTTCAAAAGCAGGAAAACATTACATATCCCACAGCAAGGGCAAACGCAAACGCAATGACAGTCTAACTGGATGTATTATGTGGGCCATGCCCCATATAGTAGACATAAAGGTTGATGCAGAGCCTTCTATATTCCATCTCGTTTTTGCCTCTCAGTGTGAATTTTACACATAGCATTTGTTCAGTATTGGAGTGTTCACATGATTCAGAGCCTCAATTTCGTAATCTTTTAGTTTTGGTGAAATTTATACACAGACGTTGTTTGTTTTTCTGGCTTGTACACATATGCGACCCTCTTTTTTTGACTGTTTCCCATACCTTGGCCCTGCTAGTCCATTACTTATTTATTGCTGTGCCAAGTCTCTTCTGTGCCAAAGTACTTAGCATGCCATACTTGCCATGCATTCTTCTCTACTTCTTCCTAGTTGAATATTTGGGATGACCCCATGGATATAATGTAAAAATTATTCCAATTGTTTATAATATTAAATTAAATACAACACAACGCTACACAGGGCTTTATTTAGGAAACACTAACGTCACGTAGTGCCACATATCATCAGGTGAATGCCGGTCGCAGTATGTAAAAACCATATATACGAAAGTCAATCTGGTGAGCGCATCTAATAGCATCATGTACCGTTGAATGTGTTACTAGCGGCGACGTAAACTCAGGCACAAGTTAATGCTAAATCAAAGTCTAACATATTTTACATTAAATTCTCTTAACCCAATTTATCATTTAGCCCTTCTTGATGAGGGTGCATTGCTTGGGTAGAAAAATAAATTAAATAAAAAAAATTGTGTTAGAAAAAAAATTGTGTTAGAATATATATACTTCTGCAGATTGGTTATGAAAACATAGCAGCACTGGAACGCTCAGACGCTGCATAGATTGAGGGAGAGCATTTCTACAGCATCCTCAAATAAATCACATCGCTCAATGTAAAAGTGGATACTACAGCGTCACTTGTCTAGGTCATAGCATCAGACACCCCACTTGCAGCGTTCACTAGCGGCCCCTCTAAGCGCCGTGACATAGACGCTGAAATGGCAATATGTGGTGGTAGTCTAAAATCAGCCTCTAAATGTTTTTATTGTGTAATTTTTATTACATATTGCATTATTACATTATTATTCTTAATGTATTTTTAAAATTGTATTTCTAATATTTTTTGGGATGGTTAATGTTTTTTAAAAAATAGAAAATATAAAAGTAAAAGAAATTATATCTTATCAAAAAATAGGTCACATTTTATTCAAAAATATTTGAAAATGTTTATTTTGGGGGATGTTTAAAAGAAAGTGACAGCCTCTCAGTGCCTCCATTCTGTTTTCTCACACACCACGAAAGCACAATCTCACCAACATATAGTGCCCGAAAGTGTTGTTGGAAATTTCCTATTGTATACAATGAAAACGCTAATACGATGAAAAAAACATTAGAGAAACTCAAAAATGACCCAAACCCAACGGAAAAGATACTAATACACATGCTTTTTCATGTGAAAGTGCAGGTAAAAGAGGCTCTGCATCTAGTTTTTTAATCAACAATGTAGGACAAATATCAAAATGGAAATGCTCCAGACAGGTGTGTTGACTCAGCAATGGGTGCCTAACAATTATTCAAGATAAAAACCATATAAAAATACATGACAGAGTAGGGGATCAATAAATTCAATGTGTCAATTGAACAATATCAGCTAGCATCCAAAGTAACACATACAGACAGGGGTCGCAAGTTGGTATTGGAGGGCCCATTCCAAATAGCCATAGGTGTTGGGGACCTCAATGCTGCCTACAAACACACACAGACAAGCAATTTTGCCAACATGAACTAAAAAAAGTTATTATAAATTTTGGCCAATGGCCAGTAAAAACATAAATAAGCCATCCACAACACAATATGGCTATCACAACCAGGATCAGGCTGGCTCCAACATTGACTTCCAGCTGTTGGCTGTTGTCAGGTTGTGACCCCGGATCTCCTTGCCCCTCTGAATCTGATCCTGCATCTGCAGCTGTGCCAGGAAACAAAGCAACAGTTTGAGCAGGAACATTAAACAAGAAATGTTAAACTTGTGAAACAGCAAATTAAACATTTACCTTCGACCTAGGCTGTTGTGCAATTCCGCACATCCACTCCCTGCAGCCAACATAAAGTTACCTTGTGCTTCAACATGACCTCATATTCACGGTAGCTATTCATGGAGCCTTGGTGTTCTCCATGCTCAATGAGGAGGTGAGGGCCCTGCTCATTGTGTTAATTTGTTTTTTTGTTGCTGCAGTGGCCTGCTGCTGGGCACCGGTCTAATTGGGGGTCTCAGCAATTCCAGCCCAGATCTTGGTCCGCTTAGTCTTATTGAGGCCAGGACTCTTTGGCCCATACAAGAGTGACCATTTTGCAAGGGTGAGCTCAACTAGCTTGATGTTATCTGCAAAATTGAACTCTGGCTCACGCTTGGCGGGCGTTTTTTGCGCCACTCGAACACACCTGTAGCAACATCAGGAGTGTCAGACATATTTGGCTTATGCTCAGCAACTGTGCTGCGCTGGGCATACCAACCACCAACATTAGGTAGTCCGGTAGCAGTTTAAGAAACATCGGTACCAGCCACAGAACTCACTAAAGCCCTGTTGTGTCAGCTTCTGCTCCCACCATGCCCTCTAACCACAGCATGAGCCCAAGTATTAGCTAGGCCACGACCATAAGCCAAAACTCTGGGGCTGCGCCCCACGGGGGAATGGACAAGGGGATGTGTCTGATGTCTAGTAGGTGCCATCATTTCAATAAACATATGCCAGAGCAAAAAGCAGATGGGTCCTCACTCTAAGGCACAGCAGCAATATGGTGGTGACTGTCCGTTACATGTATGTGGGAGGACCAATCAGGCCCAGGGTGTTGCCTGAGACGCTAACCAACAAAACGCTATGGGGTTGTCTGGATGATGTGGACCCTGCAAATTCCCAGTAGGTAACAGATGCATGCTTTAATGGTTTAAAAAAATGCTAATGGGAACGTTCATTCAATCTAAAAAAGCAAGCTGTGTGTAAACAACAGAAAATGTCCACTAGTGCAGAGAAGCATGTAAAAAAATTATTAGCATTTCTCTTTGGCTGAAACCATGGAGGTGGCAGATGTGTATTGATCAGGAAACACCCAACAAAACAGATATACAGACGCTGGCCTCTTCCCACACACCTGCGTAGAGTTTTACCTTGCTGAGTTAGTGTGGAGGAGGAAGATGGTGAACATGTGGTAGTGCTGCAATCCAAACATAAGAACAGTACATACATAAGTATCAAAGAAACGCTTTGTGAATTGAAAATTGGATTAGTTTGCTACTGCAGTGTGTGTGTGTGTGTGTGTGTGTGTGTGTGTGTGTGTGTGTGTGTGGTGACCGCTGATTTGGTCGCTTTTTGGGCCTATAAAATCCTTAGGTTTCCAGTTCAAAATCATTCCCTCTTTTTGCTAGCTGGAACCAACCAACACACCTATGATGAAGCCCCTTCTGTGAGTTCTGTGCAGAGTACAATCATGTGCAGCAGCATTAACCATGTACCTTCCATAGCTTAATCACCTGGATTTCAATCAGATGACCATCAGCAGGTGTTTGAAATGACCCGACTGCACCGTCTTTCTCCTGAGAAGCTTTATGCAGAGCTGCAGCCATGGTTGGCCCCACCACAAGAAAGGGGCATACAACTGGAGGTATGACGAAACTGGTTGGCTGCCTTCAATTTTTAGCGAATGGCTCCTTTCAGAGGCTAGGGACTCTATCTGTTGGCATATCCTAGCCTTCACTGAGCGGCACCCTGATTAAATTTCTCAATGGCATGTCTGTCCTGCAGGAGAAATACATCTTTTTCCTGACAGCATGGCAGCCTGGAACGCAGTGAGGTTGGGCTTTTTTCGAATAGCGAATATGTCAAGTGTCTGGGGCGACATCAATTGCACGCATATGGCATGGTTTCCCCCAGCTTCTCAGGAGTATATGTTTCGTTATGTTTAGGTCCACATTGCTCCTCCTTCTTGCCCACTCTCCTCTCTTTATGCTAGCCTTCCTTCACCTACCCTAAACCAGCTTACCTGTGTCCCAATTGGCCCATGTTTTTTATTTTGACTGTGTATATTGTGTTGGCAGTCTAGTGACCCTTTATTTTTTGCTATTAATTTCAGCAACGACAAGAGGGGCCACTCTCTTAACTCCCAATGCATCATGGGACCGGATCTTCGATTTCTCAGTGTTTTGGCTGGCTTCCCTGGCTCATCCCACAACGCATTCATCTTGAGGAGTTCCATTTTGAGGGTGGAGAACTGACTGGTGGCTTGCTTTTGCGTAAGTCTGTTGATTTTTTTTAATGGATCTGCCTATCTATTGATGTTTTTGCATTAGCTGGCCGACATGCTTATAATCGAGCCCACCAACGCAGTGCGCAGTGGATTTGGTGGAAAGGTGAGTTTACTGGGTGCCCTGGGGGAGTTTCAGGCATGCCCCGGGGGAGGGAGTCAGCCTGTCCTGGGTTTTTTTAGACTCTAGGGTGGGTCTTGGTTCACTTTAACTGAACCTGAGTTAGATTAATTAAAACACTTTTGAAATGTGCTGAGTCGTTGGACTGGAGTCAAAGTCGTTGTATCTGTCTTTGGATTGGAGTTAAAGTCTACTTATCTTTGTGTATGTGAAATGAGCTTTTGTCCTGCCAACAAGTGAATAAACAGGAACTAAATTGTTTAAGGAATACAGTTGTGCTGTGAAAGTAATACTTTGGCCTATAGGATTGCTTTTACCATGATATCTGCTGAATGTGACATACACCCACTTGAGTTTAAGAGATGTGCCTTTGAACATGACCGAGTGTCTGGAGATCAATCCCTAACTGACCTTCATTTTAGCACTGCGAGGGGGGTCCCCTGCACATCTCCACAGCATAAAACTCCCACCACCATGTTTCACCTTGAGGACTTTGAGGTTATAATCCTTTCCTATTTTACTTCAAAAATATACATGTCCAAAGACCTGTAGTTGTGTCTCATCAGACCTAAGGACATGCTTCTGGTATGCATAATGTTTGTCTAGGTTGTCCTTCAATCTGTCTTGATGCCGTCTTTTCAGAAGGAGTAGAATTTTTTGGGGGTCTGTAACCTTTAAATTCAGGGCTCTAGTGATTGTATTTTTAGACTACAATTTATGGTATCCTATTAGTTAAAGTCTCTCTATGGAAAAACACTAACTTTCTCCAACCGTTTCTCTATTGGGAACAGTAAATACTAAGTCATTTCAAAGCAACTGAAAATCTCAGATTGTGTGTAAATACCATACATATTCTAGGCAAAATGATTTCTTTGTTTCAATTTCTGGGTCAGGACATGTCATGTTGCAGCTTTGTGAGTCTTGAACTTGCTGTAATTAGAGACAGCTGTGGGACCACTGTGGCTTGCCATGCTCTCCCACACTGAGAGCACAAAGGGACAAGATATGTGTAGGGCCACTTTTTTGTTTGGTCCTGGAGAAATAAAATTTAAAGAAAGGGCAAACTTTGGAGCCCTGCTGTGGGTTCTACCCTTGCTTTGCAGGTAGTGCAGGAGAGGCTCATGGGACAGGCAGTGGCCGGGGAAAAAAGGAGAAGGTTGGGCAGCAGGCGCCACACAGCTCTCTCCTGGCATTGGCTGGGGTAGAGAGGAAGAGGTACAGCTGCTCACTCTGGCATTGGTCGGGGGAGAGAGGAGGAACGTTGGGCAACAGGTGACACTCTTGGAGGAGCAGTCTGCGCCGAGCGGTGGTCTAGCTCTCCCTGGCTGTCTGCTGGCCAGCAGGGAGGGTAACTGTGTGTCCCGGCTCGCCGAGTATGTCTACATCTGCCGCTGGAATGTTTCTTCTCCCCCCGTCGCTCACACACGCAGCGGAGGGATAAGAAGCATGTCCCTGGTGGCCAATGACATCCCCGTCGAGCATAGATTGGATTACCCCCCTGCTGGTCGCTGTGAGGCGGAGAGGGAGGGGACCAGCAATCCTGTCCCACTCTGCTGAGCTGATTGAAGGGACAGGATGTAATGGGGAATGTCATGGGACGAACCTGTAAACCCCGATATCTCATTTCTTCTTCAATTTAAAAACAGAAACCAATTAAAGACAGTGCCAAATGTAGCCCGACACAATGGTGCAACAATTACCTGTGCCTGCAGTAGCACTTTAAGACTAATTATTAAATTGAGGGTTATAATTACTAATTTCATATTTTCCTTTTCATATACTGTATATATACAAGACTTTTCTCCTGTGTTGGATAGAATGTTAATTAATACTTTACTATTAATACCATTAGAATAAAGAGTTTTTTTAACTGTTTCTGGAGAGCTGGAGCTTTTGAGAGGATCACAATGCAATAAAGACACAAACCCTTGTGACTGTGGAATTTGGCAGTTTGTCATCAGATCTCAGATATTTTAGAATTGGCATGGCTGAAACAATTGATTTGTTTTTTAAAGCCTATCTGTGGAACATTTTTTGCTCCCATTCTCATTAAAATTCTGCTGGTCCTGCTGTTTTCCGTGGCTGCATGCTGATCTTACAGTAGTACATCTCAGCTGAGATCAGCGTCCCAGTGGGTTTGTTGTCAGAATTCCGCTCCTTTCCAGTATGAAACTAGTAGATTGGGATATATATATATATATATATATATATATTAGTATTGTATTTTATAGTTGTGACATATTAAATATTGGGAGAAATTTCCATGAGGAACTTGCTGCAAGGCAGTGGTAGTTTCTTGTTCTGCTATTTATGCAGATTTAGTGCAATCGGCTAAACCCATACTGTATGTAAAAGAGAACTGGAGGTTAAACAACATCAGCATCTTCCCCTGTTTATACATACAAATGCACAATAGATTTGGCTTGAGTAGTAACACATTTGCTTTGGATTATGAATAACATTCTATGTGCTTCTGTATTAGATCACTTTGCCTTATTATAGTTTACACTGTATGTGTCAAAATCTATTTAGTATCTTCTGTTCCCTTTAACGCTAACACTTGACTAATGAGAGCATAATATTGACAAAAGACTGGTTCTACCCCCAGCGGCGCTCCTAACATTCTGCTTAATAATGTATTTTTTTCTATTGTGCTTAATGCATCATTATAAAGCTTCCTGCAAGGACAACCTATGTGGAAATTAAATTGCATCCTGTAGTACAATATACAAAATTCACGCTGTCACCTGAAGCTAAAGACATACAAAGAAATGGTGTTGCTGGCTGAAGCTTTGGTTCCATTCAGATGCAGTTTTGCTGGCTTTTCCCTGTAATTTGGTATTGGGGGGGGGGGGGTATCTGAACATATTTCAAGTCTATGGGGCAGATTTTTTCCCTCTGAAAATGGTCACAAAATGTACAAGACCACCAAACATCTGAAAGACTGAGCTATGTTAGTAATGTCTGGTTTGGTTGGACCAGAGTTTGCTCTGAATTTCAGGTAAAAATTAATTTGACACGAATCTGAATCTTCTTGTGATTGGTGCTGACAAAATTTTTTCCTGACATCCTTAAATCATCTCACCTGCTTCCTCACTGTCCTCCAGTCAATTCAGTCCATGCTATCCTGCACTGCTCTCTGCAAAATCCTAGCACCAGCAGAGGCCTTTGCCCACTTCGCTTTTTAATCTCGGGAATGTGAGCTGACGTCACTCCTTCCTACAGTGGGAGCGAGATGTCAGAAGCCGAAGTGATTGGTGGAAGCTGGGCATTGGACAGGGGACACGATCCAATCTGGCTCCAATCCACCATCGGTGTCAGAAGCAGCGGCATACAGTGATGGGCGATGGATTGGAGGTAAGTAGGGGCAAAAAATAAAGTAAAGTCTTTTTACTTTTGTGTATGTTTTTTTTTTACATTTAACTATTTGTGAATTGGTAAGGGGTTCTTGCACATACATATTCCCCTGCACATATGTATCCATCACCCAGTATCTATGTGTCGGGGGAAAGGGAGTCACAGAATACACTAAGCACCTGAATACATGACTATTATCAACTTAAGCGCCTAAAGAAGTAGAGTTACGTAGACCGTTTACAGTTTATGAAATTGCCTGGCTAATTTTTTTTAATGTTAAAGACAAAGAGCGCAATTTCGGAATGCATTTAACTTCAACCATAATGCAGAAGTGACTATCTGGAAGACAGCAGACACATTTGTGGTTGCTTTGATTTTTAGTGGTTTGATGAGTAAAATTCTGCATTATTTAGTAGGTTAGCTTGAGACCCAATATTATGGATGTTAATTGTCTTAGTTTTCCTAGGAGTATACCTTCCCAGAATGTAAGACTCTATAAACTCCTGGGTTATCAGAAACACTGAAAATAGCCTGTCATTTCTTCAAAAAGTACTGCTGATATAATGTGACTAGTCAGTTTAAAGCATTTTACTTGGAAAATTAGTGCAATGTAGCACAAACTCAACGTCTCAAGGAAAAGCTTGGTTTTATTCTTACCAGGACCAATTCTACCAAGAGAAAAGCAAATAGTTCAGATTAAAATTACATATTATGAGAACATAATTGCAGTATTGCTTGTATTCTTGGTCTAATACCTAATTAAATGTGTAGATTCTATCTCACGTATTTCCTTCATTCATTGTCATGTAAAAGACATTCTAAAGACTGGGGACACCTCTGTGTTAAAATGTCCACTCTTTTAGTATTCTGTTTTTGAGGTTTTCTAAATATTAATATATAACAGGGTTCCATTAGCTTACAGACTAAGAATTGTTTGTGGCAAAAAAACATGCACGTTGACAATCACATCTAGATTTGTGGGGCAAATATGGGGCCCCATTTTGCTGGGGGAGCAAGGAGGAAGTAAGGTGGATGTACCAGGCACTTAGTAGTTTAATATGCCGAAATGGGTTTAAAAAGGGGAGGAACGAGAGGGCATTGTTTTTTATTTTGGTTCATAAAATACTGTAGGTATATACTATTCTACATCTCCATATTCGAAAGCGCAGCCCCTTCCTAAAGGGCACACAACAGGCCATGTTTTTTAGGTCACCCTACAGATGTACAGGTTAAGTAATTTATACTCAGTGCTTTAGAGCCAGTTATGTTGAGACCCACAAAACATGACCTGTTGATGGCCCTAGAGAGAGGTCTGAGTTGACACCCCTGGTCTAAAGCTCTTAAACAGTGCTTTCTAACCTTGTCCTCAAGTAACACCAACAGATCATGTTTTGTGGGTCACCATACAGGCATCACTAAGGTCTGCTGAAGATCAATACTACACCTGTGCATCTGTGAGATAGTTCACCACACGTGACCAGGCACTGGATGAGAAGCACAGTTTTAGAGCATTAGAAAACAATTACCCACTATATTAACTTGACTCGTATTGCAAGTTTGGGTAATTTAAAACGTTAATTTCATCCCTGCTTGTTGTCTACAAATTTAGCATTTGTAAAGATCTGTAATACTATATGTACCGAACGTACTGTCCACTAGGCAAACCTAATTTAGATTGAGTACTTCATCTAAGTAAAGTATTCATTTTGCATATCTAATAGATCCAAGGGCACTAATGCCTAAATTATCTACAAAGCCCACTTAGCATTTACCTACATCATGATTGATTTTTCCAGTCATGGAAAGAAGTTAATCAGTAACTATCAGTAATTATCTCAATGTACTATGTGAATATGTTGCATACAACAAAAACATATTTTGGTATACAGTATAGATATCGACAGTTCTTAATAGCTAATAGTAGGCACGTTCTATCATTTTAAATAACTTAACTAGTTAAAAACCACATGAAGATTAGCACAGATTGTTGAAATGGATCAGGTATCAAAAAAAGATATAGGAGCGATATTATGAATTCTTTAGAAGTTGGATAGACAGTTGGCAAAATATGGAATTAAATCTAGATGTCCCCGATAGTGATGATCAGATGAGGAGGAGTTGAAAGAGAACAATGGCCCAGATGTGAGTGATCACTAATGATCTTGTTGGCTCTGGATATCTTCCTGTGATTTTTGTCCAATGGATCAATGGAGACCACATTATCCTTGTAATGGATCTGGTAACCCTTTAGAACCTAAAATTTTCTGTGAGGAATGACATGAACAAGGTCTTGAACCGGCGATCCACCATCTGACCCCCTGCTCTAGCCGATGTGCTATCTGCTAGTGGTATTGCTTTTATTGCTATGTGTCTGGTGGAGTGGTGTGGTTCTCCCTTGGGTCCTAGAGCTGCCTAGTTTAACCTTACCTGGCATTAATCATGCTGTTGGGTTTCCTATAAATGCATGTACCTGGCCTCGCCCCTGTCTTCACGAAGCCTAGCCATGCTCTCCAACCCCTCCCCCCGCTTACCCCCTGTCCTTGTGGGGCCTACGGGGCTTCCTATTTCTTGCTATTGAGCCTATTGCCTTCCCGTACCTCATAGTTCATGTCTTGCCTGTGCTGGGCCTTACTGTCCTTTATAGTGTGTGTCTTTGTCTCTGCTGGGGCTTACAGCCATTCATAGTTCATGTCTTTGTCTGTGATGTCTGTGCTGCACCTTGCGGCCCTCCACAGTTTGTGTTTTTGTCCATATTGGGTCCACTGCCTTTCCAGTGTCTCAGCAGTTTTGTGTCTTCAGCTCACGGCCCTTTTTTGTGGTCATTTAGCCAGCAGTGGGACCCAGCTCTACCATAGCCAGCACTGGGGACCAGACCATCCATTCGTATCTTGTGTACGTCTTCCCGGTGTTTTCCTTCCCCAAGTCTATGACCACCAAGGGACTACCTGGGGCCTGTGCATCTCCACCTGCTGTTGAAGAACTGGGTGAGTTATGGACGGTACCAAACCTCCCACGTGGTCACCAGCTTGCCTTTTAGGTGGAGCAGATGGGTTGTTTGTCTTCGGCGTGACATTATCCTTCTCAGATGTACCTCCATACCACTTCCATACCAGACTGTTAAAGAATCTCACCGGACTGAGCATTTGATTATATTGTTAAAATTGAGAAGATTCTTAGGCCATCTCAGATGTTTGAGATGAGCCTTTGCTGAACTTCCTCAAATCCACTTCAATTTTGCTACCCCACTTAAAATTTCTGGATATGCTTGTTTCCTCAACCTGGCGTACATCTATGCCTGGCATAAAGATGGCGTAATGAGTTCAACTGTCTTCTCCAGATTAAGTTTTTAATGTTGTTGTCACTGCACCATCTCTCATGTTTGGAGATCTGATGATACTCAAGTTCATTATTATTCTTTAATAAATCTACAACAGCTCCATTTTTTGGAAAAAGTGCAGGTGAACAGTAAAAGTCCACACTTGTGCACTTTCTCACAGAACTCAGATTAGGGAGGTGCCAGAAGACACAGAAGGCTCCCCTGCTTACCTTACAAATGCCCCCACACTGCTGACCATTCTCCCAGCCCTGGTATGAGAAGCAGGAAACTGCACTTTGGGGTTCCAGTCAGCCTCAGGTGTGTGATGCTCAGCCGAGCCACCAATTGAGAATTGAGAATGCAGATTTGAGACACTTGCCCCTTCCCCTTCAAAGTCTAAACTTATATATTAGATGTCTGTCAGATTTCTGTCACAAACTCATGAGGTGATAGTGAAGTCACTTACTGTTCCTTTTCGTTTTAGTAAACTGGCCTTTTAATACCAGATAATTGCTACTCTGTTCAAAGAAATGTTATGTGAGGCACCAGACCCTGCCTATAGTTCTGCCCTGAATACATTGAGATACATACATTAAGAGTTAAGTTAAACTTTGCAACATCACAGGGGTTCACTTGCCTGTCCGCCACTCCCACTCTGCTTTTTGGCTAGTGCTGCACTGCGTGGCGACTTTGCCCGGCAACTGCCGACAGTGTGTCTCAAAGGAGCTACATTTTCCTGTAACTCCCACCAGATGTATCACCCCTGGTGATACATCTGTCTCACTGTATCTATTGTCCAGTAACAGGAGATGCCTGCAGCCACTGATTAGCAGTGGCTGTTTGGAAAGCCTCCGGCAGGAACAGGGTAGCGCTGATTGTATTGTCAGTTTGGTATTCGATTTGTTCTCCTGCTGTTACAGTTTGTGTTCAGACCATGCCCTGCTGCTAAAAGGCTTTTTTCTAAAGATACAGACCCCATTTTGCCATCTACCTCTGACCTTTGCTACAAACTTTCACCATATTTGCCTTCCCAAGAACCTATTGCCACAGATACTGACCATGTTCCATTCTGCAGCCAGCCATGACCTACAGCAATGTACACCAACCTACGCCACCACTGCCATCCTCGGAAGCTCTTGAAGGCCACCTTGCCATGCTCAGAATCTCCTGAAGGCCACAGAAGCTTCACCACTCACTGTCTACAGGAACATCTGAATCATGGCACATGAGGCATGATTCAGAGCCTCCTCAAAACCATGTCGTATATGGTCCGTTTTGTGAATAATACATTTTTTCCCGTATGCTTATGAGCTTACGCATGATTCAGAGCCTCCATCGGAAGCCTTCCTTTTACTGTTTGTAGCAGCGTAAGCCAACAAGGATGGCATTTTCTGCCTCTCATTGCGTCTTTGACAGGACGAGGCTAACATATACGTTACCCCGTAAACCTTGTATTTTACAGTTGTTCAGCATTTTTGAACATAGTTTTCCACAAAGATTTACCGTGTCCCGTTAGATTCTGCATGCATCTTCCTCCCAATATTTGTCCAAACGGCATTTTTTTGGAAATCTGCTATGTTTGCATGCAAATACGCATGCGCGCAGCTATTTACCTTGTTCATGTCCCCGCCTCAACTATTCTCTCACTCACTTCTGCTTCCATGCTTACCTCAACTCACTCCTGGTTCCACTTTACATGTTCTCCCATCCTTCATGCTTACCTTAACTCACTCGCTGTTCCTGTTTTAATGTTCTCCCGTCCTTCATGCTTACCTTAACTCACTCGCGGTTCCTGTTTTTATGGTCTCCCGTCCTTCATGCTTACCTGAACTCACTCGCGGTTCCTGTTTTAATGTTCTCCCGTCCTTCATGCTTACCTGAACTCACTCGCGGTTCCACTTTAGATGTTCTCCCATCCTTCATGCTTGCCTTAACTCACTCGCGGTTCCTGTTTTAATGTTCTCCTGTCCTTCATGTTTACCTGAACTCACTCGCGTTTCCTGTTTTAATGTTCTCCCGTCCTTCATGCTTACCTTAACTCACTCGCAGTTCCTGTTTTTATGGTCTCCCGTCCTTCATGCTTACCTGAACTCACTTGCGGTTCCTGTTTTAATTTCTCCCGTCCTTCATGCTTACCTAAACTCACTCACGGTTCCTGTTTTAATGTTCTCCCGTCCTTCATGCTTACCTGAACTCACTCGTGGTTCCTGTTTTAATTTCTCCCGTCCTTCATGCTTACCTAATGTTCTTCATTCTGTTCTTATTTTTTGGATCCTTCTTGATATTTTCTGCTGTATGTGATGTTTTGCCTGTGTTAAGGGTTAAAAAGTCTTTTGCTTAACATAAAATAAATACGAAACATAGTTAAATTTAAGAAGATTTATTTTTAGAAAAATGATTAATCTTATTTTTTTTTTCCTTTAAATTTTAAAATTTAAAATTTTTAAAAACTATTATATTTTTTTTTATACAAAAACATAAAAATTTAAAATTGTTAACTATCAAAAATACAAACAAATGTGGCAGGCCCCAGGAATTTAGTCCCCATTGAAGCAGCCAGCTCCTGGATGTCGCCCACCGGCTGATACACCGTCACAGTCAGCTTTTGCAGTCTCTTCTGTGGGGTTCCTGTGTGAAGGAAGCAATAATTATTTCTAGGCAAATACATGTTTGCTAGCTGTGGAATGAAATATTATTAAGGTTACAGCAAAGGCATGAGGCCATAGTTCATTATGCTAAGGTATTAGGCTAGGGATCAGGCCATAGTTCATTATGCTAAGGTATTAGGCTAGGGATCAGGCCATAGTTCATTATGCTAAGGTATTAGGCTAGGGATCAGGCCATAGTTCATTATGCTAAGGTATTAGGCTAGGGATCAGGCTCTCTGGGGCCTGCCACTGACCCGGATCTGAGGCTGTAGAGGGAGGAAAAATATGTTTACTTGTAATGTCAGATTAGGTCAAGGCAACATTGGTTTCATAATGTCTGTGTGACAACACCCACCTTCGCCATGCACCTCAGGGGCGTAATCTGGTGGCCTCTCCAAAGGACACTCTCCACCCACTACATCGTCATCTAAAAGAATAGAAGCAGGGAATGAGTGGGTGTTGACAGTGGATGTACCTGTGTGTGCTTCAGTCACACAAACATACCTAGTGGTGCGCTGTTGCCCCTCCTCTGTAGAGAGGTCTAGTGGCTGCTCGGAGCACTTACAGAGGGGGAGGACCTTGGCCCTGGAGACGCACTACCCTCACTTGGCCTAGATCCATCCCGCACTGGCTGGCCTGCTCGCCTCCGGGTGGGTCAGATTCTGAAATCCCAATCGCTCACTAGAAGAGAATAGCATTCCTAAGCAGAGGCCTAAATATGGACTTTTGGTTAGCTTACAAGTAATAGTCATGTACTTACTTGGGAAATGTTGAGCGAAGAATTGCCTCACCTGGAGCCTCTTCCTTCTCTTTAGTTCTGACTAGTGTTGGATGATCTGGGTAAAGGTGAAGGTGGTGCCGCTGTCGGCTGCAATTTTGCCCACGATCTCCAGGGCCAAAGTCCTCTTCTGGAAGTCGTTCGCCAGGTAGTCTTACCTGGCCTCCATCATCATCTGAAAGATAAAAATGAAACACATTTGAATAGTCCAAACATCATACAAATTACAATCATAGTTACAGCAGGTTGCTAACTTGCAGTCCACATAACATTTCTAGTGTTCCGCGATCCTTCTAGCTGCCATTTTGTGGTTGCACACATGTGCTCACTAACTTTTGTTTTGGATGCCGTATAAATTCAAATTGTGCCCCCACTGTTTGATCCTGAGCTGGCTAATTGCATATGCATGTATTTCGTCTGCTAATCAACGTCCTGAACCCACAATTACCAGCATTATGGTATCCTGCTGCTCACGGGTGAAGAGCGCGGGTGCCATTTTGATATCCTTGCTCACCAGATATGTTGCGCCCAGCGGTTTCCGGGATGCGCACATCCGTACGTACACTTACGCGTAAGCGTCATACACAGTCATAAGTATTTAAAGGGTACTTGGAGAAACAGTTGAGTGTCTTTACCGATATCGCTATGCCTGCAAAGAAAGCTAAACACAAGACCCCCAAATCATATGACCGCCATGATCGTTGTGCCGAACGGCATGAAAAAACCTCCTTGACGCCTGCAACTAGGTCCCACAAAACCACTGGCCACATTCGACCAGAAAATCCAGTCTCCACAATAAGGATCCAGTGGAACACACTCCAGCCACCTCCAAATCTTGGAAGGCTAAGGAGACATCCTCAAGCAAAAATGCTCCACGGTCCACAACAACCCAAACACAAAGGAGCACTACTAGTAAGGGAAAAGGTAAGCCTCATCCTAGGAGCCCTAGTCCCCCATCCACACCCTCTCCTGCTCCTTCCCAATGTCAGGAATCTAACGTGGATAGCCCTGAGTCACCGTGCAGCTCCTCACCAGTAACTTCTTCGGCCAGCCAGCCGATGACACCCAGCCCCATGCAAGTCCAGCCCAATCCATGTTGAGTGAAATTTCTGCCTATTCCACGCCTGCAATTCACCCACAAATGTCACCCAATATTCCTTCCGCCCATGAAGAGCCATCCAGGGCAAACTTAGGGTGAAACCTACGGCTTGGCACATTGAGCGGATGCTTTAGTGAGCCCCAAAGCATAGCGTTGGCAAGTGGGGTTTCTGAGCACTTTAATGAGCTGTATGGCAGAAATTTTAAAGCCACCAGCAAGGTACGCAAGAACCAAATCTGGGAGGAGATCACCAGACAGGTCAATTGTGTGGGGACCAAAAGGAAAGATGTAGAACAGATCCAGCGGAAGTTTTCGGACCTCAAATATGCAGTGAGACAGAAGAGGAATAAGCAAAGGCAGCACGGGTACATATGGGTGTGGGATTTGGGGGGGGTTGTTGGTGTGGGCAACCTTGTAATTAATTGTGTAAATTTTATTTTAAGGTTGCAAACAGGAGGAGGATTCCCTACTAAACTGCAGTACACAGCAGCTGAGGAGCTTGTCCTTGGACTTATAGACCCCAAATTTGTTTAAAAAACGAAAAAAAAAAACATTTCGGTAAAAAAAAAAAACAAACAAACTTTGGGTTATAAACAAAAAAAAAAAAACAACCTTTGGGTAAAAAGCAAAAATAAAAAAAAGCCAAAAAAAAATCACTCAAAAAATTTAGAAATTAAATGATCACGGACGGCTTGTCCAGAAGCACTCTGGGTACCCTCATACAATTCCTCTGGAATGTCCGTGGTGGCTGGAGAGGGTGATACTTCAACATACCGGGGGTCCTGCTGCATTTACACAAAGTTATGTAGGACACAGCAAGTCATTATGATCTTAATCACCTTGTTGGGGTCATACTGCAGGGCACCCCCGGTATGATCCAGGCATCTAAACCTGGTTTTAAGCAGGCCGAAGGCCCTCTCCACCACAGCCTTGGTCTTGTGATGGGCCCTGTTATAGCCCTCCTGGACCTGAGTCTGAGGGCGCAGGACGGGGGTCATCAGCCATGGCAGTAGTGGGTATCCCGAATCACCTTAAAACCAAAAAAAATTAGGGTCCCCTTGTTAGCTACATTTTATATCATGTCATCAGAGGAAAATAACATCCATATGTTGAGACGGGTTTATAGACAATAAAATAATAGTCTGACATTGAAAGTTTAATGCTATTTATTCACCAAACTTACCCAGTAGCCATCCACCAGACAATTCTCCTGATTGAAAACGACCATAGAGGCTCGAATTTCTCAGGATATATGCGTCGTGGGTGGATCCGGGAAAGCCAGCCATCACACTCAGAAAGCGAAAGTCAGGGCCAACCGCAGCTTGGACGTTTATGGAATGACCTAGCTTCCTGTTCCTGTAAGAGCAGAAATAGAGGTCATTAGTACACTAAAACAATCCCCACATTTAGCTAAAGACACAACACAAAATAAGGTATCCTTATTGTTAAAGCGTAAATTGAACAGTTACAACCCCAAACAATTTCATTAAAAAACCTAATAAAATAGGACAGTCGGTTTGTAATCTGGTATACATGATAAGGACGAATTACGGTATGCATGAACTCATTTATTTCTGACATACATAGAAATAATTAGTTAATGTATGCATGAAATAAGTTATTTCTGACATACATGGAAATAATTAGTTAAGGTATGCATGAAATAAGTTATTTCTGACATACATGGAAATAATTAGTTAAGGTATGCATGAAATAAGTTATTTATGACATACATGGAAATAATTAGTTAAGGTATGCATGAAATAAGTTATTTATGACATACATGGAAATAATTAGTTAAGGTATGCATGAAAATGATTGCTTTAAATATAAAATTGAATATACTGAAAAACAATTAGTTAATACAAGTCATAATGTTGACCTAAACCACAAACCTAAAAAGATATTCCTCATCGGAACTAACGCAACACGGGTACAATCGATCGCACCCATGACGTTGGGCATGTCGGCTATATTAAAAAAGCCCAACTTAACCGCATTCCAGGCTACCATGTTGTCTGGGAAATAGATGTATTTTTTAGACAGGATAGCCATGCCATCCAAAAACTTGTTTAGTGTGCAGCTCAGCGTAGGCTGGGACATCCCCATGGAGAGGGCACCCAGCCTCTGAAAAGAGCCGTTCGCCAAAAATTGCAGGCAGCCAAGCATCTTGGTCATACCTAAAATTGCTTTCTTGTGGTACGGGCTAACCATGGCCGCAGCTCACTATACAAATTATGGAGGGAAACGCGATTAAGTCGGGTCAGCTCGAACAGCTCAATGTCATGCATGCGATCGATGTCCATGCATGCGCGGTGTGATCTGGATTCTGCCATGGCGATGCACAGAATGCCGTTCAGCTGCAGGCGCTTATACTCCTCCACGTCCTCCTCAAACATCTTAACAGCTTGCTTTCACCTACAAAATGGCTTGTCATCGGCAATCAAGGCTCAGAATCACCCACCAGCCCATACCAATCACGTAAGTTGGCGGAAATAACGGCAAATTGCCGATACATGTACGCTTTTCGAGAGCGTGTATACGCGTTAGCATAAATGCATATACGCATGAAAAAAGTAACGTACAAGCCGAAAAAGCATGAAAAAACTCACAAAAAATGCATAGACACATGTGGAAGTGCATGTGAAAGCGGCTCTGAATCAGGTTTATGGTCCTTCATTATAGAATACTCTATTCTACAGCATCAGCACTAGATTTCTGACTCTATGACCTCAGATATAGATTGTTACTCAGTGGTTCCCTTTATCCATCCAATAGTATAAAAAGATGACTGGTGGAGAGGTTGGGGTAAAACCAAACTGGAGGCTCAGATAGCCAAGGTAAACGTCAGGGGGCACAACATTAGAATGTGTAGTTTTTGCTCGATGGAAGTTTGAAAAGCACATTGGTTTGTAAAGCAAATTGGAAATATGTACAGTGGCTGAAATCCATTACACTTTAACTATTAATAATAATGCTTCACAAGCAACATTCGTAGAGCCAGCAACATATATGAACATTTTTTTTGTTAGTTCATGTTTTGCAGTCCCATTTGGCATAGTGGTTATTTCGAGCTATAAGTATGTCTGTAGTACACCGTCTCTCTGGCTGTTAGCAGCTAAGCAGAGGAGTCAAGACATGAGATGATGAGCTCTGCGTATGTGTGTACCACTGCTCAAAACAAGGGTGGGGAAGCCACCAGAGATAAGACAGAATGTCAGAGTGAACCTGCATTTGTAAACAACCTGGTGATTATTGCTAGCATTATACCTGCCTGACTTTTCCTGGTGTTATTCAAATGGGGTTTCCAAAACTCTGTTTAACATCACGTATCTTTATTTGTTACACAGATGGAGAGCTTTCACAAGATTTCTTTCTACAAGATTCTTGCTAATAAAGATCCCAAGAAAACATTTGTGTTTTTGGCAGAAACCATGGCTGGCATCAGATTGTCATTTCTTGCCCGGAAGGCACTTTTTATATACAGCAGAGAAAAAATAGGTGAAATGTGACCGCTTGTTGAAATTGCAAGCATTACTTTACTCTGAAGCAGGTTTTTGTGACCCCAAGAGATTGCTGTACTGAAATATACGCTATAAGGGAAAAAGTACAAGGAATGAAGTCAGCAACACAAAAAAAAAACATGTAATACTTAAGGGCACCTAATAAACACAGAAAAGATACAATTATGTGAGCTGGGAATACGGGGTAAGAGTTTCACTATTTCCTCCCAGGTTACTTTCCTGAGGGTGAGAGTGGACTCTTTGTTACCTTGCTCCACACACCGTTGTATGATATTTATACAAATTTATTCTCAAAAATACATTATATACATCTATTAACAGTATTTCATTTGTATATTACAATTACAGTGCAATATTCATACATATATTTTTTTCACATATTGTACAACATTAAACTGTATTGTATGATTCACTCTTGTGAGTTACCCATTTGGAAAACAGTCTCTGTGACCTGGGGTTCTCCCTCTACGGGGGTAGCCAGGTTGAGTGTAGTCCCTTGGGGTTTGTGGCCAGTCTTTTGGGTTGGTATTCCGGTGAGTTTCAGCCCTTTTTCGGTTTGTAGCAAGTTTTGTGCGGTCACCTCACAAACGCGTTTCACCAACTGGCTTCGTCAGTGTGTGGACCTTAACCTGATTGTGCATACATATGGTAGTGTGTTATAGCTAATTGGATTACACATTGATTTATAGGTAGAACATGTTTTCGGCTATGGGTACTCACGTGGCTTCGCTTGTTAACTCAAATTGTGGCTTTTGGCTGCTGGTGGGTGATACCATCTCCCTTTAGTGATTTCCTTTTGGTTAAGTGATCTGCATAAAAATGATTGTTTTGGATTAGGAAATGTAGTTTTTCCAATTACCTAGTGGTTTGCCTGTGTTTGGCAATTATGGTATAGGGATGTGCAGATAATGAGAATATAGAAAGGAAGGGTAGACTTACACATTTGTATCAGGCTGCGGGGTCAAAGTATCGTCCGGCACCCCCCTCCCCTTCTCCTGATCGGGGGGATGGTGCTCCGTTTGTGTGGTCGTGTGGCTAGGTCGGACGGCACCGTTACGGCTGCAGACTTCTGTTCTATGACCATCGGAGCACAGCGAGGCCGGTGCGGGAGGTATATGGAGGGAGCCATATTAAGAGCTCCAGATCCCTCCCATTTTGTGCCTCCTAGCTGGCGTTTGGTGGAGGCTCGGAGGTGCGTATGACGCACTTCCGGTCTGCCGGCCCCGCCTGGACGATGTCAGTTCCGCTTGCTGAATAGACGTCGCTTCCTAGTGCGGCGCCATTTTGTTGGTCGGGCTCCCTCTCTGTTTATAAGGGGAATTATCGATAGTTTTATTGTGCGGGAAAGTTGGATCCCTTCTATGTCAGCTGCCCAGCCTTTGTAATTCGTTTTGTACACAATATGTTTTATTATTCATAAGTAAACACGTACTTTCTATGACCTTTGGAATTCATTCATTTAATTTCTAAATACTTCTGCTATCTGGTGAAGGGATAGGGACCTTGTATCTATCTGTTTGTCAGGGCATTGTAGCAATTGTTCTGCCTCCCTGTGTTCCTGTTCTTCTTTTTCAGGGGTGTGTATGTTATGTATTTGTGGCTGGGTGTTATGGGTGATTGGGGGTATGGATTCCTTGGGGAAAGAGTTTGTTTTAGTGGTGGGGAGCGAGTTCATCAGGTGAAAGTAGTTTTTGTCTGTCTCTATGATAAATTAATTTCTTGAATATTTCTAGAGGCTAAAGTGGTTTATGGGGAGAGGTAATTAGAGGCGTATGTCCCTAGGGTGAGTTGTTGCCGGGGATGGAAGGGCTGGATAAAATAGATATGTTGGTAATTAAAGGAAGGGGGTAAAGCTACATGTTTCGTTAAGTCCTGGTGGTCTGGTTGCTTTCAGTTTTGTTATCCATCTCGTTTCTATCTGTAGTGTGCGTTTCTGTATGTCTCCTCCCCTATGGTTGTCATGTATCCTGTCTAGAACCTGGAATTTAATGCCATTTGGATCAGATGCGTGTTTCTGAAAGAAATGTCCGCCTATGGGTGTTGTGATATTTTTGTTTTTTATGCTACGTACATGTTCATAGATTCGGTTTCTGAGTTTTCTGTTTGTTTTACCCACGTAGAAGTTTTGGCATGGGCAGGTGGCTAGATAGATTATGTTGGGGGTATTGCAGTTTGAGAAATGTCTTGCTATCTGTTTCATTCCATCTGGGAGGATGGTTTCCTTCTCTTGTTGTATGTATCTACACTGCTGCAACCCTCACATCTGATTGTGCATACACCAGCAGCCAAAAGCCACAATTTGAGTTAACAAGCGAAGCCACGTGAGTACCCATAACTGAAAACATGTTCTACCTTTAAATCAATGTGTAATCCAATTAGCTATAACACACTACCATATGTATGCCAGGTTAAGGTCCATCCACACACTGACGAAGTCAGTTAGCGAAACGCATTTGTGAGGGGACCGCACAAAACTTGCTACAAACCCGAAAGAGGGCTGAAACTCACCGGAATACCAACCCAAAAGACTGGCCACGAACCCCAAGGGACTACACCCAACCTGGCTACCCCCGTAGAGGGAGAACCCCAGGTCACAGAGACTGTTTTCCAAATGGGTAACTCACAAGAGTGAATCATACAACACAGTTTAATGTTGTACAATATGTGAAAAAAATATATGTATGAATATTGCACTGTAATTGTAATATACAAATGAAATACTGTTAATAGATGTATATAATGTATTTTTGAGAATACATTTGTATAAATATCATACAACGGTGTGTGGAGCAAGGTAACAAGGAGTCCACTCTCACCCCCAGGAAAGTAACCTGGGAGGAAATAGTGGAACTCTTACCCCGTATTCCCTGTCCAAAAGTGCCCTACAAGGTCACTTTATACCAGTCCACCACCAGAGGATAGGAACCAATTGCAAGGACGAAGGTGTCCTATTCCCCCTAAAAGAAATCCCCCCCCCAATAACAATTATGTGAGCTACCCCTAAAGTGAATTTCAAGTGGCCACAATGACTATTGATTTTCACTAGGGGCTCTCAATACATGGGTGATTGTACCTGTCTGTTATGTACAGTTGAGATCATACCTGCCCTACCATTAAAGGGATTATTCTTCTTTTAAATCCGCTTTGTCCCATGTGTTCTTTAGTTGCCTGCTTTCAGACCAGTACAGTAGCTATAATGCAACATTGCATATACAGTTTATTGAAAAATACCCCTTAAACTGTTTTAAACGTTATAGTATTTTGTTGCAATCACAATGCATTATCACAATGTAGCAATTGTTTGTGAAGTGTAAAGAAAAGGTTTTCCCATTTTTTTTTAAATAAGTGAGCATATTTATTCAGCCCTGTACTAGGATACCCCTAAATAGAATTTATTGTGACCAATTACTTTCAAAAGTCATTAGTAAATATATTCTAAATCAAAATAAAGCTGTGGTGAAGTGTACTGTATTGTAGGGTTAGGTTATGTCTAGGCACACAGGATCTTTTTCCCTATCATCCCCTTGGGAACTGTCATTTCAAAGCATCTCAAAATCTCCATTTATATGCAAATACCTTAAGCTGCTTTCTTAGCCTCCATTTCTGGGTCTTAGCTGAGCTGGAAAAGGCATGTCATGACACAGCTTCATCAGTAAGGAGCATGCTCTGCCCTGCTGTGGTCAGAGACAGCTGTGGTGCCACTGTGGCTGTAAAACCAGCTTTTTTGTGAGGTCCTGATGAAACAAAATTGAAAGGAGGGCAAATTTTTCTACCTAGTGCAGCAGAAAATGGTGGAGATGCTCACAAGACAGACAACACATGAGATGCTTGCTGGCTTTTTTTTGCAGATCGGTGTACCAAACCTTTACACTCTTAACAACTCACGGAACACTGTTCAATCCATCATCCGTTTGGCTTAAATGAAAACCTACCATAAAAGGCTGTCTACCTAAACTGATGGTCCAAGCAAGGAGGCAGCCCAGGGAATCTGCGAGTTCCACAACCCAGGTGGGAGAATCTGTCCATAGGGCAACTATTAGTCATGTAATCCACAAATCAATTTTTTTGGGAAGAGTGGCAAAAAGAAAGCCATTTTTCAAAGCATTCCATGTGTGTGTTATGTAGGGGTCATATTGTAGTAAGCGTGTGGAAGAAGGTGTTTCGGTCTGATGAGACCAAGGTTGAACCTTTTAGACTAAATGCAAGTGCGTAGGAAAGCTAACACTGCACATCACCCTGAACACTTCAAAACAACGTGAAACATGGTGGTGGCAACATCATGCTGTGGGACTGCTTTTCTTTAGCAGGCACTGGGGAGCTGGTCTTCAATAATAACAAGATGGATGGAGCTAAATACAGGACAGCCCTGGGGGAAAACCTGTTTGAGGCAGCAAACTATTTCAGACTGAGGTCCACCTGTCCAGCAAGACAACAAGTCAAAACATACAGCCAAGGCTACATTGGAATGGTTTAATTCGAAGCATATTCATGTGTTGGTACTAGGGATGAGCGAATCGGTTCTAACGAACCTGAATTCGCTCCGAATTTCAGGGAAAATTCGATTCAGCACGAACCCGAATTTTTAGTGGTTCGTGCTGACCGAATTTTCCCTGAAATAAAAAAAAAAAAATGCCGGCATGGTGGGAGCGGGGAGACCGGCTGCGCTGTCAGCAGGCGGCGGAAGCTGGCTTCCGCCGCCCGCTGACAGCGCAGCCGGCCTCCCCGCTCCCACCATGCCGGCATTTGTTTTTTCCATTTCAGGGCTTGGTGGGAGCGGGGAGGCCGGCTGCGCTGTCAGTGGGCGGCGGAAGCCGGCTTCCGCCGCCCGCTGACAGCGCAGCCGGCCTCCCCGCTCCCACCAGAGATGAGCGTTTCGTTAAAGTTCGATTCGGACGAACCCGAATTTCTTTGAGAAATTCGGCGAATCGCCCGAATCGAATTTTTGAGAAGTTTGCTCATCTCTAGTTGGTACAGACTTTATTTTTTCATGGTTGCCCCTGTCCCTCAGCACTCTCAGTGTCAGCAAGTCCAGCAAGTCACAATGGTACAGGGGTAGCTGTGTCACCACATTTGGAGCATGGTCCTAGAGGAACAGAATGGAAAGGAGGTCTTGCCACAGAATCTACAGTGCATACAGGAAAGGGACACCTAGCCCCCCAACTGCTTCCAGGGTGCTGTGATTAGGGTAGCCCATCACTCCAGGCATGTGTACATTCACTGCTTGTGTTTGTCTCAATGCACAGATGAAAATGATTTTCTGTGTGCAAGCATACAAGGAGCATATATGTTTATTTTTTGTGCAAAATACTGTGCCCAAAATATTTTATGTCACATTAATGATTGAGGTTTGCATTACTTTTGTAAGCTGCTCACATTTTGAGTGCCCCATCTGAAAATAACTTGTAATTGATATTTAAAAATAGATACAATTACTGTACTGCTCAGCCTTGTATTACAACCCATTGGTTGATCTTACTGACAGACTAATGTTCAAAAAATAATCTGTAATGATATAGGTTATATAGCAGAACAATTGTATAGTTTTCCCCTATAATAATAAAGCTATTTACCCCCCTTTACATGCTGCAACACAAAACCTGGACAGCTGCACAAATTAAAAAGTGAGAGAGTAATAACAGAACATAATAGAGTAGTAACATGCTGGGCTAAAAAATGGGATTTACGAGGAAAGTCAATGTATGTGACTATGGAAGCTATACTGATGACAATGCAATCACTGTAGGGCAGACCGCATGCTGGGACTTCTTCTAATAAGTACGATATGTCTTACTGCGACTGATGTAGGAGATCCTTTACCAAGGCAACAGTTGCATGACTTTATCTAATGCTTTTTTTCCAGTCCTATCTTCAGGCTGGCAATGTTCTCCCCTACAGTGCGTGTTTTTCAAGATGCCTTCAAAGAGAAACAAATGTACTGTATCCACTGAGGCTTAGCCATTTTAAAAGATCCACTTGTGCTAGCATCATTGAATTACATCCACTGCCCAGGACACTATATTAAATGAGTTTCAGAGTAATGCTCTTTCTGTAAATGTGAAAATATTTTTTCACTAACAATTTCTGTGGCCTTTTCAAATCCAAAAAGACAGATTTTCTATTGGTTAGAGTAAAATTGGGAATAGTAACTCTTACAAAATATACCAATTACATTCCATGTTCAGACATAATTTGGGATGCAGTTAATTGATGTAACGTATTTTGTCACTGTATGATCTGAGGAGGATAAACTCTGTGGTTAGCTTGATATAGGGTGAGCTTACACCCCAAATTAGTCGTTGCAGATATGTCTACATTATGTTCAGTCCAAGTATGAAGGATTTTGTAATTATCAAGTAAAATGTTTTTGCAGTTGGAGGAGTGCTGGAAATGCTATCCTCCTGAAAAATACTTTCACAGAACTTCAGCAGTGGTTCTTTGCCCTCCTGTTATGCCTGCACATTAGAGGTGAGCTACAGAGATGTGCAAATCTGAAATGCAAAGCGTGGGTTTATATCGAACTTTGCAAGTTCAGGCTCCCAAATGCAAACATGAACATCAGCCAGAAGTCCGGCCCCAACACAGAAATGATGGTGATGGGCTGCACTCACCTCATCCCACCTTCTTCAGTGGCTGAGCAGCTCCTGTGTCTGAATTTGGCCCCAGCTGGGGCTACAAAAAATGGGCACTGGCTTCCATGAGTGAGGACACTTCTAGTGGCAGCACTCAAATGCCGCTGCCCCGCTGCGTGAACCCCCCCTTTTCTTACTTATCCAATGAGCCCACGGCACATTCGCAGCGGGCGGCAAATCATTCATCTTCTTTATCTGTGTGTGGCCACGCCCACCATAACTTAATAGCTGGTCACACACAGCCTAAGGATGCAGGGGGTGCTGCGTGCCCATTGCGTGTGTGTCCATTCAGCTTCTCCAGCCGTACAGTGAAATCAATATATCATATATATCATCTTGACAATGTAGAAGGCGTGTCTCTGAAAATATAGACGGGTGAGGAGAATGAACAGAGGAGAGGGAGGAAGGTGTGCAAGGATCAAAGATGAATTAATCGTCTGCATCTCAACATGGTGGTACCATCACAATGATGAGGTGCAACCTCCATTAGATTTATTTAGTTCCTCCAGGCGCATTCAATCTATACTTACCACTTCCTGGTTCCAATGATCGGTGGGCAGGTGTACAGTGATGTGTAAGCCACTCTAGTAAACCCCATTGCCTGCCAACAGTCACATAGGGCCAAGTCTCAATGAGGGAGCCAGGAACCGGTAGGTTTGGTCTACCCAATATTTGTTTACGGAGGGTTATGCACAATGTGGCATTCTAATTTGGAATTGACCAACAGTCAGATTTGTTCATTGTGAAGTGAATGGCAGATTGCCGACAGCAGTGATGGGGCTTGTTTTCTATCCATAGTGGTTCAAGGCAGGTGCAGATTTATGTTAAAAATAGTGGTTGGGGATCTGGCACCACCATCAAAGACAAACTTCAGTGGAGAAAAATTACTAGAACATAGAGAATAGTAATTTGGCCTCTCTTCCATTGCTGGAGGCATAAATCGACAGAATAATCACATCAAGGGCAAAGAAAATAATAGACATCCTTTCGTTAGTTCTTTAGGCCAACAAAAACCACAAGGCACATTTTTCATTCCCTTTGGTTCTCAAGAAATTTAACACTCAGCTTTATCATGGGTGGATGCCCCAGGTAGGTTGACTGAATGAAGCAGGCAGGAAGGGTGCATGCTTAAATGTCTCTGCCATGTAAGGTAAGCTATCTCATTTTTCCCTCTTCCCAACTGTGCTGCCACATAACAAGGGCCTGCAAGTCACAAGTGTCTTCTGAGCTACAGCTTGGTGACGTCTGATCTAGAGTGTTGGAATGCATAGACCTTGTTCATGACTTAACAACGACCTTGTTCATGACTTAACAAAGCAGGATACTCTCTTTTGGAAGGAAGAGGAATAATAGATCATGCTGGACTGAGTGGGGGCAAACACCAGGTGATGCAGTTGTCTAATAGGACCCCTGTCACCTCCAAGATTATATTCTTGTTGAATGTCGCCATAATCTGGATCCAGATTGCAACTCAAACCAGTTGACGTCAGACATATTTACCCTACATCTGTCGACTCTGAATTTTTATGACAATACAAATACTCTAATTTAACAGAGATGAAAACTATGTTTGATTTTACCCAGTGTGAAATATTGACATTAGTTTTTTAGGTGAAATAATCTTCCTACTGCTCTTTTGCTTTAGTATGGGCTTTCCAACTGTCAGCTAAACGTGTCTACAGAGAATTGTTTTCTTAGTCTGAATGAGCTCAGGAGGAAGCAGTGTTATTATGTGTATCCTGTATGTGTGGAAACAATTGTGGCTACTGGGACTTATTTGCCACTACAAGTATTTCCCGAAAGTTGCATACAGCTGTAATCACAGGCACTGACTGAGGGTTTAGAGCTCAAACAGATGTTTATTTTTCCCTTTTGTGTGTATTTATGTGATATGCACATCCACTTTTCTGTTTGTTAATGTACAAACATTTGTGGTTTTCATTTACTTAAAAATAAAAAAATCAGATTTATAGCATCTGATCATATAGGATGAGAAAATTAAATAGAGTGACTCGGCAAGTGCTTATATAGCAGAGGTGAGGTTCTACGGGCAATTGTGGGAAAAGGGTAACTTACAGTATTTTTATATGTATTTAATTGTGGTGGCAATGGTTTGAATTGTAAGACCATTTAGCATAAATTGCTTTAAGAACCACTGACATTACCCCTACCTCCATGCCTCGCCTCACCTGTTAAGTTGTATTATTAGCTAAAGGACCAACAACCTTGCACAGTTGGAGAAAAAACTCCCCAAAAATTCACTTGCCCCATCTGCATGCATGATACTGAATCATTGTCAGCACTTACATTTGCTCCTGCATAAACTCAGACCAGCATCCCAGTGGCCTGAATTTAACTGACATAACCCACAATGCACAGCGGCAGGAAACCCAGAAGCACTTTCTATTTGCAGGTTAACTGCAGCTCCATAGATTGCCATTAACCCTTTAAGTGCTATCCTACCTAGAGTTTTTGTCACCCTCTGTTGCCAGACCATGTTTCACTATTTTGTACTATACATGTTTAACTGTGATTTTTGAAAGGATTCAGAAGGATTTCCAAGAAAGATTTGAGTTTTTTTTCTCGACAGAGCCTAGTCTTTAACATAAAATGACTTGTTTGTAATTTTTTTAAGTGTATTCTCAATATTTTTGGGTGAAATATGTGCAAAAAATACAAAATATATTCATTTTTGAATAAAATCTTATTGTGTGTAAAATCCCCATTTTTCCCAGTCATAACAGTACCACGTAAGTATTGGTAGACACCTTTTCCTGCCCAGGAGACTCCCCCAAACTGTAACAGCGCAACAACTGCTATGCACGGCTGACAGTTTTTCAAGAAAAACAACACATTACATTTGAAATACCCCCACAGACTATATATTCTCTGGAAGTACACAGAGCTTTCTAGACGTACCAGGCTTGTTGACATGGATACAGTTTTCTGGAAGCAATCCCCCAATTCATTATTTGGTTGCAGAAGGTTTCCCTAAAACATGATAAAAAACCTGTTGTCAGGTTATTTTTCACCATTTTGCACTATGTTTAACTGTGATTTTTGAAGGAATTTCCCTGAAAAATATATATATTTTTTGCAGGCAAGAAGACCCCCCAAACTGAAAAGAGCACTTTATAACAGTTACAAATAAATGACAACTACAAATAAATGACAACTAAATCCCAAAAAAATGTTGTGGGGTCCCCCCTAGCCAGCATAACCAGCCTGAGGACCAGCTATGCAGGGCTTGTAGAACAGGGTGCAGGGGCCAGCCTTTGTGGCCCCCGCCCTGCAGGCTACAAGTCCGCACATGCACACAGAGTAAAAAGTCATTTATTATTTTTTTTTTACTCACCTTCCATCCTGTGTCCCCTGGTTATCCCATGACAGCTGCTGGGTGATTGATGATCGGATGACATCTGCTGGGTGATCCGGCAGAACCGGATGAGAGGACCTGTTTTTGCTATTATATTAAGGACTAAGTTCCATCTCATTATTGTTTTTAAGATTGCTTCTCTTAATGAAGTATTCATTGAGCATTTCCCTGCAGCTTTCACTAGAGCCCCCCACCCCTCTATTAAAAGTTAATCTCTTATATCTTTCTCCCATTGCACCATATAAGGATGTTTGGTCTCCCTCAAAGAGAGAGCCTTATAGATAGTAGAAATACCCCTGCTCCTCCTGCATTCTTTAGGCAATATTTATAAGGTAGTCAATTTCTTTTTTTCTGTCCCTCTGACAGCAAAAAATTTAAAATCTAGTATTGGTAAGCTCTGTTTTCCCTTCAGTTCAGTAAACGATAGAAGTTGTGTCTATGAGTAGAAGTGAGGAGCTCTCTGTAGTCCCTTTTTAGAACTTTCTTTTGAGCCTCTATTGAATCTGTAATTCCCTCAGATTGGGGATAGTGGAGATTGTTGTGAGCCCCTTTTTCCTAATTGTATTTGCCCTATCTGATACTCTTATAGCCCCCATTAGTGTTGGCCATTCCTGCTGTGGTCTTTGCTTTTTCTTACCCCCCAAAAATAATTCAGTTGGGTATTTCAGGCAAGCTGTCTGTTCTATTAAAGTCCAGTGGGTCTTGATCTTCACCTTAAATTATAAATTGGGCTAATCTAGTAGCATAATTGTAATGTTTTGAACTCAGAGTGCCCAGCCCCCTTGATCTTTTGGGGATAAAAAAACATCTTGCAGAACCTGCCTTTCTTAACATTCCAGATAAACTTCACAAGTTATGTCTGTATTTTTTCCAGCTCCTTCAAGTTAACATTCACTGGTAGGGGTCCAAAAAAGTAAAGAATCCTAGGGAGTATATTAATTTTGTACGCTGCTAGTCTGCCTATCCAGGACAGAAAATGTGATTTCTATATTTCCAGTGTATCCATAATTTTATAAAAAAATGGAGGAAAATTTTTGATGTTGTTTCATGTTACAGATTTTGAGTGATTAACACTAAGCCCCAAAACTTTAGAGAAACTATCCAACATCTTCACTATCTTAGGGAGTGATGATTCATGACAGATAGCAACAGGTCATATGCAAAGAGGGTACAGTTCTATTCTATGTTCCCATTTGTCATGCCTCTTAAGGTCACATCTCTCTTCTGTGAGCAGTTCAATCGCTAATATAAATAATCGTGGAGATAATGGGTACCCTTGCCAGATACATCTCCAAATATCCTGCAAAGGTGGTTTGAATCTGCTCATACAAAACCCTCATACAAAAGGGTTCCATGAGTTAAACACATTCCACTCTCCCTAGGAAGCCCAAAATACTGATTTTTCCTCTTCCATAAGGAATGGTCCCCATAGTTGAGAAATGGGGATAAATCCTATACAGCCCTGTCCTCTCCTAGGAGTGTGTGTTAGGTCAAAAGGGCATACGGCAAGAGGGAAAAGGTATGTTTAAATCATATTAAAATATATTACAAGGGAATAGCGAGTGAAGGCAGGAAAAAGGTAGGAAAGGACAAGAAAAAGGGGGAAAAATCCTCTCTCTTTAAATTGTATAGCATTGCACATATAAACATTAATTGACTTAATTGACATTAATATACATAGTCTAAATATAAGGTCGATTCACAGCCTCTTTTCCCTGCACTAACACATGAAAAAGCATATGTATGTGTAATTTTTCCATCCATTTGTGAGTTTCTCGTGTGTTTTTTTCTTTGTATCAGCGTTTTCGTGGTTGCATCTAAGCCTTTTCGTTAGCGTCTCTAATGTGTAATTGCTTCGTATTTTTTTAGCGTTCATGTGTAAAAGTCGGGGTGAGTGAGGGCGTCCACAGATTTAGCATGTGAAAGAGGGCTATAAAAAGGGAAATTTCCATCTACATCCATCTGTTTTTGTGTTTTTTTACACTTTTATATTTTCTTATGAAAAAATAAAAATAACAATAAAAAATAGATTATGAATAATAATTAAAAAATGAATTATGAAAGTACACCATAAAAAATTTAGAGGCTGATTTAAGCCTAGTGCAATGTATTGCCATTTGAGCGTCTATGTAGCGCTTAGAGAGTCCGCTAGTGGATATTGCAAGCGGGTATCTTGCTCTATAACCTAGCATAGCAGCCGGACAAGTGACGCTGTAGTATCCAGTTTTTCATTGATAAATGTTATTTCTTGAGAGCACTGTAGAAGCCTCAATCAATGCAGCATCTGAGTGTTCCAATGCTGCTATGGTTTCCTAACCAATCTGCAGCAGCCTTCTTTTCCACCAACATTACACAAACAGCTTAAATCACACCTGACTTTTCTTTTTTTATATGTTTTATGTTAAATGTGTTTATATCAAATGAAATATATTTATTCTAACAAAAAAAAAAATTACAATGATTTTTTTTTCTACCCGAGCCATGCACCCTCCTTAAGAAGGCCTAAATGATACAGTGCGTTAAGAGGATTTATTGTAAAATATGTTTGAGTTATATATAGCACTAACATGTGGCTGAGTTTGGGCAAAAACTTTTGTTTTCACATACAAACCAGTCTCATTAACATGTAAGTCGGGTCAAATTTTGTATATTTTTTTTTTCAAACATAGATACATGTGTGGACAGGAGCGTAGCTATGGGGGAGGATGGGGACAATTGCCCCAGTGCACCAGCTTAGGGGGGTGCCAAAGGGGAGCCTGAGAAAAGGTGGGGCGCCATTTGAAATCTTTGCCCTGGGTGCCTTAAAGCCTAGCTACTCCTCTGTGTGTGGACCCATACAATACTATGGAACAAAAAACATAAGACAGATTTAGTTGTGAAAAATTACAAAAATATTTTAATTGAAATAAAAGACATGGACAACAATTTCTGCTGCACAGCAGAAACATTATTTTTGTCCTCCACCCTGCATTTTCTGCTGCAGCTCCAGCACCATATCCCTGGATTCCAGGACAAATTGCCAGAGCCTATGATGCTCTTGAATGCAAGCTGTGGGAAAGAGAAAACATAATTAAGTCCTACAGGTCTACACCTAAGGCATATGCGTATGATCTATGTTAAACAATGATGTTTCGCAGAAAGTAAAAAAAAATAGTTTTGGGTATGGGCAACAGGGCAGCCGTTATTAATTTGTGAATAGAAATCACAATTACCTATGTCTTACATCACAAAGCAAATAACATAAACAATAAAGGGCTACTAAACAAGGGCAATAGGTTGGCGACTATATACCAGCTGAGGGTAGTTAAACCACAGATTGTACAACAGTGAGTGATTATGTTACTTATACTAGACAATGGATCATATAGCCAATGCAGGGTGACAAATGGACCAGGAATGTAAAAGCAGCAATGAAAGTAGACAACAAATGATCAGGTTGGCTCTTGTTACATTAACAGGGGCAGGGAACGTGCATTACGTGGGCTTAAAAGTGGCTCTAAACTGTGACTAACATCGGTACATGGTCATGGACACGTACATATGCATGTCCACAAGGTAATTGCCACACATCACATCACTCGCCATCACAGCTCTGGAATTGGCCCATGCTGCCGGACCCTCCTTGAGCCTGGTGGGGGCAAGATTGGTTGGAAGGCATCTTCCCTGCTTCAGTCTGTGTTTCCACATCTGTGTGTGCAAAAAAGCAAAACAGATACAAACATAAGACCTTGCAGTATTCATTTTCGATTGAGTTATAAACAATATTCTCTTTGAAAGAGTTCAATGTGGCCAAATATTTGAGCACACTTGGCCATGTGGTAGCCCTGACATAGCTACATCTTTAAACACAGGAGCAAGTCACCTAAATATAGGATATTTGCAGACAACAGAAGATACCCTACTGTTGGAGAGACAACATGGACACTTCCACACACAAGTGCATGTGACATTTTTATCTAATGAGAAAGCCAGCCAACACAGGATGCATAGAGGTGGTGAGGTTTATTAATCTCAATCTTACCTACAACACTCAGGGGCCCAACTTGAGCAATGGTTGTGGTGGAAGTGCTGTCTGTATGAAGCCCGGAAAACAACAAGGAATAAACATTTACACACTGACAAATTACTATGAAAATACTTTGATCACACTCACCAGGGGATGGATCCAAGCCAGGGAGGGCTGTGAGCAGAAGCAATGGTGCCTCTGCTCCTCCAATTAGGTCCAGCAGAGCCCTCCTCCCTCTCACTCACAGAAGTGGAGTGTGGTGGAGTCCCTGGTGGAGTGTAGGTATCATACAGCCTATATAGGGGCTCCCGGACCTTAAAATCTGACCAGCTCTGGCGGATGGCCTTTGCCCGAAGATTCGTCTTGAAGCCCGGGGGACTCTTCCACAATCTTGCTCTTCTGGGCCTTGGCGTAGTCATATTCCATGACACAAAAATCCGAGATACACCGAAAGAAAATAAAAATATTTTTTTTAAATAATATACGCAAGTGATTTGACTAAATACATATTATTTTCACTTTAATTAAAGTGTACCAAAACCCAGCATTTTGTCTATCTTGGGTTTTGGTCGTTGATCCCGATTAGGGTTTCTCCGCTATGTGAAACACCCCAGGTTGCTCAAACAAACTCACCTCTTCCCGGTCCTACAACGCATGAGTGGCCTCTTGTCCAGACATTGAGAAATTTCTGACGTGGCCAAACATTCTGATAGAGGAATAGCATGGATGTGGCCGTCACTCGCGCATGCACTATTGGATCAGGAAAGAAGGTAAAATTATGGGTGACCTGGGGGTTTACAGAAAGCGGGGTATCCCGATTTTGGATGCCCTGGGGTGAGGAGAAATAATCGGGCCAGTAATCGAATAGATTACTAAGCTGAGCTCTGTGGGTTTTGGTCCACTTTAATCATACAACAAAATATTATAACAACATGTTCACATTATATCCACGTGGGCATCCCAAATATTCAGCTAGGAAGAAGTAGAGAATAATTCATAGCAAGCATGAAAGTGGTTAAAGTATGCATTAGGAAGAAGTAAAGAAGAATGCATTGCATGCCAAGTACTTTGGAACAGAAGAGACTTGGCACAGCAATTTGTATGTAATGGGATAGTAGTGCCAGGGTATAGGAAACAGTTAAAAAAAGAGGTTCGCATATGTGTACAAGCCACCAAAATTTCACAAAAATGAAAATATTATGGAATTTAGGGGCTAAATGAAGGGTAAAATGGGATTTTTCTGATGGGAACTAGGAGGATCTCGTTGAACACATTTCGTGGCAAGGTATGTGAAAAAACACTAGAGAAAGGCTAAGAGACGAGCGTTTCACATCAACGTATACAAGAGCGTCATCTGTGAAATAGGCTTTGAGAACAGTACTCACAGCATTCTCTATGGTTTACACACCTATGTGAACAGTACGAGATGCTCCTGATGGAGGCTCTGATTCATGTGAATGACGAGATGGATTATAGAAGGCTCTGAATCAACCTTTATATTTCCATGAAGTGAAATTAAAACAAAACAACCACAAAGAGAGAAGGAATGCAATATTCTTCTCTTTTTCAGAGTTGCAGGTGCAATATCTGGAAAATGTGATATTTTTGTCCTCTGACCTCTAGATCTAGAGTATTTTTGCAGCTAAAATAATTGTCTCTGTAAAAAAATGAGGACAAACAATTATGCCTATCTTGGTGGGGAATAGCTGATAACCTATGCAATCAATCCACCACTAGATGTAGGTCATCAAACTCTGGAGCCAGAGTAGTCACTACCTCCCTTACATAGACCCTTGGTTGATTCAGAGACTCCTCTGATTTTACAATTCTGCCTTCTCAGCCTATTTTCTTGTATTTCTAACTTCATCTAACTTCAGATAGGCCTCATCTAGTTGGGTTTGTAATTTTTTTACTTTACTCTGATTTGCATTAACATTTGTAATGATCTCAGCCAATTTCTGTTCCAAGATCTCTATACTAGAGCACAGGCCTCTAATGCCCCCCTTAATTTCTCTCAGGGAGTCATTAACTTTTGACATTTTCAGGTCTAAAAGATCCCCCAGGACTTCCAATAGATTGTAGGGAAGGTCAGCTTGTTTAATTTCTTCTTGTCCACTAAGGCCTCCGCTTCTCTCCTGTGAGGCCTTTGCCCCTCCATCTATATCGAGGGAACTCCACCGGTCTGGTCAGCTGTAATCACGTCTATACACCTGCTCCAGCTCTCCCCACGTCTCTCTTCTCTCCAAAGGCATGGGAGGGGGGGGGGGACTCACAGAAAACAGAGAGATCGACGCCTTTCCTGACCTGTTCGTAGCCAACCTCTCTCTCCACTCAATCGCCAGCTGCTGCTGCCATAAGCCAGGTAGGTTGGCAAGCTTCTCCCGCTGATTGCGCCGGCTTCTCTCCAGTGCTCAGTGGGGCATCAAAAGCCGGCTTCTCTCCAGTGCACAGTGGGGCAACAAAAGCCGCCAACCCACATGATAGTACAGCTGATTGGTGTCCTGATCACAGCATTGGGATAGGGGCAGAACCCATGAGCTTCAAGTCCTGCCCACACATGCCCCTGGCTCGGTTTTTCATATTTTAACTGGCTTTCAATTTGTAGTGAATCAACAGCATAAGTTGTTTAGCAACAGGCAGTTTGGCTATGGGCATTTCATCTATTTTGTTAGCTCCAAAATATTATCCACTTAGCAACAAGGATGTCCTACTTGCAAATAAAAGGTATGCTCAGGATATAGACACTGATACATTGTAGAATAAAGCCAATATATTTGATAGAAATCCCTGTTCAAAAAGATGGAGTGATTTTCTTGCTGTTATGTATCATTGCTTAATGATACCCCATACAGGGAGACAAAGGATTAGTTTCATATGCATGTACTGTAAGAACTCCTTGATGTTGACTAGTTAATATTTTGTGGACTGCTGTTGGATACCTTCTGCTGTGCCTGGTGAGTGAAACAGTAGTAGCACAAGGAAAGTAATTGGTGTTTGATTTATCTTATCTTTGATGTAACTAAAATACAAACGCACAAATATTCTTTTTATTAAACATTAACACATGCTGAGAGTATTCATGATGCTGAATCTCATAATTGCTTTCCCCTTTATGCTTTCTTGAATAACAAATGCTTGCAGTCAGTTATTCTAAAGTTCCAGTTATCAACATGAGCAACCCATGGATTGGAATAGGAAAATAAAGCATACATACATGCAGTAGTCTCGGAAGACAATATAATAGTTCTTCATTAACAAAGATCACATGTCTACCCTGTTAAATCTTAATCAACAAGAAGTTCAGATATTTGTGAAGCATAACCAGGCAGAAGCAATGTTGCAGTGCCAAGGACAATGATGCTATATAAATACATAATAATAGCTAAAATCGGTTTCTTCCTTCCTTGCCTAGATGCTCCCATACCTTTATTCTTCTTCCTGACAATACTTCCTGTGCCTTTTTGCTTAAGTTTCATCTCTTCTTTAAGTCTTTCTGTCTGTTCTTGAAGGTCAATGAGGTCGATTCAGAGGAGCCAGGTGAGAAAACTCATTTGTTTATGAGAGAAAATTGCAATTCACTTTCATTGTCTACCTTGGGGCTGATTTAACAACCAGATGTAAATTTTCACCTGGTGTTAAATCAGCCCCAAGTTAGACAATGAAAGTGAATGGCTCTGAATCAACCCCATGGATCTATATGATGACCATCATTATCTGTGTTAGTAGTCTCACAACTGATTGGTTAGACCTATATTTGTTCTTGATGGTTAATTTTTCTCCCATTCCCTTACCTTGACTACACTACCTCCATTTTAAATTCTTGTCTTACTCCTGCCTCTTAATATATCATCAGTATTGTTCATTTATTTCTTTAGCCAGTTGCACACAAGCTTACAATGTAGAGTTCCAAGAATTGCCTAGTAGTGTAAATGCTGCCATTACACTCTTGAGCAGTAAAGTTGTTGTCCAGCGTGTCATTATTCACAGTTTACCGTCTTGTAGGTTGACTAATGGCCGACACCAACATCAGCTTATTGCCAGTAAAGGGATATTTCAATACATTATTTAATTGTTTGGTTTCAACTTTTAGCAGCAATCTGTGATAACCCATTTCCATTAACATGGCAGTTCTATGTGCAAACAAAGGTATAACAAGAAGCAGTCTAAAAATCTAATGTGGAAAATATTTTAGCATTCATTTGAGTGGCGTGAACTTTTTTATTTCAACATAAATTACGTAGCAATTACATATAGCTCTGAGGTGTCTATGTATTGTTGGACAAGAACAAATAGTGCATTTTGGACCTCTTATCTCCATGGCCATACATATCAACACTGTGTATGAGAAAAATAATTATTTATGTATAGATGGACCTTTCTGTTCATGCAAAAAAAGCTTGTTTAGGTACAGGAAAAGTGTGACTACATCTGCAAGCTTTTTGCAATTACTCCGTTACCCCTTAGTAGCAATGCATAATATTTGTTTCATTCATTAACTCCTATAGGTACATTTTTTTGCTTGAAATTGGACCTCCAGGCAAAAATAATCAAATCTCTGTAAATTGCTTTGACAATCAGTGATGAAAGCACTTGAGAGGGCTTAACGCCATGCAGATGTTGGGGTATAGCATGCAGATGTTGCGCTCCTGAACTGCATGAGAGCTGCCATCTTGCTACACATCTGACAGCCCCCCATATAAACAGTCTCACAGTCAAAATTGCTCTAAATCTTTTTTCAGTAACTATCACTAACCAAAAGTAGAAACCCATCTGTTGTAAATGACTCATCATCTCAGAAAGCTCTAAGAAACATTGTAGCAGTTTTTTCAGTGTTCTGTGGCTGTCCACCCATCGAGATACATATTTACATACTCCAGCTGTTGATTCAGTGTGTGTGGGTGTGTGTTATTGTTTTGACTGAAGGTCCACTTTAAAACACACGCCAGGTTTCATACATGCTATTTTGTTTCCTTTTTTTACCCCACCAAATTTCAGAAGAAAATATATGTGAACGTTTATATCTGCATGGTCATTGCATAATCATAGTATGTACAGCTAAAAAAAACTTGTCCATCCATTTCAGTCTGCATGTAAAAGAAAATCTCCTTATAGTTGTCTAGTAGCCATAGCTGGTAATGTTATTACATAGAACAATGGTGTAAGGACTAACATTGACTGGGCCTTAAACCAAATAGTAAATGTAGCATACATATATATGTATATATCTCCGCGGGACCTCTTATGTTACGATCCTTTCCATTCACCACGTGAAGCAATCAAATAGTTTGTGTATATTATCCACCACCTGTTACCCCGTGCACGTACCGGATGCAAATAAATGTCAAGCCTTTAGAAATCCAACATTGGTTCCTTTATAATTACTTTCCTCGAATCCAGATATAAATTGTAGTTCCATATGTATATTTACTTCTCATAAATGGTCAACCAATGTATTTTAAAAATGAATTATTCCTCATTTATTCAGTTGCTCATGTAAAAAAGAATCACATTGGCGCACATAGCATCATTCTGCAAGTATTGATATTATGCGCTATATTAAAATAACTCTTACCAGATAGTCAATTAAAACTTGCATTGTATACACACACTTGTTTAAAATGTAGAATGGAAGATTTCCTCCTATTCATACCCCTCTAATGCGACTCGTTTCTTTAGACAGCAGACACCATATGCCGGCAAGTCCCAGGCCTCTGGACTCGGCAACCGTTGGCTGTTTCCGGGCGTCACGTGATCGGCAATAGGCTCCGCCCAACGCGTTTCGTCACTAGGACTTAATCATAGGCGCCTACTGAATAAATGAGGAATAATTCATTTTTAAAATACATTGGTTGACCATTTATGATAAGTAAATATACATATGAAACTACAATTTACTTCTCACTGGTTCCCAGCCTGTTACTCCGTTCTCTTGTTTCCAAACTGTATCTCTGCTTACCGTTTTCCAGCCTGCTACTCTGATTACCAGTTCCCAGCATGCTGCTCTGCTCTCCTGTTCCCAACCTGATCCTCTGCTTACTGGTTACCAGTCTGCTGCTCTGCTTACTTGTTCTTAGCCTGTGCCCCTGCTCAACCCTCCCTAGTCAGTGACCATTGTTATGGCCTCAAGGGATTAATTGGCTGCCTGGCTGAGAGTCGCCTCCCTTTCCTGAATCCCAACCTAGAAAACTCCCAAATATTCCAAATTGCCCAGCAATATAATAACAAAAGTGAAAAGGGCATTTAGGCCACTTTTGGACTTCTTTAGTGTATTCTTCAAAAACATGTGATTTTTACTAGAAAACTCTAGTTTTTTAGTTTCTCACAATTAGAAGATTTAACAAACAATTGGCCTTAAAATGATTGTCTAGACTAAGAAAAAAAAGCTTATACTCACCTTTAGTCCCCTGTTGCTCCTCTGGGGGGTCAGGTGTTCATCTGCAGCCTTTCTGTCCAGTGCTGGTATCTTCATACTTAACAAGCAGTTTCATTTCCCAGCGTCCGTGGCCTATCTAGGCTGCATCTGTAGGGCCTTGTTTCCACCCCATATATCTATTTCATTCATTACAATTCGAGGCATGTTAGTGGATGTGAAGCCAGCTTTATGGAGGCCACCATGTCTGCCTGGTGCAGGAGGAAGAGAATCACTAGTTGCTGCACAGAGAAACTTTGGAAGACAAAAGATAAGTATAGAATTAATTTAATGCCACAGTAAGCAGTAACAGTAAAAGGAAGCATTGTCAGGAAATATTATGCTCCTGAAACAGTTCTAGATGTTGGACAAATAAACATTTAGGCTGAAGTCATATCAATTTAAATCTTTTTTTAATTCTAACACCACCCAGTTGTAAAGTACAGTAAGCCTTCATTTCTACCGTATAGCATTTGCATTTTGTTCCTATTGATTTTTGCTCTTCAAAATTAATTTATGAAATACAATGGAAAAAAAGAGGTTTCAAAATTACCAAATCTTTTGAGCTAGCGACCCACTGTAGGGACATAATTATATATTACTGAATTTGCCACCATTATTAGATTTAGCTGCATAAATCAAATGTGTCAAAAGGAAAAGTACTGGTCTCTTGTGGATATTGCATTTGTTTTCTCGAAATAAATACCAATATATATAATATATACAAATCCAGTATAAAGTAAAATGCTTAGCTTCTGATAAAATAAGAACTTAAATATACAGTTAGACCCCTTTATCATTCTAGCTGAGTTATTCATTCTTCCTAACAATACGTTCTAGATGCTGGCACCTATCAATCTAAGTGATTGAAATGAATTGAAAAAAAATGTAAATGTGCAGTGTATTTAAAAAGTATATTAAAGGGTATTCAAAGTGCAAAAAATATATGTTCATAAAAGAACAATACCAACAAAGCAGCCATAAAAAGTTGAATTGTCTATAGCTGACATAAACATTTAGAAATTTGTTATTTACAAAATTCCTGTATAATATTTCATCTTGAAAGGTTTGCTGCAGTCATTGATTGGATATTCTGCCATTCCTTTATTTCTGTAACTTTAAGAACATTTTATATTTTGTAGTTTGGGATTAAAAGCTGTAGGTGATTCCAATTCCATGGACTAGAATCACTATCACTTTCCTGTAAAATCACTGCTGACAAGGTGTCCATCAGTGTGCAAACGTGATCGCCTATACTAGGAGGCCGATTCATTAATAGCGGCAGGTAGCGACAGTTGAGCGACTGTAGCAGTATTTTCACAGCGCCCGCTAGTAGTCGCTGTGCTTGGCCATTGTTCGGTTGTTGATAGCGAGTCGGTGTGCAGTAATGTTGAATACGGGGTGACGAGTCGCTATTTGACAGGTTCCGCGATGTATGGGTGCGCATGATAGCGACTGGTCAGAGCGACCGGCTCCCACCATATTCATCAAAAAATCACGCTCAAAAAATTCAAGCGCTGTGAAATGCATGTTTAAAGTGGACCGTCACCCTCCCGTGATCACCTCCCTCCCCGCGGGACATCCGAGATCGGGATGTCCCGCGGGGTGAAACCCCCCCAAACACCCCAAATCCCCCTACCTTGTCTTCCGTCTGTGAATGGCCGGCGCGCGTCAAGAGTGACGCGCGGGAGGCGGCGGAGGAGGAGCCGCTTGTCAGCTCCTGTCAAATGGCTTGTCCGTCGGCGCTGGGAGCGGGGAGAGGTGAGTTTTTCGGGGGGTTCGGGGGGTTTCACACAGCGGGGCACCCCGATCGGGGGTGCCCCACCGAAGTGGACCAAGACCCAGGATAGTCAAAATCCTGGGTGTTGGTCCACTTTAAACCCCAGAGCGCTGGCGGCGATGTGTGTAAAGTAGTTTTTTAACCCCCAAACCACATTTTTGGAAACCAAAAAAAAAAAAATTTTTAAAGAATTTAGTAATATGAATACAATCATATCAGACCTGTAATATCAATTCTGCACAATTTTTTTTTTTTTTTTACCTTAAAAAATTATCTAACATGGCAGAAGTGGTCACAGAGTTTTTCACATTTAAAAAAAAAAAAAAACATTAATAACAATTAATTATGAATATTTAAAGATTGTTCCATTGAAATGCATTGGAGAGCGCCAGGTAGTGAGAGGTCATACCTGTCGCTGTTCAAGGTCGGACGCTGGCGCTGTGGGCTGAGGCTGGAATAATGATGAATGAGTGGCTATCTGGCGCTATCTCAGTCGCTAAGCAGGATCGGCTTGATAAATGTGTGATTGTGGTGGGGAGCCGGCGTTCTCGTGGCGGGGCCCGTCATTACCGGTCGCTCACCAGTTGCTACCTGTCGCTATTCCTTCATAAATAAGGGCCCAAGTATACTATGGGCAGTGTTTCACTGGCATTTGTGGGGTGAAGTGCTGCAGTGTGAACTGAACCTCTTTCTTCTATTTTTTTAAACATCTATGCAATACACATCCTACCTCATTTAAAGTTCTGCTGGACTGGACCAGCACATCCCAGCTAAGCACACACAGCAGACAAAGTTGTTTGAATGTCATTGTCAAGTAAAAAACAAGTATTTTTAATTTCTAGGGACATTTGAAGAAAGGGTTGAATTTGGCTGCTTTTTGCTTGCCCCATGTTGGCTGCCAGGGGCTGCATCTTTTAATCAGCACCACAAGGAAGAGAGTTCACTTGGGCTTGTTAGGAAATATAAAGCAAACTGAATGAAATGGGCAGCTCTTCACAGCCAGCATGGGGGGGGGGGGAGCAAAAAGCTAAATTAAACTTTTGCCTTGAGTGTCCCTGCTGGTGGGCATGTCTGTTCACCGGGTGCAACCACTAATAGAAAGGAGGTAGTTAATAATTGTGGGCCAAGTGCAGCAGCCTATGAATGTGCAGCCACTTGCCAGCGATAGGGAGATGGGAGAGCATGGTGGATTCACATGCATACTACGAGCACGAAGGGAGAAAGAGAGGGAACAGAGGGAAGCCATTGAGCACCCTTCATTTGATTGTTGGTTGGGGGGTAGCACCAGATGAAAGAGTAAGGATGGCTGATTTCTTCTTCTCTCCTTGCCAATGATCAGCCTCATATCGTGCAAGGGGGAGCAGCATTACGTAGGCTGTCTGCTCCTGATTTTTTCTTGTACTGACACAAGTACCCCAAAAGGCCAACCCCAGTGGTTCTTATTCAGGAGCAGAAACTAGCAAAAGCAAACTCTAGTAATCTCAAGTAACAACAGAAGAATGGTCAGGCAAAAGCCAACTCAAGAACAATGGGCAACATACAGTATAAAAGACTATTCAGTAATCATCACCAGGGCTCCCCAATTTGCAATTGTTTTGCTGATGAATAGTATATATGAGGCACTTACAACTTGAATAAGAGTTACGTTTTTTCCAAACACAAGTTACTAACGACATAAAGCCATGATCCATAACATCGTACAGCAACATCCTTTTAGTTTTAATAGTAGATTCAATTCCACAGCAATGCATGAAATTCTGAAAGATTACTTGGACAATAACAATATGTGAGTACAGAGCGCCAAACAATGAGGGTCAACCTTGAATCTAGCAGTGGAAACAGAATAATTCATACATACTTCATAATACAAAGATGAAGACTGCATGGGAATAGAATATCACAAGACTAATGAAAGTACCTTCTGTGCTGAAATAACTGACTGAACAGAGGCAAGAAATGCAGCTGAACGTTCACAAATAACAAACAAAAGTTGCTACATTTTGTTTAGATGAGTGAAAAACTAGGAAAGTAAACTTTTACCTTGGTCAGTACCTGATGATTTCCAAATTCATCTTGTTTTCAGTCACTGCAGATTTTTTCAAAAATAGATCAAAGATGAATGTCAGAGGAGCACACGAATCCTAACTATTGCACCAAAACACAGCATAACGACTTGGTATAGTTAAAACCCCAAAAGTCGAAAACAAACAAAAATGCATCAGATCAGAGTGAATAAAATAGCAATGCACACTGTTTTTATCTGACAGCTGTCCTAACATATAAAAAAGTAAATGAGTTCTTACAAATAACCTTTTTTGTTATTTTAGAAAGTCTGGAATATACTGCATGTCCAGGTTTGCCTCAACAGTAATTTTACGGCAGTACAGATATAAACAATATTTATGCTGTTGAACATTTGCCCCCTGGATTTTGAGGCATTACTACAGAAAATCTATTTCCTGAAGGAAAACAGATTCTGTTTTTCATGTATAGTACTCCAAGATGTAGGCTCCCTTGTACTGCTGTCAGCCAGCACTACAGTATTGTGCTTTCGAACTGTTGCTCTGCATTGTGCTCTGTATTGTGCCTGTGTTGTATTGTGTAGTCTATGATAGGGGTTCCCAAACTTTTTAATCAAGTGCCACTTTCCATTTTCTACATACATCAAGTATAACCTGGGAGACATGCACAGGTTGTCGATCAACTAAAACTGTGTTAAAAAATAGAGAAAAAACATTTAAAAGCCACAAAATGCAGTTTGCATCAGATTTGGATCAGTTTTGTACTGTACATATGGAGCAAATCAGACAAGACTAGATGGCAGCAGATCAGCTTCAGATATGGGTCAAGCTTCAGTTTCACTGAGGGGTTTATTTATCAAGGTAGTGCCTCGTAGCGGCAGGCAGCGCTGTGCTAGGCCATGGATCATTGTTTCAGAGCGCCTCAGTCGCTGTCAGGCATTGATGAATATATTGTGTGAGTCGCAGTACTATGCTGTATGGGACTGAATGGTAACGCCAGGTCAGTGCGACTGACTCACGCCACATTCATCAAAAAAAAAGCCTCAAACATCGCCGGCACTCAAAATCATGTAGTTGTAGCCCAGAGCGCTAGAGGCTGGAATTACATTGGTATAACATTGTAACATGAAGACTTTAATACCAGACATGTAAGGACAATTCTGCATAAAAATATTATTAATGCAAAAAGTTTTCAAAAATGTCATTTTCTTGCCCAGAATACATGTCAGAAGTTTTGAGATTTTTTTTTAAGGAAAAAAACAAAAAATTGGGATCAGGAAAGGGATATAAGGATCATCCATTGAAATGTATGGGAGAGCACCAGGTAGCGACAGGTAAGACGTGGCGCTCTGAAAGGCTGAACGCCGACGCTGTACGCTGACCCTGGTATAATGTTGAATCGTACGCTACATGGCGTTGTTCTAGCCGCTTACGATTCGGCTTCATAAATGTGTAATTGCGTTCCGTCTCCGGGGTTCACTTGCCACTACCTGACGCTTCCTGGCGCTACCTGGCACTGTACAGGCACTACCTGGCCCTATACCTTCATGAATAAGGCCCTAAATTTGAATGGCATTAAAATTGAAACTTTGGGGGCTATTTAAGAAGGGATAGCACCAGGTAGTGCCTCGTAGCGGCAGGCAGCATCTGGTGAATTCTGGGAGCAAAACCGCATCTAAGAAAGTGAATCTGGTAACAGCGCCTCTAACATTGCCATGTAGCCTCACATGTATTAATCCAGGCGGCTCAGTGTATAGCGCCGGTGCTCTGTGTATAGACGCCTGTGACGTCTCCTGGCTGCAACACTTTTAGAAACTTTTTTGACTTTTAATATTTTTATGCATTTACAGGTCTGCCACTGTCGCAGTGTTAAAACAATGACATTCCATGTGTTTTCGGGTTGTTACTGGTGGATATGTGTTCAAAACCAGACTTAAATCACACACCGTCTGGTGCTCTGTGCTACAGCGCCCAGCTTTAGAGCGCCAATGCTGGGTGTGTCTAGTGTTTTGTTAAATGTGGTGTGGAGCGCCGAGTGCCGGACGCACTGAGCTGGCGCTACCTGATGCTCGCTGCAGCACTGTACTGGTGTTAGAGCGCCCAACACACATCATATTCATCAACGCTGGCCAGGTTACTAGAGCGACCGAGACGCTCTGCTACAGCGGCCGATACCCACTTACAGCGTTTATTAGCGGTTGCTCTTAGCGCTGCTATACAGATGCTCATCTGCCAATACCTGGCATTAGTAGTGAATAAGCCTCCACATTAGCTTTTGATGCAATCCAATTTTGTGGGTTAAACTTTGCAAAGAATAACAACAATATTTTGATTCAAGTCATCAAGTAATAGAAGACATCCTCACAGTACATTTTATTTGCTGTTTTTTAGGAGATGATGGACATGTGTGTGCAATGGAAAAGGGACTCACTCACCTGGACATCACTTCCACTTTTCCTGGAATAGATGTAAGCCCAAATGTATTTGGATATTCAAACGGGCAGCAATAAATTGCAGGCAATCAATAAATAAACTGGGGGGTATCCCTCCTCAGCTTACTTGCATGATTAAATCTCACCCTTTATTTAACAAAGGCCCTTATTCATGAAGGGATAGCGTCGGGTAGTGCCTTGTAAATGAGAGGTAGCGACAGGTAGCGACAGGTCAACGCCGGACACGGCACGCAATTACACATTTATCAAGCAGAATCTGTTGAGCGACTGGGATAGCGCCATGTAGCGTCCGATTCATCATTATCCCAGCCTCAGCGTACAGCGCCGGAGTTCAGCCTTGCAGAGCGCCACGTATTACCTCTCGCTACCTGACGCTCTCCCATACATTTCAATGTACCTTTTTTTATTTCTCTTTAACAGGGTTTTTTATTTTTTTTTTTTTTTTTTTAATATCAAATAATGTTGTGACCTCCCCTGGCCTAGAAAAAGCCATTTTTGAAAATATTTTTCATGTTTTATATATTTATGCAGAATTGACATTACAGGTCTGGCATTAACGTGTTCATGTTACAATGTTATTACAATGTAATTCCATATGTTTTCGCTTTGTTACTGGTGCATACATGTTAAAAAACAGCCTTTAATCACACAGCCTCTGGCGCTCTGGGCTTCAGAGAAGCATTTTATGAGCTCCGGAGGTGTGTGAGGCTGTTTTTTTTATGAATATGGTGTGAGTCGGTCGCACTGACCAGCCGCTAACATTCGCTCCCATACAGCGCTGTACTGGTCATATAGTGACTCCCCACAATGTATTCATCATTGCTGCACAGCGACTGAGTCGCTCTGAACTAGCGAACCACGGCCGAGCACAGCGACTACTAGCGGGCGCTCTTAAATGCCTGCTACAGACTCTCATCTGCCGCTAACTGCCGCTAATAATGAATCAGCCTGAATATATTAATAAACCCCTTAATTTCTAGTTAATATTTTCAAATACTCCCCTATTAAGTTTGCATTAATGTACCAACTTTTAATTTTAAAAAAAGTCACTGGCCTACAGTATTCATTTTTATATAGGCCTACCTGCTGCGGAAGGCACTGACGCATTTATACACTTGAATACTCTTGATTTTGTTCCCAATTATGTCCCTAAAAAAGACAGTCTTAATAAGTGGAATCTAATCGATATTGTTTTTTGGTTATTTTCATGAAACACTGTGCCTCATATAAATTATATATACATGTTATTTATTGTGTAATCTTTTTAGTTTCTTCATGGATATGGGGGACATCAATTCTTATTTCTTTGCTAGAACATAGTAATTTGTCTATAGAGGTTGTAGGTGAAAATATAGCCAACATAAAAAATGCTTTTATTAGAAAGAAAACAACTGGGAATGCCTGACACTACAAATTTTTAACGCGATCTGTTTAGGTAGCATTTGTTTATTAATTTATTAACATTACTGTAAAAAGATAAAATGCATTATCCCATGGGACTCTATGAACACACCATGGGCCTTATTTATGAAGTGTGCAGATTAGCATCTTCCTTTTCTGTCAATCTTTTTCTTTTTTGGCGCTGCTATTTTGACTACAACGGCGCTGGAAGTCACAGCTACCCGATGCTAATTTGCCTTGATTGTTACTTTAGGTATTGGCCAGTCTGTGTCTATGCCTGCTGGACCCAGCGGCAGCGGGCGCCACTTTGTATCTCTGTCTTTTCGGTGCTGTGTGTGTTTTTTCTTTTTTCCCACCCTGAAAATATTGGCGCTTTTTTATTTCGACACTGGTTGTAATATTATCATTATGGTTACAAGACATCACTGCAAAGGGGACAAACTTTACAGTGTGTTTAGGGTTTGTTTTAGTTGTTATCCAAATGACACATTGATAAGCAAAAGAAGCCATGAAAACAAGGAAAATTTGGCGACATGTATGACTTGCATTTATATTAACATGTCATAATGCAAGTTCTGTACAAAAAATGCATGTATTATTAACTAGAAGCATAAAACACTTCAATACGGTTCTACCCATTGTGCGCTATTGGATCTTGATTTTGAGAGCACCCATTGCTGTGACCTATTTGGCGCTAGTTTTAAATTAAATGCATGCTGGCAGCCGCATCAGCGCATCCTGTTTTTGGTGTCTTAAATTACAGAGAAAACAAAAAAGGAATAACCTGCTCACTCAAACCCCCACTAGTCTACAACAAGTCGGATAACCTGTCTAACTTCAAAATACAGTGAGGTGTTCGTTGCACACATTTGCAAATATATGGGAAGCAGCAGGGACACGTCAAGGTACCTCTTTTTCCTGCAGTGTTACTCTAATAGCGAGCGCTCCTCCAATTTTGGGACACACATAGCAGGGAATAAACTGAGAGATGAACTTACCTGAGGCTGCCCAGGGCTCTAACCCTTTACCGCTGGTGATTCACATGTGCGGAGGGGGTCAACTCCACAACACGCGACTGAAGGGTCCTCACCATTAATCCACATGCACTCACCACACTACAACAGACAAAAGAGAAATAACAAGCAGCACCATCAATTTATAGCTGGACTGGGTGGTGTACACTGGGCTGGGCAATCAGTCACAGACAAAACAAAAAGGAGACCCCCGACACTCAAATCCCCACAAATCCAACAACCTGTCTAAACGTAAAATGTAAAAATGAAATTGATGGTGCTGCTTGCCATTTCTATCTTGTATGTTCTAGTGTGCTAAGTGCATTTTTATTATTACACAATTTCATGACAGTGCATCTTTAAACTGGACCAACAGGCTGGCACAGTTGGAAAAGAAAGGTATTGGTCATTTTGAAGCATCCTCTCCATACTGAAATAACTGACAGCACTTCCTGTTTGCAGGTGGCCTGCAAATGCATAGGCCGCCATCTTGTTTTGAAAAAAGGGTAAATGATTGTTTATGTGCAGCAATCTAATTGCCCGAGGGAGGGATGGGATTTGAGCACTGTTTGCTGTGTTGGTCTGGTTGAAGTCATTTTTTACTGTTGGTCCACTTTAAACACTTCTCTTATAAAGGTATACACATACCTCATTGGTAAAATGATTTACATCACATGTAAATGCCCCATGATTTTTTTAGGTAAAATTGGAACAAATATTATTTATTGCACTTTATTTTGTGTGTTAAAAAGTAAAGCTCACTGAGATGCAGGCGGCATTTCACACCTAAATGTGCACCCAGAATTTAACTTGCTTCACTAAATCTTTACATTAGCAATGTACAATAAAGTGGTGTTTTGGAGTACATATAAGAGACTTTCTGACTCTGGTTTGCTAATCATTTGCATGTCTAAGGCAGAGATGGCAAGCTTAACCCCATCTGCTCCAATTCAAACTCTGCAGATTAGGGGGAGCACAATCTTGTGTTCCAGTAGCCAAAGGGTTACTGGCAGCTTTCTCACCTGGGGAATCATTATTGCTGCATGATTTTGCCCTGTTGATGAGCTTACCTGTTACAGTAGAAAGATTCTGGGACTTGCAGTCAGTAGTTATTTAATGGCAGGAAAACTGCTCCCACTTTAGGATCACAAACACACAGGAATATAATAAACTTGGAAACAGCATGCTGATAAGTATCACAGGTCTGGGGACAAAATCCTAATGCACATGTTTATTTTACATTCCAGAAGAGGAAAACAATAAGGCAGAACACAAAAAACCTGACAAAAAGGGAGCTTTCCTTTAATGTGGATCACATGTTGTAACATCCCTAAAGTTAAAAAGATCCCAGAGCCGGCCAATTAGATACCCCTGGGGCATCCGGATTTGGAATGTCTTGCTATGGGAAACCCTCAATTGCCAAAATAACTAAACTTTCCCATGGCTGCACCCCTGGGATCTCGCGACAGAGGTGCGTTCCCTTGCCAAGTCATTCAGATAGGTTGAGGGCAAGAGTGTGCCGCAGACAGCCGTGAGTCTGGAGATGTACACACCCTTATTTCTTTATGCCTCTGTCTGTAAACAGAGCTGTATGTCATAAATTAATTAATTAATTAATAAATTAATATGTATGCGCTGATTGGACAGGAGCCTGCACGCGAGCTGTGGGACTGATGCAAAATACATTTTGATGGGAGTTGGCTGGGTTTTACAAAGCAGGATGAAAAAACCTTGGTGATAGGTCCACTTTAAAACTTGTGGCTTCTAAGCTGACTAGCTTTGAGGGTACTGCAGATTAAATAAATTATTATTTTAAAGTGTATCCTCTGGGGAGATTGTATGTTTGCTGGATTTCTAATTGGTATGATCGATGAGCCCCATTGTCACTAATATGTCACTAAATCTTTCTAAAGAGCCTAGGTGAATTCTAGAGAAATGTGATGGCATTTATCATTTAACCTTTAGAGACAAATGTGGCATTAAAAGATCATTAAAGGAGAGCATAATATGAGTGGTGTTGAAACAAAGTGAAATAAAAAGAGACGGCTTGTCTTTTTTTACTCTAGAAACGCTGCTGCATAATAAAAGTATATGCTTGAATATACATATATTTTCACTTAAATCAACTACATTAAATAGATAAAGCTGGCCACTCATCACACATGTATGCACAAGAAAACCACCCTAGAAAGTCTATAGGCCCAGTCTCATCAATACAATGATGCTGGGGCTATAGAATTTGGGGCTGGGGTTCCTTGGCATGTGGGTAGAGTGGGGCTGGGTACAGGGGGGTGAGAGGAAGACTAAGGGGGCAAGGATTGAATGTGGGTGTTAAAAGCAGCAGCCTAACTGCAAAGCAGTGCAGCCCATCGGGTATTGCCCCGGGTCTCCCCTGCTCAAATCACACAGTTTCTTGACATTATGTTTATCTGTTTGGAACTTTATAACTATATACCACGGGGAAATTTACACTAACACCTAAAAAATTTAATATGCCCAGCGCACCACCAATCCACAAATGTGCGGAGAAGACCATGTGCTGAAGGTGATTCCCTAAAAGGTGAAACCAAAAGCAAACTACGATTACGTTGTGGCTCCAGCAGCCACTAGGGGGTAAACCCACTGCACCAAAGGTCCTCAAATAAAGCAATTAATTCAATCCATCAAAATATAATTTATTAATAAGAAGAAAAAATCATTCATTACATGATAAAAAGATACACACACACACACACACACACACACACACACACACACACACACACTTACATGGCGGATAATCACCCCTGTGCTGAAAAAATCACAAATACTACTCCCTTAATAACATTAAACCTACTCTCAAATGCATATATATCTAATGTGTAAATACATAATATAATTCATCTAACCAGACAATAAAGTGCTATAGTGCTGTATAAAGTGCTAAAAGTATACTGCATAAAGTGCTAAAGATATGTGCAAAAGAATATACAATTCATAAATCACCTACAGTGTAAAGCCCAGATGGATGGTGCCCCGCCGTCCCCTACAACAGGAGATAGATGTACCACTGGGAGCTACAGTATAAATGGATACAGATGCAAAGGCCCTTTGTTGTCCTTTGTAGGCTAAAAGGAAAAAAGACAATGAGTGCACACAAGATTTTGGGCTGTGCGGGGCTGGGCCAGGTGTATGTGGCCATCTATACAAGAAAGTCTCAATTGTGCTGGACTGGGCCCCTTTGTGTTGTGTCTCGTCACAACGCATCACGTCATATCATACTTCAGCTCAGGGGCGTACATAGATTTTACTGGGCCCCCTAGCAAAAGTCAGAGTCAGAGTCCCCCCCCCCCCCAAAAAAGAGCAGATATTTTAAATGCTCATTGTACATTACGTATGCCAATAAAAAATAGACTTTCCAAGTAGATATTTCTATAAGTCTTCAAAAAAGCAGCATCAAACTATTTTGTAATCAAACATTAATACATTTCTCCATCACCTCCAACTTTTTTCCACATTCACTCCATCCATTTTTCCTCTATCCACTTTTCCAATTTCCTCGCTTCTCATATCTGCATTACTATAGTTTTCACACGTCCTCTGTATCCTCATCTGTTTTCCACGTCCCTTCCTTTTTCTCATTTATATATTCCCTTACCTTCTCTTTTTGAAATTTCCTCCTTTAACTCTTTCTCACATCGTCCGTCTTCCTCTTCAATATTTCCTTCTTTCTCTTTCACATTCCCTTTCAACTTTCTCTCTCCTCCACATTCCTTTCATCTTTCTCTCTCTTTCACGTTCCTTTAACCTTTCTCTCTTTTCCATGTTACCTGCATCTTCTTCATTTCTTCCATCTTTCTCTTCCACATTCCCTCCATCTATATGTCTTTTCCATTATCTCTCAATGTTTCTGTCTTTTCCACTATCCCTCTATCTTTCTCTATATTCCACATTCCCTCCATCTATATGTCTTTTCCATTATCCCTCAATGTTTCTGTCTTTTCCACTATCCCTCTATCTTTCTCTATATTCCTCATTCCCTCCATCTATATGTCTTTTTCATTATCCCTCAATGTTTCTGTCTTTTCCACTATCCCTCTATCTTTCTCTATATTCCACATTCCCTCCATCTTTCTCTATATTCCACATCCCCTCCATGTTTTTCTTTAACATTTTTGCCATCATTCTCTCCCTTGCACATTATCATTCTCTTTTTTCCACTTCACTCCTTCTTTGTCTATGTTCCACATTCTTTCCATCCTTCTCTCTTTCCCAATTCCCAGGCCAGGCCCATTGTTTGACCGTAACTAGCAGGAGCAAATATATGAGTGTGTGTCTGTTTGTTGTACAGCATTTGGGGGCCACTCACCAGCCACCACCCTACCTTCCACCACCACCCTACCTCCTACCTAGGTCACTTACCGCCCACAGCCTGCCCTGATGCCAGCCTGCCAGGATTTTGCCTGGTAAGCCCTATGATCAGTCTACCCCAGGTTGCATGCCACATGAAAGTGTGAATGTAAGACTGCATTCAGATTTTTTGGGAAGGAGCATGTTACATCTATACCTGCCAAACTTTGCCCATTCATCCTTGCCAAAGGGCATCTCCTGTCTACAGCCCTCTTCAGGCCAAACCACAGATTTTTATTTTTAGTATAATCAAATTTTATTGGTTTTAAAGAAAAATGGAGGGTAAATTGGGGGTACAGAATGTAAGAGGGGGTAAGGGAGGGGAAGGGGGGTACAACAAGAGCAATTCACAGTTATATATGCAACCCCATGTATACATCTTGTCATCTACAGTAGTTAGCATACTGATTTGTTGTCAATGCACATACAAGTGACATGTTAAATCCCATTTTGTAGCAGTGGCTCATGCTACTTGTGTCGATTCCCAGTGGGGAACCTCTAGGGTCAATCCTTGTCATGTGTAGATCCTGCCAATATCTATTGTATACTACCGAGGAGCTATCAACCCCAATATCCTAGTTTCTGCACTAACTCTACTCACAGGGTCGGTGGGGGGCATCCAGGTTAGGGGAGTAAATGGGATTTGGTAAATGGCTGGTGCGCCAGCGCTGGGTTCTGAAAAATGGAGTGAGGAGGAACCTCTGAAGCAGGTTCCGAGTCCATAACCCAACATTGATATGGTTCCGTCTAAGGTCCCAGAGAGTGAATGAGGATGGTGGAGAGTCACAACTCCTGGTCCTTCCCACCACTATATATCTATTTGTGGCTTCTGTGTCCTTAGCCTTACCAGGCTTTCCATATAGCGAATTGATTCTAATTCCTGTACCCATTCCACCAGTGTAGGGGGAGTCTGCTTTTTCCAGTGTCCTGGGACAATGGCCCTCATGGCTGCCATGAAATGTCTCAAGATGTCCTTTTTAGAGTTGGTTATGGAGTTCTGGAAAAGGGACAGGAGTGCCATTTGGGGTGTGTTGGTTAATTTACTCCCAGAAACCTGCCCGTAGATGGAAAATACTTGGTCCCCTAGGGCCTTAATGGTTGGGCAATCCCACCAGATATGGGTCATGTTACCCACCTCTTTCTGACATCTCCAGCATATGTTGGTGAAAGGTTCCGTGAATCAGTAAGTGTCTGCTGGGCACCTGTACCAGCGGGTTAGTATCTTATAGTTTCGTTCTTGTACAGAATTAGCTACTGAAGTGCCGTGGGTACAGGCATATATTTTGGTTAGGTCCGCTTCAGAGAGATGGGGAGGCCGATTCATTAATAGCGCCAGGTAGCGACAGATGAGCGACTGTAGCGTGATTTTTTCAGCGCCAGCCAGTATTCGCTGTGCTTGGCCGGCGTTAGCTTGATGACAGCGACTCAGTCGGTGTGCGGTAATGTTGAATACGGGCTGGGGGGTCGCTGTTTCACAGGTTCAGCGTTGTATGTAAGCGCCTGACAACGAATGACCAGAGCGAACGGCTAGCTTCATATTCATTAACAAATCACGCTCCGAATGTGCTGTCGCTGTCCATTCCTTGTTTAAACCCCAGAGCGCTGGCGGCGATGGGTATTAACTAGTTTTTAACCCCTAAACAACCATATTTTTTGAATGTAACATTATACATGTTTTTAGAATCATTTTGTAATATGAATACATTAATCTCAGACCTGTTAGATCAATTCTGCACAAATTTTTTTTTACATTTTTTTTTACTTAAAAATAAATCCTAACATTGCAGAAGTGGTCTCCGAATTTTTGACATTAAAAAAAAAAAATAAATAATACCAATTAATTATGATTAATTATAGATTGCTCCATTGAAATGCATTGGACATCGCCAGGGAGCGACAGCTCATACCTGGCGCTGTGAGGGAATTTGCAGCGGCGCTGTTCGGTCTCGCCGGCGCTAGCCTCATTTTGCTTGACAAATGCGTCATTGTGAGCGCCGCCGGGCGTACTTGAGTCGGTAGTCGCCGTTAGCTGCCGCTACCTGGCGCTCGTCAGACACTACCTGGCGCTAGCCCGTGATAAATAAGGGCCTAAGTCCCAGCTCCCTTTCCCATCTTTCCATAAATTTAGGGGGTTCGGGATGTTTCGCTCTATTAAGGAACGAGTAGAGAGATGCTATCACATGGGTAGGGGGGGCGTCTTGAGATTTTTATTTTTAATAGATTCAGGTCTGGACTCTGGCTGGACCATTCGAAAAGTCTTCATCTAGTGAAACCATTCTTTTGTTGATGCGGAGGTATGCTTTGAAAGGTGAAATGCCTCTTCATTCGCAGCTTTTTAGCAGACACCTGAAGGGTCTGTGCCAAAATTGACTGGAATTGATGGAGAGAGCATATTAAGAAAAAGACTTGTAAAATGCTGAAAAAACATTACATTTTAATAGTAAAAAAACTTCGGGTGAAGCTAAAAATGGCGATCTGATTGATCAATCAGTGTGGGCTGACACTGCTGCCCCTCACAAACTGTGCCTAAGTGAGGGATAAGGATGGGTGGGCATCTCAGGTAGCACTAGGGGGAATTTAAACCCCCAGAATGCGTGACCTGTTTTTTTGCTACTATTGTTTTGTATGTTTTTCAATGGATGTTATTTATGGATCCGAATTAAATGCTGGGAGGCCGATTCATCAATAGCGCCAGGTAGCGACAGATGAGCGACTGTAGCGTGATTTTTTCAGCGCCAGCCAGTATTCGCTGTGCTTGGCCGGCATTAGCTTGATGACAGCGACTCAGTCGGTGTGCGGTAATGTTGAATACGGGCTGGGGGGTCGCTGTTTCACAGGTCCAGCGTTGTATGTGAGCGCCTGACAACGAATGGCCAGAGCGAACGGCTAGCTTCATATTCATCAAAAAATCACGCTCCGAATGTGCTGTCGCTGTCCATTCCTTGTTTAAACCCCAGAGCACTGGCGGCGATCTGTATTAACTAGTTTTTAACCCCTAAACAACCATATTTTTTGAATGTAACATTATACATGTTTTTAGAATCATTTTGTAATATGAATACATTAATCTCAGACCTGTTAGATCAATTCTGCACATATTTTTTTTTTTTTTTTTTTTTTACTTAAAAATAAATCCTAACATTGCAGAAGTGTTCTCCGATTTTTTGACATTAAAAAAATTAAAAAAAAAATTATTACCAATTAATCATGAATTATTATAGATTGCTCCATTGAAATGCATTGGACATCGCCAGGGAGCGACAGCTCATACCTGGCGCTGTGAGGGAATTTGCAGCGGCGCTGTTCGGTCCAGGCGGCTTCATGATGAATGCCGCGCTAGCCGTCGCTCTCGCCGGCGCTAGCCTCATTTTGCTTGATAAATGCGTCATTGTGACCGCCGCCGGGCGTACTTGAGTCGGTAGTCGCCGTTAGCTGCCGCTACCTGGCGCTCGTCAGACACTACCTGGCGCTATCGCTTGATGAATAAGGGCATAAGTGTTAAGGTCCCGGTCTGGAGTGCTGGCTTCTCTTTCATTCCATTTTTGACTGGAGTTCTACTTTAAGACATAGAGGGATATTTTCATTTCTACCATCACTGTCTTGCTAATGGATGCATTTTTTACCTTGTAGATTGAGCAATGATGCATATTTCTATCAACAAGCCACCGCAGAAAGTACACAGTGTAACAAATAAAGACAATCTCTGCACTAAAAATGAAGAGCTGCTGCAGTTTCAAGTTGGACAGACACTTCCATTATCATTTTGTTTTTAATTTAAAATCCATCAGTGAATGGAATGGATAGATAAGAAAACACGTGTAACATTTATAAGAATTTTCTTTGGCTGATATAAAAGATACATTGCTCCTCCAAAGGTCCAACAGGCGCATATTATTTTGATATTAGAAGTGTATTGCTAATGTCAAAATTCCCGCAGGAAATAACAAACTGTTTTAATATAACAAAATTAGATATATTTATATATTGGTGCTGCTTTAGCTGGATGCAGCAAACAGAACATATCTTGCATTCCTCAAAAATAGATTAAACAAAGCTAGGAGGCAAACATGGCTGACCATTATCTGTTTCCTAATAAAAATACATTCCTTTATGGAAGACGTTCCTTATGGAAACTGCACCCACTTCAAAAAGTTGAAATTTGAGTAACCCTTTCCAGATGTCCATGTATATGTTATTGCGCTCAAAGGCTTCTTGGGCTCTTAGGTAATTTCCTACAATTTGGGGCTGCTATCAAGACACTTTGGGCCTCATACAACATCAATATTGAGCCCCCCAGATCTCCTTAATATTCCTACACAGTCGTAAAAATGTGACACAGATCAGGGTCATCCATCATTTATCTAGCTTGAAGGAAAACACCCCTTTGTCAGGTTTTTGGTGTTTAGCCCTTTTGTTTTCCTCTTCTAGGATGTAAAATAAAAATTTGTTTTAGGATTGTGCCCCCAGGCCTTTGATTTACTTATCAGCATGCTGCTTCCAACTTTTCTATATTGCTGTGTGGCTGTGATCCTAAGATGGGAGTGTTTTCTCTGGCTGACTACATATCCCAGAATCCATCCAATGTAACAGGTGAGCACCTTAAACAGCAATAATGACTCTTCCCAGCTGGGAAGGTTCCTTTAGCTACTGAAAGATGGTGATCCTCTGAATAAGTTGACTTACAGCTGAATAGGTTAAGCCTGTTGCCTGTGTCTTAGCCAATCTGACTATTAGCAAGCAAGAGTGAGAAAGTGATCTGTAAGTTAATGTACATTGTAAGGTAAAGGTAAGGTAAACACATTGTTGCTAGGGTAAAACTGCTTTCTTTTATAACACAGAGTTGCAGGGAGAAAATGAAAAAAATAACAAATAAGCTTAACACATTGAATACATAATTTTGGCGTGCAATAATGAATGCTTTAAAAAATGCCATCGAAAGTGGAATTATACTTTAAAGTGAAATTAAAATTATACTTTAAAGTGAACCAAATCGCAGAATTTTCACTATCCTGGGCTTTGGTCTGTACCTTTGAGGCAACCCAATTTGCTATGCCCCGCTGTGTGAAATCCTGCTGGGTAAACATAGCCGACCACTGTTCCCATGGAGCAGGTACAGCTACAATCAGCTCCTTTGGCTCAGCATATTAATCTGCAGCAAAAAAACTGTATGTACACTTGCATCTGTATATGGCTGTGTGCACTTAGAATAGAGAGATGTGAGAGATACTGCCACCAGCTGGGCATGCACTGTGCATTTGCTGGTGAGGTAGGAATATCTGAGGACTGGCAGGGTATCACAAGACGGGGATTTCTAAATTAAGATGCACCAGGGACTGGTACTGAACCAGACCTAACATAAAATAAAAGCATTTTAAGTGGACGAACACTGACCTGGAAATTTGCCCAAGGCAGGGTGTAGGTCCACTGTGACTTTAACCTTCCATCCGCCAATGAAAGGATATACACCGTTTCGCATTAAACTGCAACCCACAATAGGCTTGATTCAGCACCATGCAGGGGGACTTGGGAGAAACACTTAACTGCACTTGCATGCAAAAAATATTTGGCTGTCAGATGATTTAGATAACCACTTGAATATTTTACTTAGAGTTTACGCTTGCATGTGAGATTTTCTGGCAGTAAAAATAACAGCTGAAATAAAAAGTAGGCACACTTCATATAAAGCAGCAACGTTTGGTCTCATAGTGTGTGCAGCACCCAACATGTTCTGTTGGCACCAGAACCAGCTTCCTATGACTTTCCAATGGAAACTTAGGAGCCCTTTAAGATTTAGCAAACCACTACTAGGAGGTGCAGATTGAGGCTCATCCCAGAGGGTAATGTACCACCTGTGTATAAAGGTCTGAAGAGCTGCAGACCCTTTGTCTTTCTTCGAGGGACGCATGTGATGTGTGAGGGGGGACCAGAATGCAGTAGGCTATAGATGACTGCTGTGGCTGTCTACATCACTAAGTAACATCTGTCTGCAATAAGGGGACTGACATATAATTTCTCTGTGAACTCTGATTGTATTTTACCTGCTGGTATTTATGCTGGTATTTGCTCTTCTGACCTGTATATATATAATTTTTTTTTATTCATTGTATATATGTATGTATTGTATGTATGTAGTTTGTTTAGTGCAATCTTAAAGTAATAAAAAATATAACTTAATCTTGGACTGCTCTGTTATCTTGGTTGATGAACTCTCATGCATACCTGCTTCTCAGTTATATTATATGCTACCAGAGTTGGCTTTTGGCCTGAAATAGTCCCGTTAGCAGTATATATTAAACTGAGCTGGTGCCATTCCTGTGAGTCTGGCAGGGTCCTGTTCACTGGTGGTTGTGAAAGGGCACCACAGCCTGTTTCAAGGAACCATACTTCATTATCCTGGTGACGCCTGTGATGTCATGTGAGGTCATGAGGTATGATTTCCTCAAAGTTTGGTTGGTGCCATACCTAATATAATAAGATGACACAAGAGATCACATGAAAAGGGTATATAATTGACTGACATTATATAAATGCATGTCAAACGCATGCAGAACTGTAATATTCTAACATAGAAACATGGTTTTAGTATCTATATTTTAAATGTATAAGATTATGAAATATCGGTAAACATCATAAAAGGTGTTAGGGATCAGATGAGGGATGTGTTTTGCTTGCTTATTGGAACTGCACAATTTAGCATAAGGCTGTATGGAAACTAATAAGTAAGGACGTGATAGGTTTCCCTGCACCCTCTGATGAGCGGCATTTTTTTAAATTCTTTATTTATGTCATCAGAAGGACATAATATAAAAGATACAATAACAGCAAAAAATTTTATATGGATACATGCTTAACCTTGGAAAAAGATTAAAGTGTTAAAATATTACGCGGATATTAGACAGCTAATACATATTCCAATGGGTGTTTTTCAAAGGAGTAATTAAGAGCCTTAGAGGGAATGGGAAAAATAATGGGTGGGTGAGAGTAAGGACAAAGAGGAAAAGGGGGAAGAGAGAGAAAGACAGGGAAAAAGTGGGTAAAAATTGTAGGAGGTGGGAGAGAGTGGGTAGAATGAGGGGTGGGTTAAGGGTTACAAGGCTTTAGCTAAAGGTAACGATTAAATGGTGAGCAAGTGGCAAATTAAGTACTGAAGTTCAAATATTCTGGAGAGCCTATGAATTTATTATTCACTCCATGTATTGATAAATCTGGCATTTCGAATAAGCAATGAAGAGGAAAGATCCTCCATATGGTGGATTTAATTGACTTTGATTCTTATAGTTCTTATAGTTGTTTTTAGGGAGGGCGGTGTGGTCATGTAAACAGGCCGCAGGGTTGGAAGCAACATTTAGGCCAGTGAGTTTGTGAACTAGTGTAGTCACTATGGACCAAACGTTCAGAAGAGTGGTGCACGACCAAAGAGTGTACCTTTTTTCCACTTCTCCAGCAGAGGAGGCTTGCCTCAGGAAAGGTGGGATGGAGCTGGCTAGGAGCAGGATTTTAAGCTATAGAAACACATTCCTATTGGCCTAAAATCTATAGATGATTGAACCTTTATACTGTGATATTTGAAATATATACCGAAAGCAGTTTGGAGACATAGTGGTCGATTAAGAGCCAGGTGAGAATTCTCACTCATTTTTTAGGAGAGAAAACTGCCAAAGACTTTCATTGTCTACCATGTGTCAATTTTCACCTGGCTCTGAATCACCAAGGTAGACAATGAAAGTCAACAGTTGCTTTCTCTGCTAAAAAAGGAGAGAGAATTCTCACTTGGCTCTGAATTGACGCCATACTGAAGCCTTAAGATGTTCAATTGCTGGAAGTAGTCCTTCCTTTTTTCCCCCAGTAGAAAGTGTCTGTTTAAAGTGGACCAACACCCAGGATTTTCAGTATCCTGGGTTTTGTTCCACTTCCGCAGTGCACCCCGATCGACTGCGTGAAACCCCCCAGAACGCCAGAAAAAACTCACCTCACCCCCGCTCCTACGGCGCATGCGTGGCCGCTCGTCCAATCAGCGCGCTTGGAGCCGCTGTGGTATGAGCGTCCAAGGGACGTACAACCAAAGTGGCTCCGAGCACGCTGACGGCAGCATCTCGCGCTTCCCTATAACATTCACAACTGGCTGGTGCGGGCATGCGCCCTGCTAGAGAGAAGCGCGAGATGCGGCCGTGGCCCGCGCATGCACCGTTGGAACGGGAGTAAGGTAAGGTGAAAGGGGGCTGGGGGGGGTTTCACACAGTGGAGCATCCCAATTTGGGATGCCCCGCGGGGAGGGCTCTGATCGGCCTGGGAATCTTATAGATTCCCGGGGCGATCGGGCAGGGTGTTGGTCCACTTTAAGAAGTTCTTGGCCAGGACATCTCTGAGGGGACTAAGGAACTGAAGGGCAAACTGCAGACGGCAAAACAAGACCCTCAAGTAGCGTGTTTCCATATAGAGCAAAAATTGTATATGTTTAATGACTACTACTAGTCTACTTTTTATAGAATGTTGTTCCATATTAGTTACTTTCCTTTATTTCCCCCCATCTAGGGCAAGGGGGTGGGAGTAATAGTGTTAATAGTGTGTGCTTACACATACATAGAATTTATCTTCCGCCTTTTACTTATTGTAAATGACACACCAGTGAATAAACTATATTAGTAATTATACACAGGTGAATTACACTCAATGGACACACCTGTGAATAAACACTATGGGGTCGATTGAGAGCCTGTTGAGAAAACACTTTCTTGGAGAGAATATTGCCATTCCCTTTCATTGTCTACCTTGGGGCTGATTTAGAGCTAGGTGAAAACTGACACCTAGTAGACAATGAAAGTGAATGGCAGTTTTCTCTCTTAAAAAAGAAGCGAGTTTTCTCACCAGGCTCTGAATCATCCTTTATATCAGTGATTACACACAAGTGAATAACAAGTGTAATGAAGTTCAATGTGGTGAAATGTAAAGTCATGCACTTGGGGTCTTATAACCTGAAGGCCACATCCTCCTCGGGGGAGTAAAACTGGTAGAATCACTTGTTGAGAAGGATCTGGGGGTACTGGTAGATCACAGGCTAAATAACAGCATGCTATGCCATGCAGCTGCATCCAAGGCAACTAAGAAATTATCATGCATTAAATGGAGCCATGGAATCATGGGAAAGGGATGTAATTTTGCCTTTTTAGAAAGCACTGGTGCACCCTCACCTGGAATATGCTGTCTAGTTCTGGGCACCCATTCATAAAAAGGATGCTCTGACTATGGAAAGGGTGCAGAGGAGAACCACCAAACTAATAAGAGGAATGAGTGATCTTAGTTAAGAGGAAAGAATATGAGAATTAAATCTGTTTAGTCTTTAGAGGAGACTGACCGGGACATTATTAACTTGTATAAATATATAAATGGGCAATAAAAACATATAGGGGAAACACTATTTCAGGTAAAATCCTCTCTAAAGACAAGGGGGCACTTCCTTCGACTGGAAAAAATGGAACACAGTCTCCGGAGGCGACAATAGATTTTTACCATAAGAACTATAAATCTGGGAAATAGCCTTCCACAGAAGCTTGTTAAATCGTCAACAGCTGACAGCTTCAAAAAAGGATTACGGGCCTGATGCAGAGCCTCCCCTGAACTGACCTTAAAACCTTCCGATTGTCCGGGGCTCCCATTTGAATCGTGGCTGAAATGTGATGCAGAGCCTCTGTCGGAATGGCTCCCTAACTGATCCGTCAATTTGTCTTCAATCGGGAAGTGTTTTTTGCTCTCTCGGGTGCCTTCAATTTGATCGGGGCTTCCATTCCCGTTCACACGGGCGGCCCGTTTTTCCCTGCTTTTTCCTTGGTTTTTGAACGTACCTGCTTGGTTTCCGTTGTATTTGACCTTCCATTTTGGTGGTTTTTTCAAGTATACTTACATCTCCATGGCTCTTCAGTTGCCAATCTGGCTACACGCAAGCGCACATCCCTAAACCTCCATTGGAATATACATATGGCACCAACTGCCAATTTGACACATATATATATTGTCACATTTATTTTTGGGTTTTCCTTGTCCGTTGCCATTAATGCATACCTTAATCTCCTTGGTGTTCCTTGTCCCTTGCCATTAATGCATACCTTAATCTCCTTGATGTTCCTTGTCCGTTGCCATTAATGCATACCTTAATCTCCTTGGTGTTCCTTCTTCCTTGCCATTATTGCATACCTTAATCTCCTTGGTGTTCCTTCTTCCTTGCCATTAATGCTTACCGTAATAGTTTGATAGTTTTTCAGATTTAATGGCCTTTATCTAAACCTTTTGTGTCATGTAAATGTGTGATGATGTTGTGTGATTGTACATTTGCAGGAAAGACAACACACCAAATCTTGTTTTTTTTTTTTTTTTTATTAAAACGTTGTGTAACTTTTTTTTTTTGGTGGCTTTTTCATATTAAAATTTTTTTTTGGGAAAAATAAATAAAATGTTAACATTCTCCTCTGAAATCCATAAAATTAGGCCTCGGGGTCTTGACCATGTTGTTTTCTTTTATCTGTGAATGCAAAACAACATTAGTTAAGCATTGTTTTTAAGGTTTGGTTGGGCGTGGTTTTTTTGGGGCCCTTTTTAAACCGGACCTTCAGCGTGATTTAATGAAAAGCCAAAACTCTTCAAAAACGAGTCTGCAGCATCTGAAATTATTATTTTTCTAGTTTTTAGTCACTAACTTATTATTCTTTCCCCCACTGGGCTGCAACTCTGTTCAGGAATTTAGGATACGGACGCCTCCATCTTGACTCAGAAGCATCACACTTACGGAGGAGAGGAGAGTGGGATAAGGTACAGGGGGTGGGTTATAGCTGTGCTTTGCTCAGACAGAGCAGAGCTGTGCTCTTGAAAAGGTCAAGGTCAGCAATCCCAGAATGCAGAGCAGCACAGTTAGAAGGCACTTCCTGTTTGCAGGCTGCCTGATAAGATGGCGGCTTCCATAATCCGCCATCTTGGATGTTTAAAGGCTCATAACATGCACTAGGTGCAGGTAGGATGAATTTTAATGTGGGCAATCTGTATGTACAGGGTGTGGGAAACATATAAGATAGTCTCTTATTCAGAGTGAAGGTCCGCTTTAACCCTTTCAGTGCCAAGCCCGTAGTTTCTACGTGCTTGCTTCCACTCCACTTAAGTGCCAAGCCCGTAGAAACTACGGGCTTGGCATTTACCCCAAACAGTTAAAAATAAATACAAATTAAACACTTACCTCTGGTATCCCTGGGAAGCTGGGGGTCTCCTCTTTCTGGGGGGGGCATCCGATCGCCCCCCCGACGTCCTCCGTCTTCAGGGGGGGCCCGAAACTGGCCGCCCCCCCCCGTTTTCCCCGCGCTCAGCTTCATTGAAAAAAAAAAAAAAAAAAAAAAGCGCCACTGACTCACCTCCTCGCCCGATCCTCGGCCCGCCGTCTTCTCTTCACCAGGGGGGGGTCCGATCCCCCCCCTGGGCTCCGCAGGCTTCGGTGAGGACCCTCTTCCGGGTCCTCACCGCTCGTAATGGCGGCGATGGCCGCCGCCTCTAATGGGAGGCGGCGGCCCCGCCTTTTGTGGGAGGAGCGGGATGACGTCATCCCGCTCCTCCTATACCCTCACCGAGCACCGGCATCTGTCAGATGCCGGTGGTGATCGGTGCAGAGCGGGTGAGAGGAGAGGAGGCTCCGATCGGAGCCTCCTCTCCTCTCATCCGCCCTGCGCCCATCACTATCGGCATCTGACAGATGCCGGCGGTGAGAGAGCGGCGCGGGACAGCGACGTGGGACCCAGGATTGGAGGTGAGTATAGTGTAAAAAAAAAATAATAAATGTCATTTTTTGAAATTTGTGTCTGTGTTTTTATTTTTTACTGTTAACCCCTTGTGAACTGGTAAGGGGTCCATGACCCCTATACCAGTTCACAAGGCTGGGGGGATGGCAAGTCACCTGCGCTAGCGGGTGGCTTGCCATTAACCCCCGGCACCCCCATTACCTGCCTCCCCAAAGGCCAGGGGGGGGCAGAAGAGCCCGGGCCCACGGGCTATGCGGGCTTTGTAGCCTGCAGGGCCAGGGGCCACAAAATCTGGCCCCTGCGCCCTGTTCCTACAAGCCCTGCATAGCTGGTCCCGGGCTGGTTACTTCGGGTAAGGGGGACCCCATGTCGTTTTTTTTTGGATTTTTAAGGGTTTTTAACCCTTAAAAATCCAAAAAAAAATGGGGTCCCCCTCCCCTGGGAGGGGGGACCCTATGTCGTTTTTTTTTTTTAATTAACCCTTTGATTTCTGTCATCCAGCAGCTATAAAAGGCTTCTAGCAAGTGAGCAGAAGCCAGTGATTGCGAGGGACAGAGTGATCCAGTATGGATGGGAGGTAAGTAAGTAAAAAAAAATAATAATAAAATATTTTTTCTCTTTGTGTGTCTGTGTTTTTTTTTACATTTAACCCCTTGTGAACTGGTAAGGGGTCCATGAGACCCCTATATCAGTTCACAAGGCTGGGGGGATGGCAAGTCACCTGCACTAGCTGGTGACTTGCCATTAACCCTTGGCACCCCCATTACCTGCCTCCCCAAAGGCCAGGGGGGGGCAGAAGAGCCTGGGCCCACGGGCTATGCGGGCTTTGTAGCCTGCAGGGCCAGGGGCCACAAAAGCTGGCCCCTGCGCCCTGTTTCTACAAGCCCTGCATAGCTGGTCCCGGGCTGGTTACTTCTGGTAAGGGGGACCCCATGTCGTTTTTTGGGGGGATTTTTAAGGGTTTTTAACCCTTAAAAATCCCCAAAAAAATGGGGTCCCCCTCCCCTGGGAGGGGGGACCCTATGTCATTTTTTTTCCCGATTTAACCCTTTGTAGTGTGGATGGTAGTTGTATTTTATTTGTAAATGTTAAAAATTACTTGTTTCAGTTAGGGGGGTCTCCTGGGCAAGAATGGGGGGGCTACCGATAAATATGTGGTACCGTTCTAATCGGTAGAAATGGGGCTTTCACATGCAATATGGTTTTCTTTAATAAAATACATTTTTTTATGTAAAATAAAGGAGGCAATTTTCTAAAAAAATTTTTTATTTTTATTTTTTTTTTTTACTTAATAATATTGTAAAAAACAGAATAAAATTTACAAACAAGACATTTCATGTTAAAGCCTAAACTCTGCTGCAAAAAATATATTTATATAATTTTCCTGAAAATTCCAGCAAAAATGTCGCAAAACATGGCGCAAAATGGGGAAAAAATGACCTGTCAACAGAGGGTGACAAAATCTCAAGTAGGCTGGCAATTAAAAGGGTTAATAGTACCTATGCATGTTGGGTATTGTTCTGTTCGGGGGACTTTGCGCTTTCAGACTTAGCTTGTTTTTTCTGGTTTGCATATTTATATTTTAGGAAAAGGTGTTTTTTATTCAGCTTTTTTATAATTTTTTTAGGGAAACCCTGTGCAACCAAAGAATTCTTTGAGGGATTAATTCCAGAAAGATGAGCCCACTACAACAAGCTGGGTACGCTTAGAAAGCTTAACATGTGTACTTTTAGGGAATATATGGTTTATGGGGGATATTCCAAATGTAAAGGGTTGTTTTGGTTGAAAAATCGCAAGGTGCGCACTTTGTCTGCAGAGCTGAAATTTTCAAGAAAAATTACCGTTATGCGCACGCTTTACTTTGGGGTGTTTGGCAACTCTTCCCTTGACAGTAGCTATGCATGTTGGGTGTTGTTCTGTTCGGGGAATGTTGCTTTTTCAGATTAAACTTGTTTTTTCTTGTTTGTAAATAGTTTTTTTAGGAAAATGTGGCTTTGATTCTGCTTTTTTATCCTTTTTTAGGGAAACTCTTTGCAACCAAAGAATACATTGAGGGATTACTTCCAGAAAACTGTGGCCACATCAACAAGCCTGGTACACCTAGAAAGCTTGAGGTGCGTACTTCCAGAGAATATATGGTTTGTTGGGGGTATTTTAAATGTAAAGGGTTGTTTTTCTGGAAAAACTGCAAGGTGCGCATAGCGCATATCACAGTTGTATTTTTTCTGAAAATCCCCTAAAACGCTGTTTCAGTTTGGGGGAGTCTCCTGGGCAGGAAAGGGTGTCTACCTATACATATGTGGTATCGCTGTAACCGGGAGAAATTGGGATTTCACACGCAATAAGATTTTATTGACAAACTTACATTTTTTATTACAAAAAAACACTACAAATTGTAAAAAATAGATTTTTTTTTATTTTTTTGCACATATTTCACCCAAGAATATTGAGAATACACCTAAAAAATGACAAACAAGATATTTCATGTTAAAGCCCAGACTCTGCTGAAAAAAACAATATATAATTTTCCTGGGAAATCCCTGGAAATCCCTTCAAAAATCACATATGAACATGGGGAGCGCAAAATAGTGCAAAATGGTCTGGCACCAAGGGTGACGAAAACTTCAGGTAGGCTGGCAGCGAAAGGGTTAAGGCCTTTTTTTCAAAATGTTTATTTTGTTTGTTTTTTTTTTATTTTGGATTTTTTTGGCAATGGAATTGTTAGTTCATTTACTTTGCATAAAAAAAAAAAACACTTACAATGCTTTGGGCGCACATTGCGTCGGGGGCGTCTCCTTTCTTCCTCCCTGGCTTGCTGCTGTGAATCTGTTTGGATGACAAACACACTGATATTAGAGACTGTTGTTGTATCATGAATATCATATTAACTTAGGCTTCTAGGTATCAATCTACTCACCTTCCCCAGCCACCTCTTCCTCATCGCCCCCTTCCTCGCTCATCCCTTGGGATGTCCCTGCGACGTCTGAATCTACAACTAACAATAGTGCACATGAGTATCTGTATTTTAATGCATGTATTACCACATATCTAACTATATTTCCCTTACCGGAGTCAGGTTGAGGCTCATTTAGGCTCGACTCCCTGCCGTCAGTTTCCCCCCTCCCCTGCATGCTGAGGTCAAGAGGCTCCTCATAGTCACTTACAGAGGAGGGGGTGGCCATTGACACTGGCGGTGGACCACCTACACCTTCACCTGTTTCGCCCAACACTGGGCTGCGTGTCCTGGTCCGGGTGGGGCGGAACCGCATATTCCATTCATGTGCTGAAATACAAACACAATCATTAAACCACGCCCAGGCGATGCCAGGGTTATAGGTGCATTTACATTTTCAACACTTACATGGGAAATGTTTGGCGAAGTACCGCCTCACCCGGGGCTTATGCCTTCTCTTTAAATCAGACCAGTGTTGGGCAATCTGGGTGAAGGTATAGGTGGTTTGGGATCATCGTTCTATCGCGTCCACCACCACCAGGGCCAACGTGCGCTTCTCATAATCTGACGGCAGGAAGTCGTAGCGATTCCTCAGCATCATCTGTCAAAAAAAAGATACAAGGACCCACCATTAATACACAAAATACATTAACAAGTTTCTTGGCCTAACTAAAGTCACTTTATTAACCTCTTGCTGCCTCACATTGCCCTAGTTCTGCTATCTGCATGTAGGCTAGTTTGTAGCTGCGTACATGTGTTAAACTAAGGTGGGCTTGTATTTAACGTCACAAACTAAGTTGTTTCAGACTATTCTTGCGCTTTGTTTTTTTTTTATTATAAGGAATGTGTGCGTGCACATAAACGCACGCTCGCACGCTCGCATACTCACATCCATGATGATGTCGTCCTGCTCCCGGGTAAAGATGGCGGGCGACATCTTTTCTTGGTTTGCAAGGTATAGCTCTGACGTTCCCCCGCGGTGACGTGCGTGCGTGCACCCGCTGTTGACCACGCCCACACGGGAAACATATTTAAAGCACAAGGCACTCAGCTCTGTGTTGGATACCATATCATTATGGGCAGACCTAAAGAGAGCAAAAAGAGCCAACCAAGGCCCGAGGCACAAAGCAGCCGCACACATGCCTCATCCTCCAAAAGACAGAAGAGCAGGCACCAGACACAGGCAGAACATGCCCCAACTAAAACGCAGGATACTCCACACACACAGGCACATTCCAAAAAACGCAGGACCAAGGAGACATTAACCCATTCACCACCACCTGCCAAAAAAGCACGAACACACAAGGGTGCAAAATCGAGTAAGACCCTGCAGCATCCTCAGCCTCAACACACAAAACATACCCACAAAACAAAACACATCAGCAAGGGAAAGCGTATTGCCAAACCCACCACCCCACCAAGGTCACCCACCCCTCCACCTCAACCCTCTGGTTCTCCCAATTCCAGTACCTCACATTCCACATGCAGCTCCACATCTGATAGCTCAACAGGAACCCAGACATTAAGCCATAGCAGCACACACACAACATCACCCTCCCCCATAAGCCCCAGAAACACACACGACTCACCAGATAGCCAACCATCAATTTCCACAGATGCAGGGGACACCACACACCCATGTGGCCGACAACTACGCAGTGGCTCCCTAACTGCACGTTTTTGCGATGCTCAAAGCATGGCTGTGGCAAATGCAGTTTGTGAGCATTATGATGCCCTATTTGGCAGGACCTCCAAATCCACCACTAAGCAGGCTAAGCTGGAGATCTGGACGAATATTTGCCGCCAAGTAAATAGTGTGGGATCTGTTATTCAACAAATCAAAAGGAAATTTGGGGACCTGAAATACTACAGTAAAAAAAAAATGGACATGCGCCGTCAGCAGAGGTAAAGGGCTAATTAAATGCATTTTTAGTCGCATTGGTAACAGGATGTAACACTTATTAGGTGTAATTTAATCTTCCCCAGCCAACAGACAGGGGGTGTAGCAGAGGTAAAGGGCAAATTAAATGCATTTCTAGTCGCATTGTTAAAAGGATGTAACACTTATTAGGTGTAATTTAATCTTCCCCAGCCAACAGACAGGGGGTGGCTTACCCACTAAAATAATCCTTACACCCGCCGAGGAACATGTATATACATACATACACCCGGCCAGCATCCAGGGCCTGGCAGAGGCACAAGACACAGACCGGAATGTAAGGTCCCAAGGTGAGTCTGATTTTGCCATGACCTATTACAAAAAGTTCAAGAAGGCAGTGTTATGCTACACAACACACTGTACTTGGCCATTTAGCTAATCTTCCAATCTACATTCTAAGGACCAAGTCAACAGGACACACCAGGCCCCCAAACCCCTGCGTTAGCACCGAGGGCAAGGGCACACCAGGCTTCTACACCACAAACCCAAATTGTGGATTGCGATGAGGTAAGTCAATGGTTCTTGGTGTGTACTTTTAACATTGATATTTGAGAGCTTTTGTGGACAGAAATAAAATAAAGGAAGCTATATTTCTTTACAGACCACAGGAAGCCCACCCATCATCGACCATATACGAGCTTTGGAGGAGGACACCCCACATATGTCACTAACCACTACTGAACCACTGGCAGCAACGCAGTCAACCCCGGCACAGCCACCACATCCACAACCACCTTCTGAACCAGAACCAACCACCCGTCTCACTGCTCCAACCCAGTCCAGACGCCATATTTCCCAAAGAAGGAAACTTCAAATTTTGGAGGAAACATGGAGGCAGGAAAATATAGCCTTTGCTGCGACAACACAGCAATTCAATGAGACTGTGTGCACCCAACTCACAAACCTCAACGCCCAATTAGAGGTATTAAACAGAAATATCTCTGCCCTAACCAGCCATATGGGTGAGATTAATCAAAGCCTGGCCCACATTGCAGCCAATTTGCAGGCACAACATCATTCCTCGTCACCATGCAACCCAACATACCACTAATTTGTGGGGAATACATTTTCTGACCCCACGTGTAATTTTTCTTTTGTTCCCAAAAAAACAAATGACACAACAAAATTTGTTTGTCAAATAAAAAAAAAAAATAAAAAAAAAAATTGTGGTCTCTGAAAAAACACTAAACAATAGTTGTGCACGGATGGTTTGCGCGGTGCCACTTTGGGTGCAAGAAAAAGGAGGGGTGGGGACGGCTGAAACTAAAGGTGGTGGAGTAGCCCACAAGCCATGATTAGGTTTAGGACCGTTGCAGGCGTCTATTGTAGTGCCCCCCCAGTCTCATCAAGACAACGAAACCTCGCTCCAACACAGAGCGAGTCCTCCTGGGGGCAGTATTGTAGCGCTCCTCTGCCTGTGAAGATCGGTGCAGGATGGAGGTCTTCATCCAGGGGAGCAAAGGATAGCCAGAGTCTCCTGCCCTAAAAAAAAAAAATTTTTTTTTTTAAAAAAGTTGTGCATTGCAACAATAGAAAAGAGGGACAAATAGGTGAGCGGGGTAGGGTGGGAGGAAAGGACATTTCTAATGAGACTACATGCACATCCAACCTGTACTCTCATTAAAAAAGTCTGGGGAATACTACTTACATAAGAGGGCAAGAACATGACGCAATAGGGTACAATCACTTAACCCATTTAATTTGTAGCTCAATAATTAGGCTCAAAATATACTACGAAAATATTTACCAAATAGTGTGTTAAGGGAAAAAACACAGTCAGACAGGGTGCGTAACCAATACAAGTTTCAAACACATACCCAGTAGCCAGCCACCAAAAAGATCGCCAGATTTGAATCGTTCATGTAGGCAGGAATTCCTAGCCAGGGAAAGCCAGCAAAACGACTCCCAAAAACCAATTCAGGGCCAGCCAGTGCCTGCACATTTATGCTATGTCCCATCTTCCAATTCCTGCACACATGCAATAAAAAATAAATTAGGTAGACCCTGTAAAAAGGACCCCCAAAAAAACCCCTAAAATATATCAAATACTCATGCCATCGATGTCCAAAGGCGTGCGGTGCAGCCTGGTTTCTGCCATACTCAGCAGGACAAGACCGCGGAGCAGGCGCCGCTGATGTGCTCCAACAGAGGACTGCATATTATTGCCCGAGTGCAAATACGGCTGCTCTGACTGGCCGTAAGTGAAGGCTCGGTGGCCCCGTTTCATTAGGGTGATTTCAATCGGAAAACAAGACTCTGCATCACTGAAAAAAATGGACCAATGAACGAGGCGTCCGTTTTCCCGGGAAACAGCCTTGTGCGAACCGACAATCGGAAAGGCGGCTGAGCGCACACCTGAGCGCATAAGCGCACACTAAAATCAACGTAGCACACTTTCCTGACCCGATCAAAGCCCAAAACCAACGGGAAAACGCACGGGAGAGCTGAACGGGGAGGCTCTGCATCAAGCCACACATGCTTATTTAGATGAATATAACATTAACAGTTACTATTAGCAGTTATCAGTAAAAAAAAAATTAAAAAATAACATCTCCTACCCTTACACCCTTGGTTGAACGTTATGGACATTTGTCTGTTTTCAACCGTATTAACTATGTAACTAAGAGGCAGTGAAGTGCACATGTGCCCTGAGCTGTGGAGAGCCCTAACCTCAGTGCCTGGAGAGCAATTGGGGGTTAGGTGCCTTGCTCAAGAATTCTGCAGCCACTAGAACAATCCCCTAACCAATAAGCCATGGCTGCACCTGACAAGTGGTCTAGAGGAGGAGCAGAAATCCAACTCTTGTGCAAGCCATGAGCATCAACTTTGTTATCAAAATGATACTTTATTATACAAATATATAAAGGTTTATACTGTACATGTTGGATTACAAAGTGAATTTATTTTATACTGATAGATAACACAATTTTCAATGTACTGCTATGTCAATAGCCATGATAAAATCGCAACTGAAGAGAATAAGGCCTTTTCAGCAAGTTCATGGGAAATGCTATCTGCACAGTGCATGCCTGCTGGCATCTGCAAGATGCTGAGAAAGCTTTATGACATCTCTGCAACTCTATCCACTAATTGTGTATTCACCAATATTCAGCTTAGGAGAGACTGACAATTAATAGCGTCTCTGAAAGCTGTTTTGTCCCTTTGGAAGTATACTGTGCTGCAGATTACATTTAAGGAAACCTGTGATTTGTTAAAAACCATTATGAGAAGTAGAGGTACATTTCACTGTTTGTACGTATCGTTTGGAAATAATATAACGTGCAATAATCCTGGGTACTTCAAAAACTCAAAGTGTCTTTCTGCTGCCCCTTGAAATACAGTATATCTTTGAGACAACTATGGTGTTTATAAATAATTAAAATACACACATCATTATCTTTTCATGTAATCCAAGTTTCCCCATCTGGTACATCCCAAGCTGCTATGAAGCAATTCCATTAACCGACATTTCCAACTGGTCTTTAAAAAGAATTTGGGTTTTGGCTAAGGTAGATTTTGATGACAGATGTATTTTACTTTAAACGTGCTACCTTTGGCATTATAGTCCCAAGCTCCCATAAAGTAAGTTATAAATTTAAAGTTGATGTTCAGTCTCCAAAGTAACCCCTGTTCTGCCCTCCACCCAAAAAAAAAAAAGCTTACGTTAATCTGCTTACCTCCCCCGGAATCCAGCGAGGTTATCGGAGCTCCTGCGGCATCCTTACTGAGCTGCATTCCCCACTGTGCATGCTCCTGTCTGCCCATATAACTGAATGGGAGGGCGAGGCTATGCCCAGAGCAGAGAATGCTGCTCTGTGTTGCTTGGCCAAGATGGCTGCACCAAGGTAGAACCATGGAGAACCATGCTGGATCCTGGACGAGACAAGCTTTTTTTATGTTGTATTCCCCCCATCCTTAGCACCAGGGAAGGGAGACAGGGCATGGTAGGGGGACTTCAGAGACTGGAAATCACCTTTAGGTGTAAACTAGGGTTTAAGGATAGGAATAAACCGTAGACATTGTAGAAGATTAATGAGTTGTGCAGAAGAGCAGAGGCTGTTGGCTGACTGGGGCTATTCATTTCAAATTGACCAGCAGGACAACACATTGATACTTGGGGGGATGCTGAGGTATGGGGCAGAGCATTGGCACAATATCATAAAGCTGGGCTGGTACTTATCAGTGCACTGGCTAGTCAGTGCATCAATGGGTGAGGACGTGTGACTTCTTACAGAACGAAGAAGAGACAGTCTGAAGACTGCATCCTGTGAATCATGCCTGACAAATCTCCTGGATCTCCTGGATAATGTTATTTTCTTCTAAATAAGCATATAATCCTTTTTTGAAGCTGTCAGTTGTTGATGCTGTAACAAGCTTCTGTGGGAGGCTATTTCACAGATTTATAGTTTTTATGGTAAAAAATGATTGTCGCCTCCTGAGATTGAATCTTTTTCTTTCCAGTCCAAGGGACTTCTCTTGTCCTTAGAGAGGATTTTACCTGAAATAGTGTTTCCCCATATTTCTTGTATTGGCCATATATATATTTATATTTAATCATGTTCCCCCTCAGTCATCTCCTCTCAAGACTAAACTGATACTGATTTAATTCTCATAATCTTTCCTCATAACTAAGATCCTTCATTCCTTTCATCAGTTTCATGGCTCTCATCTGGACCCTTTTCATAAAAAGGCATCCTTTTTATGAACTAGTGACCAGAAATGGAGGGCATATTCCAGATGAGGGGGGCACCAGTGTCTTGTAGGGAGGCAAAATTACATCCCTGTCTCATGATTCCAAGCCTCTTTGAATCCATAATAATAACTTGGTGGCCCTGGAAGCAGCTGCTTGACATTGCATACTGTTATTTAGCCTGTGGTCTACCTGTACCACCAGATCAATCTCAACAAGTGATTCTCCCAGTTTGACTCCCCCGAGGACATATGTGGAATTCATGTTATTACACCCCGAGTGCATGGCCTTACATTTCTCTACATCTTCATTTGCCAAGTGGATGCCACTTCATTTGCAAAGTGGATGCCCAGACACTAAAATTGCTAGTTTGAAGCTTGTGAACACCTTCAATAGACTGCACTGTGCTACATATCTTTGTGTCATCTGCAAAAAAATAGAGACAGTGCATTTAATTCCATCTTCTATGTCGTTTATAAACAAGTTGAATAATAGTGGGCCCAGCACTGAACCCTGGTGTACACCACTTACTGGTAACCATTCAGAGTAGGTATCATTAGCCATGACTCTCGGCATTTGATCCTTCAGCCTGTTTTCAATCCAGCTACGAACTGTATTTTCTAAGCCCAAAGACCTCAGTTTCCCCAAAAAGCAACTGTAGGGGACAGTGTCAAATGCTTTTGCAAAATCCAGAAAAACTATATCTACAGCTGCCCCTCTGTCCAGGCTTCTACTCACCTCCTCATAGAAGCCAATCAGGTTAGTCTGGCAGCTTCTGCCCTTAGTAAAACCGTGCTAGTTGTCACATATTATATTATGCATAGTTATATATTTGTGTATGTAGTCCCTTAATTGCCCCTCAAACAATTTTCCCAAAATGGATGTTAAACTTACAGGTCTGTAATTGCCCGGAGAAGACCTAGAGCCCCTTTTAAAAATGGCACCACATTTGCCTTGCGCCTATCCCTTGGCACTATACCAGTTGTTAGTGAGTGGGTGAAGTCCATCTGGTCCTGCAGCTCTTGTTTGCACCTAAAGCTAAATAATCCATTTAACAGCTCCACCTTCTCTTCATCCCCAGTGACCATTTCCCTATTACCATTAATTAGGGCACCTGCCTGTTCTGCTTTAGTTTACTTAAAAAAATGTTTAGGGTTTGTCTTGCTTTCTTTTGCAACTTTGGTACTCACAATTGATGTAGTGCACCCTCATTTGGCATCAGTATTCTTATTCCTTAACAGATGTTCCCAGTCTATGCCCTGGAGTGCAGCTCTGAGCCTGAGGAAGCCATCCTAAAAGTCAGTGCCCTCCCAAGTCAGATCTTTCTTACTGTTTATGTTGATTATAATACTATATTTAACTATATTGTTGCCACTGTTACCAAGATTTTCACAAACTGTTACCCTCCATATCAGGTTATCATCATTTGATATTACCAAATCCAAAAGACCATCACTCCAATAGGTGCCTCCACAAACTGATTCATATAGTTATCTTGTAGCAAGTTGAGGAATGCTCTCCCCCTTTGTAGTAGAAGCACAATCATGTCTCCAGTCGATGCCTGGGTAGTTGAAGTTCCCGCATCACTACCACTGTACTAGCCCCTGATGCCCGCTCTATCTGTTTATGCAGCTGACCCTCTATTTTTTCAGTTATGTTTGGTGGTCTATAGATTACACCAAATTGTATTTTAACATTGTTTATATTACCCCACACTTCTACCCACAAGTATTCTACATCCAGACAATCTTCTGCTAGTATCCCCTCCCCCAGCTTTGAATGCTTGCTTTACATAGAGACACACTCAGTCCCATTTCCTATTTGCTCTGTCTTTCCGAAAGAGAGCAAACCCTTGAAGATTAACAGTCCAGTGATGTGTGGAATCCAGCCATTTCTCAGCCACACTAATATCAAAGCCTCAAGCTCCCCCATTTTACTTGCTAGACTTCTGGCATTTGCGAACATACACTTAATTTCCAAACTAGTTTGACATAATGAGCTTTAGTATTAGCATCTGCAGTAATGCATCCGCCTGATTTTTCACTGCCGGCTTGCAACACATGAATCTCCTTATTCATCATAGCAGTCCTCCCTCCTTCTAATTCTCCACTCCCATCATATGCTGTCCCCTAGGTAACCTGTCTTCCCCTTTGTTTTCTCTCTTGCCCTCCCTCCTCATCTATATTTTAAATAGCCCTCCACCACTTCTAATATCCTCTTACCTAGCACAGCACCCCCTTCCATTTTGGTGCAAATTATCTATAGAATACAGTTTATACCCCAATCAAAAGTTAGCCCAGCGACCCAGGAACCTAAATCATTCTGTCCTGCAGCAGGACTTGAGCCATGTGTTTAACTCTCTAAGCTCCTGCTGTTGTTCATGTGTAGCGCATGGCACAGGCAGTATTCCAGAGAATACAACTTTTGGGGTACTTCTCTTCAAGTTGGTGCCCAATTCCTTAAATGTATTCCTAAAGATCCTCCATTTAACTCCATTTACCATTAATTTTGTCATTGGTCCCCACATGGACCATGACAGCTGGGTCATCCCCAGCACCTCCTAGTAATTTATCCACCCTTTCCACCACATGCCGAACCCTGGCACCTGGGAGACAACAAACTGTAAGGTTGAGGCGGTCTTGGTTTCAAATTATTGTATTGGTCTGCCTGGTAATAGAATCCCTTATTGCCACTAACTGTCTAGTCTTACCTGCAGTCCCAACCACCTGCTCACTAGCTGGGCTGTCCTCCCAGCTGTTAGGGAGAGCAGTATCCGCTAGGGGTTGCCTTTCTGAGACTGACATTCTTGCATCATTACTCAACTTGGCAAATTTGCTAGGGTGAACAGACACAGGTATGGCCTTCCTTTTCTGTGCACCCTTTCTACTCCCTCTATCTACATTTACCCAGCTACTTATCTGCTTTTCCAGACCCATTACTCCACACTCTGTTTCTACCCCACTTAATGCCTGCTTAGTGAGCAGAATGTTCTTTCCCATATTGTCAATCTCACTCAGTGTTTCATTTTGTGCCTCCAGATCTCTTCCAAGGTTGCAATATGCTCACATTTATCGCAGCGGTAATTACCCTAGAACTGCTGCTTCTGAAGTGTATACATATGGCGAATTGTGCATCGAAGTAGACCTCCAATGTTGCTGGCCATTATCCCAGTTAAAAAACAAGTGAAAACACAATTTTACTGCTTAGAGTTGCAGCAACTTTGGCTTTTTACTTCTTTTTTTAAACTCTATAACACTTAGGCAATAAACACGTAAACAGTTAAAGTCCCTTAATGAAAAGTCCCGTCACTTATAATACAACCTCACTTAAAATACAACCCGAACTTGAAAAAGCTCTTAAACTCACTATAAAACAATCTCATATATAGCAAAGCAATACTTCCCTGCACCAGTGTCAGTCTCTGGCTAGTCTGTTCTTTATTGCCCATTTAACCATAGGTATCAGCCATGAGTGGTTTAATTTTAGCTGCCTATATTTGTTACCTATAAGAATACATTTTTCAATGCTTGCACTCACAATTGCTTTACATAGTGTAGAAAGGTTCCAGTATAGGAAAATGTTTATGATCTCAAATATTAAAAACTAACCAATTACTGATCAAATATTAATCAATTATAATAGATAACCAAATTAATGAGGAGTTTATGTGGGCTTTGCTGAACAAAACTGGTCTGGATGTGCAGAAAGTTGATTCAAAGGAAATAAATGCATAATAGTCAAACCAAAATATTGATTCAATGTAAGAAACCAGTTTTAAGAGGAACTATGGTCAAAAATGATCATAGTTCCTCTGCACTATATTGCAGTGGAGCAACGAGTCCAAGTTGCCCTGCTGCGTATCACAGCATATAAAACAATAAACCTGCCACCTGGATATTCTCCGCTTCAGGGTCCTCTTCTAAGGCTACCATGGAGCAGCCTATCAGCTTTCAGTCCCAGCACCAGCCAGCACTGATAGGCTTGGCCACTGGCAGCGCTAATAGGTTGCTCGGGGTGACGGGCCTACATGACCGTGAGCAGCCTATCAACATCACCAGCTGCCGAGCCATAGAGGAGGACTAGGAAGAAGTGAGTTCCCGGGCGCTGCTCTGCTGCTTTATAGCACAGAGGAACTGTGATAATTTTTGACCATAGTTCCTCTTTAAGATTAGCTGACAAGATACTAGTTACACCAAAACAGCTGACTCTTTGGGGGAAGTGTATAAGCTCTTGAACAGTCCTGGTAAGGCCAGCTCTTTAAGCTTTGTTAATAGTATATAAGCTTAAATATTCTGTATCTTTGCTCAAAAGAAGACCAGAAGTATGGTTAGATAAGAAGTCACATTCGGTGATGACAAGCAGCAGATGACACTTCTAGTATTATGGGGAGAGATAGAAATGTGGAAGCATGTCTTTATAATTCTTTATCCGTTTGGTAAAAGGGATGTAACACTTAAGTGAGTCTGCCAATCATATTTGACATGAAAGGAGCAAGCCAAACGGCTGTATGTATTTAAATTGCATGGGCATTTTAAAAACTAAAAGGGCTACAAAACTACCTTCTCCCCATCTACCCCTATCCCCAAATCCATCCAAACTGCTCTCAATCAAGCACAATCGTTGCTCAAATTGTGCTTTTATGAAAACAAAAACACAGAGCACATTAACTAGCACCACACATATACATATAAACACATGATGGAAGGAAGAAGCCCTTATTTGTTAATTTTTTTTGTATTCGTGAATGCCAAACGTTTTGGGCTACTAATCAGGAATAAATTATGATTTTTTTTACTAGGTTTGGTAAACACGCACGCATTAGTGCTGTGGTCCTGGTATATAGAAGTATGTCATTTTTGGACTTCCTATGAGTCTACTCAATGGCGGACTGGGGCAAAAAATCAGCCCTGGATTTTACAAGCCCATGCCCAGCCTGAGACATCCTTGCCGAGCCCCCCCCCCCCCAACCATGATGCCAGGGCTATAGCATTGGGGGCTGGGGCTCCTTGGCTTGTGGGTACAGTGGGGCTGGGTACAAGGGTCTCAGAAAGACTAAGGGGGCAGAGATTAAAGCCGCAGCACAACTGGCCCCAAAGCAGAGCGGCCCACTCTTAACGTGGAACACGTACCCCAGTGAGGCATGAGGACAGGTTATTTTGGCACTTTTTTGATCACCTCCTTGGGGGTACTTGGTTAGAACTTCGTTACTAGAGGATATGTGAGAACCACAGTTCTAGACTACAGGCATCCGACAATGGTAGGATGTCTGTAGTCTGAATTGGGAAACATTCTTAAGGTGCCCCATTGGTTGGAGCTGCATAATAAACATATGTAGTTCCCCTCTGTTTCACCCTCCCTGGGTTGCTTTAAGGTAGACCCAAAGCCTTCCTGGGTGGTCCAGGCTCACTGGGATCCTAAAATAGCTATATTCACTCCCTTCTGCCACCCAGGAGACTGGTACAAACTAAATACCTTGCTTTTGCTCATGTTGCTCTGTCAAATGAGGCACCCCTCAAAGGAGGGCGTGGATAAATAATGAGTTAATTTAAGATCACTGCAGCTTATATAGCTGAAGTGGGGCAAGTAAATACTTTCCTGTTGAGCCAAAGATACTCCAGTCTGCAACTGCGCAAACAAAATCTCAAAAGATTTATTTTCTTAATATCTCTCATCACTAGCCAGGCTGCATTTGGAAATGTAGCCCATGTAGTAGGATTATTGGCAGCTTCAGAGGCATTATTGGCAGATATTTAATAATTGCTGAGTTATATAGCAGACTAGAGTAGGAGAAACACATAGCTACAGATACATCACTCACTTAGCTGTCATCTCTGGTTTTAAGTGAGTAAAGTCAAAAGGGAATAGATTACCATCTCAGATAATGGGATTGAAAGGCTTGTGCTTCCACCTTTTATTAGCTGCATACTGGAGCCTAGGTTTTATTAGCAATTATTTTATTAACTTCGAATATTGGTACTAGTGATATATATATGCTCTATTAGGGGGAGCAGCTCTAGACACACAGTGCAGATTGCAGGCACACAGGGTGAGGGAGCATTAAGTCAGCAATCTGCTCAACCAAACCTAAAAGCTCCTTTTATCGAAAGGCAAAACGGGATAAACTAAAAAAATCTGTTTATAATGGATAGCTATTCCTAGAACAATAGTAATAGTAATAGAGTCGGCGATTTGAAGATTCCGTGCTGTGTGAGCATGCATTCTTGCATGGTTTGAAGCATGAAAACCCTATCACCCGATTCTCCTGAGACACTTTTTTGGGTCAGTTTTTTGTGAGAATTTCTGTATTTTTTTCCCTCATATAATTCTTGCAAATGCAGGAATTTCTGACATGAAAATTCTATCAAAAAGTTAAACTTGCGTGATTCAGGAAATGTCTTTCACTTTGGGGCGTGATCAAGTTTTTTGGTGCAGGCTTTTCTCTCCAGCTCAGAGAAGGCTAGACAAGTTGGCTGCAATAACTGACATTGAAAAGCAAAAATTCCTGACATGGCTTTTTTCAAATAAAAAAGCTAGAACTCGCATGCTGTGATTCAGCTGACTGCTGCTGATGTGAAAGTTGTCAAATCCCCTTCGGGATTGTCATATGTCACCTGAATTATGTGAGAAAGGGACATTTCTTGCATAGTACAGGGTTGATTTGCCTAAAATCTACAACACAATAAATAATAATTTATTCTTAATATCTGCCTACGCTGTCCTATAAGTAATTCATCCTTTTAACATGTACATTAAAACATATTTAATGTATGCATATCATGTAAAAATCATAACCTATTACTTGAAATGTATACTACTCCATTCAGACCATACATAGAAGAAACCATTAATTTCTCCTATACAGAGTATAGGAGTATAGGAATACCGACAACCACAATGAAAACAATGTTATAACAAAGTAGCATTGATCTACAAATTCATTTATAGGGGATGCTGTTTCCCCTATGGCTCTTCTTTAGACCCTTGAAGAGGTTTGGGTGAACATATTATGTCCAAAGGCATTATCAATACCGTTATCAGTCATTCAGCATATACTAAAACTAGAACAACAGCGGAACTAAACCCAGGATTTTGACTTTCCCGGGGTTTGGTCTTTTCCTCGGGGGAATGCCCAGCTGTGTGAAACCTCCCAGTTCCCTCAGTTAAACTCACCTCTCCTCGGTCCAATGGTGCATGTGTGGGCATTTTTGCTATGTTTACATCTTTTGATAAACCGCTCTCATTTACTATACTGGTGTCATGTGAGTGGCTGGGACAGGAGCGCATAACACCGGGGATGCAGGTGATGTGGCAGCACATGCTCTCCATTGACAACAATGAGAGCCTCCTGCCGCATTATGTCAGTTCCGCGAATAGCTCTCATTGGATGAGAGCCAGCGCATGGTTCCCATTGGATAGGGAAGAGGTGAGTGTGTAAGGGCGCCCTGAGGGATTTCACACAGTGGGGCATCCTGATTCAAGGGGAAAGGCAGCGATGGGTTTTGTTCTGCTTTAAATGAACTTTGGTCCCCCTGGATAGCGCTCCCTCTGCTCCAGATGGGGCAGAGCGCTCCAGCTGAGTGTGCAGTGCCATGTTTTAAGGGGGACTGAGGGAGAATAGAGCACACATATGGGTCATCACGAGTGGTGCACATGCACCACTAGACAGCCTGCAGGAGAAACCAAAATGGCTGCGCCGTGCAGTGTTTGGAATGCGGACGAACACTAGGACAAAGGTAAGTAAAAAAAAAAAGTTTTTTAGGCAAGAGGCTGCATGAGGGAATAGATGGAAGAAATAAAAGGCAATAATATCATAAATGTTTTCTGGTTTTACAAAAACAGCCCCCTCATCATTATTTTTACAGTCTTTCTTTGCATGCGTTATTGCAAACCAAGACTTTATAACACTTGCAAATGGTGGGATCCCAATTCCTTGCTTCCTCAGCAGGCCATATTCCTGGGCGTTACACAAGGTGTTGTTCCGAGGGTCCCATGCAGAATTGTAGTAGCTCCCGGTAACATCCAGCAGGGGCTCACCGCCACATTAAAAATCACATGGTACTGAGATAAGCCCATTTAATTTCATATGCGCAGAGCAGTCTGATCACCAAATTTAATTGCCCAAAATCACACCTAAAGTGAAACTTGCTTCACCAAGTAATTAGCAAGATGGTTGGAATTTTGGAATTACTATGCTTCCCTTTATGGCTTGAGGTTTATCTTTAATAGCCTCTTCAGCCACAATTGAAAGAATTCCATAAATAGTTGAAGGGGAGGAACTTTGTTGATTGCACACACCATTGAATGTATGACTGGTTCTGCTCTTCAAATACACAATGAGGATATGAGAATATAAAGGAAAAAGCCTTCACAGATAATTGGATGTTTAAAGTGTAAACACATTAAGCTTACTATGCCCAGGGACTGACTGATTGACATGGATACAGGTGGGCTGCACTATTTTGGAGCTGGTTGGGCTGCTGCTTACAATATTTACATCTAATCCCTGACCCCAAGACCCCCTGTATCCAGGCCTACTGTATGGCTCCACCAAAAAAAACCCTGCCAATGTCCTACTCTTGCAATAATATACACTGCTAGATAAGGTCAAAGCACACCTAAACCATCTACAGTAGATAATAGATAATGATAAGGTACAGTTTGGGCGAGGGGTTCAGCTTAGTCCAGTGCACCCACTCAATGTGCACTTACAAGTACTATATGTAGATCGATGGCATAAACGAACACCCACTGGAAAGCTATGCAAAAAAATCAAGTGTCGGCTCCTCCTGAGAAAGGTCTTCCGACCGAAACCTCGAGGTTCTTATCTGTCTCAACAGCGGTCAGCCTGTAAGCTCTTAACCTGGTTTCATACTCTTATCACTCTGTTATGCATTTGTTCAGTGACATTTGGGTACCCACAGGGACTTCGCATGATATGCTGTGACTCTCTGTTCATATGAATGTGTATTCTTTTTGGTAATCTGATTTTACCCTGATTAGTTGTGCTTTGCATTTCTTCTGCTCTGTAATCTATATCTGCTAAATCCCAGGTTGGGACTTATTCTGTATATATTGCATATAGACTGGCAATTTTATTGTGAGCACCATTATTAAATCACTTGATTTTTTTGCATAGCTTTCTAGTGGGTGTTGGTTTATTCCATCGATCTACATATAATAATATACACTGCATCATGGCTGTTGGGGAGTCCATACCAACCCCTGCATGGACAACCTGAGCCTTTCCTGCAGTGTGATTTTTCCCCAATCCTGCACTTAGCACTGTCCATTTCCTGAATACATCCGGACCTAAGTAATTAGAAATGTTATTCAACCAAGGTAACTGGCTGAGTTTAGGTGTGTTCAGGAAAAAGGTGCTACATGCAGGACTAGAGAAAAATTATCCTGTAGTAATGGGTCAGGTTGCCACCTTATTAGCAGCTTCAATATGAGAGCTTCAGTACCATCATGTAAAAGTGGCCTTATCAACCCCTGACCCTTATCTGTCCACAGGGCCCGATTAAGTGTGGTGGAGGCCCCTGGGCACAAAATCTGGTAGAGGCCCCAGATACAGTATTTTTGTTTCCTTTAAAATAATAGTCCAGCCAAGAAACTGATTGGTGGTTGTCTGGCACCCGCCTACTTACTGGAACGTCGGATTGAGTCCCTTGTGACAACCTCATATGGGTGCACCCTGCTTGGGAACTCCTGCTTTGCCATTCTCGGAACGGGGCAGTGTAGTCGCCCAGCTGGTCCACAGGGAAACCGGCTCCGAGGCCCATCAGACCAAAGACTGAAAAGCATCCTGGACCAGACCAAAACCCAAAGGTTGGTGGAGGTCCTCTTTGCAGGGTAAATGGTGGAGGCCCTGGGACACACGCCCTTTGCGCCCCATCATAATCTGTCCCTGGAATGCTTATATGCTAAGCCTTGGAGCACACTCTTTGACTGATCAGGAAGTCAGGGGGACTAAGCGCTAAACCACTAGACCACTTTCCAGTTCCACTTTGAGGCATTTCGTCCCACGATCTCCACAAATATGCTGGAGGCAGTTAAATGTCCCAATTTGCTGACATTAGTGTGAACACTGTCTGACCCAAATCCAGAAGGTCTGTCCAACTGACAACAGGGGCCCTGCTCCTGGTTCATTGGTAGTGGATTGGCTCAGTGATGGGTCAATCACCAACATCCTTTAGTGACCTGAGACATCCAAGTTGTGATTCAAGTGTATGTTTGGGGGGGGGGGCACACTTACTTACAAACAGAGGTAATAATGCTGCAGATATTTGTTCCTCAAAAAGCCTGTGGATACCCCCCCCCCCCCCACTATCCTTTAAAGGGGTCAGTTTAACTAAGTATCTCACTTAGAGTCGCCCAACCCAAAAAATCAGTTTGCTAAGTGCAGATGTCAAAGACCGGTCATGGGCTGGCCAGGGGCACTGACTACCCCTTTGCTATTGGTTGAAAAGTATGTTCTTTCACTTCTATATTATGATTGCACACCCAGGAACCTATCGGTGTCTAAGATCCAATTGAAATTGCAATAAAAGCAAGAAATAGCTGTTAGGCAATGAAATATGCATACAAAGTACATTGGTAAACTTGTGTGCTTATAGCTCCTTATTGGAGGTACATCAATTATGCAGGCGTGTCACCATTACACAAGCAATTATAAATATGCATAATTCTAAACACGCAATTTATCACAAGGAAATGCTTGGTGCCTGTGCAATAACCACCGCACAAATGCACACACACCATTCATCACATGTCCATATGCAGACTATCTATCACACTGTTTACGTCTATTTCTACAACACAAGACTGTGTTTTAATTAGCAAGACTGCTGTAAGGCTGCGCTGGATTCATGCGGAAAAGCTGGGATGGCCGGCTGTTCATTTTACCTCTTGCCAAAAAATCCAATGCAAGTCCTGCTTTGGTATTCATGTCACATCCATAGTACATGAAATAATAAGTGTTCTACGCTAGAACACTGAGCAAAGCCGCTGCAAAGAGCTTAAGATACAGCATTGCACTGCCAGTGTCTGCCCTGGGGAGATTACAAGCTGAAAAAGGAGGAAAGAAACAGAGGAAAGAAATGTGTCAGCTAAAGGGGACGCAGAAGAGAACAAGAGACAGTTTGTTGCAGAGCTGAAAGATGCAGATGGAGGAAAAATTAAAAGACAAACTGAAAGCCAGACAAAGTAAAATTCAAAATAACAGTGCTGCCCTGAATGAAAGACACGGTATTTATGGACACAAAAAAGCGGAAACTAGTTCTGTATAAAAAACAGCTCCAGGTAGACTACGAAAAGCTGAAAAAAAAAAAAAAAAAACATGAAACCTGGGGATAGAAAATGTGCTGGGCAGGAAAAGGGAAATTTCAAAGCAGGCAATCAAAAAAAGAAAAATAGCTCTGCTGAAAAGGTTAAAGCAAGTAAAAGACCTGTGTGTGAAGCTACACAATGGAAACAGTTCAGTCTTGCACTATAGGACCAGCCAGTCAGGTACTCTACTATCAAAAGGTAAAACTAGTTTCATATTTCATTAAGAAACTCTAGGCGGTATATACAATAGTATAAAGGCACAGCACAGGGTATTCACTCACTCGCCTGGAGAGGAGACAAGCAGTTGCAAGTGATTTGTGCCCTGAGAAGACCTGCAGTAGCAGATAGCTTTTAATGGTTAGGGCTTATCAAAGCATGCTCTAGGTTTGTCTACGGTATAAGCAAAGCTGAGATGAAGTATTCAAATCAATCAAGCTATTTTAATTGTTTGGTCCTCAGATTTCCTAGCCATTAGGTACTCTGGTTCTCCATCATCCATTTACACCTACAGTACCTCATTTCCAGACATCTGTAATTGTTTATTTAACATTTCAGTAAATGATGTGTTTTCCTAAACATTAATGATATACAAAAAGCCTATAGTCTCCACAGAAAATGGTTCCAAAATCTTGTACTGAAAGTATGGTTTCTTAATTTGATTTTGGGGCCAGAGCAGCTAATAAATTGTTTGCCTCTATGATGAAGTCAAAAGTCTTTATTGTTCTGCCAGATATCTTCAATACAGTGGCGTTCATAGCCCGGTTGGGGCTCCCATCACAGAAACCCAACAGTAAACCCCCCCTCGAACACTCCCGTGTCCAGGAAACGAACAGTGCGCAATATGTATTCAGCGCGGCAGCGCGCCCAGGGAAGAGGAGGCAAGGAAGACGCACAGAGATAGAGGTGGTGCAGGGTGGCATGCAGCACATGCAAGGAGGAACCAGTTTAGCAGCACATGCACAAAGACACACGCTTGGGCAGCGTGTTCACTTACTCGGTATTCACAAGGTAATTAGTAGTACATCAAACTAGAAAGCTATATATACTAAACTGACCATTTTCTCAAATTAGGACATTTAAACCAGTTTGTGGGTGATGGGTGTGATAGGGGTGTGGTTTAGCATGTGGCTAAATTATGGGTCACATGCTCTAGATAAACCACCCAAACATCCAGCATTTTGCATTCGGTGGAACAGTCTTCCCTATGTCAGAAAAGGCGGACATTTAGGTGTCCCTGGAATTTTCAGAGTGACAGTGGACAGTTGAAAAGGAGGCCAACCGGATGGGAAGGGACTGAGATTATTTTCTTTGCTCGAGAAATGAGTCTTTGGTCAAATCTGAACATCCAGTGAGGGAAGTGGTGAGCCAACTATCCTTTCTGCAGCTATTGTTATTATTGTCAATCTGTCTTAATCTGTAGCCCCTCAATACCACACAACGTTCTGGATATGGCGGTATTGTAGAATATTGCCAAGACATTAGGAGAAATGTCACATTTACTCAGCCGGCAAATGAAAGAGGTCTCTGCTGGTAATTTTAAGGGTTAAAAACCCTTAAACATCCAAAAAGAAATGACATGCGGTCCCCCCTACCCAGCATAACCAGCCCGGGACCAGCTATGCAGGGCTTGTAGAACAAGCCACAGGGGCCAGCTTTGGTGGCCCCCCGCCCTGCTGGCTAAAAACCTGCAAAGCCTCCGTGGGCTGAAGCCCATCTGCCCCTCCCCTGGGCTTTGGGGAGGCAGGTAAATGGGAAGCCAGGGGTTAATGGCAAGTCACCCACTAGCCGCAGGTGACTTGCCAGCCCCCAGCCTTGTGAACTGGCATAGGGGTCTAATGGGCCCCTTAAGAGTTCACAAAGGGTTAACAGTAAAAAAACACACCACACATCAGAAAAAATGTCTTTATTAAAAAAAAGTTTTTTCTTTACTTATCTCCGATTGTCAGCTCCTGTGTCCCTCGCCGATCCGATGACAGATGCAGTGATCTGTCAGATGCTGGAGGGGGGAGGCAGGGGATCAGATGACCTCCTGCCCCTCTCCTTCTCTGCCCAGCAATCATAGCATCTGACTGAATCTCCGAGCTGGGAGCCGGGATGACGGCCGTGGGGTTGACGTCATCTGAAGGGGCGGGGCTAGTCATAAAGATGGCGGCGCCCATTGGAAAGGCAGGGGGAGAGAGCCAGTCGATCACTCTCCTGAAGACTGAAGAGCCCCGGGGGGGGGGGGGGAGGGGTCTGAGGAGAGCTAGTCAGATCGAACAAGGGGCCAGGGGAGTGTTTTTTTTACTTTTCTTTTTACTGTAGCAGGGGAAGTCAGAATCGATACTAGGGAGAAAGAAACGATTCAAGTATTGTTGAATGAAAAATCGCGATACTTGACCAAGTCGATTTTTCCTGACACCCCTAATTAACTGTATCCTCCACCGATCAGTTAGATCTATAGGCAAACTGCAAGGGGTCCCACTGAGATAGAGCAGCATATTTGAGGTAACTTATTAACAGGCTTTAAAATACCGCATGATGATTGAGGTTAGTGAAATAGGTCTAAAGTCATGTGTCAGAAGCTGACAATGATTTTGGCAACCAGTAGGATGATAGACTTTCTAAAGCAGTCAAGAACTATCCCCCCTTCCAGTGTTTTGTTGTTTATGGTCATCACTGGGAAGATTTGCTCTGGACACACCTTGAGACAATTTGTGGAGATGCTCTTGGGACCTGCAGCTTTTCTGTTGCTGATGTGAAGAAGTTCACTACTTACATCAGTTCCCTTAATGCAAAGACTGGTTTATGATTATGACTGTTACTTCAAATACACGTGGCAGATGGAAACTGTGTCAAAACAAACTTAAAAAAAAAATCAGTAGCAGCAGTACATGCACAGAGAAATATCAGGATTACATATTACATTTATGATGTTCCAAATAAAGAGTTTACTATGGCATGATTTGGCTTGCAATTCTAGAAATTCCATCATACATACATTCAGAATATGAAAGAATACATAGTCACAGGTAACCCAGCACATCCCAAACAATAAACCATAAATATATCAGGTATATAGTATATGTACCTTCTCTCTTAGTCCTGGGGAGTGTTAGTGTTACACCATTGGCCCCAAACCTTGTTAAACTTTGCCTGGCACTTTCTGTGTTTATATAGTATCTTAAAGAAAGTTGTCATCTCTCAATATTCTGGTCCCTGTAAAGGTTACATCCATGTGCTTATTAATTGCGAAAATTTAGTTCAGCAGAACAAAATTGCGATGTAGGCAATCGGGAATTGTTAAGAATTAAATTGGTTTTCGACAAGTGGCGGCATTGGTTGGAAGGTTCTTTACACCAAATTACGGTTTACACCGATCACAAGAACCTTGACTATATCGAATCTGCTAAAAGACTTAATTCCTGACAAGCTCGCTGGGCACTTTTCTCCCTTTTCAATTTTGTTATCACCTTTAAACCGGGAGCAAAGAACACCAAAGCAGATGCTTTATCGCATAACTTCGGGGAATGTAAGGGTAGATTCGAAGAGAAAGTACCTATATTGACCTCTGGTTGTCAGAGTCCTACTTCCAGATTTATCTAATTCGTCATTCCAGGCAGACTCGCCACCGGGTAAACCTTCTGGTTGTCAATTTGTTCCATCACACCTGCGCCTCGCTGTACTACAGGAGTTTCATGATGCGAGATCTTTCCAAACGCCATATGTGGTGGCCAACTTTAAGGTGCGATGTTATTGCCTTTGTCGAAACCTGTTTTGTATGTGCGAGCTTATTGCTACCCTTGGATATTCCTGAGGAACCCCATCTCTATGAATTTTATTGTTGATTTACCGGAGGCTGATTTAAAGAGGCCAATCAGCCCAAAGTTTCTTGGTAGAACACACCCTAAGAGCAATCAGCTCAGAGGTTCTTAAGCACCAATCAATTCTATTTCCCATTGTCCAATCCTGTTAGCTTCTGTCCTATAAAGGTTTTAACTCCTCACTCTGTCAGTGCCTGTAATAGCTTTTAGCTGGGTGTGATATTCCTGAGACTTCAGTGTTGTTTTTCCATTGCCGACTTTGCTAATCTGACTATTCGTGACTGCCACCTATACCAACCTCAGCCTGAATTACGACTATGTACCTGTCTCATCCCTGGTGCCGCAAAGCTCTCTGATCTTCTGGTTTGACCCTTGGTGTGACCTTTGACCTTACCTGTATTCTTTCTTATACTTGCTATTTCAAGAACTATAATCTGCATATACCTTGGCTACCCAATTACGCCCAGTCTTACCTTTCCAGTTTATCCGCCTTTAACCCTGTTAGTTTACATCCTTTGAACTAATCCCCCTGCAAACGGGGCCTTGCCAGAAGGTGAAGCTAAGTGCGGTGATTGGGGGCTGTAAACTCACGAAGAAGACGGATGTCCCCGGGATTTGACAGCGGGTACCTAGGCTACTACATTAATTTATCCACCTATGATGCTTCCAATGAGATGCTGATCTTCCAAAGAGTAAACAACTAACTTTAGCCAACTTATATATAGGTCAAATGGTGGACCAAAGGAGTCTAGTGGCAAGTGACTCTTTCACAATAACAAAAAGATATGTGGATAAGGGGCACCCCTGTCCCCTTTGCAAGAAAAAAACTCAGCAGAGGTAAGCTTATTAACAGCTATACCCACTTAAGAAACTCTGGTCCAAAGCCCATACTGTGCATGCATTCCCTTAAAAAATACTACTCTATAAAAGCAAAAGCTTTAGCCGCATCATTAACACACCAAGGCCCTATGTCCCTCATTGTCAGGGTCCACCTAGGATTTAACCAGTACTGCCTAAATTTATGAATAGAGACTTCCCAGGTATGAACCCGGTTTGATCCGGTTGAATAATGTGAGTGATAACTGTTTGCAGTCTAAACGCCATAATTTTGGCTCTGCAAGGTTGATTCTCTTAAGAGTAAGTAAAGTAGGAACTCCTGTGGTAAGCTGTAGGAAATTGGGCACACTGGGTAAATAAAATAGTACAAACTATAGTAGGTTTTTTTGGGAAATCTGTGTTAATGCTGGCACAACTTTAAACAAAAAAAAAATCTTTTTTTTTCTTTCCCTTTTAGATTCATCTTGAGCAGGCTTAATTGAAGCAGGCAGTTTATAAGGAAGGTCACAACTCTTGGAGCCTGGCTTTGCAAGGCTGACTCTGTTAAGTGCTGCTTGGTAAATGTGAGTTAAAGCAGGAACTCCTGTGGTAAGCTGTGCTCACTGGGCAAATAAAAGAGTACAAACTATAGTAGGACTATTTTTGTGAATCAGCGTGTGTTAATGCTGGAACATTTTAACCCCCCCCCCCCAAAAAAAAAAAAAGACAATCCTTTTTTTTTCTTTCTGTCCTGGATTTCTTAAAAGCAAAAGTTACAAGTGCTGAAGCTGTAAGTATCTACCTTTGAATTCAGAGTGTTATTTAAGTGTTTGTAAATTCTTCACTTAATAAAGGAATTTGTGTTCCCACAAATTGATAGCATGTGCTCCATGCCTAACAATGTTGTCCAGTGTACATTTTGTGCTATGTATGCAATGCTTGAACAATCGGTCAAGGGTGCATACTTGTGTTCAGGATGTGTGTGAATTGCACATTTGGAAGCCAACATTGATGATCTAAAGGAGCAATTGGCAAGACTGAGAAGCATTGGTATAATGGAAAAGAATCTGGAGCAAAAGAATCTGAGCAAGCACTCTATGGGTTAGGGGAGGGTGGTAGTATGGGGGGGTAGGAAAAGCTGGATAATGAGGCAGCTTTCTGGATAACAGAAGGCGGGGTAGGGGTAAAAATTACAGGAAGTCTGGCCCTGAGCAGGCACCCCCAACGCGTTTTCCTGGTTGGCAGATGAGGAGGATGTAAGCACAGGGTGGTATAGTTGCAGCAAGACAACGCCCTGTCTGCTCCAGTAAGGGAAGGGAAATGGGAGAACAGGGCCGGCAAGACAGGTGCTGGTAGTGGGTGACTCTATTAGTAGGGGAATAGACAGGGCAATCTGTCACACAAAATGGGATCGCCGAATGATGTGTTGCCTTCCTGGGGCAAGAATATGGCATGTCGCAGATCGGGCTGACAGATTATTGGAAGGGGCTGGTGAAAACCCAGCGGTCATGGTGCATATTAGCACCATTGACATAAAAAAAAGCAGGTGGAAGGTCCTTAAAAATTATTTCAGTGACTTGGGCCATAAGCTAAAGCCAAGGACCTCAACTGTAGTATTGTCATAAATACTATCAGTACCAAAAGCACACCAGAGAGGCAATGGAAGATAAGGAGGGGTAAACATGTGGCTCAAAAATTGGAGTAAAAAGGAGGGATTTGAGTTCTTAGAGAACTGGGCCAACTTCACAGGGGGCTACAAGTTCTTTAGCAGGGATGGGCTGAACCTCAATGGGGAGGGTGCATCTGTTCTTGGGGGGCGGATGGCTAAAAGGAGTGTTTAAATTAAGCACTGGGGGAGGGTATAAGCAGTTATAAAGGGAAAGTTAGGAAAGAAAGTGACAGTGGGTATAGACATGAAACTGGGGGTGGAGAGGGGTGAAAGGCAGAATAATGACGCAAACTCTCAATTAAATGTCACTTGTCTAACCAAGGAAAAAGTGCAGTGCCATCTCAAGCAGATAAAAATCGATAAATCACCGGGACCAGATGGCATACATCCCTGTATTTTAAGGGAGTTATGTACAGTAATAGACAAACCATTATTTCTAATATTTGTAGATTCAATAATTACAAGGGCCATTCTTCAGGATCAGCGCTTAGCAAATGTGGTGCCATTATTCAAAAAGGGGTCTAATGGGGAACCTGGGAACTACAGATCAGTAAGTTTAACAAACGTTTTTAAGGAATATTATCCTGGAATTTCTTGGTGAAAATGCCCTTATTACTCCATATCAGCATAGATTTATGAGGAATCGGTCCTGCCAGACAAACCTCATCAGCTTTTATGTAAAGGTAAGTTCAAGATTGGATCAATGGGAGTCATTGGATACCGTATATCTTGACTTTTCTAAAGCATTTGATACTGTGCCATATAAAATACTAGTACAAAATATAAGAATGGTTGGACTGGAGGAACATGTGTGCACATGGATGAGAAATTGGCTTAATGATCAGAAGCAGAGGGTGGTTATCAACGGTACATACTCAGATTCATCATTACTAGCGGAGGACCACAAGGGTCAGTTTTGGGCCCAATTCTCTTTAATATATATATATATGGAGTACTGTGTACAGTTCTGGGCACCTGTGCATAAGAAGGCCATATCAGAACTGGAGTGAATTCAAAGGAGGGCAACTAAGTTAATAAAAGTGCTGTGACTAGAGTACCCGGAAAGAATGTCAAAGTTAGGTTAATTTAGTTTGGAAAGGAGATGCCTAAGGGATGATCTAATAACTATGTATAATATATTCAGGATCAATACAAAGATTTGTCCCACAATCTATTTATACACTGGAGCATAACCATAACCGGAAGGCATTCACCAAGGTTAGAAGAAAAGGTGGTTTTTCCACAGACATAGGAAGAGATTCTTCTCTGTAAGAACAGTGAGACTATAGAACTCATTGCCAGAGGAGGTAGTTATGAAGGATACAGTGAAAACGTTCAAAAGTGGCTTGGATGCCTTTCTTGCTTGTAATAACATTTCCAGCTATGGCTACTAGACCACTGGAAGGAGAAAAACAGGCTGAACTATTTGGACTATTGTCTTTATTCAGCCTTAAATACTATGTTACTATGTATTTTGGCTACTATCTTATAATCACCATTAAGCAATAAGATTGGCCTGTATAACAAGCCAGCCAGGGGGTCCTATTTAAGTAGGATAATATTGAGGGCCTGATATGCTGACTGAGAGGGGTGAACCTAGTTCAAAAGAGGAATTATACAATGCAAGGAGTCATGGACATAGGTAAATGTGATATTTTTTATCTTCTTCCTCAATTGATCCAAGTCTGGTCACTTAGCATTAGCCAAAGAGTGGACGTCCTCTAATTTTAATCTAATGTGATGGGGGCATCAAGTTTCTTAATGTGTAAATTTGTTAGCTCTGAGAAGTCCACATGCAGCAAATACTGCTACACCCCTATCTGTCTTGTGATTACCTGTGCATAATATAATTTGGCGTAGGGTGTAGTACCTTGTAAAACAGGAGGCTATTGCAGAAGAAGTATAACTCTCTACAGTGTCAGAGTCATTGATAGCTAGTACAGTATTAGAACCCTATGTTTCCCTTGCTGTGTGTGCCTGCAGGCATGCAGATTAGTTGCCTCATTCAAATGTATACCCCCAGTTTAGATGCTGTGTGCGCTATTCATTAAAGTGCAAAACATTTTTTATCCCCTGCCCTGGATTGAGTTTTTTAGATGAAGCAGTTTCTCCAGTAAGGTGTAGAAGTTCTCCGCCAAGGAATAGACATAGACATAAATTAGAATTGAGAATTTAATAAAGGCAGATATGCTCTTCAATAAAGTTAATACGGCTCTCTAAATTTTAATGAATAACTTCCCAGGTCTTATTTATCACTGCGCTCTTTACACTTAGCAAATATATGCTTAAATGGAAGGCACAACATGCATTATCTGCCCTCAAATGGCTACAAGACTTCAAGTGGCTTAAAATGTAATGTTAAATGTAATTGCTGCAAAGGAGGAAGTCTTCCCCTTAATTATTGATTTTTGAAAAATGGGTATGTGGCAAATCCAAGGTTTTGTTCACATTTAGGAACTCACATTACAGTTAACCCATTTGATTACGTCCAACCACCAAATGACTTCTCTGTCTGTGCTAGCATGCTAGCATGAAAAGTGAAATCCAGGTGCTTAAAAAAACATGTCAGTTGCTACTTTTACTGTGCTGGTGGGGGTTAGGTGTTTTATTAAACTATGAGACTCTAAAGTAGACACAAAATAATGAAATTGTGGATAATTACTTTAAAAAAAACTCTGATATGCAAGGACCTTTTTAATAAAACATACATTCACTGAAAAGAAACTCTTAATACTAAGCAGAAGAAAGAAATAATCTTGTACCTACTTCAGCTTTTTCTTTTATATAAAAGGGGAGATGGATAATAAAATGCTTTCATAGTGTAGTAGTTTGGTCTTGACATTGTGGTCGCGTTATAAAAGGTTTTCAGTGGTATAGTTCTTTCAATTTCCTAAATGTTGTTTTTCATGTTATAGGTGGTTACATCATTTTTGGATTACATTTTTATATAAGAATGCTTTGATGTAAGCTTTTATAATGCATCTGCATTTTTATTTCAGCTACTTTAATAGTACTGTTCAGTATCAACACTTACCTTTATATGATCTGGGCCTAATTTATCAATCCAGACAGCGCTACATCAGTGCAAAGTGGTGCCAAATATAATTTAGACTTTTTGTTTAGACTTGCATTGCTACACTTGCTGCATTGCAATAAACACATTCACTAAAACATTAGAGGTACAGCAGCATGCTAAAAAAATTATAAATCATATTCTGCACTTCTCAGTTTTACTGAGTGGCATTGAACGGCAGAAGTGCTTGATAAATCAGGCCCTTTGTTTTGTTCAATTCACTTAGACTTTGCATAAATTGCCAATGTTGTTTCAAACTTTGAATAGAGAGATATAGGCCAATTATCGGTGGAATTCCTGGGATGATGGAAACTGGTTATGTATAGACCTGACAGAGTGTCTTCTCCAGGAAAACATGGATAATTCCTAAAATGAATATCTGTTGATTCAGTTGTTGTCCAGCAAGCCTGATACTTGGCATCCAAAATGTACTACTTCTGTGTTCCCTCCCATGACTGCCAATTGCTTGACCAAATGTAACCAATCTGGTTCACTGGGCTGATGTACACATGACTGACAGATGTCGCAGATCAGCTTCCTACAAGCAAGTAAAAAATGTCTTTACGTTGGTGTCCCAGTGGCTTGTTTGTTCTCTGGGAACATCTGAAATGTTTGCAAGTTGCCAGGAACAAGAAACATGCAACGGTTACTAGTAGGATGATGCTGAAGTAATTTTTTGGCAACAAGGGGCATAACCCCTTTATATAGTTTGAAGGTTAGTGGGACAGCAAGCTACCTGTGCAGCATGTGGCGTGTTACTTGCTGATATACCCACAAGACACAGATGTGTAAAATAGCTCAGTGCTCAATGGCATGGGTTCAGTGTTATTCCAGGGGTGCCTACAACATGAGGTCCAGAGGGGTATGGGGGCTTGTAAATTTGCAGAGATTAAGGCCAGCAGCAGCTTGACCCTGGGTTATCGGCCTCTAGACTTGGTTCTGGCACTGGGAGGGGCAAAGGGGATGGGCACTTTTTTTTTAAGAAACCAGAGCCAGACATATTGATTCTTATACTTTCTATCTTATACTTTTCTGTTACTTGTTATTCTTTCCCTCAATGGCCTGCAACTCTTTTCAGCACTTTAGGAAACGGGCGCCACCATCTTGGCTCAGTAGCATCACATACTGAGGAGAGGAGAGCGGGATAAAGTGCAGGGGAGCGGGGATATAGCTGTGCTTTGCACAGACAGAGCAGAGCTGGGGTCAGGAAAAGGTCAGCAATCCCAGAATGCAGAGCGGTACAGTCAGAAGTCACTTCCTGTTTGCAGGCAACCTGCACCTCCATGGGCCACCATCTTGGATGTTTAAAGTCTCAGAAAATGCAATAGATGCAGGTAAGATAATTTTTAATGTGTGCAATCTGTATGTACAGCGTGGGGAAAACATATAACATAGGCTCTTATTTTGGGTCCGGTTTAACAATTGTATTTGCCTTTAATATCACTTTAAATATATAGCTGGCTGAGTTTTATCCAAATATTGTCAAGGTTCTGTTAGAAAACTAAATCAGCAAGATTATTGTGAAAAGTACCTTTATGCCCAATCAGAACAGTGACACCAATCATAACAAAGCCATTTGAAGCGCACTGCATAATCATTCTGTGTCTACATGGCACAGCTAGCAGTGCTATTTTCTGTCTTGGAAACAATTGATTGTTTCTTCCTTTAATCTGTATCTTTGGGGTAGAAGGTGACATTTCTGTAATGACAGAACCTTCCTGTGGCTTGTGCTAAAATATTCTCTTCACATCCTGGAATTTGATGGGCCATATACAGAATGCGTCCCAGTGGGGTGGTCTGCTTTATATTCTGTCTCCTTGTCCTCAAGCATAGGTTTATAAACACACCTTCCTGGGAAACATTTCCTTGTGGCTCTCCCATGGAGCTCAAGCACAAGTCTCTGCCAAAACACTTCCATTTTATTTACTTTTCCGACAAATCTCCAGTTTCTAAAAATGTCATTGCTTTTAGCACTACATGTATAAATCAAATCGTCTAGATTGTTTGTGAAAAATACTGTACTGCCCTCTTCCTATAATGATGGCGATCACAATTCAATTATATTTCATTACCTCCAAAGTCCCTCATTTGGAAGGACAATATCTTCTTTAAACATTATTCCTTCTGCCTCCAACTTTGTCAGTTGTCCCTCTGATGTATATTCTGTATAGTCTGATGTATATTTCTTTAATAATAAATGTTCAGGTTGAAAACAAAACAGCTAGCAAACTTCCGACAGCATTAATGGTGCCCAGTTCCTGTTTTTTTACCCACCACCTACAGTATAATGCAGCCATACTCAACTGGTGGACCGTGGTCTGAATGCAGACCTCGGCATCAGATTTCCGGACCCCTACCCTGACAGCCCTGCACTCAGTTTCTACTGTGTTGCCGTGCTGTGCTGCCCCCTTTACGTGATTGGTGATGTAGTGCTTAGTCTTCCTGACAGTGACATGACCTAGCATTGCAATATGAAGTATTGCAAGTGGCATTGCAAGGTACACACAGACTTAGTTTCTTGGTCTGTTTGCCCCCTCCAATCCTGTCCCTCCCCGCTCAGCCCCATCCATTCCTGTCCCCCCAGCTCTGCCCTATTCATGTCCCCCCAGCTTTGGCCCATCCATCCCTTTCCCATCTATTACTGTGCCCCCAGCTTTTCCCTATCCATCCCTCTCCCCCTCAGCTCTGCCCTATCCAATCCCGGTCGTCTCAGCTCTGCTCCATCCAATCCCTGACGCCTCAGCTCTGCCCCATCCATTCATGTCCTTCCAGTTTTACCCCATCCAATCCCTGGCCTCCCAGCTTTGCCAATCCATTACTCTTCCCTCCAGCTCTGGCATCTACCCCCTCTGCCCATCTATTCCTATCCTTCTAGTTCTGCCCATCAATCCCTTCTCCCAGCTCTCTCCATCCCTCTGCCCTTCCTGTTCTGTCTATCCATCCCTCTTCCTTACAGCTTCTCTCCCATTCATTCCTCTCCCCCAAGCCCTATCTATCCATCCTTGTTACCAGACCTTATTAGGATTCTTGGGGTGGGGTGGGGCAAGCAGCCTTTTTTTAGTTTTGCCCCCCCATGCTCTGATTTCTAACTATCCACCCCCCGCGACAGACCCCCGCCTGGACCTTCATCTCTCACCCAATGCCTGTAAATGGACCATTACAAGAAGTGATTGAGTACCGCTGGTATAGAGCATACTACATTTTATATATATTGCTTATATATCTATGTAAAACGTTAAACGCTAAACGTTAAAAAACATTAAATACATTATCTAAAAATGTATATATATATATATATATATATATATATATATATATATATATATTACAATATTTTTCTACATGATACTTACATTAGTGAATGCGTATTGCCAATCACATGAGCTTTCTCAACACTATATTTGATAGTCTATTAGTCTATTATTAGTCTCTTAGTGTTGTTGTATGAACAAACATACTGTATTATGGGCCTTATGTATGAAGTGCACCATTTAGCATCTTTCTGGTGGTTATAGTACCAGTTTTGGAGGACTGCCACCTTTTCTTTTTTGGTGCTGCTATTTTGACTAGAATGGTGCTGGAAGTCACAGTGCCTGATGTTAACTAATTTGCTTTGATTGTTGCATTAGGTATTAGCCGGCAGCCGACCAACTGCCAGTGCACCAGTGCGCGCAACTTCGTACTAACGTCTTTATTAACCTTTTGCAACCTGAAAAGATTTGCGCTGTGTTGTTCCGGCACTGGACGGTGTTTAATCATTACAGTTACAAGATAACGCTGCTGGGGAAAAAGGGGACAAACTTTACAGCGAGTTTAGGCTGCATTTTAGCAGAAAAAAAATTACGTTTGGCCCATCTAGGTCCTGCGTTTCCATTATTGATAAGTCACAATGTAAGTTCTGAACATATAAATGTGTTAATTAATTATAAGCATAAAACACCTCAATCCAGTTCTGCCCATTGTGCTCTAATGGATCTTGACCTACAGCGCCACTATAAACCGGCCAAGCTTCAACCAGATCACCCAGCACGTTGACCTATTTGGTGCTAGTGTTAAATTAGACACAGGCTGGCGGCCGCATCGGCGTTGCCTTTTTTGTTTGTTAAATCACCCGGTGAGTGCCGCTGAGACAAAGAAAATGGTGCTGAGTGGTATTAAGTGGTGCAGATGCTTGATAAATCCGGCTACCTGTTGCATTCTCAAATACTTGTTAATGCAAGTAATACATTGTAATAAATATAGGGACTGATTTGTGAAGCACTTCTGCCAGACAATACAATTTCACTGGAAATGAGAGAAGTGAAAAACATAATTTATAATTTTTCCAGCATGTTGCTGCACCTCTAAAGTTTTAGTAAATTAGTTTCTTGCAATACAGCAACATCTGCGAGTGTGAAAAGAATTCTAAATTATATTTTGCACCGTTGTGGCACTGTCTGGCAGAAGTGCTTGATAAATCAGACCTTTAATAAATACAAACAAATGTACAGTAATATTTACAGTAATATACCAGTAACTTTAGAACTCTGAGACCAAACATACAAGCTCATTTGAGAATTCTTGTTACACTGAGACAGCTATTAATGAGAAAAGCAGGCATAAATTAATAAACAGATTTCCTGTGTACAAATCGCCCGAGGGCCTTTCAGGCTGCTTATAACTCTTTATCAGAGGTATGGGGCTGATTGTCTGGCATTGAAGTTAAAGGCATATGCTCTAATTTTTCTTACAAAACACTTCATATACAGTATACTTAAATGAACATGTAACTGACTTTCCACAAGTTTGATCCCTCTAAGCACCCTAGCCTGATTCTTTATTCTTCTTCTGCATTCACCTTTGAGGCTGAGCATTTGCTGATGACAGGCTCCTGGAATGCTTTTGTCCATCCACCATTTAGAGTCACAAATGAGCATGCTCACTGCTGACTAAAAGCAGGGGTGTGCACAGAAGCTAGTTGTGAAATAGCCAAAGAATGGGGGTTCTTCACCACCCAAGGCTGCTTGAGATTGATCTTGATGGATGTAAGGTAAGTATATCGTTTGCTCATATTCTGTCCAGACAAACCCTTAAGTTATTTAGAGGTAATAAAACTAAATGTGAAGAAGCATGTGCCTATGTTAGGTCTTTCCACCTGGCCAATGTTGGAGATGTGAGGAATGAGGGGGGTTCTTTTGACCTAGATTTCCTTTGACACTCTTTCCCCAGGCTTCCACCGACTCCTTGTCTTTAACCTATCTAATGCTGGCATAAGCTGTCTCTTTCTGTCCCTCTCTGGTTTCCATTGCTTTTTGCTAGCATTATTGTACTCTCAGATGGATCACATTTATAACTTAGAACTAAGGCAGGGCTTCCCCTAAATACTACTTATCATATCTACTGTTCTCCCAGGAGCTCCCATAACAACTACTATTCATGCATCTCCCTTGGACTAGGACATGCGCTATACATGGATAAGCTGGTTGCAACCACACTATAGAAATCATCTCTTCAGTCATCAGTTCTAATTCAGTCATCACTTCTAATTCTACCACTACATGCATCACTGAACCTCCATTTTTGTCTATAGAAAGCTAAATATTTAGTGTGAAATAACTGCTCTCTCAGTGTCTACATCACTGAAAATGTTCTAATCTCTAATTGGAGTTTCTAATCTAATCAACCCTTAAAACAGACTGGAGACACCTTCGTTAGCAACTAGTGTATTTTTTGTGCCAAAAGGATGTGTTCAAGGTGCTCTGCTGATTTGGTATTTTTGTATTTTTTTTCTATGTTAGCAAATGTGTGTTTTATGAAAGCAGTTTTCAATATCTGCAATTGTTTGCTATTGGCAACTGTGCACCAAGTCTGTACACCAAGAAGAGAAAAGTAAAACCTGTACTCACAGAATGCTGCTTCTATGGCCACTGCTGATGTGAAGCTCACTCAACCTTACACATGCCCAGCAGCTGTGTTCTCTGCACCTCTGCAATCCGTAGCTATTGGCAACTTAAACCAAATCTGCACATGCTGACATTAGAGAGAAATCAAAAATTATAGATTGCCCTTAAGCACCTTTAAGATATCACCTCGCCAATCAAAAATATAAACTTTCAAAAGTGACCTTACCCTTTAACTAATCGCAATTCCAGTACATAGCATTTTCAGAAGCCTTTATACACCTGTGCCCCCTGAAAACCAAAAAACATGAGAAAAAAATTCTCATGGTGCTGAATTAGCCCTATTGAGTGCGCTTAACCAATTTTATTTTTGTGCACTTTGCACTGAATGAATCAAACCATCTCTGATGCAAATTGATATATACCAGCAGCATATTTTGTTACATTACTAATGTTTTCTTTCCTTTACTCACAGTGGTTACAGATTTGGTATAGATATATTCATCCCTTCATGCAACAGGAAGATGGCAGTGCAGATATTGTTAGGTCAGTAGGAAAAGGCATAACGTCTATAATATGAAAAATGAAGAGATTGTTAAGAGGGTCTTTGGAGAATGCTTTTTCCCTTTAATAACATTACTATTCCTCTCAACTCAAGGCTCCATTAGCCTCTCTACAGGAGAGCAAGCGGATGGAACAGAGCAAGGAAATAAAGATAAGATAAAATGGAGATCCAAAAGGAGAATCTACTTATCTCATTAGAGCACCACACAGGCCCTGAAAGCATTAGTAGGTATAAAAAGACACTGACATCACTGTATAGGAATTGGCAGAAACAAAAACAAAAAACAAGTTAATAAAATGATTTTGTAACCCATGTGCAAGGTTTTATCTTGTAATAAATCATATTTCATTTTCCATATGTACAACAATACAAATGTATGAGTTTATTTATGTTTTTTGTTTATTTTTATATGATTTGAAACAAGCCCTTTCCTAAAAAATCCCAACGAGCATATGGAATAAAGCACTGCGCTTTTTTTGGCTTGGCAGGCATTTGGCTGACTAGCCCCCAGTATTGGTCATTCAATACATTTGTTACTATTCCCAGGGCTTGGCAGTAGGGATGAGCGAATCGATCCGGACGAACCCGAATTCGTTCCGAATTTCATGAAAAATTTGATTCTGAACGAATCCGAATTTCCCCGCGATTCGATCGATCTAAGTTTTCCTTTAAACTCCCTTTATTTCAATTACAGGCATTCTAAAATGGTGGATGAACATGTCCAGACATATCCCCTGGGGCAAGTTATCATGGGAAGGTCACATGCAGCCTATCAGCAGCCAGGAAGCCCGGTGACGTCACCGTGCTATATAAACGGCGGCCATTTTCCTTTTGCGCATTTCAGCCTTGCATTCCAGAAACAGCGGTGGTTGCTGCAGACAGGTAGAGACTTAGAGATAGGCAGGGACAGTCGTTGAGACCCACAGAGAGGCAGACAGAACCAGGGAAAGATAGGGAAAGATAGGGAAAAATTGGGAACGATCGGGAACGATCCAGGCAGGGACAGTGAGAGGGAAAGCTTTTTTTTATTTTCATTTGCCAGATCAGTTTTCAATCGGTGTTCTTTGTGCTGTAAATATTCCTTGCCACTGCATCCCATCTTGGCAGTGGCATATTTAACCATATCTGTTATACACAAGCATTTCTCATAACTGGATTAGTTTTTTTTGGCTGCTGTAAAAACCCCAGGCCACATGGCCATTCCATTTCAGCACATGTGACCCTATCTTTTATACTAAATCAGCTTGTTCAGCCTCAGCTTTATTAAGCTATTGCATTTTAATTTGGTTTTTGGCCTCCTGTAAAAACCCTAGCCCATATGGGCATCCCAAACCAGCACATGTGACCCTATCTTTTATACTAAATCAGCTTGTTCAGCCTCAGCTTTATTAAGCTATTGCATTTTAATTTGGTTTTTGGCCTCCTGTAAAAACCCTAGCCCATATGGGCATCCCAAACCAGCACATGTGACCCTATCTTTTATACTAAATCAGCTTGTTCAGCCTCAGCTTTATTAAGCTATTGCATTTTGATTTGGTTTTTGGCCTCCTGTAAAAACCCAAGCCCACATGGGCATCCCAAACCAGCACATGTGACCCTATCTTTTATACTAAATCAGCTTGTTCATCCTCAGCTTTATTAAGCTATTGCATTTTGAATTGTTTTTTGTCTGCTTTAAAAACACCAGCCCACATGGGCATCCCAAACCAGCACATGTGACCCTATCTTTTATACTAAATTAGCTTGTTCAGCCTCAGCTTTATTAAGCTATTGCATTTTGATTTGGATTTTGGCCTCCTGTAAAAACCCTAGCCCATATGGGCATCCCAAACCAGCACATGTGACCCTATCTTTTATACTAAATCAGCTTGTTCAGCCTCAGCTTTATTAAGCTATTGCATTTTAATTTGGTTTTTGGCCTCCTGTAAAAACCCTAGCCCATATGGGCATCCCAAACCAGCACATGTGACCCTATCTTTTATACTAAATCAGCTTGTTCAGCCTCAGCTTTATTAAGCTATTGCATTTTAATTTGGTTTTTGGCCTCCTGTAAAAACCCTAGCCCATATGGGCATCCCAAACCAGCACATGTGACCCTATCTTTTATACTAAATTAGCTTGTTCAGCCTCAGCTTTATTAAGCTATTGCATTTTGATTTGGATTTTGGCCTCCTGTAAAAACCCAAGCCCACATGGGCATCCCAAACCAGCACATGTGACCCTATCTTTTATACTAAATCAGCTTGTTCAGCCTCAGCTTTTTTAAGCTATTGCATTTTGATTTGGATTTTGGCCTCCTGTAAAAACCCAAGCCCACATGGCCATCCCAAACCAGCACATGCCACCCTATCTGTTATACTAAGTAAGCTTGTTCAGCCCCAGCGTTATTAAGCTATTGCATTTTGATTTGGTTTTTGTCCTGCTGTCAAAACACCAGGCCGCAGGGTATTCCCTGCTGCCAACTCCAGTGTGTCTTTCAAGCAAATTTGGCCTCCTGCTGCTCCTGCTGCCAACTCCAATGTCTCTTTCAAGCAATGTTTGGGCTCCTGCTGCTCCTGCTGCCAACTCCAGTGTGTCTTTCAAGCAATGTTTGGGCTCCTGCTGCTCCTGCTGCCAACTCCAGTGTCTCTTTCAAGCAATGTTTGGGCTCCTGCTGCTGCTGCTGCCGCCAACTCCAGTGTCTCTTTCAAGCAATTTTGGCCTCCCGCTGCTCCTGCTGCCAACTCCAGTGTCTCTTTCAAGCAATGTTTGGGCTCCTGCTGCGGCTGCTTGCAACTCCAGGGTGTCATTCAGCCAATTTTTGGCCTCCTGCTGCTGCTGCTGCTGCCAACTCCAGTGTCTCTTTCAAGCAATGTTTGGGCTCCTGCTGCTCCTGCTGCCAACTCCAGTGTGTCTTTCAAGCAATATTTGGGCTCCTGCTGCTCCTGCTGCCAACTCCAGTGTCTCTTTCAAGCAATATTTGGGCTCCTGCTGCTCCTGCTGCCAACTCCAGTGTCTCTTTCAAGCAATGTTTGGGCTGCTGCTGCCAACTCCAGTGTGTCTTTCAAGCAATGTTTGGGCTCCTGCTGCTCCTGCTGCCTACTCCAGTGTCTCTTTCAAGCAATGTTTGGGCTCCTGCTGCTCCTGCTGCCAACTCCAGTGTCTCTTTGAGCCAATGTTTGGGCTCCTGCTGCTGCTGCTGCCAACTCCAGTGTCTCTTTCAAGCAATGTTTGGGCTCCTGCTGCCAACTCCAGTGTGTCTTTCAAGCAATGTTTGGGCTCCTGCTGCTCCTGCTTCCAACTCCAGTGTGTCTTTCAAGCAATGTTTGGGCTCCTGCTGCAAACTCCAGTGTGTCTGTCAAGCAATGTTTGGGCTCCTGCAGCTCCTGTTGCCAACTCCAGTGTCTCTTTCAAGTAATGTTTGGGCTCCTGCTGCTCCTGCTGCCAACTCCAGTGTCTCTTTCAAGCAATGTTTGGGCTCCTGCTGCTTCTGCTGCCAACTCCAGTGTGTCTTTCAAGCAATTTTTGGGCTCCTGCTGCTCCTGCTGCCAACTCCAGTGTGTCTTTCAAGCAATGTTTGGGCTCCTGCTGCTGCTGCCAACTCCAGTGTCTCTTTCAAGCAATTTTGGCCTTCTGCTGCTCCTGCTGCCAACTCCAGTGTCTCTTTCAATCAATGTTTGGGCTCCTGCTGCTGCTGCTTGCAACTCCAGGGTGTCATTCAGCCAATTTTTGGCCTCCTGGTGCTGCTGCTGCCAACTCCAGTGTCTCTTTCAAGCAATGTTTGGGCTCCTGCTGCTCCTGCTGCCAACTCCAGTGTGTCTTTCAAGCAACTTTGGCCTCCTGCTGCCCCGCTGCCAACTCCAGTGTCTCTTTCAAGCAATGTTTGGGCTCCTGCTGCTCCTGCTGCCAACTCCAGTGTGTCTTTCAAGCAATGTTTGGGCTCCTGCTGCTGCTGTTGCTGCCAACTCCAGTGTGTCTTTCAAGCAATGTTTGGGCTCCTGCTGCTCCTGCTGCCAACTCCAGTGTCTCTTTCAAGCAAGTTTGGCCTCCCGCTGCCAACTCCAGTGTGTCTTTCAAGCAATGTTTGGGCTCCTGCTGCTCCTGCTGCCAACTCCAGTGTCTCTTTCAAGCAATGTTTGGGCTCCTGCTGCTTCTGCTGCCAACTCCAGTGTCTCTTTGAGCCAATGTTTGGGCTCCTGCTGCTGCTGCTGCCAACTCCAGTGTGTCTTTCAAGCAATGTTTGGGCTCCTGCTTCCAACTCCAGTGTGTCTTTCAAGCAATGTTTGGGCTCCTGCTGCCAACTCCAGTGTGTCTTTCAGGCAATGTTTTGGGCACCTTCTGCTCCTGCTGCAAACTCCAGTGTGTCTTTCAAGCAATGTTTGGGCTCCTGCTGCTCCTGCTGCCGACTCCAGTGTCTCTTTCAAGCAATATTTGGGCTCCTGCTGCTTCTGCTGCCAACTCCAGTGTGTCTTTCAAGCAATTTTTGGGCTCCTGTTGTTCCTGCTGCCAACTCCAGTGTCTCTTTCAAGCAATATTTGGGCTCATGATGATGCTGCTGCCAACTCCAGTGTCTCTTTCAAGCAATTTTGGCCTCCTGCTGCTCCTGCCTACTCCGGTGTCTTTTTAAAGCAATGTTTGGGCTCCTGTTGCTGCTGCTTGCAACTCCAGGGTGTCATATAGCCAATTTTTGGCCTCCTGCTGCTGCCAACTCCGGTGTCTCTTCAAGCAATGTTTGGGCCCCTGCTGCTGCCAACTACAGTGTGTCTTTCAAGCAATGTTTTGGCTCCTGCTACTCCTGCTGCCAACTCCAGTGTGTCTTTCAAGCAATGTTTGGGCTCCTGCTGCTCCTGCTGCCAACTCCAGTGTCTCTTTCAAGCAATATTTGGGCTCCTGCTGCTCCTGCTGCCAACTCCAGTTTGTCTTTCAAGCAATGTTTGGGCTCCTGCTGCCAACTCCAGTGTGTCTTTCAAGCAATGTTTGGGCTCCTGTTGCTCCTGCTGCCAACTCCAGTGTGTCTTCCAAGCAATGTTTGGGCTCCTGCTGCCAACTCCAGTGTGTCTTTCAAGCAATATTTGGGCTCCTGTTGCTCCTGCTGCCAACTCCAGTGTCTCTTTCAAGCAATGTTTCGGCTCCTGCTGCTGCCAACTCCAGTGTGTCTTTCAAGCAATGTTTTGGCTCCTGCTGCTCCTGCTGCCAACTCCAGTGTGTCCTTCAAGCAATGTTTGGGCTCCTGCTGCTCCTGCTGCCAACTCCAGTGTGTCTTTCAAGCAATGTTTGGGCTCCTGCTGCTGTCAACTCCAGTGTGTCTTTCAAGCAATGTTTGGGCTCCTGCTGCTCCTGCTGCCAACTCACGTGTGTCTTTCAAGCAATTTTGGGCTCCTGCTGCTTGCAACTCCAGGGTGTCATTCAGCCAATTTTTGGCCTCCTGCTGCTGCCAACTCCAGTGTGTCTTTCAAGCAATGTTTGGGCTCCTGCTGCCAACTCCAGTGTGTCTTTCAAGCAATATTTGGGCTCCTGCTGCTCCTGCTGCTAACTCCAGTGTCTCTTTGAGCCAATGTTTGGGCTCCTGCTGCTCCTGCTGCCAACTCCAGTGTGTCTTTTTAAGCAATGTTTGGGCTCCTGCTGCCAACTCCAGTGTGTCTTTCAAGCAATGTTTGGGCTCCTGCTGCTCCTGCTTCCAACTCCAGTGTGTCTTTCAAGCAATGTTTGGGCTCCTGCTGCCAACTCCAGTGTGTCTTTCAAGCAATGTTTGGGCTCCTGCTGCTCCTGCTGCCAACTCCAGTGTCTCTTTCAAGCAATGTTTGGACTCCTTCTGCTGCTTGCCACTCCAAGGTGTGTCATTCAGCCAATTTTTGGGCTCCTGCTGCTCCTGCTGCCAACTCCAGGATGTCTTTCAGCCAATATTTGGGCTCCTTCTGCTGCCAGCTCCAGGGTGTGTTTTCCAGGCAATATTGGGGCCCCTCATAGTGATGCCACCTCAACTCTCTGCAATTGTGCCGCTCTGCGATTCTAATAGCGACGCCTCTGATCTGCATGTCATAATTATTTACAGTATTATTTCACTAACACAGCACGTTTCCTATGCGTGTTAAAGTAAGGCAGAATGGTTTACAACCCTATTGAGGCTCTAGGAAGCTCAGAAATAGCTGTTTTTAATAGCAATTCATCGAGAATAAATTCGGGTTGAAACGATTTTTGTCGAATTGTTGTCGAATTTTTCAAAAGTTAACTCATCTCTAGTTGTGACATCGCAAATCCTTTGTTGACTCACCTACGAGATGCTGTTCATAACGATAGGTCAGCTGAGACTTTAGGTAGACAAATTATTTTGCCCACAAGCTTTGTGGGAAGTCCACATTCTTTGCATGAGTATGCCCAGGATGCCATGTCTTATGTTCGAAACTATGAGCAGCCAGACTTGTACTTTCATGCACCCCAGTGCTTGATGTATTCTATTGAGTGGCAGAAGAGAGGTTTGCCACATGCTCATATATTGGTTTGACTCTGCAGAAATACCAAATGAAGCTGTGGTCCAGTTTTTCCAAACTCACCTTGCATACAGCAAGGATTTTGCAGAAAAAGATATCCAATGAACTTCATAGCTGAAACCCAGATGGATGGTGATGGGTATCCATTATACAGACATAGGAGACCAGGAGAAGGCAGCTATTCATTCACAAAAAAGTCAACATGATACAGGTTGTTGATGGTAAACAGGTTTTCAAACCTAATGACTTTGAGATTAATAACCACTTTGTGGTGCCTTACAGTCCACTACTCTGCAAAATGTTTGATTCATACATAAATGTTGAGTTTTGCAGTTTGTTAAAAGCTATCAAATACATTTACAAATACATATACAAAAGCCATTGGCATTGCAGCTGGAAATTACTTGCAGGATGAAGTTCGGCAATACCAAACTGGACGGTACATAAGCTCAAATGAGGTTTGGAGAATTCGCAGCTTGTGAATGCATTAGAGATATCCAACTGTCCAACACCTCAGTATACATCTTGAAAATGGTCAGAGAGTGTACTTTACAGCTGATAATCTAGCAAGGAAAGGTGCAAAATCCACCTAGGACAACCTTTACAGTATTTTTTGAACTGTGCCAACAGGAGAGTTTTGCAAGGACACTGTTTTATCCAGATTTGATGGATTCCATCATACTATGGCATTCATATACAAGGCATTCCTGTGCAGGAACATCCAGATATCTATTGTGCTGATGCTCTTGTACGAGTGTAATGTCACAGGTCCTACCTCATTTGAATTTCTCAGGACAGTCAATGGCACTGTCTGTGCTTCATACCACGAGGTTTGCCAACTGCTTGGCCTTCTTGAAGATGATCAGCATTTGCATGACTGTCTCAATGAAGCAGCAACAATTTACTATGCACCAAAAATAAGGGAACTGCTTGCAATAATTCTTACCTGATGTGCCTCAGTCATTCCAAATGCTCTTTGGGACACACATTGGCATGATATGGCAAATTAGGTTTTATATCTGGCTTGTCAAGAGGTCAATAATCCCTCACACAGATGCCATATTGAACCAGGCAAAAATTATTCTGGTGGACAAAGTCATTAAAATGGCTGGCAAAAATTTAAGTGAGTTTGCAGACTTAAAAAAATATCCTTATACCATTGGAAAAATAATGTACCTCACCTGTAAAAATGTCTGATCAAAAGGGTCGGTGATTTTTTGTGAGAAATTAGAAACAATTTTTTACAGAACTGGTTTGTGTATTCAAGTAAAAAATCTCACTCAGATGTAAAATTTCACACCCGAAAGGTAAACTTGCATTACCAGAGATTTAGCATGACCCCGGCCATTTTTGATTTTGATTTTCCATAGTACTGATTTAAATAACTATTGTAATTAAGAACAGTCAGTATAAAAAAAAGAAGCTTATTTTGATCACAACATTTGCATATAGCAATGTTTCTGATGGCCATGCCCAATTTGTAGTCTTTAGTTATTTTTCGATACTAATTTCTAGGGATGAGCAAAATGGTAATGTGTCCTGATAAATACATTTAGGCACATCTATGTTGCATTTTGTTTTTAACAAAAAGTCTTTCATAACGAATTACATCTTCTGCATTAAAGGCTAATGAAAGCCAGGTCATCTCAACTCTTTTAATTGTTTTGATACACACAACATCCTCTTGATGCTAGGTCTTTATTAATTGTTAATGTCATGATGTGAGAAGCTGAACAGCACATCCAAGTAGAGTGATAAGTTTTCTGTTTCCACACAGGGTGTTAGAAAATAAAATATTCCTTAAGATGTTTGCACTGATGAAAAGTTCAGCATGGCTGCAATGTGCCGGTGTGGAGAGTGTTAGTCTCTCCACACAAGGCAGTCTGTCAGCATCAAAGCTTGTGTTCCTTATAAGCAGCCCACACCAAACACAAAAATGTCTCAGAAACACCGGCCAGCATCTCTGTCATGCTGCACCACATGCACATATCTCGGCAGCCGCAGAGCATTCAAACATTGGAAACCATTTTTCAACAAGCTCTCTGCTCTGAGCAAAGCAAATATGAGGAACTGCAACTGATAGCTTTCTACTGGCTTTTATCTGGCTAGTTAAAAAGTATGACTGCACAGAGATTTAAGGCAAATTTGACTGGAGTGTGTTTTTCTGAATCAGTGCTTTCAGGTGTGTGGAAAAATGTCCGTTCATATTCAGTTCAGTAGTACAGCATCTTCACGCTATTCCATAACATCTGAAGGGGATTAAGCTCTCTCAAATAGCGTGCACCACTGATTGCTGGAGGAGGGGGGATATAAGGAGGCATTTTGCTAAGCTTTGATTTTTGAATGGAGGCTCGCTTTAAGCTGATTAGCTGCAGATCTTAAAGTGTTAATACATTTTTCATCTCTATAGCTCAGTAAAGATAAAAGATTTCCAAACCCCAATTTACTAATAAAAGGCTAACACACAAGTGTTTTCTGCTGTGAAATAAAAATTCCTGTTGGTCTGAAAGATCATTTCCAAAGTGTTTTATTTATATTATCTTTGGAAACTGAATTTCACACTTTAAGTATATGTGATGAAGAAGCCTGGATACATATCTGCTATCTGTGTTTCAGTTCGATCATTCTGCTGTCTTTACAAACCTTTAGTAGGGTCTCACCTTGAATATGATGCCTTTTTTGGGCCACTGCATAAAAGAATTATGGGTAAATGCGTTGGCTGCTTTCAAGAAAAACAGTTTGCGTTAAGGTTATCGAAAAGGCACTTAATATCGTTGAAAGAAAAAAAGTTTAATCTTGAGCTTCATAAAGAGTTGTTACTCAAAGAGTTTGGTAAATACATGAAAAGTTACTCTGCAGAATCTGGTTCTAGTAGATATGGTAAATACCTTCAAAAGAAGTCTGAATGCCTCCAGATTGATTGAAATACACTAAATGTGACAGCTTTTATCTGTTAGAAAGCCATTTGTTCCCTAATAAAGCTAACTGACCTATACTTTTTGGGGGTTTCCCTCCTCTAGATCAACTAGAGCTGTCCTTGGTTAAAGGAGCGCTATAAAAAAAATGAACCTATAATAAATATTCATATAAATATACTGGATGGCGGAAGGAGAGGTCACTTATACACCTGGCATCAACTAATATCCAGCCTAGCATTTTTTTCTTTTTTAATGGAAGGAAGAGGAAATCAGAGGGGGACAGGTTCTGTCACCCCTGATAGACCAAACCTGTTACCCCTTTATTCCTACCATAAGAGAATAAACCACAAGCTTGGGAGTTTTATCAGTTTGGGTGTATACAGACACATCTCATTAGCTGACAAGCAATAGCAATAGCATAACAATCCAAAATGCAATAGCATAGCAGGGAATGTATGAGACCACTGCAGGAGGTCCAAAAAAAGTCAATTCATTTTTACGTGCAGCAATCTGAATTACCCTGGGGATGGCTGCATATTAGCACTGCAACTTGTGAAAGCATTGGTCCAATTTAAAGCACCCCCATTTCCTCCATTTTCTCAATTTTTCATACACCCCCCAGCTCCTTATAGGAAATTATCTACCCTTTCAACTACATGCCAAACTTTGGCACCAGGGAGACAGCAAACCATCTGCTTTAGGCAATCTATGTGACAAATAATTTATATGTCTGCCTCATTACAGAATTACTATGACCATCCTGATTACTAGCGAGGCTTTTCTCCTGGCTGTTAGGAAGAGCTCTATTTACCAAGGCTGCCATTTCTCTGACTGACACCCTTTCGTCATTACACAACTGCAAGGGAAGGGAGGTTTTAATATCACATTGGCAGAGCCTCTGTGGAATCAGCCCCATGGGACTCTTAGTTCCCAGAGAAATCCCATTCCATTTCCATATCTAGTGAGGTAGTTACTTTACTCGGGGGATTTCATGTGAGTATCTACCCTCCTCAGTGGCCCACCATTACCTTTGGTGGGACGTCAAGAAAGTAGGGAAGGGGGGACCTGTGTTCCCTTGAATACAGGTGCCAGAGGGGGTGCGCTATAGACGCCACTGCTGGCATCAGAGGACTACAGCCCATGGAACAGTACCAGCTTGCCAACCAGAACCAGCTTGCTAATCTGTCAGACCTGAAGAGTGGATGCCACCCAGCAGCAGACAGAGGAAAAAAGATGGGGAGAAGGTCAGAGCTGTACATTTGCATTTTAAAAATGTGTTTAAAAAATTACTTGTTGTGAACTGGTTAGGGGACCAATAGATCATTTACCAATTTACAGGGAAGTGGGAGTTCTTGTACTCATTTGGGAGTACCTAATCCAGGATACTGAGGGCTGTTGGTTCCAAACTGATTCATCACTAGATTTCATCTCAGCAATTCTCTTTTGAGAGATTAGACTGGCAGAAGCTTTTAGCAAGATTAGATACGTATACTGTGATTTTAACTTTTTGTCTAGGTATCCAAACAGTAACTAACATTAACAGTTGCCACAGTCAAAGTTGCATGCGAATGGTCCTTTTCCGCACAATTCACAAATGAAAAGCATTTCGTTGAATTGTTGACTGGCAGATGGTAATTGCAAATGTATTCAAACACTCGACAGACTTTATGTTCATGTGCTTTGTACTGCGTGGATTCCCAAAGGGACCCCACGTTTGTAATTTACATTTTGAAAACAAAATATTTTGAAACAGAAAATCATTTTGTCTGGAGTTCTATATTTTATTGCAAAGTTTTGCAAGTTGCATTATTGCAAGAAAAAAATGTTAAAAGGTGATATATGCTACATTTTGCACCCTCAAAAATAGAAATATCAGAGTGTTTATTGACTTTCTCTACCCAGTGTGACATATCACGATAAGTGGTAAGGTTTGGAACAAATGGGATGCTAATCCACTAGCAAGACAGCAAATAACAATAATTAGCTAATTGTTAATGAGCCATGGGTAGTGTATAAATGTTTGCTCATAGATTTAATAAGCAATAGTAGTTTCCACAGTTTCTCGATGTCTCTTTGAAAATGTTAGGGCAGAAGGTTGATACTGCTGATAAGTGCATCATAGTACAAATTAATCAAAGAAAGAAAAGAGACCGAGAAGATGTTGAGAAAAAATGTCTCTCTTTGTAATGGTGCTTTATTGCCTTATTAATAATTTGAATAAAAGAACTAATGAGGAATTGAGTCAATTTTATTATGAAATTATTTTTTTCAGTTTGGAATTGTGTTTGATTGGTTTGTCTGATGAGATACGTACTCTGTAAATTAGCCCGACTAGTTCCAGCATTGTGAATAAATTGAACACTTATGAAGAAACAATTACTTAGCAGTGGCAGTTTAGAGAGTTAATGAAACCTGAGGGGCCTTTTTCTAATTTGCTGCCACACTTGAAGATCAGGAGGGTTGATTTTAAGAATCATTCCTGTACAATAACAGGAATTGGATAAGTTCACAGACATATAATAAGTTTTTCCTTGATAAATGGGCCCATCATTCCAGTACTGTATAAAAAGACTGAGAACTAGGTTTGAGTAAAGGTAATATCAGACCATGCATAGTAGATAACAGGGGAGTGTTGTAAACCTACAGTCTTGGCATAAAGTTTTGAGACTAAAGTATGAGTTTTCACAAAGTTTACTGCTTTGTTTTTATTAGCAATGTGCTTTAGCTCTACATTGTTATGAAGCATGAACAGATGAATTGTGTAAGGTCCTTACCTTCTTCCGGGGTCCTGTCCCGCTGCGTCTCTCCACGGTGGCGCCCGGGTTCGGTCTTCCGGCGGCCGCGCCGGGCCGCCTCCACCTCCCGCACTGAAGCCTCGGTCTCCGCCACCTCCCCTGCATCGCGGCGGTGGCTGGGGTCGGCGACGTCACGGGGGCTCCCTCTATTTCGGCGGGCGGATCCCCCGCCTCTTCAGCCGGCGCGGCGTCCCCTCTCCTCTTGGGGAGTGCGCCCGGCCAGTCACGCACGCGAGCACGTTCTCTATATGCCCTTCGGCGGCGCTGCTCCCAGCGCATTCGCCAGGGGCAAGTTTAAATGGACCAGTTAGGTCCTGAGGCTGGGTGGGGATTAACCCAGGGACTGGACAGCCTGACTGGCCAGGGCGGTCCAGTCCCTGGGGCTGCTCCTATAGGGAACCAGTTCTTAAGTTGCACCAATCACCACATCCCCCTTCCCATTGGTCAGTTCTCCTTTAAATATGTTCCTGCCCAATCCACCAGTGCCCGTTATAGCCACTGTTAGCTTGGGTGTGCTGTTGGAATTGCGTTTAGTATGCTTTGATCCGGCTCTGTCTTTGACCACTCCTGTCCGCTGCCCCTGCCGACCATCTGCCTGTCTGACCTCGTCTCTGCTTTACCCCTTGGATACCGCGCTTTGGTGACCCGGCTTTGACCCCTGCCTGTCTCGACCATTCTCCGTCAAACCCCTTGGATACCATGCCCTGTGACCACCCGGCTATGACCCCTGCTCATCTCGACCATTCTTGCCAAGTCCTGCTGGACTCGACGTTTCGGACTCAGCCCGCCTGAACTTCCGATTTGGGATACCCCGCTGTTCACCTGTCTTCACCATAAGCCAGCAATCTTTGCGCCAGTAAGTCCTGGGGGCAACCGAGCCTGGAGAGGCATAACCCGTGTCTCCAGCAAGCGGGGGCTTGACTATAGGCACAAGAGGCGGTGGAGATTGGGGATTGATGGCTTATGAACAGTATAATGGGCCAGTACCCATGGACCAAATTTTGGAGCAGGTGCAGGCCTTAACTGCGGCCGTGGAGCACCTGGCCCATCGTGTGGCGGCCCAGGAGAACTGTCCAACTCCTATCAACTCCGGCCCTCAGGGGGCCTCGGTCACTCACCCAGTGGAACCCAAGATTCCACTCCCTGACAAATTTTCTGGGGATAGAAGTAAGTTCTCCAATTTCCGGGATGCTTGTAAACTCTATTTCCAGCTCCGTCCATACTCCTCGGGGTCCAAAGACCAGCGTGTGGGCAGTCGGTGGAAGTTTTCCTCTCCGCGATGGAAATCTTGTACGATGATCCGGACAAAGGTGCCACCGCAGATGCTAAACTCCGTACCTTGCGTCAAGGTCGTCGGCAGGCTGAAGAGTATTGCTCCGAGTTCCGTCGGTGGGCCGTGGACTCTCGATGGACTGACCCGGCCTTATGTGGTCAATTCCGTCTGGGCTTATCCGATGCCATTAAGGAAATTTTTGTGAACCATCCAGTACCCCAGTCTCTGGATGAAACAACGCAACTCGCAATCCGATCAACCGTTGTTTGCAGGAGAGGCGCCTTGAAAGAGGGGCGCATCCTGACACCAGCTGGAAAGCTGGAGCTCCAGCCCCGAGTCCTACCGAGGAACCCATGCAGCTGGGAGCTACCAAGCTTTCCGAAGCTTCCGAAGGGCTGTGTCTCTACTGTGGGGGAACCGGTCACCTGGTCAGAGTCTGCCCCAAGAAGCAGCCGGAAAACTTCAGGGCCTAGGTGGGGTCGAGGGAACCCACCTAGGCTGCAAGGTGTTTCCGAAGCTTTCCGAAGGGCTGTGTCTCTACTGTGGGGGAACTGGTCACCTGGTCAGAGTCTGCCCCAAGAAGCAGCCGGAAAACTTCAGGGCCTAGGTGGGGTCGAGGGAACCCACCTAGGCTGCAAGGTGTTTCCTCAAGTTCTTTCACAATTTATGGTTCCAGTCCAGGTTAAAGTGGACCTTGAGTTTATGAATTTGGAGGCTCTTCTAGATTGTGGAGCGGTGGGGAATTTCCTTGACTTTGAGTTAGCCCGAAGTCTGGGAATTCCTCTACAACCTCTGCCTAAAATTATCCGGGTGTCCGCAATCGATGACACACCTATTGCTGGGGGGGTCTTATTCATTTTAAGATTCCATCTGTGTTACTCAGAGTGGGAGCAGGGCACTCTGAGCTGATCAGTTTCCTAGTTTTAAAGATGCCCTCAACCCCTTTAGTACTCGAGTTGCCCTGGTTACAAAAGCATAACCCCCAAGTTGATTGGGTAGCAAGGAAGATTGTTAAATGGGGCCCACAGTGTTTTCGCTCTTGTTTGGAACTCCCAGTGTGTGTCACACAGCTGTCTTCTGAGGGTGTTCCAGACCCCCACCACGACTTTCTTGACGTGTTTTCGGAGAAAGCGGCTGATGTCCTTCCTCCCCATAGACCCTTTGACTGCCCCATAGAGCTTCTCCCAGGGACCATGCCACCAAGGGGGAAAATCTTTAACTTGACCCGGGCAGAAAATAAAGCTATGCGGGAGTACATCTCTGAAAATCTAAAAAAAGGGTTCATTCGGGCATCCACTTCCCCGGCTGGGGTGGGTTTTTTCTTCGTTGAGAAGAAAGATGGGGGGCTCCGTCCCTGCATAGACTACCGGGGGCTGAATAAGATTACTATTAAAAACAAATACCCCCTTCCGCTGATTGAGGGGTTGTTTACACAGGTCATTGGGGCCCAAGTCTTTTCTAAGTTAGACCTCTGTGGGGCCTATAACCTGATAAGAATCCGGCAGGGGGACAAGTGGAAGACCGCCTTCAACACCCAAGATGGGCATTACGAGTATCTTGTGATGCCCTTTGGCCTATGTAATGGCCCGGCAGTCTTCCAGGACTTTGTTAACGAAATTTTTAGGGACTATTTGGGTCACTTTGTAGTGGTGTACTTAGAAGATATTTTGATTTTCTCCTCTTCATTAGCAGAACATCGTAGACATGTTCGCCTTGTCTTGCAAAAACTCAGAGAAAATCACTTATTTGCCAAACTCAACATGCATGTTTGAAGTCGCAGAGGTCCCTTTTTTAGGGTATATTGTCTCCAACACGGGTCTGTCAATGGACCAGTCCAAGGTAGCAGCAGTACAAAAATGGGAGCAACCCAGGGATTTGAAGGGGCTACAAAGATTCCTGGGGTTCGCTAACTTTTATAGGAGATTTATCAAGAATTTCTCTACTTCAGTAGCACCCCTCACTGACCTCACCAAGAAGGCGGGTTTCCCATCTATCTGGCCAGAACGGTCCGTCCAGGCCTTCAAAAGCTTGAAAGAGGTCTTTAGCTCCGCTCCAGTTTTAGTACATCCAGAATGTCGACTAGCCTTTATTGTGGAGGTCGATGCCTCAGAGCTTGGTGTTGGGGCAGTCCTCTCACAAAACAGTGGTTCCCCAGAACGGCTTCATCCCTGTGCGTTCTTTTCTAAAAAGTTCACTTCTACTGAACGTAATTATGACATTGGGAATCGGGAACTTTTGGCGATTAAATTAGCCTTTCAGGAGTGGAGACACTTGTTAGAAGGGGCCCAGTTTCCAGTTACAGTCTTCACGGACCATAAAAATTTGGAATACATCCAATCAGTAAAAAGGTTAAACCCTAGACAAGCTTGATGGTCTCTGTTCTTTTCCCGGTTTAATTTCACCATTACCTACAAACCTGGGCTAAAGAATGTGAAAGCCGACGCTATGGCCCTTATTCATCAAGCGATAGCGCCAGGTAGTGTCTGACGAGCGCCAGGTAGCAGCAGCTAACGGCGACTACCGACTCAAGTATGCCCGGCGGCGGTCACAATGACGCATTTATCAAGCAAAATGAGGCTAGCGCCGGCGAGAGCGACGGCTAGCGCAGCATTCATCATGAAGCCGCCTGGACCGAACAGCGCCGCTGCAAATTCCCTCACAGCGCCAGGTATGAGCTGTCGCTCCCTGGCGATGTCCAATGCATTTCAATGGAGCAATCTATAATAATTCATGATTAATTGGTAATTTTTTTTTTTTAATTTTTTTAATGTCAAAAAATCGGAGAACACTTCTGCAATGTTAGGATTTATTTTTAAGTCAAAAAAAAAAAAAATGTGCAGAATTGATCTAACAGGTCTGAGATTAATGTATTCATATAACAAAATGATTCTAAAAACATGTATAATGTTACATTCAAAAAATATGGTTGTTTAGGGGTTAAAAACTAGTTAATACAGATCGCCGCAAGCGCTCTGGGGTTTAAACAAGGAATGGACAGCGACAGCACATTCGGAGCGTGATTTTTTGATGAATATGAAGCTGGCCATTCGTTGTCAGGCGCTCACATACAACGCTGGACCTGTGAAACAGCAACCCCCCAGCCCGTATTCAACATTACCGCACACCGACTGAGTCGCTGTCATCAAGCTAATGCCGGCCAAGCACAGCGAATACTGGCTGGCGCTGAAAAAATCACGCTACAGTCGCTCATCTGTCGCTACCTGGCGCTATTGATGAATCGGCCTCTTTGTCTCTGAGTTTTTCCTCGACTAGCTTACCCAAGGGGAGAAACTTACCCATTCTGCCTCAACACTTGGTGGTAGCTGCTATCCAGCCAGAGCTTTCTGACCTGAATCAGTTTCAGTCGGAGGTCCCTCCTGGTAAACCAGCTCATGCCCAGTTTGTGCCCATGTCTCACTGTGCTGCCATCCTACAGCAATTTCATGATTCCAAAACTGTAGGTCATCCAGGAGTTAGGAAGACCATTTCCATGTTGTCCCGTCATGTTTGGTGGCCGTCTTTTAGGAAAGACGCTCGGGAGTATGTGCGGGTCTGTAAAGTTTGTGCCCAGAGTAAGACCCTGAGACACTATCCTCAAGGTTCCCTGTTGCCTTTGCCCATTCCTTCCCATCCCTGGACTCATCTTGACATGGATTTCATCACCGATCTTCCACCATCCCAAGGGTTTACCATCATCTGGGTGGTGGTCGACCGGTTCAGCAAGATGGCTCATTTTGTCCCGTTAAAAAGGTTACCCACCGCTCAAGATCTTGCTCAACTTTTTTTTACTCATATGTTTAAGTTCCATGGGATCCCGGAGGATGTGGTGTCTGACAGGGGGGTTCAGTTTGTCTCTCGGTTTTGGAGAGCTTTTTGTGCCAAGTTGGGATTCACTGTCTCCCTGTCCCCAGCATTTCACCCCAGTCAAATGGGCAGACAGAGTGGACTAACCAATCGCTGGAGCAATACCTTCGTTGTTTTGTTTCGGATGTCCAGACTGATTGGTTGTTGTTCCTCACATTTGCAGAATTCGCTCTGAATAATGCCACTCACACTTCCACCGGGGTATCGCCGTTCCGCTGTGTTTTTGGTAGAGATCTGAAATTTTCTGCTTTGTTAGATTTGCCCTCTAGCATGCCCTCACTTGAAGAATGGGTGTCCCAGTGGCCGGGTCTTTGGGCAAAAATTCAGCAAAATTTGACCAGGGTCGTCGGCCAACAGAAAACTTTTGCCGATCATAGTCGGTCCAGTAACCCTGATTATGTGGTTGGGGAGCTAGTTTGGCTTTCCACCAAAAATTTGGCTTTACGACAACCTTCTGCCAAGCTAGGCCTGAGGTTTTCTGGTCCTTTTCCTATACGGCAGAAAATTAATCGGGTTACTTACCGTCTAGATCTTCCGCCTTCTATGAACATTTGTAACTCGTTCCATGTGTCCCTGTTGAAGTCTGCTAAAGGTATTGAGCCTGATGTTTTCCTGGCATCCATTTTAGTTGATGGGCAACAAGAATTCGAAGTTGCTCGGATTCTAGATTCTTGTCTCTTCTGAAACTCTCTCCAATATTTAGTAGATTGGAAGGGTTATGGCCCGGAAAAGAGATCTTGGGTCCCTGCCAGAGAGGCCCACGCGGGGAGGTTGGTTAGGAAGTTCCACAGGGAGAACCCTCAGAAACCCAGGTTGGAGGGTCCAGAGGTCCCTCCTCGGGGGGGGGGTAATGTAAGGTCCTTACCTTCTTCCGTGGTCCTGTCCCGCGGCGTCTCTCCATGGCGGCGCCCGGCTCCGATCTTCCAGCGCTTTCGCCAGGGGCAAGTTTAAATGGACCAGTTATGTCCTGAGGCTGGGTGGGGATTAACCCAGGGAATGGACAGCCTGATTGGCCAGGGCGGTCCAGTCCCTGGGGCTGCTCCTATAGGGAGCCAGTTCTTAAGTTGCACCAATCACCACATCCCCCTTCCCATTGGTCAGTTCTCCTTTAAATATGTTCCTGCCCAATCCACCAGTGCCCGTTATAGCCACTGTTAGCTTGGGTATGCTGTTGGAATTGCGTTTAGTGTGTTTTGATCCGGCTCCATCTTTGACCACTCCTGTCCGCTGCCCGCACTGACCATCTGCCTGTCTGACCTTGTCTCTGCTTTACCCCTTGGATACCGCGCTTTGGTGACCACCCTGCTTTGACCCCTGCCTGTTTCGACCATTCTCCGTCAAACCCCTTGGATACCGTGCCCTGTGACCACCCGGCTTTGACCCCTGCTCATCTCGACCATTCTTGCCAAGTTCTGCTGGACTCGACGTTTCGGACTCAGCCCGCCTGAACTTTCGATTTGGGATACCCCGCTGTTCACCTGTCTTCACCATAAGCCAGCAATATTTGCGCCAGTAAGTCCTGGGGGCAACCGAGCCTGGAGAGGCATAACCCGTGTCTCCAGCAAGGGGGGGCTTGACTATAGGCACAAGAGGTGGTGGAGATTGGGGATTGTTGGCTTATGAAAGAGGGGTGTCCGGCAATCCCTAACTAAATTGATCGCAATACGCTATTTTTGTTCTGCTAATTACATTTTAATTAAAAAAAAGAATTTCCTTTAAATTTCTGCTCTACCACAAAATCTCATGTTAATATCATTTCTGTGAACCTCTCGTTAGATCAGAAGAAAATGTTCATGCTGATTGAGTAATGCAAGCTGGCTGGTTGCATTAAAATAGGGAATTGTTTTGGAAATCATTGTCTTCTTCTGTTAACCACGCATTTCAGGGGTTTAATTCCCTTTAGTCATCCCATGGGTAAGACTAAGATTAGACCCTCCTGAACCCCGTCAACTATTTATGCCATTGTATGTGTGGAGGACAGTTTACATTGTGATGGATGATTTTTATCCAATTCCAATTAAATGCTACATTTTAGGGACCTGCTTAGAGCATGGAATTATTCTCATTCATTTGGTGGCAGCACAAAAACAGCCAGTATCCCGTCTGGTACATACAGTAGATACCTTGGATGGGATGAATGTCAGAAACAAATTTCAGCAAAAGCCAAGACTATTTACTAAAAATAATTCAGAGCTTGCTCAGCAATGGCAGTAGGGAGGTGTTAGCTCATGACTGCAAATAAGCCATTACTCTAAAAAAAAATCAAGGAATATTAAGCAGGATTTACAGGATTGGACTGTACACCCAGTTTCTCTGATGAAGGTTCCTTCAGACTGTTGGGATCTGGAAGAATGATTGCCTGGAAAAGAATATGTAAGGGATACCACAAGTCCTGTGTCATATCAACAGTAATGCATCCTGAGACCATTCACATGTGGGGTTGCTTTTCATCTAATGGAGCGACTGCCTACTTACAGTTTTGGCTAAGAACACTGGCATGAATATAGTATAGTATCTGAACTTCTTCCAAAAATCCAAGGGCATGTTTTTCAGCATGATGGAGCACCATATCAAAAGACAAATGTGATTACTTAGTGGCTCGCTGAACAACACATATATTTGGGCCCAAGGCCCTGTGAGAACCTGTGGTCAAACCTCAAAAAGAAAATGAGCGAACCAAAATTATGATAAACTCCAAACACTAATTAAATAAGAATGTGCAGCCATTAGTCAGGATTTGGCCCAGAACTGATGGTGAGCAAGCCAGGGTGAGTTGCAGATGTCTTGCAACGTAAGGGTCAGTACTGTAAATTCAGAGTCTTTGAAAAACATAACGTATTTGTCTATAGAACTTTAAAGGTTATGGTACATCATATAAATACATGGTCTAAAAACTGTGAAAATCAATATTCGTAGCAATCACCAAACTTTTGGCCAAGACTGTATATTTATAACTAGTTGCGTTACCCTTCAAAAAAAAAAATCCAAGTAGTGTTTTTCTTTTGCACGCATTATTAATTTGCATTGCATATTTCAAAATGTTTATCCTCACACTGCCGTTAATAGGTGTATATGTATCTCTTTAACTAAGCTACTGTATGTACTGTATGTACTCATGCATGTAGATTTTTTCCTACCAACCGCATACTATCTGTTACATGGTTAGTGAACCACATCCCTGTGTGCTGATAGATGGACCTGATAAAATAAATTCCATAAGGTCTATAATTCAAAATGTGGACCCGTATTCACGTTATGGGTAGGTGCTTGTCATTTGCATTTACAAATTATGTCGATGGACAAAGGTATTAGCAATACAGCCCCAACTACTTCATTCATCTCAATCTGCTGCAACAGCGACCAAACTTGAATTTGTCAATGAATAAAAATGAAACTAAATAGTACAGTGTAAATGGTTATTAAAAGCGTTTAAGACATAAAAATTGGTGATAATTTTTAAAGGATAATATAGACTTTAGCTGTATTTTTAACTTGTGTCCTATAAGCATTTGAAATAAGTTTTTGCTAGAACTGCAGATATAGGCATGCGATACTTCATTGTTAAGTATTATGCCTGCGTGTTTTATACTGCAGATGTTTGAAACCAAAGTAGCTCATGTCCTCTAGGGGCCAGATGACTTTCTTAAATGATATCATTCATTTTGGACACTGTTTGTGAATTGTTATTTGCATCAATTTGCTTATTTTCACAAGAGTGCCTGGGGGCCATATAATATACTGTTTTTCTCTGCAGTTTGCTAATATTAGCCAGACCTGTAAAGCAATCTACGCAATTTTGTTTACCTATAATGCAAATCACAGAGCAAAACTATTATAAAGAACACCAATAGTCCCAAAAGAATTAATCATTAATTCTTTTGGGACTATTGGTGTTCTTTATAATAGTTTTGCTCTGTGATTTGCATTATATATTGACATTTGTTCTTTTAGGGATAAGGACGTTCACGTTGAGCACTAATTAATCTATTTTATTATTCTTCACACTTACTTATATATTTGGTTTTTTTTGTTAGCGCGGGCCTGTGTATTAACAGTTCGCTGTTGTTACATTTGTTCACAATTTTGTTTACCTGTCGTGAATAAATTACCTGTAGTCTATTTAGTTCTCTGGCTTCCTGACTATTAATCACTGTTGACTTGGCATAGGTGCAGATTTACATTAGTTTGTACAGAAGCCAATGCATTTAATAAAAAACGTAAATTCTAGTATAAAGATTTGGGTTTCCTGAGATTATAATTCAATAATGATTTGCAATTGCTCAGGGAATTAATCTTTGATTCAGAAACCTTTAAATTAAGAGGGAATACATTCAAGTAACCAAAGTATATACTCAATAACATTTTATTTGCCAATGCAAAAGTCTGCGGATTTCTTTAAAGTTTAACTTTAAGTAGGAAAACTTTTACTCAATCAGAAGTAGCTAGGCTTTCTGGCACCCGGAGCAAACATTAGAAATGGCGCTCCACCACCTGTTCTCAGGCCCCCCTGACCTGCTGCAGCCGGAGCATGTGCCCCCCCCTGCTCCCCCCTAGCTACGCCCCTGACTAAGTAATTAAAGTGATACAGCAGGCAAAGCCAATTGTTAGACCATTGTGTCGGACGATGTTTGGCTATGTCCTAAACATTTTTCTGTTTTTAAATAAGAGGAGAAATGGCCAAGATATTGGTTCACAGTTGTATCATATGATTTCTCTTCTGAAGCATGTGGGTGTGGCCCTTGGAGCTGTGATGCTGCATAATAATCAGCATATTGGGCAGGGTCTGTAAGAGACTGAGGTTTTGCTTCAGACAGGTGGGGTCATGTCATGCTAAATAATTATGAAGCCAGTGTAAATTTCAGTGTGCATTGCAGTGAGGATTGCAACCTGCATTTCGGTGAGCTTTTCAGTGATCACACACGAAAAAATCTTTGTCCTACATTTTCGCAAAAAAAATTATCTGCATGTGCGAGGGAACATTTTTACAGTTTAGGTACATTAATTTTCCAGTGATGTAAGGATATATATATTTTTGGAATAACAGCTCCCTGTTGGGCTATGCTATTGAGCTAATTTTTCTGCATAGCCTATAGGGTACTGTTATTTCCAAAAAAAAAAAAACATCCTTACCCCTTTGGAAAAATGATGTACATCAGCTTTATAAATGCCCCATCACAGATATAGGTCATTTTGATGGGACATTTTTTGCACTTGTTTGTGCCTAAATGCTAAAAAACTCACCAGGATGCAGGTTGCAATCCACAATGCATTGCGACGCAAGTCCCACTGGCTCCAAATAATTAGCATGGCCCCCTTTGTCAACACTCTGGCTGTGCTTCGGTTTCTCTCTGTTGCTAGGTGACATTGGACACCAAGACCAGTACTCCCAGACATGCATGCGCACAACTCAAGGCACTCATGCGTCCACTCCTAGTCGCCAATGCGTACACACCCAGATACACATGTGCACACCCCAAGATCAAATGCACACACTCCCAGGTGAGCATGCATGCACCCAAGATGCGCATGTGCGCACTTCCAGACACACATACAGATCCCATGCAAACATACGTGTGTTCTCACCTAGATGCACATGTAAGCATTCCCAAGCATGCATGCTCTCAGACAAACGTGTGCACCCCAGCTCACATGCACCAGACGTGAATATGCGTACTCCCAGACGTGAATGCACATACTGCCAAATGCGCATGCACACATTCCCAGACTGTGTTCCCAGAAACACATGTGTACACTCCCGGATCAAATGCTCGCACTCCCAGGTACAGGTACGCACACTCCCAGACACACATGCATACACCCCCAGGTCATATGCGTGTACTCTCAGACACACATGTGTTCACTCCCAGATGTGGTTGTATGAAGACACTATGCTTCTACAAGCTCCCACTTTCTATATATAAACATTTGCTCTCATATGACACATTTAAAAAAACATTTAAAGTAAAAAAAAGGAAGTTTAGTAAATTGCTGCCCTAAAGCCCCCCCCCCCCCCCGATAAAAATTATTTGAGAGGGCTTAACTCCATGAAGATATTCTGGATTAGCAGGCTGATTCTATGCTGCAGAACTGCATGGGAGCGGCCATATTGTCACACATGTAAGCATGAGGGGAAAGCTGTGCCAGAAGCAGCCCACACCAAACTGAGAGTTAAAATTCCCTCAGAAACATGGACAGCTAGTGTATTATGTTATAAAAACATACACACACTGAATAACCAGCTGCTAGGGGTGTGTGTGCATCAGCACCCGGAAAGCCCGGTCAGCTGCCGAGGGCCCCACATATCAGGGGGCCCCACTGACAGCTGGCACAATGTGGTTAAAGAACTGCACACACTTCCTTTCTCTGTCTCTCTGCTCCATCCATCCCTGTATCTTCAGCTCTGCCCTATTGGTTGTGTGTCACCTCTGCGTCATCCATCCCAATCCCCTGAGCCCTGACCCATTCATTCATATTCATTGAGCCCTGACCCATATTTCCCTATCCACTCAGCTTTTCCCCATTCATCCCTATCCCCTGAGCCCTGACCCATTCATCCCTATCCCCTGAGCCCTGACCCATTCATCCCTATCCCTCGGGCCCTGACCCATTCATCCCTATCCCTTGAGCCCTGACCCATCTTTCCCTATCCACTCAGCCTTGCCCCATCCATCTCTATCCCCTGAGCCCTGACCTATCCATCCTTGTTCTCTTAGCTCTGTCCCATTCATTTATGTTTCCTCAGCCTCCGTCTTCCTCAATACTTCCTCATTCATGTGGGGCCAAACTAAAAAATAGCTCCAATAGGGGTCGGAGGGCAAGCAGCCCTTCTTAGTTTTGGCCATACAATATATAGACCCCTGAACCGTGACTATCCACCGCAAAGGGGCCACTGAGATCATCCCGCCTGAGGGCCCACATAAACCTGGAGCCGGCCCTGCGTGTGTGTGTGTACCTGTGAGGGAAGAGTTGTAATAAGTTCTCTTTTTCACTCGTCACTGCGGACTCTGGATTTACTGCACACCATTCAGACAGTGTAAACATTATGTATGTTATTAAATGATACTATTCTTTATGCTGTTCAGCAGAGCAATGAGTCAACACAGCTGTAGGCTTTCTACTAGAAATAAAAGAGGATTGCACTGATATGTGAGGCAATTTTGGCTGTGGCATTGGGTTTATATATAGACTGGACTTGTGTATGTGGCAAGTTGTGGCTGCAGTTATGGAGCATAGAATCTGCCTGCAGTTCCATAACATCTTTATGTCATCGGTTGCCACAGTAGGGCTTTAGAGGTGCAATTTACTGAACTTGCTTTTTTTGACTTTTGCCTGATTTAAAAGTTAAAAGGCAAAGTAGAACACTTCTGGGTTTCAGAAACACTTCTCCTTTCTGGGATTACATGCATTTACTGTTTTTAAATATGACTTGAACAATTAGGAATAATGTTTAAAACTTAAACCAGACCAGCAGCCTGGAACAGTTGAATAAGAAAAGTAGCGGCCTCTCCCAGCATCTCAGCCATGCTACTGCCTGGATTAAACTGACATAACTGATAATGCACAGTAACAGGAAGCTCAGAACCACTTCCTCTTTGCAGGTGGCCTGCACAGCCATGCACCACAGCAGGATTTGGAAAAAAGGTAAAATCATTTTTATGGACAGCAAACTAAATTGTCCTGGAGAGGGATGCAAAAGAGCACTGTTTGTTGTGTTGGTCCGGTTTAGGTCTTTTTTGACTGGTGGTCCGCTTTCAGTGTCACACTAGGTGCCTACACAGGAACCAGAAACAAAAACATTTTCACTCCTTAGTGCTTTACATGCAGTAACCATTAGAGATGAGCGAACTTTTGAAAAATTCGATTCGACTGATTCGCCGAATTTTCCGACAAAAATCGTTTCGACCCGAATTTATTCGCGACGAATAGCTATTAAAAATGGCTATTTCTGAGCCTCCTAGAGCCTCAATAGGGTTGTAAACCATTCTGCCTTGCTGTAACACGCATAGGATGCGTGCTGGGTTAGTTAAATAATACTTTGAATAAATATCACATGTAGATCAGAGGCATCGCTAATAGAATCGCAGAGCGGCACAATTGCCGAGAGTTGAAGTGGCATCACTATGAGGGGCAGGAGCCCAAACATTGCTTTAAAGAGACACTGGAGTTGGCAGCAGCAGGAGCCCAAAAATTGGATGAATCACACCCTGGAGTTGGCAGCAGCAGCAGCAGCCCAAACATTACTTTAAAGAGACACTGGGGTTGGCAGCAGGAGCCCAAAAATTGGATGATTCACACCCTGGAGTTGGCAGCAGCAGCAGCATCAGCAGCAGGAGCCCAAACATTACTTTAAAGAGACACTGGGGTTGGCTTCAGGAGCCCAAAAATTGGATGAATCACACCCTGGAGTTGGCAGCAGCAGCAGCAGCAGGAGCCCAAATATTACTTTAAAGAGACCCTGGGGTTGGCTTCAGGAGCCCAAAAATTGGATGAATCACACCCTGGAGTTGGCAGCAGCAGGAGCCCAAATATTACTTTAAAGAGACCCTGGGGTTGGCTTCAGGAGCCCAAAAATTGGATGAATCACACCCTGGAGTTGGCAGCAGCAGCAGGAGCCCAAACATTACTTTAAAGAGACACTGGAGTTGGCTTCAGGAGCCCAAAAATTGGATGAATCACACCCTGGAGTTGGCAGCAGCAGCAGCAGGAGCCCAAACATTACTTTAAAGAGACCCTGGGGTTGGCTTCAGGAGCCCAAAAATTGGATGATTCACACCCTGGAGTTGGCAGCAGCAGCAGGAGCCCAAACATTACTTTAAAGAGACACTGGGGTTGGCTTCAGTAGCCCAAAAATTGGATGAATCACACCCTGGAGTTGGCAGCAGCAGCAGGAGTCCAAACATTACTTTAAAGAGACACTGGAGTTGGCTTCAGGAGCCCAAAAATTGGATGAATCACACCCTGGAGTTGGCAGCAGCAGCAGCAGGAGCCCAAACATTACTTTAAAGAGACACTGGAGTTGGCTTCAGGAGCCCAAAAATTGGATGATTCACACCCTGGAGTTGGCAGCAGCAGCAGGAGCCCAAACATTACTTTAAAGAGACACTGGGGTTGGCTTCCGTAGCCCAAAAATTGGATGAATCACACCCTGGAGTTGGCAGGAGTTGGCAGCAGCAGCAGCAGCAACAGGAGCCCAAACATTACTTTAAAGAGACACTGGGGTTGGCTTCAGGAGCCCAAAAATTGGATGAATCACACCCTGGAGTTGGCAGCAGCAGGAGCCCAAACATTACTTTAAAGAGACACTGGGGTTGGTTTCAGGAGCCCAAAAATTGGATGAATCACACCCTGGAGTTGGCAGCAGCAGCAGCAGGAGCCCAAACATTACTTTAAAGAGACACTGGAGTTGGCTTCAGGAGCTCAAAAATTGGATGATTCACACCCTGGAGTTGGCAGCAGCAGCAGGAGCCCAAACATTACTTTAAAGAGACACTGGGGTTGGCTTCAGTAGCCCAAAAATTGGATGAATCACACCCTGGAGTTGGCAGCAGCAGCAGGAGCCCAAACATTACTTTAAAGAGACACTGGGGTTGGCTTCAGTAGCCCAAAAATTGGATGAATCACACCCTGGAGTTGGCAGCAGCAGCAGCAGGAGCCCAAATATTACTTTAAAGAGACCCTGGGGTTGGCTTCAGGAGCCCAAAAATTGGATGATTCACACCCTGGAGTTGGCAGCAGCAGCAGCAGGAGCCCAAATATTACTTTAAAGAGACCCTGGGGTTGGCTTCAGGAGCCCAAAAATTGGATGATGCACACCCTGGAGTTGGCAGCAGCAGCAGCAGGAGCCCAAATATTACTTTAAAGAGACCCTGGGGTTGGCTTCAGGAGCCCAAAAATTGGATGAATCACACCCTGGAGTTGGCAGGAGTTGGCAGCAGCAGCAGCAGCAACAGGAGCCCAAACATTACTTTAAAGAGACACTGGGGTTGGCTTCAGTAGCCCAAAAATTGGATGAATTACACCCTGGAGTTGGCAGCAGCAGCAGCAGGAGCCCAAATATTACTTTAAAGAGACCCTGGGGTTGGCTTCAGGAGCCCAAAAATTGGATGATTCCCACCCTGGAGTTGGCAGCAGCAGCAGCAGCAGGAGCCCAAATATTACTTTTAAGAGACCCTGGGGTTGGCTTCAGGAGCCCAAAAATTGGATGAATCACACCCTGGAGTTGGCAGCAGCAGCAACAGGAGCCAAAACATTACTTTAAAGAGACACTGGAGTTGGCTTCAGGAGCCCAAAAATTGGATGATTCACACCCTGGAGTTGGCAGCAGCAGCAGGAGCCCAAACATTACTTTAAAGAGACACTGGGGTTGGCTTCAGTAGCCCAAAAATTGGATGAATCACACCCTGGAGTTGGCAGCAGCAGGAGCCCAAATATTACTTTAAAGAGACCCTGGGGTTGGCTTCAGGAGCCCAAAAATTGGATGATTCACACCCTGGAGTTGGCAGCAGCAGCAGCAGGAGCCCAAATATTACTTTAAAGAGACCCTGGGGTTGGCTTCAGGAGCCCAAAAATTGGATGATGCACACCCTGGAGTTGGCAGCAGCAGCAGCAGGAGCCCAAATATTACTTTAAAGAGACCCTGGGGTTGGCTTCAGGAGCCCAAAAATTGGATGAATCACACCCTGGAGTTGGCAGGAGTTGGCAGCAGCAGCAGCAGCAACAGGAGCCCAAACATTACTTTAAAGAGACACTGGGGTTGGCTTCAGTAGCCCAAAAATTGGATGAATTACACCCTGGAGTTGGCAGCAGCAGCAGCAGGAGCCCAAATATTACTTTAAAGAGACCCTGGGGTTGGCTTCAGGAGCCCAAAAATTGGATGATTCACACCCTGGAGTTGGCAGCAGCAGCAGCAGCAGGAGCCCAAATATTACTTTTAAGAGACCCTGGGGTTGGCTTCAGGAGCCCAAAAATTGGATGAATCACACCCTGGAGTTGGCAGCAGCAGCAACAGGAGCCAAAACATTACTTTAAAGAGACACTGGAGTTGGCTTCAGGAGCCCAAAAATTGGATGATGCACACCCTGGAGTTGGCAGCAGCAGCAGGAGCCCAAACATTACTTTAAAGAGACACTGGGGTTGGTTTCAGGAGCCCAAAAATTGGATGAATCACACCCTGGAGTTGGCAGCAGCAGCAGGAGCCCAAACATTACTTTAAAGAGACACTGGGGTTGGCTTCAGTAGCCCAAAAATTGGATGAATCACACCCTGGAGTTGGCAGCAGCAGCAGGAGCCCAAATATTACTTTAAAGAGACCCTGGGGTTGGCTTCAGGAGCCCAAAAATTGGATGATTCACACCCTGGAGTTGGCAGCAGCAGCAGCAGGAGCCCAAATATTACTTTAAAGAGACCCTGGGGTTGGCTTCAGGAGCCCAAAAATTGGATGAATCACACCCTGGAGTTGGCAGCAGCAGCAGCAGGAGCCAAAACATTACTTTAAAGAGACACTGGAGTTGGCTTCAGGAGCCCAAAAATTGGATGATGCACACCCTGGAGTTGGCAGCAGCAGCAGCAGGAGCCCAAATATTACTTTAAAGAGACCCTGGGGTTGGCTTCAGGAGCCCAAAAATTGGATGAATCACACCCTGGAGTTGGCAGGAGTTGGCAGCAGCAGCAGCAGCAACAGGAGCCCAAACATTACTTTAAAGAGACACTGGGGTTGGCTTCAGTAGCCCAAAAATTGGATGAATTACACCCTGGAGTTGGCAGCAGCAGCAGCAGGAGCCCAAATATTACTTTAAAGAGACCCTGGGGTTGGCTTCAGGAGCCCAAAAATTGGATGATTCACACCCTGGAGTTGGCAGCAGCAGCAGCAGCAGGAGCCCAAATATTACTTTTAAGAGACCCTGGGGTTGGCTTCAGGAGCCCAAAAATTGGATGAATCACACCCTGGAGTTGGCAGCAGCAGCAACAGGAGCCAAAACATTACTTTAAAGAGACACTGGAGTTGGCTTCAGGAGCCCAAAAATTGGATGATTCACACCCTGGAGTTGGCAGCAGCAGCAGGAGCCCAAACATTACTTTAAAGAGACACTGGGGTTGGCTTCAGGAGCCCAAAAATTGGATGAATCACACCCTGGAGTTGGCAGCAGCAGCAGGAGCCCAAACATTACTTTAAAGAGACACTGGGGTTGGCTTCAGTAGCCCAAAAATTGGATGAATCACACCCTGGAGTTGGCAGCAGCAGCAGCAGGAGCCCAAATATTACTTTAAAGAGACCCTGGGGTTGGCTTCAGGAGCCCAAAAATTGGATGATTCACACCCTGGAGTTGGCATCAGCAGGAGCCCAAAAATTGGCCTAAAGACATAAATATGTTTTGCCCCATTTGGAAAGTGTAAAACGTGGCACCATGCTGAATCTAGTCGCATGCATCAGGCATTGGTGGGTGGAAATCCTGGCTGATCCATCCCTGATTCATTTTTACAAAGGTGAGTCTCTTCACATTTTTAGTTGACAGACGAGTTCTCCTCGCCATAACTATGGCCCCCGCCGCACTAAACACCCGCTCAGATGGCACGCTACTTGCCGGGCAGGACAGCTTTTCCAGGGCAAACTCTGCTAGTTGCGGCCACAAATCAAGTTTGGCTGCCCAGAAGTCCAGCGGATCCTCAAGGTGTGTTGGCATGGTCATGTCAAAGTATGACATGACCTGCTGGTTCAGGTCCTGCTCCAGGTCTTCCTGCTGCTCATGAGTAGCCTCACTATGCGGGTGTAGAAAGCTACTCATTAGCGACTGAAGACTGAGGCTGCTGCTGCTGATGGAGCTGCTGCTGCTGCTCCTGCCAACCCCCCCAGCGGCCATGGCAGTGGAAGGTGAGCGCAGAGGTCCCCTCGAGTCAGACCTGCGAGAGTATGGACCATGGCGCAGATAGGCATCGGCCAACTGCCTACGTAGAATGTCTTTGTAGTAGTTCAGTTTGTCCTCCCTCTCAGTGGGTTTAAAAAATGCCCCCATTTTGTGCCGGAAGCGAGGGTCCAATAAGATGGACAGCCAGAAGTCATCCCGCCGACAGATGGAAACAATTCTGGGGTCACTACGCAAGCACGTGAGCATGCTTCCTGCCATTTGCGCAAGTGACTCGGATGGACTACCTGTCTCCATCTCCACTGCATACTGCCACGGTGTGCCCGGGTCCTCTGTCTCGCCTTCCTCAAAAACCTCTAGCTCCTCTGGCTGCTCCTGCTCCTCCTTTCCTGTCCGCTGACTAGATAAACCAGCCATTTCGCCAAGCCTAAACTGTGTTTCGCTGGGCAACTCCTCCTCCTCTTCCTCCTCCAGTTCAGCTCCAACGGGGTTCATGTTGCCGTAAGATGTAAACGCCATGTCTCCAGTGCCCTGACCAGCCATGGTTTCCAACATGTGCTGTAGTACATGAAGCAGTGGAATCACGTCGTTCATCCCGTAATCCTGCCGACTGACAAATAAAGTGGCTTCCTCAAAGGGCCTGAGCAAACGGCAGGTGTCACGTATGAGCTGCCACTGGTTGACATTGAAGTTACACAGGGGAGTCCCCCTATCTGCTTGGATCATCAGGAAATCCGTGATGGCTTTTCTCTGTTCATATAATCGGTCCAACATGTGAAGGGTGGAATTCCAACGGGTGGAAACATCGCAAATCAGACTATGTTGGGGGATACCATTCTGATGCTGTAGCTCAAGAAGGGTGTGTTTGGCGGTGTATGAGTGGCTGAAGTGCATGCAAAGTTTCCTTGAAGTTGTTAGGATGTCTTGCAGATGGGGGGAACACTTCAGAAACCGCTTGACAACCAGATTGAAGACGTGAGCCATGCAGGGGGGCATGGGTCAGGCTTCCTTGGCGCAGCGCAGACAAAATGTTCTTCCCATTGTCGGTAACCATGATTCCCATTTTAAGTTTTCTTGGAGTAAGCCATGTTTGGATTTCCTGATGAATACATTTAAGCAGTTCCTCCCCTGTGTGACTCCGTTCGCCAAGACAAACCATGTGAAGCACTGCGTGACACCTCCGTGCCCTGCACACATGGTAGACTGGAGGGGCACTGAGACTTGAGCCTACAGTGGAGGGTGAGGAGATGGCGGAGGATGAGGAGGCCGAGTCGCACGGTGTCACAGGCCCAACGGGCAGGGAGCGCGGAGGCCGAAGCGGCGTGACCTGTCCAAGTTGCTGCTGCTGCTGCAAAGGGACCACATTCACCGAGTGGGTAAACGACATGTACTGTCCCTGACCGTAGTTACAGCTCCAGATGTCGGCGCTGCCATGCACTTTGCTACACACCGACAGGCTCAAGGACTGGCCCACCTTCTGTTCAACAAAAGTGTGCAGCGCTGGTACTGCCTTCTTGGCAAAGAAATGACGGCTTGGGACTCTCCACCTCGGCTCGGCACAAGCCATGAGTTCTCTGAAAGGTGCAGATTCCACCACCTGAAAAGGGAGCGACTGCAGCACCAGCAACTTGGACAGGAGCACATTCAGCTTCTGCGCCGTAGGATGAGTGGGCGCATACTGCTGTCTCTTGGACATGGCTTCGCTGATGGATTGCTGGCGGGATGCATGACTTGGAGGAGGAGGAGGAGGAGCAGGAGCGACAGAGGATGGGTATGACGCACAGCAGCCTTCGGCTGAGGTGCTGGAGCATTGGCTGGCAGAAATTGGGAGCGGTGTGCCACTTGGTGAGGAAGCAGACTGGACCACCCCTTGGGAGCCTCGGTTCTCCCAGGTCGCTTTATGATGACGCATCATATGTTGACGCAGGGCCGTGGTGCCAACATTTGGACCCTGGCCACGCTTCACCTTCTGCCTACATATCTTGCATGTGGCCATGTTACCCTCCTGCGGATGCTTCAGGAAAAACTGCCACACTGCCGAGTAGCTACTTTTCCCACCCCCTGGCCTCACTGACTCACTGCTGCTGTTGCCAACTCCAGGAACCCCTGCTTCACTACCTCCCGATAAGGTAGACTGCCGCACAGCAGGTGCTCTGCCCCGGCCCCGGCCGGCTCCAGCCTTTGGAATTGTGCCCCCATGCTGACTGCTACCACCTTGCTGCCTCAGCTGCTGACTCCGGGGCAACCTGCGCCCCTCTTCTCCTGATGATGACGATGAAGCCCCTTCATCACCCGGCTCCCAAGTGCAATCGGCTTCATCGTCATCATCATCATCACCGAGTTGTGGCTGTACGTCACTGATGTTCGTGGATTCGTCAACAGTGTCTGGCGCAGGAGCTGGAACGCTCGCAGCACCCACGACACTGTCCACATCACTATTTGTCTGCCTAGCTAAAGAAGCCACCTCCATTTCTTGGCTGGGCAGTAGCTGCTGACTGTCCTCCTGTATCTGATCGTCCTCCTCACTAAAGAGTGGAGCTGAACCCAAAGCATAGGATACGTCGCTGGGGGAGGGAACGGCGTAGGACAGAGGCAATGGGAGGACAGGGACTGCTCTCGGGGCATGCCAACTCAGGGTTGTGTCAGAGGAACCTACCGACCCTAGACTGGGGGTCTCAGACGTAAGTTGTGATGATGTTGTTGATGAGCGCGTCAACCAATCTACCACGGCAGATGCGTTACTGGTGGAGACCCGACCGCTAGCAGATACTGGCAGATTAGGTCTCTCAGCGTGACTCCTGCTGCTACTGGCCCCCAGTCTGCTGCGAGCTCTGCCTGCGGAATCTTGACCTCTGCCACTCCTCTTTTCACTTCCAGGCACTTGTCTGCCCGACATAGTCTAACTGGCGTGGTAGTAGGTGATATTTTAAGAACCCCCAGGCAGCGGTGGGTCTATATGAAACAGAATATAATGCACACCAAAAGTGAGCAGTAACACTCAGCCTCCAACAGGCCTGCCTAGTGTAAATAAGAGAGCTGCTTAGTGTAAATAAAGAGGGGTATGCTATGTTACAGAATGGGATGCCCCAACAGCCAGCAGTGCACCTGGCAGCAGTACTACTATGCACAGTTAAAAGTGTCTTTATCAGGCCTAATTTCTATTAGAATAAGTGCAAATGGTTATTATGGTATTAAATAGAGGCTGGTGTAGTCACAGAATGGGATGCCCCAAAAACCAGAGAGCACCTGGCAGGCAGCAGTAAGACTATGCACAGCAAAAGTGTCTTTATCAGGCCTAATTTCTATTAGAATAAGTGCAAATGGTTATTATGGTATTAAATAGAGGCTGGTGTAGTCACAGAATGGGATGCCCCAAAAACCAGAGAGCACCTGGCAGGCAGCAGTAAGACTATGCACAGCAAAAGTGTCTTTATCAGGCCTAATTTCTATTAGAATAAGTGCAAATGGTTATTATGGTATTAAATAGAGGCTGGTGTAGTCACAGAATGGGATGCCCCAAAAACCAGAGAGCACCTGGCAGGCAGCAGTAAGACTATGCACAGCAAAAGTGTCTTTATCAGGCCCAATTTCTATTAGAATAAGTGCAAATGGTTATTATGGTATTAAATAGAGGCTGGTGTAGTCACAGAATGGGATGCCCCAAAAACCAGAGACCACCTGGCAGCAGTAAGGCTATGCACAGCAAAAGTGTCTTTATCAGGCCTAATTTCTATTAGAATAAGTGCAAATGGTTATTATGGTATTAAATAGAGGCTGGTGTAGTCACAGAATGGGATGCCCCAAAAACCAGAGAGCACCTGGCAGGCAGCAGTAAGACTATGCACAGCAAAAGTGTCTTTATCAGGCCTAATTTCTATTAGAATAAGTGCAAATGGTTATTATGGTATTAAATAAAGGCTGGTGTAGTCACAGAAAGGGATGCCCCAAAAACCAGAGAGCACCTGGCAGGCAGCAGTAAGACTATGCACAGCAAAAGTGTCTTTATCAGGCCTAATTTCTATTAGAATAAGTGCAAATGGTTATTATGGTATTAAATAGAGGCTGGTGTAGTTACAGAATGGGATGCCCCAAAAACCAGAGAGCACCTGGCAGGCAGCAGTAAGACTATGCACAGCAAAAGTGTCTTTATCAGGCCTACTTTCTATTAGAATAAGTGCAAATGGTTATTATGGTATTAAATAGAGGCTGGTGTAGTCACAGAATGGGATGCCCCAAAAACCAGAGACCACATGGCAGCAGTAAGGCTATGCACAGCAAAAGTGTCTTTATCAGGCCTAATTTCTATTAGAATAAGTGCAAATGGTTATTATGGTATTAAATAGAGGCTGGTGTAGTCACAGAATGGGATGCCCCAAAAACCAGAGAGCACCTGGCAGGCAGCAGTAAGACTATGCACAGCAAAAGTGTCTTTATCAGGCCTAATTTCTATTAGAATAAGTGCAAAGGGTTATTATGGTATTAAATAGAGGCTGGTGTAGTCACAGAATGGGATGCCCCAAAAACCAGAGAGCACCTGGCAGCAGTAAGACTATGCACAGCAAAAGTGTCTTTATCAGGCCTAATTTCTATTAGAATAAGTGCAAATGGTTATTATGGTATTAAAAAGAGGCTGGTGTAGTCACAGAATGGGATGCCCCAAAAACCAGAGACCACCTGGCAGGCAGCAGTAAGACTATGCACAGCAAAAGTGTCTTTATCAGGCCTAATTTATATTAGAATAAGTGCAAATGGTTATTATGGTATTAAATAGAGGCTGGTGTAGTCACAGAATGGGATGCCCCAAAAACCAGAGAGCACCTGGCAGCAGTAAGACTATGCACAGCAAAAGTGTCTTTATCAGGCCTAATTTCTATTAGAATAAGTGCAAATGGTTATCATGGTATTAAATAGAGGCTGGTGTAGTCACAGAATGTGATGCCCCAAAAACCAGAGAGCACCTGGCAGCCAGCAGTAAGACTATGCACAGCAAAAGTGTCTTTATCAGGCCTAATTTCTATTAGAAAAAGTGCAAATGGTTATTATGGTATTAAATAGAGGCTGGTGTAGTCACAGAATGTGATGCCCCAAAAACCAGAGAGCACCTGGCAGGCAGCAGTAAGACTATGCACAGCAAAAGTGTCTTTATCAGGCCTAATTTCTATTAGAATAAGTGCAAATGGTTATTATGGTATTAAATAGAGGCTGGTGTAAACACAGAATGGGATGCCCCAAAAACCAGAGACCACCTGGCAGGCAGCAGTAAGACTATGCACAGCAAAAGTGTCTTTATCAGGCCTAATTTCTATTAGAATAAGTGCAAATGGATATTATGGTATTAAATAGAGGCTGGTGTAGTCACAGAATGGGATGCCCCAAAAACCAGAAACCACCTGGCAGCAGTAAGACTATGCACAGCAAAAGTGTCTTTATCAGGCCTAATTTCTATTAGAATAAGTGCAAATGGTTATTATGGTATTAAATAGAGGCTGGTGTAGTCACAGAATGGGATGCCCCAAAAACCAGAGACCACCTGGCAGGCAGCAGTAAGACTATGCACAGCAAAAGTGTCTTTATCAGGCCTAATTTCTATTAGAATAAGTGCAAATGGTTATTATGGTATTAAATAGAGGCTGGTGTAGTCACAGAATGGGATGCCCCAAAAACCAGAGAGCACCTGGCAGGCAGCAGTAAGACTATGCACAGCAAAAGTGTCTTTATCAGGCCTAATTTCTATTAGAATAAGTGCAAATGGTTATTATGGTATTAAATAGAGGCTGGTGTAGTCACAGAATGGGATGCCCCAAAAACCAGAGAGCACCTGGCAGGCAGCAGTAAGACTATGCACAGCAAAAGTGTCTTTATCAGGTCTAATTTCTATTAGAATAAGTGCAAATGGTTATTATGGTATTAAATAGAGGCTGGTGTAGTCACAGAATGGGATGCCCCAAAAACCAGAGACCACCTGGCAGGCAGCAGTAAGACTATGCACAGCAAAAGTGTCTTTATCAGGCCTAATTTCTATTAGAATAAGTGCAAATGGTTATTATGGTATTAAATAGAGGCTGGTGTAGTCACAGAATGGGATGCCCCAAAAACCAGAGACCACCTGGCAGGCAGCAGTAAGACTATGCACAGCAAAAGTGTCTTTATCAGGCCTAATTTCTATTAGAATAAGTGCAAATGGATATTATGGTATTAAATAGAGGCTGGTGTAGTCACAGAATGGGATGCCCCAAAAACCAGAGAGCACCTGGCAGGCAGCAGTAAGACTATGCACAGCAAAAGTGTCTTTATCAGGCCTAATTTCTATTAGAATAAGTGCAAATGGTTATTATGGTATTAAATAGAGGCTGGTGTAGTCACAGAATGGGATGCCCCAAAAACCAGAGACCACCTGGCAGCAGTAAGGCTATGCACAGCAAAAGTGTCTTTATCAGGCCTAATTTCTATTAGAATAAGTGCAAATGGTTATTATGGTATTAAATAGAGGCTGGTGTAGTCACAGAATGGGATGCCCCAAAAACCAGAGAGCACCTGGCAGGCAGCAGTAAGACTATGCACAGCAAAAGTGTCTTCATCAGGCCTAATTTCTATTAGAATAAGTGCAAATGGTTATTATGGTATTAAATAGAGGCTGGTGTAGTCACAGAATGGGATGCCCCAAAAACCAGAGAGCACCTGGCAGGCAGCAGTAAGACTATGCACAGCAAAAGTGTCTTTATCAGGCCTAATTTCTATTAGAATAAGTGCAAATGGTTATTATGGTATTAAATAGAGGCTGGTGTAGTCACAGAATGGGATGCCCCAAAAACCAGAGAGCACCTGGCAGCAGTAAGACTATGCACAGCAAAAGTGTCTTTATCAGGCCTAATTTCTATTAGAATAAGTGCAAATGGTTATTATGGTATTAAATAGAGGCTGGTGTAGTCACAGAATGGGATGCCCCAAAAACCAGAGACCACCTGGCAGGCAGCAGTAAGACTTTGCACAGCAAAAGTGTCTTTATCAGGCCTAATTTCTATTAGAAAAAGTGCAAATGGTTATTATGGTATTAAATAGAGGCTGGTGTAGTCACAGAATGTGATGCCCCAAAAACCAGAGAGCACCTGGCAGGCAGCAGTAAGACTATGCACAGCAAAAGTGTCTTTATCAGGCCTAATTTCTATTAGAATAAGTGCAAATGGTTATTATGGTATTAAATAGAGGCTGGTGTAGTCACAGAATTGGATGCCCCAAAAATCAGAGACCACCTGGCAGGCAGCAGTAAGACTATGCACAGCAAAAGTGTCTTTATCAGGCCTAATTTCTATTAGAATAAGTGCAAATGGATATTATGGTATTAAATAGAGGCTGGTGTAGTCACAGAATGGGATGCCCCAAAAACCAGAGAGCACCTGGCAGGCAGCAGTAAGACTATGCACAGCAAAAGTGTCTTTATCAGGCCTAATTTCTATTAGAATAAGTGCAAATGGTTATTATGGTATTAAATAGAGGCTGGTGTAGTCACAGAATGGGATGCCCCAAAAACCAGAGACCACCTGGCAGCAGTAAGGCTATGCACAGCAAAAGTGTCTTTATCAGGCCTAATTTCTATTAGAATTAGTGCAAATGGTTATTATGGTATTAAATAGAGGCTGGTGTAGTCACAGAATGGGATGCCCCAAAAACCAGAGAGCACCTGGCAGGCAGCAGTAAGACTATGCACAGCAAAAGTGTCTTTATCAGGCCTAATTTCTATTAGAATAAGTGCAAATGGTTATTATGGTATTAAATAGAGGCTGGTGTAGTCACAGAATGGGATGCCCCAAAAACCAGAGACCACCTGGCAGCAGTAAGGCTATGCACAGCAAAAGTGTCTTTATCAGGCCTAATTTCTATTAGAATAAGTGCAAATGGTTATTATGGTATTAAATAGAGGCTGGTGTAGTCACAGAATGGGATGCCCCAAAAACCAGAGAGCACCTGGCAGGCAGCAGTAAGACTATGCGCAGCAAAAGTGTCTTTATCAGGCCTAATTTCTATTAGAATAAGTGCAAATGGTTATTATGGTATTAAATAGAGGCTGGTGTAGTCACAGAATGGGATGCCTCACAGCAGACTTGAGATCAGTTCAGTATATATGCACAGTTAGTGTATAAGCAGCCTGAAAACGCTAACAAAGCCAGTCAGCCAGCCAGTAACACTCAGGCTGGATGAAAAAAAAAAAAAATCTCCCTGTGACTGCCTCCGATTTTTCCTAACTTTCCCTGCTTTTCGCTGACTTTCTGTCTGTCTCCTGCCTTTCTCCTGCCTGTCTCCAGCCTGTCCCTGTCTGTCCCTGGCTCTCTGTCTCTCCCTCACTACAGCAGCGTCCTGTCTCTCACGAATGCAATAGAGAAATGAGGAAAAGCAAGATGTCCGCCTGACTTAAATAGCGCTGTGACGTCACCGGGCTTGCTGGCTGCTGATAGGCTGCATGTGACTGTCCCAGCTTGCACTGGCGCGGGGTTGATGTCTGGACGTGTCCCGTCCGCCATCTTAGAATGCCTGTAATGTAAATGAATGGATGTTAAAGGAAAACTTCGAGCGATCGAATCGCGGGGAAATTCGGATTCGATCCGAATCGAATTTTTCATGAAATTCGGATCGAATCCGGGTTCGTCCGGATCGATTCGCTCATCCCTAGTAACCATCATTTGTTTGCCTTGAAGTACACGCATAAACCTGTATAGTGGTGCTTAGAGCGACCGCTAGTACGCACTGTAAGTGGGTATCGGGCGCTGTAACAGAGTGCCTCAGTCGCTGTAGTAAGCTGGCCCGCATTGATGAATACAATGTATGTTGGGCGCTTTAACACCAGTACAGTGCTGCAGGGAGCGAAAGGTAGCACCAGCTTAGTGCGGCACTCCACACCATACTTATCAAAAAAGGACACACACACAGCGTTGGCGCTCTAAATCTGGTCGCTATAGCATAGAGCACCAGACGCTGTGTGATTAAAGTCTGTTTTTGAACACATATACACCTGTAACAAAGTGAAAACACATGGAATGACATTGTTGTAACATTGTGACATTAACACTTTAGTGCCAGACCTGTAATGACAATTCTGCATAAAAATATAAAAAGTCAAAAAAGTTTCTAAAAATGTTTGTTTGCAGCCAGGAGAGGTCACACAATGATTTGAGCAAAAAAAAAAATGTCGAACATGCTGTTTAAGCACAAGCAAATGAACGGCCATTGAAATGTATGGGAGAGCGACACTGAGAGAAAGGTAATACCTGCTGCTCTGGAACCTAGAGCGCTGGCGCTATACACTTAGGCCCTTATTTAACAAGGGATAGTGACAGGTAGCGACTGGTGAGCGGCCGGTAATGACGGGCCCCGCCACGAGAACGCCGGCTCCCCACCACAATCACACATTTATTAAGCCGATACTGCTTAGAGACTGAGATAGCGCCAGATAGCCACTCATTAATCATTATTCCAGCCTCAGCCCACAGCGCCAGCGTCCGACCTTGAACAGCGACAGGTATGACCTCTCGCTACCTGGCGCTCTCCAATGCATTTCAATGGAACAATCTTTAAATATTCATAATTAATTGTTATGATTTTTTTTTTTTTAAATGTGAAAAATTCTGTGACCACTTCTGCCATTTTAGATAATTTTTTAAGGTAAAAAAAAAAAAAAAAATTGTACACAATTGATATTACAGGTCTGATATTAATGTATTCATATTACAAAAACATGCATTTTAGAGCGCGAGAATTTTTTGAGCATGATTTGTTAATGATTATGGTGGGAGCCGGTCGCTATGGCCAGTCGCTATCATGCGCTCCCATACAGCACGGAACCTGTCAAATAGTGACTCCTCACCCAATATTCAACATTACGGCAAACCGACTGAGTCGCTATCAACTACCGAACAACGGCCTAGCACAGCGACTACTAGCGGGCGCTCTGAAAATGCCGATACAGTCGCTCAACTGTCGCTACCTGCCGCTATTAATGAATCGGCCTCCCCGATGCCTGTAATAATACATGTGACGCTGTTAGAGTCGCTCACCAGATTCGCTTTCATAAATGTGGTTTTGCGTACAGCGCCCAGCGTTAACCAGGCAATGCCTGCCGCTACGAGGCGCTACCTGGCGCTATCCCTTCTTGAATAACCCCCCTTACCGTTATACTTGATGTCTTCAGGCTGCCAGCGTCTGTTTCCAGCCACTCAAACCCTGGCCAGAGAGGCTTTACCAAGCATTTGGCTGAAGTGACTGTCAGCTTACCATATCTGTTTAATGCCAAACCTTGAATGCAGTAAGTGGTTTTATGATTCACGATCTACTGAAAAAAACTTACTGAGAAAATTCAATACTTACCTGTAAAACTGCCTCATCATATGAAACAACTGGTAGCAGAAATGTTTTTTCTTACTTTATTGTGTGTTGGCCTGGAACGGTCCTTCAAACTTATTGTAGTGGTATTTCATTAAAGGCTGGAAAGTCTCTCAAAATACTGATTACCAGAATGTGATTGAGTTGCTTTCCATTTTGTTTTCCTGCATACAGTATACAACTAAACAATAAGATACAAACAGAAATTGCCATGTATCAACAGCAACAATAAAAACACTCTCCCACAGAAATATGTATCTTTCTACAAAGAGTTCCAACATGTAAACCAACAATCTGTCTAACAGGCGTCAATCACTTTTAATTGCAGCAACTAGAAAAGAAAAACAGATGCACAGACTAGGGAGGGGACAGTTTTAAAAATGATAAATTGTTCTAAATGCATAATATAAACAACAGAGAGACCTGTCAGGCAGAAATGTTGCTGATTCAAAGCTCTACCTTTTATGTATAATTTATGTGTCATTCTCCAATAAGATAACATAAGTTTTATTTTAAAGCTATATAATTTAATTCCTCCTAGTGCCAAACAGACCAAATGGCTGCAAAGATGATTTATGGTCTTTTTTAAATACACGCTATTTGGATTTAAAAATATATATATGCATACTTTATAGCATGCAATGATTTGTATGGCTTTAGAATGTAAGAGAGCTCTTGTTGGAGTACTTTTAAAAAGGAGACTATATTAAATATTCAGCTTGTTGAATGGTTGACTTGTCAAACATTAAGCTGTACACTCTAAAAAAAAAAATAAACGTACTGCATTGACAGTGGCCATTAAACTCTGCTTTAAACAACCATGAAGTTATAAAAGGACTCCACTGATTACTGTGTGTTCCTAAAATAGCCAGGCAATAAACGTTAACTTTACTTTGGGGCATCCCTTTGCTTTTATTATACCACTTCCATATGCTAGAGTATATTGACTCAAGCTAAAAAGTCTAAAATAGCAGAACATTTAAAGCAAAACTGCACTGATGTGTGTAGTGGTAGAGCAACTTACACTGTATGGCTATGTTACCAGACAGACAGTGCCAGCACAATTCATTGCAAGTCTGCAGTGTCTGACCAGGTGTCTGTCCTCATTCATATTATGTCCAGCTCTGTATGGGTTTGGCTCATTTTAGGCATGGGGGACATGGTAATTATTTAGTAAAGCAAGTATAAATATGGGTGGACATTTGGGTGTGAGTTTCAACCTTCACCCCGGATTAGTAAGCCCCGCTGTGTGAACCTCCCCCCACCTGAACATTCAGAAAAAACTCACCTCTTTCCGGTCCTATGGCATGTTTGAGGTCTTGTCCAATCAGACATTTGCCAAGCATATGTGCTGGTGCCCCTCCATTTAATTTTGATTGTACCTTTCTCCCATCTGTTTTTCTGCATTTCTAACTCCAAACTCTAGGAGTGCTGCTACTTGTAACACCACTGCTCTTTACCAGGGCTCTTCATGGTATTGGCATGAGACAATAGGGGGCATCAACAGGGTCCAATGGTGCCCATAAAATTGTCGGGGGGCCAGCAGTCCAGCAGCCAGGAGTGCTGGAGCCAGCCATTAAAAAATCCTTTTACTTCATTGGCGCACCATTTGTACACCCCTTAGGATTAACCTGTTTACACTAATAAACAACCTCTATAGCATTTCTCAGTATGTCCTGAAACAGAATATTTCAAAAGGATAGCATACTTGCCATACATACTAAATGTAGGATCTAGCATCTAAAAAACTGCAGAAGTAATCAAAAAAACCTGAGTCTTGCTATTTACCTATTACTGTAATTCATTCAAGTGAAAACGTTACTTTATGTTGCAGTTTGAATGCCGGGTGCAGCAGAGTTAAATCCAGATTTACATTCGTGGGGTAACAGGAACTGGCTTTACTGAACATGAATGTAGTTTGAGAATGTCACCTTACATGGTGGATAACACACAGAGGAAAAAAAAGTGATAGAGCGCAGCTGAATATACAGGAAATAAAACACCTCCGAAAATGCATAGAGACTACTGTTAAACATTGGTAAAAGCGCCATCTACTGTTATAACTGTAAACTGCAGTCATTCTGGCAAAAGTCCCAAATTCACATTAACAGACAAGCAGAAGCTATTGCAAAGTATTGTATTTCCAGCATTCCTTCTCAACAGCTGAGGCTTAGTCTACCCATCTTCATCGTAAGCCTTAGGAGCCAGGGGCATTAAGCAGTCAGGGGCTTAGTAAGGATATCTTCTGTCATATTTCCAGTAGGGCAGTAAAGTAACTTAAGAAGTTCCTGCTCTTGAAGATCCCTCAGAAAGTGGAACTTCCATGTCAATTTGCTTGGTTCTCAGACTAACTCTTTCAATCTGTGCAAGTGCAAGGCATCCTTGATTGTCCACACAAATTCTCATTGGTTCCAACTGTGGTTGACCCAAGGCTGTTAACAGTTGTCTTAGACATATAATTTTTGACTTACCTACGCTGCTACAATGTACTCTGCTTCAGTAGATGAAAGTGTGATAGAGAGCAGCTTTCTGCTAGGCCAGCTGATAGCACCTCCTGACAGCAGAAACAAGTAGCCACTGGTAGATTTTCTTTTACTGGTGTCTCTGGCCCAATCGGCATCCACATATCCTGTTAATATGCTTTCATTACTTGCTGGTAACTTTAGCTTGTAATGTAAAGCCCCTTTAAGATAGTGAATGTCTCGCTTTACAGCCTTCCACTCTGTCTGACTTGGCATTGAAAGATTTCTGCATAGGATTCCAATAGCTGCTGCAATGTTAGTCCTTGTAGTGGTGGTAATGTACAGCAATTTCCTTATTGCTCGATTGTACTGAGTGTTAGTTGCAGGGCCACCATTGGGGGGGGGGGGGACTCCATATCCCAGGCCCGGGCAATGGGGAGGCCTGCTCTGCCAGGCGAATTGAGGAGTTTCTAAACATGGCCATGAAACACCACCCACAGGTCGTGGCTGTGTCCACAGCCCGTTGTTACAAAAACAACACTGCAGATTCTAATCAGCTTGTGCGGCCTCAAGCTTGTGTCTGCGCTGCATGTTTCCAGTGTTGTGGGACACTCCACTGTTTCCAATATTTGAGGAGACGATGCCAGGGGATCCCCTGTTCCGTGCTTTGAGTGGTTTGGGGTGAGCTGGTTGTCATTGTCCTTTTTAATTGTTTCAGTGGTGGAAATAATAAGAAATAAATGGCTAAAAACATAAAATAGTTTTAGATGCTGGGGAAAGGTTTGGGCTTTTCATTAAATTATGACAAAGGTCCACTTTAACAGTAACTGGAAAAGGGGATACAGTGAGATCATTTGTCAGATTGATCTTTTGTAGTTCCTGTATGCATTTTGGGTGCCTGTACCACATGTTTATACAGTCATTGTGTTTATAGGTCCATAGTCTTACGTTTTCCTTCTCTGTGTTAAGGTGATACAGATGGTTATCCAGCTTGGCAGTCGCTATGGTCTACTTGCCATCCAGGATAGAACACTTGTCAACTTAAATTTTTTTAGTGAGTCCTTTGGCTGTCAGACGCTTCCAAGATAAGAGTTCTTCTTCTAGATCAGGAACATAAAGCACATCCTTCACTGGTATGGCTAAATTGTGTCCTGCATCATTGGGGCATACAAGAGTCCTGAGTCAATGCACCAGCCTTGAAATGTATGATGGCCTGTCACTTTAAATTCCAGTTCCCTTCACATAGATTAGAGATTGTGACTTTGACTTTGTTTAGTATAAGAGGGACACTGTCTCATTTGCTCTGCTTTGCATATTGTACAGTTTTTCTTTACATGTCCTTGTTTGTGGCACATAAGGTAAACCCTGGTTTCCTTCTTGTGTATATTTGTAGCTTTAAAAATGGTTCTGGTGTTGGTTTCTGTGGAGCCATGTGCAAGCTCTTTACTTCCCTGATACTCCTCTGCCAGTCTGGTCTTTACAAATGCTAGTGTCAGGTCTGTCTCAGGTTTTGTCTCCAGTGCATTAATCAATGCAGTTTATGACTTGGGTAAGCTGCACAACAACCTGGCGGTGGCTTGACTGTTTTATTCTCACTAACTGTTCTGAGTTGTACAATCACTTCCGGCATGGCATTTATATGCTCCTGCATGTTCTTCTCTCTCCTGAGCCTCATTTTCTAAAGCTTCTTCAACAGAAACAACTTACTGTTTAAACTGGATCTCTCATGCAGTCTTTTCATTACATCCCACATGCCTTTTGCTGTTTTCAGCTAGTAAGCTTATAGTGGTCATGCCTGTCTGTTTTTCCAGTCCCAGTACTTATTATCCTGTGGTGATAAGCTCCCAAAAGTCAACTTTTTCAGCTCTGAGCTATTCTCCCTCCTTTATTAAAAAGAACAGTCTTACATGTATAAAGAAGATGCCTCTGGTAAGCTTCTTTATGTTGATCTCTGAACCAATCACGCTGTCTCCCTTTCTGGGCTTTGCTCTGCCTGGGCCCTCACTGGGCTTAATCCTTTGTGGCTGAGTCTTCATTCGGTCACTGGGGCCATGTTGCAGAGTGTAAGTGCCGGGTGCAGTGGAGCCAAATCCAGATAGACATTTTTGGTTTAACAGAACCTGGCTTTACTTGAACATGAATGTAGTATGAGTATGTAGTATGATATGTCACCTTACATGATGTATAACAAACAGGAAAAACGTGATAGATAGCAGCTTAATATACAGGAAATACAACACATACAAAAATGCATATAAAGGCTACAATGAAGCATTGGTAACTTGTCATGAATGTTAACTGCAGTCAATCTGGCAAAAGTCCCAAAATCACATTCAGAGACAAGCAGAAGCTGTTGTAAAGTATTGTATCTCCAACAATTCATAGTTTTCTCTACCACCTGATTGCTTTTAGTTTTCCAAAACTTTAATGTTATTCCACTGTGGATGCCAATTTAAGTTTCAAATGTAATGCTAAGTGTTTTTTTATACTTTATTTGAATTGTCACTCACAAGGCTTTCATTTTTGTTGAACATAATCATATCTGGAATATAACCCCCGTGCTATTGCTGCAACCGTATTGTACATTAAGTTTTTAATAAAAGAGAAGTTTATCTAGTACACATTTTGTTATATTAAATGTGCCATGCTTTTTAGCAAAGACAATAACTAATCAAGTCCTTTAATATGGGTGGCCTAACTAGGGGACCTAACGGAAGGTAATAGCTTGGCATCCATTATGGCAGATAGAGGCATTTCTGATTTTATTTAAGGAAACTGTACAGGTAGACCGTAAACTTATTGATACGGGGAGCCTGATTTATGAAGCACTATACAACACTCCTTTTTTATCCCACTATGTCTGAGGAATGTACTGTGGATGCCCATTCTTGTTTTTTTCCTGATAAGAAGCACCATGAAAATTTTATGTGGACTCTTCATGCCTGGCTAATCTTAATCTTGGAGGTTATTTAAGAAACGATAACACCATGTAATGCCACGTATCGACACATAGCGTCTGGTGAACGCTGGGCGATGTATGTGAAAACCACATTTAAGAAAGCCAATCTGGTGAGTGCTTCTAGCAGTGTCATGTAGTGCCACATGTATCACTTGAGGCGGCTCAGTGTATAGCGCCAGTGCTCTAGGTTCAGCAGCGCCATGTAGTACCTGACGCTCAGTATCACTCTCCCATACATTTCAATGGTGTTTCATTTGGTTGTTTTTAGAACGTGTTGCCAAGGCAAACTTTTTTGTCTCAAATCATTGTGTCTCTCCTGCCCTGCAAACAAACACTTTATAGTTTTTTTTTTATGTAGAATTGTATGTGTGGGTCTGGCATTGCAGTGTTATTGTCAAAGTGTTAAAATAATGTCATTCCATATGTTTTGGCTCTGGTACTGGTGTATATGTGTTGAGAAACAGACTTTTATCACACAGCGGCTGTTGCTCTATGCTAGAGCACCCAGTTTTAGAGCGCCGGCGCTGGTTGTGTGTAGTTTTTTTAACAGGGTCACACACCCTCTTGCAGCATTTACTAGCGGTCGCTCTAAGCGTCACTACACAGGCAATCACATGGCACTACGTGATAAAAACGTGAAAAACGTGATAGATAGCAGCTTAATATACAGGAAATACAACACATACAAAAATGCATATAAAGGCTACAATGAAGCATTGGTAACTTGTCATGAATGTTAACTGCAGTCAATCTGGCAAAAGTCCCAAAATCACATTCAGAGACAAGCAGAAGCTGTTGTAAAGTATTGTATCTCCAACAATTCATAGTTTTCTCTACCACCTGATTGCTTTTAGTTTTCCAAAACTTTAATGTTATTCCACTGTGGATGCCAATTTAAGTTTCAAATGTAATGCTAAGTGTTTTTTTATACTTTATTTGAATTGTCACTCACAAGGCTTTCATTTTTGTTGAACATAATCATATCTGGAATATCACCCCCGTGCTATTGCTGCAACCGTATTGTACATTAAGTTTTTAATAAAAGAGAAGTTTATCTAGTACACATTTTGTTATATTAAATGTGCCATGCTTTTTAGCAAAGACAATAACTAATCAAGTCCTTTAATATGGGTGGCCTAACTAGGGGACCTAACTGAAGGTAATAGCTTGGCATCCATTATGGCAGATAGAGGCATTTCTGATTTTATTTAAGGAAACTGTACAGTTAGACCGTAAACTTATTGATACGGGGAGCCTGATTTATGAAGCACTATACAACACTCCTTTTTTATCCCACTATGTCTGAGGAATGAACTGTGGATGCCCATTCTTGTTTTTTTCCTGATAAGAAGCACCATGAAAATTTTATGTGGACTCTTCATGCCTGGCTAATCTTAATCTTGGAGGTTATTTAAGAAACGATAACACCATGTAATGCCACGTATCGACACATAGCGTCTGGTGAACGCTGGGCGATGTATGTGAAAACCACATTTAAGAAAGCCAATCTGGTGAGTGCTTCTAGCAGTGTCATGTAGTGCCACATGTATCACTTGAGGCGGCTCAGTGTATAGCGCCAGTGCTCTAGGTTCAGCAGCGCCATGTAGTACCTGACGCTCAGTATCACTCTCCCATACATTTCAATGGTGTTTCATTTGGTTGTTTTTAGAACGTGTTGCCAAGGCAAACTTTTTTGTCTCAAATCATTGTGTCTCTCCTGCCCTGCAAACAAACACTTTATAGTTTTTTTTTTTTTATGTAGAATTGTATGTGTGGGTCTGGCATTGCAGTGTTATTGTCAAAGTGTTAAAATAATGTCATTCCATATGTTTTGGCTCTGGTACTGGTGTATATGTGTTGAGAAACAGACTTTTATCACACAGCGGCTGTTGCTCTATGCTAGAGCACCCAGTTTTAGAGCGCTGGCGCTGGTTGTGTGTAGTTTTTTTAACAGGGTCACACACCCTCTTGCAGCATTTACTAGCGGTCGCTCTAAGCGTCACTACACAGGCAATCACATGGCACTACGTGATAAAAACGTGAAAAACGTGATAGATAGCAGCTTAATATACAGGAAATACAACACATACAAAAATGCATATAAAGGCTACAATGAAGCATTGGTAACTTGTCATGAATGTTAACTGCAGTCAATCTGGCAAAAGTCCCAAAATCACATTCAGAGACAAGCAGAAGCTGTTGTAAAGTATTGTATCTCCAACAATTCATAGTTTTCTCTACCACCTGATTGCTTTTAGTTTTCCAAAACTTTAATGTTATTCCACTGTGGATGCCAATTTAAGTTTCAAATGTAATGCTAAGTGTTTTTTTATACTTTATTTGAATTGTCACTCACAAGGCTTTCATTTTTGTTGAACATAATCATATCTGGAATATCACCCCCGTGCTATTGCTGCAACCGTATTGTACATTAAGTTTTTAATAAAAGAGAAGTTTATCTAGTACACATTTTGTTATATTAAATGTGCCATGCTTTTTAGCAAAGACAATAACTAATCAAGTCCTTTAATATGGGTGGCCTAACTAGGGGACCTAACTGAAGGTAATAGCTTGGCATCCATTATGGCAGATAGAGGCATTTCTGATTTTATTTAAGGAAACTGTACAGGTAGACCGTAAACTTATTGATACGGGGAGCCTGATTTATGAAGCACTATACAACACTCCTTTTTTATCCCACTATGTCTGAGGAATGAACTGTGGATGCCCATTCTTGTTTTTTTCCTGATAAGAAGCACCATGAAAATTTTATGTGGACTCTTCATGCCTGGCTAATCTTAATCTTGGAGGTTATTTAACCCTTTAAATGCCAGCCACGTAAATTTTACGTGGTTGCTTCTCCTGGACTTAAGTGCCAGCCACGTAAAATTCACGTGCCTGGCATCTACCCCTGCTAGTGGGCAAAAAAATAAATAAAAATACTCACCTGACCCCTCGTTAGATCCGGCCGGGTCTCCTCTTTAATTTGGTGCCATCCGATCCCCCGTGGGGTCTCGGATGGCTCCAGGAGAGCCCCCGGAATAGTGCCCCCCCCCGCTTCGGCAGCAGCAGCTGCTATCTGTGAAAAAAAAAAAAAAAAAAAAAATGACATTCACTTACCTTAGGTCGCGCTGCCTCCCGACAGGTCTCTTCTTCACTGGGGGGGCCTCCGATCGCCCCCCCCTTGCTCTTCAGCTTCAGGGGAGAGCCTGAAAGGGCTCTCCCCCCTCCTGCTCCGACGGGCGCCGCCATCTTGTGATAAGCCCCGCCCCTTTGGGGGCGGGGCTTATCGTGTCCCTCGCTCAAGCTCCGCCCCTTTGGGGGCGGGGCTTATCACGCCCCCGGCTCGAAGCCCCGCCCCCTTTGTGACGTCACTCACCGGGTGTCGTCCTGGCTCCCGGCTGTTGTTCATTCAGATGCGATCATGCTGGCCACAGGAGCAGAGGGGCAGGTGATCAGATCATCACCTGCCCCTCTGCTACTGCAGCCAGCATGATCGCATCTGTCATCACATCGAGGGACAAAGGAGCTGACGATCGGAGGTAAGTAAAGTAAAAAAAAAGTTTTTATTTTTTAATAAAATTTTTTATTAAAGTGTCAGTGTGTTTTTTTACTGTTAACCCCTTGTGAACTGGTAAGGGGTCCATGAGACCCCTTATACCAGTTCACGAGGCATCCCCTATTACCTGCCTCCCCAAAGGCCAGGGGGGGGGCAGAAGAGCCCGGGCCCACATAGGGTATGTGGGCTCGTAGGCTGCAGGGTGGGGGGGCCACAAAAGCTGGCCCCCCCACTCTGTGCCTACAAGCCCACATAGCTGGTCCCGGGCTGGTTATGACGGGTAGGGGGGACCCTACGTCATTTTTTTTTTGAATTTTAAGGGTAACCCTAACCCTTAAAATTCAAAAAAAATGAGGTCCCCCCCCCCCCCCCCGGGAGGGGGAACCCTACGTCATTTTTTTTTTTTAATTTTAAGGGTTAGGGTAGCCTAACCCTAACCCTAACCCTTAATTTTTTTTTTTTAAATGACGTAGGGTCCCCCCTCCCGGGGGGGGGGGGGGCCCTACTTCATTTTTTTAAAAAAATTTAAGGGTTAGGGTTAGCCTAACCCTTAAAATTCTGCCAAAAAATGGGTTCCCCCCCTCCCCCCTTCCCGGGAGGGGGGATGCTACGCCTTTTTTTTTTTTTTAAAGTGGACCAACACCCAGGCTGATCGGCACGGGAATCTATAAGATTCCAGGGCCGATCAGATCCCTCACCGCGGGGCATCCGAAATCGGGATGCCCCGCTGTGTGAAACCCCCCAGGACGCCCCATTCGCCTTACCTTATCCCCGTTCCAACGATGCATGCGCGGGCCTCCGCCGCCTCTCACGCTTCTGTCTAGCAGGGCGCCGTTTGTGAATGGCCGGCGCGGGCACGCTCCCTGTTAGAGGGAAGCGCGAGATGCGGCTGCCAGCGTGCTCGGAGCTGCTGTGGTTGTCCGTCCCTTGTCCGGGCATACCACAGCGGCTCTGAGCACTCTGATTGGACGAGCGCTCGCGCATGCGCCGTAGGAGCGGGGTGAGGTGAGTTTTTTGATACCTTTCTCGGGGGTTTCATGCAGCGGGGCACCCCCCGCGGAAGTGGAACAAAACCCAGGATAGTGAAAATCCTGGGTGTTGGTCCACTTTAAGGGTTAGGGTTAGGTTAACGCTAACCCTTAAAATTCCCCCCAAAAAATGGGGTCCCCTGGGAGGGGGGATCCTATGTCATTTTTTCTTTAATTTTAAGGGTTAGGGTTAGGCTTAGCCTAACCCTAACCCTTAAAATTCCAAAAAAAACGGGGTCCCCCCCCCCTGGGAGGGGGGTCCCTATGTCATTTTCTTTTTAAATTAACCCCTTGCGTTTATAGTGTGGATAGTAGTATTTTGTTTTTAAATGTTATAAAGTGCTATTTTCAGTTTGGGGGGTCTCCTGGGCAAGAATGGGGGGCTATCGATACATATGTGGTACCGTTGTAATCGGGAGAAATGGGGCTATCACATGCAATATGGTTTTCATTACTAAAACAAATGTTTTATTTCAAATAAAGGAGACAATTGTTTAAAAAATATTATTTTATTTATTTTTTTGTTTTTTTTACGCAAAAATATTTAAAAAACAGCAGAAAAATTACAAACAAGACATTTAATGTTAAAGCCTAAACTCTGCTGCAAAAAAAAATATATATATATTTTCCAGGAAATTCCGGCAAAAATCACGGTTAAACATGGCGCAAAATGGGGGAAAATGACCAACAGAGGGTGACAAAAGTTCAAGTAGGCTGGCAATTAAAAGGGTTAATAGTACCTATGCATGTTGGGTATTGTTCTGCTCGGGGGACCTTGCGCTTTCAGATTTAGCTTGTTTTTTCTTATTTTCATATTGATATTTTAGGAAAAGGTGTTTTTTATTCGGCTTTTTTATACATTTTCTTGTGAAACCCTGTGCAACCTAAGAATTCTTCAAGGGATTACTTCCAGAAAGATGAGCCCACGACAACAAGCTGGGTACGCTTAGAAAGCTTAAAATGTGTACTTTCCGGGAATATATGGTTTATGGGGGATATTCCAAATGTAAAGGCTTGTTTTGGTAGAAAAAGCACAAGGTGCGCACATTGTCTGCAGAGCTGAAATTTTGAAGTAAAATTGCTGTTACGCACATGCTTTACTTTGGTGTGTTTGGCAACTCTTCCCTTGACAGTAGCTATGCATGCTGGGTATTGTTCTGTTCGGGGCATGTTGCTTTTTCAGATTTTCAGTTTTTTTCTTGTTTCCATATAGTTTTTTTTAGGAAAATGTGGTTTTGATTCTGCATTTTTATTCTTTTTTAGGGAAACCCTGTGCAACCAAAGAATATATTGAGGGGTTAACTCCAGAAAACTGCACCCATGTCAACAAACCTGGTACGTCTAGAAAGCTTGAGGTGTGTACTTCCAGAGAATATATAGTTTGTCGGGGGTATTTCAAATGTAAAGGTTTGTTTTTCTTGAAAAACTGCAAGGTGCGCTTAGCGCGTAGCATAGTTGTATTTTATCTGAAAATCTCCTAAAGCGTTGTTTCAGTTTGGGGGAGTCGCCTGGGCAGGAAAGGGTGTCTACCAATACATATGTGGTACCGCTGTAACCGGGATAAATTGGTGTTTTTTGCACATATTTCATCCAAAAATATTGAGAATACACCTAAAAAATGACAAACAAGACATTTCATGTTAAAGCCCAGACTCTGCGGAAAAAAACAATATATCACTTTCCTGGGAAATCCCTGGAAATCCCTTCAAAAACCACAGTTGAACATGGGGAGCGCAAAATAGTGCAAAATGGTCTGGCAACAAAGGGTGACAAAATCTCAAGGTAGGCTGGCACTTAAAGGGTTAAGAAACGATAACACCATGTAATGCCACGTATCGACACATAGCGTCTGGTGAACGCTGGGCGATGTATGTGAAAACCACATTTAAGAAAGCCAATCTGGTGAGTGCTTCTAGCAGTGTCATGTAGTGCCACATGTATCACTTGAGGCGGCTCAGTGTATAGCGCCAGTGCTCTAGGTTCAGCAGCGCCATGTAGTACCTGACGCTCAGTATCACTCTCCCATACATTTCAATGGTGTTTCATTTGGTTGTTTTTAGAACGTGTTGCCAAGGCAAACTTTTTTGTCTCAAATCATTGTGTCTCTCCTGCCCTGCAAACAAACACTTTATAGTTTTTTTTTTATGTAGAATTGTATGTGTGGGTCTGGCATTGCAGTGTTATTGTCAAAGTGTTAAAATAATGTCATTCCATATGTTTTGGCTCTGGTACTGGTGTATATGTGTTGAGAAACAGACTTTTATCACACAGCGGCTGTTGCTCTATGCTAGAGCACCCAGTTTTAGAGCGCCGGCGCTGGTTGTGTGTAGTTTTTTTAACAGGGTCACACACCCTCTTGCAGCATTTACTAGCGGTCGCTCTAAGCGTCACTACACAGGCAATCACATGGCACTACGTGGTGCTAGTCTTAACTCAGCCTCCCTATGTCCTTGATGTTTGTAAAAAGGTTTCTCCAAATGACCCTCTTATTTCTTGCTTTTTTAGGAGGAAGGGAGAGAGGATGGAGAGGGGAGTACCTATAATATTGTGTATGTTGTTTCCCCTGCAGCAGAGCACATTAGTTAATTTGTATCTTGAGTAGAAATAAGCAGATCCAACCTGCAAAGTTCAGATCCATGCCGAACTTGTGGTTTCGGGCCCCCGAACACTGATTTCGAATTGAAATTCATGTGTGGGTTCGGCCCTATTCTGTTACCCCACAATTGCTCTTACCACGGGGGGAATGTAGAGTGTTATCCTTCAACTTGCTCTAAGCTCTGGGGTCTGTCTAGAGTGTGATCCCTCAACTTGATCTAAGCACTGGGCTGTAACCTGTTATCCCACAACTGGCATATACCCAGTTACACTACAACTTGCTCTAAGCCTTGGGATGTGTGTACCGCATTATCTCACAACTTACTTTAAACACTGGGGTGTATTCTGTTATGCCATAATTTGCTTTAAAACTGTGGTGTGTGTACCGTGTTATCCCACAATTTGCTCCAAGCCCTGGGGGGGGGGGGGGGTTACTGTTTAATCTCACAACTTGCTCTAAGTATTGGGGTTTAACATGTTATCCCACAACTTGCTCTAACCACTGGGGTGAGTGTGTACCACATTATCCCACAATTGGTGCTACTTCTTTACTTGTGTGTGCACAAGCAATGCAATTCATGAACCAGCCTGTCTAAAGACAGTGCAATAACTTAATATGCCTGCACACACAATGAAAAATGTTTTACTTACCTGCACAGTCCTAGGGTTCAGCTGACGGATTTTAGCTAGATCTGCAAGGCCATCTCATGGAGTCACTAATGCTCTATGATGACACTCCTGGCTGGGATACCATTGGCCATCCACCTGTCCCTGTCCCAGTTGCAGACCTAGGACAGATGTCCAAGAGATTATGTGGGAGAATGAGGATGTGGCCAGTGTACTATCACAGGACTCCCTGGATGTTGATTAGATTGCAATGTTGAGGCTGAGAGTGGGTGGAAGAGACTGCAAGGGAGGTCCTAGAACCAACATGGGCTGAAGGGCATGGACTGCAGCCACAGGCAGTCAGCAGAAGAGGGAGAAGGGTGCCAGCAGTCAGCCCGTGGCTCCCACTGCCCACCACGCACAGTCAGGCTCACAGAATCTCAGCAACCTGTCATTTTTTCAAGCAGTCCACAGAGGTCAAGAGAGAGGTCATTTTTAAGCGTCAACAGTCACTATAGCAAGGGAAAACTGCAAGCAAAACATGAGCTGTAGTGGCAGATCCACCTGCAAACACCTGAGTGTCCCTCTGTCTCAGCATCCATTCGCCTGGTGGCTACTGACAGTTTTAAAAATCTGAAGGTGGCGGCTGTTTCACAATACACCATTCCCAGCTGCCACTACTTTTCTTGCCAGGCCATCCCTGCTCTGAACCAACAGGTTGTGAACTGAGCAAGGACATTAGTTCCAGTGTCCACCTCACCACTGACACTTGGACAAGTAGGTATGGGCAGGGATGTTACATCTCTCTAACTGCACACTGGGTCAATGTAATGATGGCTTGAACTGAGGCAGGAAGCACAGCCTGGCTCACATGAGCCACTACATGCTTCAGTGCCTGCTCAATGACCACAGAGTTGCTGCATAGCCACTTTTCTTGATCCACACTATAAGGACAACATCACCTCCATGATTCCAGCGCTGCAGTGGAATAAAGAAATACAAGAGTATAAATGCATGCTGGTGGACCCACAACTGGTGGAGTTCCCAGTTTACTTTGAGGGCTCAGTGGTTCCACAAGGAACTGGAACAAGTCGCCAATGCAGCAGGGGCAACCGCACCACCTTACAGTGGATGGTGAGCACGGTCACAATGTGGAAGAACTTATTCCATTGTTCCCCACATCCACCACCATCAGGTAGTACCAGGAGGCAAACTTTGACTCATGGTGGAAGACTACCTGTCCACGCATCTCCTGGTACTGATTAATGTGTCCTCACGGTTCAATTTCTGGGTCGGGTAAATTGGACAAGTGGCCAGAGCTTGCTCTCTATGCTTTGAAGGTGCTGGCCTGCCCTACAGTGTCCTATCAGGACGTGTGTTCAGTAGCGTAGGGGTGTCATCACCGACAGAAATATCCACTTATCCACAACCAAAGTGGACATACTTAAATTCTCAAAGATTAAAGGAGCAGTATCGCAAATTTTTCTTGGTGACTTATATTTAAATGGTACTTTGAATGTTGGTAAGTGTTGGAGTAAGAATTACAAATGTAGAAAAAAATGATGTGTGTGTTGAGCAGCTGGAGACTAATAGCTCATGTTTATGTCTTGTGAGTGTCGGGACCCGACACTCTCGCCTGTTCCATGCTGAGGAGAGGGGTGAAACAATGTATCAGTTCCATGCTGAGGAGAGGGAGAGAACAATTTATCAAAGTCTCAGCTGTTCAGTGCTGGCAGCCGTCCAGCATAAGATAACAACATTGCAACATTGCCTGGCCAGAACTTACAGTATATATCTAAAACAGAGAGAAAAGCTCTAGAAGTCATTTAGCTGATTTTGACAGTTTTCCCTTCATGTTGGCTCTGCTGCAGAATCTTTCAGTTTACCATTTTCTCTTTCATATTCTTATTTTTCATTTTTCCATATGATCTTTCTTTCAGCTTTGTGTGTTTTGAGCAAAGCCCAACCCAGGATTTTCACTATCAGGAGTTTTGTTTTGTGCCCCTAGGGGCATCCCGGCTTGGGATGCCCTGATATGTGAAATCCCCAAGTTCGCCTGTGAAAACGTACCTTTCCCTGTCCCACAGCGCATGCGCGAGCTCTCATCCAATCAGCTCTGTTTGCACGCAGATGGGGAGATTGAGCAGTAACCTTCCTGGCCGCCCGGCCTGTCTAAATGACTATCTGCGTGAGCGCGCCAGAAAAATGGGGGGATCTGTGGTTATCCAGGGGTTGTTTCACACAGTGGGCATCCTGATTTAGAATGCCCAAGGTCAATGGCCGGGTCTTATAGACTTCAGGGTCGGCAACTCAGGGTTTTGTTCCACTTTAATACCTTTATATTTTCCTGCACAGTTATTCAAAGAAGAATTTCAGTCGTTTTCAGTCAGTTTAGTTTATTTTGTATAGATTTTACACCTGAGTCACCTGGTCTCATAACAAAAGCAGCACCTCACACACACACAGCCGTTACCACTGATTGCAGTGTCAGCCTCTGAGGTAAAGTGTTGCTAGGAGACCAGTGGGCTAAATGAAGCAGCTCCCTAAAAACAACCCAGCAGATCCCCCTATTCAGCAATGAGCCATTGTAACTATACAATTTAAAAGAGAGGCATCTATTTTTTTCTTTTTCTATCGCCAGATTATTTATACACATGTTATAAGCTATTGTGTGGCTATTTAATTATTTATCTTTTTTAATGCAAATTTCGCGATACTGCTCCTTTAACCAGGCATGGACTCGGCTGAGTGAGTGGTTAAAATTTTTGCTACCTCCTCCTTTTCTTCCGCTTAAACCGCCAATCCACCTCCACCATTTTATTATTATTTTTTTCCTTTGTGCATTTCTTTATTTTTTTTAGTTTCTTATTGTTTGGAGCAATTTCCCTAGCCCATTTTAGGCAGGGCAATCCCCCAGGTGTACCACCCTAATTCTGCCCCCAAGACCCCTAAAATTTTTTTTATTTTTATGTTTTCAGTACTTTTACTAGCTCATTTTCTGCAGGGCAATCACCCTGGTGTTCCCCTCTATTTTCAGTCCTCTAGCCCTTGCTACCCCCATTTTACAGCCATTTTTGGGCCCCCTATTTACTTCAATGGCATTCAGGTTCAGGTCAATTTTGGGGGACCCAAACCAAATCTTGTGGGCCAGTAAGTTGTGTTTGGTACCTCTTCGAAAGTGGTTTTCCAACAAACATGTGAAGCATCTGTTGGAGCACCCTGTGTTGTGTAAATGTATCCACCAAATAATGATACTTTTGCACAGGGATTCTTATTTATGAAGCACCAGCAACACTTTTTTTACCTCAGCAGCACTCAGAGTTCTGTTTAAGAAACAAAAAAAAATGGCAGCGTCGACGCAGCTGCCAGCTAGCGTCTGATTTAACACTAGCGTCCAAATGGTCACAGCCCTGGTTGCTTTAGTTGAAGCAACATCAGATGAAGCAGGTCAAGATCCAATAGAGCACAATGGGCAGAACTGGATTGAAGTGTTTTATGCTTATAATTAAATTTGCACACATTTATTTGCACCAAGCTTGCATTGAAACTTAGAAATAATTGAAAAAACTGATCTAGAATTTTTTTTTTTTATAATTTTTCGTGGCTGCTTTTTGTTACAGATGTGTAATTTGGACAACAACGGCATAAACGCACTGTAACATTTGCCGCCCCCCTTTGCTCCATTTCTTGTAACTGTAATGATGAAACGCTGACCTGCACCTAAACAATACAGTGCCAATCTTTTAATGGAGGAAAATTTCATTTATACGCTGCACAGCGTTGGGAGAAACGACAAAGTGGTGCTCACTGGCGTCGGGATAATCGGTAGTCGGGACCAACATGCTCTGACACAGGCCGGACTAAACCAAATGTAACATTCAAAGCAAATTAGCATTTGCCGCGGCAACTTATAGCACCATTTGTAGTCTACAGTGCAGCATCAGAGAAGATAAAAATGTCGGTGCGCCAAAACTGATGCTAGAGCCACCAGAAAAATGCTAAATGGCGCACATCATAAATAAGGCCTTAGAGCACTATACTCTGATTAAGGGACTTGTGATACACTTTGATGTTAGCACTTGTTGTTTATTTGGATATTGATCTGGGCAAATGCAAACTTTCTGTATTGCAAAGTGCAAAACAATGATGCCATTTAGGCACATATTCATGGTAAATTAACAGAGGAAAGAAGGTATTCTGAATTTCCACAGGTAATTATAATAGGCTTGATGGTATGCTGGCTATACTACCCTGGTGGTAGCTTCACAGATCTTGTTGACTCATCTTATCTTAAGTCAGGTTACAACATTTTTGTAATTATACTGATACTGAATGAGTCTGAATGGCTCCATAAGCAGGCTGTCAGTTCAAAATCCATTCATGCTGAAAATGAACATTTTTTAGAGTAGCAAAGCATTCATATTTTAATTTAGAATAATTATATTTATTTCTGGAAACCAGTTCCATTGAAAGGGTGTTTATTGCTATTCCAGGTTCTTTTATATAACTACTGTACTGAAATCATTACCTGTACTGTGTAATTAGGAATTGCCAGAATGGTCTTAGCATGTGAAAATTGTTTTGGACAGCACAGCAAATAAGCAATAATCGGGTGAAAACATTCTTTGTTTCTCCGGCATAAACAGATTGCTTATGACAAATGTGTCTTCTGCATATAATTATAGACTTGAAGGAGACAGAACAACAGAAACCGAAAATGGTAATACTGATGCCGGATGACTAAAAGGTCCACCATTTCCATGATAGAATTGGTATATTAATGATGTGTGAGGCCTAAAAGGAGGTCACAAAGTAGGCATTACCTGCTCAATATGCTCCACAGATGGCAATTCTATCCCTGCTCTGCATGAACACTCAGGTTAAATGCTTCACTTCCTTTTTTGGCACATTAAAAAGCACCTGTTTACTACATTCACACAACCATCAAAAAACACCAGATCACCACATGCATTTTTCTGCCTTGTTATTTTGTTCTCAGTTCTTTTTTCTCCTTCTCTTGTTCTCCTCGTCTGTGAAGATACTGACATTTGCAGATGACACCACAGTTATCAGGTTAATCAGGATACAAAATGAGAAGGCTTATTGGGAAGCTGTTTAGGAACTTGGTATGTGGTGCTGGGTCAACAACCTCGTGAACATTTTCAATAAGACCGTTGATCCTAGGTGGTGAAAGAACACTACAGCAGTCCTAAATAAAGCCCAACAAAGGCTTGCCTTTTTAAAGTGGAACAACGCACAGCAATTTCACTTTTCCATATGTTGTTCCTCTGGGACAGGACATCCCAATTTGGTATGCCCTACTGTGCGTATCTGAACAGTTCGCCTCTTTCTAATCACCTTCCTGGCATTCCCACAGCACAGGCTAAACTGAAACTGAGTGCCCTGATTGGCTGAGCAGACCACTCAGCGTGCTCAATTTCATGCTGCTTCCTTTGTCTTTGCTAGCGGCTAATCCACCTTGAGCGGCTAAGCAGTCAAGCAGAGCCCAGTGTGCTGCCGCCCACATTCCCCACTAAGCTTTTAGCCACTAATCCAATTTGGGATGCTCCAAGAAGTGAGACTCAAACAACCCTCTAAAGTTCCTCTTTAAGGCAGCTTAAAAAATCAGGTCTGTCTAAATAACTGCAGGTTAAAATCTTCAATGCAATAATCAGATCTGGATTATGTTTCTTCTTCATTTTCTGGTTCACAGGACAAATTCTCACTGCAGAGTAGGACCAGGAATGGAGAGAAGATCATTGTTGCCCCACCCGTCCTCTTTACTTATATGGGAAGAGGATATAAACTCCCTCAGATCTCACCCATACTAGTTATGCGCTGTTCAATCTTCCCCCATCTGGACATCTTTTAACATGCCTGTATTTTAATTTAAGTAATTTTAAGAAATTTGGAAATCAATGCTTCCACTTGGCCATCCACACATTAGGGTTGATTCAGAGAGACAAAAAGACTTTAGTTTTTGGCCCTTATTCATCAAGCGATAGCGCCAGGTAGTGTCTGACGAGCGCCAGGTACCGCCAGCTAACGGCGGCTACCGACTCAAGTACGCCCGGCGTCGGCCACAATGACGCATTTATCACGCTAAATGAGGCTAGCGCCGGCGAGAGCGTCAGCTAGCGTGGGATTCATCATGTAGCCGACTGCAACGAACAGCGCCGCTGCTAATCCCATCACAGCGCCAGATCTGACCTGTCGCTACCTGCCGCTCTCCCATACATTTCAATGGCAGACACCGCAATGATTGTTTTAAGTGGTTTTTGTGTTCTTGTCTTTTGCACAAAATTCAACACATGTTTTTTGGGATATGTTTTATTAATCTGTCTTGTTATTTTTCTTTTTTAGATGAAAGTTGTAATTTTTACACTGTAATGTTGTGAGTGACATCTAAAATGCATCTCCTCCCACCAAACACATTCGGCTCAAAATAGCTTGTTTTCACAACACACGGAGCTTGTAAAGCTACTTTTTAGTCAGTCATGTTTGGCGCTCACCTTCGCTCATTGAAATTGTCAGCGCCCAAGCTATTCGGCAGCCCTGTCCTTGATGAATCTGTGGTGGTCAGAGTTTGTGCAGTCGCTGTTTTGATTCGCTATGTGGCGGCGCGAGCGTCGCTGTGCTGCGCTGTGCTGTTCATACATGTGCCCTTCTGCCATTTTCCAGGAATTCACTTCCCGCGACCCCAGTCGTTCTTAATGAATACACTGTAGTTGTGAGCGTGCATGTCCACATTCTGCAGGATTTCTTCAGGCGTACAAGCTCATAACAACCCGTTATGCATTCTCCTGTGTGCCACATTATCATGTAGTTGGATAGTTTTATTGTGTTATTATTTTATGAAGGAATAAGATTGTTATTTTTAAGCAACAAGCTTTTTGGTTTTCTCGGACCTATGCATTACAGGATCTTGAACACCCAGCTAAATCAAGCTAATAATTAATGGCGTCTTTGCCAATAGCTTGTTGTAATGCGTAAATTTACTTTTTCCGCCACTTAGCTTGCACATAGCTGATATTAGCTTGTTCCTGGTGCGCGGAGGTTTTTTTTTTTTAATTTTTTTCACAGTTGCTTTGGTCATATCCGGTTCCGGTTTCCTCCTTTGCGTTTCAAAGCCACATAAAGCTTTAACTTTCTCGCGCTTTGTCTAATAGCTTGTGTTAATGTGTAAATGTTGTTTTTCCGCCACTTAGCTTGCACATAGCTGATATTAGCTTGTTCCTGGTGCGCGGAGCGTTTTTTTTTTTTTTCCAGTTGCTTTGGTCATATCCGGTTCCGGTTTCATCCTTTGCGTTTCAAAGCCACATAAATCTAAAAATTACTAGCGCTTAGTCCAATAGCTTTTTGGAATGCGTAAATCAACTATTTCCGCCACTTAGCTTGCACATAGCGGATATTAGCTTGTTCCTTGTGCGCGGAGCGTTTTTTTTTTTTCCCCTGTCGCTTTGGTCATATCCGGTTCCTGTTTCCTCCTTTGCGTTTCCACCATGCTGCCCAGGAGACGGATTCTGCGCCTCCCCAGCTCCTCCTCTGATTCTGACCCCACCACCCCTCCCCCACCTCCCCCACCTCCCCCACCTACCTCACCTCCCCCACCTAACCCCCCTCCCACCCCTTCCCCTCCTGGGCCAGCGAAAGCAAAGCGCAAAAGGGTGGATAGCCGCGTAAACGGCCAGGTGGTCAAAGTGAGTATGTTTATCTTGGATTTTATGTTTAAAGTGGACCAACACACAGGAGGGATTGGCCCTGAAATCTCTTAGTTTTCTGGACCAATCTGATCACTCCCCACGGGGCAGCCCAAATCGGGATGTCCTGCGGGGATGAACCCCCCTGGAGGCCCAAAAACCTTACCTCAGCCCCGTCCCATCTCTGCATGCGCGAGCCGCGGATGCGTCTTGTGCCTCCCTCTAGCAGGGTGCGCCCCTGCGCCGGACATTTGTTAATGGCCTGCGCAGGCGCCCTCCCTGTTAGAGTGAACCGCCACACGCGTCCTACAGCGCTCAGAGGCAGCTGAGCTGGTATGCACGTCCAAGCGGCCTTGAACGCGCATACCACAGCGGCGCAGAGTGCTGTGATAGCCTGGCGCAGTCACGTGGGAGCGTGGTCAGTTGAGTATTTCTGGCCTTCCCAGGGGGTTTCAGACAGCGGCCCACCCCCGATTGGTGTGCCCCACCAAAGTGGACCCAAACCCAGAATAGTCAAAATCCTGGGTGTTGGTCCACTTTAATCTGTTCTCAGTATAACTGTTTAGGCCATTGTTCTGATGTCATGTATTGATTTGTGTTTGTTTTTCATTGCTCATAGGATTTCTGCATCCACCAATACGACTATGCCCGTGGGGGCAAGAAGCGAATTGCCATGGAGGTGAAGGCCACAGTGTCCCGGCGCTTCGATACCCACCTCTCAGTCCGAGCAATAATGCAAAAATGGTCGGACTTCAAGCGCCGGGACCCTGAAGGCGTGTACCGCCTATATGATGCCTACGCATCAGGTAAGTTTAAGCTTATGCTATGTTTATACTTTTGGGTAAATAATCTGCTAAGCTGTGTCCATTTTGGGTATTAATATTAATTATTTTCATTCACCCCCTCAACACAGATAAGCGTCCTCCCCTGGGGAAACGTGGGAAGGGAGTCCTCCCCCGAACCAGACAGGCGGACTCGGGGGAGTCATCGGGGGAGGGTCCCTCTCGCGGGTCGTATTTAGAGGACCCAGGGGAGGAAGGGGATGACGCCCCAGAGGAGTGTGCTGCTGGGGGGCTGGCAGGATCAAGCCTCAGCTCCTCACACTCTGACTCTGAGGAGTCTCAACAGCCAAGGGGCCACTCTCAAGTGGGGAGTCCAAGTGGGGTGGAAGGAATGGACTCTCCCACACTCCCTGAAGGAGCAGGGAGTGAGAGGGAGGAGGGTGGCCCTTTGGCTGGGGGATCTTCCAAGCAGAGTGTGAGGAGCCGAGGCTCCCCGCCTCCTCCTCAGAGCCCTCCCTGGGCTTCAAGTGGCGGATCATCCCCTGGTGAGTGCACATTTTGTCATTGTTAGTCTGTGACAGGTTTCATCTGGCCATTTGTACTTAGCCCTTGCCATTCCTCTCTAATTTGCAGGGCATCATATAGGCGGCACCTCCATGGCCTTTTGGCAACGCCTTCTCCACGGGCATAGTCGTGGTAAGTGTTTGTTGTTATCCCTCACATTCCATATGTTATGACATTCCTTAAAGTGGACCAACACCCATTGTTGATTGTGCTTGGAATCTCTAAGCTTCCATGCCCAATCACCTCCCTCACCCAGGGCCCCCCCCCAAAAAAAAGCCCACAAACTCCTTACCTCATTGGGGGTGGCAGAAGCCACCGCCGCAGCCTCCTGCGTGCCCCTCTAGATGTGTGTGCGCCTGCACTCTCTGTTTCATAATGGCCTGCGCATGCGCACACACTGGAGGAGTGATTCGCGGAAGGCAGCGGCGGCGGACGGTGTCTCACTCAAATTGTTGTGCTCTGCCAAAGTGAACCAAAACACAGAATAGTATCAATCCTGGGTCTTGGCCCACTTTTAACAGACACATGTTTCCTGGTCCATAGTACAAGCTGGTTTGATAATGTACATTAACATCACAAACCCCACTACAGTGCAATCCAACTGGCAACCACCCCTATGTTTCTGCCCACACCATGATGGGGGCTAGCAAATGTGTTATTTGGTTAAGTTGTTCCGGCTAACACATGTTGCCCACTAGTAAGATTCTACAATAAAATGCAAATTAGTCCTTACCATTGCACTGTCAAGGTTATTGGCACATTGGGGTCGATTCAAAGAAACATGTAACAGCTTTGATTTTGGTGCCGATCATCCTATTTTTCCCGAACGCTTGTGCGCTCGTATGAACTTGCGAGTGATTCTATAAGCTAATACGTTTCTATCCTAAAATTTACGTCCGTTCGTATGGCAGTTCGCGAATCAGACCTATGTCAGTTTCCATCCTGAATTTTCCATTTCATTTCTCAGGTTGCAACATTGGTTTTGCCCTTTTTCCTTTTTTGTCTGGACGTAAATCTTTCTGATCTTTCGCCTGCGCACTACAAACTTACCTCATTAAAGTGCATTCTAAATATTTGGTTTTTTATTTTTCTTTATTTCATTCATTTTGTAGTAACCAACCATTAATGAATGCATTTGCATAAGTAAATCTTACTTTGTTTAATTTTTAGTTAACTTGCATTTTTTACTTGTGGATTTAATTTTAATATTTTGGCTTCAAATGGTACAACTTAAAATTTTTGGTGTGGTTACCCACACCCTCTACATACAGATTGCTCTCAAAAATTAAAAAACACCCAGCAACTTCGGCATGTTATGAGCCTAGAAACAGCCAAGATGGCGGGTCAGGTATTATCGGGCAGCCTGCAAACAGAAAGGGCCTTGTGACTGTGTTGCTCTGCATTCTTTGATTTCTGACCTTTCCGTGCCCCCAGCTCTGCTGTGTCTGTGCAAAATACAGCAGTAACCCACATCCTGCACTTTATCCCGCTCTCCTCTCCTCAGTAACTGTGATGCATCTGACCAAAGATGAGCTAAAATAATTAAACAAAGCAAAGGTAAACAACTACACCAATAAATTCAAATTAAAAATATTATTCTAGTACATCAATTTAAAAATAAATAACAAAGGACATAAGTTTCTTTAATTAACGCAAATATATGGATGTATTGCAAAATAAAGGTTTACATGCAAAGGACTAATTAAGGTCCACATTAAAATGCTTTTATAAGGCATACATGAAATGTATTGAATCAGGTATGCATTGCCATACAATTTATGGCCTCGGCCATGCTGATACATACAGTTCTCTGAATCACACGTAAACACATCCGATTATCCTAAGTTTTAGGTTTTGATCCTAAGTTTTAGGATTTGATCCTACAATTTAGGAACGAACTTCCGATGATCGTAAGAGCATATACGAAATCGTACGTAGGCTCGTGCGAGTCGGAAATGGCCAAAAAAACAGGAAAAAATGACAAACACCCACCCAAACTTACGATTCTCGATCCGAAATCAATTAACTTTTGCTCTTTGAATCGAGGGGATTATCTTTATGTGTCCATGTTGCAACCATAAATAATTTACATGAACTCATGGACCAGGAAATATGCTAATGTCGGACAACATGTGTGTAACCATGCAAGCATTTGTTTTTGCAGACTCCCTAACCAGATGGATGACAAATAGTCATGTGTCATTGGCCCACTAATTTTGCTTTTCTCTTTTGCTTTCTCATGACAGATGTTGCCACGCAGACGGAGCCGGTGACCATCCTCCCCACCACACCTCCCGGGACGGCCAGCAGCATGGGCCCCCGCCACAGCTGCGATGGTGAGTACATCCCACTTCATATGCCTAAAGACTTGTGAACCCTATGTCTTATAGTCAAATCTGCAGACATTTACAATGTACCTATGTGTTTAATCAACACACATCTAGGTTACATGTGTTTGGCCAACAATCCTACATGCCTGTCTGCATGCTTGATTGTTGCCTCACATTCTTGAGTTTGCCACATAGAGACAATTTGTGGTTTCTACACAACCAAATGGGCCTGCTTAGGTCGTGACCTCTAAGATTCTTGGACAAACTAGTTTACTCGTTAGGACTTAGGCCCTGATGTTTGGCTGTGACTAAACACATAAATGTCCACCCTGGGACTTATACCTTCTTTTATTCCCAAGAGTTAAGAGTAAATGTATGCTTGGGATGTGGTGGCCACATTTAAGCCAGCCACTAGTACTCATATAATGGTAACACCTAAGGGCACAGTGGGCAACAATGTTAATGTGAGCGTCAGCTAATTGGACCCACTGACATTACATTGCTACATCTGTGTCTGTTGAGGTCACATTCAATTTTTGTAAATCTGTTTTTTTTCTACTCTCTACAGCTTGTGAAAACCAGCATCGCAGACTGTGGCGGTCGATCCGGCGTCTTCGCCTTATGCTGCTGGCCAAGAAGAGGCGTCGTTAGGGTGGGGTGATGACTGGCCCCTGGTTTTAGCCACTTAGTGGCCAAATGTTGGGCCTGTTGCCCACCTTTATTAATAAATATTTTGTATTTTGCTAATTACAGTGTGTTGTGCCTTGTCAAGCATAGTTTAAGTGTCTACAAACCCATTCGTGTGTAAATTTTGGCATACCTTTGTAGCCATTTAATGTGTAAACCATAGTAAGCTATGGTCACCAATGTGTGGCATTAATTTTTGCCTACATTTACATATGTAGATCAAGATACTCATCCCTGACTGTGTTCTTAGCTATGTCTTAGGAAAAACACAATTTAGAGGTGGGGTAATCAAATATATTTCCCCCCAAAAAATACAACCACAAACAAATTAATATTCTTGGCTTGGTGGCCGGGGAGGTTGGGAGTCATTGCTAGGGGCGGTGTTGGGGGCCAACAGTGCAGTAAAAAAAATAGACTGCTGTTGTATGAGCTGTTGTGTCAACAACAAACTTTGTTCCTGGCGCTGGAGAGATTCTTCCTGGCGCTGGAGAGATTGCTCCATCAGATTGGAGAGGCGAACAAGTTCCTGGTTATTTTGTTGTTGTTGGGCTTGTCGCAACTGGTCTATCTGGCGCTGCTGGGCCTCATTTTGTTGCTGACACATCCTCACCTGATGTTCCAACGCCGCAATGCGCTCATTAGTTACATCACGCGGCTGTTGGCGACTGTAGTCCTCCAGCATCCGGACCCCTAGCTCATAAAAATCAGCACTGGTTGGTGCCACACCTCCTCTTGCTCTGGTTTGAGCCTAACAAAATAGAAAACAACATTTTAGTCAAACAGAACCAATGCAGGTATGCCCCTCCAAATCATTTGGCCAAACTGTAACAATACAACTTACCCTTGTTTGAGCCTCTGAAGCTTGGCCGCATGGCACTTGGGAAGAGGTCCCAGCTTGGGGTTCTGGTCCCGCCTCCTGCCAAAACAACCAAGAACGGAAATGTGACATGTTGGTTCATCGCCTACCCACGAACATGCCAATTTGGTTATTGGTCCTCTAAATCAGCCATGTTACCTCCGTGACGTCCGACACAGGTAGGAGCGGGGTCTCGCTGCCAGAGAGGGGCAAATCCACATCAGAGAGCTCCGGCAAGTTGGCATATGCTAAACAGGAAAGTCAGGTTAGTAGGTCAGTGAACCAAACTCAAATGTTACATGGATAGACTATCGAGGCCATACCTCCACAAAGGGCCCTTTCCGGACAGCCACTTCCGATATTCTGGCCAACTAAAAGACACAATTAATGTCTCTAAATATTCCTCCAACTACTTGGGTCAATGTTTGTCTTTAAATATACCCAAAAAATGCATTTCAATCACTCCAAAAACTATTAGACTGACCCTGGGGATGGGAAAAGCACTCAAAATAGGCATCTTCAAGTTGACAGAGCAAACATGTAGATTATTAGACTAACCAAATTGAACCAGTTTAACATAAACAGCAGAAAGGATACATTATTTATTGCAATACACACCAACAGGGTCCTGTTGACCTGCAACATCGGAAGTGGGGTCCAAAGATGAACCAGTCACTTGGCCTACAAATCAAAAAGAGGAATGATAGACATGCACTTGTGGTAAAGCGGATAAAGCAAGGTTGACACATGCACTTACCGGCATCCAAAGAGTAGCTTGGCTCCTGAGGAGATGCTGGTGCCAATGGCGGGGCAGCTAGGCAAAAACAAAGCAAACATTTAGCCATTGGTAATGTGCGGCACAAATAAAACATGCATTTAGGTGTGTGTGAGCAGCTCATTCAATAATATTCACTAATCAAGGCCAGTGTGGCTTCCACATGTATATGCAGATATATGGCCACACATCTCTGGGTTCCCACATAGCTACACAGGTTAGGGCCTTGTTAGTTAGTTTCTGTGAAGGTTAAAGTGGCCGTGAAATTAGGCCGCAGGTCCATATTAGTAATCCTCAACAGTGGTACAAGCTATTGTTTGAGGTGCTCCCACACCCATTTTGTCCAAAAACAACCAGCCCCTAAATTAGTGTTAAATACCTTCAATGGCAGACTGGGTTAGGCTGGAGGTTGTTTGAAGGGCAGGATTTTGGGTGTTCTCCTCCTCCCCCGACTCATGGACAGCACCATGTGCACCTATGCAGCAAGCAACACACAGGAAAGTAAAACATTTATGAGGTATAATGTACTACTTCACAGGTCCTACTGTTAGTTGGCCAGAAAGAGACAAAGCAAATCACATACATTAACATTACCATCACAAAATAGACAGAAAATATGTACCTTCAGTCCAACCTGTGGTGTGATCCCCAGGATCCACACCCTGCAGCCGAGCAAGTGGAATTTTGCCCTTCAGCATCTCCTCATACGGCCTGTAGGTACTCTTTGGAGCCTGGATGGTCCCACTCTCGACATCAAGATCGTGATTCATCTTTTTTATAAGGGCCCCTCTCAAAGTGTAGAAGCGTTTCCTGCAGGATGGGCCACTACGTGGGTGTTGAGCACTGCTAGTAAGCTCCTCACCAATGGCATCCCACAGTTTGCTTCTTTCTTGTTTGCCTATTGACTTGCTTTGGGAGCCAAAGAGCAGCTCCCATTTAGCAAGGGTAAGGCGCACAAGATTATTATTCTCCGCCAAATTAAATTCAGGCTCCCTCTTGGCACCTGGGCGCTTAGCCTGGGGTGCTGCACCACCTTCAGGCTGGGCCCTTTTCCGTAAGGGAGGTCTGCGCACAGCACCCACCACACTCCTACTTGGGCCTGCTGTGGCCGGCAGATGTCCTGAATTTGGCTCCATCCTGTAGCTGCACACACACACCAATACACAACCAACAAGCACGCATGCAGACTACAGAATGGCATCGCCCTGTATTTGGGTTGGGCAGGTTTTATGTGCTCTAACAGCCAATCACAAACAGGTCCACTTAATAGATTCAGACATACTGGCCAGGTGCTTGTAGCAACACCTCCACTGCACTGACTGAACCATGTGTGGTAGGCAATTAACTAATTACAGACCTCATTAACCAAACAACACACAACCAAAGACAACAATGTACTCATGTATATTAAACACTTGTGACATGTGCTATACTAACGGCTATTTAAAGAAACAGCAGCTTACCTTTCATTGGCCCACCACAGAATTTTCTGCCATGTCCGTTAATGCACGCAAGTTTCGGCTCACGTACGCTAGTAGCGCTACTAGCGTGCGCGTGCGCACTCCATTTCACGCACACCTGGGTCAGCTAATTGGAGACCGGAAATAGCAGAGCAACGCAAAAGGCGGCAAAGCGGACCTGTCCTTTTTGAAAGTGAAGTATAAATGGCTGGATTTGGCAAGCTTCTGGTATTGTTACACTGTGGCAAAGGCTGTGGTGTGGTGCTTGTTTCCCTTAGCTCATTTGAGTGTCTGGCTGGGTTTGGTCCTCACTCTCTGTGGCTTGTTGGGTGATTTCTGACATCAGTGCTGTTTCTTTAGGAGATTGATTTTGTTGGCATATGCAAATATTGTGGAGCATACAGCAAGTGAGGCTTGATTTTGGGGCCTTTTGTGGGCTGTGCAGCAACTCCCCTCTTGGTTGTGCCTAACTTAGAAAGCTGTTTTTCAGCAGTCTGGTGGTTTGGACCACTATACTTCTGGTTTTGTGGTGAGCTGCATTGTAGTGAGTGTGTGAGGAGTGTGATTATTTGTGCGTGTGGTGTGTTTGTGTTTTTTTGTTTTGTTTGGCTGATTTGGTATATCTGTTGAGTGTGTGATGGATAAGAGGGTGATGTATGGGGTATGGGTGGATGGATGTGTGCGAATGCTGGAAGAGCAGGAGGACAGGGAGGGGGGTGCTGTGAGGCTTAGGGCACCTCGCTCCTTTGGAATCCGCCTTTCAGTATGGGACTTAAGTGACGAGCAGATCAGGAGCCGCTTCCGTCTGAATCGTGCTGCACTACAGTCCCTATATGATCAGATTAAGCACAAAATCGAGCCATCCACCAAACGCACTCGTTCCATTCCAGGCATAGTACGCCTGTGTGTCACTTTGAATATTTTGGCACGAGGGCAACCTCTGCCCTCCTCAGCGGGATCAGCCAGGCCACAATGAGCCGCATATAAATCCAGGTAGTTCTGGTGATTTTTTTTGTTTCAATCTTTTTATTAGAAGTTTTTTTAACTTGTTACAAAGATATCAAATAACAATGGCACACAGTTATTGTACAACAGATAGACATTCAAGTCTTGAACAGGTACATAGTAAAGCAAGTCAGAAGATCAGTTAGTATGTCCAACATGATATATGCATCTGCACAACTTAACCGTTTATTCGTTGCCAACGCGTCGGCCCGAAGGCTTAGCTCAATTAGCGGTCGCTGCGCTGGATCCTGACCCCCCGCCTGAAACCCAGTGCGTGCAGAGGTCCAAAACCAAACGTTGCTAAGCGCTAAGCCGGGCGGGGAGAAGGATGAGGGATAAGGGGGGTACGGGGGGGGAGAGGATGACTGAGGTAGGGTGGCCTAAGACAATAAGGGAAGAGGAAGGTAAAGGAGATAAAGGAAAGAAAGAGGAAAGAGAAAAGAGAGAAGAGAGAGGAGCCAGATCGTTGCTCATTGTAGCAGAGCATTACTCACTTCCGGGTAGGCGTAGTCCACCCAAGGCTTCCATACTTTGATAAATTTAGCGTGCGAATCCCTCAGGATGCTAGTCAATTTCTCATTAATCAAGATGCCATTAAGCCTGTCCTTTACTGCCTGGAAAGGGATTCCCGGCTTCTTCCAGGAACTGGCAATCGTTAACTTAGCTGCTAGCATAAGTTGGGTAAGCAGGGCATGCTGGGCTCTATTGACACCCTCCGGTTTCACCTGCAACAATGCCACCCAAGGGTCTTGGCGTATGTGGGTTTGAAGAAGAGTACTCAGGAGACCAAAAACTCGTGACCAGAATCTCTTAACCTTCGGACACTCCCACCATATATGTAGGACAGAACCTTCCACAGAACAACCTCTAAAACAGTGAGCGGGATAGCCCGGGACCGCCTTGGCTATGCGCGCGGGCACCAGGTACCACCTGGTGAGCATCTTATATGCTGCCTCTAAAGTCGTGACATTGATAGAGCATCTATTTATTCCAGTCCATATCTCCTCCCAGTCCCTCCTATCTCTGACCAGACCCAGATCAGCCTCCCATCTGGCCATGTACCCATGTCCTGAGTTGGTGGGTAATGTTACAAGGCTCGAGTAAATGGTGGACACCAGGCCCGTTGTGGGGGTCCCTCGCGTGCACAATTTCTCGAAAGGGGTCATGTCCGAGGTTTCCGTCTTATTTTTTAGCAGGGGCGTAATCCAGTGACGGAGTTGCATGTACCGAAATTGCTCTGACGGCGGAGCATTCTCCCTTTCCTGCAGTGCGGGCCAGGGGATAATCTCGCCTCTGAGCAGGAGGTGGTAAAGTTTGCTGATCCCTACATGCTCCCACCAACTAAACACTCTGGGATCTAACCCCGGGGGAAACATCGGGTTCTTGGTTATTCACATTAGTGGGAGGTGAGGGGAGATTAAGTTCCCGGAATATTTCGTCCCATCCCAGATCCGAAGAGAATGGTTCAGAATGGGGCACAGGATTTGCGGTCTGTGTTGCGGCGGCAGCCACATCAAACTGTCAACCGGGGCTGGGTCGCACGATGAGGCCACTAGCGCCACCCACAGAGGCGTCTCCGTTTGGACATGTAGCTGCTGAAGCTGCCCTATCTGGGCTGCTTGATAATATTTGCTAATACATGGGACCCCCAGGCCTCCCTCTTTCCTATGCCTAATCATGGTAGCTCTAGCAACTCTCGGTCTAGTCCTCCCCCATATAAATTTCATTACGCTATTTTGCATGCTTTTAAGCTGAAATTGTGGTATATACACGGGAGAGTTCTAAAGTGATACAGGAGCTTCGGAAGCAAGGTCATTTTTATGGCATTGACCCTCCCGATCCAGGAGATTTCATGACCACGCCAAGTATCTAGCATCGCCTTCAATCTACCAAAAAGGGGGGGATAATTTGCCTGATACAGAGACTGATAATGTGGCGTAATCTTGACGCCTAGGTAAGACAAGGCTCCCGAAGCCCAGCGGAATGGGAAGTTGGACTGGAGAGCATTCAAAGCCGGGGCGGGAATGTTTAAATTGAGCCCCACCGATTTCTCCTTATTGACCCTGAGACCCGAAATCCTTGAAAAGGTTTCCAGAAGCTGGAGCAAATTAGGTAACGAAGTGTGGGGCTGTGAAAGGGTCAACAAGACGTCATCGGCGAACAAACACATTTTATGGTGATAGCCCGCCATTTCAATGCCTTTTATATTCAGGTTTGCCCGAATAGCAAGGGCTAAGGGTTCCAATGCTAGCACGAACAGCACCGGGGAGAGCGGGCATCCCTGCCGGGTGCCTCTACCTATTGAGATCAGAAAGGTAACCATTGTATTGCACTCTAGCTGAGGGGGAGGAATAAATAGAGTTAATCCAAGCCAGAAAATTGTCGCCGAAGCCCCATTTCTGGAGAGCACAGTGCATGTAATCCCATGAGAGGGAGTCAAAAGCCTTTTGTATGTCCAGAGACAACAAAAGGCTGTGGATATCTCTTTGTTGAGCCAGCTCAATCAGGTGGACCAGTCTACGGATATTGTCCGGTGCCTGTCTGCATGGGACAAAACCCACCTGATCCTTCCCAATCAAGGTGCCCAGGAACCCATTAATTCTGTTAACCAGGACCTTCCCCAAGATTTTCACATCCACATTAAGTAGAGAAATTGGCCTGTAATTTTGTGCATCTGAGTGGTCTTTATCGGGTTTCGGAATCATACTGATGTAGGCCTCCAATGATGACTGATGTAGAGAACCCTGGTCTGTGAGGGAATTGAACATGGCCGTCAGGTGTGGAGCCAGTTCTGTGGCATATTTTTTGAAGTACAGGGCTGAGAATCCGTCTGGTCCGGGCACTTTGGATGTCTTAAGGCTCTTAATGGCCCCAAGCACCTCCAAGACTGTAATGTCTGCGTCAAGACTCGCCTTATGGGCATCCTGCAGCTTGGGGAGCGAGACGGAGTTTAGAAATTCCGCTGCTTCCTCTTGGGGGAACACATGGGGAGGTTTATAAAGTTTACCTAGCAGATTTCTGAATATTTGTATGATCTTGAGAGGGTTAGCTGTAAGGTTCCCCTCAGGGGTCCTAAGCGAGATCAAAGACTGCCGCGGCCATGAGCATCGCAGTTTATTAGCCAGGGGGGTGTCAGGCTTGTTGGCTCTCGCGTAGTACCTCTGTTTGCCCCACCTAAGTCTCTTCTCTGCCATCTCATCCAATGCCATATTAAGCTGGATGCTGAGCGCATCCACCTTCTTCTTGAGCTCTCTCGTCGGTCTCGCGACCCAATCCCTTCGCAGTTGTTCTAGCTGTGCAGTGAGTCGGGCCACATTGTCGTTTCTGCGTTTTTTGATGGCCGAGGCCATTGCAATAAGATTGCCCCTCATCACTGCCTTGTGAGCTTCCCAAATGCTCACTGCCGAGGCTGTGCCCTTATTAGTTACAAAATAGGCTTTTATAGATTGAAGGACCTGCTCTTGGGTGTCTTTATGTGAAAGCAATGAATCGTTGATCCTCCACTTAACCCTTTAAACGCCAGCCACGTAAATTTTACGTGGCTGCCTCTCCAACAGTTAAACGCCAGCCACGTAAAATTTACGTGCCTGACTTTCCCCAGTAAAAAAAAAAAAAGTAAAAATAAAAGACACTTACCTGACCCCTCGTTCGATCCGGTCGGGTCTCCTCTTCAGCCAGAGGGGCTCCGATCGCCCATCGGGGCTCCTCCGGCTGCAGGGGAGGGCCCGGAACAGGGTGCCCCCCCCCCGTTTCAGCAGCCGCCCGGTTTACTGTAAAAAAAAAAACAAAAAAAAAAAAAACAGTCACCTACCTTTGTCCCCGCCGGCTCCCGCAGGCTCTCCTCTTCACGGGGGGGGCTCCGATCCCCCCCCCCCGCTCTTCTGTCTTCTGGAGGGGGCATAACAGCCCTCCTCCCTTGCTTCCTTCCGATGGCGGCCGCCATCTTGATGACGTCACGGGGCGGGGCCAGATGACGTCACCGCCGGGTGTCATCGGGGCACCCGGCAGTTCGTCTCTCAGATGCCGGTGACGGCTGGGCGGGGAAGGAGGGAGGTAGGCGATCCTCCGATCGCCTGCCTCCCCCCTTCTCTGCCCAGCCGTCACTGACAGCAGATCGCCGCGGGACACAGAAGATGAAGATCGGAGGTGAGTAAAGTAAAAGTTTTTTTTTTTTTTTAATAAACTTTTTTAAAAAACGTGTCTAGTCTTTTATTTTTTACCATTTAACCCTTTGTGAACTGGTAAGGGGTCCATGTGACCCCTTATACCAGTTCACAAGGCTGGGGAGATGGCAAGCCACCTGCGCTAGCGGGTGGCTTGCCATTAACCCCTGGCACCCCCATTACCTGCCTCCCCAAAGGCCAGGGGGGGGCAGAAGAGCCCGGGCCCACATGGGCTATGTGGGCTCGTAGGCTGCAGGGTGGGGGGGCCACATAAGCTGGTCCCCCCACTCTGTGCCTACAAGCCCCCATAGCTGGTCCCGGGCTGGTTACTGTGGGTAAGGGGGACCCCACGTCAATTTTTTTTTTGATTTTTAAGGGTTTTTAACCCTTAAAAATAAAAAAAAAATGGGGTCCACCCCCCCTGGGAGGGGGGACCCTATGTCATTTTTTTTTTTGATTAACCCTTTGTGTTCTGTCATCCAGCAGCTATAAAAGGCTTCTAGCAAGTGAGCAGAAGCCAGTGATCGCCGAGGGACAGAGGGCTCCAGGATGGATGGGAGGTGAGTACAGTGTAAAAAAAAAAAAAAAAAATTAATAAAATATTTTTTCTCTTTTGTGTGTCTGTGTCATTTTTTACTTTTAACCTCTTGTGAACTGGTAAGGGGTCCATGACCCCTATACCAGTTCACAAGGCTGGGGGGATGGCAAGCCACCTGCGCTAGCGGGTGGCTTGCCATTAACCCCCGGCACCCCCATTACCTGCCTCCCCAAAGGCCAGGGGGGGGCAGAAGAGCCCGGGCCCACATGGGCTATGTGGGCTCGTAGGCTGCAGGGTGGGGGGGCCACAAAAGCTGGCCCCCCCACTCTGTGCCTACAAGCCCCCATAGCTGGTCCCGGGCTGGTTACTGTGGGTAAGGGGGACCCCACGTCATTTTTTTTTTTGATTTTTAAGGGTTTTTAACCCTTAAAAATCAAAAAAAAAATGGGGTCTCCCTCCCCTGGGAGGGGGGACCCTATGTCATTTTTTTTCTCGATTTAACCCTTTGTAGTGTGGATGGTTTTTGTGTTTTTTTTTGTGAATGTTATAAAATACTTGTTTCAGTTAGGGGGGGTCTCCTGGGCAGGAACGGGGGGCTACCGATAAATATGTGGTACCGTTCTAATCGGTAGAAATGGGGCTTTCACATGCAATATGATTTTCCTTAATAAAATACATTTTTTATTTAAAATAAAGGAGTCAATTTTCTAAAAAAAAAAATTTTATTTATTTATTTTTTTTTTCACTTAATAATATTGTAAAAAAAAAAAAAAAAATTACAAACAAGACATTTCATGTTAAAGTCTAAACTCTGCTGCAAAAAAAAAAATATATAATTTTTCTGAAAGTTCCAGCAAAAATGGCGCAAAACATGTCGCAAAACATGACGCAAAATGGGGAAAAATGACCTGTCAACAGAGGGTGACAAAATCTCAAGTAGGCTGGCAATTAAAAGGGTTAATAGTACCTATGCATGTTGGGTATTGTTCTGTTCGGGGGACCTTGCGCTTTCAGACTTAGCTTGTTTTTTCTGGTTTGCATATTTATATTTTAGGAAAAGGTGTTTTTTATTCAGCTTTTTTATAAATTTTTTAGGGAAACCCTGCGCAACCAAAGAATTCTTTGAGGAATTAATTCCAGAAAGATGAGCCCACTACAGCAAGCTGGGTACCCTTAGAAAGCTTAACGTGTGTACTTTCAGGGAATATATGGTTTATGGGGGATATTCCAAATGTAAAGGGTTGTTTTGGTTGAAAAATCGCAAGGTGCGCACTTTGTCTGCAGAGCTGAAATTTTCAAGTAAAATTACCGTTACGCACATGCTTTACTTTGGGGTGTTTGGCAACTCTTCCCTTGACAGAACCTATGCATGTTGGGTATCGTTCTGTTCGGGAGATGTTGCTTTTTCAGATTAAACTTGATTTTTCTTGTTTGTATATAGTTTTTTTAGGAAAATGTGGCTTTGATTCTGCTTTTTTATCCTTTTTTTAGGGAAACTCTTTGCAACCAAAGATTACGTTGAGGGATTACTTCCAGAAAACTATGGCCACATCCACAAGCCTGGTACGCCTAGAAAGCCTGAGGTGTGTACTTCCAGAGAATATATAGTTTGTTGGGGGTATTTTAAATGTAAAGGGTTGTTTTTCTGGAAAAACCGCAAGGTGCGCATATTGCATAGCATAGTTGTATTTTATCTGAAAATCTCCTAAAGCGCTGTTTCAGTTTGGGGGAGTCTCCTGGGCAGGAAAGGGTGTCTACCTATACATATGTGGTACCGCTGTAACCGGGAGAAATTGGGATTTCACACGCAATAAGATTTTATTGACAAACTTACATTTTTTATTCCAAAAAAAACTACAATATGTAAACATTTTTTTTTTTTTTTTTTTTTGCACATATTTCACCCAAAAATATTAAGAATACACCTAACAAATGACAAACAAGACATTTCATGTTAAAGCCCAGACTATGCTGAAAAAAACAATATATCATTTTCCTGGGAAATCCCTGGAAATCCCCTCAAAAATCACAGTTGAACAAGGGGAGCGCAAAATAGTGCAAAATGGTCTGGCAACAAAGGGTGACAAAATCTCAAGGTAGGCTGGCGGTTAAAGGGTTAAATGGTCTAGGGGTCGGGGGTGTAGTACTAAAACCCATCAGAACCGGTGTGTGGTCCGACCAGGGAGCTGATAATATTTGGCATTTTTAAACCAAGGGGATTAGAGCCTGTGTCACCAGGATATGATCTATTCTGCTGAATGAGTCATGGGGGTTGGAATAGAAGGTATAGTCCCTTGTTCTTGGATTCAGCTCGCGCCAAGCATCTACTAGAGATGCTTCCTTGAGCAGCGTGTTGATTCGGTGCGGGGGGTGTTGGGTGGGTTGAGGGGTAGATGAGGGACTTCTGCCCTGTGGACCCGACCTATCCAGTTTTGGATCTAGAGTAATATTGGAGTCGCCAGCCATGATTATCACTCCTTTACCATGCTCCCTGACCTTTTGCATCAGGTGAGAGAAGAAATTAGTCTGGTGGGTGTTGGGCGCATAATTAGACACAATTGTTACCAGAGTGTCATCCAAAAATCCCACTAATATGAGGTAGCGGCCCGTTGGGTCTGCAATCTGGGACTCGCATCTAAACAGGAGATTCCGCCTAAATGCTATTAACACCCCTCGGGTCTTTTCCTTGAAGCATGCTGTGAAAAATGTTGGGTAATGCGAGTGCAGGTATCGCGGGGAGCTCGCGGACGAGAATCTGGTCTCCTGAAGACATAAAATATCCGCTTGCATTTGCTTATAACTATGGAATGCCTTTGTTCTCTTCGATTGCGAGTTGAAACCCTGGACATTATGTGTTAGGAGTTTGAAATTAAAGTTGGCTCCAGCCAATGAGTTCTGCGGCTGGCTCATCTTGTTAGAGAAAAAAGGGGTAGTATCCCGAGAAAGGGAGAGCTAGTGGGAGAAATAGAAGAAGGGAGAAAAGAAGAGAAGGAAAGGAAGGGAGGGGAATGGAGGGGGGGGTATGAGGGTACGCTAAGGGTAAGGGCGGTGATGGGCTGAAGGGGTAGGCGTATGGGAATCAGAAGAGTAGCGAAGTCCCTCCTCGTGGGTAGCCTAGGCTGGGTACCTCACCAGGTGGGGACAGGGGTTATGTGGATCCTGACCACTTATTGGTCAGTAGTTTGCCTTCCGGGGGGAAAGAACCTCACAGCCGGAAGTCTCTGGGGTATAAGGGGGTCGCCTCTGCACGGGGTAGTGCCTGCGCTAATGTAAATTTAACATTTTAAGACATGCAAAATATAACTGAATAACATATTATAACATAGCCGACGGTCTCATGAAGGTGGGGAGATTGTACCGTCATCGCCCCTCATTAGGTCATTTGTGCCCTACGGGCCAGCGCCCAAATCGAGGCGCATGTTCCCGCGAGGCCAATAGTGACCATAGTGCTGACACAGCCGTAAGGAAGATTTGTAAATTAGAACATTTAACAAGCTTAACCAAACATTGCGTCCCAAGTGGAGCCATCATCAGAAATGCACCAGGTTTTCGGGTGGGGCGGCCTCAGCAACAGCCCACAGTCGCTCCGGTCGGCCCGAACTTCCACCCAGGGTGACAATAGGAGCCGCCCCCCCCCGGACCCCCCCCCCACAGACGCGTGCAGAATAGTCACATCCGCAGAAGGAGACCCAGACAAAAAGGGGGGGCCACCCCCCAACGATTTAGATCAGCCCTCGACCGTCCCACGGCGGCCCCACTAACACCAGGTCGACCACGGCCCCATAGGGACCCGGTCTCCCAATCGGGTCATCGCCGCAGGGGGGAAGAGGCCCGATCATCTAAAACAGCACTGTGTAAACCTGCAAGTAAATAACACTGAAAAATATTTATAAACCAGCAACGCAGCAACATAACTTATCTGACGATGACCCTGGGTAACGTGGAAGGGGGGTGAATGGGTGCCATCTCTCAGAACTGTGGGGAGAGAGAAACAAACGAACAAAGTGTCCCAGAGTGTCCGATCAACGTCAATTCACACCTGTATCAGGGAGAGAAAAAAGAGGAAAAGAGCATGGTGGAAGGGTGGTTCTCACCCCGGCTCCAGCTGACGGGTTCTAGACGCTCGGGAAGGCGTAGACGTGGGGTAGGGTCGTTGGTCGTCAGCTCTCTTGTCCCTTCGGCTAGGTCTGGGACGCTGCTCCCTGGGCTGATCCATTGGAGGCGGGCGGTCAGTGGGTCCTGACAGATTAAGGTGATCTAGCGTCTCCATAGCTTCCTCCGGGCATGTTACTATGTGGGTGCGGCCCCCATAAGTAAAGAGCAATTTAAATGGGTAGCCCCACCTATAAGCGATTCGATGTGACTGCAGGATTGAGAGACATGGTTTCAGCTGGCGACGCCGCTGCAGGGTAGCTGGGGCCAGGTCAGAGTAGACCTGATACTTGTGGGTTTGAAAGGTCAAATTAGGGTGCAATCTGGCTGCTCGAGCGATTTCCTCTTTGGTGTTGTAGTATGTGAACTTGACTACAATGTCTCTGGGCTGGCCATCTGCCCGGGGTGGACCCAGGGCTCTATGGATCCTATCCATCTCCAGCCTTTCAATAGGGATGGACGGCGTCAGCTCTTGCAATAAAGCTGTCACGGTGGTCTTTAGATCAATGATGGATTCTGGTAACCCTCTGAATCTCAGATTGCAGCGCCAAGAGCGGTTTTCAAGGTCCTCTATTTTTTGGTGGGCCAGAGAGAGGTCTGATTTAAAATTTTGGATTTCAGATTCATGCTCCTCAAGCGCAGTGGTGGTGCAACTCGCTTGCTGCTCCAGTTTAGAGGTGCGGGCTCTTAGATCTCTTAATTCAGCTTTAAATGTGGCTGAGATCTTGTTAGTGGCTGTTTCCAGCTCTTGGTGTAACACAGCTTGGAATTTTGCTAGGAGCTCTGCATCTCTGATGCCTGGGTCTGGCTGTTGGGCCGGGGAGGGGTCCGGGGTCACTTGCTGGGGCTCTGGCTGTGAATCTGGCTGTGAGTCCAGTAGGTCTGGGGATGGTATGGGTGAGGATGAGAGATGGGGGTGCAGCTCACGCTGCTGCCCAGATGAGGCTGCCATCTTAGAGTTAGCTGGTTGTGCTGAGCACCTAGGGGTGGTAGATGGCTTCCCCCTTTCCCTGCGCCCCATCCGTTTTAACAATGGCCTCCCTGATTAAGGAAGTCTCTCCCCAGGGCCCCTGCTTACTGTGTAAAGGGCGACCTCCGTCTTCCTCTCCCCGCGGCAAGTGGCCCGGCTTGCTGATGGCTCTCTCCCCTCAGCCCCCGACCCCACACCAGGGCCGCATGTGGGGCGAGCAGGCTGTAAGCTTTCCTCCCTCAGGCTGCAAGTGTCTGAGGTGCGCAGGTCGCGGCCGCCATCTTGGATCCGGGAAGTGCTGTGAGGGCGGGCTGCGCTCCCGCAGGATCAGCTTCTTTCTCCTGAGTCCTCGGGGACCCAACCAGCCCGGAACCGCCATTTAAAAATGCTTCTGGGCAGGTAAAAGCCCCGTGCAGCGAGGAGCCGGTCTAGGCTGCTGCCATCTTCCTCGGCTGCTCACTAGCGCCCCCGTAGTTCTGGCGATTTGTGATTTGATCCATATTTACATCAAGTTTCCTGAGGATGAGGATGAGGTTGCCAAAATAAAACATGCTTTCTATCTAATGGGAGGGATCCCGAATGTGCTAGGGTGCGTTGATGGTACACATATCCCTTTCCGCCCTCCCCGTGCACAGGAGCTGTATTTCCGGAACTGAAAACAATATCATTCGATGAACATCATGGTGGTCTGTGACCCTGAAATGAAGCTGCAGGCCGTGAGATCGGGGTTCCCCGGCTCATGCCACGATTCTTACGTCCTGCAGCGGACAGTCCTGTGCCGGAAGTTCAAGAACAACGAAATGCCAGCTGGCTGGCTACTGGGTAAATAATTAACCATGTCAAAGTATTTGGCATAAAATATGTGGCATAGTAAGCGAAATTTTTAAAAATGAAAACAAAAACATGTACTAGTACTAATTGCTGTCTCTCTCCTTGTGTTTTTTCCACAGCGGACAAGGGATATGGGCAGAGAACGTGGGTGATGACTCCGGTCAGAAGCCCACAGACCTCTGCCCATGAACGCTACAATGCAGCACACCGCAAAACCCGAAGCATTGTGGAACGAACCATCGGCCTGCTGAAAGCACGCTTTCTCTGTTTGGCACGCCCAGGAGGAGAGATGCTGTACAGTCCACAAAAGGTCTCCAAGATCATCCTCGCCTGCTGTGTGCTCCACAACATTTGCATATGCCACAGAATCCAATCACCTGAAGAAACAGCACTGGTGCCCGAAATCCCCAACTTGGCCGCAGAAAGAAGTGAGGACACCCAGACTGGCTTTGAGCTAAGGGAAAGCATGATCACTTCATTTGTTGCGGTAAGCTAACTACCCTTCACTCTAATCCAAGTACTGCACTACAGGGAAAATATTTTTTGGCTCCAATCATAATTTGTCAGAAACCACTATAAGGGGGGTGTAAGATGACCTAAACCACTATAAGGGGGTGTGTAAGATGACCTAAACCCACTATAAGGGGGGTGTAAGATGACCTAAACCACTATAAGGGGGGTGTAAGATGACCAAAACCACTATAAGGGGGGGTGTAAGATGACCTAAACCACTATAAGGGGGGTGTAAGATGTCCAAAACCACTATAAGGGGGGGTGTAAGATGACCTAAACCACTATAAGGGGGGTGTAAGATGACCTAAACCCACTATAAGGGGGGGTGTAAGATGACCTAAACCACTATAAGGGGGGTGTAAGATGACCTAAACCCACTATAAGGGGGGTGTAAGATGACCAAAACCACTATAAGGGGGGGTGTAAGATGACCAAAACCACTATAAGGGGGGTGTAAGATGACCTAAACCCACTATAAGGGGGGTGTAAGATGACCAAAACCACTATAAGGGGGGTGTAAGATGACCTAAACCCACTATAAGGGGGGTGTAAGATGACCTAAACCACTGTAAGGGGGGGTGGAAGTTGACCAACATAACAATTAGGGTTGTTGTGCAAGTTGGACAAAAATGTTTTTTAAAAATTATTGCTTTAGTTTTTTACAGCGAAAAAGCCACATTAAATATAAATACTAACTGCACTTTTTATTCTTTTTCAGGCACCCCGAGAAACTACCTGAAAAATCCAAACTTTATTTTGATAATTTTACTTTAATTAAAAAAACATTTAAAACCAAAATAAAAATAATAAAACGAAACATGTTGCAATGTGTTTACTTCTGAAGGTACTAACATTGATTTCAAGCCCACAGCAAAGCAAAGCGCAGGCGCTGTGTTGAATAGCGTGGTCAAAATGACAGCGCCTACAAAGCTGATCTGAAACATCATATTCAGCAATGTAGGCGTTGTTCCCAACAACGCCAGGTAGCGACTGAGGAGGCCTGCTATAGCGAATCGCTACCGCCCGCGCCGTACGCTAGCGGCGCTCATAGCGCCAAACTTCAGTCGCTCATCTGTCGCTACTTGGCGCTATTAATGAATCGGCCTCCCCGTGCCGATCTGTTTTTTTTTTTAAATTTCCAGCTCTCGTATGAGTTTACGAGCAATTCTATGCATGCATTGCAAGCCTTCTGTAAAGTCTTCGTCCATTTGTATGCCAGAGTACGAGTACGAGAATGTAATTTTCCAGCGTTAGTTTTCTGTTTTCTTTTCTCATGTTACCACGTCGGCTTTCGTTTTTGCCCATTTTCCATCGTCTCCTCCCACGAATCCTTTACGTTTCCCGTTAGATTCTGTTTTCCTTTTTCAATAAATAATCGTCCAGACGAAAATCCTTATGATCTTACGCCTGCGCACTACAAACTTAACTCATTAAAGTGCTCGCCTACATATTTGCTTCACTCACTTCTGCTACAATGCTTAGCCTAATCACTTTGCGCTTTCCTTCTTCTTCCATTTATGACCCCTAAAACTCACCTAAATCACTTTGCGCTTTCCTTCTTCTTCCATTTATGACCCCTAAAACTCACCAAAATCACTTTGCGCTTTCCTTTTTCTTCCATTTATTACCCCTAAAACTCATCTAAATCACTTTGCGCTTTCCTTCTTCTTCCATTTATTACCCCTAAAACTCACTTAAATCACTTTGCGCTTTCCTTCTTCTTCCATTTTTCACCCCTAAAACTTACCCAAACCACTTCACGGTTAGGTTCTTCTTCCATTTTTCACCCCTAAAACTTACCCAAACCACTTCGCGGTTAGGTTCTTCTTCCTTTTTTCAGCCCTAAAACTTACCCAAACCACTTCGCGGTTAGGTTCTTCTTCGATTTTTCATCCCTAAAACTTACCCAAACCACTTTGCGGTCATGTGAATCTTCATCGCCCCATTCGTTTTGTGTTAATGTATTTTGTAAATGAAATTACACTGAAACAGTTTTTTTTAAATTCACAAATGGCATTTTTGGTGGCTTTTATTTTAAAATAGTATTTATAAAAAGTTATAAACTTTTTTTTTTAATTAAAAAAAATACATTTAACATTTTTAAAACATTTAAAACATTTAACAATAAAAAAACTATATACATAGCAATGGCAGGACCCAGAACATTAGTCTTCATCTGTGGTCCCCAACGAGTCACGCAGCTCCTGCATGTCGGCCACCAACTGAAGGACCCTTTCACTCATTGCTGCCACTCTGGCACGTGTGGTCCCTGTATCAAAAAGAAACAAGTTTCTCACCTGTGGATGTTTTTTTTTTTAGGTGGAAAGCTAACTAATGACGCCATATGTCATTATGCTAAGTAATTAATCTAAGGAAGTGGGCATATGTCATTATGCTAATGCCATTGACTATGGCTTTAGGTATCTTGGTGATCATGTCAATTACCACATAGTCAAAAGAATGACATTACAACTTACTTCGTTGGTGGCCGACTTGTGCGTCGAGGACCTCCCTGGGTTCTGCCCACTGCTGGGAAGTTGAGGCTGTAGAGACATGTCAAATAGGGTCACTTCTAATGTCTTAGTCAACAGTAAGCAAATGACAATTTCAATGTGTGTGTGACATCACCCACCTTCTCTACGTGCCTCCTGGGCCTGATCTGCTGCAGACTCTTCCACAGATCCTTCACCCGCTACATTAACATCTAGAAAAAGAGATTAAGGGAATAAGCTTTGTTTTAAATAGCATGTATGTGTGTGCGCTTACATGAAGAGTCACATACCAGAGGCTAACGGATCTGTCGCTGGGTACGACTCCCTGCCCATGCTGTGATGCCCCTCCTCTGTAGAAAGGTCCAGGGGCTGGTCGGAGGCCACTACAGAGGAGGGGTAGGAACGTCGCCCTGGAGATCCACCACCTTTACTTTGTGCTGCAGAATCATGCAGCACTGGTCGCCCTGTGCGCCTCCGGGTGCGTAGGATTCGGTAGTCCATTTCCAGCACTAGAAAAGAAAAGCATTTATAAATAAAGGCCTACCTTCTGTATTAGGTACATCTAGCATGCAATCACTATGTACTTACTTGGGAAATGGAGTCCGAAAAATCGCCGCACCCGGGGCATGCGGAGCCGTTTCAGGTCCGAACAATGCTGCATGATCTGGGTGTGGGTGAGGGTGGTGTCAGTCTCCTGCTGGATCCTGGAAACGATCTCCAGGGCAACGGTCCTCTTCTCAAAAGAGTTGGGCAGGTAGGCCTACCTGCGCTGAAGAATCGTCTAAAAAACACAAAATAAACATATTTTTTAGATCAAACTGCATACAAATATCTGTCACAAATCGATCAGTTGACTAAATGACATTACCAGACACATTTCTAGGGTAAAACTATCCTTCTAGATGGAAGTGACTTGGTTCGCACATGTGGGCCCTAACTTCTGTTTGGCACGGAGTTTTACACACTTTTAAACCAAACCATGCATTTAGATGGCAAATCAAAGGCATTAAAATACACCTACGAGCATAATCAGCTCTTCTTGTTGGCGGGTGTTGATCGTGGGAGCCATCTTTCTTCTTGTCTGCAGCAGATAAGTAATGCCCCAGCGGTTTCCGGGTTCTGCGCGACCGGACGAACGGCCGTATGCACGTGTAAGCGTCATACCCAGGCATTAGTATTTAAAGGGTCCTGGACCCACAGCTCATTCTCTTTCAGAGTCTCAACATTATGGCCCCCAAAAAAGCCATCGGGAAGGCAAAAGCAGGCAAGGAGGGCAGCAGCAAAATGCAAGAGCGGCATGAGAAGACTTCTTCAGGGCCGACCACTCGCTCTAAAATTCCAAGGGCGAAGGTGCGGGAAACCCGCAATGGGCAGGCCAAGGGGACAATACCAACAACCAGCAGACCAAAGGAGGAAGCGGCGAAGAAGAAGCCCCAGGCCACCAAGCAGACAGGTACGCCCGCAAAAAAGGCCACTAAGAGGGTGAGAAGCCCCAGGCCACAAAAAACCCCATCCCCTCCTCCCCGGACGACCACATCCGTTCTCCAAGAACGCTCCGCTGGCAAGGCCAGTAAAAGCCACAGGGCCAGAAGCCCCAGCCCCCAAAGCTCTGCATCACCACAAACAAGTGGAAAAAGCGGGCATGGAAAGAGTAAAAGCCACCGGGACAGAAGCCCCAGCCCCCAAAGCTCAACATCTCCACATACACGTGGAAAAAGCGGGCATGGAAAGAGTAAAAGCCACCGGGCCAGAAGCCCCAGTCCCCAAAGCTCAGCATCTCCACATACACATGGAAAAAGCGGGCATGGAAAGAGTAAAAGCCACCAGCCAGAAGCCCCAGCCCACCAAGTTCAGCATCACCACAGACACGTGCAACTACCTCCCAGGGGCATGCAAGCACAAGTCTCAAGGGCCCAAAGAGGCACAGGGCAAGAAGCCCAACAACATCAAGCACACCCTCTCCTCCTTGGCCACATTTGCCACTGGCACAGGTGGCAAGGCACTCTCCATATGCCACATCGACGCCTGCAAGTTTAGTGGCCACTCAGGCAAGAACCCCAAGTCCATTTCCAAGTCCAGTACATTCTTTATCCAGCCACCTGTCCAACATTTCTACCCAACACAGCCAGCCCAGAATGTCCCCCGATTTGCCTGCAACCACAGATGAGCCCGAACATCAAGCAATAGGGCAGACAATGCGCCGGGGCCAGTTGAGTGGCAGGTTTGGGGAGGCCCAAACTCTGGCATTGGCTAGTGGGCTGACCTTACATTATGATGAACTATATGGGCAAAAATACAAAGCAACCAGCAAATTGCGCAAAGCAGAAATTTTAGAGGAGCTCACCAGACAGGTCAATGCAGCGGGGGAGGAGCTCAAAGATGTGGAGCAGATTCAATGCAGAATATCGGACCTGAAGTATGCAGCACGGAAGAAAGAAAATAAACAGCGCAATTACAGGTACATATATGATTTGTGCATTTGTCTGCTTCTTCTATTGTCAACATTTTCCGACAAACTATATTTTTCAGCTTACAAACTGGCAGAGGCTTTCCCACTAAATTACAATTTACCAGAGCTGAGGAGATGGTGCTGGGCCTGATACATCCCGTGGTCTTAGAGGGCCACTCGGGGCGATGGGACAAGGACATCCCTACTATTCCAGCAGGTTAGTAATGTTGTACGTGAAAATTTTTTAAACGTGTAAAATGAGGCTCACAGGCATATAAGACCACAAGCCCCTAGGGAGTGTCTTGTAGGGCAGGTTACAGTTTTAGCAGGGTGTGTAATGCCTGTGGAATGTTCATTTTCTAATTTCCTAGGCCATACATGACCTTGGACAGTATTTATGGTCACTATTAAAGTCTTAATTAGAGATGAGCGAACTTTTGAAAAATTCGATTTAGCTGATTCGCCTAATTTTCCGACAAAATTTGTTTCGGTCCGAATTTATTCGCGACGAATCGCTATTAAAAATGGCTATTTCTGAGCTTCCTAGAGCCTCAATAGGGTTGTAAACCATTCTGCCTTGCTGTAACACGCATAGGATGCGTGCTGGGTTAGTGAAATAATACAGTAAATGCAGATCAGAGGCATCGATATTAGAATCGCAGAGTGGCACAATTACAGAGAGTTGAGGTGGCATCACTATGAGGGGCCCCTATATTGCCTGAAAAACACACCCTGGAGCTGGCAGCAGCAGGAGCCCAAATATTGGCTGAAAGACATCCTGGAGTTGGCAGCAGGAGCCCAAAAATTGGCCGAAAGAGACACTGGAGCTGCCAGCAGCCACAGGAGCCCAAACATTGGCTGAAAGAGACACTGGAGTTGGCAGCAGGAGCCCAAAAATTGGCCTAAAGACACACTGGAGTTGGCAGCAGCAGGAGCCCAAAAATTGGCTGAAAGAGACACTGAAGTTGGCAGCAGAAGCAGCAGAAGCCCAAAAAATGACTGAGAGACACACCCTGGAGTTGCAAGCAGCAGTGGCAGGAGTCCAAACATTGCTTGAAAGAGACACTGGAGTTGGCAGCAGGAGCAGCAGGAGCCAAAACATTGCTTGAAAGACACACTGGAGTTGGCAGCAGGAGCAGAAGGAGCTCAAACATTGCTTGAAAGACACACTGGAGTTGGCAGCAGGAGCAGCAGGAGGCCAAACATTGCTTGAAAGACACACTGGAGTTGGCAGCAGGAGCAGCAGGAGACCAAACATTGCTTGAAAGACACACTGGAGTTGGCAGCAGCAGCAGCAGGAGCCCAAACATTGGCTCACAGAGACACTGGAGTTGGCAGCAGGAGCCCAAACATTGGCTGAATGACACACTGGAGTTGCAAGCAGCAGCAGCAGGAGCCCAAACATTGCTTGAAAGAAACACTGGAGTTGGCAGCAGGAAGCCAAAATTGCTTGAAAGACACACTGGAGTTGGCATCAGCAGCAGCAAACTGGAGCAGGAGCCCAAACATTGCATGAAAGACACACTGGAGTTGGCAGCAGGAGCAGCAGGAGGCCAAAATTGCTTGAAAGACACACTGGAGTTGGCAGCAGCAGCAGCAGGAGCCCAAACATTGCTTGAAAGAGACACTGGAGTTGGCAGCAGGAGCAGGAGGAGCCCAAACATTGCTTGAAAGAGACACTGGAGTTGGCAGCAGGAGCATCAGGAGCCCAAACATTGCTTGAAAGAGACACTGGAGTTGGCAGCAGCAGCATCAGGAGCCCAAACATTGCTTGAAAGAGACACTGGAGTTGGCAGCAGGAGCAGCAGGAGCCCAAACATTGCTTGAAAGAGACACTGGAGTTGGCAGCAGGAGCAGCAGGAGCCCAAACATTGCTTGAAAGAGACACTGGAGTTGGCAGCAGGAGCAGCAGGAGCCCAAACATTGCTTGAAAGATACACTGGAGTTGGCAGCAGGAGCAGCAGGAACCCAAACATTGCTTGAAAGAGACACTGGAGTTGGCAGCAGCAGCAGGAGGCCAAAAATTGGCTGAATGACACCATGGAGCTGCAAGCAGCAGCAGCAGGAGCCCAAACGTTGTTTGAAAGAGACATTGGAGTTGGCAGCAGGGGCAGCAGGATCCCAAACATTGCTTGAAAGACACTGGAGCTGGCATCAGCAGCAGCAGGAGCCCAAACATTGCTTGAAAGAGACACTGGAGCTGGCAGCAGCAGCAGCAGGAGCCCAAACATTGCTTGAAAGAGACACTGGAGTTGGCAGCAGGAGCAGCAGGAGCCCAAACATTGCTTGAAAAACACATTGGAGTTGGCAGCAGGAGCAGCAGGAGCCCAAACATTGCTTGAAAGATACACTGGAGTTGGCAGCAGGAGCAGCAGGAGCCCAAACATTGCTTGAAAGAAACACTGGAGTTGGCAGCAGCAGAAGGCCAAAAATTGGCTGAATAACACCCTGGAGTTACAAGCAGCAGCAGCAGGAGCCCAAACGTTGCTTGAAAGAGACATTGGAGTTGGCAGCAGGGGCAGCAGGAGCCCAAACATTGCTTGAAAGACACTGGAGCTGGCAGCAGCAGCAGCAGGAGCCCAAACATTGCTTGAAAGAGACACTGGAGCTGGCAGCAGCAGCATCAGGAGCCCAAACATTGCTTGAAAGACACACTGGAGTTGGCAGCAGGAGCAGCAGGAGCCCAAACATTGCTTGAAAGACACACTGGAGTTGGCAGCAGGAGCCCAAACATTGCTTGAAAGATACACTGGAGTTGGCAGCAGGAGCAGCAGGAGCCCAAACATTGCTTGAAAGAGACACTGGAGTTGGCAGCAGCAGGAGGCCAAAAATTGGCTGAATAACACCCTGGAGTTGCAAGCAGCAGCAGCAGGAGCCCAAACGTTGCTTGAAAGAGACATTGGAATTGGCAGCAGGGGCAGCAGGAGCCCAAACATTGCTTGAAAGACACTGGAGCTGGCAGCAGCAGCAGCAGGAGCCCAAACATTGCTTGAAAGAGACACTGGAGCTGGCAGCAGCAGGAGCCCAAACATTGCTTGAAAGACACACTGGAGTTGGCAGCAGGAGCAGCAGGAGCCCAAACATTGCTTGAAAGACACACTGGAGTTGGCAGCAGGAGCAGCAGGAGCCCAAACATTGCTTGAAAGAGACACTGGAGTTGGCAGCAGGAGCAGCAGGAGCCCAAGCATTGCTTGAAAGAGACACTGGAGTTGGCAGCAGGAGCCCAAACATTGCTTGAAAGAGACACTGGAGTTGGCAGCAGCAGGAGGCCAAACATTGCTTGAAAGAGACACTGGAGTTGGCAGCAGGAGCCCAAACATTGCTTGAAAGACTCACTGAGTTGGCAGCAGGAGCAGCAGGAGCCCAAACATTGCTTGAAAGACACACTGGAGTTGGCAGCAGCAGCAGGAGGCCAAAATTGGTTGAATGACACCCTGGAGTTGCAAGCAGCAGCAACAGGAGCCCAAAATTGCTTGAAAGACAAACTGGAGTTGGCAGCAGCAGCAGCAGGAGCCCAAACATTGCTTGAAAGACACACTGGAGTTGGCACCAGGAGCAGCAGGAGCCCAAACATTTCTTGAAAGACACACTGGAGTTGCAATCAGCAGCAGCAGGAGCCCAAAATTGCCAGAAAGACACACCCTGGAGTTGGCAGCAGCATTAAGAGAACATATACAGATTTTCAGCACAGATATCTTATCCGAAGAATATTAATAAAAAGTAAGAGTAACGTAAAGCATTTTCTCAATAATTACTTGTGGTCTGATGCGGAGGAATGTCTGTAACTGGAGAGCAGCGCCTTAAATCTGTTTTGCACGATCCATATTTCTTTAGTGTTGGTCTGGCCCCATGATCAATCTACTCTAATGCATCAGGCATTGGTGGGTGGAAATCTTGGCTGATCCATGCCCGATTCATTTCCACGCAGGCCAGTCTTTGAAAAAAAAAACATTTTTGAAGCATACTGGAGCACATTGAATTGCTCTCATCAGAGCATCACTTATGCACATCTAAGAGTTTCATCACTTTGTTCGTGTTAAAGTCTTCAGGGCCTAGTTACTACTAAGTGAAAGACCATAGATAGTTACACACCTGCTGCTCTTATCGACAAATCCTATTTAAGTGTAGTGTAGCGTTTTGTCCTCCCCTCATATACGCACTAAGTATGTCAGGCAGAGAAGTGGCAGGATGGGAACAGAGAAGTTGCAGAGGCCTAAATTCATCAAGCAGAGGTTGCAGCAGACTAGGGGTGAGTGGCAGCAGGAGTCTCAGTGAGAGGACTGATCTCCCGGGATCAGCTAGCGGTCGTGTCTTGACCAGCAACCCATCTGCCATCATCCATTGGATAACACGATCATCCACTGCATCACAAGTGACATCTGACACCCCCAGTCAACTGTCGGTTATATCTTATGCTTAGGGTTCAGCTCCACTATTCAGTGAGGACGATCTGATAATCAGAAAAATCAGCAGCTACTGCCCAGCCAAGAAGTGGAGGAGACACTCGCCGCTTCTTCCACTAGGCGGGCAAGTAGTGATGAGGAGATTGGCGTGGGAGGTAGTGTTGCAAGCGTTTTGGCTTCTTAAGCAGACACTGTTGAGGAACCTGAGGAGGACATCAGTGAGTTTTGAGGGCACTTTTAAAGGCTTGGAGTGATGGAGAGTGACAGATTTAGCGGCCAGCATGGTGGCAGAAGGGGAAAGTATGGAGGCAAATGTGCTCGGGGAAGACCACTTGCGCGGCAGGCTATCTTCCCAGGAGGTAGTGGAAGAGGGTCCCTGGAGTTGGCGGCAGCGGCAGCTGCAGTGAATTAGTGCGGACTGTTGGTAGGAAAAATCAGCTACAAGGCCACGTGGCAGTTTTTCATCAAGCATCCGCAGGAGGTTAACATGGCTATATGAAAGATGTGTAGGCAGAAAGTGAAGTGTGGCCAGGCTCCCAATGTTGGACCCACAGCCCTGCGTCAACATTTGCAGCGTCACTATCAAGCGGCCTGGGAGAGTTGGCTCCAAAGTGGTGGTCCAGCCTGCTGCATTGCCCAGTGGCACGCCGCTCTCTGTTCCAGCCAGCCAAGGCTCCACCACCTCCTGTGTGTCATACCCATCCTCTGTCGCTCCAGATGCTCCTCTTCCTTCTAATCCGAGTCAGTCATTCCGCCAGCAATCCATTGGCCAAGCCATTTCCAAGAGACAACAGTATGTGCCCACTCATCCAACGTGCAGAAGCTAAATGTGCTCCTGTATAAGTTGCTGGTGCTGCAGTCCCTCCCTTTTAAGTTGGTGGACCTTTCAGAGAACTGATGGCTTGTGCCGAGCTGAGGTGGAGAGTCCCATGCTGTAATTTCTTTGTGAAGAAGGCAGTACCTACAATTTTGTTGAACAGAAGGTGGGCCAGTCGTTTAGCCTGTCAGCGTGTACCAAAGTGCACAGCAGTGCCTACGTCTGGAGCTGTAACTACGGTCAGGGACAATACATATCCTTTAAGGCCCACTGGGTGATTGTGGTTCCTGCACAACCACAACAGCAACTTGGACAGGTCCCTCCGCTGTGGACTCCACGCTCCTAAGCCTTTGTGCCTGTGACAGTGCACTTGCACTTAGCAATGGTGTCACAGAAAAAATTGGCTAATTGTCAATTGCATATTAATAGTTAACATTTATCTTATTTGAACATATTTATAATAATAACATATAATAACATATAACATAGCAACAATAACATCTAACATAATAACAGTAACATATACAATTTCTCAAAATTTTTTTTTTTTATTTTTGGATATTTTTTTTTTAATTTTTTTTCATATTTTGTATTTTTTAAAAACAAATATATATATATATATATATATATATATATATATATATATATATATTTTTTTTTTTTTTTTTTTTTTTTCATTTTTTCTTCCATTGTCTTTTTTTAATATTTTGTGAATTTTTGTACCAATTTATTTTCATTTTTTACTTTTTTTTTTGTTTTTTCTAAATTTTTTTTTTTTTCCCAGTGCCCTTCCAGCCTACCATGTGTGCAGGACAGGGCGGTTTCATGCTGTTTTTCACATGGTTTGCCTTGAGCCGTCATCATTTTACACCCACTGAGAGGGAGGACAAACTGACCTACTACAGAGACATCCTACGTAGTCAGTTGGGCGATGCCTATCTGCGCCATGGTCCATACTGTGATGCCCAGGGGGACACCAGCCTTCTGTAAGCAGGCAACCCCCAATCTCCACCGCCGCTTCTGCCTATAGTCAAGCCCCCGTTTGCCAGGACGCTAGGTACGCCTCACAGGACACGGTTGCCCCGAGGTCTTAATAGGCGCAAAAGATGGCTGCTTACGGGGAAGGCCGGTGAACCACAAGGGTATCCCGAAGCCGAGCTCGTTCACAGGTAGTCAATCCAGAGGGTGCATCAGAGTTCAGGGATGAGACAGGTGCGTAGTCAGGAGTAGCCAAAGAGTCAAGCCAGGAGATCAGAGATCGCGGGGTATCCAGAAAGGCAGGCAGCTTCGTGGTCAGACAAAGCAGAGGTCAGTACAGGCAGCAGACAGGAATGGTCGATCAAGCCGTGTCGGAACTGAACTGGTACAAAATGGGGGCATTTTTTAAACCCGCCGAGAGGGGTGACAAACTGACCTACTACAAAGACATTCTATGTAGTCAGTTGGCCGATGCCTATCTGCGCCATGGTCCATACTCTAGCAGGTCTGACTCGGGGGGACCTTTGCGATCACCTTCCACTGCCATGGCTGCTGGGGGGTGGAAGGAGAAGCAGCAGCAGCTCCATCAGCAGCAGCCTCAGTCTTCAGTCGCTAATGAGTAGCTTTCTACACCCACATAGTGAGTCTACTCATGAGCAGCATAAAGACCTGGAGCAGGACCTGAACCAGTAGGTCATGTCATACCTTGACATGACCATGCCAACACACCTTGAGGATCCGCTGGACTTCTGGGCAGACAAACTTGACTTGTGGCCGCAACTAGCAGAGTTTGTCTTGGAAAAGCTGTCCTGCCTGGCCAGTAGTGTGCCATCTGAGCGGGTGTTTATTGCGGCGGGGGCCATAGTCATGCCAAAGAGAACTTGTCTGTCCATGAATAATGTGGAAAGGCTCACCTTTGTGAAGATGAATCAGGCATGGTTCAACCAGGATTTCCAGCCAACAATGGCTGATCCATGGTAGTAGCTGATGCATGGTAGCTCCTTATGCTGCTGCCAACTCCTGGGTGTGTCTTTCAGGCAATATATGGGCTCCCTATGCTGCTGCCAACTCCTGGGTGTGTCTTTCAGACAATATATGGGCTCCCTATGCTGCTGCCAACTCCTGGGTGTGTCTTTCAGGCAATATATAGGCTCCCTATGCTGCTGCTGCCAGCTCATATGTGTGTCTTTCAGGCAATATATGGGCTTCTAATGCTGCTGCTGCCAACTCCAATGTGAGCACTCTTAAAAGACGCATGCTAGCATATTTGGGATGCCCTCCAGTTAAAGGCAATGGCTGCTGGCAATTTGACAAAGTGACTTTCTTTACAAAATGCAACCAGTTAATAGACAGGTACTCTTGAAATATTACTGCTAGTGTTTGGGATGCCCCCTCCTCACATACAAAGGAGGCCTCCCTTGATTGTGGAAAAGTGACGTTAATTATAAAATGCAAGCAGTTATTAGACAGGTAGTCTTGAGATATTTATGTTAGTGTTAGATAGGGTCAAATGTGCTGGTTTGGGATACCCTGAGGTCTTTTTTTTTACAGCACACACAAAAACAATTCAAACTGCAATATATTTATGAGAAATAGCCTTTAAAAGCTGCGTTAGTGTAACAGATAGGGTCAAATGTGCAAGTTTGGGATACCCTGAGGCCTGGTGTTTTTACAGTACATACAAAAACAATTCAAACTGCAATATATTTATGAGAAATAGCCTTTACAAGCTGCTTTAGTGTAACAGATAGGGTCAAATGTGCAGGTTTGGGATACCGTGTGGCCTGGTGTTTTTACAGCACACACAAAAACAATTCAAACTACAATATATTTATGAGAAATAGCCTTTACAAGCTGTTTTAGTGTAACAGATAGGGTCAAATGTGCAGGTTTGGGATACCCTGCGGCCTGGTGTTTTTACAGCAGGACAAAAACCAATTCAAAATACAATAGCTTAATAAAGCTGAGGCTGAACAAGCTTATTTAGTATAACAGATAGGGTGCAACGTGCAGGTTTGGGATAACCTGCGGCCTGGTGTTTTGACAGCAGGACAAAAACCAATTCAAAATACAATAGCTTAATAAAGCTGAGGATGAACAAGCTGATTTAGTATAAAAGATAGGGTGTAACGTGGTGGTTTGGGATACCCTGCGGCTGGTGTTTTGACAGCAGACCAAAAACCAATTCAAAATGCGATAGCTTGATTAAGCTGAGGATGAACAAGCGTATTTAGTATAACAGATAGGGTGCTATGTGCAGGTTTGGGATACCCTGTGGCCTAGTGTTTTGGCAGCAGACCAAAAACCAATTCAAAATGCGATAGCTTGAGTAAGCTGAGGATGAACAAGCGTATTTAGTATAACAGATAGGGTGCTACGTGCAGGTTTGGGATACCCTGCGGCCTAGTGTTTTGGCAGCAGGACAAAAACCAATTCAAAATGCAATAGCTTGATTAAGCTGAGGATGGACAAGTGTATTTAGTATAACAGATAGGGTGCTACGTGCAGGTTCGGGATACCCTGCGGCCTAGTGTTTTGGCAGCAGACCAAAAACCAATTCAAAATGCGATAGCTTAATTAAAATGAGGCTGAACAACGCTTATTTAGTATAACAGATAGGGTGACATGTGCTGGTTTGGGATGCCCATGTGGGCTGGTCTATTTAAAGCAGACAAAAACTAATTCAAAATGCAATAGCTTAATTAAAATGAGGCCGAACAACGCTTATTTAGTATAACAGATAGGGTGACATGTGCTGATTTGGGATGCCCATGTGGGCTGGTGTATTTAAACCAGACAAAAAACAATTACAAATGCAATAGCTTAATTAAAATGAGGCTGAACAACGCTTATTTAGTATAACAGATAGGGTGACATGTGCTGGTTTGGGATGCCCATGTGGGCTGGTGTATTTAAACCAGACAAAAACTAATTCAAAATGCAATAGCTTAATTAAAATGAGGCTGAACAACGCTTATTTAGTATAACAGATAGGGTGACATGTGCTGGTTTGGATGCCCATGTGGGCTGGTGTATTTAAACCAGACAAAAAACAATTACAAATGCAATAGCTTAATTAAAATGAGGCTGAACAACGCTTATTTAGTATAACAGATAGGGTGATATGTGCTGGTTTGGGATGCCCATGTGGGCTTGTGTATTTAAAGCAGACAAAAACCTATTCAAAATGCAATAGCTTAATTAAAATGATGCTGAACAACACTTATTTAGTATAACAGATATGATGACATGTGCTGGTTTGGGATGCCCATGTGGGCTGGTGCATTTAAAGCAGACAAAAAAATATTAAAACTAATCCAGTTATGAGAAATGCTTGTGTGTAACAGATAGGGTTAAATATGCCACTGCATAGATGGGATGCACAGTGGCAAGGCAGGTTTACAGCACAAAGAACTGAAATTGAATTGAAAACTGATCTGGCTAATGAAAATAAAAAAAAATTTCCCTGTCACTTCAATGCTGTCCCTGACTGGATCGTTCTGGTTTTTCCCTATCTTTCACTATCTTTCCCTGGCTCTGTCTACCTCTCTTTCTGCCTCTCTGTCGGTCTCTGACTCTCCCTACCTATCTCTAACTCTCTCCCTGTCTGTAACCAGCTCTGCTCTGGCCGCAATACAACGCTGAACTGCGCACAAGGAAAATGGCTGCCGGTTTATATAGCACGGTGACGTCACCGGGCTTCCTGGCTGCTGATAGGCTGCATGTGACTTTCCCATGATACCTTGCCCCAGGGGATATGTCTGGACATGTTCATCCACCATTTTAGAATGCCTGTAATTGAAATAAATGGAGTTTAAAGGAAAACTTCGATCGATCGAATCGCTGGGAAATTTGGATTCGTTCAAATCAAATTTTTCCTGAAATTCGGAACGAATTCGGGTTCGTCCGGATCAATTCGCTCATCCCTAGTCTTAACATTAGCAAAGGACTGCCTGTTATGTGATTCTACTCAATCATATCCAACACTTCCTTCTTTGTCTTTAGGCCACTTGGGTTTGAGCTGTGCTTTGGTCTCAAATACTTGATCTGGGGTAAGGGAAAGGTCTACATAGTAAGAATGCCCACCAGCATACTCCTAAGCAAAATGCTCTTTGCAAGCTGAGTGTGGGTCCCTAATGGCCCTTTAGGGATGTGTGAAGCCTCATAACATGCAGTACATGCATGTTTGTATTATTTAAGGTGACCAATGTGTATGTACAGGGTGACTCATACATATAACAGATAATGACATTCATTGTGAAGGTCAACTTAGACCGTTGGGGGAGTTGCCATTCCTGCTTGTCCACATGTTTTATAGAAGCATATGTAGTAATACAGATCATCAATGCATATTTGGGTGTTTATGAGCCTTTTTTTTTACAGCCCAGCATCAACCCTCAGCTAGTGTGGAAGCCTCATCCAGTTGGACCACGCCATCAACTTCCGTGCTGCCTAGGAGCCAGGACCAGATATATACGGTAAGTGTATTTTGCTGAATCTGCTGATGCATGTGAATGAATATGACTAATTGGCATAACAAATATATTTAGGGCCCAAACTGAACCTTTTTTTTCACATGTCCCAACAGACCCACACACTGATGGAGGAAATCCAGGAGATGGAGGAGGATGCCACCTTGATGGGACCTTCACAACAGACCCCCCTGGAACATAATCTGCAACTGTCCCAACATGTTTCTTCACCAAATCCTCTGCAGCAGAGGGAAGCTGGCCACATGCTGCCAGCCCATCGTGGGCAGCATGCAGAGACTGAACCTACAGTCCCCAGTGGTAGGTCTGCTGCAGAGGATTTGGCAAGCACATCTGTGGCTGTTGGTCGGCCTAAACGTCCATCATCTGCAGGCACTCCAACCTGGGGAATTGGAAGGCGTAGTCAGCTACGTCGCCCAGTTTCCCAGGGGAGGCGCATGCCGATCATAGAGTCGGCATGGCACCATGAGAGGCGTTTATTTCGCCAACTAACTGAAAGAACCACAGAGCAGCAGCATGCACAATTAGAGACCTTAAATAATACATTAAACACCATGCTGGCGGAATTTAGGTCGACCAACAGCCACATGGCCACCTTATCTACTAATTTCACAGCCATGCTTGAGGAAGTTCGAACTAGCAACACCCACATGGCCTCCTTAACTAGTAATTTCAGTGGCATGATGGATGAAGTTCGAACAACCAATAGACACATGTTGGAACAGTTGCAGGTTATGAATGCCACACATGCCCAGGTGATGGGCCACCTCCAAGGCCCACCGCCAGGGTTTTATGGGCATCAACCATTTTAACACCTATTTGCCCTGTATCTGCTCCACATCTTTCCTCTACATCTCTACTGTATTGATCTGTCTGGTGAGCGCTACCAATATAGCCTTTTTGCATGGCTTTGCTTGTATGCTTTGGATTTTTGCCCATATAGCTCCTTACAGTGCTGAGATACCCCACTAGCCAATGCCTGAGCTCAAGCCTCACTGAACCTGCCACTCAAGCTGTTGCGCTGCAGGCTTTGGCCTAATTACATTGCTTCTGGCTCATCCTGTTTGTAGGCATGATTGGGGGACATTCTGGGCTGACAAACTCAGCCAGAAGCAATGATACTGGTTGTTGCTGGTTTGATTAACTGGTAGAAATACCACCCTCAAACATCCCTAACTCTAACCAACCAACTCTTTTCTCCAGCCCCTACAAGCTCATCTTGAAGAATTACCTGCAACGCTAAACTAATCTTCTAACCAGCATTTTTTTCCTCCATTAACATTTTTTTCCACTAACCTTCACTCCCCTTTACAGCGCACCTAATACTTACCTACTTCCTTAAGTACTTATAGGAACTGGAAAGTAAACAGCCACTTTTAATTATCCAAAGGACAGGTTCGCCTCACTCAGGTGCAGCTAAACCCAATTTTCTATCTTTGCGCTGAAACAAACACAAACTACTACCTTGAACCCGGGCAGAGATTGTACTGGACTTGATTTTGGACTGGGGCTTCTTGTTTCGGTGGACCACTGACTTACAGGCGTGGATGTGGCATAGGTATGGCTGCTTTCCACCTGTGCCTGTGGCAAATGTGGCCAAGCAAGAGAGGGTGTGCATGTGGCCCTATTTATTACAGGGCAAATATTGACATGCAAATGCTTGCTCCCTATGTCTGTGTATTTAATTTAGGATTTAAACTTTGGCCTGGAGTGCGTTACTTTAAAACTCCTGGATGTGGCCAATTGCTAGGTGCCATGATTTGCCACAAATGTATTTTAATGTTGTACTATGTATGTACATGAAGTATGCAAGTGCCCTTCAACTCCAAATTTTCATATTTCACTAAAAAATATTGAATGTGACTTGACCTATTGTTGACTAAATTGATGCATTAATGTTTTGGTTATTTTTAGATTACTTAAGGTTTTCATAAACAAACAGGGCAAAAAAATGCATGAGTCTCAGATCATGTGTGAATATTTTAGTAATTAACTCATTACTAGTTGATACACCAAAAAATTATAAAAGATTTACAAGGCAAAATTAGAGGAGCAAATAATAATTACAGGCACAAAACAAACACAGGCAATACAAATTATGCAAGATGTCTCTGAATCAAATTGGCCTGAACTGCTTGGCCAGAGGCACTAGGTGTGCCACGGTAGTGGTCTTCTGGGTCCTGGCTGGGTGGAGAGGAGGGCAGATCCAAATACCGGGGGACACGCTGCATGATGGCATAGTTATGCAAGACACAGCAGGCCAGTATGATGTCTATGACTTTTTTTGGGGGGGACCTTTTAGACACACCCTGAACATACAGATTGCTCTGCTAAAGAAACAGCCTAACACCATCTACTGCATGTTCTGACCCTTTAAACATCCAAAATGGCGGATGAGGGCAAAACAGGCAGACTGCTAACAGGTATTGGCTTAGGACTGTGCTGCTCAGAATTCTTGGATGTCTTACCTTTTCAGGACACCAGATCTGCTTTGTGTGAGCCAAGCACAGCTCTAACCCGCCCCCTGCACTTTATCCCATTCTCGGATACTCAGTAAGTGTCATACTTCTAAGGAAAGATGGCGCAGACCCTATCATAAAGTCAATAAAAGAATTGCAGCCCAGTGTGGGGAAGAATAATAAGTAATGTACTAGAAAGTATAAATATATTATTTACTAATTGTGGAAACTCATTTTGTAAGGGTTTGTGCTTTGCTAAAGATCATGGTTAAGGTCCGGTTTCACCTGTCATCAAGGGGTAAAAACAGCCATAGCTTCAGACATAGGTCCAAAACTATATTAATAGGCATACATTGAAAAGAGAATGACGTTATTTGCGTCAACTTACCAAGGAGCCATCCACCAGAGAATTCTCCAGACTCAAACCGACGGTACAATACAGATCGTCGCAAGATGTACGCATCATGGGATGAGCCTGGAAACCCGGCGAGGACACTAAGGAACCGCATGTCCGGGGCCACCACTGCTTGGACATTCAGTGAGTGGCCCATTTTGCGGTTCCTGGGAAAAAAGAAAAAAATAAACATTAGCAAGGCTAGGTAAATTACTCAAACAATAACTCTTAACATCCTCCAAAAAACATGTTGGCCAATACAAATAATACTAAGTACCTAACTATTTTTTAGGCCTACAAAGGATATGTATGTTGGATCAACTAAATATTAACTTTCACATGACAAATTAAGGTCCACATGCAAATGTTTGGCTTTGGGCTACATGTAAAACATTGATGATGCTAAATCCGGGCAAATATATCACATAAACATTTACAAGGAGGGATTAACAGATATACAGTGTAAGCTAATTCACAGGGACTATTTACAAGGAGGGATTAACAGATATACAGTGTAAGCTATTTCACAGGGACTATTTACAAGGAGGGATTAACAGATATACAGTGCAAGCTAATTCACAGGGACTATTTACAAGAAGGGATTAACAGATATACAGTGTAAGCTATTTCACAGGGACTATTTACAAGGAGGGATTAATAGATATACAGTGTAAGCTATTTCACAGGGACAATTTACAAGGAGGGATTAAGAGATATTTAAAATACCATTTATGTCAACTATATAAAAAAATGACTGATTGAACTTGCCTATAGATGTACTCGTCGGCTGCCGGAGGGACTAAGAGGCTGATTTATTAATAGCGCCAGGTAGCGACAGTTGAGCGACTGTAGCGGTATTTTCACAGCGCCCGCTAGTAGTCGCTGTGCTTGGCCGTTGTTCGGTTGTTGATAGCGACTCAGTCGGTGTGCAGTAATGTTGAATACAAGGTGATGAGTCGCTATTTGACAGGTTCCGCGCTGTATGGGAGCGCATGATAGCGAATGGCCATAGCGACCGGCTCCCACCATATTCATTAACAAATCACGCTCCAAAAATTCTCGCGCTGTGAAATGCATGTTTAAACCCCAGAGCGCTGGCGGCGATGGGTTAAAAATAGTTTTTTAACCCCCAAACAACCATATTTTGGGAAACCAAAAAAAACAAGTTTATAAAAACATTTTGGAATATGAATACATTAATATCAGACCTGTAAAATCAATTCTGCACAAATTTTTTTTTTTTTCTTACCTTAAAAAAAATATCTAACATGGCAGAAGTGGTAACAGAAATTTTCACATTAAAAAAAAAAAAAAATTATTAACAATTAATTATTAATATTTAAAGATTGTTCCATTGAAATGCATTGGAGAGCGCCAGGTAGCGAGAGGTCATACCTGGCGCTGTTCGAGGTCGCTCGCTGGCGCTGTGGGGTGAGGCTGGAATAATGATGAATGAGTCGCTATCTGGCGCTAGCTCAGTCGCTAAGCAGGATCGCCTTGATAAATGTGTGATTGTGGTGGGGAGCCGGAGTTCTCGTGGAGGTGACCGTCATTACCGTTCGCTCACCAGTCACTACCTGGCGCTATCCCTTGTTAAATAAGGGCCTAAGGCAACGTGGGTGCATGACGTTGGGCATGTCGCCGATATTATAAAATGCCAGCTTAAGCGCGTTCCAGGCTACCATGTCGTCAGGAAAAAATATATATTTCTGACTAATGGTAGCCATGCCTTCCAAAAACTTGGATAGCGCACGGGTCAGCGTAGGCTGGGAGATCCCCACAGAGAGGGCACCCAGCCTCTGGAACGTTCGCCAAAAATTGCAGGCAGCCAAGCATCTTGGTCATACCTGAAATTGCTTGCCCCTTCCTTGTGGTGCGGGCTAACCATGGCCACAGCTCACTTTACAATTTATGGAGGAAAGCGCGATTAAGTCTGGTCAGCTCGAACAGCTCAACGTCATGCATGCCATCGATATGCATGCGTCGCCGGTGCAATCTGGTCTCGCCCCTGCTGACACATTCAATGCCCATTAGCTGGAGCTCGTGATGCTTCTCCACAAAGGCACACAATTGGTTCATTGCAAGGGTATCCGAGGTCAAAATGGTAAGGGGATCGCAAATGAAACGGTTTTATAGGGTGGTAGTCCCTCGGCAATCAGCTCTCTGAATGAGACGCAAGCCCATAGGAATAATGTAAGTTATCTGAACGAACGCAAAATATCAGATTTTGATGGGAAAATGATTCGATTTGCTTTCGTTCTTCGAAAGCGCATATACGCATTAGCCCGAACGTTCGTACGAATGAAAAATGAACGAAAAAAACAAATAAATTGACAAACACACACAAAAACTTTCACAGACAGCTACGAAAGTCCAGACGAATGTGCCTCTGAATCGAGCCTAATACCCTCATCCACCAGTTTTTCCATACCCTTTACCGATTTGAACTTTGCTTAATGCTCTTATATCCCTATTGTATCATGAAGCAGTACTGTGTAACTTACTGAAAATATTTCCTGTATGTCAATGTTATTGGTGAATACATCAATTCTGACTGAATAAATTAACTGATTACAGTCTTTGGTAGGGCACATATTTTTCTCTTAGATCACTGGTCCCCAACCTGTGGCTCGGGAGCCACATGTGGCACTCGGACCCTTGCTGTGTGGCTCATGCCCAGCCTGGGATTATTGTGTTGAGCAGGTGTACAAGCGTGCAAGTGTATCCCTACTTGCAGCTTCATCTGGCACCTATTAGCCCTGATTCAGAGCCTCTTTCACATGCACTTTCGCATGTGTCTTTGTAATTTTTGTGAGTTTTCCCCTGCTTTTTTGGATTGTACGTTACTGTTTTTGCATTTACGCACTTTCGATGATCGTATGTTTATCGGCAATTTTCCATTATGTCGGGCAACTTACGTTATTGGTATGGGCTGGTGCCTGATTCTGAGCCTTGATTGCCGATGACAAGCCGCTCAATAAAACGTTAAAAAGTTTTATTAAATAAAACAATAAAAAGTTTGCTTCCGCTCAACTTATGGGGTCATTTTGTAGGCGAAAGCTAGCTGTTGAGATGTTAGCTGAGTACGTGGAGGAGTACGAGCCCTTGCAGCTAAATGGCTTGATCTACATCACCATGGCCGAAGCCAGATCGCACCGCGCATGCATGGACATCAATCGCATGCATGACGTTGAGCTGTTCCAGCTCAACCACCTTAACCGCGTTTCCCTCCATAATTTGTATAGTGAGCTGCGGCCATGGTTAGTCCGCACCACAAGGAAGGGGCATGCAATTGCCGGTATGACCAAATTGGTTGGTTGCCTGAAATTTTTAGCGAACAGCTCGTTCCAGAGGCTGGGTGCCCTCTCCATGGGGATGTCCCAGCCTACGCTGAGCCGCACACTAAACAAGTTTTTGTATGGCTTGGCTACCCTGTGTCCAAAATACATCTATTTCCCAGACAACCTGGTAGCCTGGAATGAGGTTAAGTTGTTTTTTTTAATATAGCCGACATGCCCAACGTCATGGGTGCGATGGATTGTACCCATGTTGCGTTGGTTCCTCCAGCAGCTGAGGAATATCTATTTAGGCATGTGGTTTAGGTCAACATTATAACTTGTATTAACTCATTGATTTGCAGTATCTTTCAATGTATCTAGAAATCAATCATTTCAATGTAGCCCTCAACTAATCATTTGCATGCAGACCTTAACTAATCATTTGCATGCAGACCTTAATTAGTCCGTATCATGTAGTACTTAATTAGTCCTTATCATGTAGCACTTAATTAGTCCTTATCATGTATACCTTATTAGAATCCGACTGACCAACTATTACTTATTGGTGTGTTTTTTGGGGGTTTTAACATTAAAAAACACACTAACAATAAGGATACCTTATTTTGGTGTAACTTTGTAATTTTCTGGGGTTTTTTTGTGTACTAAAGACCTGTATTTCTGCTCTTACAGGAACCGGAAGATTGGCCACTCCATAAACGTGCAAGCTGTGGTGGCCCGGACCTTTGGTTCCAAAGTGTGATGGCTGGCTTTCTCAGATCCACCCACGACGCTTATATCCTGAGAAATTCGAGCCTGTATGGTCGTTTTCAATCAGGAGATTTATCTGGTGGATGGCTACTGGGTAAGTTTGGAGAAATAATTTCATTAGCCTTTCAATGTATGACTATTAATATTTTGGGATAACCCTGTCTCAACATATGGATGTTCTTTCCCTCTGATGACTTGATATCCAATGTAGCTAAGAAGTAGACACTAACTTTCTGTTTTATTCTTTTCAGGGGATTTGGGATACCCACTACTGCTATGGTGAATGACACCTGTCCTGCGCCCTCAGACTCAGGCCCAGGAGGGCTCTAACCGGAACCATCAAAACACCCAAGCTGTTGTGGAGAGGGCCTTCGGCCTGCTTAAAACCAGATTTAGATGCCTGGGCCATACCGGGGGTGCCCTGCAGTATGACCCCTACAAGGTTATAAAGATCATAATAGCCTGTTGTGTCCTACATAATTTTGCAATAATGCAGCAGGTCCCCCAGTATGTTGACGAGTCCCCCTCTCCAGCCACCATGGACATTCCGGACGAATTATATGAGGGCACCCAGAGTGCTTCTGGGACCATCTGATTTCAAATATTTTTGAGTAATTTTTTTTGGTCTTTTTTTTTGGTGCCAATTGTGGGTGTTTTTTCCTTTTTTTTTTTTAAATGTACATTCATTTTGGTTGTCCTTAGATATATTATTTATTTGTGAGGTAACAAAGATATTTGATTTATACTTTCATTTGCTTATCTGTACATACTAATTAATCCAAAAAGACTTTAGTACAGATTTGAGTGTAATGCATTTTTATTGTCAAATATTTGCTCTAACAACACTCATATTTTTGTATTAAAAGAGATCAGAAATGGCTAAAAATAACACAGCATAGAACAAACTCATGAAAACAATTTACTATTCAATATAGAAATTAGGTGGGGAAGGGCACTCACAGCCTACGAGGACATCCACACATCCAGGCAAAGGAAGGATCCATTGGGCCACACTCCAGCCCCCTCTAAATTTGCCACAGGCTGGATGGCCAAGGAGACTTCCTCAAGCCAGAATGCTCCCCGTCCCACAACATCCTGAACCATAGGGAGCACTACTATTAAGGGCAAGGGGAACAGTAGGGCAGGAATCCCTAGGCCCTAGGAATCCCTAGGCCCACAGCAACACCCTTTCAAGCTATTTTAGCATTACAATGTAGCGAGCCCTGAGTCACCGTGCAGCTCAACGGCTGAAAGTTTTAGGGCCAGCCAGCCTATGACACCCAGCCCCCAAGCAAGTCCAACACAATACTTTCAGAGCCAAAGTTGTAGCTATTAGTGGTGTGTTAGTCAGCCAAGAATGTCACCAACTATTCCACCCACCCAGGATGATGCAGCCAGGAGCTCATTAGGCCTAAACCTGCTGCGTGGGAGCTTGAGCGGGCGCTTTACTGAGCCACAAACGAAGGCATTGGCAAGTGGGGTTTCTGAGCACTATCATGAGCTGTATGGGAGAAATTCTAAAGCCACCAGCCAAAGCACAAATACACAAATATGGGTGGAGATCACCAGACAGATGAATAGTGTGGGGATGGAGAGGAAAGATGTGGAGGAAATACAACGCTAAATGTTAATATTAGAGATGAGCGAAGTTTTGAAAAATTCGATTCGGCTGATTCGCCGAATTTTCTGACAAAAATCGTTTCGATCCGAATTTATTTGCGGCGAATCGCTATTAACCACCCTTGATTTCCCCGCTGCTAGTAAAAAAATAACTGTACAAAAATACTCACCTGACCCCTCTATCGAATTGGCCGGGTATCCTCTTTCATTTGGTGCCATCCGATCCCCCCTAGTGGCTCGGATGGCCCCAGGAAAGCCCCCGGAAAAGCCCCCCCCCCCCGATTTTCTGTCATTTGAAAAAAAAAGCCCAGCCGCAAAGTTGGGCGGGCGGGAGGGAGGTAATAACAGCTTGGAAAGAAAGCGGGCGGGGCAGGAGGGAGGAATGACAGCCGGCGGGGAGGTAATGACAGCTTGGAAAGAAAGTGGGCGGGAGGGAGGAGTTACAGCGGGCAGGGAGGTAATGACAGTTTGGAAAGAAAGTGGGCGGGGTGGGAGGGAGGAATGACAGCTTGGAAAGAAAGTGGGCGGGGCGGGAGGGAGGTACTGACAGCGGGCGGGGAGGTAATGACAGCTTGGAAAGAAAGGGGGTGGGAGGGAGGAATGACAGCTTGGAAAGAAAGTGGGCGGGGTGAGAGGGAGGAATGACAGCTTGGAAAGAAAGTGGGCGGGAGGGAGGAGTTACAGCGGGCAGGGAGGTAATGGCAGTTTGGAAAGAAAGTGGGCGGGGTGGGAGGGAGGAATGACAGCTTGGAAAGAAAGTGGGCGGGGCGAGAGGGAGGTACTGACAGCGGGCGGGGAGGTAATGACAGATTGGAAAGAAAGTGGGCGGGGTGGGAGGGAGGAATGACAGCTTGGAAAGAAAGTGGGCGGGGCGAGAGGGAGGTACTGACAGCGGGCGGGGAGGTAATGACAGCTTGGAAAGAAAGTGGGCGGGGCGGGAGGAATGACAGCTTGGAAAGAAAGTGGGCGGGGCGGGAGGAATGACAGCTTGGAAAGAAAGTGGGCGAGGCGGGAGGGAGGAGTTACAGCGGGCGAGGAGGTAATGACAGCTTGGAAAGAAAGTGGGCGGGGTGGGAGGGAGGAATGACAGCTTGGAAAGAAAGTGGGCGGGGCGAGAGGGAGGTACTGACAGCGGGCGGGGAGGTAATGACAGATTGGAAAGAAAGTGGGCGGGGCGGGAGGAATGACAGCTTGGAAAGAAAGTGGGCGAGGCGGGAGGGAGGAGTTACAGCGGGCAGGGAGGTAATGACAGTTTGGAAAGAAAGTGGGCGGGGCGGGAGATAATGACAGTTTGGAAAGAAAGTGGGCGGGCGGGAGGGAGGAATGACAGCTTGGAAAGAAAGTGGGCGGGGTGGAAGGGAGGAATGACAGCTTGGAAAGAAAGTGGGCGGGGCGGGAGGAATGACAGCTTGGAAAGAAAGTGGGCGGGGCGGGAGGAATGACAGCTTGGAAAGAAAGTGGGCGAGGCGGGAGGGAGGAGTTACAGTGGGCGAGGAGGTAATGACAGCTTGGAAAGAAAGTGGGCGGGGTGGGAGGGAGGAATGACAGCTTGGAAAGAAAGTGGGCGGGGCGAGAGGGAGGTACTGACAGCGGGCGGGGAGGTAATGAAGATTGGAAAGAAAGTGGGCGGGGCGGGAGGAATGACAGCTTGGAAAGAAAGTGGGCGAGGCGGGAGGGAGGAGTTACAGCGGGCAGGGAGGTAATGACAGTTTGGAAAGAAAGTGGGCGGGGCGGGAGATAATGACAGTTTGGAAAGAAAGTGGGCGGGCGGGAGGGAGGAATGACAGCTTGGAAAGAAAGTGGGCGGGGTGGGAGGGAGGAATGACAGCTTGGAAAGAAAGTGGGCGGGGCGAGAGGAATGACAGCTTGGAAAGAAAGTGGGCGGGGCGGGAGGAATGACAGCTTGGAAAGAAAGTGGGCGAGGCGGGAGGGAGGAGTTACAGCGGGCGAGGAGGTAATGACGGCTTGGAAAGAAAGTGGGCGGGGCGAGAGGGAGGTACTGACAGCGGGCGGGGAGGTAATGACAGCTTGGAAAGAAAGTGGGCGGGGCGGGAGGAATGACAGCTTGGAAAGAAAGTGGGCGGGGCGGGAGGGAGGAGTTACAGCGGGCGGGGAGGTAATGACAGCTTGGAAAGAAAGTGAGCGGGAGGAATGACAGCTTGGAAAGAAAGTGAGCGGGAGGGAGGAGTTACAGCGGGCAGGGAGGTAATGACAGTTTGGAAAGAAAGTGGGCGGGGCGGGAGATAATGACAGTTTGGAAAGAAAGTGGGCGGGGCGGGAGGTAATGACAGCTTGGAAAGAAAGTGGGCAAGGCGGGAGGGAGGAGTTACAGCGGGCGGGGAGGTAATGACAGCTTGGAATGACAGCGGACGGGGCCGGCAGGCAGGAGCCCACTTTCTTTCCAAGCTGTCATTCACAAAAATCATCCTCCAAATTCATACTCTATTATCATCCGCCAAATTAATTCTCTATTATCATCCATTAAATTCATACTCTATCAATTAACTAAACAAAACGAATTCCCGCTAATCAACTAAATAAATCAGACCACAATCAAGTCCCCGAAACTTATATTCCTTTCCATTTGACTTTCATTTTATTTTCAATCATCAATTTAATTTTAATCATCAGTTAATTAAGTAATAAATACATAAGGTTTGTCCTATTTCCACTACAAAACATTACCAAGTTTTTTTTATGCTTTTAATAAGGAAAAGCCGACAATTGAACTAATAAAGTAGAGCCGGCAATAGAGCTATCAAAGAAAAGCTGACAATAGAACTACTGCCTACAACTACATTTCCCAGCAAGCACTGGGAAACACCTGGTTCAAAAAGACAGCAAGGGCATTCCCGCCCCTTCTTGAAATAGTTTTATGAAATTGGTTTAAGATTGATTTAAAATTAATTAGTTTGAGAATATGAATATGCCAGAAAATCGATGGAGTGAGAGGTTTTATATATATATATATATATATATATATATATATATATATATATATATATATATATAACTTATATAAAGTGAATGTAAACTATTACCTCTAGACTCATCAATTTATTGCTACCTTTCTATGAGCATTACCATCAATGATATCACCGGTACAATTATATACACATATATCTCTTTCATATCAATTTAATAAAACTCCATCTACTGACCACTGTTTATATAAATTTTTATATAATTGTATTACTAGTTATTACTATTGAATACCGATTTTATACTCATATATATATATTTTTGAATTTTTGAATTAAACACACTCTCACCACATGGACAAAATATAGATTTGGATTTTAATTGCTTTTTAGAAAACAACTAACTAGATTGGTTTCCCTTCAATATTGATCTGTTCCTTAGAAAATATTTGTCTGGACTTTCACCCTACTCATCAAACTTATTAATTTACTCCTTTACCGCAATGTTCGACTACACTATTTCCATTAACATTAACATTACTATTCAATCATAATTAATTAACTTTTACATTTTTACACCCTTACATCCTTAATGTCACCACCTTTTTATCATTTTCATATCATATCAAATCATTTTGTATCAATTACTTTTTACTAATCCTCTAATAATTTATTCCTCATCAACCATGATCTATATATTTATAGTCTTATCTAGTGAAAAGCCGGTTACCGGCTTTTTTTCTGCTGTACTTGAGTATTTCAGTTCACCGACGCTTTCAAGGTGAAGGCGGGGTCTTCTTTGGTGGTATTATAGTTATAATTATATGGTTAAATTGAATGAAATAATCAATTGTTTAAATAGAGGACTGTGAATTGTGACAGTTAATTGTACTATTGATTCAAATAAATAAATGATTATCATAATTATGATTATATAATAAATAAATGATTATCATAATAGATAATTGGGAAAAAAATAGTTGACGCAATTAACAAATTGGTTATAATGATTAAGTGTTTAAATAATTCAATAAATAAATACATTATTAAATAACTGGATGAATTAGATCTGGATGAATGGAACTGATAAGAATGAATAAATTAATGAAAGTGAATAAAATTGATATGATTAAAAATTGAATAGAAGTTGGATAAAAAATGAGAAAGTGATCAAAGAAATTGTTTAGAAAAGATTGTTTATGCACTAGAGGATGTATATAATGAAAAAAAAAATAATAATAACAACACTTATATTAATATCATTATTATTTTTATCATCACTATTAATAATATTAGGAGAATAATATAATATCATGATCCAAGTAAAATGTATGTGGTAATTTGTGAGTGGGACATGAAAGAGATGTCTGGATTAATTTATATTCTTATTAGTCTATGGAATGATTAGTAAAATATAATATATATATATATATATATATATATATATATATATATATATATATTATTAAAATATGGACTTTATATGGCTGTGGAGGTAATTTGAATAAAATAAGTGAAAATTATGTAAGAATGTGTGAACAGTGGATATAAAATAAGTTATTTATAGGTAAATTGATTATTTATAGGTAAAAAAATAATAATAGATAAAATAATGAGACAATGATAACCTATTAATAGGATTTTATTCAAAAAACGTTCTGGATTTTTGAATTAAACACACTCTCACCACATGGACAAAATATAGATTTGGATTTTAATTGCTTTTTAGAAAACAACTAACTAGATTGGTTCCCCTTCAATATTGATCTGTTCCTTAGAAAATATTTGTCTGGACTTTCCCCCTACTCATCAAACTTATTAATTTACTCCTTTACCGCAATGTTCGACTACACTATTTCCATTAACATTAACATTACTATTCAATCATAATTAATTAACTTTTACATTTTTACACCCTTACATCCTTAATGTCACCACCTTTTTATCATTTTCATATTATATCAAATCATTTTGTATCAATTACTTTTTACTAATCCTCTAATAATTTATTCCTCATCAACCATGATCTATATATTTATAGTATTATCATATTTTTATAATATCATTACTTTATATATCCATCAAATCGTTTTTTATCAATTACTTCTTGCTAATCCTCTAGTAATTTATTCCTCATCCACAATGACCTATATATTTATATATTTATACTCTTTTCATATTTTTATCATATCCTTAGTTTATATATCCATTCTATCTATTCACGTCTACCCAGTTTCAATTTTACATCCCTCCATCTAATTATTTAATGAATTGTCCCTCTACTAATGATTTAATCATTTTCTATTTTTTTTTATTTGATCAACCAATAACTAATTATTTAATTATGAACTTACAGTACCCACTATTAATATACACTAATTTATAGTATCTAACTTTCTAATGAATTGCCCCCCTACCAAAATTTTAATAAAATTATTGTTTATTTATTAGATCAATCAATAATTTATTATTTAATCATTAATTTATACTATCCACTATTAATTTATATTATCTACAATTATTTAAGATGTTCCACTATATTCAGTATATCATATTGGTACTTCTTTATTTTTTTTTCCATGATAAGTTATCATCCTACTACTTTTAATCTGTGATAATACATTCTATCACATGTAATGATTCAACCAACCTTTGTGTATCCACAGCGCTCCTACACCAATCTTTTTCCTTCTAGGGCTACACCTAAATTGAAATTGATTAACACACTACAATTTTTCCTGGGAATCACAGGTTTTCCTGCTGTAGGAGCCGCTCATATTATCCAGTTGCGCTTTATCCTCAAAACCAACTTGTACTATCTATATAGATATATATATATATATCTAATTAATCTATCTATATATCTAATTAATCTATATATCTTTCTAATTATAATAAATAATATTTATATTATATTTATATTTATCCTATGCTTGTAGTTGTAACTATATATTTTTATAAAAAAAAAAAAAAAATATATATATATATATATATATATATATATATATATATATATAATGTATAACATTTACCTATATATAGGTATTTATATATATATATATATATATATATATATATATATATTTATTTAAATCTAAGTTCCCTCACACAAATATAACACTTCTATTTATATACAGAATTTATAAACATGATTCCCCTTTTTCCACACACAAGCAGGATCCAAAATAGAGTACAAACACAATACTTTTATATGCGCAGAATCTCTGCAGAAGAGTCGGGTGCACAGCTGAACACTTAATTACAATACCTTGTATATATATATATATCTAATTAATCTATCTATATATCTAATTAATCTATATATCTTTCTAATTATAATAAATATTTATATTATATTTATATTTATCCTATGCTTTTAGTTGTAACTATATATTTTTATAAAAAAAAAAAAAAAAAAAAAATATATATATATATATATATATATATATATATATATATATATATATATATATATATAATGTATAACATTTACCTATATATAGGTATATATATATATATATATATATATATATATATATATATATATATGTGTATATATATATATATATATATATATATATATATATATTTATATATTTATTTAAATCTAAGTTCCCTCACACAAATATAACACTTCTATTTATATACAGAATTTATAAACATGATTCCCCTTTTTCCACACACAAGCAGGATCCAAAATAGAGTACAAACACAATACTTTTATATGCGCAGAATCTCTGCAGAAGAGTCGGGTGCACAGCTGAACACTTAATTACAATACCTTGTGACATTTGTATAATAATCTGTTACATATACATACTGCCTTTTCCCAGGTAAATACATTGTAACAAACAAGCCTGAGGACTGCAACAGCACAGCCTCCTGGCACCATCTTGAAACCCTTTACAATGCTCATTCATTCTTTCAATGTTTGATTTTTTATATATGTGAATACATTTTTAACTGTTCATTCATTCTTTAAATGTTTATCTATTTATTTTATGCTCCAGGTATTTTAGTTTATTTTCTAGTGTTTTTATAGTGTGTACATGCCGGCATGGTGGGAGCGGGGAAGCCGGCCACACTGTCAGCTTTGCAACCCGGCTTCTGCCGCCCGCTGACAGTGCGGCCAGCTTCCTCCGCTCCCACCATACCGGCATGTAGGTAAGTGTGTGCTACATGCCGTTATGGTGGGAGCCGGGGAGGCCGGCTGCACTGTCAGCGGGAGGCGGAAGCTGGTTTGCACAGCTGACAGAGTAGCCGGCCTCCTCGGCTCCCACCAGGCCGGCCTTTTTTTTAAATTTCAGGAAAACTTCGATCGATCGAATCGCGGGGAAATTCGGATTCGATCCGAATCGAATTTTTCATGAAATTCGGATCGAATCCGGGTTCGTCCGGATCGATTCGCTCATCCCTAGTTAATATGGTTGATTGACATTATAAGTTATTTCACTTGTAGGATGGCCAACACCTGTGCTTGGGTGGCATTCATCATCTGCCACTGCTCAAGCATAGCCTCCCTCTGCCTGTTGCTAGTCTTAATTTCTTCAAGCAGGGTGGTGAAGTGGTTATTGAAATTTAGTAATTGTGCTGACAGTTGCTCTGTTAATCTATGGTTCACTGCCCTAAAGTTGCGGCTGTCATTGCGCCATGCTGTCTCCAGGATCTGCACATGCCTCACCTGGCTGACATGGCGACGTGGCTGAGGACGTCCTCCACTTCCCCGGTTTTGGGCGCGTGCAGATGATGGAGGTCTAGGCCTAGCAACAGGAGCAGATGTAGTAGGCAAATCCTCTGATTTGTGGGCGGCTGCTGCTGGGGCAATGGCAGATGATGTTGCTGGTTTGGCATTAGTGGGGACATGGTAATGTTCTCCTCCTCCTCCATATGGTGTATTGCATCCATTATGGGTGGTGTCTTTAGGGACAGGGAAAAAAATGTGTGAGATAGTTGCTCAAATATATGTTGGGGGAAGTAGTCACCTTCCTTCACATGCATCACCAGTTAGTGCACATTACACTTACCAGATCCAGCTGGTCCTGTGTAGAATATGTTGGTAATGGCTGTCGGGATGTGGTGGCAGTGGCCAAACAGGTGGAGGGTTGCGCAGTCGCATTAGCATTTAGAGGAGCTGGAATGTTACAGTAAAGTCAAGTTAACACATAAACATACCTTGTGTACCCATAGGAGTAGCTAGGCTTTAGGGCACCCGGGCCAAACTTTCTAAATGGACTCCAACACCGGTTTTACAGACACCCTTTGGCGCCACCCTGAACTGCTGCACCCTGGGAGCGTACCCCCCTGCTTCCCCCTAGCTACAGCCCTGTGTGGACCTAGGCTTTTAAACTACATTTTTTAAAGCCAAAGCAAATTAAACAATCCTTAAAATACAAACCTTCTGGCATGACATTGTTGTCATTGTCTATGGCCCCGGATAAGCCCTGTAGTGCCGAGGTGCTTAGTTGGGAATCCACCTCCTGTTTGCAACCTTTAAATAAACTTAAAAACATAACTTACTAGGTCTTGCACAACAACCAGCCAAACTCCCACACCCATATGTACCCGTGATGCCTGCACTTATTCCTCTTCTGTCTCACAGCATATTTGAGGTCCGAGAATTTCCGCTGGTACTGCTCCACATCTTTCCTCTCCGTCCCCGCACAATTGACCTGTCGGGTGATTTCTTCCCAGATTTGGTTCTTGCGCACTTTGCTGGTGGCTTTATAATTTCTCCCATACAGCTCATGAACGTGCTCAGAAACCCCACTTGCCAACGCCATGTTTTGGGGCTCACTAAAGCAACCGCTCAACGTCCCACGCCACAGGTTTTGGCCTAATGTTGCCCTGGATGGCTCTTCCTGGGTGGGTGGAATATTTGGTGACATTCTGATTACTGATAGCTGCAAGATGAGTGGATAGTGTAGCCAGATAGTGGGAAAAGCAAGCAGGATGCTCGGTTGCATAGCTCGAGGCATCACCAGTAGGAAGAGGGAGGTTGTGATGCTGCTGTATAGAGCCCTGGTAAGGCCACAGCTAGAATACTGTGTGCAGTTCTGGAGACCTTACCTGCAAAAAGACATTATTCAAATAGAACGTGTCCAAAGGCGGGCAACGAAAATGGTGGAAGGACTTAAACTTAAAACTTCAGGAGAGACTTAAAGAGCTTAATTTGTACAGTCTGGAGGAAAGAAGGGAGAGGGGGACATGATTGAGACCTTTAAATATGTGAAAGGATTGAATAAGGTTCAGGAGGGAAGTGTTTTTAAGAAGAAACTTAATGATAGAACAAGGGGGCACAACCTGAAGCTAGTCGGGGGGAAGATCAGGAGCAATGTTAGAAAATATTATTTTACAGAAAGAGTAGTAGATGCTTGGAACAAACTTCCAGCAGAGGTAGTTGAAAAATCAACAGTCATTGAATTTAAACATGCCTGGGATAAGCACACATCTATCCTAAGATAAAGAGTACATACAGTATACACATAAGGGCAGATTAGATGGATCGTATGGTCTCCTTCCGCCGTCAACCTTCTATGTTTCTATGTTTCTATTCTTGGGTGACTTGCAGGCATTGAATAGCCTGACATTTCGCTTACCATGGATTGGGCTGGACTTGCATGGGGGTTGGGTGTCATCGGCTGGCTGGCCAAATAAATTTGTGCCGTTGAGCTGCCCGGTGACTCAGGGCTCTCCACGTTAGATTTGTGACATTGGGAAGGAGCAGGAGAGGGTGCTGTTGGGGGGCTAGGGCTTCTAGGATAAGTCTTACCCTTGCCCCTACTAGTAGTGCTCCGTTGTGTTTGGGATGTTGTGGGCCGGGGAGCATTCTTGCTTGAGGACGTCTCCTTCGCCTTCCGAGATGGCCCAGATTTTGAGGGGGCTGGAGTGTGGCCCACTAGATCCTTCATGTGGCGAGTGGATGTTCTGGTCGAATGCGAGTGGCCACTGGTTTTGTGGGACCTGGCTGCAGGCCTCGAGGAGGTTTTTTCATGCCGTTCTGCAAGACGCTCATAGCGTTCATGGGGCTTGAGTGTTTGGTGGCTACCTTTCTTGGCAGGCATAGCGATATCTGTAAAGACACTCAGCTGTTTCTCCAAGTACCCGTGCGTAGTAAGCGTGCGTAGGGACGTGCGCATCCCGGAAACATATCTGCTGATACTGGCTATCAAAATGGCACTCACGCTCTTCACCCGCGAGCAACAGGACACTATCATGCTAGTAAGTGTTTGTTCAGGCCTGCGATTTGCAGGTGAAATGCATGCATATGCAATTAGGCAGCACAGGGCAAAACAGTGGGAGCAAAAGTTAGTGCGCACATGTGTGCAACAACAAAATGGCATCTAGAAGGATAGCTGAAGGCTAGAATTGTTATGGGAAATGTAAGTTAGGAACCTACTATAACTGAGACAGTGATTTGTATGATGTTTTCATTAATCAAATGTGTTTTTCTTGTATCATTTAGATGATGATGGAGAACAGGTACGACTACCTAGTGAGTGATTTTCAAAAGAGGACGTTGGCCCTGGCCAAAATAGCCAGGGCCAAAATAGCAGCCGACAGTGACACCATCTTCACCTTCACCCAGATCATCCAACACTGGTCGGACCTAAAGCGAAGGAAGAGGCCCCGGGTGAGGCGATTCTTCGCTCAACATTTCCCAAGTAAGTACATGACTATTACATGTTAGGTATCCCAAAGCCCTTAGGCAGGCCTCTGTTTAGAAATGCTATTCTCTTCTAGTGAGCGAATGGGATTACAGAATCAGACCCACCCGGAGGTGAGCAGTCCGGCCAGTGCGGGATGGATCTGGGGCTAGTGAAGGTGGTGCATCCCCAGGGCCAAGGTCCTCCCCCTCCTCTGTAGGTGGCTCCGAGCAGCCACTGGACCTGTCTACAGAGGAGGGACATCAGCGGCTCGCCAGGGAGTCGGCCCAGATGGCGGAGCAACAACACTCCGGTATGATTCTCTGACTGAATCACACACAGGTACATGCACTGAACACACACTAATTTCCTGCTTCTATTTTTTTAGATGACGATGAAGCGGGTGGAGAGCAGGGATTGAAGACGCCAGCAGAACCAGCCCCTGAGGTGCATGGTGAAGGTGGGTGATGTCTCACACACATTCTGAAACAAATGTTTGCTTTACCTAATCTGACATTAGAAGTGAACATTTCCTTTCTCAACAGACTCCGGATCAGTGGCAGACCCCAGAGAGAAGGCTGGTCCCCCAAGCTCAGGTCGCCCACCAGCCTGGTAAGTTTGTAGTCTACTTATTTGATTACCTATAACATAGCTTCATCACCAGGTCTAAAAAACCATAGCCTAATAAATTAGCATAATGACCTATGGCCTCATCCCTAGCCTAATTAATGAGCATAATGACCTATGGCCTCATCCCTAGCCTAATTAATGAGCACAATGACATTTTTATTTATTTTTTTTATTTATTGTTTATCTATGTTTTTTAACAAAAAAAAGGTTGGTTAAAAACAAAAAAAAATAAATAAAATGTACACATATTAAAACATTTTATATGTTTCTAATTTTCTGACAAAAAATACAAAAAAATTGATAAATCATATTACTATTCTAAAAAAAATAAATAAATAATACATATATTTAAATTTAACCATGTTTCATGTTTATTTTATGTTAAGCGATAAACAATTAACCCTTTAACCGCCAGCCTACCTTGAGATTTTGTCACCCTTTGTTGCCAGACCATTTTGCACTATTTTTCGCTCCCCATGTTCAACTGTGATTTTTGAAGGGATTTCCAGGGATTTCCCAGGAAAGTGATATATTCTTTTTTCAGAAGAGTCTGGGCTTTAACATGAAATGTCTTGTATTCTCAATATTTTTAGGTGAAATATGTGCAAAAAAAACTATTTTTTAAAATTTGTAGTGTTTTATTGTAATAAAAAATGTAAGTTTGTCAATAAAATCTTACTGTATGTGAAATTCCAAATTCTCCCGGTTACAGCAGTACCACATATGTATTGGTAGACACCCTTTCCTGCCCAGGAGACTCCCCCAAACTGAAACAATGCTTTAGGAGATTTTCAGATAAAATACAACTATGCTATGCAATATGTGCACCTTGCAGTTTTTCAAGAAAAACAACCCTTTGCATTTGAAAACCCCCCGACAAACTATATATTCTCTGGAAGTACACACCTCAGGCTTTCTAGGCATACCAGGCTTGTTGACATGGGTGCAGTTTTCTGGAAGTAATCCCTCAATGTATTCGTTGGTTGCACAGGGTTTCCCTAAAAAAAGAATAACAAATCAGAATCAAAACCACATTTTCCGAAAGAAAACTATATGCAAACAAGAAAAACTGAAAATCTGAAAAAGCAAGGTCCCCCAAACAGAACAATACCCAACATGCATAGGTCCTGTCAAGGGAAGAGTTGCCAAATACACCATAGTAAAGCATGCGCGTAACGGTAATTTTACTTCAAAATTTCAGCTCTGCAGACAAAGTGCGCACCTTGTGTTTTTTCTACCAAAACAACCCTTTACATTTGGAATAGCCCCATAAACCATATATTTCCTGAAAGTACACATGTTAAGCTTTCTAAGTGTACCCAGCTTGTTGTAGTGGTCTCCTCTTTCTGGAAGTAATCCCTCGAAGAATTCTTAGGTTGCACAGGGTTTCACTAAAAAATTTATTAAAAAGCAGAATAAAAAACACCTTTTCCTAAAATATCAATATGCTAATAAGAAAAAACAAGCTAAATCTGAAAGCGCAAGATCCCTTGAGCAGAACAATACCCAACATGCATAAGTACCTGTAACCTTTTTAACTGCCAGCCTACTTGAGATTTTGGCACCCTCTGGCGTATTTTCATTTTGCGGCAGAGTTTAGGCTTTAACATGAAATGTCTTGTTTGTATTTTTTCTACTGTTTTTTAATATATTTTTAAGTAAAAAATGGTCTCCTTTATTTTAACTAAAACATTTATTTTATCAAAGAAAACCATATTGCATATGAAAGCCCCATTTCTCCTGATTACAATGATACCACATATGTATCGGTAGCCCCCCGTTCCTGTCCAGGAGATCCCCTAAACTGAAAAGAGTACTTTATAGCATTTACAAATAAAATACAACTACTATCCACACTATAAAGGGTTAAATAAAAAAATGGTATGGGGTCCCCCTTCCCAGGGAGGGGGGAATTTCTTGGAGGAATTTTAAGGGTTAAAAACCCTTAAAATTCTCAAAAGAAAATGGTGTGAGGTTCCCCCTAGCCAGCATAACCAGCCCAGGCACCAGCTATGGGGCTTGTAGAACAGGGTGCAGGGCCAGCTTTGATGGCCCCCCGCCCTGCCAGCAAGACCCAAAGCCTAATAGCCATGGGCTCTTCTGCCCCCCCTGGGCTTTGGGGAGGCAGGTAATGGGGGGTCTCGGGGTTAATGGCAAGTCACCCACTAGCCGCAGGTGACTTGCCAGACCCAGAACCTTGTGAACTGGTATAGGGGTCTCATAGATCCCTTACCAGTTCACAAAGGTTTAAATGTAAAAAAACACACTAACACAGAGAAAAACTATTTTATTATGTTTATTTTAATATCTACCTTCCATCCATTTCAGAGCACTGTGTCCCACGCTGATCACTTTGGCTTCTACTCTCCTGCTGCTGCTGGAAGCCGCTGCTGCTGGAAGCCATTCCTTAGCATAATGACATATGGCCTCTTCCTTCAAGAAATGCCTTAGCATAATGACATATGGCCTCTTCCTTTAAGAAATGCCTTAGCATCATGACATATGGCCTCATGAGTTAGCTTGCAACCCAATAATCATTCTATCCACAGCTGTTAAACATGTATTTTAAGAACAATAATTGGCACGTGCAAGATTGGCACAATTCAGTGCCACGGTGTTTCGGCTGATGGGCGACATGCAGGTGCTGCGCGATTCGTTGGGGACCACAGATGAAGAATAATTATCTGGGGCCTGCCATTGCTTTGTATATAGTTTTATTGTTTTAGAAATTTGTAAAAAAATGTAAATATTTTTAAAGTTTTAAAATGTTTAACAAAAAAAAAATTTGTACTAGCAAACATTTGCACCATTTTTTTTTAAAAAGAGGCAACACAAATTGCCAGTTGCTAGTAAAAAAAAACATAAAACTTGTTTCTGTGTCATTTTCTGCCAAATACATTAATTAAGGGTTGGTTACAGCAAAACGAAGGAACAGCCCAAAACTAAAAAATGAAGATTATCCAGACCGCGATGTGATTGAGGTAAGCATTAAGGGCGCAAAGGGAAGAAGACTGAAAGCGTGATGTGATTGAGGTAAGCATTAAGTGCGCAAAGTGAAGAAGAATGAAACGGCGATGTGATTGAGGTAAGCATTGTAGCAGAAGTGAGTGATCAAAATATGGAGACAAGCACATTAATGAGTTCATTTTGATGTGTGCAGGCGTAAGGTTGTAAAGATTTCTATCTGGACGTTTATTTATAGAAAAAGAAATTCAGAATGTAACTGGAAACGTAAATCATTCATTTGAGGAGACTTTGGAAAAAGGGAAAAAATGGAAGCCTATTGTCAGGGTCCGCTTACCGGTCTCTCGTTCCAGCGGCGTCTCGGGTCCTCAGCTTCTGTTCCGGCTGGCGCGCACGCGCCTCCCTCCTCAGCCGGTGGCTCCAGCGTCGTCTCTCGTGCTCGCGCACGTTCTGTTTATACCCTCCGGCGGCGCTGCTCTCAGCGTGGCCGCCGGAGGAAGGTTAATTAAATTAAAGGCCCAGCTGCACTAGAGGGAGTGCCCCACTGGGGCTGGGCCAATCGGCTGCTTTGGAGTTCTGGGCTGTACGCCCTATGTTGACCAATCCTTTTGAAGTTCATAAGTTGCACCAATCACCACACTGATTCTCCAGGGCCAATGATGCCGGATCCCTATATAACCTCACCCCAGTCAGTTTGTCATTGCCTGTTATAGCACTTAGACCCTCATTTGTTACTTACCTTGATATCGATCTGTGTTCCTGTTGCCGACCCTTGCCTGCCTTTGACCATCCTCGATCTACACTCCTGTTGCCGACCCTTGCCTGCCTTTGACCATCCTCGATCTCCACTCCTGTTGCCGACCCTTGCCTTGAACCTAGACCACGATCTGTCTATTGCAATTGTTCTGTCGCCACCTCAGATCTACTGTTGCCAACCTCCAGCCTGTCCTTGGACTTCCGTCTTACGCTCAAATTCGGGCTACCCAATTCCACTTCCAGCCGCGGGTTCTCCAGTCCTCTGTACAGTAAGGCTTCATCCTTTGAGCCATAGAAGTCCTGGGGGCAACCGATCCTGAGCAGGCGTGTTCTGCGTCTCGGCAAGCGGGGGCTCCTATAGGTGAAGCTGGCTGCGGAGATTGGGGGTTGAGGTCCTTACCAAGAGAGCTGAAGTTATCCAAGTGGTTAATTGCGGTACCTGGAGCGTGACACCTATGTTGTTTCATGAGTAACCTAAACGAAAACAAAAGATTCTCATTGGCATACGAACGGACAAACACTTTACAGAAGGCTTGCGATTAGGGATGAGCGAATCGGTTCTAACGAACCTGAATTCGCACCGAATTTCAGGGAAAATTCGATTCAACACGAACCCGAATTTTTTGTGGTTCGTGCTGACCGAATTTTCCCTGAAATTAAAAAAAAAAAAATGCCCACTTGTGTTTCTGCCCGGTTTCGAACCGGGGACCTTTCGCGTGTGAGGCGAACGTGATAACCACTACACTACAGAAACCTGATTTAAAAAAAAAAATGCCGGCATGCGGGCGGCGGAAGGGGGGGGTGTGGCCTAGCGCGTGGATGAAGAGGAAGTGAGTTCCTGAGCTCCGGTCCCCCACGGGCAATTAAAGCGGCAATTACAGGCAAAGAAAGAAAAAAGAACGTTTGCAAGATGACAGGAAAGAAGCAGCGACAGAAGGAGAAGAATAGGAAAGCAGGGTACACCTGGTGCGGCGGCGAGAAGGGAGGATCCGAGGGCCGGCTGGCCGGCGAGGGCGTGGAAATGGCGACCGCATGTCGGGCGGCTTCATCAAGTGCGAGGACCGGAGGCAAGGACCCGAGCGCAGATAAAGGAGGCAGCAGACGGGAGAAGTAACATGGGGCCCGGCCGCGGAACGCCACAGGTACCTCCCCCTAGGCAACGAGCAGCTTCGCCTTTGGTGGCTGGGGCTAGACATGCACCCGCGACAGCGGCCCCTCGGGACGGAGAGGACAGCCCTTATACACGGCCACAGACAGGGCTGGGGGAAACCGCATACCACAGTGGGAGGCACATAATGGCGCCGGAAGATGCAGCAGTATGGGGCCCCGGGGATGGGGGGGCAAGCCGGCCCATGGGAACAGAGTCCCCAGCAAAACTTAAGGAGGCACAGTGAGGAGGGGGGGGCGGAAAGAGGACCTATCCGGAGAAGGGGATAGTGGCACGGAAGAAGGAGACAGGCACCCCAGGCAGAGTAGCCCAATGGAAGCAGGCCTGCTATCCAGAAGAGTTGTGGAGGGGAGAGGCTTGAACGTCCGGGATCTGGGGGGCAATACAACTAACCGACTCTCATGTTATGCATATTCCCAAAGAGAGAGCAGCCTGGGGAGCAGAGAAACCCCCAAAGAGTCAGAAGTGGGGGCCCACAAGTCGACCCAAAGAGGTGAAACCCTGCGGAGCATAAAACGCTGGATAGCTGTAGCTAATCTTGCTAGAAGACACTGCACACACATGGCTAATTAATATTCACTGCACAGGGTCCGGCAGGCTCCAATCATCACCAGCCACGTCATTGGAAAACACACAAGCACATGGCTAATTGATATTCACTTCACTGTGTAAATGTCACAGACTGAAGACCAATCAGGGCTTCCTAAAAAATAAAAAAAAAAAAACAGAAAACGAAATTCTTTTTATGTCTCTCTGAATCAACCCTAATGTAAATAGAATTCTGCATAAAAATATAAAAAGTAAAGAAAAAATTATAAAAGTGTTTGTTTGCAGACAGGAGAGGTTACACAATGATTTGAGCAAAAATAAATTAATTTAAATAGCCAAACACAACCCCATTGAAATGTATGGGAGAGCGCTACAGAGTGGCAGGTACTATATGGCGCTCCTGAGCCTAGAGCGCTGGCACTATACGCTGAGCTGATTGGTCTTCAGTCTGTGACGTTTACACAGTGAAGTGAATATCAATTAGCCATGTGCTTGTGTGTTTTCCAATGACATGGCTGGTGATGATTGGAGCCTGCCGGACCCTGTGCAGTGAATATTAATTAGCCATGTGTGTGCAGTGTCTTCTAGCAAGATTAGCTACAGCTATCCAGCGTTTTATGCCTCAGCTGACAGTGCAGCCAGTGCCTCCTCCCTCTGTCGGCATTTAGGTAAGCTTGTGCTACACACAGCATGGTGGAAGCGGGGAGGCTGACAGCGCAGCCGGCCTCCCCACTCCCACCAGAGATGAGCGATTCGTTAAAGTTCGATTCGGATGAAACCGAATTTCTTGGAGAAATTCGGCGAATCGCCCGAATTGAATTTTTAAGAAGTTCGCTCATCTCTACTTGCGATGCATGCATAGAATCACTCGTACACTCATACGCAGGGGGGAAAAAATTAAAAAAAAACAGATCGTCACCAAAACGAAATTCTTTTTATGTCTCTCTGAATCAACCCTAATGTAAATAGAATTCTGCATAAAAATATAAAAAGTAAAAAAAAAAATTATAAAAGTGTTTGTTTGCAGACAGGAGAGGTCACACAATGATTTGAGCAAAAATAAATACATTTAAATAGCCAAACACGCTATTTATACACAACTAATGAAACCCCATTGAAATGTATGGGAGAGCGCTACAGAGTGACAGGTACTACATGGCGCTCCTGAGCCTAGAGCGCTGGCACTATACGCTGAGCCACCTGTATTAATACATGTGACAATACATGGCACTGTTAGAGGCGCTCAACAGAACCACTTTATTAAATGTGGTTTTGCGTACACAATCCATTTCTTTAATAATATATAGGTTTATGTAAATTATATAAGTTAAATTAAGTTTTAATTTTATCCTTTTATTCTTGGCTGAAACAACAACCCACATCTACCTCCAAACATTTTTTGTTAGATTGTATCAAACAAAAAATGACATAACAATTCCCCAAAAATATAAATAAATAAACCCGCTGTCAATTTTAATGTAAAATTGAATGCTGGTAAAAGCGTCATTCAGTAAAAAATAAAAAGTCAGGCTATTCTTGTTAAATATAAAGTGCATCTAATGAAAACAGCGGAAGCGAGTTTAAAATGGAAAAAAATCACCTTAAGAGTTATGGGGGTTATTATTATTTTCTTAATAAACAATATATATTAGTACTGTCCCTACCCCATTTTGTGAAGGGCAATCTCCCTGATGTTACCCCATGATTTGCCCTCTGATACCCCTTAAAAAAGTATATTTATTATTTATATATTTATTTTTAATGTATTTATTTATGTTTTACTGCTTTCCTGCTATTATTTTGAGTACTTTCTCTTTCCCATTTTATGCAGGACAATCACCCTGATGTCCTCCCACCCCATTTGCAGCCCTCTAGCCCCATATTATAGCCATTTTGGGGCCCTCAAATTTGGGTCGCCATTGACTTCAATGGAGTTTGGATTTGGGTTCAGGTCGAGGCAGGGGACCCAAATAGAACTTTGGCGGCAAGTTCAGCGAAACTCAGCGAATCATCAAGGGTCTGCTCATCTATATACATAATGTATTTATATATAGTATGAGATTTTGAGATGCTATGAAATGGGTCATTTTACACTATTCCTATGGGGGATAAGGGATAAGGAAGTTAGCAGGTGCCTGGACAGAGACTTTATATCCAGTGAAAGAAAAAGTACATCAGTATACAATACAATTTTAGAAAACATTACTGTTTTTGAATTGTCCCTTTCCAAAAGAAATGATTTACTGAAGCTGGAAGCAGTTGACGGGCTTTTTCCACTTTCAACAACTTCAAGCACAATATGTGATACCTGGGGTCGATTGATGGTCTGCTAGTGGCTTGCGCTTTATTTACTACCATTCACGCAGTTTGGACAGCCACCAGCGGGTATCAGCAGAGCTCCGGGATGTGGTATCTGCCCCTCATATGCTTCCCCTGATGCTGGGCCTATTTAGGTAGGAAACTCCCTCTACCTGGTGAAGCAGGATTTTGTTTTCTCCATGTGAGTGTACCTCTAGTGTTCCAGCTTATCCAGTAGCAAGCAGGCCTCTTCCTGGCTTCACTGAGGCTGCTTGGCTGCCTCCAGTTTCTGAACCTTGATGCACCTTGGGTTCCCTCTGTGTTTCAGTGAATTTTAAACTTGTGTTAGCTAGTTATTGTTTTTTATGACCTGTATTATTTTGTTACCTGATGTCAAGGCTTTCTTGTTATGTTTCAGCCTGAATTATAGGTTATGCTTTGTTTGGCTTTTCTTCATAAATTTTCTTTTAGTTCATTTATCCTGTATTTGTGTCTTTGTTCTGGCTAAAATCTGATTCCCGGGCATAGAGTTCCATCTGGAGAACACTTGGGTCTGACACAAAATTATAGTTTGTCACAATCACATCCTCCAATCCTGGATCTCTGATTGCTGGGGGGGGGGGGGGCATATTTTGGTAGCGGTGGATTCCTGGGCAGGTAAAAGTATCTTAGGCTGGCGGCAGTGTCTGCATGGAGGGCATCAGCAATCAGGATGCCCCCTGCGCATGGACCAACATCCACACATTTTTGTTTGTGTCATTTTAAACAAATGCCAGTAAGCAGAATCATGAAACCACAATTAAATGCTATTTTTTGTATTTTAGTATCCTACTCCAATGTGAAATTGTTGAGAAATGAGACATTGTTCTGACCTTTTCTTCCATTTAGGCTAAAAAAATGACAAGTATATATATATAATAATGACAAGTAAACAATGGGATCTCATGCTACTTTCCCCAAATTTTAATTGTTTATGTTGTTGCTACAATTTACCAAACAAGATTTAATTATTTTTCTTGGTACACGAAGGTCACTGTCGAAAGATGGCCTTGCCTTGATAAATGTTGCTTTATGTGTTCACAAGAAGTGGGAAACACAGGCAATTAATCAATTAATCTGATAAGAAGGTGACTTATATGAAAGTATGCAATTAAATTAAGCTAGCCCTATGACCCCACTGTGAAAAAGCTTTATGGAAATGATAGAAATGACTAAGCCACAGCTGTCCTGTAGAGAAAAAAGCACATATAAAAATAAGATAATAAACAAATAAAGCATTAAAATAACAAGAATATATATATATATATATATATATATATATATATTTTTTTTTTTTTTTTTTTTGGTTCTTGTGTAATTATTAAAAACAAATATGGTATATGTTAGTGACTGCTCCAAAAGTTCCTTTCACTTTTAACAATAATATATTTATATAGCAGCAACATTTTAAACATGTACTATCCAGTACAAACCGAACCATTTACAATACTTTCTGTCCCTAGAACATATCAAATTTTCTACTTTAAAGGTCATCAGTAGCCGGCTTCCTCTGATAACGCGTCCTCTGATGACAGCTGACAGCGCAGCCGGCCTCCACGCTCCCACCATGCCGGTAAGTGTTTGCTGAAAAAAAAATGGCGGCATGGTGGGAGCGGGGAGGCCGGCTGCCCTGTCAGCGGGCGGCGGAAGCTGGCTTCCGCTGCCCGCTGACAGCGCAGCCGGTCTCCCCGCTCCCACCATGCCGCCATTTTTTTTTTTAATTTCAGGGAAAATTCGGTCAGCACGAACCACTAAAAATTCGGGTTCGTGCTGAATCGAATTTTCCCTGAAATTCGTAGCGAATTCAGGTTCGTTAGAACTGATTAGAGTTATTTTACCTCTATGCTGATGAAGGTCAGTTACTCCTTGATAGGGTGCATAGGGCACACACCTAGACAAGACAGAGCACCGAGAGATATAATCATAAAACCACATTACTATCAAATTAAGGAACAATTTCTGTAAGAGAACACCCTAATATAATGTTAAGAGATATGTATTTTTCTCCCTATAAGATGCACTAACTTACCTTACCACATCCTTACCGCTCACGCTGTCCCCACCGGCTGTATATGCTGCCTTCTGCATACCTCCTGCACACACATACATCCGGCTCAGTACAGCGGTGGGCGTGGCCGATGCTCGATCATCGGCTATGCCCACCCGCTGTATGAAGCCGGGTGTCTATGTGTGCTGGTGCCACAGAGAAGGAACGGCAGGTACAACTGATTTTTTTAAATATTCATAATTCTGTTTTGCTTTATTGAAAACTCAATAAAATTATTAAAATAATAATAATGTTAATAAAATATATCTGGAATCTCTGAGTTTGGATGTTTGGATCTGAAGTCAGTTGTGATTCTGAATGTGACAATTAGAGATGAGCGAACTTTTGAATTCGGCTGATTCGCCGAATTTTCGGACAAAAGTCGTTTCGTTCCGAATTTATTTGCGACGAATCGTTATTAAAAAATGGCTGTTTCTGAGCCTCCTAAAGCCTCAATAGGGTTGTAAATCATTCTGCCTTGCTGTAACACGCATAGGATGCGTGCTGGGTTAGTGAAATAATACTATAAATAATTATGACATGCATATCAGAGGCATCGCTATTAGAATCGCAGAGTGGCACAGTTGCTGAGAGTTGAGGTGGCATAACTATGAGGGGCACCTATATTGTCTGAAAAACACACCCTGGAGCTGGCAGCAGCAGGAGCCCAAATATTGGCTGAAAGACATCCTGGAGTTGGAAGCAGGAGCAGCAGGAGCCCAAAAATTGGCTGAATGACACCCTGGAGTTGCAAGCAGCAGCAAGACCCCAGGCATAGCTTGAAAGAGACACTGGAGTTGGCAGCAGGAGCCCAAAAATTGGCTGAATTACACCCTGGAGTTGCAAGCAGCAGCAGCAGCAGCAGCAGCAGCCAAAACATAGCTTGAAAGAGACACTGGAGTTGGCAGCAGGAGCCCAAAAATTGGCCTAAAGACATACTGCAGTTGGCAGCAGCAGCAACAGGAGCCCAAACATAGCTTGAAAGAGACACTGGAGTTGGCAGCAGGAGCCCAAAAATTGGCTGAATGACACCCTGGAGTTGCAAGCAGCAACAGCAGCAGCAGCCCAAACATAGCTTGAAAGGCACACTGGAGTTGGCAGCAGGAGCCCAAAAATTGGCTGAATGACACCCTGGAGTTGCAAGCAGCAACAGCAGGAGAACAAACATAGTTTGAAAGGGACACTGGAGTTGGCAGCAGGAGCCCAAAAATTGGCTGAATGACACCCTGGAGTTGCAAGCAGCAACAGCAGCAGCAGCCCAAACATAGCTTGAAAGACACACTGGAGTTGGCAGCAGGAGCCCAAAAATTGGCTGAATGACACCCTGGAGTTGCAAGCAGCAGCAGCCACAGCAGCCCAAACATAGCTTGAAAGACACACTGGAGTTGGCAGCAGGAGCCCAAAAATTGGCCTAAAGACACACTGCAGTTGGTAGCAGCAGCAACAGGAGCCCAATCATAGCTTGAAAGAGACACTGGAGTTGGCAGCAGGAGCCCAAAAATTGGCTGAATGACACCCTGGAGAGGCAAGCAGCAGCAGCAGGAGCCCAAACATAGCTTGAAAGAGACACTGGAGTTGGCAGCAGGAGCCCAAAAATTGGCTGAATGACACCCTGGAGTTGCAAGTAGCAGCAGCAGCAGCAGCCCAAACATAGCTTGATAGACACACTGGAGTTGGCAGCAGGAGCACAAAAATTGGCTGAATGACACCCTGGAGTTGCAAGTAGCAGCAGCAGGAGCCCAAACATAGCTTGAAAGAGACACTGGAGTTGGCAGCAGGAGCACAAAAATTGGCTGAATGACACCCTGGAGTTGCAAGTAGCAGCAGCAGGAGCCCAAACATAGCTTGAAAGAGACACTGGAGTTGGCAGCAGGAGCCCAAAAATTGGCCTAAAGACACACTGCAGTTGGCAGCAGCAGCAACAGGAGCCCAAACATAGCTTGAAAGAGACACTGGAGTTGGCAGCAGGAGCCCAAAAATTGGCTGAAGGACACCCTGAAGTTGCAAGCAGCAGCAGCAGCCCAAACATAGCTTGAAAGACACACTGGAGTTGGCAGCAGGAGCCCAAAAATTGTCTGAATGACACCCTGGAGTTGTAAGCAGCAGCAGCAGCCCATACATAGCTTGAAAGGGACACTGGAGTTGGCAGCAAGAGCCCAAAAATTGGCTGAATGACACCCTGGAGTTGCAAGAAGCAGCCCAAACATAGCTTGAAAGAGACACTGGAGTGATCCCATGCTGACTGCCAACCATGCTGCTAACACCTCTTCTCCTGATGATGAGGATGAAGCCCCTTCTGCACCCGGCTCCCAAGTGCGATCGGCTTCATCATCATCATCATCACCGAGTTGTGGCTGCACGTCACTGATGTTCTCGGTTTCCTCAACAGTGTCTGGCGCAGGAGCTGAAATGCTCGCAACAACACCCACGCCACTCTCTACATCACTATTTGTCTGCCTAGCCAAGGAAGCCACCTCCATTTCTTGGCTGGGCAGTAGCCGCTGACTGTCCTCTATCTGATCGTCCTCCTATGTTTGGGCTGCTGTGGCTGCTGCTGCTTGCAACTCCAGGGTGTCATTCAGCCAATTTTTGGGCTCCTGCTGCCAACTCCAGTGTGTCTTTCAAGCTATGTTTGGGCTGCTGCTGCTGTTGCTGCTTGCAACTCCAGGGTGTCATTCAGCCAATTTTTGGGCTCCTGCTGCCAACTCCAGTGTACCTTATGGCCTGGTGTTTTTACAGGACGCACAAAACCAATTCAAAAAATGCAATATATTAATAAAACAGAGCCTTTGGAAGCTGATTTAGTATAACAGATAGGGTGAAATGTGCTGGTTTGGGATACCCTGCGGCCTGTTGTTTTTACAGGACGCACAAAACCAATTCCAAATGCAATATATTAATAAAACAGAGCCTTTAGAAGCTCATTTAGTATAACAGATAGGGTCAAATGTGCTGAAATAGTATGCCCATGTGGGCTGGGGTTTTTACAGCATACAAAAAAATTAAAACTAATCGAGTTATAAGAAATGCTTGTGTGTAACAGACAGGGTTAAAAATGCCACTGCCAAGATGGGATGCACAGTGGCCAGGAATATTTACAGCACAAAAAAAAGCAATTTATAACTGATCTGGCAAATGAAGTGAAGTGAAAAAAAAAAAGTTTCCCTCTCACTTTCTCTGCTGTCCCTGCTTGAATCGTTCCCAATTTTTCCCTATCTTTCCCTGGCTCTCCCTGGCACTGTGTGGGTCTCTGTGGGTCTCCCTGACTCTCCCTGCCTGTCTGTAAGTCTCTCCCTGTCTGCAGCAACCTCCGTTCTGTCTGCAATGCCATGCTGAAATGCGCACAAGCAAGATGGCCACCGTTTATATAGCACTGTGACGTCACCGGGCTTCCTGGCTGCTGATAGGCTGCATGTGACCTTCCCATGATAACTTGCCCCAGGGGATATGTCCAGACATGTGCATCCACCATTTTACAATGGCTGTAATTGAAATAAATGGAGTTTAAAGGAAAACTTCGATCGATCGAATCGCGGGGAAATTCGGATTCGTTCAGAATCGAATTTTTCCTGAAATTTGGAACGAATTCGGGTTCGTCCAAATCGGTTCGCTCATCTCTAGTGACAATGGTAACAACATCACCATTTACCGCATTTTGCTAAACTGACCAGATATCCCTCGTTGCACATTGTGTCCCACTGTTTCCACAAATACTTGGGTGACATCTAAATATCCCAATTTGCTGACATTATAGGGAAGACCGTCTAACCAAAGGCAGGATGCAATATGTCTAGTTGGTTAACAGCTGCTTTGGTTCGAACATCAAAATCCTTTAGATATTGTGGTAAGGTGCAAGGTGCCGTCATTGACGGTAGGTATGTGGCTCCAAGGTACCTGGCCTTGGTGCAGTAAAGCTGTATAGTTTCTCCAGCACCAGCTGCTAATGGCAGTCTGCTGCTGAAAGGTTAGTATAGCCGAAAGGCTAACCCAGGACGGCTTTACTGGGATGGAGTAGAGCAGGGTGGGACTCCATCCCCCTACTCAGGTCCGGGTTTTGCGGGTCGTATAAATAGCCTGGGGAGTCAGCTGTGCACTGACTGTGTCTAGAGCTCACTTGGGGAGTGAGACTCTGTGTGCCTGACTGGAAGCTCTTATACAGGCTATTTCATGTGGACCTGAGGTGGATTCGGCTGCAAGTGTGCAAGCTTGGACTAAAACTAAGAAAGGCAGTTGCCTGTCTGATGCAATACTATGGCATTTTTCCTGAAAAGGTGATGTAACCTAAAAAGGATATTTTATGTTATGGACTTTATGTGTGAATAAACATGGACTTTACTTTGAACTTTTTGCCTCTGAGCCTCTATACTGCCAACATCTTGCTGTCTACCAGAGCTGATCCTCATAATATTAAAGATCCCTGTAGTATGGGACTCAGGAAACTGGGCTACACCTATATACACAGGAATAGCATAAAATACTGTGGATATTTGTATCTCAAAATCCTGTGAATTATCCTAAAGCAAACCTGCACAACACCTATCACCCACATACTGGTTTAAGCTGTCCTATTTTAAGCCCCAAGAAATTCAGGACCCTCCAAATTGCAATTAAAATATTAAAAAAGCTTACCTCCTCCTTGTTCCTGCACCAGGTGATGATCACATTGTCGGGTGGACCTCAGAGTCTTCAGGGGGATATGAGGCCACAAAAAACTGAATCTAGAGTCTGGATGTAATGTTCTGTCAACACAGAAGCATTGAAGATTTCAAGATAACATTCTGTGTCAAGGTAAGATAGATTTGTTACATACTGTTTATTGACACCAGGGCATTACTGTGAGCTAAATTGTACAGTGAACTTTGCAGGACAACGGTAGGCTTTGCTACATAAGAAAACAATTCTCTTAAAGGGTTCGTAAAATTAAACCGGAATTTGATGGGATCCTGACCAATGCCACAAACATTCCTACCTCAGTGTCTGTTCTCAGACCAAGGCCAGCCATTGTGGTAAATGAATGTGGTGTGCACATTCACTATGACTTGATGTGAAAAACAGAAGGCTTGTGTGTGGATAAGGAACACAGAGGTAAGAAACCCTTTCTGTCCAGAGTTGTGCTTTCTTTGGGCCCAAATAAACCACAACTCTGGACGGAAATAATTTCTTACCCTGCACAAAAATGTGGACGGCACCAACTGACAGTAAACTACATGCAGGTGTACTGCTCTGGTAAATACACTCAGTTATTAGAAGTTTCCAAAAACAGGCTGGGGGTGCCCCTACAGTCCACCTTAAGAGCGATACTAGTGACTAACCTTTGCACTCAAACCTTTTTTAAAGATTATATCAATTAAATTTTATTGTAACAAATAGAGATGAGCAAATCGAATCTGACGAACCCGAATTTGTTACGAATTTCAGGAAAAATTCGATTTGTAATGATTCCGAAAATCTCTGCGATTCGATCTCTCGAATCACTTCCTTAAAACTCTATTTACTACTATCCAGCCCATCTAAAAAGGTGGATCCACATGTCAGGACATGTCCCATGGGGCAAGGAATCCTGGGTAGGCGTCACATGCTACTTATCAGCAGACAGGCTTACCGATGATGTCACAGCCCTATATAAGTGGCGGCCATATTGCGGAAGCTCATTTTGACACTGTATTGTGGCCAGAGCAGATCAGGCAGGGAGAGAGCGAGGGACAGATAGATAGACAGACAGACAGACAGACAATCAGACAGACAGATAGATAGATAAAGTGAGGGAGAGAGAGGCTGTGACAGTGACAGAGAAAGACAGGTAAAGTTTAAAGTGTTTGCATTAGCTTTCAAGCCTATTTAGTGTTAATAAAACACCTGCCTATTTAGCTTTTCCTTTTCCTCGTGTCATTCTTTAAAAAGCGTGCTAGCATTAATATTTTAAGAGTACCTGTCTGCTAACTGGTTGCATTTTGTAAAGAAAGTCACTTTTTAAGCAACCTTTGCCTTTCGCCGGGGGGGCATCCCAAAAACTAGCATAAATATTTTAAGAGTACCTGTCTATTAACATTGTGCATTTTGTAAAGAAAGTCACTTTTTAAGCAACCTTTGCCTTTTGCCGGGGGGAGGGGGGGGGCATCCCAAATACTAGCATAAATATTTGAAGACTACCTGTCTATTAACATTGTGCATTTTGTAAAGAAAGTCACTTTTTAAGCAACCTTTGCCTTTCGCCGGGGGGCATCCCAAATACTAGCATAAATATTTGAAGAGTACCTGTCTATTAACATTGTGCATTTTGTAAAGAAAGGCACTTTTTAACCCTTTAAGTTCCAGCCTACCTGGAGTTTTTGTCACCCTTTGTTGCCAGACCACTTTGCACTATTTTGCGCTCCCCATGTTCAAATGTGATTTTTTAAGGGATTTCCCAGGAAAATTATATATTGTTTTTTCAGAATAGTCTGGGCTTTTTTGTTGTTGTCTGGGCAAACATATCTCTTGTTTGTCATTTTTTATGTGTATTCTCAATATTTTTGGGTGAAATATGTGACAAAATTATAAAAAAAAATCAATTTTTTACAATTTGTAGTGTATTTTTTGTAATAAAAAGTGTAAGTTTGTCAAAAAAATCTTATTGCGTGTGAAATCCCAATTTCTCCTGGTTACAGCAGTACCACATATGTATAGGTAGACACCCTTTCCTGCCCAGGAGACTCCCCCAAACTGAAACAGAGCTTTAGGGGATTTTCAGATAAAATACAACTGCGATATGCGCTATGCGCATCTTGCAGTTTTTCCAGAAAAACAACCCTTTACATTTGAAATACCCCCCAAAAACTATATATTCTCTGGAAGTACACACCTCAAGCTTTCTAGGTGTACCAGGCTTGTTGATGTGGCCACAGTTTTCTGGATGTAATCCCTCAATGTAATCTTTGGTTGCAAAGAGTTTCCCTAAAAAAGGATAAAAAAGCAGAATCAAAGCCACATTTTCCTAAAAAAAACTATATACAAACAAGAAAAAACAAGTTTAATCTGAAAAAGTAACATCCCCCGAACAGAACAATACCCAGCATGCATAACTACTGTCAAGGGAAGAGTTGCCAAACACCCCAAAGTAAAGCATGTGCGTAACAGCAATTTTACTTGAAAATTTCAGCTCTGCAGACAAAGTGCGCACCTTGCGATATTTCAACCAAAACAACCCTTTACATTTGGAATATATTCCCTGAAAGTACACGTGTTTAGCTTTCTAAGCGTACCCAGCTTGTTGTAGTGGGCTCATCTTTCTGGAATTAATCCCTCAAAGAATTCTTTGGTTGCGCAGGGTTTCCCTAAAAAAAATGTATAAAAAAGCTTAATAAAAAACACCTTTTCCTAAAATATAAATATGCAAACAACAAAAAACAAGCTAAGTCTGAAAGCGTAAGGTCCCCCGAACAGAACAATACCCAACATGCATAACTACTTTTAACCCATTTAATTGCCAGCCTACTTGAAATTTTGTCACCCTCTGTTGACAGGTCATTTTTCCCCATTTTGAGCCATTTTTGCTGGGATTTTCAGGAAAATTATATATATATATTTTTTTTGCAGCAGAGTTTAAGCTTTAACATGAAATGTCTTGTTTGTAAATTTAATTCTGTTTTTTACAATATTATTATTAAGTAAAAAAAATAATAAATACATTTTTTTAAAGAAAATTGTCTCCTTTATTTTAAATAAAAAATGTATTTTATTAAAGAAAACCATATTGCATGAGAAAGCCCCATTTCTACCTATTAGAATGGTACCACATATTTATCATTAGCCCCCCTTTCCTGCCCAGGAGACCCCCCAAACTGAAACAAGTTATTTATAACATTTACAAAAAAAAAAACAACTACCATCCACACTACAAAGGGTTAAATCGAGAAAAAAATGAGTCCCCCCTCCGAGGGGGGGGGGGCATTTTTTTGGGGGGGTTTTAAGGGATAAAAACCCTTAAAAATCCCCCAAAAAATGACATGGGGTCCCCCTTACCCGAAGTAACCAGCCTGGGACCAGCTATGCAGGGCTTGTAGGAACAGGGCACAGGGGCCAGGTTTTGTGGCCCCTGGCCCTGCAGGCTACAAGCCCGCATAGCCCCATGGCCACGGGCTCTTCTGCCCCCCCCGGGCTTTGGGGAGGCAGGTAATGGGGGTGCCGGGGGTTAATGGCAAGTCACCCGCTAGCCACAGGGGACTTGCCAGCCCCCAGCCTTGTGAACTGGTATAGGGATCTCTTGGATCCCTTACCAGTTCACAAGGGGTCAAGTGTAAAAAATAAACACACCACATACACAGAGAAAAAAATATGTTATTATTTTTTTTTTAATACTTACCTCCCATCCATCTTGCACTGTGTCCCTTCCCAATCACTGGCTTCTGCTCACCTGCTGGAAGCCTTTTATAGCTGCTGGGCGACAGGGCATAAGGGGTTAATTAAAAAAAAATGACATAGGGTCCCCCCTCTCGGGGGGGGCTTTTTGGGGGGGATTTTTAAGGGTTTAAAAACCCTTAAAAATCCCAATAAAATGACACGGGGTCCCCCTTACCCGAAGTAGCAGGCTACAAGCCCGCATAGCCCCATGGCCACGGGCTCTTCTCCGATCCTGTGTCCCCCCGGCGATCTCCGATGACAGCTGTCAGTCTGCTCGGGTGTTTGGAGAAGAGAGCCTGGGGAGGGGGGGCGATCACAGCCCTCTCCCCCTCCCCACCTTTCTGCTCCAAGCACCCGAACAGACTGATTCTTATTCTTGGGTGCTGGTATTAAGAGGCCGGCTACTGGTGATATCACAGTGATGCAGACCCGATCCAGGAAGTGGGGGGGAGGGGGCGATTTCTGCCCTCTCCTCACCACAGAAGAGGCTGGGGGGGGTTTAAAATCAGCTACATAAGTCTCACGTAGCTGGCACTTAAGTGGAGTAGAGGCAGCTACGTGAGACTCACGTAGCTGGCACTAGAAGGGTTAAGCAACCTTTGCCTTTCGCTGGGGGGACATCCCAAATACTAGCATAAATATTTGAAGAGTACCTGTCTATTAACATTATGCATTTCGTAAAGAAAGTCACTTTTTAAGCAACCTTTGCCTTTCGCCGGGGGGGGCATCCCAAATACTAACATAATTATTTGAAGAGTACCTGTCTATTAACATTGTGCATTTTGTAAAGAAAGTCACTTTTTAAGCAACCTTTGCCTTTCACCGGGGGAGGGGGCATCCCAAATACTGTAAGTACCTGTCTGCTAACTGGTTGCATTTTGTAAAGAAAGTCACTTTTTCACTTTTAAAGCAACCTTTTACCTTTTGTAAAAAAAATGTCTGGTTTTCAAGTTTAAAGCACCCATTGCCTTTCACTGGGGGGCATTGTCAGTGCTACCACTTATCTTTTAAGAGTACCTGCCGACTTACCTTTTGCCTTTTGTAAAAAAAAGTCTGGTTTTCAAGTTTAAAGCACCCATTGCCTTTCACTGGGGGCCATTGTCAGTGCTACCACTTATCTTTTAAGAGTACCTGCCTACTAACCTTTTGCCTTTTGTAAAAAAAAAGTCTGGTTTTCAAGTTAAAAGCACCCATTGCCTTTCACTGGGGGCCATTGTCAGTGCTACCACTTATCTTTTAAGAGTACCTGCCTACTAACCTTTTGCCTTTTGTAAAAAAAAAGTCTGGTTTTCAAGTTTAAAGCACCCATTGCCTTTCACCGGGGGCCATTGTCAGTGCTACCACTTATCTTTTAAGAGTACCTGCCTACTAACCTTTTGCCTTTTGTAAAAAAAAAGTCTGGTTTTCAAGTTTAAAGCACCCATTGCCTTTCACCGGGGGCCATTGTCAGTGCTACCACTTATCTTTTAAGAGTACCTGCCTACTTACCTTTTGCCTTTTGTAAAAAAAAGTCTGGTTTTCAAGTTTAAAGCACCCATTGCCTTTTACCGGGGGCCATTTTCAGTGCTACCACTTATCTTTTAAGAGTACCTGTCAACTAACCTTTTGCCGTTTGTAAAAAAAAGTCTGGTTTTCAAGTTTAAGGGAGCCATTGCCTTTCACCGGGGGGGGGGGGGGCATCCCAAATACTAGTATGAGTGTGCAGAGGGTTAACTTTCTTTTTTGCTTAGTGTGTGTGGTCACACCCCTCTGGCACCTCTTGACTGCTATATAGTGACTGGATGAGCACATCCTACCTTCCTTTTTGCCATCCCAAATACTAGCACTTAGCTTTTAAGAGTACCTGCATCTTTACCTATCTTACATTTTGAACAAAAAACACGTTTTAAAACTGCCTGTGGTGCATTTAACTCTGTCCAGGGGCATCCTGTGTAAGACCATCTGACAGTGTCTTTTTGCATTAGCTTTTAGCTAATTGGTTAACGCGGTCATCCACCTCATCACAAGTGACATCTGACACCCCAGTCAACAGTCGGTAGGTTCCTCGGACACAACCCTGAGTTGGCATGGCCCGGGAGCAGCCCTTGTCCTTCCATTGCCTCTGACCTACGCCCCCCCTCCAGCCGATGTATCTTATGCTTTGGTTTCAGCTCCACTATTCAGTGAGGACGATGTGTTAGAGGACAGTCAGCAGTTACTGCCCAGCCAAAAAATGGAGGAGACATCCGCCGCTTCTTTTGCTAGGCAGAAAAACACTGAGGAGGAGAGTGGCGTGGGAGGTGGTGTGGCGAGCGTTCCAGCTCCTGTAGCAGACGCTGTTGAGGAAACCGAGGAGGACATTAGTGACGTGCAGAAACAACTCGATGATGATGATGATGAAGCCAATCGCACTTGGGAGCCCGCTTCAGAGGGGGCTTCATCATCATTATCAGGAGAAAAGGGTCCCAGGTTGCCCCAGAGTCAGCAGCTGAGGCAGCAAGGTGGTAGTAGGGTTGGCAGTCAGCATGGTGGCAGAATTGGGATGTCTGGAGCCACACGTGGCCGGGTAGACCACCTGCTGCGCGGCAGGCTGCCTTCCCGGGAGGTAGTGGAGCAGGGGTTTCTGGAGTTAGCAGCAGTAGCAGTGAATTAGTGCGGACTGTTGGTGGGAAAATTAGCTACTTGGCAGTGTGGCACTTTTTCATCAAGCATCCGCAGGAGGGTAACCTGGCCACATGCAAGATGTGTAGACAGAAGGTCAAGCGTGGCCAGGGCCCCAATGTTGGTACCACGGCCCTGCTGCAACACATGCAGCATCACCATAAAGCAGCCTGGGAGAACCAAGGCTCCGAAGTGGGGGTCCAGCCTGCTGCGTCACCCAGTGGCACGCCACTTCCAATTTCACCCAGCCAAGGCTCCAGCACCTCAGCCGAAGGTCGCTGTGCATCATACCCATCCTCTGCCGCTCCAGATGCTCCTGCTCCTCCTACTAAAATCAGTCATCCCGCCAGCAATCCATTAGCGAAGCCATGTCCAAGAGACAACAGTATGGGCCCACTCATCCTATGGCGCAAAAGCTAAATGTGCTCCTATCCAAGTTGCTGGTGCTGCAGTGCCTCCCTTTTCAGGTGGTGGACTCGGCACCTTTCCGAGAACTGATGGCTTGTGCCGAGCAGAGGTGAAGTGCCCCAAGCCGTCATTTCTTTGCAAAGAAGGCAGTACCAGCCCTGCACAAAATTGTTGAGCAGAAGGTGGGCCAGTCCTTGAGCCTGTCGGTCTCCTTAGCCTCCACTGTACGGTCAATTCTCAATGCCCCTGCAGCCTACTATGTGTGCAGGGTACGGCGGTGTCACGCTGTGCTTCACATGATTTGCCTTGGCTAACGGAGTCACACAGGGGAGGAGCTCCTGAAATCCATTCATCAAGAAATCAAAACATGGCTTACTCCACGAAAACTGCAAATGTGAACCATGGTGACTGACAATGGGAGTAACATCTTGTCTGCGCTGCGACAAGGAAGCCTGAGCCATGTGCCCTGTATGGCACACATGTTCAACCTAGTTGTCAAGCATTTTCTGAAGTTTTCCCCCCATCTGCAAGACATCCTAACAACGGGAAGGAAACTTTGTATGCACTTCAGCCACTCCTACACCGCCAAGCACACCCTTCTTTATCTAGTCATCTGACAGGAGAGGAGGACCAGAAGCAGCCAGAGGAGCTAGAGGGTTGTGAGGAAGGTGAGACAGAGGACCCAGACACACCGTGGCAGTATGCAGCGGAGATGGAGACAGGTAGTCCCTCCGAGTCACTTGCAAAATTGCAGGATGCATGCTTATGTGCTTGCGTAGTGACCATTTGTCTCCATTTGTCAGCGGGATGACTTCTGGCTCTCCACCTTATTGGACCCTCGCTACCAGCACAAAATGGGAGCATTTTTTACACCCACTGAGAGGGAGGACAAACTGACCTACTACAAAGACATTCTACATAGTCAGTTGGCCGATTCCTATCTGCGCCATGGTCCATACTCTCGCAGGTCTGACTCGGGGGGACCTTTGCGCTCACCTTCCACTGCCATAGCTGCTGGGGGGGTGGCAGGAGCAGCAGCAGCTCCATCAACAGCAGCCTCAGCCTTCAGTCGCTAATGAGTAGCTTTCTGCACCCGCATAGTGAGGCTACTCATGAGCAGCAGGAAGATCTGGAGCAGGGTCTGAACCAGCAGGTCGTGTCATACCTTGAAATGACCATGCTAACGCACCTTGAGGTTCCGCTGGACTTCTGGGCAGCCAAACTTGACTTGTGGCCGCAACTGGCAGAGTTTGCCCTGGGAAAGCTGTCCTGCCCAGCCAGTAGTGTGCCATCTGAGCGGGTCTTTAGTGCTGCGTGGGCCATAGTAATGCAAAGGAGAACTCGTCTGTCCACGAAATATGTGGAGAGACTCACCTTTGTGAAGATGAATCAGGCATGAATCAGCCAGGATTTCCACCCACCAATAGCTGATGCAAGAGAGTAGCTGATGCATGGTAGCTCCTTCTGCTGCTGCCAACTCCAGGGTGTATCTTTCAGGCAATATATGGGCTCTTAATGCTGCTGCTGCTGTCAACTCCTGGGTGTGTCTTTTAGACAATATATGGGCTCCTAATGCTGCTGCCAACTCCAATGTGTTTTTCAGGCAATATATGGGCTCCTAATGCTGCTGCAAACTCCAATGTGTTTTTCAGGCAATATATGGGCTCCTAATGCTGCTGTTACTGCTGCCAACTCCTGGGCGTGTCTTTCAGGCAATAAATAGGCTTCTAATGCTGCTTAAGCTGCTGCCAACTCCACTGTGTTGCTTTCAGGCAATATTTGGGCTCCTTATGCTGCTGCCAACTCCACTGTGTGTTTTTCAGGCAATATATGGGCTCCCGCTGCTGCTGCCAACTCCTGGGTGTGTCTTTCAGGCAATATATGGGCTCCTAATGCTGCTGCCAACTCCAAGGTGTGTCTTTCAGGCAATATATGGGCTGCTTATGCTGCTGCCAACTCCAATGTGTTTTTTCAGGCAATATATGGGCTCCTAATGCTGCTGCTGCCAACTTCTGGGTGTGTCTTTCAGGCAATATATGGGCTCCTAATGCTGCTGCCAACTCCAATGTGTCTTTCAGTCAATATATGGGCTCCTAATGCTGCTGCCAACTCCTGGGTTTGTCTTTTAGGCAATATATAGGCTCCTAATGCTGCTGCCGACTCCAATGTGTTTTTCACGCAATATATGGGCTCTTAATGCTGCTGCTGCTGCCAACTTCTGGGTGTGCCTTTCAGGCAATATATGGGCTCCTAATGATGCTGCCAGCTCCAATGTGTTTTTCAAGCAATATATGGGCTCCTTATGCTGCTGCTGCCAACTCCAGGGTATGTCTTTCAGGCAAAATATGAGCTCCTTCTGCTGCTGCCAACTCCTGGGTGTGTCTTTCAGGCAATATATGGGCTCCTAATGCTGCTGCTGCTGCTGGCAACTCCTGGGTGTGTCTTTCAGGCAATATATGGGCTCCTAAAGCTGCTGCCAACTCCAATGTGTTTTTCAGGCAATATATGGGCTCCTAATGCTGCTGCTGCCTACTCCTGGGTGTGTCTTTCAGGCAATATATGGGCTCCTAATGCTGCTGCCAACTCCTGGGTGTGTCTTTCAGGCAATATATGGGCTCCTAAAGCTGTTGCCAACTCCAATGTGTTTTTCAGTCAATATATGGGCTTCTAATGCTGCTGCCAAATCCAGGGTGTGTCTTTCAGGCAATATATGGGCTCCCTATGCTGCTGCCAAATTCAGGGTGTGTTTTTCAGGCAATATATGGGCTCCCTATGCTGCTGCCAACTCCAGGGTGTGTTTTTTTAGGCAATATGTGGGCTCTTAATGCTGCTGCCAACTCCAGTGTGTCTTTCAGGCAATATATGGGTTCTTTATGCTGCTGCCAACTTCAGTGTCTCTTTCAGTCAATATATGGGCTCCCTATGCTGCTGCCAAATTCAGGGTGTGTTTTTCAGGCAATATATGGGCTCCCTATGCTGCTGCCAACTCCAGTGTGTGTTTTTCAGGCAATATATGGGCTCCTAATGCTGCTGTCAACTCCAGTGTGTCTTCCAGGCAATATATGTGCTCCTAATGCTGATGCCAACTCCAGGGTGTGTTTGTCAGGCAAAATATGGGCTCCTAATGCTGCTGCCAACTCCAGTGTGTTTTTCAGCAATATATCGGCTCATTATGCTGCTGCCAACTCCAGAGTCTCTTTTAGGCAATATATGGGCTCCTAATGCTGCTGCCAACTCCTGTGTGGGTCTTTCAGGCAATATATGGGCTTCTAATGCTGCTGCCAACTCCAGGGTGTGTCTTTCAGGCAATATATGAGCTCCTAATACTGCTGCCAACTCTAATGTGTTTGTCAGGCAATATATGAGCTCCTAATACTGCTGCCAACTCCAGGGTGTGTCTTTAAGGCAATATATGGTCTCCCCATGCTGCTGCCAACTTCAATGTGTCTTTCAGGCAATATATGGGTTCCTTATGCTGCTGCCAACTCCAGTGTCTCTTTCAGGCAATATATGGGCTCCCTATGCTGCTGCCAAATTCAGGGTGTGTTTTTCAGGCAATATATGGGCTCCCTATGCTGCTGCCAACCCCACTGTGTCTTTCAGGCAATATATGGGCTCCTAATGCTGCTGCCAACTCCAATGTGTCTCTTTCAGGCAATACATGGGCTCCTTAGGCTTCTGCCAACTCCAGGGTGTGTCTTTCAGGCAATATATGGGCTCCCTATGCTGCTGCCAAATCCAGCGTGTGTCTTTCTGGCAATATATGGGCTCCCTATGCTGCTGCCAAATCCAGGGTGTGTCTTTCTGGCAATATATGGGCTCCCTATGCTGCTGCCAAATTCAGGGTGTGTTTTTCAGGCAATATATGGGCTCCCTATGCTGCTGCCAACTCCACTGTGTGTCTTTCAGGCAATATATGGGCTCATCATGCTGATGCCACCTCAAGGCTCTCTAATTGTGCCGCTCTGTGACAGCGAATCGAATAGCGATGCCTCTGATCTGCATGTCATACTTCTTTACAATATTATTTCACTAACCCAGCATGCATCCTATGCATGTTACAGCAAGGCAAAACATTTTGCAACCCTATGGAGGCTCTCGGAAGCCCAGAAATAGCCGTTTTTAATAGCGATTTGTCGCGAATAAATTCGGACCAAAACAAATTTTTCCGGAAAATTCTGCAAATCGGCCGAATCAAATTTTTCAAAAGTTCGCTCATCTATAGTAACAATTCCAAAAAAAAAAAAAGAGTCATAATTAAAATCCTGTAAAATACATTCAACATGTGTAACAACTATCTGCCAGAGGGGGTGCTAGTGTTCAGCTCTATTAATAACAATTAAGAGGCCGATTCATTAATAGCGCCAGGTAGCGACAGATGAGCGCCAGTAGCGTGATTTTCACAGCGCCAGCCATTATTCGCTGTGCTTGGCCGGGGTTTGCTTGTTGACAGCGACTCAGTCGGTGTGCGCTAATGTTGAATACGGGGTTAGGGGTCGATGTTTCACAGGTTCCGCGCCTGACAACGAATGGCCAGAGCGAACGGCTTGCTGCAGATTCATTAACAAATCACGCTCAAAAATTTCTCGCGCTGTGAATTCCTTGTTTAAACCCCAGAGCGCTGGCGGCGATGTGTGTAAAGTAGTTTTTAACCCCCAAACAACCTTTTTTTTTTAATGTAAAAATTATGCAAGTTTTTCTAAACATTTTGTAATATGAATACATTAATATCAGACCTGTAATTTCAATTCTGCACAATTTTTATTTATTTTTTTTTTTTACTTAAAAAAAAATCCTAACATTGCAGAAGTGGTCACAGAATTTTTGACATTAAAAAAAAAAAAAATACATTATTAGCAATTAATTATGATTATTTAAAGATTGCTCCATTGAAATGCATTGGACAACGCCAGGGAGCGCCAGGTCATACCTATCGCTGTGATGGGATTAGCAGCAGCGCTGTTCGTTGCAGTCGGCTACATGATGAATCCCGCGCTAGCTGACGCTCTCGCCGGCGCTAGCCTCATTTAGCGTGATAAATGCGTCATTGTGACCGCCGCCGGGCGTACTTGAGTCGGTAGCCGCCGTTAGCTGGCGGTACCTGGCGCTCGTCAGACACTACCTGGCGCTAGCCCTTGATAAATAAACCCCTAAATCTCCTAATCATATGTGCCAGAATGAGTACCTAATCTAGACATTATTTATAATTACATAAAGTGCTAGTGCTGATACATGTTTCTTATGTTATGTTAAGTACTCAACCTCCAACCATCTCAGAGAAACACTCAGTTCATCAAAACCTTCCCACACGAAGCCCCCTACCACAAGAAACTGAGAAAAACATTAAAGCATAAAAAATTGTCCGAAACAAGTTCCAGAAGTTTTAACTCAGTCAGAAATGAATAGTCAACCCAATTATTGCCATCACCTGGGTCACCCTGTGACAGCATCTCACTCCAAACACATCTCCTCTTGCCACATGTTCTGCTGAGTCTAGCCCCAATTCATTGGGTTGCAGGGGGGAACAATATCTCTTTCCCCATGTTGTTTCTGCCAAACAAATCTGCTGGGTCACCCAATGTTTCCACACTGGATAACGTGATGCAGCAGTTGGAAACTGGCTTTTGCATGGAGCTATACTGTGTGTGCCACAACCTGTGGCATCACATAATCCAGGCATCAGGTGTCTAATCCTCATGGTGCACCTATGTAATGAGTGAAGCCAAGGTGCAGGTCCCACCTTTCTAACCACATGAGATATAATTGGCATCCACTCCTTCTATTAACAATCTTCCACAAGGGATAAACTCCACAGGCTGGGAGGTGGGTGCACACAGTGTGCCACCTCACAGCCAATGCATATTGTCACATATTGAGGACACACATAAATAAACAGCATAATATGAAATGGTAAGCCTACATTGCACAAGTTCAACCTGACTCAAGCTATGTCAGACATTGCAAAATATACTCTTCAATCAAGCACAGGAATAGAATAACTTCTTCATCATATCGTTCAATGTCAAACCAATGATCTTGATGATGCTGCACAGTCAGCATAGTGTAAACAGGGGAGAGGGGCTCAAAGTGGGACTGCTTAACCCTTTTAGTGCCATCCTACCCAGAGATATTGTCACCCTCTGTTGCCAGACCATGTTTCACTATTTTGCACTATTCATGTTCACCAAGTATTGCCAAATGAGCTTCTGTATAGCGGCATTTAGAACGACCGCTAGTAGACGCTGTAAGCGGGTATCGGGTACTGTAACAGAGTGTCTCTGTCACTGATGTGACGCTGCAGCAGTGTTATTTTCCACCCACATTATAGAAATAGCTTTGATGCCCCCTGAGTTACAAAGAATATTGTTTTTTTATTGTTTTGTTTAGTTTTTTTGCTTTTTTCTTTTTTGGGGGGTCTTTTTTGTTTTTTTGTTTTCGGGTTTTTTTTTTCTTTGTTCTTTGTTCTTTTTTTGTTGTTGTTTTCTTTTCTTTGTTCTTTTTTTGTTTTTTTGTTTTTGTCTTTTTAATACATGATTTTTTAACATGTAACCCAAAATACCTAATCATGTATGTGTGTGTGGAGACAGACAATACTATGATAAATAAAAACAAAACAAAAATGTGTGTTTAAAAATAGAAATTGTTTTATTTTTTTACAAAAAATGCCAACATGGCCTAAACAAAAAGCCGCACAGCGGCAAATTTAATCCCCCCACCCTGTATCTTGCTTTGCATCTCCAGCAGTATTTCCTGTGATTCCCTCACATATTGTCACAATCTGTGATGCTCTTCAATGCAAGCTGTGGTAAAGAAAAGAAACAATTAAGTACTACAGCTCTACAACTACGGTATATCCCTATGATATTTGTTAAAGATTGATGTTTACCATAAAGTAACTGCAAAGATTTTTAAACATGCACAACAGGTCAACTTTTTATAATTTGTGATGGCAAAGTAAATTAACCTGTGTAGCCACTCAGCATAACCACCATAGTCTAACATCACAAAGCAAATTAGCTAACCAATTAAAGTGGACCATCACCCTCGGGCGATCGGCCCGGGAATCTATAAGATTCCCGGGCCGATCACCTCCCTCCCCGCGGGACATCCGAGATCGGGATGTCCCGCGGGGTGAAACCCCCCAAAACCCCCAAACCCCCTCACCTTAGTTTCCCTCGCGCCCCTCTAGGCGTGCGCGCCCCCGCGCCGGCCGTCTGTGAATGGCCGGCGCGGGGGCGCGCGCGTCAAGAGGGACGCGCGGGAGGCAGCGGCGGAGGAGCCACGGACAAGCGGCTGTCAAATCGCTTGTCCGTCGGCGCTGGGAGCGGGGAGAGGTGAGTTTTCCGGGTGTTTGGGGGGGTTTCACACAGCGGGGCACCCCGATCGGGGGTGCCCCACCGAAGTGGACCAAGACCCAGGATAGTCAAAATCCTGGGTGTTGGTCCACTTTAAGGCCTACTTGACCACAGGAAGAATTTAGTTAATATAGTGGCCAATAACACCTGAGGCAAATTAATCAAAATATATGTCAAGTGAGCTTTAACTAGAAATATTGTTTAAAATCAAAACAATAGGGAATGCAGAATTTAAAATGTAGCAGGAATGTAAAAGAAGCACATAAAGTACCTAAGCAACTGCTGGCTTTCTCAGGTAGCATCAAGTTACATTAGCAGGGGCAGGAAACGTGCATGCTTTGAGCCAATTCTGATTGATTACTCAGAAAAGAGCCTCTATGGGTATGAGTGCCATTAACATGGGTACATGGTCAGAGACACATACATATGCATTTCTACAAGCTTATTGTGACAAATCACATTACTCACCATCACAGCTTTGGCTTTGGCCCATGCTGCTGGAGCCTCCGGGAGCCTTGTGGTTGCAAGATTGGGTGGGGAGAATGAGGACAGGGTCTATCTGTGTGGCAACATTTATGTGTAGAAAAAAGGCACAACAGATACAAACATAAAAACATATTATGGTTTATTTAATTTGTAATCCAACAATTTATCTGTAGGAAAGAGTTCAATGTGGATAATTATTGTAATACACTTGGCCATGTGTTAGATAAAACATAACTACTTTGCAAAACACATGAGCAAGCCACATAATTGTTGGATCTTGTCGGACACCAGAAGATACCCTACTGTTCTAGAGTCAACATGGGCACCTCACAACACAATTGCATGTCACATTATAAAACAATTATAAAGGCAGGCAACACAGGATGCATATAGGTGCTGAGCTCTATTAATGTCAATCTTACCTCTAACATGTATGGCCAACATCGGTGGAGGAGGTGGCAGCTCTATGATGCTCTGAAAAATAAATTTGGATAATTTAACAAAATTTAAGACAGAAGACTTTTGCAAATGACCATACAATCAAAACAATGAAGGACACTCACCAGGGGATGAGATGTTACTAGTTTCCCAGGGAGGGCTCTGAGGTGAAGGCGGGTTGCCTCTACTCCTCCTATTCAGCCCAGCAGAGTGAAACTCCGAGGGGCCACCCTCCTCCCTCTCACTCAACCCTTAGGGAGTGTGGTCCCCACTGGGACTCCCCACTTGACAGTAGTCCCAGGAAAAAATTGACTCTGCCGAGTTGGACTCAGAAGAACTGAGGCTCCACACTGCCGTCACCTCAGCAGCAGGAGTCATAAGAACCATGGACTCTGGTGCGGGGGAGAACACCATTCCGTGCATTCCCAGGAGAGGCCGCTTATCTGTGTAGAGAAAAAGAAAACAAAAAATATACATTAAGAAATACAGCAGGTTAAAGTGGACATATCTGAAAATAGTGTTTGTGTATGTGTATTGAACATACCAGAAGCGTAGGAAAAATAGAGCCTATACATGCTCTCGGGGTCCTGGCGCTTGAAGTATGACCAGCGCTGTCGGATGGACTTGGCCCTCAATTCGGTTTCAAAGCGACGGTACACCGGCACCTTCACCTCCTCCACGATCCTGGCCTTCTGCCTAATGGTGCAGTCGTACTCTTGTACACAAAAATATATATATATTAAAAGACGGTATCCCTGATACACATAATGTGCACTAAACAGGTAATTTTTCATCATACTCCATGCTGACAACTTGGAAAAACTTGTATCTGGATGTATACATTAGTATTCTGTCTCAACTGATCCTAAATAAACACTCTAAAAGAAATAAAGCTATTCATGTTGCTCTCCTTTTTTCTCACTTTTGTGTTATCCTACAAATACAAGGTGGCAGCATTGGCCTGTAGGTTAATTTTCTGTGTGTGGTTCTAAACAATTCTGAATAAATACTGAGCATGAAAAGGTAATGTGTGACTGTGTGCATTAGTTTAAATGGCAAAATCTAAAAGGTTTATTTTGCTTCAGGTAGCATTGCATCCAGGTGTGAGATTAAAAGCAGGCCAGTTGCTACGTAAATCGCGTTCATCAGTGCACACAGGCAAATTGCACATTAAAAAGTACATTTGTTGTTTTAACCAAAAGGTACATATATAATCTGACATTAAATATTCTGACATTAACCCTTTAAATGCCAAGCACGTAGTTTCTACGTGGTTGCTTCTCCTACCGTTAAGTGCCAAGCACGTAGAAACTACGTGCCTGGCATTTCCCCCAAACAGTTAAAAAATAGAAAAAAAAAATCACTTACCTCCGGTATCCTTGTGAAGCCTGGGGTCCCCTCTTCCTTGGGGGGGCATCCGATCGCCCCCCCGTCGTCCTCCGTCTTCAGGGGGGGGCCCGAAACCAGCCGCCCCCCCCCCGTTTCCAGCGCTGATCGCCGATCGCCGCTGTAAAAAAAAAAATAAAACTGTCATTTACTCACCTCCGCGCCCGAGCCTTCTGTCCGGGCCTCCTCTTCACCAGGGGGGGGTCCGATCCCCCCCCTGGGCTGCGCAGTCTTCAGGTGAGGACCCTCTTCCGGGTCCTCACCTCTTGTAATGGCGGCGACGGCCGCCGCCGCTTAGCCCCGCCCATTGTGGGAGGAGCGGGATGACGTCATCCCGCTCCTCCTATACCCCCTCCGAGCTCCGGCATCTGTCAGATGCCGGTGGTGATCGGAGCAGAGCGGGTGTCAGGTGAGGAGGCTCCGATCGGAGCCCCCTCACCTGTCACCCGCCCTGCGCCGATCACCACCGGCATCTGTCAGTGAAGTGACAGCGGCGAGGGACAGCGGCGAGGGACGTCGGATCGGAGGTGAGTATTGTGTAAAAAAGAAAAATAAAGATTTTTTTTTCTGTGTGTCAGTGTCATTTTTTTTACTATTAACCCCTTGTGAACTGGTAAGGGGTCCATGACCCCTATACCAGTTCACAAGGCTGGGGAGATGGCAAGCCACCTGCGCTAGCGGGTGGCTTGCCATTAACCCCTGGCACCCCCATTACCTGCCTCCCCAAAGGCCAGGGGGGGGCAGAAGAGCCCGGGCCCACATGGGCTATGTGGGCTCGTAGGCTGCAGGGTGGGGGGGCCACATAAGCTGGCCCCCCCACTCTGTGCCTACAAGCCCCCATAGCTGGTCCCGGGCTGGTTACTGTGGGTAAGGGGGACCCCACGTCAATTTTTTTTTTGATTTTTAAGGGTTTTTAACCCTTAAAAATCAAAAAAAAATGGGGTCCGCCCCCCCTGGGAGGGGGGACCCTATGTCATTTTTTTTTTTAATTAACCCTTTGTAATCTGTCATCCAGCAGCTATAAAAGGCTTCTAGCAAGTGAGCAGAAGCCAGTGATCGCCGAGGGACAGAGTGCTCCAGGATGGATGGGAGGTGAGTATAGTGTAAAAAAAAAAAAAAATTAATAAAATATTTTTTTCTTTATGTGTGTCTGTGTGATTATTTACATTTAACCCCTTGTGAACTGGTAAGGGGTCCATGACCCCTATACCAGTTCACAAGGCTGGGGGGATGGCAAGCCACCTGCGCTAGCGGGTGGCTTGCCATTAACCCCCGGCACCCCCATTACCTGCCTCCCCAAAGGCCAGGGGGGGGCAGAAGAGCCCGGGCCCACATGGGCTATGTGGGCTCGTAGGCTGCAGGGTGGGGGGGCCACAAAAGCTGGCCCCCCCACTCTGTGCCTACAAGCCCCCATAGCTGGTCCCGGGCTGGTTACTTTGGGTAAGGGGGACCCCACGTCAATTTTTTTTTTGATTTTTAAGGGTTTTTAACCCTTAAAAATCAAAAAAAAAATGGGGTCTCCCTCCCCTGGGAGGGGGGACCCTATGTCATTTTTTTTCCCGATTTAACCCTTTGTAGTGTGGATGGTTTTTGTATTTTTTTTGTGAATGTTATAAAATACTTGTTTCAGTTAGGGGGGTCTCCTGGGCAGGAACGGGGGGCTACCGATAAATATGTGGTACCGTTCTAATCGGTAGAAATGGGGCTTTCACATGCAATATGATTTTCCTTAATAAAATACATTTTTTATTTAAAATAAAGGAGTCAATTTTCTAAAAAAATGTTTTTATTTATTTATTTTTTTTTTCACTTAATAATATTGTAAAAAAAAAAAAAAAAAAATACAAACAAGACATTTCATGTTAAAGTCTAAACTCTGCTGCAAAAAATATATATATAATTTTTCTGAAAGTTACAGCAAAAATGGCGCAAAACATGTCGCAAAACATGACGCAAAATGGGGAAAATGGCCTGTCAACAGAGGGTGACAAAATCTCAAGTAGGCTGCCAATTAAAAGGGTTAATAGTACCTATGCATGTTGGGTATTGTTCTGTTCGGGGGACCTTGCGCTTTCAGACTTAGCTTGTTTTTTCTGGTTTGCATATTTATATTTTAGGAAAAGGTGTTTTTTATTCAGCTTTTTTATAAATTTTTTAGGGAAACCCTGCGCAACCAAAGAATTCTTTGAGGAATTAATTCCAGAAAGATGAGCCCACTAGAACAAGCTGGGTACCCTTAAAAAGCTTAACGTGTGTACTTTCAGGGAATATATGGTTTATGGGGGATATTCCAAATGTAAAGGGTTGTTTTGGTTGAAAAATCGCAAGGTGCGCACTTTGTCTGCAGAGCTGAAATTTTCAAGTAAAATTACCGTTATGCGCATGCTTTACTTTGGGGTGTTTGGCAACTCTTCCCTTGACAGAACCTATGCATGTTGGGTGTTGTTCTGTTCGGGGGATGTTGCGTTTTCAGATTAAACTTGTTTTTTCTTGTTTGTATATAGTTTTTTTAGGAAAATGTGGCTTTGATTCTGCTTTTTTATCCTTTTTTTAGGGAAACTCTTTGCAACCAAAGATTACGTTGAGGGATTACTTCCAGAAAACTATGGCCACATCCACAAGCTTGGTACCCCTAGAAAGCCTGAGGTGTGTACTTCCAGAGAATATATAGTTTGTTGGGGGTATTTCAAATGTAAAGGGTTGTTTTTCTGGAAAAACCGCAAGGTGCGCATATTGCATAGCATAGTTGTATTTTATCTGAAAATCTCCTAAAGCGCTGTTTCAGTTTGGGGGAGTCTCCTGGGCAGGAAAGGGTGTCTACCTATACATATGTGGTACCGCTGTAACCAGGAGAAATTGGGATTTCACACGCAATAAGATTTTATTGACAAACTTACATTTTTTATTCCAAAAAAAACTACAATATGTAAAAATTTTTTTTTTTTTTTTTTTTTTTGCACATATTTCACCCAAAAATATTAAGAATACACCTAACAAATGACAAACAAGACATTTCATGTTAAAGCCCAGACTCTGCTGAAAAAAACAATATATCATTTTCCTGGGAAATCCCTGGAAATCCCTTCAAAAATCACATTTGAACATGGGGAGCGCAAAATAGTGCAAAATGGTCTGGCAACAGAGTGTGACAAAAACTCCAGGTAGGCTGGCACTTAAAGGGTTAAAGAAGCGATTGGGAATTGCAAATGGCAAAAGGTATTTTTCTGTATTTTTCTGAATTACATTGCTCTGTAATTATTGCAGTTTTGCAAGCACCAAATTTTGACGTTGTTTCTGATGTCCTTTTGCTATGAAAATGAAAATTTCGCAAATTTAATAGACGGCAGTAAGTTTTTATTTTAATTTGCTGCAAATGTTGTTGTTATGTAAGTAGGGTGCCAACTCCAGGAAGTTTAATTTCTGCAAAATATCTCTGTTCAATTTCACCCTAATTTAATGATTTGCTAAGCGGAAATATATGCATTTAGGTCAGGAAGAAAGTATAGATAACTATTCAGGGTCTTTTAATATCTCTTTCCCAAGGCAGACAGGCAAGAGATAACAACAAACATACTGTTTAAAGCCAACACTAAAACTGCAAAAGTAAATGCCATATTATTAGCTCAAAAAACATATGTGGATGGCACCAAATATTCATAAAGTAAATGTGATTCTTTCGTAAGGATGTGGTGGGTTTGTTGGCTGCCCAACCCAGGCAGGATACCCCTGGGCAGACCCCTATATCCCCCCAAAAAAGCAAAAGCAGGCCAGATCCCCGCTTCACTCTGGCTAAATGATGATGCTAAGCTGAATGATGTCTGTTCGGTCAACTGTGGGGGGAGCGTGATGGAAACCTCCTACAGTAAAATTCAGTAACTTAACACGGGGTCACTTAATTAAAACTGGATATACTACCTAATAATGCATAGTAGCAAAAACATTAGCATATTTAAACACAGTGACGCTGCACATAACAGTAATGGGGGATAGAAAACACAGCATGAAAACATGGAGAAAGGGGAGCCAGGTCCTAGCATAAGCATAAATTGCTACACAGCTATGTGCACAAATACACTCTATACTACACTCTACTACAGTAACTGCACTCTATAAAGAGGGCGTTGGACTTACCAGCTGGACTGTGTGGAGGGCTATGTATGGGAACGCTTGTAGATGGCTTCAGCAAGCATGGTCTGCTAAAGCAAAGATGGCTATTGGTGAGAAGAAGGGCATGCCTAGCTAAAGCCGATAAGACAGTAACAGTCAAACAGTCAAAACTGATAACAGATACACAGAATGAATATAGAGACTGAGTGACCTGAACAAGGCTGCAAATCAGTAAAACAGCACTAGATGGCAACGTCTAATGTAACTCTAAGGAACTGATAAATCCAATGCAAGTCAATGGACAGAAATCAAACATAGGTAATGTACAGCAGGTAGTTCTGACTTTCATCTGTCCCACCCTGCTGCCACACATGTGACTGTACTGCAAAAAAACTCTGGACTTCCCAACCACTGCCTCATATGTGACTTGCCTCCATGACGGACATCTGTGCGGTGGACCCCAATTTATTACTAGTGCCTTGCAGCGCCACTTGAGCATCTGTCGAGAGACGCTACCTCTGCTGCAACACCGGGCACAGGCAGACAACGGAGCTAATGTTCGGCACTGAAGGCTATGTGGGGCTGTGATTCCATTTGTTTTTTTTCCAAAGGAGCTAGAGAAATTTATCGCTGGTGGGGAGTGGCAGTTGGCACTGTGAAACCATGATACTCAGGCATACAGTGCCATGTGCAATACAGAAACTGGCTTTAACTGGGGATGACAGCAAAGTGACCAAGTGAAAACACGGGGACACGCAAATTGGCAGGCATGAAAACACAAGTATGCAACAAGTAAGTACAATAAATGAAGAAAAAAATTCTAAACAGGCCAGGGAGCGCTAACAAGTAACCAAAAATGACATGACTGGAATGGCTAATTGAAGTCTATGGGAGAACATCATTGAGTGCTGGATGTGATGTGGTGCTGTAGGGAACACAGCGCTGGCACTAACAAAGCACCCGGCACTCTTGATATATGCAACAGTTCAAGGCGCTATGTGTGGCGCTAAAAAATGTTATGCTTCATGATTATGACTTCCTGGTGGCACTCACGAAAAACACCTTCCACTATGTGTTGCTACATGGCATTAGCATTTCTTAAACAAGGTCCTTAGAGTTTAGCACTGTAGCTGAGGCGTGCTTCCTTGCCCAGCCTTTTAGGGGGACAGGAGAGTTTCCCAGACTACAGGGTAACCAGGGATGTGACCAGCGGACTGAGACATGTGAGTCGATATTCTTGAGTTCATGTCCACGGCGACGTGGACATGGCTGTGATTTTTTTTTGTTGTTTTACTTGGCCACCGCTAAGTCAGCTACATGACTTGAGGTACTCGATGGGGAAGATGGGGGGACCCAGAAAAGGTTTTTGTGCCACCTTAAGAGGAGTGTAGCACTTCTGCTTTCTATTAAAAGGAGTGCAGCAATGCAGCTTTCTATCAGGAGTGCAGCACTACTGCTTTTTATGATTAGGAGTGTAGCGCTGAAGTTTTCTATGAGGAGTGGTGCAGCACTACAGCTCTCCAGAAAGAGACGTGTGGCAGTGAAGCTTTCTGTTAGGAAGGTTTAGCACTGCAGCTCTCTAATAAGAGGTGCTTAGCACTGCTGCTTTCTATTGGGCTACCCTCACACTAGAGAGATTGCAGGACAATCATAATTTGCTGTCAATCACTGTGAAAGTGCTGCCCATAGAAAACTAAGGGCCCTTTCACATACCTAAGGGGCTAATACCTGCAGTGTTTCACCACAATATAGCTTAGGATCGCTCATAAACACACAGCAATCACAAAATATATAACTTGTTAAAACGCTGACGCCCCATCCCAGTGCTTAAGAATCCTTAGTAACAGTGTAGCACTGCAGCTCTCTAATAAGAAGTGTGTAGCACTGCAGCTTTCTATTAGGACGAGTGCATCACCGTAGCTCTCTAATAAGAAGCAAGTGGCACTGCAGCTTTCTATTTGGAGAAGTGCAGCCTCATAACAGCAATAACAGGTGTTTGTCACCATTGCTTCTGTTCCTCCTTAACAAGGTGTATGGCAGTGTTTCTTTCTGTGAGGAAGGGTGTGGCACTGCAGCATTCTATTAGTACAGTATCGTGGCTATCTAATAAGAGGTGTGTGGAACTTAAACCGGACCTTCAGCGTGATTAAATGAAAAGGCCAAACTCTTAAAAAACGGTTCCCCAGCATCTAAAAGTAATATATTTTACGTTTTTAGTCACTAACTTATTATTCTTTCCCCCACTGGGCTGCAACTCTGTTCAGGAATTTAGGATATGGGCGTCGCCATCTTGACTCAGAAGCATCACACTTACTGAGGAGGGGAGAGTGGGATAAAGTACAGGGGGTGGGTTATAGCTGTGCTTTGCTCAGACAGAGCAGAGCTGGGGTCAGGTAAAGGTCAGCAGTCCCAGAATGCAGAGCAGCACAGTCAGGAGGCACTTCCTGTTTGCAGGCTGCCTGATAAGATGGCGGCTTCCATAAGCCGCCATCTTGGATGTTTAAAGGCTCATAACATGCAGTAGATGCAGGTAGGATGATTTTTAATGTGAGCAATCTGTATGTACAGGGTGTGGGAAACATATAAGATAGACTCTTATTCAGAGTGAATGTCCGCTTTAAAGTGATATTGCAGGCAAAGGTCATTGTGTTGGGCTACATTTGGCAATGTCCTTAACAGCTTTCTGCTTTTCAATTGAAACAAAAATGGCCGAGATATCAAGGTTTTATAGGTTCGGCCAATGGCATTCTGTTTTTAATCCTGTCCCCCAATCAGCTCAGCAGAGCGGGACAGGATTGCTGGTCCATCCCTTCTCCTTCTCCGCCTCCTCATCCACATTCATCACATTTGTGCCAGCGCAGAGAGCTGATTATTATGCAGCATCACAGATCCAGATTTCAGAAGAAAAATCATACAGTGAACCTGTAAACCTTGATATCTCTGCCATTTCTTCTTCAATTTTAAAATGGAAAACAGTTTAACAGTTTAGGATAGTGCCAAATGTAGTCTGATGCAATGGTGTGACAATTACATTTGCCTGCTGTAGCACTTTAAGATTTCTATAAAGAGGAGTGCAGAACAGCAGCTCTGTAATAAGAGCAATGTGGCATTGCAGATTTCTATTAGCAGAGATTTAACACCGCAGCTCTCTAATAAGAGGCAGGTGCTATTACGGCATTACAGCTATTAGGAGGAGTGAAGCACCATAGCTCTCTAAAAAGGAGGTGTGTGGCACTACAATTTTCTACTATGAGAAATGAGGCACTGCAAAATATCTTATTAGGAGAAGTGCAGCACCGCAGCTCTCTAATTAGAGGCATGTGGCACTACAGCTCTCTAATAAGAGGCATGTAGCACTGCAGCTTTTTATTAGGAGGAATGTAGCTTTGTAGCTTTCTAATAAGAGGCATGTGGCACTTCAGCCTTCTATAGGCACTGCAGCTCTGTAACAGGAGGTTCAGGTCACTGCAATATTCAGCCACTTCTGGGCAGATGAAGAAAGTTTTGAGAAGCAGGTAACTATGGTCTTATTTAGGAATCACTAGAGCCACATAGCACCACATAGTGGCAGGCGTTTTCCTCTATGCCACCAGCAAGTAATATTTATGATGAAAAAAAAATAATGCTATCTTGCGTTTTCCTGCCTGCCAATCATGTGTCACGACATTTGTATGTCCCCATTTCCCAATGTCATTCAATGTGTTACCGCTTGGTGACTGTGCAGCCATCCTTTGTTAAAACCTTTTTCTGCATTACACATGGCGCTGTTTGCCTGACAGTTGAGGATTTAGAGCACCAGCGCTGGTGCTGTGGTTTTACATGTTAAACACAGCAGGGAGCAGCGGAACACAACCGGCGCTACCTATCACTATCATATCATTGAAAAACGATCAAGCAAAGGTACAGTCCCAAATAGCCTTTAGCGCTGAACAAATGCAGCACCATATGTCTGTGGCCGGTGTTGCGGCTGAGGCGCTAATAGCGTTTCTCAGGAGACGCTTAAGTGGTGCTACTAGGCGCAAGTAATAAATTGGGGTCTCCATTAACTTGCACAAAACTGTAAAACATGCCAAGCTTGTTTTTGAAGCTTTGTTCTTTAAAATATTCAACATCATTGCAAAGTTATGTCAAAGTTTCCTATGCTAAAATTGATTAAAACCCAATTTGAGACACTTGTGAGTGGCAAGAGGGGATTAGAGAGTCCCAGCTGAGTTGCCAGGGAGAGTATAGGTCAACTTTAAGGTTTAAGTCAAGAAGAAAAATGTGGAGATTGTATGACATTTAATTGACAATGAAATAGGTTGGTAGCTTTCTAGCTTAGGCTAGATAGGTTAGATAAGGGCTCAGGCAATTGTTAAATCTTAGCAGAGTTGAATAGAGTAAAATATTCATGCACACATTTTATACTTTATAAATTAAGCTGTTGCTCCTACAGTCTCTATTCATTTGATATTAAAATATGAAATTCTTTTAACTGTTTTGTTGGAAAGCACATTACAAATTCTGGAAAAAAATCATATGAACCTGATTTTTTCCTCTCCAAATTAATTCTGTTGATTGTAGCTTTGAATTACAAAAGGAGTAACAGGGTACCTTTTGAAGGAGGGAGTAAGCCTAGAGGAAAGACTGGGGGGGAGCCAGGTATGCCACTGGCAAATTTGAGATCAGACACTCAAAATGTACCTCCTCTGTGGTGAAGGATGAGTTGGATATCAGTAAAAAAGATGGGGTTTGGTCTGCAAAAATAATTTTTCAAGTAGAAAGTCAGAAAATACCAGGTAATAATTTCGACCAGATACAAATAAAAGTTCTGGACTCTTGCCTATAAATAGTATTTTGTCCATTAGTATGAAAAACTGATGGGTACTGTAAGTAGTGGTAAATTTGGACAACGTCCTGATTTGAAAACTGCATTATGTAGTTTTAGAGCTCACAGCTATAAGGTTACATAATGCAGCTTTCAGCAAGTCCATTTAATTTATGCCTACTACTGCACAGCATAACTATCTTTTAAACTATCATGCCTGAAAACCACAAAGTGCAACTTAATTATCTTTTTACATGAACAGCATTATTCCATTAATACCTGAACAGCTCAGAATTGCAAAGTAACCACTATGTTAACCAAATTCCTGTTCGAGTGACTTTACAGGAGCAATATACAGGAGGAATATTTAACCACTATAAATACAAAAATACACATGACGACAAAGAAAAAAGCTAAAGGGGCCTATTCAAATGAATTAGAGCCTCTAGGCTGTGTTTTCAGAGACTTCAAAATACTTTTGTGGAGGCTGATTTAAGACTAGCACCATGTATTGCCATTTGTGCGTTTATGTAGCTGCACTCAGTGCATCTGGAAGTGGATGCTGCACAGCTCTGGTGCTGTGGCCTAGCTTCAGTGCTTTAGTATCCTGTCCAGCATTGATAAATGTGATGTCTGGAGGGTGTTGTAGAAGCGTTCTCCCTGATTGACGGCAGAGCCTGAGCGCACCAATGCTGCCATTGTTTCATGTAGGCCATATCAGGCAAAGGCGACGCCACATATAACAACAGGTCAACGCTGCTGTGAACGATAGGTAGCGCCAGTGAAGAGCGAGCAACAATTGGCGCTGAAGCACATATTTAAGAACACAAAACACAACACCCTCATTGGCGCTCTAAAACTGGACGCTCTTGTGCTGAGCGCCAGATGCTATTCAGAAAAAGTATGTTTCTCACAATAAAAACCCCAACCACAGAACTAAACCACATGGAATTACATTGTTAACACACTGGAGCACTGTCACTACAATAGCGGAACACAAAATTAAATTTTGCAGCATTAACCTAAAGTGCGAGGAACACCGCTAAAGTCTTTTGTTGCTGCCCAGGAACTTCATTTTATGTGAAAAACTACTGACAAATGTAATCCAAACGTGCCTTCTACACAACCACAATATACACCATTGAAGTGTATGGGAGAGCGCAACTGTGCGCTAGGTGCTATATGGCATTATATGTTCTGAACATACAGCGCCGGTGCTTTACACTGAACTGGCGCTAGTGATGCATGTGACGATACATGACGCTATTAAAGGAGCTCACCAGTTTGACTTTCATATATATGCTTTTCACATACTGCGCCCAGTGTTCACCTGATGCTACATGGTACTACGTGGCGTTAGTGCTTCTTAAATAAGGCCCTTAATAAACACTGCAATGGTACAGTTCTACTGGTGAGGCACATAATGTTTATACATTGTTTATATTATATCTATCACACTCAAAACTTGGCCTCTCCAAAACTGCATAAATCATTTAGGTAACCCTCATAGTATATAAAATAATAATGTGAGTCCATAATCAGATTTAAAATGAACCTAATCCATAATAAACTCATTATTAAAAAGCTCTTGAGTGTGTTTTACTAGAAGTGTTAAAAGCTTGAAAGTGTAAAGCTGAAATATAGAACAGCATACAGTAATGCCCATATTAAAAATAAAATAAAACAACAACAGTTAAATTAAACAAGTGAGCGATAAATATGGTCCAGGTTAAAGTGAATCTGTGGGTCTTCCCCTCCCAACGGTGATGTTTTAGCAGGCAGACACTAACTTCCTGCCTCCTTATTCCTCATAAGAACTGTGTAAAATAAGCCATTTAAAAAGCATCTCAAAATCTTACCTTACATGTAAATACCTTACGCATTCTAAGCAATGCCGCTTCCTTTTCTTTAATTTCTGTGACATGACTGAGTTGGGATGGACATGCCATGGTGCTGCATTATTTATGCATGCTCTTCTTTGATTAGAGACAGCTACAGGACTACTGTGGATTGCTGTGTTGCTCACGCGGAGAGCACCAAGGGACAGAACCGCTGTTAGACCACTTTTTTCACGTGGTCATGCAGTAAATGGAATTGAAAGGAGGGCAATCGTTGAAGCCATGCTACAGCTTCTACTCTGCACTGCAGGACTGGAGGGGAGGGGGGGCATGGGACTGACAGCAGGTAAGCTGTTTGCAACCTTGTGAGTCACCCAATCATAACAAATTGGCACTTCAGCACCGCGGACTCAGTGGTCATCACTTCCAGTGGGGAACCCAGAAGCACTGGGTAACATCTTTTCTACAGCTAACCAGGTAAGTGATATAAGACAGTAGAAATCTCTTCACCATTTTATTTGCAAATTTTATTTGCCACTGTACATAGCAAAAGAAAAGGCCCTCTGCATTTGGAAGGAGTACTTTCAATGTAAAGAATAGCATACCCACATGTATGTTCCAGAAATAACTGTTATTCTTACTCCTGGAAGTTGAGTTTTTAAATCGTCAATACATGTTCAAAATGTAATTTGGCATTGATATTTAATTCTTTACTAACTTAGTAAAATATGCACAATTAAATAATTTTGTTATAAACGCAAGAAGTCTAAAAGCTACTAGCTTAATGAATAAGTAATAAGACCAGCCAAATATATGCAGTAGCGCTTGCACAATATCATTAAACAGCTGTTGAATTAATTAGTCATGATATTCATTAAACATCTAGCATTTAATATTAGCTACATTAGACCGTAGTTAGCATTCAGTTTCCCTGAAATTCTAAAATATGTCAAAGCAAATTTTTTTGAGTAGCTTTCAGTAGAAAATGTTAAATACCTTAATTGTTGAACGTTAAAAAAAATTGTAGACGTGAACCAATGGCCAAACTTGGGTGCCAAGGTGGAAGCTGCTGTGATGAGACCAAACGTGTAGTCTGTTAAAGACCCTCTGCAGGCAGAGATTATATACATTGCTGCAGACAGCGTAGGTGAGTGGTGAATGGGGTGTACATTTCACCAAGATTCACATGTTCGACTCTACCCATCACAGGGTTGACAAGCCAGGCTTGGGCTGTGAATTCATCAAGCTTCAGGTGTGTGAGAAACAAAAACTGGCAAAATAATAAATCTGGAGATTAACAAAAACAGGATGAAAATAGAAAAATCCAACTGTGGAAAGAAGTAAAAGAAAAAAAAAACCTTTACAGAGTTGGATTTGAACCTTACACTCTCTGGTGCAGAATGCAAAACTCTACTAGCTGAGCTATCTAGCATGCTAAAGCCAAGCTAAGCTTTATAATGTAACAATTTTGAAGCAATGTTCCACAATACAGTCAATCTCTCTCACCCTACAGTCTCTCTCCTCTCGTCCCAGGTGCCCAACCTGCAGTCTCTCTTTTCATGTCCCAGTCAGCCAGTCTGCAAAGAGACACACACACAGCAGCCATCTCCTGGCCGCACAGCCTGCAATGATACATATACACTTCACTGCTTACTCATGCCCATCCTCGCGACCACATTGCTCTAACCACATTGTCCCACGGCGACACAAAATACAGCAGCACTGCCCCTGTCCTCAATGCAGCGCTCCTTACATAGCAGTGGCAGGGAGCCGTTCTCACCCGTGCAGCACTTGGTTTTCTCCGAAGTGACAGAATCAGTCACATTTTAAGACAGCTGCCACACTGCAGTAGCACAATCTACAACTTTCTTGGGGCACACATATTGCTTTCTTATTCTCTATTTACTCGCATTGAAAGTGATCCAAGATAAATTTCATGATAATGATCCTTTAAATAGAGGTACAGTAAGAATGGGTGATGTGCACATTGGCCAATAGAGCAGTGGCTTGGAGGAATGTGGCGACATTGATTGTACAACACCGCTCTTGGGTAAATTATTTGGTAGAATCATTCAGTAAAATAGTTTTTCTCTAACATTTGTATGCTTAGCTTTGGTGGCAGCTTGCAGGTGCCAAACCTGCAGCCCAGGAGCCACATATGGCCCTCAGAGCCATCTGAGGTGGCCCCTGACCTACTGTGGGGAAAGTGGGAAGAGAAAAATAGAACTGTTGTGTAATGGTAGTTAAATAGAGGTACTGTAAGAATTGGCTATGAGCACATTAGCCAATAGAGCAGTGGCTTGGAGGAATGTGGGGACATTGATTGTACAATACCACTCTTGGATAAAATATTTGGTAGAATAATTTGGTAAAATAGTTTTTCTATAATAATTGTATGCTTAGCTTTGGTGGCAGCTTACATAGGTTGAGTGTTAGAAATATGGTTAAGATGTGGGACAGATGGGGGAGGGCTATGAATAAATATATATACATTGAGGTAAGCATGTGTATTGCTAGCATAGGTTGTTACATATAAATATAGGGGTGTGGTGGGAGGACATATGAGTGGAGTTTGTGGAGCCAGTGGGTATCCTGTTTGTTGTAGAAAATATTTATTATGCTATTCCAAATAAAAAAAGAATTCTGAACCTATTTATTGTGGCACGCAACTAGGTTCCAAATCATTTGAGTGGCCCACAAAAAATTCTACGTGTCTTCTCTTCATCAGGGGGGGCTTCGATCCCCCACCCAGGCCCCCCCGGCTGCAGGGGAGTGCCCGGAACAGCCATCCCCCCGCCGGGATTACATGTAAATAAAACAAATAAATAAAAATGACATTTACTCACCTCCGTGTCCGATCGCTCCCGCCGGGTCTCCTCTTCACCAGGGGGGCCTCCGATCACCCCCCTGGCTCTTCAGCTTCAGGAGAGAGCTTCACAGGCCCTCTCCCTCTCATCTCCCGACGGGCGCCGCCATCGTACCGCTAAGCCCTGTTCCTTTGGGGGCGGGGCTTATGAAATCACCCCCCCCCCCGGGTGTCGTCCTGGCTCCGGGCTGTTGTTTTTTCACTTGTCATCTCTCTGATGACATGATCTGATCGCCTGCCCACCCCTCCAATGGCCAGCGATGACCCCATCTGCAATCGGAGTTGCGAGGGACACAGGAGCTGATGATTGGAGGTGAGTAAAGTAAAAAAAAAGTTTTTATTTTTTAATACATTTTTAATTATATGTGTGGTGTGTTTTGTTACTGTTAACCCTTTGTGAACTGGTAAGGGATTCATGAGATCCCTATACCAGTTCACAAGGCTCGGGGTCTGGCAAGTCACCTGCGGCTAGTAGGTGACTTGCCATTAACCCCCGGCACCCCAAATTACCTGCCTCCATAAAGGCCAGGGGGGGGGCAGAAGGGCCCGAGCCTCACAGAGGCTATGTGGGCTTGTAGCCTGCAGGGCCAGGGGCCACCAAAGCTGCAGGAGCGCTGAAGCCAAAGTGATCAGCTGGATGGAAGGTAAGTATTAAAAAAAAAAAAAAAAATTGTATTCTTTGTGTGTGTGTGTGTGTGTGTGTGTGTGTGTGTGTGTGTGTGTGTGTATTTTGTTTACATTTAAACCTTTGTGAACTGGTAAAGGATCCCTATAGACCCCTATACAAGTTCACAAGGCTGGGGGCTGGCAAGTCACCTGCGGCTAGCGGGTGACTTGCCATTAACCCCCGAGCCCCCCCATTACCTGCCGCCCCAAAGCCTGGGGGGGCAGAAGTGCCTGTGGCCATAGGCTATGCCAGCTTGTAGCCTGGAGGGCCAGGTGCCACCAAAGTAAATTAAATTGTTTATTTAAAAGAAATTTTAAAAGAAATTTAAAATAAATAATAATATTTTATTTTTTTTAGTTTTTTTTTCTTCAAAATTGTTTAAAAAACTGTAAAAAAAAAATACAAACAACACATTTCATGTTAAAGCCTAAACTCTGCCTCAAAAATATATAACATTTTCCTAGAAATTCCTGCAAAAATCACGGTTAAATATAGCACAAAATGGTGAAAAATGACCTGTCAACAGAGCGTGACAAAATTTCAAGTAGGCTGGCAATTAAAAGGGTTGAAAGTAGCTATGCATGTTGAGCATTGTACTGTTCAGGGGATCTTGCTCTTTCAGACTTAGCTTGTTTTTTCTTGTTTTGCATATTGATATTTTAGGGAAAGGTGTTTTTTATTCTGCTTTTTTTATACATTTTTTAAGGAAACCCTGTGCAACCAAAGAATTCTTTGAGGGATTAATTACAGAAAGATGAGCCCACTAGAACAAGCTGTGTACTTTCAGGGTTCTGGTAGAAAAAGCATAAGGTGCGCACTTTGTCTGCAGAGCTGAAATTTTCAAGTAAAATTACCGTTACGTGCATGCTTTACTTTGGGGTGTTTGGCAACTCTTCCCTTGACAGTACCTATGCATGTTGGGTATTGTTCTGTTTGGGGGACCTTGTCTTTTCAGATCTAACTTGTTTTTTCTTGTTTGCATATTGTTTTTTTAGGAAAATGTGACTTTGATTGTGTTTTTTTTTTCTTTTTTTTTTATGGAAACCCTGTGCAACCAAATAATTAATTGAGGGGTTACTTCCAGAAAACTGCACCCATGTCAACAAGCCTGATATGCCTAGAAAGCTTGAGTTATGTACTTCCATAGAATATATTTATATATTATAAGTTTGTGGGGGGTATTTCAAATGTAAAGGGTTGTTTTTCTTGAAAAACTGCAAGGTGCGCATAGCTTATAGTTTAGGTGTATTTTATCTGAAAATCTACTAAAGCTCTGTTTCAGTTTGGGTGAGTCTCCTGGGAAGGAAAGGGTGTCTACCAATACACATGTGGTACCGTTGTAACCAAGAGAAATGGGGCTTTTACACGCAATAAGATTTTATTGACAAACTTACATTTTTTAGTGCAACAAAACACTAGAAATTGTAAAAAATAGTTTTGTTTTTTTTTGCACATGTTTTACCCAAAAATATTGAGAATACACCTAAAAAATTACAAACAAGTCATTTCATGTTAAAGCCCAGACTCTGCTGAAAAAAAAAATATATAATTTCCCTGGGAAATCCCTGGACATCCCTTCAAATATCACAGTTGAACATGTGGAGCGCAAAATAGTGCAAAATGGTCTGGCAACAAGGGTGACGAAATCTCCAGATAGGCTGGCAGCGAAAGGGTTAAAGGTTGAGCACCCCAATTTGAACCATTTAATTGTAGATTATTTCATTTTTTTCATTTCATTTCATTTCATAGTAGTTTAGGCAGTAACAATGCAATACATACATTTAACAAAAAGAGTGCTCATTCCTAAGTGACAGACTCTAATAAACCATGAGTACCTGTGAGTCTGGAACAGAGGATCACTCTCCAAATTAAGGGCCTTATTCATGAAGGGATAGCGTCAGGTAGTGCCTTGTAAACGACAGGTAGCAACAGGTAGCGACAGGTGAACGCTGGACATGGCACACAATTACACAATTATCGTGGGGATTCTGTTGAGCGACTGGGATAACGCCATGTAGCATCCGATTCATCATTATCCCAGCCTCAGTGTACAGCGCCGGCTTTCAGCCTTGCAGAGCGCCACGTCTTACCTCTTGCTACCTGTCGCTCTCCCATACATTTCAATGGACGTTCTTTTATTTCTCTGTAAACAGGGTTTTTGTTTTATTAAAATTTTTTTATTCTCAAATAATGTCGGGATCTTTCCTGGCCTTGAAAAAGCCATCTTTTCATTTTATTTTTAAATTTTATATATTTATGCAGAATTGATATTACAGGTCTGGCATTAATGTGTTACATGTTACAATGTTATAATAATGTAATTCTATATTTTTTCGCTTTGTTACTGGTGAATACATGTTAAAAAACAACCTTTAATCACACAGCCTGCTGCGCTCTGGGCTTTTGAGCGCCGGTGGTGTGTGAGACTGTTTTTTGATGAATATGGTGTGAGTCGGTCGCACTGACCAGTCGCTACCATTCGCTCCCATACAGCGCTGTACTGGTCATATATAGCGACTCCCCACAATGTATTCATCAATGCTGCACAGCTACTGAGTCGCTCTGAACTAGCAAACCACGGCCGAGCACAGCAACTACTAGCGGGCGCTCTGAAATGCCTGCTACAGACGCTCATCTCTCGCTACCTGCCGATAACAATGAATCAGCCTGTTAGTCACAACTTCTCTGTGAGCCCAAGAGGCTCCAGTGTAACTAGGATGGCCAGGCTGTGGAACTTCAGGATACCACAGTCAGTGAAGAAACTTCAGGATACCACTGTCAGTGAAGAAACTTCAGGATACCACTGTCAGTGAAGATTTGGTGATTTCTATTTTGAACATTTTATTTTGAACAGTCATTACATTTTGAAAACAATAACGCTGAAGGATTTTATTATTAATGTGGATAAGCTCTATAAACGTATAATATTTCCTGTTTCAATAAAGATTTGTAATTATTATAAACTGAGACTTGACACAGTAGCTGCCTTTATATGTATAAAGTAAGCATCCAGTGTAGAATTGGCATATTGTACCACCTGCCACCACTATTTTTGATTATTGCAGGCTGCTTGAGTCTGCAACGGCTTAATAGACTCTATGCTGAGAAGTATTTGGCAAATAGAAGAATTACTAAAGCTTGAACTGAGTTATTCTTCCCTGAACTAATGCATTTAATTCATTTAGAAAGTTTGTATCCTGTATAAAGCCAAGGGAGTAAGTACAGTGTTTGTGAGATGTCTTTGACTGCTGTTTATGATCATGGATTAGCAATTATGCTGCATCACCCCAGACAACCAACATTATACAATGGTAAGATTTTAATACTGTAAAGAAATTAGCATTTTATATTGTATGAGTCTCTCATAATTGTGCCATAATTTAATTTTCCTTCCAAATGATTAGTTACATGGGGTTGCTTTTAATACCAGTCCTCTGTTTTAAAGTTTGTCTTGTCTTAGTATGTAGATATAATTAATTTGCAATGTTTGCAGTTAAATATAAAACTACAAGACTCTATAACTGGTGTCCTTGGCTGGTTGGCTAGGGAAGGGGGCAGGTGTTTTTTTATTTTACCGCCTATCTTTTTAAATGTAAAAATGAAAAAAAGATGTTGGTATTAGTGGCATGGCTTTTTTTCAGTGAAAAAGCATGCAAGATTGAGAACTTTTTTAAATTGTTGTTTATTTTATTGGCTTGTGCATGATGGGTTGATTCAGAGGCTTCTATAATAGTTTGTGTGTTGTTTGTGTGCGTAAGAGTGCTCATTACACATATTTCTCGTTGCTTGTAGGTGCATTCACATGATTCATAGCCTCCATCGTGAGCCTTTTGTTCTGTCCTCGTTGTTGCATAAGCCATCGAAAGCGCTGTGCATATGACTTTTGTGGCTTAGTCAATGGACGACAGTTTTGTTTACATTGAAGTGAACGACCCATCCTCCAGCATTTTTAGGGCATTTTTCATCGTAGCTTGCTATGTAAAATTTCAGTGTCCAGCGAGGTTCTTCGGAAAAGACCTGTTTTTCTAAATTTTGCCTGTAAATGCCGTTTTTTTGTCTGTTTATCAGGAATACATATGCATACACTGGCTTGTATACATAAGTGAGCCTCTTTTTTTTAGTGTTTGCCATTCTTCATTTTCTGGCCCCGGTATTCCATTACTTACTTCCTGCTGTGCAAAGTCTCTTCTGCCCCAAAGTGCTTAGCATACCACTTTCATGTTTTGCATGCATTCTATTCTTCTTTCTAATACTTACCTTTACTACTTTAATGCTTGGAATGTGTTCTGCTTTTCTTCTCCCTAATGCTTACTTTTACCACTTACTTCTCTCCAGTGAAGCCTATTCTCCTTGTTAGTTGTATATTTTAGATACCCACATGGATATAATGTAAACATTGCTATGGTTGCAAATAAAATTAAATGAAAGACACCACAACATTATTTAATTGTTAGTTTAAAAGTGATTATTTTTTCCAAGTCATCCTACAGCTTGACCACATGAAGATATTATGCTCCACCCCCTGGGAGGAAACACAAAACAGTAACAGAGGTAAAAAGACCCACCCCTTCCTCTCCTCCTTAGTTCTTTGTGTTTCCTCCCTGGGAAAACTTGGGAAAAAGTACCTGGACAGGAGGCGTGCCAGGGCAGTGGCTGCAGCAGCTTAGGAGCCGATACCCCGAATGACCCAGGGATGAGCGGAGGCAGCAATCAGGCGGTGGAGTGGCAGCCCGGACAAGGAGCAGCAGCCATGTCGGAAAATGCCGACATTGGCCAAAAGGCGGTAGGACCGCATAGCAGCTCCGACATGTTTGCAAAAATTTGAAATTTAAAGGGCCAGTTAGTTATGACAATTATTGTTATGTGTATTTTAGAAAGAAGCTGATTCTAAAATCAGAGTGGAAGATAAAAAACATGCCAAGGCACCCAAGAAATCCAAGAGTTGTGAATCTTGTAACAACATGCTTCCGGACACTTGGCAGTTGTTTGGGGTGTGACAAAACAAAAAGATCCAGGAGAAACGGGGGAAGAACCGGACTCTTCACAAGACTCTATGGATGAAGAGAATCAGGAAGAGAGAGAGCAGGAACGCTCTCATACTCTCTCTGATGATCTGGAATTACTCCTGCATGATATTTATGAAACTTGGGGGAACCAGCAGGAAGAGACGCCCCTTTCCCAGCAGTATGAAATGTACAAAGAAATTCTTGCTAAATGTTCTGAGAAAGCCTTTCCCATACATGCAGTCTTAAAGGATATGGTTAAAACTGAATGGGATACCCCAGAAAAGAAACTATTTTTACCCAAATACTTAAAGAGAAAATGTCCCTTTAAGGATCCAGTCATGGAACACTGGAGTAAGTGTCCCAAAGTGGATGCCCCTTTAGGTCAAGTGTCAAGTTTCCAGGGCTTCCGATTTTTGAGGATATGGGTACATTAAGAGATCCTATGGATCGCAGAAACGATCACATTTTGAGAAGAGCGTGGGATGCTGCACTCCTTGCTTTTAGACCTGCTATGGCTTCTGATGTGGTCCTGAGAAGCATAACCAAGTGGGTCGACACCCTTAAGACTCACATTAGTAATAAGGTACCTGCTCAGGACTATACTGATGCACTTCCGACTCTTTATAGAGCTCTTTCATTTCTAACTAGTGCTGCTCAGGAAATTATCAGGAAATTGTCAGAACTTTGGCCTTAGTGGCATGTGGCCGCAGGGCAATTTGGTTAAGGACTTGGTCTGGTGACAGTGGGTCTAAAGCTAAAATGTGTGGTATTTCATTTCAGGGTGGTCGCTTGTTTGGTGAGGACCTAGATTATTATCTAGGTCTTGTGAATCGGGGAAGAAATTCCCTATTTTTCTTGCCCTATTAGTAAGGTGAGAGCGGGAACCAGTCTAAATCAGTCTAGACAGGCAGATGTTAAGAAACATTGGAATCAACCTAGACCCCAAATGAGGTGCTCCATTGTTAGTAAACCTGAGGGAAAGCAACAATCCTGAAAAACAATTGCCAGTGGGGGAAGGCTTTTAAGGTTCATACCCACTTGGAAAGAAATGACCTAAAATCAGTTTGTGTTACAAACTGTAGAAAAGGGGTATCAATTAGAATTTGCCTCTCTACCTTGTCATCCTTTTTGATAAAGAAGTTGCCAAAGGATCCAAAAAAGAGGGAAGCTTTCCCATTAGTCTTGCAGGAACTTCTACGGTAAAATGTCATAGAAGTAGTTCCCCCTACCTCGGTTTTGGAGGGGCTTTTTTTCCCATGTGTTTCTGTTGCAGAAACCGTCAGGAAAGTACTGAATTTAAAAAGACTGAACATATTCATCCGGTACAAAAAGTTCAGAATGGAATCAATTTACTCTGTAAGGAGAATACTGATGGAAGAGGCCATGATGGTCAATCTAGATTTACAGGATGCATATCTCCATGCCCCAATTTTGCCAGATCACTGCAAGTATTTGATATTTGCAGTACAGCTAGATCAGAAAATGCTTTACCTACAGTACATGGCGCTTCCGTCCGGCCTATTCTCTTCCTCAAGGATATTTACAAAAATTCTAGTGGAACCTATGGCCTTTGACAAACAACAAGGAATCATTGTGGTTCCCTATCTCTGGAATCTATTGATCCTAAACAAGTCCAGAACAGCATTGTTAGCAGACCTAGAAAAAACCTTAACAACAATGTTCCTGGGGTCCATCATAGACAGAACCCAGAAAAAGTTGTTTTTCCCAATAGAAAAAAGGGAGAAGCTAGTGGCAGAATTTCTGGCACTAGTAGAAAGCCCCAGGGTATCCCTAAGACTGATAATGAAAATACTGGTGTTAATGACCTCAGTCATCCCGGCAGTTCATTGGGCACCATTACACACAAGGATTCTTCAAAGATTCCTCTTAGAAAACTGGGACAAGAATCAAAAGTCACTAGAGCAGAGAGATTAGCTGGATCCATTAGTACTAAGGAATCTACAGAGGTGGACAAACCCAGAAAATCTGAGAAAGGGAAAAGAGTGGTAACAGGCCAACCCTGTCACTACAGATGCAAGCAGCTGGGGTTGGGGGTTCACCTGGAACATTTGCAGGTTCAAGGAGAATGGCCAAAAAGAATTGCAGTAAGATCCTCGAATTTCAGGGAGCTGCTGCTAGTAAAGCTAGCTCTGGAACAGTTCAGAGAGGAAATTCAGGAAAAGGAAGTACAAATAATGTCAGACAATGCAACAGCAGTAGCTTATCTAAACCACCATGGGGGAACCAGGTCCTGGAAGTTAATGACACTAGCACAGGACATCCTTATACCACTACAGGATCAAATCCAGTCCTTGACAGCAATCCATCTGAAGGGGACCCTAAACACGCTGGCAGACCTGCTAAGTTGAGTAAAGGTCCAACAAACCACGTGGTGTTTGAATCAGTCAGTTTTTTGGCTGATCACAAGCACCTGGGGTCATCCTCAGATAGATCTGTTTGCCAACAAAAGCAATACAAAATGCAGAAAATTATTTTAGATTGCCAGGGAGAAAGGTGCGGCAGTAATAGATGCTCTCAAAATTAGAAATGTCACCTTGCTCATGCATTCCCCCCTTTCAGAATCCTGCCTCAAGTGGTCCGGAAGATCGTTCAAGAAGAAGTGACGGTGATACTGATAGCACCCTTCTGGCCCAAAAACTTGGTTTGCAGAGATAGTCAAGATGGCAATTAGAGGGTCGTGGAGAATCCCGAACATTCCAGACATCATCCACCAGGGAATCATTCTGCATCCAAATCTGTCAAGACTAACGCTGACAGCCTGGATCCTGAAAGGTCCTTACACCCAGGAAAAGAGGTTGTTCCCTGAAAGCGACTGAAACACTACTAGAAAGTCATAAGTTAACTACCAGAAAAATCTACGGGAAGTTATGGAAAAGTTTTTCTTTTTTTTGTGAAAGAGTTCTAGCAGGAAGGATTTGATAAGGGACTGGCTGTAAGTACCCTGAAAACTCAAACCTCCGCTTTATCATTTTTTTCTGGCAATTAAAGTAAGACAAAATGAACTGGTTAATTGGTTTTCAAATCAATCCTACGTAAGACCAGCTTGACCACTTATTACCCACCCATATTCCAAGGGTAGGTGTCTATTACTTTACTATTGCTGAGGAGGAGAGGAAGGGGTGGGGCTTTTAACCTCTATTCCTGTTTTGTGTTTCCCCCCAGGGGGTGGATAATATTATCTCCATGTGGTCAAGCTGAAGGTTTTCTTGATTATTTAATAATTTTTATGTACAATGTGTGGGGGGGGGGGGGTTAAAAGAAGGTGGCAGGCTCCCAGTGCCTTAAAATGGGTGGCCTTCCCATGGCTGTGGCCAGCTCATCAATCTCCCCCACCAGCCTATGCACAGCGGCTGAGAGCTCCTGCAAGTGCTGCTGGGCATCTTCTCTATGGACTGTAACTCATTCCACCTGCCTGTCCATGTTTATGCTCTAGTTATGTTCCTTTGTACAAAGAACAACTAGCTGGCACCACAATTCAATAGGTGTAACAAAAGCAATTATTTACAAAGAGAAGCATAGAGAATTCAGTAAGACTTCAGATGGATCTTGCTGTTAAGACCTGGTGAGCTATGATGTCCCTGCAATACATTGTTAAGTGCCACAATTTCTCATGTCTAAGGTAAATTAAATTTTAAAATCCCCAGGACTGCTTTGCTCCATGGCCATCTTACAGTAACACTGGTTCAATGTAATAACACTATTAAATCCACATTGGTGGTATTGTTACTTTTTTAATGGGCTGCACATCTGAGCATTTTACACCTAGTAACAGCCTTAACTTCGCTGACATAATGTTTATAATACATCCTAATTATTTCTGCTGCAGTGCTAATTAGACCAAAGAAACAACTAATCATAAATTAGGGAAATCACATAATTGGTATTAACTTCTCTCGTTATAGCATCCTCTTTGTATACTCAGATTTTTATTGCTGCTTAAAATTCTACTTTCAATGAAAACAGAGCAAGCCTCTCAGTTTGAGGTGGAAATTTTTTTTTTTTTTTATGAATACAGGTAAAAGCTTACTAACTCTGAAAACATTAGTCCATATGTGCCAAGCAGCAGAAGCTTACATTTCCTACAAACATCTTGTTTAACCCTTTAAGTGCCAGCCTACCTAGATTTTTTGTTACACTCTGTTGCCAGACTACTTTTCACTTTTTTGCACTACACATGTTCAACCTTGATTTATGAAGGGATTTCCCAGGAAAATTATATATTGTTTTTTTCAGCAGAGTCTGGGCTTCAACATGAAATGTCTTGTTTGACCTTTTAGTGTATTCTCAATACTTTTGGGTGAAATATGTGCAAAACAATTTTAAAAATCTATTTTTTACAATTTGTAGTATTTTTTTGTAATAAAAAATGTAAGTTTGTTAATAAAATCATATTGCGTGTGAAAGCCCTATTTCTCCTGGTTACAACAGTACCACATATGTATTGGTAGACACCCTTTCCTGCCCAGGAGACTCCCCCAAACGGAAACAGCAGTTTAGGAGATTTCAGATAGGATACAACTATGCAATATGATTGCATAGTTGTAAGGGGTTAATGTAAAAAAAAAATTACATAGGGTCCCCCCTCCCGGGGGGGGGGGGGGGGGGGGGCCTCATTTTTTATTTTTTTATTTTAAGGGTTAAAAACCCTTAAAATCCCCCCCAAAAATGACGTAGGGTCCCCCTTACCCAGCATTACCGTCCCGTTGGGGAGGCAGGTAATGGGGGGGCTGGGGGTTATGGCAAGTCACCCGCTAGCCTCAGGTGATTGCCAACCCCAGAGCCTTGTGAACTGGTATAAGGGGTCTCATGGACCCCTTACCAGTTCACAAATAGTTAAAAGAAAAAAGACACCAGACAAAAATTATTTTATTATTCTTTTTTTCACTTATACTTACCTCCCATCCAGTGTCCCGCGCCGCTGCAGATGACACTTGTCGGTAGTGATCGGAGCAGGGAGGGTGGGAGGCAGGGAGATCAGAGCCTCCCTGCCTCCCACCCTCCCTGCTCCGATCGCTACCGACAAGTGACAGATCAGAGCCGGGTGCCGGTATACGAGGAGCGGGATGACGTCATCCCGCTCCTCCCACAAGTGGGCGGGGATAGGGGCGGGGTCAGCGCCGGCCAAAGAGGATGGTGAGGGCCCCTTGCTGGGTCCTCACCCGAAGCGTGGTAAGTCCAGGGGGGGGGGATTGGAGCCCCCCCTGGTGAAGAGAAGACATTGGAGGAGCAATCGGGCTGTCAGGTGAGTTTGTGTCATTTTTAATTTTTTTTTTTCTTTCACATGGCGGGGGGCTATTCCGGGCCCCCTCCTGAAGATCAGAGGCCCGGGGGTGGAAATCAAACAGGTGATGCTTGAAAGAATCGGTGGAACTTTCAAACGAGGGGTCAGGTAAGTCTGTAACTTTGTTACTTTTTTTTTATGGGGCTCTAAAGTCAGCTACGTGAGACTCACGTAGCTGGCACTAGAAGGGTTAATGCTTAAATCCAGCCTAAAGTAACACAGCTGAAGCTGCATCCAATGCTTTGCTACTCACCACCTCTGCACCTACATGTCTGCCAGGGGGTTGCTAGACAATTACGCACAATGCCCCATGCTGCTTCTTTCCAACCCACTTGACTGAGGTCGGTTATGTGAACCATTTAGTATAAATTTAGCATTTTTTCATTTCCAAGGATTAAGCAGTGGACAGGCATTCCAAACTGGAATCCCCAGGTGCTGGGGACAGAAAATACTTACTGCTGTTGTGCAAAGTTAAAGGGTTGTTAAACCCAAAGAAAAAAAGCAGGCACTCACCTTCTCTTCTACACAGCTCACCCTGGTTAATCCGATGCTGAAAAACATCAGAGAATAGCGTTTGCATGCTGTCCTGCCCCTAATGTCAGTCACACAGCGCTGTCTATTAATGGAAATAGAGGTGCGGGCCCAGCATGCCCCCCCCCATGGCAATGAATGGACAATGCTGTGTGACAAGTGCGACCGTCAGAAGCTGCAGAGTTTAGACCAACAGTAAGCCTGGCTGCTCGCAGCTGGTTTTGGTGCAAAGAGGTTTTCAAGCAGTGGATAGGGATGCAGCTTCTGTGCGGAAGAGAAGGTGAGTGCATAAGAATATTACAAAGACAAAGTTGCACTATAATACTCTAACAGTATTTACAAATGTATTATAATTCAACAATATATGAATATGGATAATTATTAGGACCAACTTGTACCTTTGCTTTAATAATTGCCATATCCACCACAAAGCTGTTTCCACATTGCTCTATTTCAATCTAAAGACTACTCACTTTGAATGACTGGGAAGCATATTGGAGCTGTTTAATGGGGTTATGGTCTAGTAAAATCCAGGCTGATTTTTGTCCCTAGTCTGCCACTGATTGTGAGTTGTTTAACTTGTGATTGCAGCTCACATCTTGTTCTTGTAGTTATAGCTACTTAAGCTGTAGCTTATACTACGTTGTTCTCATTTTAGTGATTTTTCAAACTTTAGCTCTTCGTGGTTGAAAATGTCTTTTTCCACTTCTATGATTTATATGGTGCAGAAAGTGGCTCAGGGTTAGATAGAAAGAAATAACACCCTAAGTTAAGGTATACTGGGGATTGAGACAAAACAAAAACAGCAGTTAGCAAAGCATACCGAATGAAGCAAAATGCTCTTGTGCACAATAATGAATGCTGCTGAACACTATCCCGATTCTCTACATATCTGAAAATTAGGTTCAGAAGTCTAGGTTCTTATCATTATGAAAATATTATATTTCTACTGACTGCTAGAATTTTTAATTTCTTAACAGAAATTAGGCTGAGCCTTGGATTGACAAAAAATGGAAATCATTGTCCCTTCTAAAAGAAGTTGAAAGAAATGCAAACTCTATATATATGCATGACAGATACAATTTAAACAGAAAGTCTACATCCGGTTGCATTTTTTCTATATTCTTGGGTTCCAAAAGTATGTTCTCAAGGTGCTGAGCTGGTCTTGTATTTTTCTTATGTTAGCAAATATCAGTTTTATTAAAAGCAGTTTTCACTACCTTCAATCTGTTTATATTGACAGCTGTATGGGCTTATTGTACTGTTGCCTTTATGTACACCAAGATCTACAAGAAGAGAGAAGAGTGAGTCCTGTACAAACAGAACACTGCTGTGGGCATGTGTAAATGTGAGTGAGCTCCCTCACATCAGCAGTGGCCATAGCTGCAGAGTCCCGTGTGTACAGGGCTCCCTTCTGTCTTCTTGTTGGTGTAAAAAAGTATATATATATATATATATATATATATATATATATTGACACACCTGATCTCACCAAGCAACAGTTAAGAGGAGTCAATTAATATTCTTATTGCATGTTCTTTTGAGGTTTGGCAACTTAAAGTGGATATGGACAGTGGCAATCATCTAAATAAAATATTTAAAGTGAGCATACAAATACAAAATACAATTAAAATCCATACATAGCACAATTAAATAATGCCTAGGACATTTAAAAAACACAGCCTATACACAGAGCACCATAAAGTTCTATGCAGAGAAACATGGTTAGTAATTTTATACAGAGCACTCCCATGGGAAGAAAAACCCAGTTAAATGACACAGCATAAAACCCTACACATAAAACCCTACACACTAAACACATGTGATCAACCTCAAGGACCACCAACAGGCCAGGTTTTGTTGATCTACACATATGGGTTGATTCAAAGAAACATGTAACAGCTTGGATTTGGCTCACGATCATCCTATTTTTCCCGTCCGCTCGTGCGTTCGTATGAACTTGCGAGTGATTCAATAAGCAAATACGTTTCTATCCTAAAAGATACGTCCGTTCGTATGGCAGGTCGGGAATCAGACCTATGTCAGTTTCCATCCTGAATTTTCCGTTTCATTTCTCAGGTTGCAACATTGGTTTTGCCCTTTTTCCTTTTTTGTCTGGACGTAAATCCTTCTGATCTTGCGGCTCCGCACTACAAACTTACCTCATTAAAGTGCATTCTAAATATTTGGTCTTTTAATTTTCTTTATTTCATTCATTTTGTAGTAACCAACCATTAATGAATGCATTTGCATAAGTAAATCTTACTTTGTTTAAGTTTTAGTTAACTTGCATTTTTTACTTGTGGATTTAATTTTAATATTTATGCTTCAAATGGTACAACTTTAAATTTTTAGTGTGGTTACCCACACCCTCTACATACAGATTGCTCACAAATATTAAAAAACACCCAGCAACTTCTGCATGTTATGAGCCTAGAAACAGCCAAGATGGCGGCTCAGGTATTATCGGGCAGCCTGCAAACAGAAAGGGCCTTGTGACTGTGTTGCTCTGGATTCTTTGATTTCTGAACTTTCCATGCCCCCAGCTCTGCTGTGTCTGTGCAAAATACAGCAGTAACCCACATCCTGCACTTTATCCCGCTCTCCTCTCCTCAGTAAGTGTGATGCATCTGACCAAAGATGTGCTGAAATAATTAAACAAAGCAAAGGTAAACAACTACACCAATAAATGCAATCTAAAAATATTATTCTAGTACCTCAATTTTAAAATAAATAACAAAGGACATAAGTTTCTTTAATTAACGCAAATATATTGCAAAATAAAGGTTTACATGCAAAGGACTAATTAAGGTCCACATTAAAATGCTTTTAGAAGGCATACATGAATCAGGTATGCATTGCCATACAATTTATGGCCTCGGCCATGCTGATACATGCAGTTCATTGGAGCTCAAGACGCGCAGACTCCTCCACATAGCCAAAAAACCTGTTCACGAACAGCAATCCGACTGCTAAAAGGTGTCGGCTGTGGCTTTCTTTTAAAACGCGTTTAGAGGTTTCTCTGAATCACACCTAAACACATCCAATTAACCTAAGTTTTACGTTTTGATCGTAAGTTTTAGGATTTGATCCTAAGTTTTACGTTTTGATCCTAAAATTTAGGAACGAACTTCCGCTGATCGTAAGAGCATATACGCATTCGTACGTAGGCTCGTGCGAGTCGTAAATGGCCAAAAAAACAGGAAAAAATGACTAACACCCACCCAAACTTACGATTCTCGATACGAAATCAATTAACTTTTGCTCTTTGAATCGAGGGGATAGATGCACATGTGATGTAATTAGTGCTCAGGCAGATATGTAGAAAGGGAACTAATAACATCACTTGTGCAAAAAAAATGCCTATTGCAGCTTCTCTCTTATACAACCAGGGTTGAAGTTTGAACAATCTCCAAACCCCCACCTAGGTGATGGCACTGAAATATTTGTGTACAATCTCAATAAAGCTCCTGTTCAACATCCCATTTTAATCGCTGACCAACTCTGCCTCGTGTTTACTAAATTAAATGTAGATGTAATATGATTATGAACTCCAAATTGGTGTGCTGAGTTTGGTTTGTTATGTTAAAGTGCACCTACACTCAGAAAGGAAGCATATGTCATCATCTTCTATCCGCAGCCCAGAGCTTTTACTAAATCCTTTGCCCAGCATTCATAAAAACAAAAACCAGATACAATCTGATGTCCAAATGGCACCCATGTCAGTTGCCCTGCCCGCCCGCCTGCCGCTCCTCTATCCTTTGGCCTCTCAGGGCTGTGGCGGCCTGGCCAGCAGCGTAGGGACAATGGAAAGCCAGATAAGATGCCCGGACATTTCCCCTCCACTTTTGGGGACAAATAAGTGTGTCTCATATTGTGAAAAATAAGGTACATTTGCTGACATAGGAAAGACTAAAAAGCAAATCTAGATCAGCTCAGCACCTTGAGCATATCACTTAGGCACAAAAATTATACACTTTCAAAAGTGTGGACTTTTCCTTTAACCCTTCTAGTACCAGCTACATGAGTCTTGTGTAGCTGCCTCTTCAACCGGTAAATGTCGTCTACTGTATGGGAGGCTCACATAGCTAACCTAAAAACCTAATAAAAACGATGAAAGGCAAAAACGTATCTGACCCTGCTTTCAATCTATTCAGGTCTTCGCTATAACTGGGGGGCCTCCCACCCCCGGGCTTCTACTGCTGCAGGAGAGGGCCTGAAACAGGGCCCTCTCCCAACTCCTGACACCACTGCAAAGAAAAATCATATACTTACCTTTTTGCGCGATTCCTCCTGCCGGGTCTTCTATTCACCCGGGGGGGCCTCCGATCCCCCCCCCTGGCACTTCAGTCTTTAGGAGAGGGCACAGAACAGGGCCTCCTCTGCTTCTGCCCTCACTGCTGGCAACCACCTTAAGCCCTGTGTTTTGGGGGGCGGGGTGGGGCGGATGACATTATCCCACTGACTTTATCCTGCTCTGGGAAGGTGATAATCTCAGATGCCAGTAATTGGTGGAGAGAGGGTGGAGGGGTAGGGGATTCTGATCCCCTTCCTCCCCACCCCCCCTTTACCAATCACCGGCATCTGTCATTAGTAATCGGCGTGGGTCACAAGATTGGAAGTGAGTAAAGAAAAAATAAATTAATAAATGACATTTACTCTTTTGTTGTGTTTTTTTTTTTACAGTTAACCATTTGTGAAAGGAATCTATGAGACACCTATACCAGTTCACAAGGCTTGGGGGACTGGCAAGTCACCTGCAGCAAGCCCCCTGCCCCCCATTACCAGCCTCCCCCAAGCCACATCCTCTACCAGGCAAACACTCTCCTTGAAATTCCAAATGCTAGTTGACAAAGGGGAGAACTTCGTTCCAAGATATATCTCCACCTGGGGATTGGAGCTTGGCACCTCCTTCTCCCATAACCAATAGACAAAAGCTATCACATATATGGAGGGAAAGCCCCTCCTCATTTGGCTTTTGGATTCAGAAAGTCGAAGATATCAGACACATGGAAGACCTCATGGCCTCCTTACATTGCACCGAAAAGTAACAGAGGCAGACATGGCTCCCATATAATCTATTTTGGGAATCAGCTAAATGTGAAGAAATTTTGCCTGCAAACTAACTCTCCCAAGATGTGAGACCTAAATCATCATAATCACTAGAGTAGCCCTGATACTTCACCCCCAAATGTACTTGAGACTCCCCCCCGACCGATCCACCTTCTACATTAAACACGTCATACCCCCCTCATACCAACCGCCATTTCCACTCCCTACCTTCTCCCATGCCCTACACAGCACGACTTTACCTTTTATTTTTAATTTTCTTTTTATTGAAGAAAGGAGATACCGACAGACAAGTTATGAGATTTCAGTGGATAAACTGGTAAAGCGTACAGAGCTAAGCTGCGCAATAATGTATTAAATGAAAGTTCAATATTTTACATAGTATTATGTAGTTGCTTATTATTATTATATTATTATTTCAAAGGCGAGTTACAAGTGGTGTGCCACAAGGCTCCGTCCTGGGCACCATTCTTTTTAATATGTTTGTAAATGACATAGGAGGAGGCTTGCTAGGAAAAGTGTGCTGATGATCCAAAGGTTAGTAATAGGGTGGACACTCCTGAAGGTGTCTGCAACATGGAAAATGATTTAGCTTTACTGGATAAATGGTCAAAACTGTAAACTGGAGTTTAATGTCTCTAAATGTCAAATTATGCCCTTGGGTAGAAGGAATCCCTGCTCTGAGTACCGTATTGGCAGTACTGTGTTAGAATAATTTCTTTTGAGGTTGCCACTACTGGTTCCCCCTGTTTTGTGAGACCAATTAGGCCTATGGTACCATGTTTTTGGGGGTTGGTTCATATTCCAGCCCTTGTAAAGTATACTTTTTTCGGGTCTGGGCCCTTCCTGGATATTTTTTTGGCTTAGGAATATGACCATACCACACTTTATCTCAATAAAACATATTTCATTGTATTAATATTAGTCAAAAAAAAAGAGCTCAAAGCTCAATGTGTGTACACTCATATTATGATACATAAAATTGGATTACAAAACCATGATTTGTTACACCATTCCATTCCTTTGTCACTTGATACTTTGTTAGTTCATTCATCAAGGGCAAACATGTTTCACCCACTCGGGCCCTGTGTGTGAGAAAATATATATCACATCAGGGAACATGTATCTCAAATCATTTTTCCATATCAGTTATCCATAAAGATATGAAATCAATGCCTCAGAAAATTCTTTATCACAGTAAAATATGTATATTACATGTTACGTTTTCCCAGAGGAGAGGTGGAGGTGTGCCTGTCCTGCTTTGGTCACCGGCCCTTTAAGATATCAAAGGCATGATTTAGCTTTTGAGGTCCCGAATATGGACATCATTTCCTCATTAGTTCTATATTACCTTATTTGCTCCTGTGGCAGGGGAAAGGAATCCCCATCTGACTTAAATGCTCTAGGGTTTCTCTGGCCCTTTAAGAGTCTGAAAAATACCAAAAGGTTGATAAGAGGGATAATGTCCATATTTGTGCTGGGATGCCTCATGCATGGAAGATATAGTGAGTCAAAATACCTTATGTGTACAGTCACAGCCGTGGCAAGGGGAGTATGGCTCCTGTTGTTGTTAATGCTGCAGGTATTCCCACTGGCAATACTGTCGGTAGGGCTCGCTTACTTCCCCTCCAGGCTCTGTAGGTGCCAGCTGGGGCTTGGAGGTCAGTGATGCTATTTATGCACTCCACTCCTTGAAGCGCATCCCGATCTTCCGCCGGAAGTAGCACTACGCGTCAATACCGTGTTAGCCAGAACTTTGGAGGAAAGCAATTTAGGGATACTGATTACTGAAAGCTGCAAGATGAGTGGACAGTGTAGCCAGGCAGTAGGTAAAGCAAGCAGGATGGCTACATAGCTCGAGGCATCACCAGTAGGAAGAGGGAGGTTGTGATGCCACTGTAAAGAGTCCTGGTGAGGCCACAGCTAGAATACTGTGTGCAGTTCTGGAGACCTTAAAAAATGGTAGAGGGAGTTATTTTTTATCTTATTTACTTTATCAATCTTTTTATTGTGTATATTCTGAACATCATTCTATTAGCATAATACTGTTCATACACAGAATATAAAGATTACAGACAACTTAAGTCACAGTCAGAAGCGTATTCACTGCATACAAGAAAATACCCCTTGAGGCCAAGTTATGATATATCTCTGAGATTGCTCCTCTGCCTCTGGGATCCCTAAAGCAGCGCGTCTCAAAAAAAGCAAGTTTTTCAAACTCCTGCCAATTTCCCACCGTGGATCTCACAAAATGGCGAACTTGCAGAAAACGGAAAAGCTCATTAGATGGCAGGTGAAATTTATCCCTCATCTGTTGGAATGTACTGACCACTGAAGATTGCAGATAATCTGAATCTCGCCGTATGCCCGCCTCCTTCCATGTATTAAATCTACCATGGTCCTCCGCCCCTGGGGGAAACCAGTCCGCCTGAGTATTTAACATCATCCCTCACTTGCAGCGAATGTCTAACTATGGGGTTTCGTAATAACCGTCTAAATTCTGGAGTCATACCCCGCTTAGCTGCCTCTGAAACCTGAAGATATTCTTTCTCTAGCCTGTCAATATACACCTATCTCTTTTCTTCCTAGCTGCCACCTGAATTAGCTTCCCTCTAATCATAGCTTTATGGGCCTCCCAACATAATGTAAATTAAAGTAATCAAGCAACGCTTCCTTAAGAGTGGTAACAATTGCGTCATCAGATAACAGGGACTCATTAAGAGACCAGGAATATTCTGATGGTCTGCTGATCAGGGAGCCCAGCTTTAGCAGCAAGCCATCATGATCAGACCACGAGATAGGAATAATTTTAGCTGATCTCATAAGCGCTAAATATCTCTGCGGTAAGAAGATATGATCAATTCTCATATAAACTTCATGTGGATGGAAGTAATGTGTGAAATTTTGCGTTCCCGGGTGTGCCTCTCTCCAGCAGTCCGCCAGCCAACATCTATCCAACAACTTTATACAACTCATATGGGGTATTACTTGAGAACCAGATCGGGACTGCCTGTCTATATGGGGGTTTAAAACCATATTCGAATCCCCACAGATTATGGTCGTGCCTTTTGCTACTGCCGCCACTTCATCAAAAAACTTAGAAAGAAAATTAACCTGGTTGACATTTGGAGCGTAATAACCAGCTACTGTTACGTCCACATCCTGCAGGTAACCAACTAAAATCAGAAATCTCCCTTCCGGATCACTAATTTCTTTTTTGCAATGGAATTAGGAGCCCCTCCTAAACCCTATTAGGATGCCCTTTTGTTTGGTGTCGGCACATGCCAAGAAAATTTGGGGATAGAGGGAATCAAAAAATTTGGGCTTGGAGCTGTTCGAAAAATGCGTCTCCTGGAGACACAGTATATCAGGATGCAATGATCTAATTTTACGGAATTCTAAACTTCTTTTCTGTGGTGATTTAAACCCTTGTACATTGAGTGAGAATACAGTAGCCATTGTTTAACTTGTAACTTGATATTAAAAGAAAAGGGAAAAGGGAGGGGGGAGAAGAATAAAGAATAGAGAGAGAAAAATATATATATTTTTTTAATAAATCAATAAATAAATACGGAGGAGAGGGGAGGGGAAGTACGGAATGAAAAGGAGATGGAGCGAAAGGAGAGGAGAAGAAGAAAAGAAACCAAGAATTTATAAATACAATTAAATAACATTTAGATTGGGAGAAAAATTCCCTCAGACTCTATAAGTACTGGTGAGATTCTTCTACACTGTTCACGGGGATAAAACAATGTCCCCGGAACAAGTTTGATTAACTGAGAGCTAATAAAAAAGGAAATAGTAAATAAAACTGAATATGTCTATCTGCCAGACTAAGTCTCCCAGATAGATATGAGTGCAGCATGTGAATGCCGCCGAGCAGAGGGTCTTGACACCTAAACGCTATAACTGTGAGCTAACTAACTTAAACACATATGAGGCCTGAAAAAGAGAGCCACAATATCGTGTTGCCGCTCACCATCTCAGGACCCCTACGATTTTTCGCAACAATTTACAAAAAAATCCTACAACAACTGATCAAATAGGTCAGAGAAAGGGAAGAGAAAAAAAATAAAAATTCTCCTTCCCTTTCCAACAGCTAGTCCGGTTCTTCCAGATGAACCACTGACAAAGTAGCAATCATATATTTAACTTCAGCCGCAGGGAACAGTGATGAGATAAACCAAGAACCTCAACGTGGGATCACCTCATGATTTACTAGTTACTCTGGAGCTATGAGATGAGCGCCGCTCTACCGATTGTGCTCTGCGTCTTGGTCTTTTCCCTGCCTGTTGTATCTTGAGAGAGTCATCTCTGGTTCTGGGAGATTTCATGGAGCTGTTCTGCCTTGCGTGCTGTAGGAGACCCGCCGAAGCCAGATGCCTTTGTAACTCCTCGACAGATACCGCCGTAAAGAAATCGCCCTTTTGGAAAAAGATATACGGAATGGGAAACCATTTATAGGCAACTTTGCTGTCCTGTAGAATTTTTAGAAACGGCTTCATCTTCCTCCGTCTTGCCAATGTTGCAGGTGAAAGATCAGAGAACACCTGGAATTTGTGGCCTTGAAATGACAGGTTAACAGTGTCCCGAGCAGCCCGCATCACTTGTTCTTTAGTATTGTATGAATGTCCCGTGGAGGTTCCTCAGGTAGCTTTCGGGGCCCCAGTGCTCTATGGACGCGGTCCACCTCGAGGCATTCAATAGCAATTCCCGGGAGCAGTTCTTGGCATAGAGCAGTGACCACAGATTTCACATCCTCCATATGTTCAGGTAACCTCCTGAAATGCAGATTTGACCTTCTATCCCTGTTTTCCATTTCCTCAAGCTTAGCATGTGGAGCACTATTATCTTTCTGCAGCTGATTAATTTCGGCAGCATAAGATTCCTGAGTGGATATAACATCTCCTAATTTCCTCTCCAGGGCTCCCAAGCTCCTTGTTACTTTTTCAATTTCCTAAGTAAGATGATCAGTAATAGTCTTGGTATTGGCAGAAAGTGCACTCTGAAGTATATTGACAAATTTATCTACCAGGTCAAGGCTCCTTGCATGCTGGTTCACATTACCCGGTGAGAGCAGCTCCCCTGCCCAAACTGATGCCTCACTTCCCACCACCTCAAGCATTTCAGTCTCACTGAAACTGGCGGCCATCTTAAACATGCTATGCTAAGGCGCTGAGGTGTGTTGCACTGTATACCCCTTTAAGGCTTGAGAAGCTGGTGAATAGTCTGAGGTAAAATTTCTCCTTGGGCCCCTTTATTCCCACTTCACCACAGAAATATAGTCTCAGGAGCTCTTGTTTTGTTTATTCTAATCTAGCTGGCAGCCATCTTAAACTCCATACTATGCTAAGGCGCTGAGGTCTACTTGGGCACCTTTATTTCCACCTTACCACAGAAATATTGTCTCAGGATCTCTAATTCTGTTTATTCTAGTTCAGCTGGCAGCCATCTTAAACTCCAGGCTATGCTGAGGCAAGCTGCGCTTTGTACCTCTTTAAGACCGAGAAGCTGGTGAATAGTCTGAGGTAAGATTTCTCTTTGGGCCCCTTTATTCCCGCTTTGCCACAGAAATTTAGTCTAAGGAGCTCTTACTCTGTTTGGTGTGTGTGGAGCTAGTTTAGCTGGTGGCCATCTTTGATTCCTGTCAGCATTAAGCCGCTTTTTTTGCTCTGGGCTGATAGACTAACATGAGGGAGGGACTCTTCTGATGTCCCCCTTACTCTCACCTCACTGCCTGGATGCTGTGGTGAGCACCGTTTGCTTCTATAACACCACTTTTACTCGGCGGGCACGGAGCCAAACTAGAAGGCTGCCATCGGCTTCACGTGCGCATGCGCACTCCATCTTATTTACTTTATTATATTTAAAGCTAATGATTTCTAATATTTGATTTTATAATTTGATAAGGATTGGTAAGTTTTCAGCTCCTAGTTGAACAAAGGTAGAGAAATATCTGGATTAAACCCAATTGTCTGAAGAAATGGCTCCAATGACAAGATAAAAATGAATGGGACAGTGGGCAGCCCTGGCATGTGCCATTAGAAAGATTAAAGGCTTTAGAGAAGAGTCCGTTCACTCCGAACGAAACACCGAAGAGCAGGAGTAGGAAGCAGAGATCCAATTCAACATATTTCTTCCTTGGCCTATGTGTTTAAGAGTTGAGATCAGAAATTCCCAGTTTACTCTATCAAAGGCCTTTTTTGTGTCGGTCAAGAACAGTACAGCTGGTATGTTCTTAAGGTTTGCTCCTATATCTTTAGAGAGTGTGTTTTGTGTATTGTCTCTGTAGTATGTATTTTGTATATTAATGCGTTTGTTCCTTTCTTTTTTTATACGGGCTACATTTTTTATAAGAATACATCTAATTACGCACTTATGGATTTCCAACAGTGTATTTCGAGAGATTTCTTCTGTATTGTTTAAGAAGAAGGTATCTGTGAGTGTGCTATGGATATCCTCCATCACAGAGGGTTCCTGTAGCAATGTGTCATATAATCTCTATCCTTTAATTGCCTGTGTATTTGGCATGGCTAGAGTAAGTGATATTGCACATGCTCTGAATGGGATATATGTCCAATGTTTGTATTGGAAATCAAATGAAGAATTGTTTGTAGAATCAGGAACTAGTCTATTTGGGAATAGAATTTATGGGGAGCGGAATAGAAGGTATAGTCTCTCCCTTTGGGATAGGAAATTCTCCAGACATCCAAAGTTAAGTTAAAGTCCCCTCCCACTACCAGGACCCCTTTTGTGAAGGAAAATAATTTTTGAGTTAAGGAATCTTTGTTGGTTTATATTGGGGCAGTAGCAGGCTGCTAATGTAATCTTCATAGAGAACAGAGTTCCTTTTACAAAAAGGTATCTGCCCTCTGTATCTTGTAAAGTGTCTATATGTGTCCATGGGAGAGAAGCTGCAAGTAAGATGGCGACTCCTTTTGAGTTGGAGTCAGCAGACTATGGTATTCTGTTTTGAATGTGCGGTTGGTGAGATTGTGAATTTTTCTCTTCAGATATGTTTCCTGGAGAAATGCGATTTGTGTGTTGAGCCACTTAAGGTATCAGGATAGTGATTCTCTTGATAGGGGAGTTCAAGTCCTTAACATTAAGAGAGGTTATTACAATATGAGAGGGATCAGGATGCAGGTAAGCAGGGGATAGATTGGTTGGAGAGAAGGGACGGGGGTAGGGAGATTAGAGGGAGAAGAAAAAATAGGAGAGATTAGGAAGAGAAGAGAAAAAGAAGAAAGAAGGAGGTGAGGGGATGGAGAGATATAGTCAATAGGCAAGAAAAAAATGAGAGCAGAGGGTAAAGATTTTAGTTACATATTTGTTGGCCTGGTGAGCCATCATATGTTCTATGGTTCTTGATGCCAGTACAGGTACACCCTGATTTTGGAAATGGTGCAACCATACTGATAAGAGGAATAAAGGTTCTAAGTTATAAAGAAAGATTACAGTAATTAAATGTATTTAGTCTTGAGAGGAGACGTCTAAGGGGGGACATGATTAACGTATATATTAAAATACATAAATAAATAAATGGTAAATACAAATATGGGAAAAGGCTATTACATGTAAAATCCTCTGTAAATGCAAGAGGGCACTCACTTTGCCTGGAGAAGAAAAAGATTTAGAGGCTGATTCATCATTAGATGATGCGTCTGTTGAAGGCATTTTCAGAGAGCCCGCTAGTAGTCGCAGTGCTCGGCCGTGAGTCGCAAGTTTATAGCGACTCAGTCGCTGTTCAGTAATGTTGAATACATTGTGAGGAGTCGCTATTTGACCAGTACAGCGCTGTATGGGAGCGCATGTTAGCGACTGCTCATAGCGACCGACTCACATCATATTCAGCAAAAAAACTGCCTCACAAATCTCTGGCACTGTAAAATACTTGTTTGAAGCCCAGAGCGCAGGAGGCGGTGTGTTTAAAGTGTGTTTTCAAGCATCTAACAACTAGTAACAAAGTGAAGACATATGGAATTACATTGTAACAACATTGTAACATGAACACTTTAATGCCAGACCTGTAATGTCATTTCTGAGGAAATATATAAAAAAAGAAAAAATTAAGAAAAAAATGCTATTTCAATGCCAGAAGAGGTCAAAGAATTATGTGTGATTTTTTTGAAAAAAAAAAAAAACCCCGTTTAAAGAGAAGAAAAGGTTCGTCCATTGAAATGTATGGGAGAGTGACAGGTGGCGAGAGGTCATACCTGGCGCTGTGCAAGGCTGAACGCTGGCGCTGTTCGCTGAGGCTGTGAAAATGATGAATCAGACACTACATGGCGCTATCCCAGTCGCTAAACAGATTCTGCTTGATAAATGTGCAATTGCGTGCCGTGTCCGGCGTTCACCAGTCACTACCTGTCGCTACCTGTCATTAACCAGCCACTACCTAACGCTATCCCTTCTTAAATAAGGACCTTAATCTCCAAATGCAATGATCCTTCTTTACCATAAGAAATATAAATCTGTGGAATAGACTGCCTACAGAAGCTTGTTACAGCATCAACAGATGCTTCAAAAAAAGTAGAAAAAGTTGAAAAGTTTAGTAGAAAATAACATTAACGGTTACTATTAGCTGTTATCTGTAAACAATAAAAATAGCTTTCCTCAGCCCAGGCCCTTAGTTGAACTTTATTGACATGTGTCTTTTTTTTAACTGTATTCGCTACGTATGTAACAACTCAAAATATTATCAGTTGACATGCAACTTGTTTCTCACAGAGTTTATTAAATTCAACAGGTGGGTATTAATAATATGAAATCTATGTGTATAGGAATAGTTTAAAGGAGGTGTATTGCAAAACTGTGTAATATTAAAAATCCATATAAACATGTCTGCTAATGAGAGGAGGGGTCACATATAAACCTGAACTGAATCACACTCCTGCTAAGCTTGTGGTTTTCTTCTCCTGCTAGGAATAAAATCCAGGAGTGCCATGATTCAGTGTTCAGGCTCTGTCACCCCTGACTACCTCTTCCTTCCACTAAATGGAAAGAAACAAGCCTGGTTGGATATTTCTTGATGCCTCCATCCAGCATATATATAAGGATTTTTATCATTGGACCATTTTTTGCAATAGTGCTCCTTTAAAGCGGCCCTTCACTCTGAAAAGGAGTCTATCTTATATGTTTCCCACACCCTGTACATACAGTTTGCCCACATTAAAAATTATCCTACCTGCATCTACTGCATGTTATGAGCCTTTAAACATCCAAGATGGCGGCTCGTGGGACATCAGGCAGCCTGCAAACAGGAAGTGCCTTATGACTATGCCGCTCTGCATTCTGGGACTGCTGACCTTTTCCTGACCCCAGCTCTGCACTGTCTGTGCAAAGCACAGCTAAAACCCGCCCCCCTGTATTTTATCCCACTCTCCTCTCCTCAGTAAGTGTGATGCTTCTGAGTCAAGATGGCGGCGCCCGTATCCTAAAGTCCTTAACAGAGTTGCAGCCCAGTGGGGGAAAGAATAATAAGTAAGTGACTAAAAACTTAAAATATATTAATTTTATATGCTGGGGAATAGTTTTTTTAAGGGTTTGGGCTTTTCGATAAATCATAGTGAAGGTCCGGTTTAAGTATTAGTCGGATTAGCATTATCTTTCAGTCTAAATAATAATATACATTTTAAGTGTACAGAATGCAAATAATAATGAGAAGGATTTTATAATCTAAAAGAAAAATACAGCATCCTATTTAGGAATCAGTATCAAATATTTTGTAGAATTCAAATGTATAAAATCTGCAAGTAAAATAGCAGTTCTGGCCTATTGGAACCTCTTTACATTTTCTTTCTTAAATTATATATATATATTAGGGTCGATTCAAAGAAACACGTAACAGCTTTGATTTTGGTGCCGATCATCCTATTTTTCCCGTACGCTCGTGCGTTCGTATGAACTTGCGAGTGATTCTATAAGCAAATACGTTTCTATCCTAAAATTTACGTCCGTTCGTATGGCAGTTCGGGAATCAGAATTTTCCGTTTCATTTCTCAGGTTGCAACATTGGTTTTGCCCTTTTTCCTTTTTTGTCTGGACGTAAATCCTTCTGATCTTTCGCCTGCGCACTACAAACTTACCTCATTAAAGTGCATTCTAAATATTTGGTCTTATTTTTCTTTATTTCATTCATTTTGTAGTAACCAACCATTAATGAATGCATTTGCATAAGTAAATCTTACTTTGTTTAATTTTTAGTTAACTTGCATTTTTTACTTGTGGATTTAATTTTAATATTTTGGCTTCAAATGGTACAACTTAAAATTTTGTGTGTGGTTACCCACAACCTCTACATACAGATTGCTCTCAAATATAAAAAAACACCCAGCAACTTCGGCATGTTATGAGCCTAGAAACAGCCAAGATGGCGGGTCAGGTATTATCGGGCAGCCTGCAAACAGAAAGGGCCTTGTGACTGTGTTGCTCTGCATTCTTTGATTTCTGACCCTTCCGTGCCCCCAGCTCTGCTGTGTCTGTGCAAAATACAGCAGTAACCCACATCCTGCACTTTATCCCGCTCTCCTCTCCTCAGTAAGTGTGATGCATCTGACCAAAGATGTGCTTAAATAATTAAACAAAGCAAAGGTAAACAACTACACCAATAAATGCAATCTAAAAATATTATTCTAGTACATCAATTTAAAAATAAATAACAAAGGACATAAGTTTCTTTAATTAACGCAAATATATTGCAAAATAAAGGTTTACATGCAAAGGACTAATTAAGGTCCACATTAAAATGCTTTTATAAGGCATACATGAATCAGGTATGCATTGCCATACAATTTATGGCCTCGGCCATGCTGATACATGCAGTTCATTGGAGCTCAAGACGCGCAGACTCCTCCACATAGCCAAAAAACCTGTTCAAGAACAGCAATACGACTGCTAAAAGGTGTCGGCAGTGGCTTTCTTTTAAAACGTATTTAGAGGTTGGAAAACTGCTCTCTGAATTACACGTAAACACATCCGATTATCCTAAGTTTTACGTTTTGATCCTAAGTTTTAGGATTTGATCCTAAGTTTTACGTTTTGATCCTAAAATTTAGGAACGAACTTCCGATGATCGTAAGAGCATATACGCATTCGTACGTAGGCTCGTGCGAGTCGGAAATGGCCAAAAAAACAGGAAAAAATGACTAACACCCACCCAAACTTACGATTCTCGATCCGAAATCAATTAACTTTTGCTCTTTGAATCGAGGGGATTATGTACCAACTAGTAAAAACCAAACTGCATCACAAATCCATTTTTTATCTATATTCTTAGAGACATAAGAACACTCAGCATTGAAGAGTGAGGTTCAACTCAAAATTTACTACACAGTGATCATTTGAAGCAAGCACTGAATTAAGGGCTCAGCAATGATTTTTGATATTAACACAGGCAGTGTATCCAACAGTAGTGATGAGCCTGACAGGGGTCTATCCATTACAGAAGCCAGAGAGTCAGATTTTTGCCTCTACTAGCTCTTGACATCAGAAGGCAAATTGGCATTGGGTACTGTTACCCCAGGATCAAGAGAAAAAGTGGCCAGCTTCTAGCCCTGCAGGTGTTCTTGACCCTAAACCCTTAAGCATAGGTCTGGAGCTGGGGACACCCCTGGAAGGTCCAAAGAGCCAGCGATAAAAAAGATGTCCCCATGAAGAGCAGAACACCAAAGGGGAACACTGCAGATGGTGCCAGGGGATGATGCAGGTGGCTGGGGAGATGCCCTACATGCTCAATGTCCCCAGCAGCTTGTTAGGTAAACTAAGGGGACACAAGGACCCTTTTACCAGTTCAAAGGGAAGGGGGGGCATATGATATTATAGGGTGCAAGTGCAGCAAAGGCGCATGTACAGAGTAAGTAATTCAGCTTCTTTTGAGGGAGGTGGGATGAGGTTTGGATCTGCTTTAATCACTCAGAATTTAGCACTCAAATGTGCCTATTGTTGTAAAACAATCAAATATATATATATTAGGCTTCTGCTGGATTCAGTGGATGCATTCAATGAAAGTCCATCCTTCTGTCTGTCCTGTATAGACTTCCGGACGCCTGAACTTTTGACTGCAGGTACATTGGAAGCCTGGGAAGATTAGAGCCGCCCTGTCCTTTTTCTTTCCAAATTAGTGACACACACTGTGGGGTCACTCTCCAACCTTTAATATATTACCCGTGCACTGAGTTTGGGAATACTCAAAGCAAAAACAAAGTCCAGAAGGAAGTACTTTAAAAATCCCCTGCACATGTACAGGTGGGTGAAGATGTTTTAACCCCAGTCAGGTAGAATTTTATGTACAACTTATATGTATATGTAAAGATTTGTCCATCTTTACTCTCTCGCAAAGGCTGGGCACAGCCAGTTCTCCCTGGCAGGAAATCATATGAACTTTTTTTACAAAATTTTAACCAGTTCAGCTTTGCAGACACCAGGTGGCACATTATGTTGTAACTTCAAGATAAGACTAAGGCAGAAAGCACACAAATTAGGGTTGATTCAGAGAAAGCTGAAAACAACAACTGGCCCCCGGAGCCGGGCAGAGTACACCTATGCTCTATCTTGCTCCTAACTTTAACCGATCACTTCCTACTCTCAGGAGTAGCAATTGGACGGTGCAGGACATCAGAGATCAGCGATAGGAGGTATAATAATTATATATATATATATATATATATATATATATATATATATATATATATATAATAAAACTGAATGTCCATCCTTCTGTCTGTCCTGTATAGACTTCCGGACGCCTGAACTTTTGACTGCAGGTACAGTGGAAGCCTGGGAAGATTAGAGCGGCCCTATCCTTGCTAGATGTACAGGAGAGGATGGGGATGGGGAAGACCGATCAATAGAAATTAATGGGAGAATCTCCACACAAGCGCACAGGTGACTTAATTAGAGCTGTAGCTCTCCTCAGCAATACACAGGCAAGGTAATTAGCACCCAGCCAGAGTTCTAGAGCCACAAATGTGCAGATCCAAAGAATCAGAATCAGTTTATTGATCCCCAAGTATATACATTGCATACATGGTAGCTCACCAGGAGAGTGTTGGGAAAACAGACCCATAGAAATTAATGTCAGAATGTTCTGGAGATCACATTTCATGTCACACAAATGATGTCAGTGTCTGACCACACCCCCCTCCACACACACACAGACATACACACACACATACTTACCTCATGAGATTATTTACCTACTGCAAGATGATGAAATGCACCATGCTGCTGCTCAAGCTTCTGAAACACCTCAGGAAACTCAGGCCAGGCAGCAAGCTGATCAGATGCATCATGCTACTGCTAGGGCTGCTGAAATGCCTCAGAAAACTCAGGCACAACATGCTGCTGGTCGAGCTGCTGAATCTCCTCAGCAAACTCAGGCTAGAAAACAAACCCGATAGAGCACATCATGTTGCTCAGCATGCTAATGAGTGGGATTTCATACATGATGCTGCTTTTGCGTATAATCCAACCATAGCCTATGGCAAACATAGATTGATTGTAATTGGCAAAATGGAAGTTTTATGTGCTTCCTGTGGTGCCTTAAAGTTTACCAAGGAGCCCCAAGGAATGTGCTGCTCTAAAGGCAAGGTACAGATACCAGATTTGCCAACTCCTCCATAGCCACTGAAGTCATTGCTTACTTGCAACAGCCCAGAATCAAGAGATTTCCTTAGCAAAATGTGAAGTTATAATAACTGCTTATTAACTGCTTTATATAGTGCAACTGAAATTAGAGAAAGTGGTTTCATGCTAAAATTTAAGATAGAAGGTCAGATACCCTCATCCTATTGGCTCTCTTTTGCCTGTAGAGAATCAGGAACATGCATTCCTACAAATTTTCTTCATGAGTGTTGATCAGGTAGAGGCAAATGCCCGCCACAGTATATTTCTAAGCAGAAATACTTAAATTACAGGACACGCTGCAGGCAGCAATTGAAAAAAAATGCCTTTAGATAATCATAATGCTGTTATCAGGGCAGATAAAGCACCTGCAGGGCAACACCCAGGCAAATTCAGTGCTCCAACCATTAATGAACTTGCCATCGTAATGATTGGTTACAATTTTCATAATAGAGATATCATCTTACAAAAGCATGATAATCGGCTTCAGAGGATATCAGAATTTCATAGATCATATGAACTTTTAGGTCATATGAACTAGAGCTTTTATGCTTCTATGCTCATAATTTGCAGTCAGAATTCTAACATCGCAAATCCTTTGTTTACAATCATGGAATTGTTTCATCAGTTTATTATGGATATGTTTGCCAAAATGTAATCTGAGTGCCTCTGTTACATCAGAGCCTACCAGAAAGAGCTGCTTGTGGAGAATTATATTCACCTACGAGATGCTGTTCATAATGATAGGTCAGCTTGGTCTTGCTTGCTGGTGATTTCAGGCAAACCTTGCCTATAATACCAAACTAACCGTGGCTGATGAATTGAATGCATGCCATAAGGCATTGTCGCTGTGGCATCAAGTGCAAAGGCTTACTCTCACAACCAACATGAAAGCAAATATTTTTGTAGATGAAGTTGCTCTGCAGTTCTCCCAATTGCTTCAGATGCTTGGCAATGGTGTAGTCCAACAAGATGCAGATGGCAATCTATCAGTCATTGCTGATTTATGCAGGGCTGTAGAGTCACCTGAGCACCTCAGAATAGTGTTCCCTGACATTGGCTTTCAGTTTAACAAAGGAAAAATTCCTTACCATGACTGGATATATCAAAGAGCTATTTTGGGTGCAAAAAAATGATGTGGTAAATGCAATAAACTTACAAATTCTTAAGGAGTTGCCAGAATTTGTTTATTCTTTGACACCATAATAGATCCAAAACAGATTGTGCAACTGGAACGCCTTCTCATCACTTGAGTCTAAAGGTTGGTGCTCGAGTTATTGTAATGCAAGATCTAGATCCACCAAAACTGTGTAATTGAACCAGGATGTGCATTAAAACATGCCATGTCATCTTTATTGGATGTGCAGCTGGAGAAGTTTTTATTCCACAAATTCCACTGATGAAACAATACTGTTTAAACGATTGCAGTTTCCTATTAAGCTATCATTTGCAATGACAATAAACAAGGCCCAAGGCCAATCATTGCAGGTGGCTGGCAAAAATCTGGATTCTGCATGTTTTTTCGCATGAACAGTTGTATGTTGCCTGCTCCAGAGTTGGATCAGGTAAAAATCTTTATGACTATGCACCTGGCATTAAAACTGCCAATGTTGTTTATTAACAGGCTCTGTCATAACGTTTTATGACATGACATCTCAGTTTGGCTATTGAGTATTTAGGATGTTAAATGTTTTTTGTTTATTTCTAATGTGAATTTACATTACAGTTTACATAAACAGTAGATAATTGCTGATGAAAAAGTGAGGACATAGATTGGCCTCCTAGACACCATTGGAACAAATCTAATTAACACACTGACACTTTATACCCAGGCAGCGCCGGGTACATTTTCTAGTACAACATAAAAATGATCACTGCAAGTCAAAATTAATATACAGTGGATGTCTGGATTTGGAATAATACTCAAAATCAAAGTGGAAACTCAAATGACAAGCTGATCCAACTTTAGGGGAATGCTTCAAGACAAGGAAATGAGGCTCAGTACAACGTGTGGCCGCAAAGTGCATGTTTGACCTCCCTACAATGCCTTAGTATTTGCTTGATGAGGTGGTGGATGTTCTGAAAGCATCAATCAACTCCTGGACTGTGGTGCAATGTGTTGGTGGATGGAATGAGACCAGATTTGTCCCAGATGCGCTCAATTGGATTTAGGTCTGGGAAACAGGCAGGTCCATAGCATAATTACCTTCAGCATGTAGGAACTGCTGACACACTTCTGCCACATGAGGCATAGCATTGTCATGCATCAGAAAGAACCCAGGGCCCAATGTACCTGCACATGGTCTCACAATGGGTCTGAGGATCTCATCCTGGTAAATAATGGCAATCAGTACTTTGGGTAGCACATGGAGGGCTGTGCGGCCTTCCAAAGAAATTTCTCACAACACTTTCACTGACCCACAGCCAAACTATTCATGTTGGAGGATGATGCAAGAAGCAGAACATTCTCCACGGTGTCTTCAAACTGTCATGTCTTTCACATGTGCTCAGTGTGAATCTGCTCTCATCTGTGAAGAGCACAGGATGTCAACAATGTTCAATCACCAAGTCTTGGTGTTCTCTGGCAAGTGGCAATCACCCTGCAAAGTTTTGGGCTGTAAGCACAACACCGACTTGTGGACATCAGACCCTTATACCACCCTCATGAAGCCATGGACCCTGAACAGTTTGAGCAGACACATTGATAAGTGGCTAGAGTTCATTTTTCAGGGATCTGGTACTGCTCCCCCCTGTTCCGCCTTGCACAAAGGAGCTAGCGGTCCTGCTGCTGAGTTGTTGCCCTCCTACGACCTCCTCCACATCTCCTGGCCTGTCTCCTAGTATCTGCTCCATGCTCTGGAACCTGTGCTGATAGACACAGCTAACCTTCTTGCCACAGCTTGCATTGTTGTGCCACCCTTGATGAGCTGCACTACCTGAGCAACTTCTGTGGGTTGTAGACACTGTCTTATGCTACCTCTAGGGGTGAAAGCCATGACAAAATGCAAAAGTGACCACAGCAACAGCCAAAAGTGTGGCAGAGTGTGAGTGCCGGATGCAGCCTAAGACATTGTGGAGGAACACAAACTGGTTTTTACTGGACATAATACAACATAAGAAGGTGTTTGCACGACACGAGCCAGGCATCTCAGACAGGTGTCCCACTGACCTCAGCCCACCACTTTCAAAAGTTACCATGGTGGATAGCAATGAAGGTCTCTCCTCTACTGCTCTCCTACTCATGGAATTATGGTGTCGGTCTGGAGTCCTCTAGCCACTCGGCCTCCATGCCCTGGTCTACCTGCCCACATAGCTGGTGTCTATAGCACATAGCAGGATGCCCCCTTGACAAAGCCACTCTGACTGTGTTTTCCTATGTGCCCACTAGCTGTGACACCATAACAGCTTTTTCTGTATATAACGTCTTGCTGGTCAAAAGTTTGCGGACAACAGTACACTGTATAGAACGCATATGTTTATGATTACTGTTATGCAGAGCATACTAGATGCATTGTAAATATGACTGATGCTTAAGGTAATTTTTTGGATATTAACAAAAACAACGCTATGCTCACCTTAAGTCCCACGTGGCCTCTAGCTGCTAGTCTGGGGCTGGAGGGCTTACTTCATTGTTAGATCCACATCCAACCGCACAGCCGATCACCACACTTCTCTCGCTTGTCATGCAGTCTCCTTCTTGGGTACCACATATGTATTGGTAACATTTACAAATAAAATACAACTACTATCCACACTATACTCCCCCCCCCCCCCCCCGAGGGGACCCTATTTTTGGGGGGAATTTAAAAAAGTTAAAATACCTTAAAAATCCCCCCTGTGCCTTGTGAACTGTTATAGGGGTCTCATGGATCCCTTACCAGTTCCCAAATGGTTAAATGAAAAAAAAAAAACACAGGCACACATAGAAAAAAAATAAAATAATTATATATATATATATATATATATATATATATATAAAGGGGGGTGGGAGCAGCTCAATCACTATTATTTATACAAATTATTATTATTATTCAGGGCCTGGGAACTAATTTACCGCCCAGTTTAACCCTCTCATCAACTAAATATCAAGCAACAAACATGTCTAGCTATGTGGAAAGACAGAGATTTGGTTGCATATATCTGCAGATACATGTGGAAGCCACACTGCCCCGGCAAGGCACTCTGTGTTTAGTGTGGTCCCTACTCTTAATTTTGAGTCTCCAACATTGGGACATGCAATGCAGACAGCTGCCAGCCTCCCTTTAGAACATATATATATATATATATTTTTTTTTCACCTCAGAGGAGTAGCTATGGTTTTTGGCAGCCGAGGCAAATATTTGAAATATTTCCCCCACATGTTCTCAGGTCCCCTTTGGCACCCCCTGGCCTGCTGCACCCAGGGCGAGTGCCCCCCTTGCCCCCCTAGCTACACCCCTGACTCAACACCGACCTCCAATGTTCCCCCTGCGATCAGATGACAGCTTCTGGGGTGATCGCTGGGGGAGGGGCTGGGGAAGCAAGGTATAACAGGCTCTTGCCCCTCCAACTCTCTCCGGCTAGCACCCTGTCACAGCCTTGGGCGGGCAAGGGGTGACGTCATCTGCCCCACCCACGAAAGGTGGGACTAGCTGCGCATCAGTGGAAGCGGGTGATAGGCCCTATTTTGGCCCCTCTCCTCACTGTGGAAGAAACCTGAGGGCGATAGGAGGCCCTCGAGTGAAGAGGAGACCCGGCAGGATTGCGGCCTCAGGTAAATGTAATTAATATTTATTATTATTTTCTACAGCTGTCAGCAGTGGCAGCAGGAGTGGACAGGACTCTTTTGGGCCCTCTCAAAGCTGGAAGAGCTCCAAGGGGGCTCCCAGGGTGAAGAGAAGACCCGGTCGGATCGATCGAGGGGCCAAGGGAGTATTTTTATTATGTTTTTTGCAGGGTAAATTCCAGGCCCATAAATTTTACATTTACATTTTTACATGGCGGGCACTTAAGGGTTGGAGAGACAACCACGTGAAATTTACATGCTTGGCACTTAAAGAGTTAAACCAGATCAAAAGTCAAAGTTAAAAAGCTCAAACCTCATTTGCCCGTTGTGTACACATGATACTGAATCATTATCAGCACTTACATTTGCTCCTGCAACCACTCAAAGCTGAAACAATCTTCCACAAATTTTCTCCTGGTCAGGGCCATCTTGGAAGATCCGAGAGGCTTCTTTTCCCGGCATCGCAGATGAGCTACTGCCTGAATTTAACTGATATAACCCACAATGCACAGCGGCAGGAAACCCAATGGCCCTTCCTCTTTTGCAGGTTACTGCCAGGTCCATAAGACACCATTAATGGTGGAAAACTAACCAAACCAGGAGATACAAAAAGGTTATTTTTAAGAAATGTTATGTGCAGCAACCAGAATTGACCTGAAGAGGGATGTATTCAAGTGTGTTGGTCTGGTTTAATACTCCCAGATTATCCCTTTAAATATGACAAATTAAAGCTAAATGATATTTCTAAACATTTTGTTTAGACACGTCCTATTTGATTCAGAGGGTTAGAAACACATTTGCAGTTGAAATAGCTAATCTAATGATAATATGAATTTCAGCTTTACATATTGTAGGAAAGCATGCATTTTCAATGTACTTCTGTATTTACTTCTATTTATATCAATGGCTGACATGGTACAACTACAGTGTTAAATAGCAAATACAGTAGATATACATTTACATTTTTGCAGCATTCCCCGTGAAAATTTCAATAAAAAAAAGTTTACATTTTTTTAAGCCAATTGATGTGCTTCCCAAATTCTCTGGTTGCAAAATACCATAATAGTCTTTTATAAAAGTACCAGTGAGGCAGCTAACTACACACTTTAATAAATGTCAGTGTTGTTATTATCTCAGTAAAGCAGCTGCTACTAGAAAAGCATGCACCTAGGTTTATACAAAAACATCCTTTTTATACGCAACTCTTTGTACCGTCTGAACTGAATTATTTGATTTTCATTTCTGTCAATGTGAGCAATATGGAAATGAGAAACTCCAGCAAATCACAAGCATTCGAGGCAATAAACCTAAAATTCAAATTTACCTGCAGGTAATTGCGCAATATATTATGACAACTAATAAGATTCAGGATTATCTGAGCAGACCTAACATTGGCTGAATATGTTTTTTTTTTTTGTGACAGCGACTTTATTACCACACTCTTGTTAAAATGTCAGTCATTTTTATTGGCTTTATAGTGAAGCCAGACATACCGGTAAATGTAAATGTTTGACTGTATGTAACACAAGTAGATGTTTATGGCTGACAATGTCAGGCTTACAATTAGGGCACTTAACCTTAACAATCAACGCGATCACACAAAATGTAAATAATAATAATAATAATACGTAAAGAAATGGTGACATAATGAATACCAACATTAACTTAAACTGTAAAAACTGTTCCCACATCCCGACTGCAGATTTCACCTGTGCATTGACAGCACAGAATAGGAGAAATCTTACCTTTCTTCTCGGTCCAATAATCAAATGCTTTGACTGGCCAGCTCAGACATGTGGAAGCCAGCTTCCCAGTTTTGTCTGTGATATCATTGTCTGTGATAGCATTTCCGGCTTGGGTGTCTCTGTAGCTTTGTTATAGCTCATCTGTTACCAACCTCTGCTACGTCCAGCAATTCTCTGCCGCCTGGACCGACTTCTGTCTGCCTGACCTTGAGCTTGTCTACCCCTCTGGACACCGCGGACCATCTGACTCCCAGGCTTCGATCCTTTGGCTTAACCCTTGACCATCCTACTGTTCAACCCCTGTGATTTTTTTTTTTTTTTTTTTTTTTCATCATAGTTTTTATTTGGATAAAAGCAAAACAAAAATCAGCATATACACATAGCAAAAAAGTTTTTCCATCTACACATAGAGTCATTAAAAATCTCCAAAATTTACACTTATGCAAACAATATGACTAATTATAAACAAGATGCATTATAAACTGGAAAAGAAAGAAAGAAACAAAAACAAAGTGGGAAAAAAAGAAAAAGAGGGGTAAAGGGATAGAGGGGTAAAAGGGTAAAAGGGTAAAAGGTGGGTTCCAGGCCTCCATTCATTCCGCTAGAAGAGACACGGCGGTGCTCTAAATTGTGAGAAGAGCACAATTGAGACACCCAGGATGGAAATGAGAAATCCAGCCTTTCCAGATGGATAAGAAGGGGGCAAAATCCCCCTTTAACATAGCCGCCATCTTTTCAAACATCATAACTTCATTAACCCGGGTGATAAGGCTTCCCCTGGGAATAACTGGTTTCTTCCACGACTGGGCAATAATCAACTTAGCTGCCGTATTAATGTGCCTAATAAGGACAAGCTGAGAGCTCGAACAGTTAGGGGGTTTCAAGTTGAGAAGCGACAGTTGAGGGGATAAAGTTAGTTTTAACCCGGTGGCCTTATTAATAACATAAAGAACCCTAGACCAAAACTGTTTCACTATCCTGCAGTCCCACCAGGTATGAAAGTAAGTACCAGGGGACCCACAGCCTCTAAAGCAATCACACGAGTATGAGGGGCAGAATTTATTAATTTTATGTGGAACAAGGTACCATCTAAGGAGGACCTTGGTGTTGACCTCCTGAGCGCCAACATTAAGGTATCCCGAAAAAGAATGTTTCCAAATCGCCTTCCAATCTCCATCTGATAGGGTCACATTCAAATCATTACACCAGGAGGCCGTATGTCTCTGAGGCTTCACATCCTCCGGTTCAGACAGCAATCTGTAAACAGACGCAATCACTCCTTTGCCCATAGGTCGCTCAAGGCAGATTTTTTCAAAGCTCTTAAGGGGGGGGAGTGGGCGTCATTCCTGCATTTAGACCGGACATAATGGTTAATTTGCAAAAAGCGAAGAAACTCCCTCCTCGGCAGGTCATGCGAGGATCCCAAATCGGCAAAAGAGAGCAAACCCTGGTGGGAGAATAGATCCCGCACTCTGGTCAATTTATGGTGGCTTCTCCACCACTCAAATGCCACCGGTTCCACAAAACCTGGGGAGAATTCCGGATTTCCCAAAAAAGAGAGAAGTGGAGAATGCTGCGAAGCTAAGTTCCCGCGCTTCTTATTGGCCCTTCAGATTCTAAGAGAATGCTGCAGTACAGGGTTGGAGGAGCTCCTACAATCCGCGGGGGGGAGCCACAGTAAGTTATGTATGGAGATCGGGGAACAATCTGACTCCTCAATATCAACCCACAAAGGTCTATCACTACCCCCATGCAGGACTGCCAATTGGGCAATTTGACAGGCATTATAGTAGCGTACAATATTAGGGACACCCAAGCCACCTTTCTGTTTAGATCTATAAAGCGTACCACGTTCAACCCGCGGCCTACCCCCGCCCCAGATAAATTTATTTACATCAGTTTGGAGAAGCTTCAGGGCCGCTGCCGGCACAGAAATCAGTAATACCCGAAAGAAGTAAAGTAATTTGGGGAGCCATGCCATCTTCACTGCAGCAATCCTACCAAGCCAGGAGAGATTTAATTTGGCCCAGTTGCCCAGGAGGGATCTCAGGGTCTTGAACAAATTAGGATAGTTTGCCCCATAAAGAGAGGCATACTCGGACGTCAGCTGTATCCCCAAGTATTTAATAAACTTAGCCTGCCAGTGGAAATCAAAGGAAGCCTTAACGATATGTAAAACACTGTCAGGCAGGGAGACATTAAGGGCCTGAGATTTAGCTGAATTAATTTGTAAGCCCGAAAGCCTAGTGAAAGAATCAAGATCTTTAAAGAGGCTCGGAAGGGAAATAACCGGGTCCTTGATCACCATAAGAATATCGTCGGCAAACAATGATATCTTATGCTCGTATCCCCCCACCTTAATGCCCGCAATACTACTATTGCCCTGAATAATTCTGGCGAGGGGCTCGATGGCTAGGGCAAAAAGGAGGGGGGAGAGAGGGCAACCCTGTCTTGTGCCCCTACCTAGAATAAAGCGTTCCGAGGAGTAGCCCGAATACCTAACAAATGCCCCCGGACTGGCATAAAGAGAGGAGATCCAATTCAAAAAAGACGGACCCAAACCCCATTTATCAAGAGTGAAATGCAAATAATCCCATGCAACAGTGTCGAATGCTTTGCGCACATCGAGCGCCAGCAGCATGGTGTGGTAGCCTTCCACCTTCGCCCGATGTAATAAATTTGCGATTTTCCTGATATTGTCTCCCGCTTGACGCTGTGGCATAAACCCCACCTGCTCCTTGGAGATAAGCGAATTGATAAACCCATTGAGTCGAGCCGCCAGAACCTTTGCCAAAATTTTGACATCAACATTCAACAATGAGATTGGCCTATAATTGGACCAAATCGTGTCGTCTGTATTAGGCTTGGGAATCATACTGACCGCTGCTGTAAGTGAGTCAGAACTCCAAGCGGCTCCCGCCCTCAGGGCATTGAACGCTGTTGTCAAGTGCGGAACCAAAATCTGGCTAAACTTTTTGTAGTACATCGCTGTGAAGCCATCAGGGCCTGGCTGCTTTCCGACTTTTAAAGATGTTATAGCCTCCTGCACCTCACCAGACTCAACGGGCCTGTCAATGAGCTCCTTAGCACCGGGGGGGAGAGTGGGCAAGTTAAGTTGACCAAATAGCTCTTCCGCTTTATTCACATTTAAACACGATGTAGGCTTATATAGTCTCTCGAGGTGTTTAGCAAATGTCGCCACAACCTTTGCAGGGTTGCTAGAGAGGTGACCCTCTGCCGTCCTAATACGTACCGGTTTGGGTTTCAGCGCGATTCCCCTAAGTCTTCTCGCTAGGGGAGTGTTAGGCTTATTGCTCAGAGGATACCAGTGGAACCTAGATTTGTTCAATTGGCGGGCTGCTTCTCCCGATAAGCATAGATTAAGCTGACTAGCCACCTGATTGAGGTGGATCCTATTCTGTTTAGAGGGTCGATTTTTGAAGTCGGTCGAGGCTACCTGATAAGCGTCCGTTAGGGCCAGGAGTTTTTCTTTATATAACGCTTTACGTCTTGCAGATTCCTGCATTAACAACCCTCTGATCTCAAACTTATGTGCCTCCCACAGTGTAACGTTTGAGCTGACTGAACCTTTGTTAAAGCGGAAAAAGTCCTGAATCCCCTCGCGCACCCTCTCCAGGAATGCCTCATCAGCCAGCATTGGCTCATACAACTTCCAATACCTCTGGGGACCTCTCTGGGTAAGGGCCAAAAGGTCCACTGAAACGAGGTCATGGTCAGACCAGGCTATTGGAATAATACTCACTTGTGAAAGCTGGGGGAGGGAGGATTGCTGCAGGAAGACATGATCGATCCTTGTTGAGACCTTATGGGGACACGAGTAGTGGGTGAAGTCCCGCTTAGTTGGGTTGAACTCCCGCCATGCATCTACCAAATGGTATCTATATAATAGGGCCTGAAATGCTTTCCCAGAGGACCTACTTCTAGGCTCTGCAAAGGATCCATCATCCGTTTGCCTATCCAAAGTGGGATGAATAGTCTGATTAGAATCACCAGCAACGATGAGAAAACCTTTCTCGACTTGATGTAGTTTCTTGAAAAAATCCTCCAGGAAAGCATTTTGGTCCTGATTAGGAGCATAATAAGTTGCAATCGTGACAGGCTGATCCTGAAGCATGCCCACCACAATAAGGAAACGACCCAAAGGGTCGCGTATAACATGCTCCAGGGAGAAGGGAATCGAGCGCTTAAAAGCGATTAGAACTCCTCGCTGCTTGGTGCATGCAGAAGCAGCATAAAACAAAGGGTAATCGGCACTAAGAAATTTAGAGGTACCTTGCTTAGTATAATGCGTTTCTTGGAGACATACAATGTCCGCTTGGAGTGACCTCAGTTGCCTGAAGGCTTTTACTCTCTTCTGAGGGGCGTTCAGACCCTGCACATTCAAGGAGATTAATCTAACCGCCATCATCTTCAGAGATTGAAACCCTCATACGAGGAGGCACAGGAACCCACAGGAAGGACAAAGGGGGACAGAAGAAAAATAAAAGAAAGACAAAAATAGCATAACAAAAAATAATCCGCTCACCATGGAGGCGAAAACGCCTTCCCAACTTTGTAATCCCGCCAGGGCGGGATAAACTTCCGCCCCTTTGGGTATAACAAAACAGAGTGACGAGGGTACTCTGCTGGGACCCCATCACTAAGAGAATGAACTACTAACCCCTCTAGGGGGCAAGAATTAAGTGCTTCCGTTCCCACTGACGAAAAGAGAAAAAAGAATCAGTGAGAAGGGGAGCCAGGAGTGAGCATACGACCGACACATGAGCGCCCGACCCCTCCATGAAAAACCGATGAAATAAGTGAACAACAACAACATTAGACCAGGTCGTTACAAACAGAACTTGAGACCCAGACAAAAGTTACATTGATTTCAATGAGAGGAAACAAGAGGTGTAAGGTAAACAGACTAATTTAAATTTAAGGCTAGACTTTAAAATAATCCCAACATACAATATTACTTATTTCAAAGCTGTGGGGGAGAGAGCAAAATGCTCAAGTCCATCACAACTGACGTAACTCTCATAACAAATAAATAACAAACCCAGGAAATAAACTGAACCGCCGCAGCCTGAGAAAGGTGAGGGGCAAGACCCCTAGACAAAAAAAACACAGGGTAACCTGCCCCTCAGCCCTCCCCCGCCGCTGGCTTACCAAATCTGTGGATCAGCGCCGCCGCCGATTTTCCGGTCCTCTGCAAGCCTCTCCGCGATTCACGCTGTTCTTTAGAAGCTGGTGAGAAGGAAAGCGCTCTTTTCTTTTGTGGAGGATCAGCCTGGATAGCACTGAGATGCTGGAGGTTCGCCGAAGCAAGCACCCGATCAAGTTCCTGAGAGGAGGAGGCCTCAAAGTGGGTGTCCTTATAAGAGAAAGAAATCTTAAAGGGAAAACCCCATTTATATCTAATGCCGTGGGACTGTAGAATTTGCAGGGCCGGTTTCATAGCACGCCTCCTTGCTAAAGTTTGAGGTGCCAAATCCGCAAACAACTGATATCAGAAATTCTGGAACTCTAAAGAGGCCCACCCGCGCGCCGCAGCCATAAGGAGCTCTTTAGTTCGAAAAAAATGCAGCTTGACTAGGACATCACGCGGAAGACCGTCGGCCCTTTTTTTTTGTAAGGCCCTATGGATTCGATCAAACTCCAGTCTCTCGATTGAAATCGAAGGAACAAGTTCCTGAAAGAGTGCTGTAACTGTTGATTGCAGATCCAAAGCAGATTCCGGAATCCCTCTGATCCTAATGTTAGCTCGCCTCGATCTGTTTTCAACATCCTCAAGCTTATGGAGCAATATCAGATTTTCCTCACGTAATGAATCCATATCTTCTCTCAGCAAGGACATATCAGATTTCTGGTTCGTTGCTTGATGTTCTAAATCTCCGACCCTCTGACCCAGTTCCTTAATATCAGCGGAAAGGGTATTGGTAATCTGAGTTGTGATATTCAGCGCCCATTTTTCTAGCGCTCTTTCCAGAACTGCTTCATATCCATCAAGGGGGGGAGGGGGGATTTAGGAGGTGAGCCCTGTAGGGATTCATCCATCCAGGACTCGTCCTCTGGAAGGAGATCAGACGTATTGTGGGGATCGCTCTGGGAGGCAATAGGGTCAGACATTTCGGGATTTGGTAGGTCCAGCTGTTACTCTATTCACAAAAACTTGACGAGCACAGATAAAGAGGGCAAATAGGATGAGCTGGAGGTGCGATGAGGTCCTAGAGACTAATCTCAGGTTCACAGACGGCAGGTAGCATGTAAAGTTGCAATGGCCCTTTAAGTAATGCAATCTAATTGGAGTGAACTGGTGGGTGGGAAGGTGGATGCTCCTGGCCAGAGACTCCCCGCTGAGAGCTTTTAACTGCACAGCCCCACACTTAGAAAGGACTACACCGGCCCTTTAAATATTATATATAGCCTGGAAGTTACAGCTCAGGGTATGTACAGATTCAGATCTTCCTATCAAGAATCCCCTTGCAGAAAAGAAAGCCTACTTGAGGATAGGCTGGATTATGTCAGGATAGGAGGCAATAGAGAGGGCTGTGCTTGTCCTTTAAGAGCCAAAGTCCTCCATAGGAATGCTGATGGGTGGAGAAGCAGGTCTACGTGGCAGGGGAGTCTTCAAGCACCTGATAGCTGACAGGGACGAGGGATGGTGCTCTGGAATGCAGGACGTGGGCACAAGTAGGTCTGCAGCCGACAGAGCTCAGGGCAGGGAGCTGCTGTCAGCTACCGCAAAATGGCGCCGTCTTCCCGGCCGCACCGATCACCCGACGGAGGCCTCCACTCACCGCCTCAGAATCCCACAAAACTCGGGGGGGATGGTCACCCAAATGATGCGATGGGCCGAAAACCGCTGGGTCCCGCAAGCGGAGGAGGTCAGGGCGCTCACCCGTCTGCGGAGCCGCTGGATCAGGCTTCCATCACGGCTCCACGCGCATGCGCACTCCCCAACCCCTGTGCTTTCATGTTTGGAGGACTGATTCCCTGTGAGTGACCCCGGCTAGTCTGACTCTTCAGTTTATCCGCCTTTGCCCTGTCAGTCAGCATCTATTGAGCTATAGTAAGTCCTGGGGGTAACCGTGTCCGGTGAGGCCTGCTTGCATCCCAGCAAATGGGGCTTGGCTATAGGCAGAAGAAGCAGCAGAGATTGGGGTTTACTGACTGACTTGAAGGCAGATGTCCCACCGGCCCTTACATTATCACAGGTCATAAACAACCACCATTACGGAGATTTTGGCTGAAGAATGTAACTCCAATGCTGCCATGCAGGATCTCGTTTCTCAGGGGGTTCAGACCATTGAAAGTCTGAGCCAAAATCTGGAGCATAGCTGTTGCTATGGGACAAATTAGTCAGCATCTGGCAGCTCTAGAGACCCAGAATTTTGTTTATGTTTTCTCTGCGGTGGCCAACCACCGGACACGGTGCCCCTGTCTGAGAAGTTCTCAGGGAAATGCCATAGGTTTGCCAATTTTCAAAATGCATGTAAACTGTATTTCAAGCCACGTCCATTCCCCAGGAAAACCCCCAGACCTGGTCCTTTGGACTCTTTTCTGAAGATATGTCACTACAAACTGTGGGTGTTTTCTTTAAAGCTGTGGGCTTACTCTACTCCGACCCGGACATTATTGCTACAGCCGACGACAATCTGCGCAATCTGGCAAACTCCGGCAAGAGCATGGACCTGTGGAGGAATATTGCACTGAGTTTTGCCACTGGGCTGTCCTCCACATGCTAGCTAATTACCTGTTCTGTGTGCTCTGGCCGTCTCATTCTCTGTGCATTCCCGGCATACCCCAAGTCGTACAGTCTTCTTGGAATACATTCTGGCTGTGCCTAGCTGGTCACTGCAGCCCAGCATTTCCGCAGGAACTTCTAAGGGTTAATGTTAGTGAGCTGACAGGTATGGGCCACCATAAGTTTTCTAGGAGATAATGATCAGTTTATTCACATATGCAGTGAGGATACAGTGAAAGGCATGTGGGATGTACTGAAAAGAATGCATTAGATATCCAGTTTAAACAGCAAGTTGCTTCTGCTGAGGGACCTTTACAGAATGAGACTTAGCAGAGAGCAGGACATACAAGACAACATAAATGCCATGCTGGAAGTGATTGCAAAACACATAATATAATATAACCAAAAATAACAGACAGTCACGCAACCACCAATTTGTTGTGTAGCTTACTCAAAATATACACTGCACTGATCACTGCGTTGGAGACGTGGCCTGAGACAGATGTTACACTAGCATTTGTAAAGACCGGGCTCATAGATCAGTATCAGCGAAGTAAGGAGCTTGCGCATGAATCTACAGAAACACCAGAACCACTCCTAAAGCTTTAGACACCAAAATATACAAGAAGGAAACCAGAGTGTGTTTTAGGTATAACAAATAGGGACACACAAAGACTGTACTATATGGGAAGCAGAGCAAATGAGACACTACTAAGCAGAAAGTCAAAGCCACAATATCTGATGTGAGGGGAACTGGAATGCTACATTTGAAGGGACAGGCAACCATACATTTCAACGCTGATGCATTGACTCGGGAGCAACCAGTTACATGATAAGTGATTTTTCACAGAACTTGATCTGAATAATAAAGAGACTATTTAGCTTGCCGATGGAAGTAAAATACATGCAGAGGGATTTGTGTATGGAACCCTTGTTCTATGCTTCAATGATGCAGGACCCAATTTAGCCATACCATTGAAGGTTCTGCTTTATGTTCCTAACCTTAAAAGAGGGTTATTATCTGTGAGGCGTCTGACAGCCAAAGGATTCACTGTAAAATTCCAAGGTGATAAGTGTTCTATCCTGGACGACAAGCAGACCATATCGATTGCCAAGCTGGATGACCATCTATATCACCTAAACACAGTGAAGGAAAAGGTGAGACTATGCACTCATAAACACAATGACCGATACATATATGGCACAGGAGTTTAGGTCACTGACACCCTGAATGCATACAAGTACAAAGAGGAATCTGACAAAGGATCTGACAGTATCCACTTGTGCAGCTACTGTTAAGTGTGAGTGTTGCATCAAATTAAAAGCCACAAGAGCAACAGAATAGAACTTCGAGACCACTTGACCTAGTTCACAGTGATGTATGCGGTCTCCTAAACCCACCTACACCTGGCGGAAAAGGAACATAGTGACTTTCATAGATGACTATTCAAGATACACAGTCACTTAGCTAATGCAACACAAGAGTGAAGTTCTTGACAAATTACAGGACTATGTAGCAAAGGCAAGTAACGACAAAGTACAAGAGTACATAAAGCAAAAACAGCAAACTACCACAAAATACTGGTGTGAGGCAGCAATGACAGCCACTTATTTGCAGAACAGACTCTTTACTATAACAGTGGAGAAAACTCTATATAAACTGTGGCACAATGAGAAACAAAGTGTAAAACACCTAAGAGTTTTTGGATGCAAAGTGTTCATCTACATTCCAGAGGAAAAATGCTCTAAACTTCAACACAGAGCATTTGAAGGAGTCTTTGTTGGATATAGTGGCAATGTTAATGTATCATGTAGATCCACTGCCCTCGTTACAGCGCTGTCTCCGCACGAGCTCTCTCTCCCCTCACATCCCTGGTAACCCCACATGTGTGTGCACATGCGCTCACGTTCTACTTATGCCCTTCGGCATTGCTGCAGGCAGCGTAGCCACCGGATGCTGGTTCAAATGGGCTAATGAGCCCCATTTTTGTTGTGGGGTTGATAGCCCATCCTGGTACTAGGGCTAATCAGCCCTGTTCATCCCCTTGGTGCCATGCATCAGAAGGACTGCCATTTCCATGTATGACCCTGGCCAGCCCAAATACAGACCAATTTAGTCCCTGGTTCATCTTCCTTCACTCTGTAAATCAGCATCCTTTTTGCTAAGACCGTGTCCGGCGAAGCGTATCCAGTATTTTGGTAAACGGGGGCTTGTATATAGGCAGAAGCAGCAGTGGAGATTGTGGGTTGCAGACTCACCTGAAATTGGGTGACCCATGGGGCCTGACATTATCATGGGCCACATTAAAATAACTGGCAAGTCAAAAGTCCCTCCAGTGTGCTCCTTCCTGCTATGTTGCTCTACTTAGTGAGTAAATCATTTCCAAATTCAGCTTTCAGTCTCCACCCCGCTGACCTGGTCCTTCAATCAACCTTCAGTGGGCAGAAAACGGACCCCCCCCCCCACTTCCTGCCCAGATGTACTGGTTGGCTACCTCTCTCTGCAGCCATGAAACCCTGCCCTCCTCTCTCCTCTCTGGTAACATTATGTTCTGGCAGTAATAACTAGAGGCACAATGATGCATTTATTTTTTCTGTGATAGCATGCAGTGTGCTTACATCACATCGCTATTGCCACACACACTGCTTCTCCTCATTTTTTCTCTGCCTCTCCAATGCTCTAATACTTTTACAAGATAACTTTAATGGAAGATCTTGTAGATCTTGCACCACAAGTGACCTTACCCTCGTCAAGTTAAAGGTTCCCCTCCCAGAAACGTTTTTTGGGGACTGTGCCAAGTATTTGAGTGGTGTGATAAGGCGGCTGTTGCCCCGCCAGCGTGTCAGCCCAGGGCACCATCTCGAGTGGCTTCGGCTTGGTGGTGCCACGCTCTCGCTACCCTCGCATCTTCAGCAGCCTGACATGTGTGAGTGCGAGCACATGCTTACGTCCTCCTTATGCTCTCAAGTGACACTGCAGGCTGAGCAGCTTCTGGAGGTTAATACAAATGTGCCAATGAGCCCCATTTTTGTTGTGGGGCTGAAGGCGCTATGTATCGGAAGGACTGCCATTCCCGTGTATGACCCCGGTCAGCCCAAATACCGCCCAGTCTAGTCCTAGGTTGTGCTAATTAAGAGTTAGACTAACAAACAGTTGAAGTGAGCACAGGACCTACCAATACTGAAGAGCAGACACAAGCAGGCTCAGATACAGAACCAAGGCACTCAGCAAAACAGTGGTAAGGCAAGCACTGCCAGTACCAATGAACCTGCAATTTGTAAAGCCATATCTCAGCTTTGAGAAAGAGAAGCCAGTAAATGGATGAAGGCTGCAAAGGAAGAGACTAAATCCATGTATGATACTAACACATGGACACTTACAGAAATACAGCCTAGATGGAAAGCCATAGGTTGTAAAGGGACATTTAAAAGGAAGTACAATACAGATGGCACAGCGGAGTGATACAAAGAAAGACTTGTAGCCAAGATATTCTTAAAAATATGGAGAGGACTATGATGAGACTTTTGCTCCAGTAGTTAAACATGCTGCAATTAGGACTTTGCTGACAGTAGCCACCACAAGGAAAATGCAAATGAAACACTTTGAACCTTTGTTGGCTCTGTCTACAGAAAAATGGCTGCCAGACAGGCGGAACAGATAACTCTGTAATACCTCCGTGGAGCACTGCTATCTCTTCAGATAAGTGAAAGAAGATACAAACAGGTTAAACAAAGCAAGCAGGACAAACAGATTTAAAAGCAGTTTAGAGTTGCCTGGAAGCCGCGCCTGCCCTCTAACGGACTACACTCACAGACTACATCCCCATAATCTCCATATGATGTAAGCAAGCTCTATAAAAAACTACCTCAAGGCTCAACCAATGAGAACCCGAAGACTTCAAAGGATGAAACGTACGTTGTTCTACAGAAGCTGCAGGGGAGGCGGCTGTGCTGGGAGCTCTCTCCCTTCTCTCATAAACTAGAGACAAATTGGACATATAGCCGCAGTAACTGCATCTGCATCTGCAACTAATTATTTTGTCTATAACCTTGTTAATTTTTACTTTATTTTGTATTTACATTAAAAAGTATATATTTAAACAATATAACCCCCTTGCTTCATCGGGATACACGGCGAGCGCATGACATCAGATTTCAGGCTTATCTGTCTTTAGGAGTGGTTAACTCTCAAGGGCCCAGGTCAGGCTTTTTAACCCCGTGCCATGATGGTATGTGCCAACATTTTGTTGTGAAAATAGCTTTTTTACACACCTAGAATGCATACTTCAGAGTAGTATATGCGGTCTAAAGCAAGCCGCCAGAGCATAGAATATTTAAATAAATGAAGTGCCTTCACATGAGGATATTCAGGGTTAAGCAGATCCCTGCTTATACACAAAGAAATTGGCAAACAGATGGATCTATGTGCTTATTTATGTGGATGATATCCTGATTTTTTTGAGCAAGAAGTGGATGAGACAGAACTACTTCAAACCCTAAGTCAGCACTTTGAAACCGAGGAACTTCCTGAACATTGACTTCTTAAGTTAATCTATTGCTCTATTGAGAATATGACAACAGCTATTCTTACCAAGCCCCTGACTGCTGAAAGTCGGGATGGATTATACAGACTGATCCTCAGCTGTTGAAAAGGGGTGTTGGATATACAACAGACTTCCCGCTTAATCGATTGCTGGAGTGACTTTTGCTAAATTTACTGCAGTTTACAACTATGACAAGTTATGACACTAGATAATGTTGTGACCAATGCTTAACTGAAGTTTTCTATGCATCTTACTGTGTTGTATTTCCTGTGCATCCAGTTGCTATATGATACTTTCTTTTCTTCTCTGTGTTATGTACTATGTAAGGTGATATTCTCTTACTGCATTCATGTTCCAGTTGTACCATTAATGTATATCTGGATTACACCCAGCACTCACACTCACAACAAAACAAATATTTTTGCCAGGGACAAGTCATCCAGTTGGTAGATGATGGGCAGGGGCAGGGAGAGGAGGTACTGCAAACCATATTAAGGAAAGATGAATCATTGGATGGACAATGTAAATAAACACCATGCTCAGCATCACAGCCAAGATATAAGCTGTAGGGGAAGATTTAGTCCTTGGCTGGACAATGCCCTTTGCTCTTTAAATTCTAGAGAGGTCCCTCAAAGCTCAACTTGTGGCCCCTTATGCAGCTGGATCCTCTCAATAGTAAATGTGGATGGTAGAAGGTTCTACATTTACTATAAGCACACTATATTGATTTGGACTGGTGCTTTGTAAAGGTGAACTTGTTTTTACCATAAATTATGGTGAGAAGAGGTGAGAGGCCAAATTGTGCTGGATGGTAATGCGACTAATAGGCATTAGAAGCAAAAATAGATTTTGATCATTTTCAAAAAAGGGACTTGCCTCACTAACAGATCAATTTTCTTGAATGTTTCTTTGAATAGTTATCACCCTCTTATGGCTGTATCATTCCTATTTAAAATGTGATATCTCAATATATATAAAGCACAGAATGAGTAGTTGGTAGATTTACGCCTTTTTATTTCCTTGTCCTCAGTGACTCCTCCGTATGTGATTAGAGGAAATGTTTGCACCTGTTCACAATAGTTTGACAGTAATAATATATCCATCCATGCTTTATCGGTGTTCTGAGCACCCACTGTCCGCCTAAAGGTCTACCTGTCTGCATTATTTGTTACTGTCTTTTTCTCTCTGCTTCATTTTATGTGTTTAAACATTCATCTCTCTGCCCAGCAGTGCATTTCTCTAGTGCGCGTCTGTTAGCCCAATCACATTGCGCAGCCGCTCGGATCCAATAGAGGGAGATGTTTCATAGCATTCAGCCTGAAGACTTCCATTTATATATATCATTTAAATCATCGCTACACTCCTCCTGTTATGTCTAATACGTGTTTTCCTTGCTCTGCAACTGTTTCAGCATTTTCCATTACTCCACTGTCAAATGTTGTCATTACAAGTATGAAGGTAAAGCATATAGCATGAAGTCCATTAGCATGAAGCAAAACCAAGCTACAAACATATGTCATTGATCTTGCTGCTGTATAAAGATTCATTGTAAAATGTGCTATCTTGTTATCCACGCTTTAATAAGAGAAAAAGCCTGCAGTGGCTTTTATACATAACTACCATTCTCTCAGCTGCATGTTATTATCACATGTTTGTCTACTGTAGATACTAAGAGCCTAATTTATGAAGTGAGCCTTTTTGTGCCATTTAGCATCATTTTGATGGCATATGCGTCTGCTTTGGTGCAACTGCATCTTTTTATATTTTGGCGCTGATATTTTTTCAGAATGGCACTGTGGCCAAAATGCCAGATCTTAAATAATCAGCCTAAATTGGTGCAATAAGGGGTTTATTCATCAATGGATAGCGGCAGGTAGTGCCTCGTAGCGGCAGGCAGCGCCTGGTGAACGCCGGACGCTGTACACAATGCCACATTTATGAAAGCGAATCTGGTGAGCGACTCTAACAGCGCCATGTAGCGTACGATTCATCATTACAGGCAGCTCAGCATATAGCACTGACACTCTAGCTTCCAGAACACCAGGTATTACCTGTCGCTACCTGACGCTCTCCCATACATTTCAATGGACGCTCCTTTTTTTCTGTTCAAACTGGGTTTTTTGTTTTTAACTTTTTTTTTTTCTCTCAAATAATTGTGTCACCTCTCCTGGTCTACAAAAAGTCATTTTTGAAGACTTTTTTGATTTTTTATATTTTTATGCAGAATTGTCATTACAAGTCTGGCATTAAAGTATTAATTTCACAATGTCACAACAATGTAATTCCATGTGTTTTCGCTTTGTTAATGGTGGATATGTGTTCAAAAACAGACTTCAATCACACAGCGTCTGCTGCTCTATGCTATAGCGACCAGATCCAGAGCGCCTACGCTCTGTGAGTCTGTTTTTTCGTTTAATATGGTGTGAGTCGCTGAGAGTCGGTTGCAATGAGCTGGGGCTCCCTGCAACGCTGTACTGGTGTTAGAGCACCCAACATATATCTCAATTATCAATGACGGCCAGGTTACTACAGCGAATCAGACCCTCTGTTACAGCGCCAGATAGCCGATCACAGCATATACTAGTGGTCGCTCTTAGCGCTGCTATACAGTTGCTTATCTGCCGATACCTGGCGCTAGTAATGACCAGCCTCTAGGTATTGCCCAGCCTCTGTCCAGCCAACTTATTGGTACTGCATGCCGGATTTATTATTTTTTTACAAAGAGATTGGTGCTGTTTTACAGGCGTTTCTCCTTCACAGTCACAGGATAAAGGAATAAAGGAACATATTTTAAAGTCTATTCAGGCTGCTTTTAGTTGTTGTGCTCCAAAGTACACACTGGTAACAAAAAATAGGCGTGATACTTATAAATGTGTTTACCATTATTTATAAGTAAAAAAACTTCAATACAGTTCACTTCAGCCCAATGTGGTCTATGAGATCTTAACCTACAATAAACTGGCATGGCTTTTACACAATCGTCGGTCACCATGTACAAAATGGCACAGATAATAAATTAGGCTGGTGGATACATCAGCGCAGACTGCTTTGCTTCCTAAATCACACATTAAAGGGCCAGTCTAGGCAGATGGCCCATTTGTGAAGTACCGAACACCTTTCCCTGATGCTAAGGACAGAAGGGGGGTTTACATAAACTGGCATGGCCCCCAAAGCAGGGCAGCCCACAAGGAATTCTCCCAGGTCTCCCTATAGCCAGTCCGCCCCGATTATATTACATTTTTTAATAGAAAAGTGAGTACAAACCAAAGTACAATTATTCAGTACAGCAAAACAAATGGTTTCAAAGTATAGCAGGGGCACCCCTGAGGGCTTACAATGTACAGGTATAAGGAAGATGCAACCCCCTTTGGCCACCTGTCTGTGGGGCAAGAGAGTGGTGTTAGGTTGCAGACCCTGTGAGTAGTTCTGCATAATTTGTCCTTCCTTATACTGTTTGCGTGGAGGAGCATTCCAAATCAGGATTTCCCAGAGGTAATGGGGGTGGGGGCATTTTAGATAACATTTTAGACGTCGTAATTAGAGATGAGTGAACTTTTGAAAAATTCGATTTGACTGATTCGCCGAATTTTCCGACAAAAATCGTTTCAACTCGAATTTATTCGCGATGAATCGCTATTAAAAACGGCTATTTCTGAGCTCCTAGAGCCTCAATAGGGATGTAAACCATTCTGCCTTGCTGTAACACACATAGGAAGCATGCTGGGTTAGTGAAATAATACTGTAAATAATTATGACATGCAGATCAGAGGCATCGCTATTAGAATCGCAGAGCGGCACAACTGCAGCGAGTTGAGGTGGCATCACTATGAGGGGCCCAAATATTGCCTGAAAAACACACCCTGGAGCTGGCAGCAGCAGGAGCCCAAATACTGGCTGAAAGACATTCTGGAGTTGGCAGCAGGAGCAGCAGGAGCCCAAAAATTGGCTGAATGACACCCTGGAGTTGCAAGCAGCAGCAGCGGCGGCAGGAGTCCAAACATTGCTTGAAAGAGACACTGGAGTTGGCAACAGGAGCAGCAGGAGCCCAAACATTGCTTGAAAGACACACTGGAGTTGGCAGCAGGAGCCCAAACATTGCTTGAAAGACACACTGGAGTTGGCAGCAGGAGCAGCAGGAGCCCAAACATTGCTTGAAAGAGACACTGGAGTTGGCAGCAGGAGCAGCAGGAGCCCAAACATTGCTTGAAAGAGACACTGGAGTTGGCAGCAGGAGCAGCAGGAGCCCAAACATTGCTTGAAAGAGACACTGGAGTTGGCAGCAGGAGCAGCAGAAGCCCAAACATTGCTTGAAAGACACACTGGAGTTGGCAGCAGGAGCAGCAGGAGCCCAAACATTGCTTGAAAGAGACACTGGAGTTGGCAGCAGCAGCAGCAGGAGTCCAAAGATTGGCTGAATGACACCCTGGAGTTGCAAGCAGCAGCAGCCCAAAATTGCTTGAAAGACACACTGGAGTTGGCAGCAGCAGCAGCAGGAGCCCAAACATTGCTTGAAAGACACACTGGAGTTGGCAGCAGGAGCAGCAGGAGCCCAAACATTGCTTGAAAGACACACTGGAGTTGTCAGCAGGAGCCCACAAATCGGCCTAAAGACACACTGGAGTTGCAAGCAGCAGCAGCAGGAGCCCAAAGTTGGCAGCAGCATTAAGAGAACATATACAGATTTTTGGCACATATATCTTATCCGAAGAATATTAATAAAAAGTAAGAGTAACGTAAAGCATTTTCTCAATAATTACTTGTGGTCTGATGCAGAGGAATGTCTGTAACTGGAGAGCAGCGCCTTAAATCTGTTTTGCACGATCCATATTTCTTTAGTGTTGGTCTGGCCCCATGATCAATCTACACTAATGCATCAGGCATTGGTGGGTGGAAATCTTGGCTGATCCATGCCCGATTCATTTCCACCCAGGCCAGTCTCTGAAAAAAAAAAACATTTTTGAAGCATACTGGAGCACATTGAATTGCTCTCATCAGAGCATCCCTTACACACATCTAAGAGTTTCATCACTTTGTTCATGTTAAAGTCTTCAGGGCCTAGTTACTACTTAGTGAAAGACCATAGATAGTTACACACCTGCTGCTCTTATAGACAAATCCTGTTTTAAGTGTAGTGTAGCGTGTTTTAAGTGGCAGGATGGGCACAGATATGTTGCAGAGGCCTAAATTCATCAAGCAGAGGTTGCAACAGACTAGGGGTGAGTGGCAGCAGGAGTCTCAGTGAGAGGACTGATCTCCCGGGATCAGCTAGCGGTCGTGTCTTGACCAGCAACCCATCTGCCATCATCCATTGGTTAACACGATCATCCACTGTATCACAAGTGACATCTGACACCCCCAGTCAACTGTCGGTTATGTCTTATGCTTAGGGTTCAGCTTCACTATTCAGTGAGGACGATCTGATAATCAGAAAAATCAGCAGCTACTGCCCAGCCAAGAAGTGGAGGAGACACTCGCCGCTTCTTCCACTAGGCGAGCAAATAGTGTTGAGGAGAGTGGCGTGGGAGTTGGTGTTGCAAGCGTTTTGGCTTCTTAAGCAGACACTGTTGAGGAACCTGAGGAGGACATCAGTGAGTTTTGAGGGCACTTTTAAAGGCTTGGAGTGATGGAGAGTGACAGATTTAGCGGCCAGCATGGTGGCAGAAGGGGAAAGTATGGAGGCAAATGTGCTCGGGGTAGACCACTCGCGTGGCAGGCTATCTTCCCAGGAGGTAGTGGAAGAGGGTCCCTGGAGTTGGCGGCGGCAGCGGCAGCAGCAGCAGTGTATTAGTGCGGACTGTTGGTAGGAAAAATCAGCTACAAGGCCATGTGGCAGTTTTTCATCAAGCATCCGCAGGAGGTTAACATGGCTATATGAAAGATGTGTAGGCGAAGTGTGGCCAGGGTCCCAATGTTGGACCCACAGCCCTGCGTCAACATTTGCAGCGTCAACATCAAGCGGCCTGGGAGAGTTGGCTCCAAAGTGGTGGTCCAGCCTGCTGCATTACCCAGTGGCACGCCGCTCTCTGTTCCAGCCAGCCAAGGCTCCACCACCTATTGTGTGTCATCCTCTGTCGCTCCAGATGCTCCTCCTCCTCTTAATCCGAGTCAGTCATTCCGCCAGCAATCCATTGGCCAAGCCATGTCCAAGAGACAACAGTATGTGCCCACTCATCCAACATGCAGAAGCTAAATGTGCTCCTGTATAAGTTGCTGGTGCTGCAGTCCCTCCCTTTTGAGGTGGTGGACCTTTCAGAGAACTGATGGCTTGTGCCGAGCCGAGGTGGAGAGTCCCATGCTGTCATTTCTTTGCGAAGAAGGCAGTACCAGCCCTGAACAATTTTGTTGAACAGAAGGTGAGCCTGTCAGTGTGTACGTCTGGAGCTGTAACTACGGTCAGGGGCAATACATATCCTTAAAGGCCCACTGGGTGATTGTAGTTCTTTTTTCCATGTCTTTTCCATGTCTTTTTTTTAACATTTTGTGAATTTTTGTAACAATTTTTTTTTTCATTTTTAATTATTTTTTTTTGCATTTTTTTTTTCTAATTTTTTTTTTTTTTTTCCCCAGTTCCTTTCCAGCCTACCATGTGTGCAGGACATGGCGGTTTCACGCTGTTCTTCACATGGTTTGCCTTGAGCCACAGAGCCACACATGGGAGGAACTGCTAAAAATGAGAACTCAATAAATTAAATCATGGCTTACTCTACGAAAACTGCAAATGGGACCCATGGTCACTGACACTGGCAATAACATCTTGTCTGCGCTGCGACAAGGAAGCCTGAGCCATGTGTCCTGCCATGGCACACGTGTTCAATCTAGTTGTCAAGCAGTTTCTGAAGTCTTCCCCCCATCTGCAAGACATCCTAACAACAGGAAGGAAACTTTGCATGCACTTCAGGCACTCCTACACCGCCAAGCACACCCTTCTTGAGCTTCAGCGTCAGAACGGTATCCCCCAAGATAGTCTGATTTGCGATGTTTCCACCCGTTGGAATTCCACCCTCCATATGCAGGATCGACTATAGGAACAGAGAAAAGCCACCATGGATTTCTTGATGATCCAAACGGATATGGGGAGTCCCCTGTGTAACTTCAATGTAAACCAGTGGCAGCTCATACGTGACACCTGCTGTTTGCTCAGGCCCTTTGAGGAAGCTACTTTATTAGTCAGTGGCCAGGACTATGAGATGAACGATGTGATTCCACTGCTTCATGTACTACAACACATGTTGGAAACCATGGCTGGTCAGGGCACTGGAGACATGGCGCATACATTTCACAGCCACATGAAGCCTGTGGGGGCTGAAGTGGAGGAGGAGGAGGGGGTGGGGCACAGCGAAGCACAGTTTAGGTTTGACAAAATGGCCATTTGATCTAGTCATCTGACAGGAAAGGAGGAGCAGGAGCAGCCACAGGAGCTAGAGGGCTGAGAGGACCCAGACACACCGTGGCAGTTTGCAGTGGAGATGGAGACAGGTAGTCCCTCCGAGTCACTTGCACAAATGGCACGATGAATGCTCACGTGCTTGCGTAGTGACCGCAGAATTGTCTCCATTTGTCAGCGGTATGACTTCTGGCTCTCCACCTTATTGGACCCTCGCTTCCGGCACAAAATGGGGGCATTTTTTACACCCACTGAGAGGGAGGACAAACTGACCTACTACAGAGACATCCTACGAAGTCAGTTGGTCGATGCCTATCTGCGCCATGGGCCATACTGTGATGCCCAGCAGGACACCAGCCTTCTGTAAGCAGGCAACCCCCAATCTCCACCGCCGCTTCGGCCTACAGTCAAGCCCCCATTTGCCGGGACGCTAGGTATGCCTCACCGGACACTGTTGCCCCCAGGTCTTAATAGGCGCAAAGGATGGCTGCTTACGGTGAAGGCTGGTGTCCCACTGAGCATCACAGTATGGACCATGCCGAGCTCGTTCACAGGTAGTCAATCCGGAGGGTGCGTCAGAGTACAGGGATGAGACAGGTGCGTAGTCAGGAGTAGCCAAAGGGTCAAGCTAGGAGGTCAGAGATTGCGAGGTATCCAGAGGGGCAGGCAGCTTCGTAGTAAGACAAAGCAGAGGTCAGTACAGGCAGCAGACAGGAATGGTCGATCAAGCCGTGTCGGAACTGAACCGGCACAAAATGGGGGCATTTTTTAAACCCGCCGAGAGGGAGGACAAACTGACCTACATTCTACGTAGTCAGTTGGCCGTTGCCTATCTGCATACTCTCGCAGGTCTGACTCGGGGGGACCTCTGCGATCACCTTCCACTGCCATGGCTGCTGGGGTGGTGGAAGGAGAAGCAGCAGCAGCTCCATCAGCAGCAGCCTCAGTCTTCAGTCGCTAATGAGTAGCTTTCTACACCCGCATAGTGAGTCTACTCATGAGCAGCACGAAGACCTGGAGCAGGACCTGAACCAGCAGGTCATGTCATACCTTGACATGACCATGCCAACACACCTTGAGGATCCGCTGGACATCTGGGCAGTCAAACTTGACTTGTGACCGCAACTAGCAGAGTTTGCCCTGGAAAAGCTGTCCTGCCCGGCCAGTAGTGTGCCATCTGAGCGGGTGTTTAGTGCGGCGGGGGCCATAGTCATGCCAAGGAGAACTTGTCTGTCCATGAATAAAGTGGAGAGACTCACCTTTGTGATGAATCAGGCATGGTTCAACCAGGATTTCCAGCCAACAATGGCTGATCCATGGTAGTAGCTGATGCATGGTAGCTCCTTATGCTGCTGCCAACTCCAGGGTGTGTCTTTCAGGCAATATATGGGCTCCCTATGCTGCTGCCAACTCCTGGGTGTGTCTTTCAGGCAATATATGGGCTCCCTATGCTGCTGCTGCCAGCTCATATGTGTGTCTTTCAGGCAATATATGGGCTCCTAATGCTGCTGCTGCCAACTCCAATGTGAGCACTCTTAAAAGACGCATGCTAGCATATTTGGGATGCCCCCCGGTTAAAAGCAATGGCTGCTGGCAATTTGACAAAGTGACTTTCTTTACAAAATGCAACCAGTTAATAGACAGGTACTCTTGAAATAATACTGCTAGTGTTTGGGATGCCCCCTCCTCACATACCAAGGAGGCCTCCCTTGATTGTGGAAAAGTGACGTTAACTTTAAAAGCTGCTTTAGTACAGATAGGGCCAAATGTGCAGGTTTGGGATATCCTGCGGCCTGGTGTTTTTTGACAGCACACTCAAAAACAATTCAAACTGCAATATATTTATGAGAAATAGCCTTTAAAAGCTGCTTTAGTGTAACAGATAGGGTCAAATGTGCAGGTTTGGGATACCCTGAGGCCTGGTGTTTTTACAGCACACACAAAAACAATTCAAACTGCAATATATTTATGAGAAATAGCCTTTAAAAGCTGCTTTAGTGTAACAGATAGGGTCAAATGTGCTGGTTTGGGATGCCCATGTCGGCTGGTGTATTTAAACCAGACAAAACCAATTCAAAACGCAATAGCTGAATTAAAATGAGGATGAAAAACGCTTATTTAGTATAACAGATAGGGGGACATGTGCTGATTTGGGATGCCCATGTGGGCTGGTGTATTTAAACCAGACAAAAAACAATTCAAAATGCAATAGCTTAATTAAAATGAGGCTGAACAACGCTTATTTAGTTTAACAGATAGGGTGACATGCGCTGGTTTGGGATGCCCATGTGGGCTGTTGTATTTAAACCAGACAAATACCAATTCAAAATGCAATAGCTTAATTAAAATGAGGCTGAACAACGCTTATTTAGTGTAACAGATAGGGTTACATGTGCTGGTTTGGGATGCCCATGTGGGCTGGTGTATTTAAACCAGACAAAAACCAATTCAAAATGCAATAGTTTGATTAAGCTGAAGAAGGATGAACAAGCGTATTTAGTATAACAGATAGGCTGCTAAGTGCAGGTTTGGGATACCCTGCGGCCTAGTGTTTTGGCAGCAGGACAAAAAACAATTTAAAATGCAATAGTTTGATTAAGCTGCGGAAGGATGAACAAGCGTATTTAGTATAACAGATAGGCTGCTAAGTGCAGGTTTGGGATGTCCTGTGGCCTAGTGTTTTGGCAGCAGGACAAAAAACAATTCAAAATGCAATAGTTTGATTAAGCTGAAGAAGGATGAACAAGCGTATTTAGTATAACAGATAGGCCGCTAAGTGCAGGTTTGGGATACCCTGAGGCCTAGTGTTTTGGCAGCAGGACAAAAACAATTAAAAATGCAATCGTTTGATTTAGCTGAAGAAGGATGAACAAGTGTATTTAGTATAACAGATAGGCTGCTAAGTGCAGGTTTGGGATACCCTGCGGCCTAGTGTTTTGGCAGCAGGACAAAAAACAATTCAAAATGCAATAGTTTGATTCAGCTGAAAAGGATGAACAAGCGTATTTAGTATAACAGATAGGCTGCTAAGTGCAGGTTTGGGATACCCTGCGGCCTAGTGTTTTGGCAGCAGGACAAAAAACAATTCAAAATGCAATAGTTTGATTTATCTGAAGATGGATGAACAAGCGTATTTAGTATAACAGATAGGCTGCTAAGTTCAGGATTGGGATACCCTGCGGCCTAGTGTGTTGGCAGCAGGACAAAAAACAATTCAAAATGCAATAGCTTGATTAAGCTGAGGAAGGATGAACAAGTGTATTTAGTATAACAGATAGGCTGCTAAGTGCAGGTTTGGGATACCCTGCGGCCTAGTGTTTTGGCAGCAGGACAAAAAACAATTCAAAATGCAATAGTTTGATTAAGCTGCGGAAGGATCAACAAGCGTATTTAGTATAACAGATAGGCTGCTAAGTGCAGGTTTGGGATGCCCTGCGGCCTAGTGTTTTGGCAGCAGGACAAAAAACAATTCAAAATGCAATAGTTTGATTAAGCTGAAGAAGGATGAACAAGCGTATTTAGTATAGCAGATAGGTTGCTAAGTGCAGGTTTGGGATACCCTGCGGCCTAGTGTTTTGGCAGCAGGACAAAAAACAATTCAAAATGCAATAGCTTGATTAAGCTGAGGAAGGATGAACAAGCGTATTTAGTATAACAGATAGGCTGCTAAGTGCAGGTTTGGGATACCCTGCGGCCTAGTGTTTTGGCAGCGGGACAAAAAACAATTCAAAATGCAATAGTTTGATTAAGCTGCGGAAGGATCAACAAGCTTATTTAGTATAACAGATAGGCTGCTAAGTGCAGGTTTGGGATACCCTGTGGCCTAGTGTTTTGGCAGCAGTACAAAAAACAATTCAAAATGCAACAGTTTGATTTAGCTGAAGAAGAATGAACAAGAGTATTTGGTATAACAGATAGGCTGCTAAGTGCAGGTTTGGGATGCCCTGCGGCCTAGTGTTTTGCCAGCAGACCAAAAACCAATTCAAAATGAATAGTTCGATTCAGCTGCTGAAGGATCAAGAAGCATATTTAGTATAACAGATACGCTGTTTGGTGCAGATTTGGGATGCCCTGCGGCCTAGTGTTTTGGCAGCAGGACAAAAAAACAATTTAAAATGCAATAGTTTGATTAAGCTGAAGGATGAACAAGCGCATTTAGTATAACAGATAGGCTGCTAAGTGCAGGTTTGGGATACCCTGCGGCCTAGTGTTTTGGCAGCAGGACAAAAAACAATTCAAAATACAATAGCTTGATTAAGCTGAGGAAGGATGAACAAGCGTCATTAGTATAACAGATAGGCTGCTAAGTGCAGGTTTGGGATGCCCATGTGGGCTGGTGTATTTAAAGCAGACCAAAAAATATTAAAACTAAATTCAAACTAATCCAGTTAGGATAAATGATTGTGTGTAACAGATAGGGTTAAATAAGCCACTGTATAGATGGGATGCACAGTGGGAAGGCAGATTAAAATTTACAGAACAAAGAACTGAAATTGAATTGAAAACTGATCAGGCTAATGAAAAAAAAATATCACTGTCACTTCTATGCTGTCCCTGGATGCTGTCCCTGGATCGTTCCGGTTTTTCACTATCTTTCCCTGGCTCTGTCTACCTCTTTGTCTGCCTCTCTGACTCTACCTACCTATCTCTAGCTCTCTCTCCCTGTCTGCAGCAACCACCGCTGTCTCTGGAATGCAAGGCTGAAATGCACAAAAAGAAAATGGCCGCCGGTTTATATAGCACGGTGACGTCACCGGGCTTCCTGGCTGCTGATAGGCTGCATGTGACTGTCCCATGATACCTTGCCCCAGGGGACATGTCCGGACATGTGCTTCCACCATCTTAGAATGCCTGTAATTGAAATAAATGGAGTTTAAAGGAAAACTTCGATCAATCGAATCGCAGGGAAATTCGGATTCGTTCAGAAGTTCATGAAATTCGTAACAAATCCGGGTTCGTCCGGATCGATTCGCTCATCCCTAGTCACAACATTGACTGCGAATCATGAGCATAGAAGCATAAAAGTCTATTGCTCAGACAGTTTTTTAGCTAGCCTATGACAGATTTTGGGCCTGAGGGATAAAATCCATCATGTCCATCACTTTTGTAAGATGATATCTCTCTTATATCAAAGCTGGAACTATTAATGGTTGGAGTATTGAATTTGCTTGGGTGTAGCCCTGCAGGTGCTTTATCTGCCCTGATACCAACCTTATTATCTGAAGGCATTTTTTTTCAATAGCTGCCTTAAACATATGGATATAGGGATTATGCTGATGTGGCATGTCCTGTAATTTGAGTTTTGTTTCCTGCTTGGTAGTTGGAAATTTACTGTGGCGGGTATTTGCCTTTACCTGATCATCACCCATTAAGTAGATTTGTAGGAATTCATGTTCCTGTTTCTGTACTGGCAAAAGAGAGAAAATATGATGTGATATCTGACCTTGTATCTTAAATGTAGGCATGAAACAACCTTCTCTAACTTCAGTTGCACCAAATGAAGTCATGTGAAAGCAGTTATTATAACTCCATATGTTGCTGAGGAAATCTCTGGATTCTGGGCTATTGCCAGTAAGCAATGACTTCAGTGGCTCTGGAGGAGTTGGCAAATCTTGTATCTGTACCTTGCCTCCAGAGCAGGACACATACCACTCTCATGATTCATGGATCACAATTAACCATAGAGACCAGCTATTAAGGCAAGAAATTGGAGAATTGTCTCCATCTTTTTGCTGGCAAGATTGGGGCTTTTGGGTTGCCATTTTAGAGAAATGGAGCCTTTTGGTTAATAGCTTGCAAAAGGATTATAATCTTCACTGTTCATAATCTCCAGTGACTATAGTACCTTTTTAAGAATATTTGTAATTCTCCAGATTTTCCCAATGTTTGTTTTAGTAATTGAAAAGCAATCTTGCAATTTAATATCAGTTGGTTCAACTGATGGCCTATAGCTCATTACCAAGGACCTAAGCAAACATTTAATGATAGGTAAAACCCGTGAGCTGGCTCTCATTTCACCATAAAACGGCCATGACCAGGAGCTCACCGCAAGATTTTAGACAGAGGAGTAAATGGATATATCAAAAGATTTGCTCAAAATACAAGGACTGCCTGTGGGGAGCTACAGAGTGACCTGGATAACAGCAATTACAATTGTTTCAAAGAAAACAGTAAGTAATGCATTCAACTTCTATGGCTTGTATACATGCTCACCACACAAGACTCTGTTGCTGAAGAAATAACATGTTGAAGTGCGCTTATTGTTTGCTCAACACATATGGAGGTGGGAACATAGTGTGGACCTGTGTTTGCAGCATATGACACTGGCATGCTTCTGATAAATGAAGAAAAATGAATGGACAAATGCACCAATACATTATTGATAAAAAATCTGCTACCATCGACCTGGATGATGAGAATGAAACTATCATTTGGTTTCAGAGAAAGTATTAAACTGGACCTTCACCATGATTTATGGAAAAGCTCAAATCCTTAGAAAATGATTCCCCAGCATCAAAAATTAATATATTTTAAGTTTTTAGTCACTTACTAATTATTCTTTCCCCCACTGGGCTGCAACTCTGTTCAGGACTTAAGGATACGGGCGCCGCCATCTTGACTCAGAAGCATCACACATACTGAGGAGAAGAGAGTGGGATAAAGTACAAGGGGGGGTTATAGCTGTGCTTTGCTCAGACTGAGCAGAGTTGGGGTCAGGAAAAGGTCAGCAGTCCCAGAATGCAGAGCGACACAGTCAGAAGGCACTTCCTGTTTGCAGGCTGCCTGACGACCCATAAGCTGCCATCTTGGATGTTTAAAGGCTCATAACATGCAGTAGATGCAGGTAGGATGATGGGATGTGACCAATCTGTATGTACAGGGTGTGGGAAACATATAAGATAGACTCTTATTCAGAGTGAAGGACCACTTTAAGGGCATTTCATTAAGAGTGTTGTGTACTTTTATATGCTCTGTACTTTTTGTCACCCTTTGTCATATTGCACATAACTTAATTTATGGACATCTATGGTTTAATTTATTTCTTCATTTGTGGATTAAAAGGGTTGTTACCTGCATCTCTTGAGAATTTCATGTCAATACTGCCTTTAGAAATATTTTTACTTGGAATTTTCTTTAAAGTGGACTAACACCGAGAGGTGATCGGCCCGGAAATCTATAAGATTCCCGGGCCGATCACCTCCCGCCCCGCGGGACATCCGAGATCGGGATGTCCCGCGGGGTGAAACCCCCCCAGACACCCCAAATCGCTTACCTGATCTTCGGCGGCGGCCGGCCGCCGACCGGCGCCGACGCCTCCCTCACGCCCCTGTAGACGTGCGCGCGCCCGCGCCGGCCGTCTACGAATGGCCGGCGGGGGCGCGCGCGCGGCGAAAGTGACGCGAGGGAGGCGGCGGCGGCGGCGGCAGCCGCTTGGACGTCCCTGATCCCCGCCTGGACGTTGGCGGGGATTGGACCGTCCAGGCACGTGGCAGCGGGGACAGGTAAGATTTTGGGGCTTTCTGGGGGGTTTCACACAGCGGGGCACCCCCGATCGGGGTGCCCCGCCGAAGTGGACCAAAACCCAGGATAGTCAAAATCCTGGGTGTTGGTCCACTTTAATGGAGACATATTCAAATCTTAATTCACCCCCTGTATATAATTTAATATTGGAAAAATGCTGTTACAAACAGAAGCATGGTCCTCATGTTGGGATTTCTGTTTTTAAAATCATGCCCTTCAGTCATCTTCAGGACTGTGGTCTAAACATTTGTTTCATTGTCAGCTTTTAAAATGAGCATTTTTCTTTTCGTACAGATGGATTTGTTTTACAGCCTCAAACATGACAGTTACGAGAATTTTTTCCCAGCTTTTTGATATGGTAGTACAATACTCACTACCAGATATTTCTTGACAGGGTTGCCAACCTTCTAATATGTTTTTCTGATGATTAACAGACTAACCTTTTTTTAAATTTACAGATTTACACATTTTTTAGGTGTGAAATATTTAAGTAACATAAAGATAACTGCTAAACATAACAAAACAGAGGTTTACATTTACGTTTAACAACATTTTTACATATGTGTCACTAAATAAAATATATGTGAATGAACATAAATTAACAGGATAAACTGGAGATATAGCTCAACTATTGAACTTACTAACAGTTTACCTAGTTTCCATAACCAAATAAGGATCATTCAAGTTGAATGTAAAAAAAAACACTGACACAGTGAATTGTATTTGCATTGAACACAAGCAGTCGCACAAAAAAAACAAAAAATGCATGGAAAAGACAAATTTCAGACAGTAATGCTCACAAAACCACACAAATGCTCAAATGTGCATAAAATGACATCATGATTCTAGAATTAAAGTGAAATGCTTTACATCAGCATTTTATTACATACCTCGGTAAAAGCTACGACAGAGTACCTGCACATAAATGATCAATTAACATATCTCTGCTTCCCTCTAACCTGGTCTTTATTACTTAATTATTTTACAGCATATATCTTTGTGGGTTCTTGCTTTACAAATTACAGAAATTTGCTCTAGGTTTACAACCAAAATGCATCCTTATAAAACATGTTATGCTAAGCTATTTTTCAAAACATAATATCGGGATAAGCACTGAACCAATTTTACACCACCTATTTATTTTTAAGCTTTTATTCTGTAGTGTACTGTACCACATGAGAGAGAGACAAATTGCTTAATGTGTGTGTTATATTTAGATCTAGATTTATCAAGTAAGTTTCATATGTTTCAACTATGAGGTGTTCAAGAATAGTTACCTGACCCAACTTCAGTGACAAAAGTCTAAAATGTGACTACAGGCATGGCCAAAATGATGCATGACAAGCACAGTCTATGTCCATAGCATCTGTGTCCTAGGGAAGTCATGAAAGTGGGTTTTCCTTTTAAGTTTAGAGGACACCAGGTGGGAGTGAGAAGAAATACATACTTTTAAGACTTTGATGGTTCCCAAGCCGAAAAGAGTAGCAAAGGTACAAAAGAATTATGCTAAGTGTCTCCAATCCTCCAAAGCGGAAGACTTCAAAAGATAGTGTCAAAAGGGAGTATAGCTTTCCACAGGGGGCTGGTCCTGAATTTTTTCTTGTATCCTTGTTAAACTGGGCATTAAAGCTCATTTGTACCTTGTTAAGGCATGGGTAGAGAAAAGCTAATAGACTGTTATAGCGTTTAATTTAAATGATGGATAAAATCAGTGGTGACATCATTCAAACACTGTACCCACTGCCATCAGCAATCTTTACTCAAACTGTAAAGAACAGTCTTTGGCTGAATAATCTTTAAAAAGAATAATTTTAGGTTCCAACTAGTATCGACTAGTATCTTTAGCATCAAAGTTATTAATGGAATGAATATTTTTGGCAAATGGCAAAAAGGTGCAACAGATTTAGCACATAGAGCATTTCCCTTAGACACTTAACTGAAATTACTGTTAAACGTTTTCACGTTTACATGTGCACTAGGCTTTAACCATCAGAAATTACACTTGAATCATACTCAACAGCACTGTTCATATTTATTTTAGACCATTGCATTTTCTTTTAACTGGAAAATCTGTCATCACTTTTGCTGTGAAAGTTGCAGTCATTTAAATCTTTATCACTAAGTGACCATTGATTGGAACAGCAGAGGTTTGTTTGTCATGTAGAAAACTTATTTCTATTATTAGTATTATTTTGCTGTCATTTATTTATTATCACTAGGAATAAAAATAATCAGCCTCATTAGGATTTCTGCTTCTGACTAGTTAGATCTGTGCTACTGAAGATAGTGCCCTGGGAGATCTCAAGGAAGCCCGTCATCCATCTAAAAAGTATCTAATTGCAATATCTTAGTGCCTGCATCACCTGTTTTTTACCCCACCCATGGATGAAAGCAGTGTTTCCCCAACCTTCTACATTTAATTTTTCAAGAAAGCCATATTGCTTATAAAAGCCCCATTACTCCTGATTACACTGTACCATATATGTATCAGTAGACACCCGTTCCTGCTCAGGAGACAAGTAAACTGAAAATAGTGCTTTATGAAATTTTCAAATAAAATACAGCTAACTGCACATTGCTACAAGCCCACATTGCCCACACATACATTATGCTCTCCTACAGCACCCTGGCAATTGGGGATGCAAGTAATCAGACGGGGAGAGTTTTGGCATGTCAGCCGCTTGCTACAGGTGACTTGCCAGACCCTCCTGCCCTTTGATCTGGTATAGGGGTCTCAAGGACCCCTTATCTGTTTTACAAAGTGTTAAGTCAAAGAAAGCACATACACACACATACATGTCCTTTATTATTTAATCATTTTGACCCTTTACGTGTCTACCTATAGATTTTGTCACCCTCTGCTGACTATTTTTCCCTATTTTACGATAAACATGTTCAACTGTGATGTTTTAAGGAATTTCCCAGGAAAATTATATATTGTTTTTGTCTGGGCTTTAACATGAAATGTCGTGTTTGTCTTTTTTTTTACTGTATTCTGAATATTTTGGGGTGAAATATGAGCAATAAAATAAAAAAAAAAACTATTTCTTAATTTGTAGTGTTTTTTGAAATAAATGGAAGTGTATGTAAAAGCCCAATTTCTCCCGGTTACAGCGGTACCACATATGTATTGGTAGACACCCTTTCCTGCCCAGGATACGCACCCAAACTGAAACAGCGCTTTTGGAGATTTTTAGATAAAGTACAACTATGCACCTTGCACAGTTGATGACAGATGTCAGGGTTCCCTGCCCCTCCGCCCTCTCTCCACTGACAGCCCAGCATCTGAGAACTCGGCACCGGGAGCTGGATGGCATCCACCCCACCCACAAAAGGTGGGTTTAGAGACAGCAACAGTGGAGTCGAGGGAAGGGGGGCAGTTTTGCGCCCCCTCCTTACAGGGGAAGAGCCCTGGAGGGGGGATCGGAGGTCCTCAGGGTGAAGAGGAGACCCAGAAGGGGGGGGGCACAGATGAGTAAATTTCATTCTTTTTTCTTTACAGGAATGTCTGTGACTGTGGAAGTAGGAAGGCCCTCTTCTGAAGCCAGAGAAGCCCTGGGGGGGTTGGATGCCCCCTGGGGGAAGAGAGACTTGGGCGGATCAATCGAGGGGTCAGGTGAGTTTTTAACTTTAGTATTTTATTATGAGAGTTTTGAAGGTCGGGTACGTGAGTCTCACGTAGCTGGCACTAAAATGGTTATACTAGTAATTACCCTCTTCTGTCACCAGGTGCTTTCCCACGCCATCTGATTTCAGCCGGGAGTGAGCCGCGGAAGCTGGGGTAAGCTGTGCGGCTGGTTATTAATGGTTGGATATGCAGCCAAGTAAATTTCACTTGGCTAGCAGTTAAAGGGTTGAGGGAAATAACTGATTACCAGCTGGGAAAAGGAAGCTTATGAATCTGGCAATGACAGGCAAATGCAGTCAGCAGGTCAGTAATGCAAGTGCTAAACTGTTATTTTAACCACTGCATATATCAACATTTTTTTTTCTGTAGTTAAAGTGCCAGTCGCCATTATGGTATCTATGAATGGCCAATTGAGAATCCATTGCCTCCAGCACTACAAAGCTCTATATAGCTTTATAGCTTTCAAGACGTCAGGCATACCTGCCATTTTTGAAATATGATGTTGGATCTTCCTCCCATGTGAGAGCACCATGTGAGAGCACCAAGTTTGTGGTGAGGCCCCAAAACAATCTCCCTCTACTCCCTATGTAACGTGTCAGACACTTTGAAGCAGTTAAAATGCACCAATCTGAAGAACTTATTTAGCATTCCATATATGGGATGTTGACAGAGGATTATGAAAACAGAGAGATAGAGGAGCAAAGCATTCAACTGGCAGACATAGAAAATGTACATTCCTTTGTAGTGAAAGGGAAAAAACAGCTAAAGGGGGTGGATTGGGTTATATTAGTATGTGTGATCAGCTCTTCACAGGCCAAAACTAGAATAAAGGTGTCACTTCACTGCTCTTACTGTGACAGAAAGTCCACTAAAGAGAGAGAAGAGAGGTACTGTACGTGGTAGATTAGATTAGCCGAGGTGCCAACAACTAGCTAACTTTTATTCTATTTACTGGGCTTCTGTTGTTTATTTCTTTTGTATCTGATTACACAACTGGCCATCTGCAACATCTGAGCTCAGAGCTGAAAACAAGGCAAATGTGAAAGAAATGGGCATGAAAGGGCATAAAGCAACCAAATCAAATCACCAATTTCCTTGGCACTGTGTTAAAGCACCCTGCTTTTTGCTATAGTGCTACTTCTATGCAGTGTTAACCACTGCTTTGTTGTCTATGCAGACTTTAGGTTTCTCTACCCCCAGGAGTGATAATGCATGGAGATTCAGAACAAGGAGCAAGACATGGAGAAAAGTAATTGAGCCATGACCACCACCCTGCCCAGCATTGATTTTCACTTACATTCACAGGGTTTAACAGTGTGTAACAGTTAAACAGCCATGAGACATACTAAAAGGTTGTGTCAAGTTACCACGCAAATTCTAGAGCCTCAAAGTTCATGTCTGCTGCTGCTAATTTTTTTTTCTTCAGGTAGATGTTGCCAATCCCGACCCCAAGGCAACACTCACAGGCATCAAATATCCATGATGACGAATTTTTATCTTCAGGTTGGCTACACACTGGCACACAGCCAGATTAGATAGAATAGATTAATAGCTATTCACTAGGCTATGGGCCAGTGCCACCAGAGCTGCTTGTCTGCATTGCTGCAGGTTCTTACCCCTTAAAAAGGAGTTTAATGCAAAAGGTTGTGTAGTACCTGATAGATGCATCCTTCTGTCCATCAACAATGTGGACCAATGCGATTTCAAATGCCTTCCACGAGCCCCCAGTGGGTTCCATTGCAGCATTTTTTGTGAGTAAGATCACTCTTGTCTTATTTCCCATATATATGCTTTCCCATATTTCTTATTGTAGCTTGTTGATATTCAGATGATTAGTAAATTATAGATACAGTATCTAATCAACCTGGCTTAGCTTCCCTCTCCTTCTTTCAACACAACTATTTCCCCACCAAGAAATAAATAAATAAGAGAATAATAAGAAAAGCACTACAGATTTCTTCCTGTACTTTAAGAATAGAAGGTCTATTTTTTAAATAAAGACTATTCTAAGGGCTTAGTCCTCAATCTAAATATTCAATTGTGTACCACAAGATAATTGTCTCTTGTAATTACTGTTGTAAGTTCCAAAAAGGTACCTCAGAGGCGTCTGCTTCTGTCTGGAGATACCACAGTATAATTATCTATCTTTAGACAAATTGTCACAACCTATTCCCTGGTCCTGTGGCATCCTCGGTGGCCTGCTTGAGCGGCAGCCTGGGTGGTGTGCTGAGCTCTCCGACGTTCAGCCACCATGAAGGCTTCAGACTCCCATTCAAGTTTGACTCAAGCAGTGCTGCAGCTCTCCTCCTCTGCCTGCACCCCCAGCTCTGCGTGGCCACCGGACACTAATTTGAACAGGCAAGAGAGCCCCACTGTTGTTTGTGGGGCAAAGTTCCCTTAATCATTGTGGGCTAATCAGCCCATAGGTTGTAGCTGGACCAATGAGCTCAAGTTCCACCTGGCTAATCCCGTCCACTCCATCCCTATGTAGGTTTTCCCAGATCACTCTCTCCCTCCCTGTGATAGCGTTCTGCTGGGTGTTATAGAGCCTCTGCTTGTTATTGTTATCTATTGCCAACTTTGCCTTACCTGACCATTACTTTGCTGCCTGGACCGACGCCTGCCTGACCCCGAGCCCATCTCATCCTCTGTACCGCAAACTGTCTGTCCACCCAGCTTTGACCCTTGGCTTGACTCAAGACCTTTCTTCTGCTACCCCCTTGGTTTCACATATCGTAAGGACTGTCTTTCCATGTATGACTCCGGTCAGCCCTGGATCATCTGCCTTCACCTTGTAAGTCCGCATCCTTTGTGCTACATATATCCTGGGGGTAACCGTGTCTGGTGAGGCGTATCCTTTGTCCCAGCGAATAGGGGCTAGTCTATAGGCAGAAGCAGCAGCAGCGATTGAGGGTTGCAGATTCACCTGAAGGTGGGTGTCCCAAAGGCTTGACACAATAAGCAAAACATATTAATGGCCTGCTTTATCAAGCACATATGCCAGACAGTGCACTACTCTAATTTGCACCTAAAAGGCATTGTCTGGCAGATGTACTTGATAAATCAGGCCCTATGTTCATCTTGATTTTAAACATGTCCAACGCACAATAAAAAATGTCTCTTCATATTTTCAAACCATATAAATGATGACATCAGTTTTGGATAGAAGTGAGAGTACTTGCACTGTGTGAGATACATTTACCAAAGATATATCTCACTTAATATTTTATTCATGCTTACACACCTAGGCAGTTTTATCTGTGCTTACATACTGTACCTCAAGAACCAGACTGAACACTTACATATGATTTATGTATCACAGCTTCCAGTTTGTTTCTCTGAGATAATGGAGGATTAAAGCAATAAACTAAGACCATATCACTATACTCAACCTGTGTTGGTTAACTGTCACACAGAAACATACCCGACCTTAAAAGAGCAGGACAATGCCTACCAGCCCGTATATATTTTAGATAAAAAAAACAGTGAAAGGTTAACTCTGATCAACGGTTAACAAACTGGTATTTTGCTAAGTAATTGACACATCACTAAAGTAATTTCTAAATTATAAAAACATTTCTTTTCATATTCCTGAAAGGAAGCATACTGTTTTTAAATAAGAAAAGTTTTGCATTGCACTTGGTTTACTTGATCCACGTAGTAGCTATCCGTAGAACTAAACATAATTAAAGAACTAGAAAAACATTAGCATGAAGCTTTTGGTACACTAAGCCATTCCCAAATTTAAATGTAAGAGTATAGTAAACAGTGCTGCAGTTCACTGTGCAGAGGGGTAAAAGATGTAATAAAACCTTTATTAAACTCTTTCAATCCAATGGCTACAATATGTTAAGGCCTTTTTTTAGTTTCTTGAAATCTTTTAGTTTTTTAAATTTTTCTTGTATTAATATTTGCTGTACTGTAAGAAAAATATTACAAATAGGGAGCCTTATTTAACCCCCTTGGCGGCGATCCCGAGCGTGACTCGGGGTTAATTTGCGCTGTAAGTGGCGGTAACCCCGAGTCACGCTCGGGATCGATTTGGGAGCAAGAGCGGGCGGCGCAGCCTCCTTACCTTCTCCCTGCGATCCAGCGATGTCTCCGCCGCGATCGCAGGTGAGAGCCGCGGCTGCGGCGTCCGTCTCCGCTTCCGGGTTCCGTCTCTGTGAGCCGCAGAGGCTCATGGGGGCGGAGCCGTGTGTCAGAGACAAATGCAATGGTAACGCTTTCGTTGCCATTGCATTTGTCTTTTTCACAACGCCAGGGAGGTTAAGAAGCGTCACCACCACTTTTTTGGCCTTTGCGCCACTTAGTGTCTAATTTAAGAAATGTAAAAAAGGCAGCGGCGATGCTGCCACCAGCTAGGGTGTTATTTGAAAAGGTCGCAGCACCTGGCGCTCCGGTTGAAGCAGCGCCAAATGAAACTTGCCGCTGTAGGTCAAGATCCAATAGAGCACAAACGACAGAACTGGGTTGAAGTGTTTAATGCTTTTTAATTAATATTAAACACATTTATCACACTTGTCAATAATTGAAACACAGGTTTGAGATGTCACAAAATGATTTTTTCTTGGGGGGGGGGGTTAGTAAAATTGATTTTAATGTCTTCTTTTGCTTAACTATGTGTAATTTTGACAACAAAAAACGCAGCCTAAACGCTCTGTAAAGTTTGTCCCAGGCAATGATTTCTTTTAACTGTAATGATGAAAATAAATACAGCGCCAAAGATATAAGAGATAAGAAAAAACATGCTGTTGAGTGCCGGAAAAAAAGCGGTCCATATAGGTGCTCACTGGCGCTAGGATAATCGGCAGCTGGGTCCAACAGGCGCTGACATAGGCCGGCCAATACCTAATGCATCAATCAAAGTTAATTAGTTAGCATTCTGCACATTGACTGCTAGCGCCAATGTAGTCCACAACTCCCCAGATAGTCCACAATCGGCGTTTTAGCCACAAAAAGGTGCTAGATGGCGCACATCATAAATAAAGGCCAAAGTAAACAGGTAGTTATTAAATTTACATGTCGCATTACCTGTCCATTGAACTTTGAGCCCTATTTATGAAGCATCACCACCGCTATTTGACAGTGTCCAATTTAAGAGACAAAAGACAGGCTGTGTCGACTGGCGCTTCAACTTGTAGGTGCCCGGCGCTTCAATTTTTTGGGGCTTCATTTTGTAACAAAGTTTACTTTGGATAACAACACAATGCAGCCTAAATGCATTGTAATGCCCCCGTTGTCCCTAGCAGTGATATCTTGTAACTGTTATGATGAAACGCTGATCAGCAATGGAAAATTTGACACCAGGAGAAAAATTCTATTTAACGCTATGTAGCACTAAAAAGATGGCGGCACAAAGTGGTGCTCACTAGCGCTGTGATAATCTGCGATTGGGTCCCACAGGTGCTGGCATAGGCTGTCCAATACCTAGTTAGTATTTGGTGCTGCGATTTCTAGTGCCAATGTAGTCCACAGTGCAGTGTCAGTAAAGACAAAAATGCTGACACTTCAAAACTGGCGCTATAGCCACCAGAAAGATGCAAAATCGTGCACATCGTAAACAAGGCATGATGCGTTCATGTTCATGAGGGCTAGTGTTACCATTTTACACATTTTTTTTACATTTCTATATACTCACCTTTGTTTCCAGCGCAATGTTGACTTCAGTTGTCCTTTACTAGCGGGGTGTCTTTGCTCTTGCTCTTTGTTTTTGTCTGGCCCCATCCTGAACCCCTCGACTTTCTGCCACCCATTAGTTGTGTTGGGATTTGGGGCATGGTGCGGGTTTGGGTTTATCCTCTATTTCTCTGCCCCGCATGCAGCACTCACCAATGGCGTGGTGTGAGTTTGATCAGCTGGCTATTGATGTTGGCCCAACTTACAGCGATTACCATGGCATGGCAGCACCATACTGGTCATGCTGCATGACAAGTTGAAGGGCTAGATTCTCTCCTCCAGTCACGCTGCTTTGCTTGCTCTTTTGCCATCAATTTTTTCTTTTTTATAAATGTCATAATATATATATATCTGTGTGTCCATCAACAGTCACTGAATTTAAACATGCCTGGGATAAGCACACATCTATCCTAAGATAAAGAGAACATACAGTATACACATAAGGGCACACTAGATGGGCCGTATGGTCTCCTTCTGCCGCCAACCTTCTATGTTTCTATGTTTCTATTTCACCTACAAGAATAAAAAAGAAGCATGCTCTTATGCAGGTGGAAGAGTGGGAGAAACACACACAGACATGAAACTTCCCAGTTGCATTCACAGTATAAATAGAACATTCCCAGCATGTACTTCAACCAGATGCATACCTGCAGAACAGGAAGCAAGATGTTATCCCAACATTTTTTAGAGATATCAGACTACCAGAAGCCAACTCAATAGGAGGTAGGGCACTAAGACTTTTATTTTACACTCTACCTTCAGAGTGTTTTTAAGACATGGGAATAATGTACCCATAGTTCTAAAATATAACCAGCTAGGTCTACAGGAATATAAGTGACTGTTGATTTTAATCCCTTTCCACCACACTAACTTAGCCCCGCCTGCAGACTCAGTGCCAGAAGGCTCGGTTCAGCTTTGGACATATTGTATTTTATTATGTCTTGAAAATCCAAAAAAGATTAGCAAGCAACCATTAAACTACTGTCTTCTGGGTTTTTAATATTTCATTGCAGATGTTTGTTAAAAAATATTGTGCTTTAAAACCTATATGTTTGAGGTTGCCAGCTCTGCATCATTTCCCAAGCCGATATTGCGTTCACTAAAAGGATAAGGTGCCATTTCTTTCTATGGTCAGCAGATGGCCCTTTGTCACCTGGGAGAGTTCTAGAAAGTTTTGCATTTACACTTCTCAGTGGGAAATACTATGCTACTGTTTCATGTTCACAAAATAAAAAAGTTATACAGCATCGGCTGTTTAAGTGAGTCTTCGCTGACTTGTAAAAAACAACTTGTCCTTGAGTCACAGAACCTTCATCAACTTAAAACTATCTCCATTTAAGGGTTATATTACTTTAGGCATCCCTAAGCAATGAGCTGTCGCTTTTATGTGTGCGCCTGCTGTGTTACTGAAATACCAAAGGATTATTCTGAGGGGTCTCAAAAACAAAATGTCAGTAATGTGCAAGATACACATGCAAGATATGTTTTACTCAGTCTGTGCTTTTAAAGTATATATATAATATATGCAGGTAAATGTTTCTTGTACACTTGTAAACATCAAGGTAGCATGGAAGGTATACACAGATTCACAATAGCCAGCATTGGTTTACCAACCATAACATGGGTGGCACATACAGATAAACTGTTACAGCTTATGACTGATTCAGTAAATCCAATAATACACAGTTAAGGAATATCTGCTTTGCTGTGCACCGATTTGGATGTTTTGGCTGTAATCATTAAGGGGTGTGGTTAACAATAGGTGTGCTTTGTATGAGGGGAGTGTGATAATTAATGCTTAGGGTAGCGATACATGGAGCGTCCTATTGCAGGCTTGTTTTCAGCAATAATATTTTCTAATTTTTCTGCTCCTCCTTCTTTTCATATGATGTCATACAGAGTCAATTCAATGCTAGGTGTAAGAAATACGCTTTTTACAGCTGATGATGAAATGACTCTTGGAAAACAATTAAAGGCAGTGGCCCCTTACCAGGTACAAGCAGTTAAAATAAATTAACCATTACCACCACTCCATGTCTTTTGTTTCCTGTTTCCCCCCTCCCACCCAGACATCCTCTGCTCAGGGATGGTCTTATGATGCATGTGACAGCGGCTTTAGTAGGTCCTTCTCCTCTCTACTGTGGCATCCAGCCAGGGTTAATGTCAGCCACCCTGAAACATTTAATACTACAAAGACAGGGCCTCTGTGCAATCCCCCCTCCATGTGGCTATCTACACCACTGGAGGGGGATTTGCCAGGGTTGGTTGTGTGAGAAAGGGTCTTATAATTCCAGTATCAAAATCTACAGTTTGGAAAGTCAGTACCGGACTGAGCTGAACCTTTCCACATTTTTTAAGAACGCCCATAAACACCTTGGATCATTTTACAAATCAAAGGGTAGAGGGTGTCAAATTCATGAAAAAAGTAGTAAGAGCATTTTGAAAAATTCTAATTTACACAAGTCTAAAACATGGCCTTAGTTTTCAGAGACTAATGCCCCTTTCACACCTGGCCATTTGTGTTGCATTAGAGTATAAATAAATAGCAGCCAGAAAACACAGCCCATTAAAATAAATGGGCCCCTTCACATCAGTGCTCTGCAATTTACTCTGTCTTGGCCTTCATCCTCCATCTTCCAGTCACACACTGCTGCAGACAGCTTCTTGGGGCCTTCAGTTCTTTACTCCAGCAAGGACTACTGGAAGGCCCCCAAGAGGTGGCTGCAGCAGTGCCTGACCAGAGATGACGGTCCCACTGGTGCCTGCTGCTTCCAGGTCTCGCCGCCGCCTGCTGCCTTCGCCACTCCCGCAGCCTCCAGGTAGCAGTGCCTGTGTCAGGGGCTAGAAAACAACTGGGCAGTGCACGCCGTGTACCTATGCATCTCCACCACAATAACAATGGAATTGCATAGTGTGTAAGTAGCTTTATACAACACACAATAGTGGAACACTAGGGTTGATTCAAATGCAATTGTTTTGCATGAAAATCATTGTTCTCGTCCATTTTTTCCCCACGTCTTATTCAGAAAAGCTTTTTTTTCTGTGAGAATTTTTGTGTGAAAATTTTGAGAAAGGGGCTCTTAATCAACCCTACTGTCTTTTAATTTTTAGAAAATATCTTACACCTGCGATGAATCAAATCTACAGAGGCACAGACTGTTTCTAATGAGGTAGATATTTATACTTGCATTATGGTTTACAAGTCTGGAAATAACAGCGGCCTATGGAGAATCCAAACATGATAAATGTAATTGTAAGTTGAGTGCCAGCGTCCCCTGAGACCAGAAAGCTTGCCAGGCAGAACAATATTGTTCCAAAAGCATAATGCCAGCACTCAGGTGTCCTCCAGTAAATGTTAGCCTTTATTTTCCAGTCTCCACACAAACAAAGCAATCAAACTAGATACACAATACAAGATACACCTGAGTGCTGAAGTAATCCTTTTGGATATCAGCAAACTTTATACAGGATACACCTGAGTGCTGGAAGTATCCTTTTTTATACTGAAACTGCTTCAAGTGCAGGGAGGCATCTCGTTTAGCAAAGTTTCCACAGAGACTGCCATTCACATAGCTTGATTTATCTTTGGAACCAAGGAGGAAGGTAAGGTCTCCCCCATTTAAAGCAGGGGACATTGGCAATCAGGGTGCCTCACATCATTTTGTGTTAGGTTTCCCCATTGTCTGCTTTTTTTTCACTTTTCTTCTCTTAATGTTTAACCCTTTCGCTGCCAGCCTACCTGGAGTTTTTGTCACCCTTGGTGCCAGACCATTTTGCACTATTTTGCGCTCCCCATGTTCAAATGTGATTTTTGAAGGGATTTCCAGGGATTTCCCAGGAAAATGATATATTGTTTTTTTCCAGCAGAGTCTGGGCTTTAACACGAAAAGTCTTGTTTGTAATTTTTTAAGTGTATTCTCAATACTTTTGGGTGAAATATGTGCAAAAAAAAAATCTATTTTTTGCAATTTGTAGTGTTTTTTTGTAATAAAAAATGTAAGTTTGTCAATAAAATCTTATTGCATGTGAAACCCCAATTAATCCCGGTCACAGCGTTACCACATATGTATAGGTAGACACCCTTTCCTGCCCAGGAGACTCCCCCAAACTGAAACAGCGCTTTAGGAGATTTTCAGATAAAATACAACTATGCACCGCGCTAAGCGCACCTTGCGGTCTTTCCAGAAAAAGAACCCTTTAAATTTGAAATACCCCCCAAAAACTATATATTCTCTGGAAGTATACACCTCAGGCTTTCTAAGCGTACCAGGTTTGTTGACATGGGCGCAATTTTCTGGAAGTAATCCCTCAATCAATTCTTTGGTTGCACAGAGTTTCCCTAAAAAAGAATAAAAAAGAAGAATCAAAGCCACATTTTCCTAAAAAAACTATATGCAAACAGAAAAAAACAAGTAAAATCTGAAAAAGCAACAACCCCCGAACAGAACAATACCCAACATTCATAGCTACTGTCAAGGGAAGAGTTGCCAAACACCCCAAAGTAAAGCATGTGCGTAACGGTAATTTTACTTAAAAATTTCAGCTCTGCAGACAAAGTGCGCACCTTGCGATTTTTCAACCAAAACAACCCTTTAAATTTAGAATATCCCCACAAACCATATATTCCCTGAAAGTACACATGTTAAGCTTTCTAAGAGTACTGAGCTTGTTGTAGTGGGCTCATCTTTCTGGAAGTAATCTATTGAAGAATTCTTAGGTTGCACAGGGTTTCCCTAAAAACAATTATAAAAAAGCAGAATAAAAACCATGTTTTCCTAAAATATCAATATGCAAACAAGAAAAAACAAGCTAAATCTGAAAGCGCAAGGTCCCCCGAGCAGAACAATACCCAACATGCATAGGTACTATTAACCCTTTTAATTGTCAGCCTACTTGAAGTTTTGTCACCCTCTGTTGACAGGTCATTTTTCCCCATTTTGCGGCATGATTAACCGTGATTTTTGCTGGAATTTCCAGAAAAATTATATACATTACATATACACTTTTTGCAGCAGAGTTTAGGCTTTAACATGAAATGTCTTATTTGTAATTTTTCTACTGTTTTTTGAATATTTCTTCTTAAAAAAACAAAAAAAAACAAAAAACATATATTTTTTAAACAATTGTTTCCTTTATTTTAAATAAAACCTTTTTTTTTTTAATGAAAACCATATTGCATGTGATAGCCCCATTTCTCCCGATTACAACGGTACCACATATGTATCGGTAGCCCACTCATTCTTGCCCTGGAGACCCCCCAAACTGAAAAGAGCACTTTATTAAATTTACAAATAAAATACTACTACTATCCACACTATAAACATAAGGGGTTAATTAAAAAAAAAAAAAAAGACATGACATAGGGTCCCCCCTTCCGGGGGGGGGGGGGCATTTTTTGGGGTAATTTTACATCATTTTTTTTTTACGTCATTTTTTTTTTTTAAGTGTTAGGGTTATCCTAACCCTAACCCTCACCCTTAAAAATTTTTTTTTGAATTTTAAGGGTTAGGGTTAGGCTAACCCTAACCCGTAAAAATAAAAAAATATACAAAAATTCCCCCCAAAAAATGGGGACCCCCATGTTATTTTTTTATTTTATTTTTTTAATTTTTTTAATTTTACATTTTTTTTTTAATTTTAAGGGTTAGGGTTAGGCTAACCCTAACTCGTAAAAAAAAAAAAAAAATACTTTTTTTTTTTAATTTTAAGGGTTAGGGTTAGGCTAACCCTAACCCTTAAAAATAAAAAAAATGACGTAGAGGGGAACCCATTTTTTATTTTAATTTTAAGGGTTAGGGTAAAGCTAACCCTAACCCTAACCCTTAAAAATTAAATAAAAATGACGTAAGGTCCCCCCTCCGGGGGGGGGGGGAACCCATTTTTTTTAGGCTAACCCTAACCCTTAAAATTTAAAAAAAATGACGTAGGGTCCCCCTTATCCGTCATAACCAGCCCGGGACCAGCTATGGAGGCTTGTAGGAACAGAGTGGAGGAGCCAGCTTTTGTGGCCCCCCACCCTGCAGCCTACGAGCCCACATACCCTGTGTGGGCCCAGGCTCTTCTGCCCCCCCCTGGGCTTTGGGAAGGCAGGTAATTGGGGGTGCGGGGGTTAATGGCAAGCCACCCGCTAGTTGCAGGTGGCTTGCCAGACCCCAGCCTTGTGAACTGGTATAAGGGGTCTCATGGACCCCTTACCAGTTCACAAAGGGTTAAAATAAAAAAAACACAAACACACACAAAAATGTCATTTATTAAAAAAAAAAAAAGTTTTTTTTTTACTTTACTCACCTCACGGGCCTCTTGCTGCCTCTCCTCGGCTCAGCTGTCAGATGCCCTGGTGATCGCTGGCCAGAGGAGGGGGGGCAGGGGATCAGAGCATCCCCTGTCCCTCCACTGCTCTGCCCAGCGATCACCAGGGCATCTGACAGCTGAGCCGAGGAGAGGCAGCAAGAGGCCCGGGAGTGACGTCATAAGCTGGCGGGGCTTAACAGCTTAACAGCAAGATGGCGGCGCCCGTCGGGAGAGGAGGGGGAGAGCCCTTTCAGGCTCTCCCCTGAAGCTGAAGAGGCTGGGGGGGGGCGATCGGAGGCCCCCCCCCAGTGAAGAGGAGACCCGGAGGGAGGCAGCGCGACTGCAGGTAAGTAAATGTCATTTTTATTTATTTTTTTTTTATTACAGTTAGCAGCTGCTGCTGCCAAACGGGGGGGGCTATTCCGGGGGCTCTCCTGGCGCCATGCGACCCCCCACGGGGGATCGGATGGCACCAAATTAAAGAGGAGACCCAGCCGGATCCAACGAGGGGTCAGGTGAGTATTTTTGATTTTTATTTTTTTTACTAGCAGGGGGGAAATTCAAGCACGTAGATTCTACTTGCTTGGCACTTAAGTGGAGTGGAAGCGAGCACGTAGAATCTACGTGCTTGGCACTGAAAGGGTTAAAGACAATGAAACTATAAGGCCGAACTATTTTACATGACTATTGCTGCTATTTTAGTCTGACTGGACATATTGGCACCATTCAGTGTGAATTTATCCCTGACCTCAGAAGCTCACCTGCCAGACTTGAAGTGGTACAAAATAAAATGTCTACTGGAAAGGTATGAGCAAAAGAACAACAAATTATTTCATGGTGTATACCAACCAATATAGGCATCAGGTATTAGAGGGTTAAATACTATTAGTTCATTTTTTGAAAGTTGGATGAATTTATTTTTATGTTCAACAGCAAAGGTTCTCATTTGTAAATCTGTAAACCTTCACAAACCTGGCAGTGTCCCTACTATCTCATTTCATCGTCTTGGTTTTCGTACACGAAGTCATCAGTACTCAAGACACTGTTCCTCAAGCAGATGTAAAACTGCAGCCATGTGTGATAGGTTCTGTATTCCTTATCAGTCCACAGGGCCATCCAGCCATGCAGTTGACAGTTCCAATACCTTGAGCTGATTATGCGTACAGGCGACAACAAGAGCTGTATCCATATACTGTCTATTAAACTATCAAGGCGTTTTTTTTCTTATGCAGGGAATTCACTTTGCACCTGAAATACTTTGGAAAATAACATGTTTCATCGCTTGACATTTGCAGAATTTAAAGGTATAGTCTCTCAACCAAAAATTATTATTGTTTATTTATATACCCCCTTAGCACTGTACAAAGTTTCACCCAAGGTAAAACATTTAGTAACTCTAACAAGCAATATTCTACATTGAGTCTAAAGATATATATATATATATATATATATATATATATATATATATATATATGTCTTAAAGGAGACACAGCACTCAAACCAGTTAGCTTGCTGACCAACCTACAATCTGTCTCTAAACTTGGTTAAAAACAGAGGCTCGGTCACACATCTGCAGAAGTATGCTTAAGCTGCACCACCAGCGCCAAGGTGCCTCTGTGAGGTGCAGTCCTAACTCTAATCTCTGAGAGCCCCATTTGGGACATACAATGCAATAGATACATTGGGAGCAGGCTTACCTGAGGCTGCCCTAAACCTCAAGTGCAAGCCATGGGGTGGAAGGGTCAAAGACCTTGCAATACAGCCTAGACCCCACACCCCAAAGGTCTTTGACCCCTCCACCCCATGGCTTGCACTTGAGATCTAGGGCAACCTCACTAGGTGTGAGATAGGGTCTATTAGCAAAACCCGGATTTAACAAATTACTCACCTTTAAAAAAAAAAAAACCCAATCTAATAGACCCTATCTCACAACTGGTCAACCGGCACCATTTCACTCCTTGAAGCACACTTGTCTCTATTTTTTCCTAGCCCTAGGCTTTGACACTTAGGGCAAGGCTCAAATAGTTGTACAACATCCCTAGAAAGATGTGCGACACCAAACTGACTTTCCCTCGTAGGAGGGGGTAAGAAGACCCCCTTCTTTGGGGTATAAGGATAGCCAGTGATAGCAACCGTAGATACTCCTTTTAACATCAAGGAAAGATTGCCTATCTGGGGAGTGTGAAAGCTGACAATCTCTTGATCGAACTTTGAACTCATTAGTGCCCCAGATCCATAAGTATACATTTCTATTATTTTAAAATTTGTTGTGCTGTTGCTATTTAGTTGATTTACACTATTTGTTCATTTTTTTCTAATGTTGTCATTTTTTATCACATTTCACCATTTTTCTGTTTTGTACAATTTCTTCTGTTTGTTTAAAATTAGAGCTTTATTTATGATGTGCAGCATTTAGCACCTTTCTTGTGGCTATAGCGCAAGTTTCAGTGCGCCAGCATATTTGTCTTATATAGTGCTGTGCTGTGACCTACATTGGCGCTGGCAGTCGCTGTACAGAAGGCTAACTAATTAGCCAATGTCAGTGCCTGTTGGACCCAGCTGCCGATTATGCCAGTGTGTGCCACTTTGTACTGCCATTTTTCCATTGCTCCACGACATATTTATACATTTTTTCCTCCTTGAAATCTTTGGCGCTTTATTTTTCCGGTGCTGGTCGGCATGTCATCATTACAGTTACAAGAAATCACCACTGGGGACAAACTTTACACTGTGTTTAAACTACGTTTTAGTTGTTGTCCAAATTACATACTGTTACCTACTAAGTTTTAGTAACCCCAGAAAAAAAACATTGGGGGGGGTCGATTCAGAGCCTGGTGAGAATTCTCACTTCTTTTTTTTCAAGAGAAAATGTCAACTTTCCTTAAAGTGGACCAATCGCCAGGATTTTGACTATCCTGGTAATTGCTCCCTATCCCAGGGGCATCCCGATGTAGGATGCCCACCATGTGAAACCTCCCAGAACGCCCACTTTCACTCACCTTGCCGCCAGTCCCACGGTGCAAGTGCTCGTGCAATCAGCAAACTAATGTGCAGCATAAAGCCGCTGATTTGAACTTCACGTCACTGTAACTGCACCAGCGCCCACATCCCTGGTTCCACTGTAAAATGTATTTTCCTTTGCACCTGGCCTATTTGAATGGCTGGTGCGAAGAGTGTGCACAACTACAGGGAAGCCGGAGATGCGGCCGCTGGAAAGACAGTGTTACGGACACCATCCGGTATAGGATGCCCTGGGAGCAGGGCGCAGGGGGTGATTGGTCCACGTTAAGCTTCCTGTGCTTTGTGCCTACAATATGTAGAGTTTTGATCTTGTTTGTGAACCATGGTTTGTTACTATATATTTTGTCTGTCCCTGTCCTCACAATATTTCATGTCACTTAGCCAGTCAGCGTGTGCCCGATTTTGAGAGTTGACACATAAGAATTATTGCCTAGCCTCTCCAGGTTAAATATATCCATCCACTAACCACATATCAGTTCAGGAATTGTAGTCATTATATATTTTGCTCTAAGAAGACTGGTGCACTCATTGACTTCAACTATGAAAACATTGCATTGCATAAACTATTACTTCTGATTTTGTATGTTTCAAATAAATGGTGTTAGATTTTTCCCCTAACTAAAATAATAAAAGTATATATATATATATATATATATATATATATATATATTATGAAACCTTGCTGACACAAGGTATATTTTGAGGTACAGATGAAATTGCTTGGTGGATGTCACAACATGGGTCACTTCACAGATCCAGGTACAATAATTGCATTGCAAGTAGATAGGATCATATAACTGTGTGCAAGATCCTGTAATGGAACACAATGATGCATGTAAAGATAAGGGAGAATCACCAAAGCAAGGTTTAATGGTCACATAGGAAATTATTTTGCATTAGTAACTGATATCCCCCTGTTCCTCTGTTTGAAGTTCCATGATTTTCTTGGAAATTTGCTCTGGTAAAGGTTAAAATAATAGGTGTAAAATAATTTAAAGGCCATAAGACAAGTCACTGGGGGCCTGGAGTAAAAAGCTTATACATTTAGCACTTTCATGTTTTAATTCACTGGAACCACCAATAAAAATACTAAGGCTATAAGAGGAGTTCAGTTGCTAATTAAACAATACAAACAGTGACACTGCTTATGGCTCCCAGCTGATACCATCAGCTTGTGTTTTACATATAAAGCATAATCATGAGTCACCATTTCACATCCTTTTTCAGAAAAAGGGAATTAGCATAATGGGGTCATGCTAAATATTTGGTGAAGCCAGACACTTGCATCCCAGTGAGCTTTTTAGCGATAATACACAAAATGTGTAAAAAAGTCTTTGTCCTACATTCCCCCCCCTCCAAAAAAATCACCTGTACATCTGATGTAGGGATGAGCGAATCGATTCGGACGAACCCGAATTCATTCCGAATTTCAGGAAAAATTCGATTCGGAACGAATCCGAATTTCCCCGCGATTTGATCGATCGAAGTTTTCGTTTAAACTCCATTTATTTCAATTACAGCCATTGTAAAATGGTGGATGCACATGTCTGGACATATCCCCTGGGGCAAGTTATCATGGGAAGGTCACATGCAGCCTATCAGCAGCCAGGAAGCCCGGTGACATCACAGTGCTATATAAACGGCGGCCATCTTGCTTGTGCGCATTTCATCCTTGCATTGCAGACAGAACGGAGGTTGCTGCAGACAGGGAGAGACTAACAGACAGGCAGGGAGAGTCAGGGAGACCCACAGAGACCCACACAGTGCCAGGAAGAGCCAGGGAAAGATAGGCAAAAATCGGGAACGATCCAGGCAGGGACAGCAGAAAAAGTGACAGGGAAACCTTTTTTTTTTATTTTTACTTCACTTCATTTGCCAGATCAGTTTTAAATTGCTTTTTTTGTGCTGTAAATATTCCTGGCCACTGTGCATCCCATCTTGGCAGTGGCAGTGTTACACACAAGCATTTCTTATAACTCAATTAGTTTTAAATTATGTTGTATGCTGTAAAAACCCCAGCCCACATGGGCATACTATTTCAGAACATTTGACACTATCTGTTATACTAAATCAGCTTCTAAAGGCTCTGTTTTATTAATATATTGCATTTTGAATTGGTTTTATGCATCCTTTAAAAAACACCAGGCCGCAGGGTATCCCAAACCAGCACATTTCACCCTATCTGTTATACTAAATCAGCTTCTAAAGGCTCTGTTTTATTAATATATTGCATTTTGAATTGGTTTTGTGCGCCCTGTAAAAACACCAGGCCACATGGGCATCCCAAACCAGCACATTTCACCATATCTGTTATACTAAATCAGCTTCTAAAGGCTCTGTTTTATTAATATATTGCATTTTGAATTGGTTTTATGCATCCTTTAAAAAACACCAGGCCGCAGGGTATCCCAAACCAGCACATTTGACCCTATCTGTTATACTAAATCAGCTTCTACAGGCTCTGTTTTATTAATATATTGCATTTTGAATTGGTTTTGTGCGTCCTGTAAAAACACCAGGCCACATGGGCATCCCAAACCAGCACATTTCACCTTATCTGTTATACTAAATCAGCTTCTAAAGGCTTTGTTTTATTAATATATTGCATTTTGAATTGGTTTTGTGCATCCTGTAAAAACACCAGGCCACATGGGCATCCCAAACCAGCACATTTCACCCTATCTGTTATACTAAATCAGCTTCTAAAGGCTCTGTTTTATTAATATATTACATTTTGAATTGGTTTTGTGCGCCCTTTAAAAACACCAGGCCGCAGGGTATCCCAAACCAGCACATTTCACCCTATCTGTTATACTAAAGCAGCTTCTACAGGCTCTGTTTTATTAATATATTGCATTTTGAATTGGTTTTTTGCATCCTGTAAAAACACCAGGCCACATGGGCATCCCAAACCAGCACATTTCACCCTATCTGTTATACTAAAGCAGCTTCTACAGGCTCTGTTTTATTAATATATTGCATTTTGAATTGTTTTTTAGCGTCCTTTAAAAACACCAGGCCGCAGGGTATCACAAACCAGCACATTTCACCCTATCTGTTATACTAAATCAGCTTCTAAAGGCTCTGTTTTATTAATATATTGCTTTTTGAACTGGTTTTGTGCGTCCTTTAACCCTTTCAGTGCCAGCCTACCTGCAGCATTTGCCACTCCCTGTTGCCAGACCATGTTTCACTATTTTGCGCTACACATGTTCAACTGTCATTTCTGAAAGGATTTCCAGGGATTTCCCAGGAAAATTATATATTGTTTTTTTCAGCAGAGTCTGGGCTTTAACATGAAATGTCTTGTTTGTAATTTTTAGGTGTATTCTCTATTTTTTGGTGGATATATGTGAAAAAAAATAAAAAAAATATATTTTTTTACAATTTGTAGTGTTTTTTTGTAATAAAAAATGTAAGTTTGTCAATAAAATCTTATTGCCTGTGAAATCCCAATTTCTCCCGGTTACAGCGATACCACATATGTATAGGCAGACACCCTTTCCTGCCCAGGAGACTCCCCCAAACTGAAATAGCACTTTAGGGGATTTTCAGAAAAAATACAACTGTGATATGCGCTATGCGCACCTTGCAGTTTTACCAGAAAAACAACCCTTTACATTTGAAATACCCCCAACAAACTATATATTCTCTGGAAGTACACACCTCAAGCTTTCTAGGTGTACCAGGCATGTTGATGTGCCCATAGTTTTCTGGAAGTAATTCCTCAATGTATTCTTTGGCTGCAAAGAGTTTCCCAAAAAAAAGGATAAAAAAAGCAGAATCAAAGCCACATTTTCCTAAAAAAAACTATATACAAACAAGAAAAAACAAGTTTAATCTGAAAAAGCAACATTCCCTGAACAGAACAACACCCAACATGCATAGGTTCAAGGGAAGAGTTGCCAAACACCCCAAAGTATAGCATGAGCATAACGGTAATTTTTCTTGAAAATTTCAGCTCTGCATACAAAGTGCGCACCTTGCGATTTTCCTAAAATATAAATATGCAAACCAGAAAAAACAAGCTAAGTCTTAAAGCGCAAGGTCTCCCGAACAGAACAATACCCAACATGCAGAGGTACTATTAACCCTTTTAATTGCCAGCCTACTTGAGATTTTGTCACCCTCTGTTGACAGGACATTTTGCGCCATGTTTTGCGCCATTTTTGCGCAATTTTTGCTGCAATTTTCAGGAAAATGATATTTATATTTTTTTGCAGCAGAGTTCAGGCTTTAACATGAAATGTCTTGTTTGTAAATTTTATTTTGTTTTTTACAATATTATTAAGTAAAAAAAAAAAAAAATAAATAAATAAAAACGTTTTTAGAAAATTGACTCCTTTATTTTAAATAAAAAATGTATTTTATTAAGGAAAAGCATATTGCATGTGAAAGCCCCATTTCTACCGATTAGAACGGTACCACATATTTATCGGTAGCCCCCCGTTCCTGCCCAGGAGACCCCCCTAACTGAAACAAGTAATCTATAACATTTACAAATAAAATACAACTACCATCCACACTACAAAGGGTTAAATCGAGAAAAAAAAAATTACATAGGGTCCCCCCTCCCTGGGGGGGGGGGGGGGGATGGGGGCATTTTTTGGGGGGGATTTTTAAGGGTTAAAAACCCTTAAAAATCCAAAAAAAAAAATTGACATGGGGTCCCCCTTACCCAAAGTAACCAACCCGGGACCAGCTATGCAGGGCTTGTAGAAACAGGGCACAGGGGCCAGCTTTTGTGGCCCTGCAGGCTACAAGCCCGCATAGCCCGTGGGCCCGGGCTCTTCTGCCCCCCCCGGGCTTTGGGGAGGCAGGTAATGGGGGTACCAGGGGTTAATGGCAAGTCACCCGCTAGTCACAGGTGACTTGCCACCTCCCCCAGCCTTGTGAACTGGTATAGGGGTCATGGACCCCTTACCAGTTCACAATGGGTTAAATATAAAAAAAAAAAACACACACACACACACACGCAAAAAGAAAAAATTATTTTATTATTTTTTTTTTTTTTTAATACTTACCTCCCATCCATCCTGGAGCACTGTGTACCTCGGCGATCACTGGCTTCTGCTCACCAGCTGGAAGCCTTTTATAGCTGCTGGATGACAGAACACAAAGGGTTAATTAAAAAAAATGACATAGGGTCCCCCTTCCCGGGGAGGGAGACCCCATTTTTTGGGGGATTTTTAAGGGTTAAAAACCCTTAAAAATCCCCCAAAAAATGACGTGGGGTCCCCCTTACCCAAAGTAACCAGCCCGGGACCAGCTATGGGGGCTTGTAAGCACAGAGTGGGGGGGCCAGCTTTTGTGCCCCCCCCACCCTGCAGCCTACGAGCCCACATAGCCTATGTGGGCCCGGGCTCTTCTGCCCCCCCCCCTGGGCTTTGGGGAGGCAGGTAATGGGGGTGCCGGGGGTTAATGGCAAGTCACCCGCTAGGGCAGGTGACTTGCCACCCCCCCAGCCTTGTGAACTGGTATAAGGGGTCTCATGGACCCCTTACCAGTTCACAGGGGGTTAAATGTTGAAAAAAAAACTCAGACACATAAATAAAAAAAATGATCTTTATTATTTTTTTTTTTAACTTTACTCACCTCCGATCCTGTGTCCCCCGGCGATCTCCGCTGACAGTCTGCTCGCTGTTTGGAAGAGAGAGCCTGGGGAGGAGGGGGGCCATCACAGCCCTCTTCTGCTCCTCTGCTCTCTGCTCCAAGCACCGAGCAGACTGATTCAGAGTCTCGGTGCTTGGACTGAAGAAGCCGGCTGCTGGTGACATCACAATGATGTCACATGGCTAGCAGTCGCGATAAAGGAAGTGGGGGGAGAGGGCATTTTCTGCCCTCTCCTCGCCACCGAAGAGGCTGGGGGGGGCGATCGGATGCACCCCCCAGTGAAGAGAAGACCAGGAGGGAGGCAGCGCGACCACAGGTAAGCAAATGTCATTTTTATTTATTTTTTTTTTTCAGTCAACAGCTGCTGCTGCCGAAGCGGGGGGGCCTATCCTGGGGGCTCTCCTGGAGCCATCCAACCCCCCACGGGGGATCGGATGGCAGCAAATTAAAGAGGAGATCCAACGAGGGGTCAGGTGAGTATTTTTCATTTTTATTTTTTATACTAGCAGCGGGGAAAGTCGAGCACGTAACACCTACGGCTTGGCACTTAAGACCCAGCCAAGCCAGCACGTAGGTGTTACGTGCTTGGCACTTAAAGGGTTAAAAACACCAGGCCGCAGGGTATCACAAACCAGCACATTTCACCCTATCTGTTATACTAAAGCAGCTTCTACAGGCTCTGTTTTATTAATATATTGCATTTTGAATTGTTTTTTTGCGTCTTGTAAAAACACCAGCCCGCAGGGTATCCCATATTGCCAATTTTCATAGTATCTGGTGCAGAGAAGCAGTATCTCACTTTATTTAGCTTCTGCTTTTTAAAGTAAACACATTTTTTTAATTGCCTATTGCGCATTTCAAATACAAAAAAATGTCAGGCAGACAAGTGCCAGGATGTTCAAAGAGGAGTGGCAGAGGCCAAGATTCAGCAGGCAGAGGTCACAGCAGACTAGGGGCGACTGGCAGCAGGAGTCGCGGTGAGAGACCTGATCTGCCAGTATCTGCTAGCGGTCGTGTCTCCACCTGTAACGCATCTGCCGTGGTAGATTGGTTAATGCGGTCATCCACATCATCAGAAGTTACATCTGACACCCCCAGTCTAGGGTTGGTAGGTTCCTCTGACACAACCCTGAGTTGGCATGGCCTAAGAGCAGTCCCTGTCCTCCCATTGCTTCTGTCCTACGCCGTTCCCTCCCCCAGCGACGTATCCTATGCTTTGGGTTCAGCTTCACTTTTTAGTAAGGAGGACGATCAGATAGAGGACAGTCAGCAGCTACTGCCCAGCCAAGAAATGGAGGTGGCTTCCTTCACTAGGCAGACAAATAGTGATGTGGAGAATGGCGTGGGTGTTGTTGCGAGCGTTCCAACTCCTGCGCCAGACACTGTTGAGTAAACCAAGAACATCAGTGACGTGCAGCCACAACTCGGTGATGATGATGATGAAGAAGCCGATCGCACTTGGGAGCCGGGTGCAGAAGGGGCTTCATCCTCATCATCAGGAGAAGAGGGGCGCAGGTTGCTCCGGAGTCAGCAGCTGAGGCAGCAAGGTGTTAGCAGCATGGTTGGCAGTCAGCATGGGGGCAGAATTGTAAAGCCTGGAGCCAAACGGGGCCGGGGCCGGGGTAGAGCACCTGCTGCGCGGCAGGCTACCTTATCGGGAGGTAGTGGAGCAGGGGTTCCTGGAGTTGGCGACAGTAGCAGTGAATCAGTGTGGGCTGTTGGTGGGAAAAGTAGCTACTTGGCAGTGTGGCAGTTTTTCCTGAAGCATCCGCAGGAGGGTAACATGGCCACATGCAAGATATGTAGGCAGAAGGTGAAGCGTGGCCAGGGCCCAAATGTTGGCACCACGGCCCTACGTCAACCTATGATGCGTCACCATAAAGCGGCCTGGGAGAACCGAGGCTCCGAAGAGGTGGTCCAGGCTGCTTCCTCACCAAGTGGCACGCCGCTCCCAATTTCTGCCAGCCAAGGCTCCAGCACCTCAGCCGAAGGCAGCTGTGCGTCATACCCATCCTCTGTCGCTCCAGATGCTCCTGCTCCTCCTCCTCCTCCAAGTCATGCATCCCGCCAGCAATCCATAAGCGAAGCCATGTCCAAGAGACAGCAGTATGCGCCCACTCATCCTACGGCGCAGAAGCTGAATGTGCTCCTGTCCAAGTTGCTGGTGCTGCAGTCGCTCCCTTTTCAGGTGGTGAACTCTGCACCTTTCAGAGAACTGATGGCTTGTGCCGAGCCGAGGTGGAGAGTTTCTTTGCCAAGAAGGCAGTACCAGCGCTGCACACTTTTGTTGAACAGAAGGTGGGCCAGTCCTTGAGCCTGTCGGTGTGTAGCAAAGTGCATGGCAGCGCCGACGTCTGGAGCTGTAACTACGGTCAGGGACAGTGGTCCCTTTGCAGCAGCAGCAGCAACTAGGACTGGTCACCCCGCTTCGGCCTCCGCGCTCCCTGGCCGTTGTGCCTGTGTCACTGTGCGACTCGGGCCTCCTCATCCTCCGCCATCTCCTCACCCTCCACTGTAGGCTCAAGTCTCAGTGCCCCTCCAGCCTACCATGTGTGCAGGTTTGGTTTGTCTTGGTGAACAGAGTCACACAGGGGAGGAACTGCTTAAATTTATTCATCAATAAATCCAAACATGGCTTACTCCAAGAAAACTGAAAATGGGAACCATGGTTACCGACCATGGGAAGAAAATTTTGTCTGCGCTGCGACAAGGAAGGCTGACCCATGCGCCCTGCATGGCTCACGTCTTCAATCTGGCTGTGAAGCGGTTTCTGAAGTCTTCCCCCCATCTGCAAGACATCCTAACAACTTCAAGGAAACTTTGCATGCACTTCAGCCACTCATACACCGCCAAGCACACCCTTCTTGAGCTACAGCGTCAGAACGGTAGCCCCCAACATAGTCTGATTTGCGATGTTTCCACCGTTGGAATTCCACCCTGCATATGATGGACAGACTATACGAACAGAGAAAAGCCATCATGGATTTCTTGATGATCCAAGCGGATAGGGGGACTCCCCTGTGTAACTTCAATGTCAACCAGTGGCAGCTCATACGTGACACCTGCAGTTTGCTCAGGCCCTTTGAGGAAGCCACTTTATTTGTGAGTCGCCAGGATTACGGGATGAACGACGTGATTCCACTGCTTCATGTACTACAGCACATGTTGAAAACCATGGCTGGTCAGGGCACTGGAGACATGGCGTCTACATCTTACAGCACATGAACCCCGTTGGAACTGAACTGGAGGAGGAGGAGAGGAAGAGGAGGAGGAGTGGCACAGTGCACAGTTTAGGCTTGGCGAAATGGCGGGTTTATCTAGTCAGCGGACAGGAGAGGAGGAGCAGGAGCAGCCAGAGGAGCCAGAGGGTTGTGAGGAAGGCGAGACAGAGGACCCAGACACACCGTGGCAGTATGCAGTGGAGAGGGAGACAGGTAGTCCCTCCGAGTCACTTGCGCAAATGGCAGGAAGCATGCTCACGTGCTTGCGTAGTGACCCCAGAATTGTTTCCATTTGTCACCGGGATGACTTCTGGCTGTCCACCTTATTGGACCCTCGCTTCCGGCACAAAATGGGGGCATTTTTTAAACCCGCCGAGAGGGAGGACAAATTGAACTACTACAAAGACATTCTACGTAGTCAGTTGGCCGATGCCTATCTGCGCCATGGTCCATACTCTCGCAGGTCTGACTCGGGGGGACCTCTGCGCTCACCTTCCACTGCCATGCCTGCTGGGGGGGTTGGCAGGAGCAGCAGCAGCAGCTCCATCAGCAGCACCCTGAGTCTTCAGTCGCTAATGAGTAGCTTTCTACACCCGCATAGTGAGGCTACTCATGAGCAGCAGAAAGACCTGGAGCAGGACCTGAACCAGCAGGTCATGTCATACCTTGACATGACCATGCCAACACACCTTGAGGATCCGCTGGACTTCTGGGCAGCCAAACTTGGCTTGTGGCCGCAACTAGCAGAGTTTGCACTGGAAAAGCTGTCCTGCCCGGCAAGTAGCGTGCCATCTGAGCGGGTGTTTAGTGCGGCGGGGGCCATAGTTACGGCGAGGAGAACTCGTCGGTTAACTAAAAATGTGGAGTGACTCACCTTTGTGAAAATGAATCAGGGATGGATCAGCAAGGATTTCCACCCTCCAATGGCTGATGCATGTGACTAGATTCAGCATGGTGCCACGTTTTACACTTTCCAAATGGTGCAAAACATATTTATGTCTTTAGGGCAATTTTCGGGCTCCTGCTGATGCCAACTTCAGGGTGTGCCTTTCAGCCAATTTTGGGCCTCCTGCTGCTGCTGCTGCCAACTGCAGTGTTTCTTTCAAGCTATGTTTGGGCTCCTGCTGCTGCTTGCAACTCCAGGGTGTGATTCATCCAATTTTGGGCTCCTGTGTCTCTTTAAAGCAATGTTTGGGCTCCTGCTGCTGCTTGCAACTCCAGGGTGTGATTCATCCAATTTTTGGGCTCCTGCTGCCAACTCCAGTGTCTATTTCAAGCTATGTTTGGGCTCCTGGTGCTGCTGCTTGCAACTCCAGGGTGTAATTCATCCAATTTTTGGGCTCCTGCAGCCAACTCCAGTGTCTCTTTCAAGCTATGTTTGGGCTCCTGCTGCTGCTTGCAACTCCAGGGTGGGATTCATCCAATTTTTGGGCTCCTGAAGCCAACTCCAGTGTCTCTTTAAAGCAATGTTTGGGCTCCTGCTGCTGCTTGCAACTCCAGGGTGTGTTTCATCCAATTTTTGGGCTCCTGCAGCCAACTCCAGTGTCTCTTTCAATCTATGTTTGGGCTCCTGCTGCTGCTGCTTGCAACTCCAGGGTGTGATTCATCCAATTTTTGGGCTCCTGCAGCCAACTCCAGTTTCTCTTTAAAGCTATGTTTGGGCTCCTGCTGCTGCTGCTGCTGCTTGCAACTCCAGGGTGTGATTTATCCAATTTTTGGGCTCCTGCAGCCAACTCCCGTGTCTCTTTCAAGCTATGCTTGGGCTCTTGCTGCTGCTGCTGCTTGCAACTCCAGGGTGTGATTCATCCAATTTTGGGCTCCTGCTGCCAACTCCAGTGTCTCTTTCAATCTATGTTTGGGCTCCTGCTGCTGCTGCTGCTTGCAACTCCAGGGTGTGATTCATCCAATTTATAGGCTCCTGCAGCCAACTCCAGTTTCTCTTTCAAGCTATGTTTGGGCTCCTGCTGCTGCTGCTTGCAACTCCAGGGTGGGATTCATCCAATTTTTGGGCTCCTGCAGCAAACTCCAGTGTCTCTTTCAAGCTATGCTTGGGCTCCTGCTGCTGCTGCTGCTTGCAACTCCAGGGTGTGATTCATCCAATTTTTGGGCTCCTGAAGCCAACTCCAGTATCCCTTTCAAGCAATGTTTGGGCTCCTCCTGCTGCTGCTTGCAACTCCAGGGTGTGATTCATCCAATTTTTGGGCTCCTGTGTCTCTTTACAGCAATGTTTGGCCTGCTGCTGCTGCTTGCAACTCCAGGGTGCGATTCATCCAATTTTTGGGCTCCTGTTGCCAACTCCAGTGTCTCTTTCAAGCTATGTTTGGGCTCCTGCTGCTGCTGCTTGCAACTCCAGGGTGTGATTTATCCAATTTTTGGGCTCCTGCAGCCAACTCCAGTGTCTCTTTCAAGCAATGTTTGGGCTCCTGCTGCTGCTGCTTGCAACTCCAGGATGTGATTCATCCAATTTTTGGGCTCCTGAAGCCAACTCCAGTGTCTCTTTAAAGCAATGTTTGGGCTCCTGCTGCTGCTTGCAACTCCAGGGTGTGATTCATCCAATTTTTGGGCTCCTGTTGCCAACTCCAGTGTCTCTTTCAAGCTATGTTTGGGCTCCTGCTGCTTGCAACTCCAGGATGTGATTCATCCAATTTTGGGCTCCTGAAGCCAACTCCAGTGTCTCTTTAAAGCAATGTTTGGGCTCCTGCTGCTGCTTGCCACTCCAGGGTGTGATTCATCCAATTTTTGGCCTCCTGCAGCCAACTCCAGTGTCTCTTTCAAGCCATGATTGGGCTCCTGCTGCTGCTGCTGCCTGCAACTCCATGGTGTGATTCATCCAATTTTTGGGCTCCTGCAGCCAACTTCAGTGTTTCTTTCAAGCTATGTTTTTTGCTCCTGCTGCTTGCAACTCCAGGGTGTGATTCATCCAATTTTTGGGCTCCTGCAGCCAACTCCAGTATCTCTTTAAAGCATTCTTTGGGCTCCTGCTGCTGCTTGCAACTCCAGGGTGTGATCCATCCCATTTTTGGGCTCTTGCAGCCAACTCCAGTGTCTCTTTAAAGCAATGTTTGGGCTCCTGCTGCTGCTTGCAACTCCAGGGTGTGATTCATCCAATTTTTGGCCTTCTGCTGCCAACTCCAGTGTCTCTTTAAAGCAATGTTTGGGCTCCTGCTGCTGCTGCTGCTTGCAACTCCAGGGTGTGATTCAGCTAATTTTTGGGCTCCTGCTGCTGCCAGCTCCAGGGTGTGTTTTTCAGGCACTATAGGGGCCCCTCATAGTGATGCCACCTCAACTCTCTGCAATTGTGCCGCTCTGTGATTCTATTAGCGATGCCTCTGATCTGCAGGTCATAATTATTTACAGTATTATTTCACTAACCCAGCACGCATCCTATGCGTGTTACAGCAAGACAGAATGGTTTACAACCCTATTGAGGCTCTAGGAAGCTCAGAAATGCTGCTGCTGCTTGCAGCTCCAGGGTGTGATTCATCCAATTTATGGGCTCCTGCAGCCAACTCCAGTTTCTCTTTCAAGCTATGTTTGGGCTCCTGCTGCTGCTGCTTGCAACTCCAGGGTGTGATTCATCCAATTTTTGGGCTCCTGCAGCCAACTCCAGTGTCTCTTTCAAGCTATGCTTGGGCTCCTGCTGCTGCTGCTGCTTGCAACTCCAGGGTGTGATTCATCCAATTTTTGGGCTCCTGAAGCCAACTCCAGTGTCCCTTTCAAGCAATGTTTGGGCTCCTGCTGCTGCTTGCAACTCCAGGGTGGGATTCATCCAATTTTTGGGCTCCTGCAGCCAATTCCAGTGTCTCTTCCAAGCTATGTTTGGGCTCCTGCTGCTGCTGCTGCTTGCAACTTCAGGGTGTGATTCATCTAATTTTTGGGCTCCTGCAGCCAACTCCAGTGTCTCTTTCAAGCTATGTTTGGGCTCCTGCTGCTGCTGCTTGCAACTCCAGGGTGTGATTCAGCGAATTTTTGGGCTCCTGCAGCCAACTCCAGTGTCTCTTTCAAGCTATGCCTGGGCTCCTGCTGCTGCTGCTTGCAACTCCAGGGTGTGATTCATCCAATTTTTGGGCTCCTGTGTCTCTTTAAAGCAATGTTTGGCCTGCTGCTGCTGCTTGCAACTCCAGGGTGTGATTCATCCAATTTTTGGGCTCCTGTTGCCAACTCCAGTGTCTCTTTCAAGCTATGTTTGGGCTCCTGATGCTGCTGCTTGCAACTCCAGGGTGTGATTTATCCAATTTTTGGGCTCCCGCAGCCAACTCCAGTGTTTCTTTCAAGCAATGTTTGGGCTCCTGCTGCTGCTGCTTGCAACTCCAGGATGTGATTCATCCAATTTTTGGGCTCCTGAAGCCAACTCCAGTGTCTCTTTAAAGCAATGTTTGGGCTTCTGCTGCTGCTTGCCACTCCAGGGTGTGATTCATTTAATTTTTGGGCTCCTGCAGCCAACTCCAGTGTCTCTTTCACGCAATGTTTGGGCTCCTGCTGCTGCTGCTTGCAACTCCAGGGTGTGATTCATCCAATTTTTGGGCTCCTGCAGCCAACTCCAGTGTCTCTTTCAAGCTATGTTTGGGCTCCTGCTGCTGCTGCTGCTGCCTGAAACTCCAGGGTGTGATTCATCCAATTTTTGGGCTCCTGCAGCCAACTCCAGTGTTTCTTTCAAGCTATGTTTTTGCTCCTGCTGCTGCTTGCAACTCCAGGGTGTGATTCATCCAATTTTTGGGCTCCTGCAGCCAACTCCAGTATCTCTTTAAAGCAATGTTTGGGCTCCTGCTGCTGCTTGCAACTCCAGGGTGTGATTCAGCTAATTTTTGGGCTCCTGCTGCTGCCAGCTCCAGGGTGTGTTTTTCAGGCACTATAGGGGCCCCTCATAGTGATGCCACCTTAACTCTCTGCAATTGTGCCGCTCTGTGATTCTATTAGCGATGCCTCTGATCTGCAGGTCATAATTATTTACAGTATTATTTCACTAACCCAGCACGCATCCTATGCGTGTTACAGCAAGACAGAATGGTTTACAACCCTATTGAGGCTCTAGGAAGCTCAGAAATAGCCGTTTTTAATAGCGATTCATCGCGAATAAATTCGTACCAAAACAAATTTTGTCGGAAAATTCAACGAATCAGCCGAATCGAATTTTTCAAAAGTTCGCTCATCTCTAAAAAATTGCATTGTTTTATAAAAAAACAAAAAAAAAACAAAAACTGTTTCAGTGTAATTTTTTTACCAAAATACATTAACACAAAGCAAATGGGCAAATAAATATTTAGAGATGAAGATGCAAATGACTGCGAAGTGGTTTGGGTAAGTTTTAGGGGTTTAAAATGGAAGAAGAACCTAGCTGCGAAGTGGTTTGAGTGAGTTTTAGGGGTCTAAAATGGAAGAAGAACCTAACCGCGAAGTGGTTTAGGTAAGTTTTAGGGGTCAAACATGGAAGATGTAGGAATGCGCAAAGTGGTTTGGGTCAGTTTTAGGGGCCTAAAATGAAAGAAGAACTTAACCGCGAAGTGATTTGGGTAAGTTTTAGGGGTCTAAAATGGAAGAAGAACCTAACCGCGAAGTGGTTTGGGTAAGTTTTAAGGGTCTAAAATGGAAGAAGAATCTAACCGTGAAGTGGTTGGTGTGAGTTTTAGGGGTCTAAAATGGAAGAAGAACCTAACCGCAAAGTGGTTTGGGTAAGTTTTAGGGGTCTAAAATGGAAGAATAACCTAACCGCAAAGTGGTTTGGGCAAGTTTTAGGGGTCTAAATTGGAAGAAGAACCTAGCCGCAAAGTGGTTTGGGTCAGTTTTAGAGGTCAAACATGGAAAATGTAGGAATGCGCAAAGTGGTTTGCGTAAGTTTTAGGGGTCAAACATGGAAGATGTAGGAATGCGCAAAGTGGTTTGGGTAAGTTTTAGGGGTCAAACATGGAAGATGTAGGAAAGCGCAAAGCTAAGCATTGTAGTTGAAGTGAGTGACCCAAATTTGTAGGCAAGCACTTTAATGAGTTAAGTTTGTAGTGCGCAGGCGCAAGATCGTAAGGATTTACGTCCGTACGATTATTTATTGAAAAAGGGAAACAGAATCTAACAGGAAACGTAAAGGATTCGTGGGAGGAGACGATGGAAAAAGGGCAAAAACAAATGCCGACATTGTAACATGAGAAAATGAAACGGAAAAGTCATGCTGGAAAATGACATCCTCGTACTCGTATTCTGCCGTACGAATGGACGGAAACTTTACAGAAGGATTGCAATGCATGCATAGAATCGCTCGCACACTCATACAAGAGCGGGAAAATTAAAAAAAAAAAAACAGATCGGCACAAAAACGAAAGTCTTTTTTTGTCTCTCTGAATCATGTCTCGAGTTCCTCTGGCACAATGGCCTTGATTCACGGGGAGGCCGATTCATTAATAGCGCCAGGTAGCGACAGATGAGCGACTGAAGTATGGCGCTATGAGCGCCGCTAGCGTACGCCGCGGCCGGTAGCGATTCACTATAGCAGGCCTCCTCAGTCGCTACCTGGCGTTGTTGGGAACAACGCCTACATTGCTGAATATGATGTTTCAGATCAGCTTTGTAGGCGCTGTCATTTTGACCACGCTATTCAACACAGCGCCTGCGCTTTGCTTTGCTGTGGGCTTGAAATCAATGTTAGTACCTTCAGAAGTAAACACATTGCAACATGTTTCTTTTTATTATTTTTATTTATGTTTTAAATGTTTTGGTAAATAAAGTAAAATTATCAAAATAAATTTAGGATTTTTCAGGAAGTTTCTCGGGGTGCCTGAAAAAGAATAAAAAGTGCAGTTAGTATTTATATTTAATGTGGCTTTTTCGCTGTAAAAAACTAAAGCATTAATTTTGTAAAAACATTTTTGTACAACTTGCACAACAACCCTAATTGTTATGTTGGTCAACTTCCACCCCCCCGATAGTGGTTTAGGTCAACTTCCACCCCCCCTGATAGTGGTTTAGGTAATCTTACACACCCCTTATAGTGGTTTTGGTCATCTTACACCCCCCCCTTATAGTGGTTTAGGTCATCTTACACCCCCCTTATAGTGGTTTTGGTCATCTTACACCTCCCTTATAGTGGTTTAGGTCATCTTACACCACCCTTATAGTGGTTTAGGTCATCTTACACACCCCTTTTAGTGTTTTTGGTCATCTTACACACCCCTTATAGTGGTTTAGGTCATCTTACACCCCCCTTATAGTGGTTTAGGTCATCTTACACCCCCCTTATAGTGATTTTGGTCATCTTACACCCCCCTTATAGTGGTTTTGGTCATCTTACACCCCCCTTATAGTGGTTTTGGTCATCTTACACCCCCCTTATAGTGGTTTTGGTCATCTTACACCCCCCCTTATAGTGGTTTAGGTCATCTTACACCCCCCTTATAGTGGTTTAGGTCATCTTACACCCCCCTTATAGTGGTTTAGGTCATCTTACACCCCCCTTATAGCGGTTTTGGTCATCTTACACCCCCCTTATAGTGGTTTTGGTCATCTTACACCCCCCTTATAGTGGTTTTGGTCATCTTACACCCCCCTTATAGTGGTTTTGGTCATCTTACACCCCCCCCTTATAGTGGTTTAGGTCATCCTACACCCCCCTTATAGTGGTTTAGGTCATCTTACACCCCCTTATAGTGGTTTAGGTCATCCTACACCCCCCTTATAGTGGTTTTGGTCATCTTACACCCCCCTTATAGTGGTTTAGGTCATCTTACACCCCCCTTATAGTGGTTTAGGTCATCTTACACCCCCCTTATAGTGGTTTTGGTCATCTTACACCCCCCTTATAGTGGTTTTGGTCATCTTACACCCCCCTTATAGTGGTTTTGGTCATCTTACACCCCCCTTATAGTGGTTTTGGTCATCTTACACCCCCCTTATAGTGGTTTCTGACAAATTATGATTGGAGCCAAAAAATATTTTCCCTGTAGTGCAGTACTTGGATTAGAGTGAAGGGTAGTTAGCTTACCGCAAAAAATGAAGTGATCATGCTTTTCCTTAGCTCAAAGCCAGTCTGGGTGTCCTCACTTCTTTCTGCGGCTGGGGATTTCGGGCACCAGTGCTGTTTCTTCAGGTGATTGGATTCTGTGGCATATGCAAATGTTGTGGAGCACACAGCAGGCGAGGATGATCTTGGAGACCTTTTGTGGACTGTACAGCATCTCTCCTCCTGGGCGTGCCAAACAGAGAAAGCGTGCTTTCAGCAGGCCGATGGTTCGTTCCACAATGCTTCGGGTTTTGCGGTGTGCTGCATTGTAGCGTTCATGGGCAGAGGTCTGTGGGCTTCTGACCGGAGTCATCACCCACGTTCTCTGCCCATATCCCTTGTCCGCTGTGGAAAAAACACAAGGAGAGAGACAGCAATTAGTACTAGTACATGTTTTTGTTTTCATTTTTTTAAATTTCGCTTACTATGCCACATATTTTATGCCAAATACTTTGACATGGTTAATTATTTACCCAGTAGCCAGCCAGCTGGCATTTCGTTGTTCTCGAACTTCCGGCACAGGACTGTCCGCTGCAGGACGTAAGAATCGTGGCATGAGCCGGGGAACCCCGATCTCACGGCCCGCAGCTTCATTTCGTGGTCACAGACCACCATGATGTTCATCGAATGGTATTGTTTACGGTTCCGGAAATACAGCTCCTGTGCACGGGGAGGGCGAAAAGGGATATGTGTACCATCAACGCACCCTAGCACATTCGGGATCCCTCCCATTAGATAGAAGGCATGTTTTATTTTGGCAACCTCATCCTCATCCTCAGGAAACTTGATGTAAATAGGGATCAAATCACAAATCGCCAGAACTACCTGGATTAATATGCGGCTCATTGTAGCCCGGCTGATCCCGCTGAGGAGGGCAGAGGTTGCCTGGAAGGTCCCTCGTGCCAAAATGTTCAAAGTGGCACACAGGCGTACTATGCCTGGAATGGAACGAGTGCGTTTGGTGGATGGCTCGATTTTGTGCTTAATCTGATCATATAGGGACTGTAGTGCAGCACGATTCAGACGGAAGCGGCTCCTGATCTGCTCGTCACTTAAGTCCCATACTGAAAGGCGGATTCCAAAGGAGCGGGGTGCCCTAAGCCTCACAGCACCCCCCTCCCTGTCCTCCTGCTCTTCCAGCATTCGCATACATCCATCCACCCATACCCCATACATCACCCTCTTATCCATCACACACTCAACAGATATACCAAATCAGCCAAACAAAACAAAAAACCACAAACACACCACACACCCAAACAATCACACTCCTCACACACTCACTACAATGCAGCTCACCACAAAACCAGAAGTATAGTGGTCCAAACCACCAGACTGCTGAAAAACAGCTTTCTAAGTTAGGCACAACCAAGAGGGGAGTTGCTCCACAAAAGGCCCCAAAATCAAGCCTCACTTGCTGTATGCTCCACAATATTTGCATATGCCAACAAAATCAATCTCCTAAAGAAACAGCACTGATGTCAGAAATCACCCAACAAGCCACAGAGAGTGAGGACCAAACCCAGCCAGACACTCAAATGAGCTAAGGGAAACAAGCACCACACCACAGCCTTTGCCACAGTGTAACAATACCAGAAGCTTGCCAAATCCAGCCATTTATACTTCACTTTCAAAAAGGACAGGTCCGCTTTGCCGCCTTTTGCGTTGCTCTGCTATTTCCGGTCTCCAATTAGCTGACCCAGGTGTGCGTGAAACGGAGTGCGCACGCGCACGCTAGTAGCGCTACTAGCGTACGTGAGCCTAAACTTGCGTGCATTAACGGACATGGCAGAAAATTCTGTGGTGGGCCAATGAAAGGTAAGCTGCTGTTTCTTTAAATAGCCGTTAGTATAGCCACATGTCACAAGTGTTTAATATACATGAGTACATTGTTGTCTTTGGTTGTGTGTTGTTTGGTTAATGAGGTCTGTAATTAGTTAATTGCCTACCACACATGGGTCAGTCAGTGCAGTGGAGGTGTTGCTACAAGCACCTGGCCAGTATGTGTGAATCTATTAAGTGGACCTGTTTGTGATTGGCTGTTAGAGCACATAAAACCTGCCCAACCCAAATACAGGGCGATGCCATTCTGTAGTCTGCATGCGTGCTTGTTGGTTGTGTATTGGTGTGTGTGTGCAGCTACAGGATGGAGCCAAATTCAGGACATCTGCCGGCCACAGCAGGCCCAAGTAGGAGTGTGGTGGGTGCTGTGCGCAGACCTCCCTTAAGGAAAAGGGCCCAGCCTGAAGGTGGTGCAGCACCCCAGGCTAAGCACCCAGGTGCCAAGAGGGAGTCTGAATTTAATTTGGCGGAGAATAATAATCTTGTGCGCCTGACCCTTGCGAAATGGGAGCTGCTCTTTGGCTCCCAAAGCAAGTCAATAGGCAAACAAGAAAGAAGCAAACTGTGGGATGCCATTGGTGAGGAGCTTACTAGCAGTGCTCAACACCCACGTAGTGGCCCATCCTGCAGGAAACGCTTCTACACTTTGAGAGGGGCCCTTATGAAAAAGATGAATCACGATCTTGATGTCGAGAGTGGGACCATCCAGGGTCCAAAGAGTACCTACAGGCCGTATGAGGAGATGCTGAAGGGGAAAATTCCACTTGCTTGGCTGCAGGGTGTGGATCCTGGGGATGACACCACAGGTTGGACTGAAGGTACATATTTTCTGTCTATTTTGTGATGGTAATGTTAATGTATGTGATTTGCTTGGTCTCTTTCTGGCCAACTAACAGTAGGACCTGTGAAGTAGTACATTATACCTCATAAATGTTTTACTTTCCTGTGTGTTGCTTTCTGCATAGGTGCACATGGTGCTGTCCATGAGTCGGGGGAGGAGGAGGACACCCAAAATCCTGCCCTTCAACCAACCTCCAGCCTAACCCAGTCTGCCATTGAAGGTATTAAACACTAATTTAGGGGCTGGTTGTTTTTTGACAAAATGGGTGTGGGAGCACCTCAAACAAAAGCTTGTACCACTGTTGAGGATTACTAATATGGACCTGCGGCCTAATTTCACGCCCACTTTAACCCTCACAGAAACGAACTAACAAGGCCCTAACATGTGTAGCTATGTGGGAAGGCAGAGATGTGTGGCCATATATCTGCATATACATGTGTAAGCCACACTGGCCTTGATTAGTGAATATTATTGAATGAGCTGCTCACACACACCTAAATGCATGTTTTATTTTGTGCGGCACATTACCAATGGCTAAATGTTTGCTTTGTTTTTGCCTAGCTGCCCCGCCATTGGCACCAGCATCTCCTCAGGAGCCAAGGTACTCTTTGGATGCCGGTAAGTGCATGTGTCAACCTTGCTTTAGCCGCTTTAACACAAGTGCATGTCTATCATTCCTCTTTTTGATTTGTAGGCCAAGTGACTGGTTCATCTTTGGACCCCACTTCCGATGTTGCAGGTCAACAGGACCCTGTTGGTGTGTATTGCAATAAATAATGTATCCTTTATGCTGTTTATGTTACACTGGTTCAATTGGGTTAGTCTAATAATCTACATGTTTGCTCTGTCAACTTGAAGATGCCTATTTGAGTGCTTTTTCTATCCCCAGGGTCAGTCTAATAGTTTTTTGAGTGATTGCAATGCATTTTTTGGGTATATTTAAAGACAAACATTCACCCAAGTAGTTGGAGGAATATTTAGAGACATTAATTGTGTCTTTTAGTTGGCCAGAATATCGGAAGTGGCTGTCCGGAAAGGGCCCTTCATGTTGAGGCTGCCAGAGATGAGGGTAAGTTGTTTTGGCTTGATTATCTAGTATGGATTTTTGCTATACTTTTGTTGCACTTTATTCGGCCAACTTGTGTTTAAACATGTATTTTCCAGGGCAAAGCTCGAGTGAGGGCCCCACTCCAGACATCTGGGAGATGGCGGGTATGTGTAATTTTAGCAATGTGTCTGATCTTATTTGGCCCAATTATTGCCTCATATTCCTCTTACATACATGTTAGCAATCTGAGTTTCCAAGATACCTTTTGGCTAGTGTGTAATCTGGCACTTTGTGGAGGTATGGCCTCGATAGGCTATCCATGTTACATTTGGTCCATGTTTGGTCCACTGACCTACTAACCTGACTTTCCTGTTTAGCATATGCCAACTTGCCGGAGCTCTCGGATGTTGATTTGCCCCTCTCTGGCAGCGAGACCCCGCTCCTACCTGTGCCGGACGACACGGAGGTAACATGGCTGATTTAGAGGACCAATAACCACATTGCCATGTTCGTGGGTAGGCGATGAACCAACATGTCACATTTCCTTTCTTGGTTGTTTTGGCAGGAGGCGGGACCAGAACCCCAAGCTGGGACCTCTTCCCAAGTGCCATGTGGCCAAGCTTCAGAGGCTCAAACAAGGGTAAGTTGTATTGTTACAGTTTGGCCAAATGATTTTGAGGGGCATAGCTGCATTGGTTCTGTTTGACTAAAATGTTGTTTTCTATTTTGTTAGCCTCAAACCAGAGCAAGAGGAGGTGTGGCACCAACCAGTGCTGATTTTTATGAGCTAGGGGTCCGGATGCTGGAGGACTACAGTCGCCAACAGCCGCGTGATGGAACTAATGAGCGCATTGCGGCGTTGGAACATCAGGTGCTGATGTGTCAGCAACAAAATGAGGCCCAGCAGCGCCAGATAGACCAGTTGCTCCAAAACCAACAACAACAAAATAACCAGGAACTTGGTCGCCTCGCCAATCTGATGGAGCAATCTCTCCAGCGCCAGGAAGAATGTCTCCAGCGCCAGGAACAAAGTTTGTTGTTGACACAACAGCTCATACAACAGCAGTCTATTTTTTTTACTGCACTGTTGGCCCCCAACACCGCCCCTAGCAATGACTCCCAACCTCCCCGGCCACCAAGCCAAGAATATTAATTTGTTTGTGGTTGTAATTTTATTTTTTAAATATATTTGATTACCCCACCTCTAAATTGTGTTTTTCCTAAGACATAGCTAAGAACACAGTCAGGGATGAGTATCTTGATCTACATATGTAAATGTAGGCAAAAATTAATGCCACACATTTGTGACCATAGCTTACTATGGTTTACACATTAAATGACTACAAAGGTATGGCAAAATTTACACACGAATGGGTTTGTAGACACTTAAACTATGCTTGACAAGGCACAACACACTGTAATTAAAAAAATACAAAATATTTATTATTAAAGGCGGGCAACAGGCCCAACATTTGGCCACAAAGTGGCTAAAACCAGGGGCCAGTCATCACCCCATCCTAACGACGCCTCTTCTTGGCCAGCAGCATAAGGCGAAGACGCCGGATCGACCGCCACAGTCTGCGATGCTGGTTTTCACAAGCTGTAGAGAGTAGAAAAAAAACAGATTTAATAAATGGAATGTGACGTCAACAGACACAGATGTAGCAATGTAATGTCAGTGGGTCCAATTAGCTGACGCTCACATTAACATTGTTGCCCACTGTGCCCTTAGGTGTTACCATTATATGAGTACTAGTGGCTGGCTTAAATGTGGCCACCACATCCCAAGCATACATTTACTCTTAACTCTTGGTAATCAAAGAAGGTATAAGTCCCAGTGTGGACATTTATGTGTTTAGTCACAGCCAAACATCAGGGCCTAAGTCCTAACGAGTAAACTAGTTTGTCCAAGAATCTTAGAGGTCACGACCTAAGCAGGCCCATTTTGTTGGGTAGAAACCACTATTTGTCTCTATGTGGCAAACTCAAGAATGTGAGTCAACAATCAAGCATGCAGACATGCATGTAGGATTGTTGGCCAAACACATGTAACCTAGATGTGTGTTGATTAAACACATAGGTACATTGTAAATGTCTGCAGATTTGACTATAACACATAGGGTTCACAAGTCTTTAGGCATATGAAGTGGGATGTACTCACCATCGCAGCTGTGGCGGGGGCCCATGCTGCTGGCCGTCCCGGGAGGTGTGGTGGGGAGGATGGTCACCGGCTCCGTCTGCGTGGCAACATCTGTCATGAGAAAGCAAAAGAGAAAAGCAAAATTAGTGGGCCAATGACACATGACTATTTGTCATCCATCTGGTTAGGGAGTCTGCAAAAACAAATGCTTGCATGGTTACACACATGTTGTCCGACATTAGCATATTTCCTGGTCCATGAGTTCATGTAAATTATTTATGGTTGCAACATGGACACATAAAGATAATGTGCCAATAACCTTGACAGTGCAATGGTAAGGACTAATTTGCATTTTATTGTAGAATCTTACTAGTGGGCAACATGTGTTAGCCGGAACAACTTAACCAAATAACACATTTGCTAGCCTCCATCATGGTGTGGGCAGAAACATAGGGGTGGTTGCCAGTTGGATTGCACTGTAGTGGGGTTTGTGATGTTAATGTACATTATCAAACCAGCTTGTACTATGGACCAGGAAACATGTGTCTGTTAAAAGTGGGCCAAGACCCAGGATTGTTACTATTCTGTGTTTTGGTCCACTTTGGCAGAGCACAACAATTTGAGTGAGACACCGTCCGCCGCCGCTGCCTTCCACGCATCACTCCTCCAGTGTGTGCGCACGCGCAGGCCATTATGAAACAGAGAGCGCAGGCGCACACACATCTAGAGGGGCACGCAGGAGGCTGCGGCGGTGGCTTCTGCCACCCCCAATGAGGTAAGAAGTTTGTGGGCTTTTTGGGGGGGGGGCCCTGGGTGAGGGAGGTGATTGGGCATGGAAGCTTAGAGATTCCAAGCACAATCAACAATGGGTGTTGGTCCACTTTAAGGAATGTCATAACATATGGAATGTGAGGGATAACAACAAACACTTACCACGACTATGCCCGTGGAGAATGCGTTGCCAAAAGGCCATGGAGGTGCCGCCTATATGATGCCCTGCAAATTAGAGAGGAATGGCAAGGGCTAAGTACAAATGGCCAGATGAAACCTGTCACAGACTAACAATGACAAAATGTGCACTCACCAGGGGATGATCCGCCACTTGAAGCCCAGGGAGGGCTCTGAGGAGGAGGCGGGGAGCCTCGGCTCCTCACACTCTGCTCCGAAGATCCCCCAGCCAAAGGGCCACCCTCCTCCCTCTCACTCCCTGCTCCTTCAGGGAGTGTGGGAGAGTCCATTCCTTCCACCCCACTTGGACTCCCCACTTGAGAGTGGCCCCTTGGCTGTTGAGACTCCTCAGAGTCAGAGTGTGAGGAGCTGAGGCTTGATCCTGCCAGCCCCCCAACAGCACACTCCTCTGGGGCGTCATCCCCTTCCTCCCCTGGGTCCTCTAAATAGGACCCGCGAGAGGGACCCTCCCCCGATGACTCCCCCGAGTCCGCCTGTCTGGTTCGGGGGAGGACTCCCTTCCCATGTTTCCCCAGGGGAGGACGCTTATCTGTGTTGAGGGGGTGAATGAAAATAATTAATATTAATAACCAAAATGGACACAGCTTAGCAGATTATTTACCCAAAAGTATAAACATAGCATAAGCTTAAACTTACCTGAAGCGTAGGCATCATATAGGCGGTACACACCTTCAGGGTCCCGGCGCTTGAAGTCTGACCATTTCTGCATGATGGAGCTGACACTGAGGTGGGTGTCGAAGCGCCGGGACACTGTTGCCTTCACCTCCATGGCAATTCGCTTCTTGCCCCCACGGGCATAGTCGTATTGGTGGATGCAGAAATCCTATGAGCAATGAAAAACAAACACAAATCAATACATGACATCAGAACAATGGCCTAAACAGTTATACTGAGAACAGATTAAAGTGGACCAACACCCAGGATTTTGACTATTCTGGGTTTGGGTCCACTTTGGTGGGGCACACCAATCGGGGGTGGGCCGCTGTCTGAAACCCCCTGGGAAGGCCAGAAATACTCAACTGACCATGCTCCCACGTGACTGCGCCAGGCTATCACAGCGCTCTGCGCCGCTGGGGTATGCGCGTCCAAGGCCGCTTGGACGTGCATACCAGCTCAGCTGCCTCTGAGCGCTGTAGGACGCGTGTGGCGGTTCACTCTAACAGGGAGGGCGCCTGCGCAGGCCATTAACAAATGGCCGGCGCAGGGGCGCACCCTGCTAGAGGGAAGCGCAAGACGCATGCGCGGCTCACGCATGCAGAGATGGGACGGGGCTGAGGTAAGGTTTTTGGGCCTCCAGGGGGGTTCATCCCCGCAGGACATCCCGATTTGGGATGCCCCGCGGGGAGTGATCAGATTGGTCCTGAAAACTAAGAGATTTCAGGGCCAATCCCCCCTGTGTGTTGGTCCACTTTAAACATAAAATCCAAGAAAAACATACTCACTTTGACCACCTGGCCGTTTACGCGGCTATCCACCCTTTTGCGCTTTGCTTTTGCTGGCCCAGGAGGGGAAGGGGTGGGAGGGGGTTAGGTGGGGGAGGTGAGGTAGGTGGGGGTTAGGTGGGGGAGGGGTGGTGGGGTCAGAATCAGAGGAGGAGCTGGGGAGGCGCAGAATCCGTCTCCTGGGCAGCATGGTGGAAACGCAAAGGAGGAAACAGGAACCGGATATGACCAAAGCGACAGGGGAAAAAAATAAAAACCCTCCGCGCACCAGGAACAAGCTAATATCAGCTATGTGCAAGCTAAGTGGCGGAAAAACTAAATTTACGCAGTACAACAAGCTATTGGCAAAGACGCCATTAATTATTAGCTTGATTTAGCTGGGTGTTCAAGATCCTGTAATGCATAGGTCCGAGAAAACCAAAAAGCTTGTTGCTCACAAATAACAATCTTATTCCTTCATAAAATAATAACACAATAAAAATATACAACTACATGATAATGTGGCACACAGGAGAATGCATAACGGGTTGTTATGAGCTTGTACGCCTGAAGAAATCCTGCAGAATGTGGACATGCACGCTCACAACTACAGTGTATTCATTAAGAACGACTGGGGTCGCGGGAAGTGAGTTCATGGAAAATGGCAGAAGGGCACATGTATGAACAGCACAGCGCAGCACAGCGACGCTCGCGCCGCCACATAGCGAATCAAAACAGCGACTGCACAAACTCTGACCACCACAGATTCATCAAGGACAGGGCTGCCGAATAGCTTGGGCGCTGACAATTTCAATGAGCGAACGTGATCGCCAAACATGACTGACTAAAAAGTAGCTTTACAAGCCCCGTGTGTTGTGAAAACAAGCTATTTGGAGCCGAATGTGTTTGGTGGGAGGAGATGCATTTTAGATGTCACTCACAACATTACAGTGTTAAAAGTACAACTTTCAGCTAAAAAATAAAAATAACAAGACAGATTAATAAAACATATCCCAAAAAACATGTGTTGAATTTTGTGCAAAAGACAAGAACACAAAAACCACTTAAAACAATCATTGCAGTGTCTGCCATTGAAATGTATGGGACAGCGGCAGGTAGCGACAGGTCAGACCTGGCGCTGTGATGGGATTAGCAGCGGCGCTGTTCGTTGCAGTCGGCTACATGATGAATCCCGCGCTAGCTGACGCTCTCGCCGGCGCTAGCCTCATTTAGCGTGATAAATGCGTCATTGTGGCCGACGCCGGGCGTACTTGAGTCGGTAGCCGCCGTTAGCTGGCGGTACCTGGCGCTCGTCAGACACTACCTGGCGCTATCGCTTGATGAATAAGGGCCTAAGAGTTGAAAAAAATTATCATGGTAGTAAAAGATTCAATTCATGAGAAAAAGTCTGAGGATTTCGCTGTTAGTGAATCACCAGATAAAAAGACACTGAAAGTCAATGGCACTTTTTTACTCCTGGAAAAAGTATGAACTGTTTATCCCTTTTACCTGTAGTAAAACATGCCATTGACTTTCATTGTCTCCCTATCTGGTGAGTCACTAACAGTGACATTCTCAGGCTTTTTTCTCATGAATTGAATTTTTTACTACCATGAGAGTTTTTTTCAACTCTTAGTGAATCAAGGCCTTTGTTTTAGGTTTTTTTTTAGTTCATAATTGATTAATTTACTTATTTCATAGATGTTTGCAGTGGGCTTCAGCAATACAAGTATTGCACATAAAACTTTGCAGATTTTTGCACAGTATATGTAGTTTTGCACATTTTATTCCTTGTATATTTTTGCACAGGTTGTATATGGGATATTTAGCACAGGTCACTTTGAACATAGGAACGGTTATATTGATTAATCAGTTTTTGTTCCGACACAAATTATTCATGTATTAGCATATCTCCCCGTTTCTCTTGAAATTTGTGGGGAATGTGGAGATCAATAATGTATAGGTAGCCATTGTTTCTGGATGAATTATTGTGTATATTCACTTGTATTTATGATTCATGATTATTGAAATTGGGCGAATGCAGCTGTTTTTATTAAGTGTTGTATTTGATGTTGCATTTGTAAGATCCATTTGTTTATGTGTGTGTACTAAAATTAAAATATAGAATTTTAAAACATTGGCTGGTGCTCCTATTTGGAGGTAGATACGGTGGGGTCCGCATCCCCTTCTTTTGTTTGTATCTAGCCCTGACAAACACGCTTTCATTAAATAAATGTCCTGAAAAGCACAGTTGTTTTAAAATGAAAAAGAAGCCCTGTCTGTCCCTCAGCAGCAACACCTCTCCCTAATGTCTCTGCAGACCCTGCCTTTATTACAGTGGGGTCACACGTCTAGCCGGGCGGACGGAGGGAGAGGAAGGAAGAAGGCTGATTGGCTGCTGTGCACAGATTTCTAGCTGAAAATCTATGCTCGGGTTCGGGGACCTGAACACGCAAAGTTCAGTATGAACCCAACACTACCCATTTCCAAGGTAGTCAGTGAGAAGTGTTATAGAGACCGAAAATAATCAGCTGCTTTACCAGCTTAGATAAATATATACATTTATTTAAAATGAATTTAGACTACTAAAAACATGGCTGCATTACGATATAATCTTGCTAATAGGCAAAATAAAATGTTCCCTTCTAAAAGCTGGCTGGGCTAAATGAAGAGTTTTAGATTGCTCAGCAGATTTTAGTACATATCTCTGCCTGTGAGAATGTCTTTTTTGTGAAGATAGTGCTCATTTATTAGTGTCTGGAATCAATTTTTAGGAAATTAGCTACTGCATTTTTGGCCTAAGAAGTTTCAAATGCTGAAATGTTCTAAATGGTTGCAGTTCCACTATTTATTTTCCCCTTTGAAGATAAAGTAGAGAGGAACAAGATAATCTACAAACCATTTACAAACTGTTTCTTTTGCTCTTTAGTCTCTACAGATCAGTGAGAGGAATGTCTGCTATGCGCCAGTATCTTTTTTCAATGCTTTTTTCAACTTTTAGAATTAGTAACATACATCTTCCTTTTCCGGTTCATTTTAAAGCACCATGCTGTTTTGATGATGAATCCTAAAATGGTATTATTTAGCTTAGTACACCTACAGCCTAGAAAAGAAGACTGTTCCTTCAGCATATGAGCCTATGGAGGTTTTATCTAGATATATCTAGAGCACTGACAAAAGCCATTAGTTACCATACACTGATTTAGATGTTCTGCTTTTCCAGTATAGAAATGTTCATACCTTCCAACTGTCAGAGCAGGAAAGAGAGATTATTTTTAAATTAAGCCACGTCCCCACATTGTGGGATGGATAGGAGGTTGTAACAGTTACAACAATATAAACACTTTGAATAGGCGAATTAATCAATTATTAATGCAGATTTGCATGTGAAACCTAACAGAAGGACAAATGAGAACAGCAAGGGACAGAGGGAACTAAAAAGTGGAACAGTCCCCCCAAATGAGAGACAGTTGAGAGATATGTATATTGGCATGCCTCATTGAAGTGGACTATATATACAGTGTACATCCTGTGATTTGGTGTCAGATCCTAGATGCTGATAAGTGCCTTCACGTGTTTAAAATAGACTGGGATGCAATGTTTACTTTAATCATTTGAGTATCTTAGCTATCCAAGTTACCTAAGGATCCATTCACTGTTTTTTCCTTTCACGTGTCCCACCTTTACTGGTAGTGATAGTATTTTTTAGCCTCCTTCCAAGAGAGGATGTGGATAATTTGCTTACCGATGTGTGACCCATTAGTCCCACGTGTGTCCCATTAGTAGGTGACATCCCAACTCACCCCACCCTGTCAACTTGTATTTTGTGTGTTTAAAGTGGTCCGTGATTGTCGCTCAGCAAACGACTCTGATAGTCCTCAACGGGGAGTGCAAACGGCCACATCCCCAGCAGTGTGTGTGCTCCTGTCCCAGCCTATTTGAATGGCTTGGGGGGGTGCACGCAAAATTGCAGGGGATGTGGCTGCTTGCACTCCCAAATGCAAACAATCAGAGCTATTTGCCGCATGACGTAGAAACACCAAATGACTTTGATTGGACAAAAGTCTGCTTTTACTTACATTCTGGGGGGGTCACACAGTGGCCCCAATTCCCAATTTGGGATTCCCCAGGGGGAGGTCAGTGGCAGGCCCTGTTTTCATTTTAAGGCTTAATGACGGCATATAGCTTATTTCCCAGGATGTTCTAGGTGATCAGTTTTCATTCCTTTTCTCTTTATTCTTCTTTACATCCACTGATCCTCAGAACCATGTTATCATTCATTGTCAATCATTCATTTTTTTCTTGTTTCCATATTTTGCAGTCTTAATCCTTCAATGCTTAAAGGTCTGTAAAACTTTCAGCCAAATGCACTCTATTTTCTATTTAACCTACTAGAGGCTTAAACAGCAAAACAACATGCTGCATTCCTGTACTTTTTGAAACATGAGCACAATGCAGGTACAAAAAAAGTTAAATACATAATCATGTTTGAGCTTCTTGACTTGATGGGCACAATGTGATTGCCTTTCCTGATACTAATACATGGCTACTCCACTACTTCAAGAAGTCTAATGTGGCACTGTAGAATCCATAATAAAATAGGGTAAGTGCAAGAGATAAGGGCTGGGCTCACCTGTTACCTTGCAATCCAGTGCTGTGGGTTTTTCACACCACCAGCATGACCACTAGTGCTCCCCGCTGCAGGACAGGGCCGTTTATACACCGGGGTGTAAGTTGACATTATTCGAGTGACAGGGGAGATAAGGGCTTCTCCCGTCACTCAAAGTGACATCAGCTCACTCCTTGGGGTATAAATGTTGCAGAGTGTGAGTGCTAGGTGCAGCGGAGTCAAATCCAGATAGACATTTGTGGTGTAACAGAAACTGGCTTTACTGGAACATGAGTGCATTAAGGCCACCTTACATGGTGGATAACATAGATAAAGAAAAATAAGTCATAGGGATTATCTCAATGTACAGGAAACAAAACATGTAGCAGATGATATACGACATCATGCATAGATATATTTAACAGCGCCGTCTACTGTCATAAATGTAAACTGAATTAACCTAGCAATATAGATGCAGATCACACACAGAGACAAGCTGTAAGCTGTTGCACATTATCTTCAACAATAAAAGGCAGTTGTGCTGGTGGCGAGGGACATGGAGCAGAAAATTGGCAGAATCGAAATTTTATTACATTTTCACATTTCTACTAAGTACATATGTCCAAAGGCTACTCTTCTTTACTTATTGTGCTTTTCTTTTTTGTGTCAGCAGGAAGACAGGTTGTCAGAAGCTTTTACAAAATGCAGACCCATTTCCTACCTAATGGGTGTGGGTCCACATTGCATCAGACACGGGGGCACCCCAACCCCGAAAATGCTTACCTTTACTTCGATCAAAATTCAGCCCTGCAATATGCTGTCGACAGTCACATGGATTGCGTTTCCTGGCTGCCTATCAGAGCCAGCCCACATGACCACCAGAGTCCAATCGCAGGGCTGTACTTTGACCAAGGATCGAGGTGAAAATAAGGATTTTGAGGGATGTGGGGGGTTGATGCATGGGGCTCCAGCAATCTGGATGCCTCCAAGAGTGTCACAATGAGGACCCACACCTATTTGGAAGGAAAAAGATTAGATAAATGAGCTCTTAAATTATGAACCTTAACCTTCATTTACAATACTGTGTGGTTATTTTTTTTTTAAATCCCCTGTCCTGCCTCAACGCCAGGGGTAGTTACCTAGAGACTGGATTCCCCCTTTAAGTTTATGTTTTTATTTTTCACCAGCACTGTGAAAAAATCTATGCCTGGGCTCAAGTAAGATAGCGATGATTCACGGATATATATTTTTTACTTTGCCAATAAGCTGAAGCATTTCATTTGAACATATACTGGCTGACTCTTTATACAGTGTGTGTGTGTGTGTGTGTGTGTGTGTGTGTGTGTGTATATATATATATATATATATATATATATATTGTGAGATGTGTCAGGGATCGCCCTTTTCTGATGTCAAGGGACACGTATTGGTCTTTGTCCAATCAGGCAAACAGCAGAAAGTTCGTTCAATCTGACTCTTGGTCAGCTTTATTGGTAAAGGTTGCAAAAGCAAAATAAAGATAACACAGCAACAAAAGAAAATCCTTGCCTGTCCGGCTCTAACTAGACAAGTGAAAACCCTCACTACTAGCTGGAGAGCTTCTCTCTGCCAGCTACAAAAAACACTTCCAGCAACCTTTACTCACATGAATCTCTCCACAGACCTGGGCTGTGTCCTCAGCCAGAGAGATAGATCTGCCCCCTGACTTCCTCCTTTTGTCAGCCTCTCATTCCCCCTAATTAATTACCTGACAGGTGAGAGGCTCAGCTATTACCTCACATAGGAACGGAACCTGGGAGAAATATACCTGTCTTCTACTATCAGACCTGCATGAATGTCACATATCCCCCCCCTCTGCTCAGGCCACTGGGAATGAGCATTTGTAACCAGAAGGCAGTGCACACGTGATAGTGCATCTGCATTTCCCTGCAGTCGCCCAGCCCTGTGCTCTACTGTAAAGTTGTAGGCCTGCAGAGCTAGAAACCACCTTGTTACTCTGCTATTTTTCTCTTTATTAAGGTACATCCATTTCAGAGGGGCGTGGTCAGTGACTAGCCGGAACTTTCTTCCCAACAAATAATATTTGAGGGACTCGAGGGCCCATTTAATAGCTAAACATTCCCTTCCTACAATTGCATAATTTATTTCGTGTTTATTCAGCTTCCTGCTTAAATAAAGCACAGGATGTTCTTCTCCATCCCGTATTTGTGACAAGACAGCCCCTATTCCTGTCTCGGAAGCGTCTGTCTGGACCACAAATTCTTTCTTGAAATCTGGTGTGATCAATATTGGCAGGGAACAAAGGGCCAATTTTAAGGTTTGAAACGCTTTTTCAGCCTGAGGGTTCCACCTTATCATCACTGAGTCTTTTCCTTTAGTGAGATCAGTCAGGGGATTTGCTATGGAAGCAAAATTGGGTATAAATTGCCTATAATACCCTGTAATTCCGAGAAATGCCCTCACCTGTTTTTTATTTAACGGTTGAGGCCACTTCTGGATTGCTTCAACTTTATCTACCTGGGGTTTAATTACGCCTCTTCCAATAATATAACCCAAATACTTGGCTTCTTCTAACCCAATACAACACTTTTTGGGGTTAGCTGTCAAACCTGCAGCCTGTAAACTGTCAATGACTGCCTGCACGTCAGAAAGGTGTGTCTCCCAGTCAGGACTATGTATCACTATGTTGTCAAGATAGGCCGAAGTATATTTCCTATGTGGTTTTAACACTCTATCCATTAACCGTTGGAAGGTTGCAGGAGCCCCATGTAAGCCGAAGGGCATATTTACATAATGAAATAAACCGTCAGGTGTGGAGAATGCTGTCTTTTCTTTGGCAGATTCAGTCAGCGGAATCTGCCAATAACCTTTCGTCAGATCTAGTGTGGTGATGTAGCGAGCTGTACCTAGCCGTTCAATCAGCTCATCCACCCTTGGCATAGGATAGGCATCAAATTTAGACACAGAGTTTAACTTCCTAAAGTCATTACAAAACCTTATAGTACCGTCTGGTTTTGGAATTAACACAATTGGGCTGGACCACTCACTATGGGATTCCTCAATCACTCCCAATTCCAGCATGTCTTTCACTTCTTTAGACACTGCCTCACGCCTAGCCTCAGGGATTCTATAGGGCCTAACATGTACCTTTACCCCAGGTTCGGTCACAACATCGTGTTTTACCAGTGGAGTCCGCCCTGATTTGTCAGAAAAGAAATTTTTGTTATGAATTATCAGTTGTCTAGTCTCTTTCTTTTGTGTGTCAGACAAGGACTCAGCGATAATAACGTTAGGTATTAGAGAACCATCACAGGCTGGCCATGCAACCTTCGCAGCTAGAGTTTGCCTGTCTTTCCAAGGTTTAATCAGATTCACATGGTAAATCTGCTCAGGCTTTCTTTTATCTGGTTGGTGAATTTTATAATTTACCTCACCTACTCTTTCTATAACGGAGTAGGGACCCTGCCATTTGGCCAAGAACTTACTCTCTATAGTAGGAACTAGTACTAACACCCGATCTCCTGGTGCAAATGTACATACCTTAGCACCCCTATCATAGATTCTTTTTTGCACACCTTGAGCCTGTTCCATGTGGGTTTTTACAATTGGCATCACAGCTGAAATTCTGTCCTGCATTTGTGAAACATGTTCTATTATACTTCTGTAGGGAGTGACCTGCCCTTCCCAGCTTTCCTTTGCCACATCTAACAACTCCCGGGGATGTCTACCATATACCTGTCACGCTCTGGTAACTCCAGCCCTCTAGGTAAGCCCTCAACCCCCAATCTCCGCAGCCAGCTTCACCTGTAGGAGCCCCCACTTGCCGGGACGCAGAATACACCTGCCCGGGATCGGTTGCCCCCAGGACTTCAATGGCTCAAAGGATGAGAGCTTACAGGTATATAGAGGTCTGAAGAACCAATGGCTAAGAGCGAGTGTAGCGGAAGTCCAGAGACAGGCCGGAGGTTAACACGGGGAGTAAGAGTTCGCAGCGGTACAGAGGGGTGAGACAGCTCGAGGTCTAGGTACAAGGCAGAGGTCGGCAACAGAGATCAGGATCGAGATTGGTCGGTACAAGCAGAGGTCGGCAACGGAGATCAGGATTGAGATTGGTCGGTACAAGCAGAGGTCGGCAACGGAGATCAGATCAATGAATAACACGAGTCAAAGCAAGGTACAAGGCGCTATAACAGGCAATGACACACTGCAGTGGAAATCCCTTTATAGTGGGAAAACCGGCAGGATTGGACAGGGAGACAGTGGCTGGGATTGGTGCACTTAGGATCTGGTGGCAGATTGGAGCACTGGCCCTGTGGTCTGATTGGTGAGCTCTGGGCTGATTGCTCCAGCTGAGCTTCCCAGGCAAACTGCTCAGAGCTGCACCTTCTAGACTTCGTTCTTTCAAACAGCCTCCGGAGGACATGAGCTCATTGTATAGGCCAGCAAGCACAAGCTGAGTGACAATGGGCAAGGGGGGAGGACTTACTCGGCGGCACACACGCCGCTGGGGATGGCACCCGAGGCAGAAGCGGCTGCTGGGCAGGAGGAACCCGAACCCGTTGCCTAGGGACACCACGGGCACGGGTAGAAGGCAAGTCATTCATGACATTACCCCCCCTTCACGAGGGGCCTCCGGACCCTCACCAGACTCAACAGGGCAAACGCCCCGAATTGTTCTGACAGACTTCAATGAACATACCCGAGGTCCCCTCCTGGATGGAGAGGCAGGCGGACAAACAAATTCTGAGACCAGGGTTGTCCCAACAGTGATGCTAGAGCAGTGTTCTTTACAGTGTGGGCCCCATCCTGTCAATTCCCCCGTTTTCCAATTAAGGGTAGGGTTGTGCATCTTCAACCAAGGGAACCCTAAGACAACCGGGGTTTCAGGGCAGTCAAATACAAAAAATTCAAGATTCTCAGAATGGGAGGGTCCCACAACTAGGCTGATAAAAGGGGTTTTGGAGGTTACAGTTCCTCCACGAACAGGAGTATTATTAACAGCCAAAATCTGAAGGGGCTTCCCAAGGGGAATAACTGGAATGCCTAAGGCGGCCACTATGGATTTATCCAAGAAGTTGCCCACTGCTCCGCTATCGACAAAAGCGGGGATGGATTTCCTGGACAACTCCCAACCCACAGTAGCAGGTAACAACATTTTATTTCTATGAAGGGAAGTTACCTGACCATCCTGACAAACTTTCTCTATCTTGTCAGGACGTTGCTATCCCGCCAAAGGTCTTTTATTGGGGCAGGTCCTAACCAGGTGACCAGAAGCCCCACAGTACATGCACAGGCCTAAGGTGCGACGTCTACTTTTTTCATTAGGGGAAAGGTGAGTAGCACCAAGTTGCATAGGCTCATCAGGGGGCGAAGATGAGACAACTCCTTCAGTGGATGACTCCCGGTGGGAAGATTCCCGGAAGTAAGAGTGATTCTTCTCCATGTGTCTCTCCCGTAGCCGTCTGTCAATTTTAATGGCCATAGGCATGAGTTCATCCAGGCTTCTGGGGTAGGGAAAATTCGTTAGAACATCCTTAACACTCTCTGAGAGACCAATTCGATACTGACTACAGAGAGCAGGATCATTCCAATGGGATTCAATCGCCCAGCGGCGGAATTCAGCACTATATTCCTCTGCTGAACGCTTCCCCTGTTTCAGGCTTCGAAGCCTGGCATCGGCGGTCGAAATCTTGTCTGGGTCTGAATACAGAATCTCCATAGAAGAGAAAAAAGCTGAGACAGTTTGCAAGGCCTCATCAGTGGGCGCTAAGCCAAACGCCCAGGACTGTGGATCACCCTGGATCAGAGAGATAACCAGACCGACCCTCTGCAATTCGGTGCCTGAGGAGCAGGGCCGTAGTCTGAAATAAAGTTCACAGGAGTTCCTGAAGTTGGAAAATCTTCTACGATCCCCATCAAATTTTTCAGGAAGGGGAACCTTCGGCTCGACAGGAGGTAAGGATGAAGGTGGTGCAGCCGGCTGGCGATTTTCTTGATTTGCCACACGTTGGGTCAGGTGGTCTATGGCGGTAGCCATGCCATGCACTTGTTGTACAAGTCCCTTCATATCAAAATGTTCCTGAGTGGCCACTCTTTGAGTGAGTTGGTTTATCGCTGTGGCCATAGCTTGCACCTGCTGTACCAGGTCATCCATTTTTTGGGCCTGTTATAATGTCACGCTCTGGTAACTCCAGCCCTCTAGGTAAGCCCTCAACCCCCAATCTCCGCAGCCAGCTTCACCTGTAGGAGCCCCCGCTTGCCGGGACGCAGAATACGCCTGCCCGGGATTGGTTGCCCCCAGGACTTCAATGGCTCAAAGGATGAGAGCTTACAGGTATATAGAGGTCTGAAGAACCAATGGCTAAGAGCGAGTGTAGCGGAAGTCCAGAGACAGGCCGGAGGTTAACACGGGGAGTAAGAGTTCGCAGCGGTACAGAGGGGTGAGACAGCTCGAGGTCTAGGTAGAGGTCGGCAACAGAGATCAGGATCGAGATTGGTCGGTACAAGCAGAGGTCGGCAACGGAGATCAGGATCGAGATTGGTCGGTACAAGCAGAGGTCGGCAACGGAGATCAGAATAGTCGGTTCAGGCAGAGGTCGGCAACGGTGATCAGATCAATGAATAACACGAGTCAAAGCTAGGTACAAGGTGCTATAACAGGCAATGACACACTGCAGTGGAAATCCCTTTATAGTGGGAAAACCGGCAGGATTGGACAGGGAGACAGTGGCTGGGATTGGTGCACTTAGGATCTGGCGGCAGATTGGAGCACTGGCCCTGTGGTCTGATTGGTAAGCTCTGGGCTGATTGCTCCAGCTGAGCTTCCCAGGCAAACTGCTCAGAGCTGCACCTTCTAGACTTTGTTCTTTTAAACAGCCTCCGGTGGTGCAATACTCAGGACATGAGCTGATTGTATAGGCCAGCAAGCACAAGCTGAGTGACAATGGGCAAGGGTGGAGGACTTACTCGGCGGCACACGCGCCGCTGGGGATGGCACCCGAGGCAGAAGTGGCTGCTGGGCAGGAGGAACCCGAACCCGTTGCCTAGGGACACCACGGGCACGGGTAAAAGGCAAGTCATTCATGACAATACCAACTCAAATGGAGAAAACCCGGTGGACGATTGAGGCACCTCCCTTATGGCAAACAACAGATATGGAAGCAACAAATCCCAACTACTTTCTTTAACATCTGCTTTAGAGTCTTGTTAAATCTTTCAACTAAGCGATCGGTCTGAGGGTGATAGACGGACGTGCGTAGTTGATTCACCTTAAACAATTTACAAAGTTGCTTCATCACATTAGACATAAAGGGTGTGCCTTGATCGGTAAGTATTTCTTTTGGGATGCCCACCCTACTAAACACCTGCACTAACTCCTTTGCGATAGTCTTAGATGATGTGTTTCGCAAAGGTATGGCCTCCGGATAACGTGTAGCATAGTCCATTATAACTAGAATATGTTGGTGACCACGCGCTGACTTTATCAGGGGACCAACCAAATCCATCCCAATCCGATCAAATGGGACCTCAATGATTGGTAAGGGAACTAGAGGGCTGCGGAAATGAGGCCTAGGTGCAGACATCTGACAGTCTGGGCAGGATTCACAATACTCTTTAACATCATGATGTACCCCAGGCCAGAAGAATCTGAGCAAAATTCTCTCTGTAGTTTTCTGGACTCCCAGATGTCCCCCCAATATGTGCCCGTGTGCCAGATCTAAAACTGTTCTCCTGAAGGCTTTGGGAACCACTAGCTGCTGTATGTTATCCTCGCCCTTTTTGTCAACCTGGTACAGCAAATCATTCTCTAGAACCATATATGGGAAAGCAAGCCTAGCTCCGGGCTCCACAGGTACCCCATTGATTATTTTTACATTTTCTCTGGCTCGGGTAAGGGTAGGGTCTTTTAACTGCTCACTTTGAAAATCATCTTTTCTGACCTCTAAGTCAGGTATACACTGCTGAGAAGTCCCCGGAATTTCTGTCTCTGTTAATGGTTCTCCTGAATCCCCCGCCATAACAGAAAAGGGAAAAGTTAAAGGCTTTTCTACCCCAACCACATCTTACATTGGGGAACTATCAAATGGATCAGGGCTTAGGTTGGAGGTTGTGGGCCTATCAGGTGTACCATCTTTAATCGCGAGATTGTCTTCCCACAACTTCCAAAAATATGGAAAGTCTCTACCAAGAATGACATCATGCATTAAGGCGGGGACTATCCCCACCTTGTGACATACTGAACCATAAGGAGTTGAAATACAAGCAATGGCAATTTGATATTCACGCGTATCCCCATGCACGCAAGATACCGTGTAAGTGTCTGGATACCTGTTAGCAGTACTTATAAGGTTGGCGTTTACCAGACTTACCACACTCCCTGAGTCTAGTAAAGCCACCACCTTTTTATCCTCTACTGTTAGCTCATACAGGTGGTTTTTAGAACTGTCTGAACTGACAGCAGTACACATTACTTGGGCAAACATAGACATACGTTTTTTCAAAAAGGCCGCGTCGCATTGCATAGGCTCAATAGTCAAAGGACAGTTCATTGCAATATGGCCCAACTCATGGCAACGAAAACATCTTATGTTTTCTCTACCTAGCCCAAAGTCTCGCATTTTAGGCCTCCCTGAGCCCACAGTCTCATCTTTTCCATATAAAGTCTTTACATTTTTCCCAACTCCCATAAACCCCAGAACAGTCTTACCGGGAACTTTGGCTGTCCGGTTGGTTGAGGCCTGAGGCTGGGTGTTACTTAAGAGCTCTTCTGCTGTAGAGTACCGTTCAACAAGATCCACAAGCTGATCTGCAGATTTTGGGTCTCCGTGGCTCACCCACTTCCTTAACGCTGGAGGTAGTGCCCTTAGATATCGATCTATAACCACACGTTGAACCACGTCTGGTGCGGATAGAACCTCTGGTTGTAGCCACTTCCTGGTCAGATGGACGAGGTCAAACATTTGGGAACGTGGCGGCTTACCCACGTTATATGTCCACTGGTGTACTCTCTGGGCTCTGACTGCTATGGTTACACCCAAGCGTGCCAGAATCTCTGCCTTGAGTTTGTTAAAGTCCTGGGCCGCAGCCGGTTCCAGATCATAGTAAGCCTTTTGTGCTTCTCCTATGAGGAATGGGGCCACCAAGCCTGCCCAACTTTCTCTCGGCCAGGCCTCCCGTGTAGCTGTTCTCTCAAAGGTTGCAAGGAAGGCCTCCACATCATCTGCCGGCATCATCTTTTGCAGATATTGGTTTGCACGGATATCTCTCTGCGGAGTCAGCAGCTGCCCGCTTGGCAGATTGGCCACACTTTGCATCAGCTCCTGCAGCGTCTGGCGGTCTTTATTTGCGGCCTCTGCTAGAGCAGTCAACTGCGCTGCCAGCAGGTGATTGGTGTGTTGTTGCTCTCTGAAAGACTCCTGCTGAGCTCTGGTAGCTTCTTGCTGCGCAGCGACCGACTGCACCAAGGCCTTTACCACGTCATCCATTTTGACACTGGGCTGTTGCCCCTAGCAATGTGTTGCCCGCATCCTCCACCACATGTGAGATGTGTCAGGGATCGCCCTTTTCTGATGTCAAGGAACACGTATTGGTCTTTGTCCAATCAGGCAAACAGCAGAAAGTTCGTTCAATCTGACTCTTGGTCAGCTTTATTGGTAAAGGTTGCAAAAGCAAAATAAAGATAACACAGCAACAAAAGAAAATCCTTGCCTGTCCGGCACTAACTAGACAAGTGAAAACCCTCACTACTAGCTGGAGAGCTTCTCTCTGCCAGCTACAAAAAACACTTCCAGCAACCTTTACTCACATGAATCTCTCCACAGACCTGGGCTGTGTCCTCAGCCAGAGAGATAGATCTGCCCCCTGACTTCCTCCTTTTGTCAGCCTCTCATTCCCCCTAATTAATTACCTGACAGGTGAGAGGCTCAGCTATTACCTCACATAGGAACGGAACCTGGGAGAAATATACCTGTCTTCTACTATCAGACCTGCATGAATGTCACAATATATATATATATATATATTCTGTATGTTGCAATTTATAGGTAAATTTTGTAAATATTTGATTCATTTTTCTTTTTGATGTAATGCAAGTAATGAAAGTTAAATAACACAGATATTTAATCAGAAACATCACAATTGTATTATTTAATTTATTTGAAGTGGACCAAAACCCAACGCAAACGGCCCGGGAATGAATAAGATTCCCAGGCCAATCCATTCCCTACCCTGGGGCATCCAGAATCAGGATGCCCCTCTGTGTAAAACCCCCCAGCTCGCCCATACACTTACCTTGCTTCCCGGTCCTACAGCGCATGCACAAGCCACATCCCCGCTATTCCTCTAGCAGGGAGCGTGCCCACGCCAGGCATTTGTAATTGGTTGGCGTGGGCATTCTCCCAGTTAGAGGGAAGCGGGGGATGTGGCCGCCAGCATGCTCAGAGCTGCTGGCCTTTGACCACGCATGTGCCATAGGACCGGGAAGACGTGAGCGACCTGGGGGGTTTCACACAGCGGTGCACCCCTGGGCCTTAGGAAAAATCCACTGAAGTAGTATTCGAGCAACCCATATCCTAGACTGCCCCAACCTCTTATACAAGTAGGTTTGGGCAGACCATCTAAAAGAACATTTAGAACACACGTGTGAGGGAACATTTTTTTCTGAGATTAGCACAGACCTATAGTGGCCTAAGAACCTCTTACAATAACACATAACCTGACTGATCAGACATTAATGGAACACTATTGATAAAAGTGGCCCAATGATAAAAATGCAAATAAATATGCTGGATGGCAGAAGGAAGGGTCATTTATACACTTGGCATCAATAAATATACACCCTGGCTTGATTTTGTTGTTTTAAAGTGGACCAACACCCACGGGTGATCGGCCCGGGAATCTATAAGATTCCCGGGCCGATCACCTCCCTCCCCGCGGGACATCCGAGATCGGGATGTCCCGCGGGGTGAAACCCCCCCAAACTCCTTACCTTAGTTTCGGCGGCGGCCGCCCGCCGCCGCCTCCCTCGCGCCCCTCTAGTCGTGCGCGCGCCCGCGCCGGCCGTCTGTGAATGGCCGGCGCGGGCACGCGCACGTCAACAGGGACGCGCGGGAGGCGGCGGCGGAGGAGCCGCTTGTCCGCGGCTTGTCCGTCGCCGCGGACAGAGGTGAGTTCGGGGGGGTTTCACACAGCGGGGCACCCCGATCGGGGTGCCCCACCGAAGTGGACCAAGACCCAGGATAGTCAAAATCCTGGGTGTTGGTCCACTTTAATGGAAGGAAAAGGAAATCAGGGGTGACAGGTTCTGTCACCCCTGATACACTAAACCTGGTACCCCTGGATTTTATCCCTACCATGAGAATAAACCACAAGTTTGGTGGGAGTTTTATTTAGTTTAGGTGTATAAGTGACACCTCCTCTCATTAGCCTACATGTTTATATGGATTTTTAATATTACATGATTTCGCGATCGTGGTCTTTTAATAAAGCATACTAGGTGGAAGATTAAATAACCCCCCTCACATACACACACACACACACACAGTTACCATTTCTGTTTTTATTTATTTCAAATGAGCCCGCTTTACATTTGCATAAATATCCAGTCTATTTTTTAAAAAAAGGAATGGTCTATTAATTCCAGTAAGGGTGTTAATCAGCTGCTGCATACACTGAAGCTTCTCTCTGTCATTCTAAGCTCTACTGGTGACAGATTTTCTTCAGCTTTAGAAATGTAGACCCTGTATGTTTTCTGTATTGCATGTTGTATCTGCATTGCAAGCCTTTTCACTTTATTTTCTGTCGTAAATTGACTATTGAAACTGATATAAATTTATAAGAGCTGACCTAAATTGAAAGGATGTCACTGTCAAAATACAGGCCATGATCTTGATATTGCTTTGTTTATTAGATATTGGTTTGTATATTTAAAATTTATGAGCCACTTAATGTTAGTAAGCTTTGTTGTCTCAGCCATTAATCATGCTCTTAAGCAGCTGGAAACAGTAAGAAACTGTAAACTAATCTGTCCAGCTTACAGGGACATTCCAGCCTTTATATCTTCATCTGTGCCCCCCAGACAAGATCAATCATATCAGTTTTTTCCCTGTAAAGCCCTCTTGGCAGCACAGTCTGTGAGCCTGTTTCCATGCCAGTCTGTGAGCCTGTTTTCATGCCAGTCTGTGAGCCTGTTTCCATGCCAGTCTGTGAGCCTGTTTCCATGCCAGTCTGTGAGCCTGTTTCCATGACAGTCTGTGAGCCTATTTCCATGACAGTCTGTGAGCCGGACCCTACGCCAGTCTGCTTTAATGTCTGTAAGTCAGTCCAAACCCTTTGTCAAGTCTGATTTCCCTGTATTCTCTGCCGAGTCTGATCTTCCTGATCGCCCTGCCGAGTCTGATCTTCCTGATTGCCCTGCCGAGTCTGATCTTCCTGATCGCCCTGCCGAGTCTGATCTTCCTGATCGCCCTGCCGAGTCTGATCTTCCTGATCGCCCTGCCGAGTCTGATCTTCCTGATCGCCCTGCCGAGTCTGATCTTCCTGATCGCCCTGCCGAGTCTGATCTTCCTGATACGAACCATCTGGGCCTCCCCCCGTCAGCATACCTGCCGGGTTTGGCGGGTATGCTGACGGGGGAGGCCCAGATGGTTTGTATAATTATTGATTATTTGTTATATGTCTCTGCTCATCCCGGCTGGTCTTTATAGTTTTTTTTAGGTAGTATTCTTTGCACAGGCACTTTATTGTATGTTTACACATAATGGAGTTTATTGCATAATTTGCACAATTGCTTTATATTCAAATATGATATAGGGTGTGAAGATTGTTGGAATTCACTTTCTGAAATTTGTGTTTATTCACTTTTCCAGTTGGTTTTGTAAATATATTACTTATGGTGTATTTATTTGAGGATACTGGCGCCCCCGGTGTCCATTGTGTATATGTGTTTTAAATTGTCTACAGTGTTTTATTGTGTTTGTGGCTATGTATATATAAATAAAAGATATAAATGTGTACTTGGTTGGTGGTGCCACTTATTGGAGAGCTGGGCATATTCTAGGGTCTGTGGTGACCCTGCATCGGTTTGGTATTGTTTGACTGTGCGTAATGTATATGCCCAGCCAAGTGTGCACACTCTAATATATTTTATATATTTTCTTGCACTAGTGCGGTCCACAATAAATGATTTTCTTTAGTCATTATAAGTAACATTAGGGTATCTTACTAGGGATATACAATAACCAGATGCGCCCAACTTGGAGCAGGTCTCCCCTATGCTTGAATAAATATATTTATAATTGATACACCGCTCCTGGTTTTAGTTACTTGTTTAGGTTAGGGCCTTTTGAGTGTTCCAACTTTGGCTCTAAGAACTAAGAAATGATAAAAGTCTTACAACCATTTACACTTTAGCACAGCTGTACATATTGCAGAGACAGTTTTCTAGAATATTTTAGATACACAAGCTAATCCTTAAATAAATAAAAAGTTTAAATTCCCTTACGTTTTTCCCCAGTTCTTCCAAAAGTTACTGTTAATGATTCTAACATGTTCACTTTTCCATCTGGCAGAAAAAAGTTTCAGTCAGCTCATAATGGGTTAAGGAGATGTCTGGCAGCCTTTAAACATTGTCACTGCTATAGGCTATGAAATGTTCCAGATTGGCTTCTCTTGCGTTTAGCGCCTTAAACAACTGTTACTGCACAAATGAGAGCATTTTTCTCTTGCCACCTGTCTAGTTTGAGACTTGTCAAAGTAAAGCAGCCGGTATATAGTAAAAAGTATTATCATTAATATATCATTAGTGGAAATGGCTTATACTAATGTAAAAGTAGTACGATAAAAAAATCTGTGGACTCCCGGCATCAGATCATGTAAATAGCAATGATTTGTCAACATGCCTCAGATGTTTCCACTACAGGCTGCGTATTTGAGGCCTGCGTGTGTCCGATGTGAATTATTCATGCTGCTTGTGACGGGAAATGCGCAGCGCTGAAGTAACGCGGACAGTTCCTTTCATGGATCACTGGCCAATCCTGCAGCCTGCTCTTACTGTAGAGGATGTTATGTTACCAGCTCGCTACAAGGCTTTTTTTCAAGCATTACATCTTTTCATTGTTCAAGCCACCAAGTACTAGCTTTAGGGAAGATTATGTTTTGTATTTATATATAATAGAGGAAACAGAAATTCCTTCCCACAAGGCAACTAGGCAGACAGAAAAAAAGAAGGTCTCGTTCACAATGCTAATAGAATGTAGATAATATCTATGGCTGTTCAAAGGAATTATTTTCTTATGTACTGGCACACGCTTTACTAGTGGTAAACTAAAGTGATAATGTCATTTTGCACATTATTTGCATTAATGTGAAGGGTTAATAACATATTTGTGCAGTGGATTTCATTTTTATATGTATGTATTTACAAGCCCCCGGGGTCCATAGCAAAATGTTCATGAGGACCTCTCGTTATTTATGGAGAGCATACTTTATCATACCTTGTAAAGCGCTACGGAGGATGATGGCGCTATATAAATAAACAATAATAATACTTTGTATTAAATAAGCTTTTTGAGGGATAATTTTTAATGTGTGAACAATAACTTTGCTCATTAAAAACAGGTAAACCTAACCAGGTGTTAATTTTATTGTTTGATTACTGAGGTGAAGAAGCTGCCCAGCTAGCTAACTATGGCAGATTCCACTCATTGCGCAGGAATGACCTCTTCTTTTACTATAGCTAGTACAGGAATCATTTTATCTAGGTCTGGCTCCAAGGATATGTGGATCTTTGGGTAATAGTTATACTGGGTTACGACATATCTATGGTAGATATTGCCAAATATTTTACCTACTTTGTTGTGAATCACCATTACCACCAGCAGTTTCTCAGTTCTTCTGTCTAAAGATACTCTGTAGACAACAAGGGCCTGATTAATGAAGTGTGCCAGCCTTTTGCACCATTTTGTGGACACTTACTTTATTTATCTTTCTATAGGCATGCATTGAATGGCACAGCAGTTCAAAAACATCTGTTCTTAAACATCAGGTTACATTAGCATACTTGTTTTATTCATATTGGTCAGTCCGTTTCAGTGCCAGTTTGTGTATCTGTTTGTTATTTGCCAAAGGAAAAGAAATTGGTTTGCAGTCCTTATCTTGTATGAGGTCCAGACAATCTCCGCACAGTCATATGTATTTCAAGTATTTCATTGCTGTAGTTGCCTGTGTTATTTTCCCAAAGCAGTAATATGAATGTTAAGTGTTTTATTAAGTGCATATATTATATTGAAGTTGGCAGGCATTGACAAAAAGGTTTGTGCTCTGCAACCTATGCTATAAGCATATATTTGAACACATGTCTGGTTATAGTAATGATTCCTTGTTTAGGAGTCATGCAGCGAGATACTTCAGTGAATAATATTTTTGATCACTTCTAAGCAGTCTGGGCAATTAGATGCATGCTCTTTTTTTGTTACTAGGTAAAAAAGTAATAATTTTTCTGTAGGTAATGTTGCAGTGGAAATAACAAAAACATGCCATTCCACGGGAAACTATTACCTAAATAATAACCTATTGGACTCACATAACATGCCTAGCATGCCTGCTTGACCATTGCCAGTGTTGATTTTGTATTTTATTAGATTTGGATTTTGGTAGTATAACTGGCATCTTTCCTAGATTAAGTCACCCTCTGTTGCCAGATCATTTTTCACAATTTTGCACTATACATGTTTAACTGTGTCTCAGCAAAGGTGAGCAGGAGGCCAGCTGCTGGTCAAGTGGGTGGGTGGATATTTGGGGAGGAAGATGTCGCACACTGGTGGTAATGGGGCATGCTGGCCACTGGCTGTAATGGACATGCTGCCCACTGGCTATAATGGGGCATGCTGCCCACTGGCTGTAATGGGCATGCTGCCCAATGACTGTAATGGGGCATGCTGCCAACTGGCTGTAATGGAACATGCTGCCAACTGGCTGTAATGGGGCATGCTGCCCACTGACTGTAATGGGGCATGCTGCCCAATGACTGTAATGGGGCATGCTGCCAACTGGCTGTAATGGAACATGCTGCCAACTGGCTGTAATGGGGCATGCTGCCCACTGACTGTAATGGGGCATGCTGCCCAATGACTGTAATGGGGCATGCTGCCAACTGGCTGTAATGGAACATGCTGCCAACTGGCTGTAATGGGGCATGCTGCCCACTGACTGTAATGGAACATGCTGCCAACTGGCTGTAATGGAACATGCTGCCCACTGACTGTAATGGGGCATGCTGCCCAATGACTGTAATGGGTCATGCTGCCAACTGGCTGTAATGGAACATGCTGCCAACTGGCTGTAATGGGGCATGCTGCCAACTGGCTGTAATGGAACATGCTGCCAACTGGCTGTAATGGAACATGCTGCCAACTGGCTGTAATGGAACATGCTGCCCACTGGCTGTAATGGGCCATGCTGTCCAATGGCTGTAATGAGGCATGCTGCCAACTGGCTGTAATGGAACATGCTGCCAACTTGCTGTAATGGGGCATGCTGCCCACTGAGTGTAAGGGGCCATGCTGTCCAGTGGCTGTAATGGGGTATGCTGCTAACTGACTGTAATGGGCCATGCTGTCCAATGGCTGTAATGGGGTATGCTGCTAACTGGCTGTAATGGAACATGCTGCCCACTGACTGTAATGGGACATGCTGCCCACTGACTGTAATGGGCCATGCTGTCCAATGGCTGTAATGGGGTATGCTGCTAACTGGCTGTGATGGGACATGCTGCCCACTGGCTGTAATAGGGAATGCTGCTAACTGGCTGTAATAAGACATGCTGCCCACTGGCTGTTATAGGGAATGCTGCTAACTGGCTGTAATGGGACATGCTTCCCACTGGCTGTAATAGGGCATGCTGCCCACTGACTGTAATGGGGCATACTGCCACTTGCTGTAATGTGGGATGCCACACTCTGCCTGAAATGTGGGATGCCACACACTGCCTGTTATATGGGATGCCGATCACTGCCTTTAATCTGGAATGCCGATCACCATCTGTAATGCAGTGATTAGGGGTATTCTGCACCCTGTCTGTAATAGGATGATTGGGAGGGGAGATTTGAGCATACCTTTAGGTTCAAAATATTTTTTTTTCTTTTTCCCCTCTAAACACTGGATGCTTGTTATGAGGCGCAAAATAAAGTAATATGCGCACCTCGCAGTTTAAAAAAAAAGCAACCCTTTACATTTTGGAATACCTCCCACTTACTTGAGGCATGCTCTAGTTAGTGTAAGCACGTAGAGCACATATAATCTACAGGTTTGGCGTTTAAAAGGATTAACATTGTAAGATAGGCTGCCAAAATTTAAAATGTCTTTCTCATAAGCAATTACTCATTCACATGTTTATTTATCCTCTGATAATAAAGTCATTGGTGGTCAGATGTTTGTTTCTATTAAAACTATCTGTGAAACTCCAAAGCCACTAAATGTATTTTTAAAGCGGGCCTCAGCAAAAGCCCTTGTGTTGCTTGTTGTTCAGGCTGTTTCAATATTGAAAGGAACTGTAAAAGGGAAGAATAAGGCAGGAATGAGCTTACATGATGCCTGCCTCGTGTTCTTCTCCTCCATTTCCTGCAGTGTTGGGTAGAAGCCTATGAGGTCTCCAAAGTTTGCCTCCCTTTCATTTTCATTCACATTTCAACAGCCACTCTGTCTCTTGGTGCTCTCAGCGTTAGCAAGCATTACAAATCACAGTGGTCCCACAGCTGTCTGACCACAGCAGAGCATGCTTATACATCATAAAGGTGCACCATAACATGCCCTTTCCAGCTCAGCCATGGCCCCGAAGTTAAAGCAAAGATATCTGCCTCTCTTAAAACACAATATATGGTACAGGTATTTAATTGCCTAATTTTACACTGTTCCAAAGGGGCATATAGTAGCATATGGTGGAAAGAGGTTTGTGTGCCTTATTTAACATCTTCTTAAAGCAGGATGGCCTACAGTAATACTTCAAATCTGGAATACCATACCTTGCTGTGTAGTGATAACACTACACTTTAATGGTCACAGCAACAAACTGACATTTCTCAATTCATTAAGTGTAAACCATAACCATTGTTATGGACAATTATTTTACATGTTTTGCAATGCTTAAGATGGAAATACAAATTTCTAAAATACTGCATTAATTAGGTTTTAGCATATTATTCCCCAAAATGACTAATGTCACTGGATGGGATTTCCTGGATACACTCGCTCCATGTTCCTCCTCTCCAGTGAGTCGTTAATGTTTTCATAATATTAATTCTTGTGTTTTTCCACAATATATCAAAATATATCCATAATGATGGAATTGTGCAGCTTTTTACTTTGGGGCTTTGAGTATTTAATCCTTGTAATGGGTTCAGGTTGGCCCATTTTGCTTGATAGCAGCCATACTTGTTTTCGCTCTTTTGGTTCATGTATTTATATTAAGAGTAACACTTCTTTTTAATCACCACAGTGTTTTCTATAAATGCGATGTTCTCTTGCAGTATGGTGCTTTTTCCAAAAACCAGATCACACCAAATGGATGAATGGTAAGATTAGGGGTGTAGGTAAACCGAGCAATACTAATTATGATTCTTAGGCCCTATTAAAAATGGTTACAGAGCTTGTTTTTCCTCTTCAAACACTAAGGTAAGGTAAAAACATTACTTTTTTTCTTTTTCCTAGGTTATTGAAAGATTGTGCTTTCAGGAGTCCATTATCTATTTTGGATTCATGATCTAATGAAAAGTTTAGGAATGGCAATGTTCAGAAACATTTAGAAAGCTTTATTCTTGAATGCATTGATCAGCCAAGTTGGCACAGATAATTAAAACTACTACATGCCAAAATCTGTTAAAACTAATGTTACCTTTTGGATTTAGGTTATCATGCATTTTGGTGGCTGTTAGTTAAAGAAACTATGTGCAGATTTAGTCTTACAAATGATATACTCACATACATTTTTTTTATAAGAGATTAAAGGGGAAATATGGGAAATAGCGAAACAAACGGACTGCTGTCAGTATTTCACTGTTCTCAGTGGTAGAGTTCTCCAAAATTTAGTTCTCAAATGGAAAGGGGGAAACAAGCTGAACTGAAGAGGATTAGGCATGTGGTTTTAGGTTTAGGGACTTCTGATTGAAGCTTGCCTGATAGTAGAACTGCCCAGGGTGCATTCAATCCTGAATTATTTTCTTTTCACATATTTTTAGTTAAATAGATCATTTTAAGGACACAGTAGATGGCAGCAAAAAGAATTTAGGGCTCCTAGGGTTGGATCCAGAATCACCAACATAACTGACAGTCTAGACATACTGGACTCAATACTGATACAATTCTGAAGCCTAAGAAAATGAGGACCAACAAAATCTGGCCATAAACTAGGCTAAGATCTTGAATAGCTTTTGTGGACACAAACCTAGGACAGATGATGGTTTCCAGAAGCAGGTAGTGGGGACACAAGCCAGGAACAAGAGTTGAGGCAAACTCTAAGAACAGGTAGTGAAAGCACGATCCAGGAATATATATGTGAAACATAGTCCAGGAATGGATGAATCACCAGGCACAGAAGTATAATGGTAGAATCATGGGACAGGAATATAGCTCCGGTAGGTGCATGAAGAAAGTAAACAGAGTAGCTAGAAAACAAATGTGCAATTGCTATTTACAGACAAACACAAAGAATGTTCCAACAACCTCACATAGCCGGCACAAAATGTATTAAGGTTGTGAGCATCCTCTCATTATGAGCAAATGAGAGGATGCATGATAGGTAGACAGAACATGATGTGCAAGTAACTGAGACTAGACACATATACAGATAGAGATAGTCAACTGTAACTCAACTGTAGCAATAGTGTAATAGACAGGGCAAGTTCCTGCCATTAGTTGAAGTCCCAGGTTTGAACTCAGTGAGCATCTAACAATCCTGCATAGATGATAGTAATACTTTGGTGATCTTTTCTGGTGTCCTCATTGCTCTCTCTCTCTAGTTGGGTTCTTTCTGTTAGCTGTTTGGCCTTAAAATAGGAAAACAAAACTCATGCAATAACTCCCATGGAAAAAGGGGGCAGACATTTTCTGGACTGCCAATACCTCTTGAGTTGGCTTTGATGACGGTTTCCGGGAGCTTCATGAGGCTGGTTCTGCTCACCACCATTTCATAGTTTTTCTTTCTCCCAAACCCATTATCATTTCAACGCTTTTCCTGCTGTTGAGCACTTTGTTCCCCGTGCACAATTGGGCCAGTCATTCCACTTTGCTTTGATATTAACTTTTATCCTTATTCCTTATTAGACTAAAAAGAGTTGTGGAAACCTAAGAAACTTTATTGAGTTTGTTGCTAAGGTACAATGATTAGTCTATGAATAGAAATTAGAATCCACACCCTTTAAGGCACCAATATTCTGGTGCTGAGCATAACAGATCCTAATTTCACACATGGTATTCAGGAAGTCCCCGATCCAGTGGCATAGTTGATTGGTACTACAATGTGGAAGACTGTGGTGCTAAATGCCAAACTGGAGCCTATGAATATAATTCCGACATAGGAGTTAGGTTTGTCTGTATGTTTTAATGTGTATTGGTGTGCCATGTTTATGATAGTGAATCTATTTTTCCTATAGGAAAACTTAAGAGAATCCTCTTTAACTGAGACCCTTGATCTCAGATCCTTGAGGTTTTTTTTCAGGCATACAAAGACTACCGATAACTCATCCAGTGAGGTATCTGCTGTAGATGTTTAACAAAGTCGGGGGGAGTTGATTTACGCGCACCTAAACAAGGTGGGCATATGAAATCAGGACCTGCTGCCATGTGGTGCTTAGTTTCCAGAGAAGCATATTTACCTCAGATTCAGTGACCACAAGTTTGGTTCACCTCAAGGCTAGGGAAGACTGTGTAAGGCTCTTCCTATGCTTTTGCAGGGTCCTAGGAACCATCTGAGGTTGTTTAAAGGGATTTACCAGGCTAAAAACTCATTCATTGCAGTTTATGCCCTGTGCAACATGCCCACTCCATTCATAGCAATAGAGGAGGCTTACCCAGGCATGCCTGCATGACCTCACCTCATTACTGCATCCTCCTTCGCTCTCAGTAAGTTTAACAACAGTGGGTCTGGGCAGACCAGCTGGGTTGAGTGAGTGCAATTTTTATTATCCTGGGAAATCACTTCAATCTGCAGCATAAACTGTTGAATTGCTCTGCTAAATGTTTACAAGAGGTTACCGCATGTCCTATTGGTAAGTTTAAAAAAACAACAATTTTAAGTCCACTTTAAGAACTAATTTAGCATTTATAAACAACTCAAAAGTATAATCAGCTAAAAGCTTAACTTAGCTTTTGAATCATTGTGATTTAGAAATACAATAGTTGTATATTCTATGATTTTCTTACTATACTACTTGTAGCAAAGACCTTTTAGAAGCATCTCTGTGGACAACTAGGTTTTATATATATAGGATACAGCACCAGTGCTGTATCTTCAGGGGGTTCAATTCGGTGACATATGCAAATATTGTGTAGGACACAGCATGCGAGTATTATTTTGGAGACCTTTTGTGGACTGTACAACATCTCTCCTCCTGGGCATGCCAAACAGAGAAAGCGTGCTTTCAGCAGGCCGATGGTTCTTTCCACAATGCATCTGGTTTTGCGATGTGCTGCATTGTAGCGTCCTTAGGCAGAGGTCTGTGGATTTCTGACCGGAGTCATTAGCCACGTTTTCTGCCCATATCCCTTGTCCGCTGTTGAATAAACAGAGTGCGAGCAATTAGTAAATTTCTAACAACATAATGTAAACAGTCTAGGTTCAGTTATATATTTGGTTCAGTTAATAGTCAGTTAATAGTCCACATATTAAACTTGTAAATGGATGTCATGGATTAGTAATTACCCAGTAGCCAGCCAGGTGGCATTTCATTGTTCTCAAACTTCCGGCACAGGACTGATTGCTGGAGCACGTAAGAATCATGGCATGAGCCGGGGAAGCCAGATCTCACGGCCCGCAGCTTCATGTCATGGTCACATACTACCATGACATTCATGGAATGGAACTGTTTCTGTTTCCGGTAATGCAGCTCCTGTGCACGGGGAGGGCGGAAAGGGATATGTGTACCATTCACGCACCCTAGCACATTAGGGATCCCTTCCATGCGGTAGAACGCACGTTTGATTTTTGCAACCTCCTCCTCATCCTCAGGAAATTTTATATAAACAGGGATAAGGTCGCAAATAGCCAGGACTACCTGGTAAAATATGCGGCTCATTGTAGCCTGGCTGATCCCGCTGAGGAGGGCAGAGGTTGCCTGGAAATTCCCCCGCGCCACAATATTAAGCTTGGCACATAGGCGAACTATGCCAGGAATGGATTGGGTGCGTCTGGTGGATGGATCGATTTTGGTCTTAATCTGATCATATAGGGACTGTAGTGCTGCACGATTCAGATGAAATCTGCTTCTGATCTGCTCGTCACTTAAATCCCAGACAGAGAGGCAGATGGCAAAGGATCGGGGTGCCCTAAGCCTCACAGCACCCTCCTCCCTTGCCTCCTGACCTTCCTGTATGCTGCCACAACAATACATCCATAACCCAAACATCACCCTCTCATCCATCTCACAATCACTGGCGAGAGCTCTGGCACTGCCCCAAAAACCAAAAACAATATCAACACACAGACCAACCACTCCACATACACAATCACAATCCACACACAATCACACAAATGCAGCTCACCACAAAATCAGATGTATAGTGGTTAGAACCATCAGCCTGCTGCAAGTTTGCTTTGAAAGTTTGGCACAACCAAGAGGGGAGTTGATGCACAACCCACAAAAGGTCCCCAAAACAATCCTCACTTGCTGAATTCAACACAATATTTGCATATGCCACCAAAAAAAACTCCTAAAGAAACAGCACTGATGCCAGAAAACCTCAACAAAGCCACAGACAGTAAGCAAGAAACACAGCCAGACACTTATTGCAAGCTAGGGCTAAGTAAACCAAAACAAGACCAGCCTTTGCCACAGTGTATCAATAAAAGAATGCTTAAGAAAAGAGGTATTTATACTTATCCAAAGGACTGGTCCCCTTAGCCGCCTCTTGCGTTTGTTAGCTGTTTCCGGTCTGTAATTAGCTTACCACAGGTGTGTTGTAAACGGCTAGCGCAAGCATAATAGCATACTTTTGCGGATCTGTTTGCTCAGACATCTTTTGGCCAATGAAATTTATGTGGCTGCAAATTCAAATAGCCGCTTTTGACACCACATTTCCAATGTTGTTAAGAGACATGGTTCACATTTCTTCCTAATGTCTGTCTGCCTTGTTAAGTAGGTCATTAATTAGTTCATTGCCTGACACACATGTTTGCCAGAAACCTCAGTCATTGGATTCAAGATGTAGCTACAAACACCTGGCCAGTATATGTGAAGCAATTAACTGGGCCTGTTTGTGGTTGATCTTACACCACATAAAATCTGGCACACTCAAACAGCAGTTGTTGCCATTTTGTAGTCTGCATGCGTGCTGGTGTGTGTTGTTTTGTGGTGCGCGCAGCTACAGGATGGAGCAAAATTCTGTACATCTGCCGGCCACTGCTGGACCGAGTACCAGTGGGGTGGGTGCTGGCCGGAGACCTTCCTTAAGGAAAAGGGCACTGCCGGCAGGGGAAGCACCACCCAAGGGCAAGCGTCCATTTGCCAAGAGGGAGCCAGAATTTAATTTGGCGGATAACAATACTCTTGTGCGTCTGACACTGGCTAAATGGGACTTATTATTTAGTTACCAAAGTCAGTGTTTAGGCAAACAAGAAAGGAGCAAATTGTGGGATGCCATTGGTGAGCAGCTTACTAGCACTCCTCAATACCCACGTAGTGGCACATCCTGCAAGAAACGCTTCTACACTTTGAAAAGGGCCCTTATGCTAAAGATGGAGAATGATCTACTTGTAGACAGTGGGACCAAGCAGGGTCAAAAGAGTAAATACAGGCCATATGAGGAGATGCTGAAGTGCAAGATTCCTCTCAGTCGCCTGCAGGGTGTGGATGCTGGGGATGACACCACAGGTTGGGGTGAAGGTACATTGTTTTAACATTGCAAATTATGGTTGGTTTAATGTATCTTCTTATTTGTTAACCAATTCTTTGCAATACTAACAGTAGGACATGTTAAGTAGCAGATTAAACCTCTGTAATATTTTAACTTCCTGTCTCTTGCTTTATGCATAGTGGCACATGATGACTCACATGATTCGCCTGATGAGGTCACCCGGAATCCCGCCCTTCCCCCACCCTCAAGATTAACACAGTCCGATATTGAAGGTTTGTTTTTTTGCTTGTTTTCTTAACTTTTTGGCTGGTTTGTCACACATTAACAATGCATAATTCATTATTTGCTTTATCATAGTTGCCCTCAGAATTGCACCAGCATCTCCTCATGATGCTACCTACTCTTTGGGTGCCAGTAAGTGCATGTGTCAACCTTGATTTTGGCATTGTCATATAAGTGTGCATGGCTTTCAATCATGTTATTTCATTGTAGGCCAAGTCCCTGCTTCATCTTTGGACCCCACTTCCTGTGTTGCAGGTCAACAGGACCCTGTTGCTGTGTATTGCAATGCACACTGTATCCTTTCTGTTGTTTGAGTTCCAATGCATATATTTTGTTAGTTGAAAATTCAAATTCATGTTAATTCTCACTCCAAGCTGGATAGTTAAAGGGGATTGGCCATCAACCCTATCCTACATGATAATGTTGTAATGTTGTCCATGCTAAGTTATTGTGCAGAAATAAGTCATTATTTCTGAAATGCAAACATTAATAATACTATGGTTGTTAATATTGATATCCATTGTGGCTTGCTTTAGACCCAAATACAGGAAGTGCGCGTCCGGAAAGGGTCCTTCACCATGCGGCTGCTAGGGATGAGGGTAAGACTGATTTTTGTGGGGTTCTAGTAAGGATGTTGTTTTCAATGAAATGTTGTTTGTGTCTTGACATTTGTTTTGAAGCATGTTATTTTAGGGCAAAGCTCGACTGAGGCCCTAGGTCTGGACATCTTTGTGGTGGCGGGTATGTGTAATTTGACCTATGTGTGTATGTTCTAGTTTTGCAAACTGATTACCTCATCTTGCTCTTCCATACATCTTCAGAATATGTTAGAAACTAAAAGCTTGCACAATCAGTCACTTGGGAGAGGTATGGGCTCAATAATGTTGTTAAGAACTAGTCACACAATATCAAATGACACACTAACACGACTTTCCTGTTTAGCATATGCGAGCTTGCCACATCTCTCAGATGATGATTTGCCCCTTTCTGGCAGCCAGACACCAGAACTATTTGTGGAGGAGCAGACTCAGGTACCATGGATGAATGTTTTAGAGATTAACCACGATTACCTGTTTGGGGGTCAATCAGGTCCCACCATGTAACATACAACATACTTTGTTGTTAGCAGGACTCCTTCCCTGAAACACAGGATGTGCCCTCCACACACTCCATGTGCGCAGGCTGCAGAGGCTGGACCAACGGTAAATTCTAATGGAGCCATATATTTTTTTTTTTATCTTACCTGCATTATTCAAGCTTGACTACAATATTGTGTTTTTTGTTTTAGGCTGCTCAACCAACAACTGGGCGAAGTGCACCAACAGGTGCTGAGCTTTATGAGCTAGGGTCCCAGATGCTGGAGGCCTACAGTCGCCAACAGCCGTGTGATGGAACTCTGAAGCGCATTGCGGCGTGGGAAAATCAGTCGCTGCTGGACCAACAACAAATTAATGAACTGCGCCAACCACTTAATGAAGTGCGGACAGCAGTCTGGAGTGCTATGTATTTTGTTTTTTATAGTTGTTAAAATTTGAAATTTTAAACATTTTTAACAATGTTATATTTTATGATGGAATAAAAAAAAATTTTACATTGTCATTTCATTTACAAAATACATTGACACAAAACTAATGGGCCCAGAAATATTTAAAGATGAATATTCACATGACCGAGAAGTGATTTGGGTAAGTTTTAGGGGGCTAAAATGGAAGAAGAACCTAACCAAGAAGTGGTTTTGGTGAGCTTTAAGGGTCCAAAAGGGAAGATGGAGGATAAGTGGTTTGGGTGAGCTTTAAGGGTCCAAAAGGGAAGATGGAAGAGAGTGCTAAGTGGTTTGGGTGAGCTTTAAGAGTCAAAAAGGGAAGATGAGGACAGTGCTAAGTGATTTAGCTAAACATTGTAGTAGAAGTGAGGGTGGCAAATATGTAGGCGAGCACTTTAATGAGTTAAGTTTGTAGTGCGCAGGCGCAAGATCGTAAGGATTTCCGTCTGGATCAATATTTATTGAATAGGGGAAACAGAATCGAAAACGTAAAGGATTCGTTGGAGGATACGATGGGAAAAGGGCAAAAACAAAAGCCTACGTTGTAACATGTGAAAATGAAACGGAAAAGTCTGGATGGAAAATTACATCCTCGTAATTCGTAATCTGCCATACGAACGGACGGAGACTTTACAGAAGGTTTTCAATGCATGCATAGAATCGCTCGTACGCTCATACGAGAACAGAAACATTTCACAGATCGGAACTTAAACGGAAGTTATTTTTGTCTCTCTGAATCGAGGCTATTGTGTCTGCCATAGAAATGTATGGGAGGGCGACTGGTAGCGAGAGGTAATACCTGGCGCTGTGCAAGGCAGAACAATGGCACTGTTCACTGAGGCTGTGAAATTGATGAATCATCCGCTACATGTCGCTATTCCAGTCGCTAGCCAGATTCGGGTTGATAAATGTGTAATTGCCTGCCGTGTCTGGCGTTGACCAGTCGCTATCTGTCGCTACCTCTCATTAACCAGGCGCTACCTGACGCTATCCCTTCTTAAATAAGGGCCTAAGTCAAGTAGTGAACGGTAGGGAACATAGTAAATTGCCTCCACTGGGTAACTTTCTAATGTACACTCTTGAAAAATAAGTTAAAGATTAAAAAACAACATTCACAATCTTTCCCTAAAAAAACATTGATTCCTATGGGGTTTGCCACTAAGAGGTGGCGATTGCGATTCCCCAGCCTAAATTACCCCCTAAATGTATTAAGACTGTCTCTAGTTACTGTTTAATATATATATATATATATATATATATATATATATATTTAGTATATCTAGTTACTGTTATACTGTTATATATATATATATATATATTAGATTCAATATTACCATTTAGTAGTCTTTAATACCACATTCCAAACTCCATATTCAAAGACTTAAAAAATGGTCCAAGGGCGTACAGGCTTTAGTTGATGAAATAGTTCAATTGATATACATTTTCCATTTTGTCATATAAAACTCCCTATCAATTTTTATTTTTTTCTGGCAAGTGATTATCAAAGATATATAGACAGATTTATGGAAGACCAAAGTTAATTAGCTATTACATTTGTTTTCAAAGACAGCTTTAGAAATAGAAACTTCGCGAACTGATAGATGACACAGTTGAAATGCATTGTTAAATATATATTTTCTTTAATGTTGGAAGGATGCACACCAATACAAGTTTTAGTAATGCAAGTTAAATGGGTATTAAAAGTCTATACACATCAAAATACCGGTAAATAGCAGAAAAGGATACAATATAGGTTCAGTGAAGTAGTCAGCCTAACTGAAATAAATGAAAAGTAACACATACCAATCAGCAGATGCAGTTAGGGGACCTTGCCCTCCAGGTTTATTTGCAAAATCAGAGCTCAATACAAAAACAAAACAATAGGTGAGTTTTTTTTTTATGTGAGGAAGTGTGACACGCACATGGCCCTTTTCCGGGGACATGAACCTCTATCACATCACTATATAATACATTATACACATTGTATTGTGGTGTATGCAGTTAAAAACCTATTTTACCCTAAAGGTGTGTGACACAAATATACAGTGAAAAACATAAATATCTGCGGTGCTAGCGCTATATGCTCTGTCTCCATAGACATGGTACTGTAGGGTGTATGTATGCTTTGATGTTGGTTGCATTTTCCCTTAGTAATAATGACTGGTTGTCTGGGTAGAAAAACTAGATCAGTACTAGAGCCCCATACCAGAGATATGTTCAGGGCAGGGCAGCCCAAACGGCTAGTAATATTTGTTATATTAAATAAAATGGAACTTTTCACCATCGGCTGTAGAAAGTAATCTAGATAAATGACCAATGGGCCTCTCACCTTCTGGTGTTGGGGCATTGACTTCTGTTGACCCAGGCTCTGGTTATTGGCCTCTAAGGATAGACTCAGGACATTGTTGCATGACCCTCTGGACCTAGATGGTTGGTGTTCTGTTTTATTGCGGATAAAAAAAAAAACCCTTCCTCTTTCCCTCCATAGTCAAGCTTGTATTGTTTTCAGTGAAGGACATAGCCTCACCCTAGGTTCCTCTGGGTTGCTCCGAGTTAACCACATGTGTTTTGGTTTACCGATTTTTGAGCTCTGTAATGGCACTGGTTACAAATCTCAAACCAACATTTCATGTATTCCTCTATGTCTGTAAGTTAAGTCGGGGTAAGGGGTCAATATTATGTTTAAGGTTGTAATCATACTTAGTATTTGCTTTACTGGCTTTGTTGCCAAATAGGTGCTGGTCAAGCCCATATATAACTGTGTACCAATCATTAAGGCCCGCAATAGCGTCCTTTTTAAGATCATTTCTGTCATATAAAATACATCTTAGCCGCAAAACTTAAGGGGGATGAAAACTCCTGCGCGATAGGGCTGTGTGACATCAGTGTGTTTTTTAAAAACCTTAGTAACGTAATAAGTTGCATCAAATAAAGCAATTCTAGATAGTACTGCAGGTGTATGACATCTGGCTTAAACCCCCCCCCGTTTCAGGCAGCAAGCCCTGTCTGTAAGAATACGTTGTACATATTTAGCTTTTTTATATTTCTAATTCATTTGCACATGGTGATACAGAAAAGAAAAAAGGCCACCGCAAGGTTTCCACGGCAAAGCTGACAAGTCAGGCTGAACCTATCAGAGTGTTCCATTGTGTTTTGACCAACCGGGCTGATGACAGAGAAGATGGCTGCCACTGACCACCAGTTTCTGCCTCCACCCGGCCTCCAGTCTGGAGCATTTGGACTATGTGCTTGACACGTCTGGCACCTTCTTGAGGCTAATGATGATACAATGTGCCCAACAGGCGCCATCTTTGTGCAGGATGCACCGATCCAGAGACATCTTTAATAAGGCCAGCAATCGAGCATACATTGTATAAGGATCCGCTGATCTGGCGCCATCTTTAATGATGCAAGCAACTGAGCATACATTGTGCCAACCATCTTTACTAAGGGGAAGTGCAACCAACATCAAAGCATACATACACCCCGCAGCGCCATGTAGCGCATGCAGCTCTAGCACCGCAAATGTTTGTTTTTCACTGTATATTTTTGTCACACACTTTCAGTGTAAAAGATGTTCTTAACGGCATACCTATACGACACAATATAACGAATTGTATTATATGGTGATGTGATAGAGGTTCATGCCCCCAGAAATGGGCGGACCAAACCACATGTGCGCTGTAATTCTTCATATTTAAAAAAAACTCACCTATTTTTATGTTTTGTATTGATCTGAGGAAGGGCTGGTGCCTGAAAGCTTATCATAAGTCTGTCTGCAGTCTACAGTCTGCTGCAAATAAACCTGAAGGGCGAGGTCCCCTAACTGCATCTGCAGATTGGTATGTGTTACCTTTTTATTTATTTCAGTTACTTTGGAATTTTAATGGGATTCATACTATACCCTATACCATTACTGTGTGACCACATCACCTGTTTTCCTAAAGTAGTCAGTCTAAGAAAACCCTAAGAGAATCATGTGCCCTTCAAAATAAAGAAAAAAATATTTATAACCACTACAGTACATGTAATCTCTATGGGTAAGTGTCTATATACAACTATGGTAAAAAGGGCTACCCAAAATAAAAGGTCTGATGCTTCTGTGTTTTATACACAAAGCTGGCTGCAGAAAATGTATCAAGGAAAACAGTCCTAAGCGCAATATAAGCAAACAGTACCAAGTATATAATTTTATAAGTGGCCAGGTCAGTGTAATCTCAGTACATCCATCAGGCCAGTATATGGAACAAAGTAGCATGAACAGCAGAAATACATGTATATGCAAGTGGTAATCATGACATGGAAAAAATCATAATTGTAGATACAGAGATTAAAAACATATTACAAAATATAAAAATTATAATACAGCACTGAAAATAACCTTAAAATCTATTTTAAAATATACAGTCAACCACAGGCTCAGTGGTATAAATGACTTCAAAATAAAATGTATGGAGCAAAGCTCATAAGTTCAATATTTTCAAAAGATAGGATTCAAGCTTTTAATGATTAAACCGGACCTTCAGGGTGATTTAATGAAAAGCCCAAACCCTTAAAAAACTATTCCCCAGCATCTAAAATTAATATATATTACGTTTTTAGTCACTAATATACTATTCATTCCCCCACTGGGCTGCAACTCTGTTCAGGAATTTAGAATACGGGCGCCGCCATCTTGACTCAGAAGCATCACACTTACTGAGGAGAGGAGAGTGGGATAAAGTACAGGGGGCGGGTTATAGCTGTGCTTTGCTCAGACAGAGCAGAGCTGGCGTCAGGTAAAGGTCAGCAGTCCCAGAATGCAGAGCAGCACAGTCAGGAGGCACTTCCTGTTTGCAGGCTGCCTGATAAGATGGCGGCTTCCATAAGCCGCCATCTTGGATGTTTAAAGGCTCATAACATGCAGTAGATGCAGGTAGGATGATTTTTAATGTGGGCAATCTGTATGTACAGGGTGTGGGAAACATATAAGATAGACTCTTATTCAGAGTGAAGGTCCGCTTTAAACACCACACGTGTCTCTCCGTCTTCATATACTATAGCAATGTGAATAATCCTCCACCACTTTAAGGCACCCATATACTGCTAACCAGTATTACTAATTCATATAGGTTTAAAGCAAATCTTCCCGGTTTGTTTCTCTTTAGCTCTGCTTTACTACATATCCTCAGCAGTTAATCTCCGCTAGATGAAGCCTCTTATCCACAACCACTCATTCCATGGTATCCAGGAATCCCATGTATTAAAAAATATAAATGTGCAGCATAGTATAATATTTCTTAAAACTTTTAATATACAATAAAAGTGCCAAATGTGCACTTACATTAACTCCACAGATATCCTATTTCCAGAACTAAAACAGCCCCCAGTCCTCCACCAACGTGTTTAGTTCCTGCTGTAGAAGGTAGAAAGGGAGTCAGACGTTGCTGACACATTGCTATATCAAAAAATTATGGCTCCTCCCAAATAGATTTAACCTCATAGCTACTATAATCGCCACCATGTTATTAACAGGCGATACAACTAATAGCAGGTGGCGGGGTAAATTATCATCACCTGGTTGGTCTCCCCTTACCTTTATCCCCTATTGTTTTGAACTGCATATAGAAATAGCCATCCTCCTTTCTCTACCGTCAGTTCAGTGCCATCATTAAATTATTTCAAATTCCAATTCTCATAGGCCAATCAAAGCAGGCCTATCCATGCTCTTCTCTCATCTACCATACCTCACCTGCTCGAGCGAAGCTTGATTCCGTACTCATGGTTGCCACTGCTAATGCGCAATCGTTTAGCCCAAAAGATTTTCAGAGTCGGCATCTAGGTTTTAGATGACACTTTTACTGCACAGGCACTCTAATTCAGATGTTATTTTACCTATAGTGCTTATTGCACCTACTGTATCTAGATCGTATAGATCTACTTTTATTTAAAGGGAGCTACCCTCCATTGGAAGATTCCATACATTAAATCTACCTTTCTCTAAAGCAACCACTGGATAGACATTTTATTAAAAATCAATTATATGTATACAACCTAAATAAAAACGATATAAATATAGTATATAAATAAATATATAAATAAAAACCTGAAATACGGTACAATACACTTTGGAACCTTCACTCAGGGTTCAAGATCACAAATATATATATAGTATTTTTTCCTATGCCTGTTTTTATAATATTCCCTATTTGTCCATATAGTCTCCCTTAATGGGTTAAACTCATAAATTCAATACCTATATATTTAGCATAATAATCATTACATTTAAAAAGCAAAAATATGCTCAAAGGCAAATATGTATGTAGGGTGGTGGGAGCACCTGTCTATTTTTGATACAATTGATGAGTGGATCATACTGTCCTCTTTAAAGGTTTTTAAAATAATTTAAAACACCCTCTTAAGGTGTCTTGAGTTTAAAAGTCTTTACTGAGTGTGGGGGTATTAATTTAAAAGATAAGTCTCATTTGCCTCCTTTTCTCATGACAGGCAGTGGATGTTATCATCACACACAGTCCTTTGCCTCCCAGCAGCAGGGAAAGTAAGAGAACAAACACAGATGAGTTGGCGTTATATTGTATGTTACTCATAATAAATTGTTACTTTTCCTGATGCTTACAGGTAGGGCCGGATTAAGAGGAGGGCGCAAGGGGTGTGAGCCCCGGGGCATCCACCACTTGCCCTGCAAAGGGGGCCTCCACCAACCTTTGTGTTAGGGTCTGGTCCAGAAGGCTTTTCAGTATTTGGTTACAAGGCCAGCAACAAAGCTATCAGTGGCAGAGGGGCTCCCCTTGCCTGGGCAAGCCTTTTATTTGTTTTTGCAAACCTGTAGCCAAAGGCACCACAGGGCAGGATGGAGAGTCTAGAACAGCAAAGACACCGTCAGCAACGCTACAGTGATGGGTGCGTGCAGAGCTGTCAATTGGAGGGGCCGCTCACTGCACAAAAGCCACTAAGCACAGCTGCTGGCAGCTCAATGCAGGGAACTGTTTTCTGCTGGACCAGCTGGGTGACTACACCACCCCCCACCCAGAATGGTAAAGCTGGAGTTCCCGAGCAGCCGCACCCGCACAAGGAGGGCATAAGGGACTCGATATGACGTTTGAGTAAGTAGGTGGGTGCCAGACAACCACCAATCAGTTACTTGGCTGGACTATTATTTTAACAATTTATTTTTAAAAACACTGTATCTGGGGCCTCCACCAGATTTTGTGCCCAGGGCAGAGGAATGTGTGAAAAATATCTCCAGCCTCTCCCCAGAAGAGGAGGCAAATGATTCTTGGTAAGGTTGGATAAGGTTTGAATGGTTCCCAGAATCTGTTGGATTAACCTGCCCAAATGTGTTTTTGACTTCCATTCCTCCAGTTTAAAAGACAATACACAGAGGCTCAAGTCAACTCCAGCAAAACACAAAGCACTTAAAGTAGATTTCCATGGGGGCTGGTACTTGAGTCTAAAAGATTCTAGGACCCATCTCCTAGGTGACCCTGGGGCATCCTGATTCAGGATGATCTACTGTGTGAAGTTCCCAGATGCCCTTCAACCACTTACCTTTCTGTGGGCCCCTCACAATGATTGCAGGCCACGGCCACATCTCCCGCATCCCTACAGCTGTGCTTCCTCCCATGCCCCGCCATTAAAATAGACTAGGTCTGGGGGTAACGCTCACTCCGCACGGAAAAACTAGGATGTGGAGGCCCCTGCTCCCTATTCCAAAAGTCAGTCCAAAACAGCATCATAAAGTACTGATTGGACAAACACACATGCATGCACCATGGGTAAGGCGCAAAAGTGAGTGGGAGGATCTGTGGGGGGCTTCACACAGCAGGCATCTCAAATCAGGATGCCCAGGGGAAGGATCAGTCACCAATATAGTGAAAATCCTGGTGATTGGTCCATTTTAAGCATAATGCAATAATCTAAAAATAACCTACCATCAATAAAATATATATATACATTTTATTATTGTATGTCATATACATATCAATCAAATTTCCAGTATAAAATGAGAAAGGAAAAAATATGCATGAAAGGAAGAAAATATAAGTGACATTACATATATATATATATATATATATATATATATATATATATATATATAAAGAGAGAGAGAGAGAGAGAGAGAGAGAGAGAGATCTAGTATACATTGTGGAACACATATTTTTGTAAATAGTGAGCTCATTTTTAGTCAACATTATCAAATGAATGATTACATATGCCACAATAATGTGCTCTGAGTACTTTTTAATGAGTATTGTGATTCCTTAATTAAATATCAATATTAAAAGCTGATGGCCTACATGGAGCCATCTAGCCTGTTAACTCAAGTCTGGGAATGTTATTGTAATTGCATTTAGTTTCTATGAAAGCCTTGTCCACTGTCCCAGAAGATTGTCTTCTTTCTGGGGGCTCAATAACCTTTCTTTGTCTTTCTTGCTTTGCTGACCTTTCCTTGCAGGATAATTCAATTGTTGATGTGATCGGCATTGTGGATTTTCAGAACGGAGTCTTCAAGCCAATTCATATAGCGTGAAATGTAAGGAATATATTTACTGTACCTACTGCTTACTATAATTTGCAAGTCTTCGGTCATTAGTCAAATCCATAGGAGCATTGGAGCGTGACACAGCAACAAACTACTGACCGTATGAGTCAGGGTTAATGTGATCATATTCAGAAATGTTAAGTAGCTCTAAGATCACAATAACTCAACCATATGGCACACTGTATCTCGTTTAATCTCTCTCCTGTCTCTTCTTTTCAAACTACACAGTTCATAGCCCTCTGTAAATTTTCCAGTGTGATAGTTATCCTCTGGCACCCCAGGTCACTTTGAGTTTCATTAACTCAGAGCAATGCTGCTCCCAGAAGGAATAGATAGTTTTCAGATAACTTTCAATATTTCTTTACACTCATAATATATATAGAGATATTACAATGATGATATGCTTAAAGGGAGCTCATGTCCCTTCAAGTGACTCTGACACCAGGAAGTCTTAGAGTGTCACTTGGAGGCTTCAGTCTATGACTCAGCATGTAGACCCCTTTTGGAATCAATAGGTTGGTCTGACATTTTAAGAAAAAATTTACTAGGGCCTAAAGTCTCATTTGAATTTAGAGGCACAAATATTAGTTATGCATTGGGAGGTTTCTGAGCATTGTTTCAGAGGGTGAGGTGGATATGGGGACCAAAACCCACCTGGGGTGGCCCTGAAATCTATAAGACTCCAGGGACACCAAATTTAATCTACCTGTGGCCTCCCAATTTGGTATTCCCTACTGTGTGAAACCCCCACAAAGTTGTGAATGACGGCTGCAGGCATGCCCCTTGCTAGAGGCTAGTGGGGATGCAGGCCAATGGTGTGCCTGGCTCCGCTGCTCTCGGCTCCATTTGGCCCTTAGGCGATTCTGAGCCAAAAAGGATAAATGGAGCTTAGCATGCTGATTGAGTCTGCATATCTGTTGTTGGACTGGGGAAAGGTGAGTTTTCACGATGGACCTGGGAGTTTTCACACCACAAATTGGGGCCCTGCGGACAAGGACCAAAACCCGGGATTTTGATCCACTTTAAGTCAAACGTGGCGAAGCCTGTATAACGTCCCCAAACCTCCCTTTGCCTCTCTTAGGCTATGTTCACATTTTACGGAGCATTTTATAGGTGGTTTCTGCTTGTGTATTATGACGCTCAGCACAAAGTACTTTACTCAGCTGATATTTTATATCTGTGGATAAATATTTATATACATTGATGTGTTTTTCATTGTGCTCTTGCATATTTTGCAGCCAAAGTGTCCCTTTTTGACAATAGTGTTTACATTTTATTACAGTTTTTAATTTGAGTTTTTACTATGTGGGCATTTAATACGTGGTTTAAAGTATCAATATGTGTATCAATCAAATCAGTATTAGAATATATATTTCAAGGCTTTTTTTGAAGATGCAAAGTGTATTCTAGTGTATTTTTAGCCAATAAATATAAATATATATATATATATATATATATATATATATTTGTTTACCAAAGCTATAACAACATTAGGCTGTGGGTTGATCCCCCAGTGAAGGCCTTTTTTTCTATTTATGATAATTATGTTATTTTTGTTATCTGTATTCATGAATTCTATACAAGCTGGGTTCTGGAGCATAAAATATGAATTCATGAAGCTCTGCAGTAACATTTTTCCATCATTACCGTCCAGGAATTAGTTACTTCCTGACAGAATTTCCATGAACTTAGCTATAGCTGTATTGGAGGGGTGGTTGGCTAAGGCTGCCTGTCAGGGATAAGAGACGAGGTGTCCTTGAAGGAGGCCAGAGTTAAAAGGAAGGTAAATATCTATGTTTTTTTTGCAATGGATCTCCGTAAAATACTGTATATATTTATTTCTATAGAAGTCTGTCTGTGTGGTCAATATGTTCTAATTTGTTTAGGTGGCTTTCAAACTTCTTTTAGCTCAGACAAAGATGGGCTCATAACATTTGCCACATTTGCAATAACTCTATTCAACATCTGCTTGGAAAAATCGTGCCTTCTAGCAGGGAAGAGTATAATTCTGCAGGGGAATTTGGGCCTCCTATGTCGAACTATGCCAGGCCAGCAAAGCCATGAAAGCCCTGGCTACAAATAAGATTCCCGTTACTCTGCTATCTGACTTTCTTTAGTAAATAATTATACAAAGTCCACAGTTAATCTAATATAAAGACCAACAACCTTTTTATTCATCCAATAAGACAAGAAAAAGGAAGACTCACTGGCATCAGCTAATAGCACACAGGGTGAGGAAATGGGACAGGATCGCTGCAGGACATAGGATTCCCATTTAACCCTTTGCGAACGGGTAAGACATCCATGAAACCACTATACCAGTTCACAAGGCTTGGGGGCTGGCAAGTCACCTGCAGCTAGCAGGTGACTTGCCTATTAACCCCCAGCCCGGGGGGACAGAAGAGTCCAGGGCCACAGAGGCTATGTGTGCTCGTAGCCTGCAGGATGGGGGGCCACCAAAGCTGGCCTCTGCACCCTGTTCTACAAGCCCCCATAGCTGGTCTCCGGGCTGGTTATGTTGGGTAAGGTGGACCCCATGCCATCTTTTGGGGGAGTTGTTAAGGGTATTTAACCCTTAAAACCCCCCAAAAAGCCTTCTTATGGCATTTGTATTAACCTTTTATGTCCTGTCACCCAGCAGGTATAAAAAGCTTCCAGAGGCAGGAGGAGATCGGTGTGGGACACAGTGTTCAGGGCTGGACGGGAGGTAAGTATTATGTGTTTTTTTTACACTTAACTCTCTGTTGAACTGGTGACTATGAAGGTTCATGAGACCCCTATACCAGTTCACAAGGCTTGAGGGCTGGCAAGTCACCTGTGGCTAGTGAGTAAATTGCCATTAACCACCAGACTCCCCCAAAGCCCGGCAGGAGAGCCCGGGCAACAGAGGCTATACTGATTCTTGGTCTGATGGGGACCAGCCACCAGAACCCCAACCTAGCCCGAGTCACCAGATGTCCTCCCATGCATAAGGCCCAGGCCATAGGTCTGACGTCTGACATTCGGGAAATGGATTCTGAAGAGGTTTGCAGGTATGTGAGGCAACCCACTGATAGGACCCATATGCATTTGTAGCTTTAGTGACATTCTAAGGGACTTGGATTCTGCAGCCCACGGAACACACTCTGAAACTAGTTAGGCAGTGCTTGTTTGTAATCATGAGACATATATTGAAGCCTTGACGTGTATTTGACTACTCTTGCTGTGTGTCTTCCAAAGTGGCAAACATTTTGATTGCCCTTTGTTTTGCATACTTCAGCTTTGTATGAGTTCCCAGAATCACCCAAGGTTCAGCAGCATCCCCCTAAGCATCAAGTGGCACCCCAAGCAGCAGCCACACCAGCAGCTCCCCAACGCTGTGAACCATTATCCTGCAGCTCCCCAACGCTGTGTGTTCTCTTTGTGTTGTTGTAACTTTGTTATTCACTTTCCCAAACATAGGCTCACTTTTAAGTGTTCACTTAACAGGCCGAGGAATCAGGTTCACACAATGGCTAACACAATTACATCTCCACTCCAATGTTTGGTCCAAAGCACACTGTCATGTACTTGTGGTGGCTACATGTTTGCCCTGCTTTTGCCCAACCCACAATTTTCTAGTTCCCTGGTTTCACAGTAGTTCCCAAATAACCTCCTCCATGCCCCCTTTAAACAATTCTCTGTTTTAGCTCCGGGGGGGGGGGGGGGGATGTAGCTCCACCTGACCCAACGCTCCTGGACCTACACAGCGAGGATGCACCTTCCAGATCCCTCCCTGATTCCTTGGCCTAAGTTGGTTTGTGTGCCTTTGTTGTTTCTTTTTTGGAACTCACCTCAGTAATTGTGTTGCTTGCTAACAGAACTCTAAAATTTAGCTTGGGTCTAAATGCAAAATTAAATAAAAATATACACATGCACCTATCAAAGCACACACACACACACACACACACACACACACACACACACACACACACACATTGATCCAAAAAATATACAATTTCAAAACTAAACAGGGCTACATGCCAGCAGGAATTGAAAAAGGACACTTGGTGACTCATCCCACAACTCACTTCTTGGCCCCCCCAGCCAGAATCTTCTCCCACATGTCCAGCAGCAGTGCCCGGGACTCAAGAACATAGGCCCATAGCCTGTGATGCTCCTGAATGAATTATGTAAAAAATGTAAAAAACACAAGGTCAGCAATGGCAGGAATAACACCAGATTATATGCCAAACTGTCACACCTAGGCCACACTTGCTTGTTTTGGATTTAGACCAACCTTGCTTCTTTTGTAGGTTGGCAAATTAGTTTAAAATGTGCATCTTTGTTCCCCTAAGCAACAAGCAAAATCTTCTGCAAAGGTCCTGATTTGGTCTGAGCCAGAGCAAGTGTAGATCAGCAAATAACCCCACCACAGATCTGGGAGTTGGTGTGGTCCACATAAATGCTATGTCCTATCTTTAACCTAATAACATAGCATGACACATCAACACAAATGTTAACAAACAGATACACACATACACACTGTGGGGGAGTACACACAGGGACATGTGGCCATTCAAGCCCACTTGAAATAGGTGGACTGTCAAGTATGTCAATGGCCAAGGGCTTCACCTTAAAGAAACCCCCAAACACACAGTGGTAGTGTACTCACACCAATGTGGGCACACAAACAAGGCAAACAAACAGGGTGGATGACAAACAGAGTTGGCTGCCATCCAGGAGGTTAACCATTGTGTACAACATAGTAAATCGAGCACAAAATGTCAACCTGTAACAAAATGGCACACCATCACAGCTATGGGGATGGCCTGTAGTGCTTCACCCATGTTAATACTGGTGAGGGAAAGGCAGCAGCACCCCTGGTGTGGATGTCCCGGCAGGAGTCTCTTGATCTGTGGAAAATTGTTGAAATAAAAAACAAAACAAAAGAAGGTTACTTAGGTGTGGCAAATAAGCAAACAAGCAGCTCAGAGACAACACAGCAGATAATTTAAGATGTATGTTCCATGTAAACATGCAACTTGAGGCGAGGAGGTGTCCGGCCTGTGATGCCTTGAAATAATATGAAAAACAAACAAAAGCACACTTGAGAAACACATTTTGCATGTAGACAATGGGCAGTCAATTGTTAGGCCATCAAGCTAGCTCACCAGTGGATAAGGTGCTGGCCACCATCCAGGGAGTGCTGGGAGGGGAGGAAGGCAGTAAAGCCCTGTTTGGTGTGTGGGAGTCCAAGTCTGAGGGACCAGCCTCCTCCAAACCTATTCCACCATCAACCTGCAGTGGTGGGGAGTCTACCGCCTCCTCCTCCAGACTCTCCACCTCAGACTGGCCACACTCATACTCAGACTCCTCCGCCACCTTCTTAGACGAAGTCTCCACCACCTCCTCCGCCTCCCCAGCTGACTACTCTGGGTCATCCACCGCCTCGGCCACTTCTGGCCCCAGGTCCTCCACCTCTACGTGGGCTGGGCATAATCATATTCCCGCTGAAACATCATTTATATGGACAAAAAATAGTCAGCCAAACAGGAAAAATACTGATGGCGAAACACAATCAGGCAAAATTTCTAAAACCTAGACACAACACATACATTGATTTCAAAACACACACAAGAAGACTCCAAACCTAGGCTGTTAGCGAATAAGATAACACCTGAACAAACAAAAATGAAATCGCCAAATTGCCAACAACAAAAAACCTGGCATATGTGTGAAATTTGGTAAAGAGCTACTACAAAATGCAAATGCAATTACACGCATGACAGTAAACAAAGAACACAATAGAGAGACAATTGAAAGACACAATTCACAAAATGCAAGAGTAATGTAAAAATGCAAGCTTAAAACACAAGTGAAGTAAACAAAACCCAAACAAAGAAATGAAACCTACAGAACAAAACGCAGCCAAACTGTAAATAGCTAAGCCCATAAAAAACACTACGTACAGTAGAAAAAAAACAGAGGAGGAAACAGATAGGAGTGGACACGCCCACTGAAAACACACAGGTGTCTAAGCAGCACAGGCACACACTGAACAAACCAAACAAAGCAGAAAAAACAATACAAAGGACAAACAAAGCAACAAGACCTACCTTGATAATCTGGCCTTCACTCTTGGCTCAACATGCTGTCAGGTGGGTGCCATGGCTAATTCATACTGCAGAGGCCAAAGACCGGAAATGCGCAATTGAGAACAGTCACATGACCCAAAGATAGGTTTGAAAGCGAACGCTACACAAGCAGCAAACAATGCAAAATAATCACAAAACAAAAATAGGGGAAAGTAATGAGGCAAAAAACACAGAAGTGCGCAACACACCCACAACAAACTGCTCACACAGCTAACTCTAAAACATTTGGAAAAACACAGTCACACAAACACAGAAGCACTTGTTAGGCCACATTTACCCAGCGTCGGCTGCACAAAATAAAAAGGGATAATGAACTTGAAAGAAACGGCAAAGACAACATGACAGCGACCACTATAATCATGGCATCGCATTTAAGACAGACATAGTGTCCAAGACGATAAAGTCTAAAGTGTCAGCTAAATGAACATGAAAATATTGCTAAAAAACACCAAAAGTAGAAAAAGTATAATGGAAAAAAAGGACCATTTAGGTCTATGGGAGAACTGTCACTGTCGCTGTGTGGCATTGTGTGGCATTGTGTGGCAGTGGTGCTTCATTAATAGGGCTTCATAAATAAGGTCCATATAGTTCCAAACATGTAACCTTTTCTTAACTTGTCTAGTATATGTGACCCTTGTTCAATATGAACTGATTATTGGCCTGATTCAGAGCCTCACCATGAATGGTCATTGTTTTCCGAAACTGATCTCGGTAGCTAGAAAATTGCGAACATTCATATCATTCACAGCCGCGTTCTGAGAAAAGTTTGTTCATGGGTAACTGTCCGTATTTGCTTTGTGTATGCATACGATTTAGTTGAGGTTTTACCTGTTTTTGGACGTAACTTGCTGTGGATCCCATTGTTCTCTGCGTGCCATGTCCCTTAGGCCAAAAGGCGGGCCTAACTCTCCACTCCACTACTACTGTTGAGTAGGACTCGCTGACCTCGGCCAACAACAAGGCAATTCCCCCAATAGTAGCAAATTGCATAGAAATGTCAAACCTAAATCACTTAGGCACCTCTGTGTAGAATACAAACATGCCACAGTGGTTGAAGTGAGAGTGGCAGCAAAGTACTGTAGCCCTATAACATTGGAAGGCCAAGCCTCTGACATTACTGTGGCACCATGTACCTTCGCTCGTATTTTGCAGCCCATCACCTGTCACCTGTTTGCACCTTGGCAGGAGTGTAATGCAGCACACATGCATAGCCAATGCATGAAAGTGTGACTTACTGTCATAATGTCCTTCTGCTGCTCATGAGTAAACACGGTGGGTGCCATGGTGGACCTTTGGATGTCATCATGTATGACATCCACAATGCTGAGGTGCACAATGCCGACGCGCCCTGGCAGACCCCAGAAGTATACTTGCATCCATATGCACATGTAGCCTATAGGTTGTGCCTTTGAGGGGCTGTTAAATAAACCAAATAGTTTCCAATACACTTACCCACTCAATTAGTATAGGACAGGCACATTTTTATTGATCAATTTTCTGTTGACCTGCATCCGGTTGTGCCATAACCCAACAACTTATGACAATTGGCATGTCATTTGCTACAAGCCAAGGGATATAATTAATCACAAATGACGTGAGTGGTGAAAAAAACAAATGTTGCTGAATGCTTTGGCCCGCATGGCTCTGAGTGCCAACATACAGATGTCCAGGAATCTCTGGAGCAGAAGCAGGGGTTGTCTCCTCCAAATATGCTGCCACCCTGCTCAACTACAGCCCATGTTCGGTGGTGGGCCCCATTATAAGTCTCCTGGCCTGTCTGGGGCCTTAAAAAGGGTGTCAGGAGCCAGGGCAGCAATGGATAACCTGAAACACCAACAAGACAAATGGAAATTCAATTACTAACAGGCAACACAACATCAAAATAGCCTAGACCAAATATACAAATTGTCAGGACTCACTCACCGCGTCCTCGCTCCCGCGCCGTCCCCGGACAGCTGGCCGCGCAGCTTCCGGCTCGAGGTCCCTGCCGAGCTGCTGCTCGGGCGGCGTCGGCTCGAGCGGCGCCCTGCTCGGCCACGCCCCCCGCTCTTGGCTCTGGCCCCGGCTCCTGCAGACGTGCTCGCGCTCAGCCCAGAGATTCAGGGTTGGGCCAATGAGCCCAGGAAGGGGAGGTTGTGGGCATTTGCCCTTTTGGTCCAATTGGACCAATCAGGGACAGTGTTATAGTTGCACCAATCACATGCGCCCTTCCCTTTTTCCCAATCATGCTGGTCCCTATAAAGCCCTACCTCATCATTTACCCAGTGCCTGTTATAGCGCCTAGTACCTAGTTTTTCTAGCTTGTCTCTAGCCATTGATCTGAACTCCCGTTGCCGACCACCACCTGTATTGACCATCCTTGATCTGAACTCCCGTTGCCGACCACCGCCTGTATTGACCGTCCTTGATCTGAACTCCAGTTGCCGACCACTGCTTGTATTTGACCATCCTAGATCCGAACTTCTGTTGCCGACCTCTGCTCTGATCCTTGACCACGATTTGTCCAACCCCATTGTACCGCTGCCATCTCAGAACTCCCGTTGCTGACCCCAAGCCTGTTTGGACTTCCGTTATACGCTCCTGCTATTGGGCTCACTCAATACCGCTCCCAGCCACGGGTTCTCCAGACCTCCAAACAGTAAGCCTACATCCTTTGAGCCATTGAAGTTCTGGGGGCAACCGATCCCGGGCAGGCGTTTTCTGCGTCCCGGCAAGCGGGGGCTCCTATAGGTGAAGCTGGCTGCGGAGATTGGGGGTTGAGGGCTTACCTGGAGGGCTGGAGTTACCTGAGCGGATCATTGAAGGACCCAGAGCGTGACATTATAACAGGCCACCCACATGGAAGACCTGGCGCAGCAGGTGCAGGCTATGGCCACTGCTATCAATCAACTAGCCCAGAGAGTGGCCAATCAAGAAACCAGACAGATATCTGCACCCGCTGTATCACCTCACGTTCCAGAACCAAAGGTCCCGCTACCGGAGAAATTTTTTGGAGACCGAGCCAGATTCTCCAATTTTAAAAATTCTTGTGAGCTTTATTTCAGGTTGCGGCCCTTATCCTCGGGCACTGAGACCCAACGGGTCGGGTTAATTATCTCCCTATTGCAAGGAGACCCCCAATCATGGGCTTTTAGTCTGCCTCCCGATGATGCTGCCCTGCACTTCGTCACATCTTTTTTCTTGGCCATGGGTGTGTTATATGCCGACCCAGATCAGCAGTCCACAGCCGAAAACAGGCTTCGGGCCTTGAAGCAAGGTCGGAATACTGCCGAAGATTACAGCGCTGAATTCCGGCGGTGGGCAGTAGAGTCCAGATGGAATGACCCAGCCCTGTGTAGCCAGTTCCGTATGGGTCTATCGGAGGGTATCAAGGACGCATTCGTTAATTTTCCTACGCCAGCAGACCTTGACCAGCTAATGCAGGTCACCATCAAAATAGATCGGCGTCTTAGGGAAAGAGCTAGGGAAAGGGTTAGGACTTCTCCGTCCTATAAGCCATCTCAGACCCCCAACCCACTGTCTTCCCTTGGGGTAAACACACCCTCTTCCTCACAGGAGGAACCCATGCAGGTCGGTAGAGCTCGCCTTACCCAGGGCGAAAAACAGCGAAGACGCTCTATGGGCCTATGCTTATATTGTGGGGATCCGGGACATTTTGCTAGGTCCTGTCCTAACAAGGGATACCCGGCGGGAAACTCCCTCGCCTAGATCAGGAGGAGAGTACTGATCTAGGTGAGTCTGTTAATTACTCTCATTTTAACAAGATGTTAATTCCCATAGAGCTTTCCTGGGGTCCATCCAAACAAGCAGTGTCCGCCTTTATCGATAGTGGAGCTGCAGGCAATTTCCTGGATCGGAGCATGATCTCCATCCTAGGGATTCCTCTGGTACCCCTTGGGAAATCTCTACAGGTTCTGGCCATAAATGGGAAGGCCATCCAGGGGGGTCCAGTCAGTACCAAGACCCCTCCTCTCAATTTAATTGTCGGCTCTTCCCACTCTGAGTACATCGAGTTCTTGGTTTTTCACTGTCCGGACAACATGTGAAGATGGTTCTTCAAAAATTGAGGGAGAATAACCTATATGCCAAGATTTCTAAGTGTATGTTTGAGGTCACCACCGTTCCTTTTTTGGGTTATGTAATTTCTAGCCAGGGATTGGAGATGGATGCGGGGAAAGTTTCGGCGGTGCGGGATTGGGAACAACCCAAAACCTTAAAAGAACTACAGCGTTTTTTAGGTTTCGCTAATTTCTACCGACGCTTTATTAAGGGTTTTTCTAATATTGTCGCTCCTCTCACCAACCTTACCCGCAAGGGCGCCTTTCCTGCAAACTGGTCTTCATCAGCCAAAGAAGCCTTCCTGAAGCTAAAACAGGCTTTTACTTCAGCGCCAGTGTTAGTTCACCCTGACGTGAATAAACCTTTTACCATCGAAGTAGATGCGTCCGAGTTGGGTGTGGGGGCAGTGTTGTCGCAATACTCTGGTCATCCTGAACGTTTGCACCCCTGCGCCTACTTCTCACGGAAATTTAGTGCCGCGGAACAGAATTATGATGTTGGAAACAGGGAGTTATTGGCGGTAAAACTGGCCTTTGATGAATGGCGTCACTGGTTGGAGGGTTCATTGCACCCGATCACGGTCTATACCGATCACAAAAACCTCGAGTACATTAGTTCAGCTAAGAGACTGAATTCTCGTCAGGCTCGTTGGGCGTTATTTTTTTCTAATTACAGTTAAGCCAGGAGTTAAAAATTCTAAAGTGGATGCTCTATCCCGCATGTTTGGGGATTGCAAGGATCGTGATTATGTGGGTGAACCTATTTTGCCTGTGGGTTGTGTGATTGGGGCTTTGCTTCCTGATCTTTCTAATGCTTTGGCATCATTTCAAGATGAATCCCCTGTAGATGTACCTTTAGGGTGTCAGTTTGTACCGCCGCACCTGCGTCCTGATGTAATACGCGAGTTTCATGATGCCAAAACTGCTGGGCATCTGGGAAATCGTAAGACTTTCATTTTAGCCCGACGCCATGTATGGTGGCCTACTATGCGACGCGATATTACTGCCTTTATCGACGCATGTTCTGTTTGTGCGCAAAGTAAGGGGGTTCACAAGGCCCCTAGTGGGTGTTTAGTCCCACTTGAGATTCCTAAAGAGCCATGGACTCATATCTCAATGGATTTTATTGTAGATTTGCCTCCTTCACATGGGAACACTGTGATTTGGGTGGTCGTCGATGTAGTTTCTGATCGGGGTGTGCAATTTACTTCGCGTTTTTGGAGGAATTATTGTTCACGCTTAGGAATCCAGTTATCATTTTCATCTGCGTACCATCCTCAGACTAATGGGCAGACTGAGAGAACTAATCAAAGTCTGGAACAATATTTAAGATGTTATGTTTCTGATGCTCAAGAGCAATGGTCGGACTTCATTGATTTTGCTGAGTTCGCATACAATAATGCGCCGAGTGAAAGCACTAAGATGTCCCCTTTTTTCTGTAATTTAGGAAAGAATCCCAGATGTTCCTCACTCTCAGGGTAACCTTCTGATTTACCGGCATTGGAAGAGTGGCTCCAAGAAAGGAAAGAAATCTGGGTACGCGTCCAAGGGACTTTAAAAACTATGGGGTTGAAATATAAGAAATTCGCCGATCGCCGCAGATCTCAGGGACCTATCCTTCAGATTGGGGATCTTGTTTGGGTGTCCACTAAGAACATCGCCCTCCGGCAGCCTTCCAGTAAATTGGGTCCTAAGTTTATTGGTCCTTTCCCCATTATTAGGAAATTGAACGATGTAACCTTTAAAGTTCAACTTCCACCGACTATTAAAATCCCTAATTCCTTTCATGTATCGCTGCTTAAACCAGCTAAGAGTACTCCTCCTGCTGGTCCTTCACCAATCTTGGTTAATAATGAGCCAGAATATGAGCTAAACAAAATCTTGGACTCGCGTAAGGTCCATAATTCGCTACAGTATTTGGTTGACTGGGTGGGTATGGTCCTGAGGAGAGGTGCTGGGTTGCTGCAAGGGATGTTCACGCCAGGGCTCTTGTAAAAAAATTCCATCGTGACAATCCAGGAAAACCTGGTGAAGGGGGGGGGTTAGTGTCAGGACTCACTCACCGCGTCCTCGCTCCCGCGCCGTCCCCGGACAGCTGGCCGCCTGGTGAGGGTCCGGAGGCCCCTCGTGAAGGGGGGGGTAGTGTCAGGACTCACTCACCGCGTCCTCGCTCCCGCGCCGTCCCCGGACAGCTGGCCGCGCAGCTTCCGACTCCTGGCTCCTGCAGACGTGCTCGCGCGCGGGCGCGAGCACGTGATTCTTATGCCCTCCGGCGGCGCTGCTCTCTGCGCGCTCGCCGGAGGAGAAGTTAAAGGGCCAATCAGCCCAGAGATTCAGGGTTGGGCCAATGAGCCCAGGAAGGGGAGGTTGTGGGCATTCGCCCTTTTGGTCCAATTGGACCAATCAGGGACAGTGTTATAGTTGCACCAATCACATGCGCCCTTCCCTTTTTCCCAATCATGCTGGTCCCTATAAAGCCCTACCTCATCATTTACCCAGTGCCTGTTATAGCGCCTAGTACCTAGTTTTTCTAGCTTGTCTCTAGCCATTGATCTGAACTCCCGTTGCCGACCACCGCCTGTATTGACCACCCTTGATCTGAACTCCCGTTGCCGACCACCGCCTGTATTGACCGTCCTTGATCTGAACTCCAGTTGCCGACCACCGCTTGTATTTGACCATCCTAGATCCGAACTTCTGTTGCCGACCTCTGCTCTGATCCTTGACCACGATTTGTCCAACCCCATTGTACCGCTGCCATCTCAGAACTCCCGTTGCTGACCCCAAGCCTGTTTGGACTTTATACGCTCCTGCTATTGGGCTCACTCAATACCGCTCCCTGCCACGGGTTCTCCAGACCTCCGAACAGTAAGCCTAAATCCTTTGAGCCATTGAAGTCCTGGGGGCAACCGATCCCGGGCAGGCGTTTTCTGCGTCCCGGCAAGTGGGGGCTCCTATAGGTGAAGCTGGCTGTGGAGATTGGGGGTTGAGGGCTTACCTGGAGGGCTGGAGTTACCTGAGCGGATCATTGGAGGACCCAGAGCGTGACACAAATTACAAAGGAGTAGGGCCAAACAAGCAAAAGTTAAACCAGGATGCTCGAACTAAGTATTTGTAACTGCAACAGGTAGAAGGGGACATTCAAAGAGACATTCAAAGAGGGGCATGAGCACAGTCGACGTGATGGAGGGCAGGGAGAGCTATAGGCTAACACAATAAACGTGGACCAGTTACAAAAAGGGGGCACATAATAAAAGAAAAAACAAATTGCAAATGCAACATAAACAATAAACAGGCAGATCTAGCAATAATAATACCCACAAGCCAAATGCCAGTAAGCTCGTCACTCTCAAAATGGGCATATAAACCGGAACTCCTCAAGATAAATGCATCATGATACAAGCCAGGGAAGCTGGCCAAAACACTGAAAAAGCGAAGATCTGGACCAACAACACATTGGATGTTAAGAGTGGCCTATCTTGTGTTTGCTGAAGGTCCAAATTAAAAAGGGTCACAAGATTGGCAACAACAAATGAACTGCAAAAATAGTAAAGTGATAGTAATAGTCAAAGTAAAACAAGGGCCAAATGGGACACAGGAAATCTGTTTGGGAGAAGGGAAAGCTAGGCTAGCCTTAGGAGAGGAGAGTGCATACAAGGAGGAGCAATGTGGACTTAAACATACCGAAACATATACTTTTGAGCAGCTGGGGGAACTAGAGCCACATGCGTACAACCGATGGTGCCCATGACACTTGGCATATTCACAACGTTGAAAAAACCCAACCTCACCACATTCCAGGCTGCCATGCTGTCAAGGAAAGAGATGTATTTCTCCTACAGGACAGCCATGCCATTGAGAAATTTAGTCAGGGCTCAGCTCAGCAAAGCCTGGACATGCCAACTGACACCTAGCCTCTGGAAGGTGCCATTCACTAAAAATTGAAGGCAGCCAAGCAACCTCCACCTGCATGCCCCTTTCTTGTGGTGGGGGCCAACCATGGCTGCAGCTCTGAGTAAAGCTTCTCAAGAGAAAGGCAGTTCAGTCTGATCTATTCGAACACCTGCTCATTGGTCATCTGATTGATATCCAGGCTACTGTAGGTATGCCTAAGCTCTGGAAGGTAATGATTAACAGTCCTTGCTGCTGCAAATGCTTGTACTCTTCACAGAACGTGTCAAGGTGCCCTATCATAGGTGCAGAGGATGTAGGCAGTATTTTCACTAGCAACAAAAGACCGTTCAAGGTCACGGGCAAAACCCATAAGCCTACGGATGCACAGGTGCCTTGAACCGAACACTCAGTTTGGCATACCGTAATTTCCCGCAAAAAGGACAACTCAGTCACAAAAACAATGCTCTGAATCACCCGACATGGAAAATAGACCACATATGGTTCTTTGACGTCAATCCCGCTGGCAGGAACGAGTGCGAGAGAGGCTCTGAATATGACCATATATATCCTCTAATATTAAGGTTGATTTAGAGCCTAGTGAGCTCTTTTGGAGAAGAAACTGGCATTCACTTTCATTGTCTGCCGGATGTAAATTTTCACCTGGCTCTGAATCAGCCCCAAGGTAGACAATGAAAGTGAGTTTTCTCACCAAGGCTCTGAATTGACCCCATTGTCTATATTTAATATATGACAATACAAATATAGCTTTATAAAATTGTCAATTTTCTAAACCTCACATGTCATGTGCTAAATTTAAATGATATATTGTTTATAGTTGTTTATAGCGTTTACAGCTCATGCATTATTATACAAAACTTTATAACCAGCAATTCCACTGTATTATTATCATCAGTGTTACTACACCGCATCTAATCTAAGGGGCCCCTTGTATTGTCCTAGGCATTGCTATTCCTTAACTGAACTTGACCTCTGGTATAGGCAGGCCTGCCATCTATATGCTTTATCTACTTGTGTTGGCACATTTAGCAAATTATTTGTACTCAAGAGCAGAAGGCTACATGGTGAGTGTCAAATTCTTATTGGCTTGTTGGGGAGCTGGCTCCATCACTAGCTATTCCATTGCGATGGTTGCTACAGCATCTAAATGTGGAATGTAAATGGTGCAACTTGTCTTCCAGGGCAGGCCAGCCAACTTGCTATGTTCTCTATCTGTTTTGGTCATACACAATAAAAAAGGTCCAGTGCAGCAAGATTTGAACAACAACAAGTTCAAATGCCAGGAACTGGGTAATGATGCAACAAGGCACTCTGGTCCTGCCACTTAAACCCCTGGTAAGTTGCTGGGTTGGATGATCTGGAAATTTCCAGATCTATTGCTGGAAAAGTAGGGAAGGCAGAATGGCAAAACTATCCAAAAGGTTCTGGCTGTGGGGTGATTTTAGTCAAAAAGATGGATTTTGGTCCACTTTAAATAACCAGGCACAGTGTATCTGCTTATTAAGCCTCTAGTAGGTTTATTAAAATGAAAAATTCAAACAGCCTCCAACTGCATTCTATTCCAGGGATGATATAAAACTGTTAAATGATGACAGTGGATGTTGAGGTAGCAACTGTATCAGGTACATGAGGTCATTTTTTATTTATTCGATTTGTACAAACATGGTATCATATACAGTGTTCAGTAGTTTAATTGAATTCAATTTAGTTAATGAATTGGCATCTTAGGGCTAAAAGTGACAGGGAAAAGGTTACTGTATGAGTAATGTTTAAGCACCTATTTAATGACCACACCAGGGCCCGAGAAGTGACACATAGCAGCAGGTGTTTTTTGTGAGCGCCACCAGCAAGCCATATTTATGATGCACCATGTAGCGTTCCATGTATCAAGAGAGCCGTTGTTAGCGCCATATCATTTGTATGTTCCCAATGTCATTCCATATGTTCCACTGTGCAGCCATCCCCAGTTAAAGCCTTTTTTGTATTGCAGATTAAGCTGTATGCCGGAGTATCATAGTTTCACAGCACCTGTGCTAGCGCTGTTCAATTGCATTGCTTAAATAATTTCTGGCTCTCCGTACCGGAACTACCTGACGCTAGCTCCAATGGGAAAAAACAAACAAGACACAGCGCCACGGATAGCCTACAGTGCCGAACGCAAACAGCGCTGCCTGCCTGTGGCCATAACTGAGGCTGAGGAGCTAATAGCATCTCTCTGCAGATACTCAAGTAGCACTGCAAGGCGCCAGTGATAAATTGTCCTCAAAGATATGCGTTTGCTGTTGAAAAATGTTTTAATGGTCCTCAATCTTCTGCTTAACCCAAGGCCCCACAGTCTTTAGTTACTACTCTGCCTTGCACTTCAGAAAAATTGTGCAGTAATCCGTTTTCACTTTCTAACCCAATCACAGTATGTGGTAAAACCTGAGTGCCAGACATGACTACATGTTCCCTCCAGAGACGCAAATGTCAGTCATAGTTTATTATGTGGCCCCTTGGTGCTGCTGGGTTTCTGAAAACTAAAAGCATTTCATCTTTTCATATACTCTAAAAAGAAATTGTAGCTGTTATTTGACAACCTGATTTTTTAGGTTTAGCTTAACACTTGGTGGTGATCATGGATTTGCATGCCTTTAGCTTTTCAGCACTGACGCTAAACCTTGTTTACACTTCATGCATTTTTCTTGCTCCTTATAGGAATGGAAACTTGATCACATTTGCAATGCATAAAACAATCTAATCTACGAATACTCGCTATTGCATTATGAGCTGTGTGCTATTGAACAATGCTTTATCTGTATTATGTTTAAATATCATTACCATCTGTTGTACACAATGAATTCTGTATTGATATAATATGATTTATGTATTAAATGCAACATATGTCATTGATTTTTTTGTCATCCAGCTCAGGGCTGACATATGTAACAATGACCCTGTGAGCATCATATGTCTAAACAATTCACTGTCAGTAAAATCAATACGTACATCAACAGGCAAGGAAAATAAAGAAATCCACTTGTTTTATTGTTATAGGAAATTATGTACCACAAAAATATAAAGAATACTGTGTTTATTTTATGATTCATTTTTTTTTTATTCCGTATGCAAGCAATTAGAGTTTTACACTATAGCAACTGTATAGTACCACAGTTACATAGTATAGTTAAATAATAACCTTAAACCATGGTATAAAGTAACACACACCGATTAACACAACAAAAAGTAAGAAAGAAACAGGAATAGAAACAAAATGAGCATATATGAGGAATTATACAATTTGAATATTTTAGATTAAAATTTTAAATGTCATGTAATTAAATGTATTGACAATTATGCCAAAATACAAATTAACATGAAGCCTGTGTCACAGGTGAAAGAACATGTGTTTATGAAACTCTTGACTACTAATGTCTGAATATACTTAAGGTCAGATGTAGTTTGGCTACATTTTTCTTAAAATTAAAGATCTACCAGACCCAGAACATAAATATTATTTAAGTCTAGAAGGAGGGATTTGGAGTGTAGTCTCATGTCTTAGTGATGCATGAAAATTAGTCTGCACTCAACAGTATACATTTAGAAGCAGGATCTGGCTGTCAATGTGAGCCATAGAAACACAATCCTATTTGGTTCAAGCAAACCAACAAGTTGCTGACCAGCAACAGGGGCACTGCTAATCAAATTCCCAACTTTTTTAAATGTGTGCCATGTATATTCTAGTTGTATATAGTCTATGTAATTCCAAAGGAAGATGGCCAAGTGTCTTAGAGGCATTGTGATGATTAAAAAAAAGTACACTTTAGCCAACTAACGTACAGTGTTGTTAGAGTGCAACACTTTACTACTGGAAAAATATCTTTATTGGTGTTCTTTGACAAAATATCCCATGGTTGGGATTCAGCCAGTTCTCTGAACTGGGGAGAAACCATGCTCAAGAACAAGCTCTTCATCTGTGGATAAGTCAGTGCAGAGTGTAAAGAGTAGATGTCTTGGGATACTGTATGTGAGTGTTGTGTGGAGGTATTTTAGCTGACTCAAAAAAGTGGAATAAGTGGTACAATCCATTAGTTTTCCTTTGACACATTTTAATAGTTTTACACAGTTTTGTGTTTATCAGATGATATGCAAACATTTGGAGCCTCATTTATAAAGCATCAGAGCCTATTAATACCGTCAGTGCTAATATTTTAGCCTCGGCGGCACTTAATGCTCGATTTGAAAAGCCAAAAACAGACTGGCTCGATGTGCCTGCCAGACTGTGTCCCTTTGTATGTGGTGAATTGAGCTCTTGTAAAAGTTGTGCCAGTTTATAATGAAGCTGTAGGTTAAGATCCCCTAGACCAAAATGGACAGACTCATACTGAAGTGTCTTTTTCTAACACACACATTTATTTGTACAGAACTTGTTTTATTGTGGCCTGCTGCACAGAAAGACACAATGCGGCATCCCATTCAAGTAAATGGACAGTGGGGTGGACAGTGGAGCTGGGGGATGCCTCTTGGTGTCTTACTGCTGGATGTGCCCCGGAGAAGGGTGCTGGACTGAGGCTAAAGTAAGGATTTTTTTATTTGTAAGCTCCTCCCACCCCATCCAGCCTCAGCGGCAGGAGAGTATGGCAAAGCGGACTTTCGCTTTAAAAGTTTATAGAGAAGCAACAGCAGCTTCACTCAATTTAAAAAAGCAACTGTTCCTGAGTTGTGAGAGGGTCTGTTGTTTTTCTACCATAAAGAAGGACATGGTTTTGTTGTTTGGGCTTCCCAATGACTATAGCAATAGAAGTGAGGCCCCAAAAGTTTGTCCGGAATGTAGTATGTAAATGAGAAGTTGACATCATGGCTCATGAAGTCAGGAGACCCACCACGGTTACCTCTTCACCTCATGTATCCAATTTGTTCTCACATGGCATGATTTACAGAACAAAGGTACATTTTGTTGTACTGTTGTATCTAATTTGGTTAAAAATGGCATCCTAGGGGCTGATTGTGACAGATAAAATATGACTGAGCAACTTTGCAGCCCCCATAGTAGCTAGTGTTAAGGTTAATACTGGCAAAATAAAAGGCAAAGATAAAAGCTATATGTATAAACAGAATCCATAGGGCAGGCTAGGGTCACAAGCATAAAACAAGAAAAAATAGATCATTTTACCAGGATAGATTCTGTATGACAATAGGGCATTGCAACACCATTGTAGCCAGTAGCAAAACAATCAGGAAATCAAAGAAAATATATGCAGTAGGGAAATGTTTTATAGCCCATAAAAGTAAACACTTAAAGTGGCGCAATTGCCATATTGCATATCGTCTGCCTTGGGGTACCACAAATGATTTCCTACAAAAACATATAATTCACTCTGGAAGCAACAGCTGTGTGGGTTGTTCCACACCTTCTGTATTGCTGTTTACTTCCAAATCACTATATATATTTATATATATATATATGTATATATATAAATATGAAAACACAGTATAATATATATACAGTTAGGTTCAGAAATATTTGAACAGTGACATAACTTTTATGATTTGGCCCCTCCATGTCAACGTATTGGATTTGAAAAAAACTAATAACTAAAATGAAAACATGGAGGCTGATTCATTACTAATGCCAGGTATCGGCAGTTGAGCGTCTGTAAAGCAGCGCTTAGAGCGACCGCTAGCAGACGCTGTAAGCGGGTATCGGGTGCTGTAATAGAGCGCCTCAGTCGCTGTAGTAACCTGGCCCGCATTGATGAATGTGATCTATGTTGGGTGCTCTAACACCAGTACAGCTCTGCAGGGAGCACAGTGCGACCGACTCTCAGCGACTCACACCATACTTATCAAAAAAACTACACACACACAGCGTCGGCGCTCTAAATCTGGTCGCTATAGCATAGAGTGCAAGATGCTGTGTGCTTAAAGTCTGTTTTTTAACACATATCCACCAATAACAATGCAAAAGCACGTGGAATTACATTGTTGTAACATTGTGACATTAACACTTCAGTGCCAGATCTGTAATGACAATTCTGCATAAAAATCAAAAATATCAAAAAAGTTTTCAAATACTCTTTCTAGGCCAGGAGAGGTGACACAATTATTTGAGAGAAAAAAAAAACAGAAGAAAAGGAACATCCATTGAAATGTATGGGAGAGTGACAGGTAGCGACACTTAATAACTGGCGCTCTGGAAGCTAGAGAGACGGCGCTATATGCTGAGCCACCTGTAATGATGAATCTCACGCTACATGGCGCTGTTAGAGTCGCCAGAATCGCCTTACATATGGTTTTGCATACAGCAAACAGCGTTCAACAGACACTGCCTGCCGCTACGAGGCACTACCTGGCGCTAGACCTTCATGAATAGCCCCCATAGTCTTGTACCCATGGACATCACCAAATGCTTAGAGGCCGATTCATTAATAATGGCAGGTAGCGACAGTTGAGCAATTTTCACAGCGCCCACTAGTAGTCGCTGTGCTTGGCCATTGTTCGGTTGTTGATAGTGACCGAGTCGGTGTGCAGTAATGTTGAATACGGGGTGACGAGTCGCTATTTGACAGGTTCCACGATGTATGGGTGCGCATGATAGCGACTGGTCAGAGCTACCGGCTCCCACCACATTCATAAAAAAATCACACTCAAAAAATTCTCGCGCTGTGAAATGCATGTTTAAACCCCAGAGTGCTGGCGGCGATGTGTTAAAAGTAGTTTTTTAACCCCCAAACCACCATATTTTTGGAAACCAAAAAAAAAATAAAAAATTTAAAGAATTTAGTAATATGAATACAATAATATCAGACCTGTAATATCAATTCTGCACAAATGTTTTTTTTTTTCTATTTTTTACCTTCAAAAAATTAACTAACATGGCAGAAGTGGTCACAGAATTTTTCACATTTAAAAAAAAAAAAACATTACTAACAATTAATTATGAATATTTAAAGATTGTTCCATTGAAATGCATTGGAGACGCCAGGTAGCGAGAGGTCATACCTGTCGCTGTTCAAGGTCGGACGCTGGCGCTGTGGGCTGAGGCTGGAATAATGATGAATGAGTCGCTATATGGCGCTATCTCAGTCGCTAAGCAGGATCGGCTTGATAAATGTGTGATTGTGGTGGGGAGCCGGCGTTCTCGTGGCGGGGCCCGTCATTACCGGCCGCTCACCAGTCGCTACCTGACGCTATTCCTTCATAAATAAGGGCCTTAGTTTCCTCTTCCTGCTTTGCCAGGCCTTTAATGCAAGTGTCTTCAGTTGATGCTTGTTTGTGTGTCTTTTTGCCTTAAGTTTTGTCTTAAGCATGTGAAATGCATGCACGATTTGCTTTAAAAAATTTGCAGTATGGGTCATTGTGCATCTGTACTGTGAAGTACCTTGCTGCAACTGGTTGAATCTCTGTAATTCTGAACATGTCAGATTTCATTTGGCTGCTTCTGTCACATCATCAAATAAAACACTATTGACTAGGGCCCTTATTTAAGAAGGGATAGCGTCAGGTAGCGCCTGGTTAATGAGAGGTAGTGACAGATAGCAACTGGTCAACGCCGGACACGGCACGCAATTACACATTTATGAAGCAGAATCTGTTTAGCGACTAGGATAGCGCCATGTAGCGTCTGATTCATCATTTTCTTAGCCTCAGCGAACAGCGCCAGCGTTCAGCCTTGCACAGCGCCAGGTATGACCTCTCCCTACCTGTCGCTCTCCCATACATTTCAATGGACGATCCCTTTTTTCTCTTTAAACGTTTTTTTTTTTTTTTTTCAAAAAAATCACAAATAATTCTTTGACCTCTTCTGGCATTGAAATAGCAGTTTTTTCATAATTTTTTCATTTTTTAAATATTCAAATCCTCAAAAATGACATTACAGGTCTGGCATTAAAGTGTTCATGTTACAATGTTGTTACAATGTTATGCCATATATTTTTGCTTTGTTACTAGTTGATAGATGCTTGAAAACACACTTTAAACACACCGCCTCCTGCGCTCTGGGCTTTTAGCAGTCGCTAACATGCGCTCCCATACAGTGCTGTACTGGTCAAATAGCGACTTCTCACAATGTATTCAACATTACTGAACAGCGACTGAGTCGCTATAAAGTAGCGACTCACGGCCGAGCACTGCGACTACTAGCGGGCGCTCTGAAAATGCCTGCTACAGACGCTCATCTGTCGCTACCTGCCGCTAATGATGAATCAGCCTGTTAGTGTCATTAGAAGCCATGCATGCATATGCCATCATACTGCATCCACCATGTTTTACAGAGAATGTGGTGTGCTTGGATCAGAAACCATTCCAAGCCTTCTTCATACTTTTTCCTCATCATTCTGGTACAGGTTGATTTTAGTTCTATCTGTCCAAAGAACGCTTTTCTGGAATAGGACTGGATTCTTTAGACGTTTTTAATATGGCCTTTCTATTTTTAAGGATGATCATTGGTTTTAATACTTTTTCTTTAAGGATGGAAATAAACATTGCATTTACAATGTCTGAGCTCCTGATTTATGTTACATTAATCCTCCAAAAAAACAATTTATTTAAATGAATAAATAATAGCATATGTGAAATCATTTATTACTTTTGGCCCTACTTTCATAATTAAAAAATACAGACTTATTGTGTGCCTAATGTAAATGATTTAAGTCTAACTTTAGCTAATTTAGCTTTTGCTAATATAAGTTTACATAATTAGGTTTAAATAAAATGTTTGAAAATGCGTTGAGCAACATTCCCTGAAGTAAAATATACAGACTAGAAATATGTTTATACATTCAATGTATAACTTATATCATTTTTTATAAATTCTAAAAATATTTCCATTGCTTGCTACCAAAAAACGTGTATTGATACATTTTATTTAAGAAAACCTAAATAAATAGGGCTCTAACTGATGGCATATGCACAGATGTGACTCAAGATGTGACTATCATCTTGAGCAGGAATGATTACAGGTAAAGATGAGTGAATTTCAGAATTTCCCCAAGCAATTCAGGTTCGCTTATCTCTACAGGGCATTAACTGCATAAAAAAACTAATCTGCAGCCTCAAGCTACTTCTCAGTGTTTGAGGGCTCAAACAGGTAGGCTACGGGCAGCTTCCATTGGCCTCCTGGTGGATTCTCGGCCGATGGGCAGCCGGGCAGGACCTGGCCTCCTGCTTTGTCTAATGAAATGGGTAGATTTGTGTAGCTAGGATTGTAAATGTTTATTATGTAAACTCAACCTAGAAATTTTTCTCTGCATTACAACAGTTTTCAGCATCCCCATCTGATACCTTGGATGACCTTGAAGCATATTTTGCCAATTATTCTTATACATTTCGATGATTGAAACTTCCGAGACTCATTTAAGATGGCTGATTTAGTTGTAAGATTAATTTTGGTCTTCATAATTTTGCGCCAAGTGCTAAACTGCCCTTAAAGGTTGTTTGTAAGTTAAGCAAAAAGGTAAAAAAAAATTATAAATCTATTTATTAATCTATTTTGGGTAGTAGAAACAGGTTTGGCATTTAAAAACTGAAGAGCAAATGAACAGATTAAGCTGTCTAAACCATGTCTGAAAGAATTCTTAGAGGATTACATAGCAAATTGTGTAGTTTGTTTCTGATTCACTTATTTCTACTCATAGGTGAAAAACAAACCCCCTCTAATTCAATGCATATCTCCCAAGGTTCCAATCTAGGTAGACCACAAAAGCAGTCAACATTGCTATTTACTCTATCACGACCTGAACCTTGGGACATTTATATCACAAATAGCCCAATGAACGTGGAACGTGCAAAATAAAAGTTGCATATATCTTTTATTAAACTTGTTAGCGTGTTAGGTTTTCCTTTAGCATGGAAATTTGCAATTGCCCTACCTCTCCAGTACTCCCATGCATCATTTGTCTTGTTTTTTTAAATCAAGGAATACATTTTGATATTTCAAGTTTGCAATGCAGATGCAGATTTCAAGCAATGCAAACAACTGGAGCACTTTAAGAACAAAGTAACAGTTTATTAACATGCAATTGCCCAACATTTGGCATTTTCTTAGATATCTTTTGTCTTTATTTTGATAAATCCAACTGGCACCTATGTGGCAATGCAAATGCTGTCTATGTACAAACAAAGTAATTATGCAAAGGGATCACATTTATAGCAGAAAGGAGGCTGATTCACTACTAACGCCATGTATTGCCAGATGAGCCTCTGAAAAGCGGCGCTTAGAGCGACTACCTCTGCCTTATCACCTTTGGCCGTAGCTTGGTGTTGAAGTGTCGGGACACCGTTGCCTTTACCACCTCCACAATGTCGGACTTATGGGTTACGGGGTAGTCGTACTCCATTACACAAGAATCCTAGATGCACTGAAAGGAAATATAAAAAAAAACATTAAGGCTAAAAATACAAAAAAGACAAATACATATTAGCTAACATTTAATTAAAGTGTAACCAAAGACAACAAATTACATATCCTGGTTTTGGGTCCTTTACCCCGCCCTAAACGGATTGTGGATGGGCAACTATTTAAAAAACCCCAGGTTGTTAAAAGTTAGAAAAAAATCCCAGTCCAACAATGCATGTGCCCCATGCATTGATCACCGTGGTCAGATCTACTCCTGCCCATTCAAGAAAATCAGAATTTGGTGGCGCACACAAACGTCCGGATAGAGGGCTAGCGGGGATGCTGCCACTGCTCACACATGTACCGTTGTACCAGGAAAGCAATTACGTTTATGGGCAACCTGGGGATTTCAATACAGTGGGCCATCCCAATTTAGGATGCCCTGGGGTATAAAGAAATTAAAATCCCAGTAATACCATACATTACTAAGATCTGTACCATGGGTTGGGATCCACTTCAATAACATTAAAAAATTGCTCTAACCTATACATAAAAAAAAAATTAAAAGAAAAAAATATATCAGAATTGACAATACATTTGCACTAAGCAGCAACAACACTAAAGTTTAGAAATAACAATGGCTATGGGGTGCACTACTTATTCCATTTAACATGTTCTCATACCTCAGTAAATGCAATCACTAGTTTGGGAGTGGACATGGAAAAAACCACACCTTCCTCCCTTAGGGAGCACCAAAAAATATTCACAAACCTATATCCTGAAACACATGAAATTTCATAAAAACACTTACATACATATACACAAAGCACAAGACATTTAAAAACAATGATGTTAATCCCCTATCATATCATCAAAATATCTCAAAACTCCCACTAATGGGATATATACAGTCTGTATTGTGCAGGGAGAGGAAATCTCTCTGCATATACATATTTAAGTATTTGTGCCGGCACTTAAAGAGGACCTAAACCATATCCCCCTATTATACAAAACCTTATTATCACCAATGAGAAACAACTCTATTGTGAATACCCCATTGTGGGGTATTCCCAAACTAGTGAAAGTTTAAAAAACACAGCACAAATATTAACGCATAAACGCTAAAACACAGCCGGAAACACTAACACTTTTAAAGAGTGAGTAAGTAAATCAACCTGTGGAGCCATTCTACATACCCACCATAGTCAAACAAGGCCTTCTTCACCACAAGAAGAATTGAGTTAATATAGTGGCCAATGACACCTGAGGCAAATGTAGTCAAATATATTTCGAGTGAGCTTTTAGTAGAAATAGTAAAAGCAACAAGTAAAGTACCTAAGCAACTGCTGCCTTTATCAGGTAGCGTCAAGTTACATTAGCAGGGCAGGAAACGTGCATGCTATGAGACAATTCTGAAAGATACATCAGAAAACAGTCTCTACAGGTATGAGTGTCAACTCTAAACTGGCACTAACATGGGTACATGGACATGGACACATACATATGCATGTCTACAAGCTTATTGTCACAAATCACATTACTCACTATCACAGCTGTGACCCTCGCCCATGCTGCTGGAGCCTCCAGGAGCCTGGTGATGGCAAGATTGGGTGGGGAGAAATTACCACTGGGTCCAGCTGGGTGGCAACATCTATGAGTAGAAAAAAGAACAACAGTCCTAGATTATAGCTTTTTGCACCATAGGGGTTCTATAGGACTATAAGATACATGTGTTAGCAATAAAATAACTACTTTGCAAAACACATGAGCAAGCCACATAATTGTTGGATCTTTTCAGACACCAGAAGATACCCTACTGTTCTAGAGTAAACATGGGCACCTCACAACAGAATTGCAAGTCACATTCTAAAATAATGATAAAGGCAGGCAACACAGGATGCATAGAGGTGGTGAGCTTTATTAATTTCAACCTTACCTGCAACATGCCGGTTCCCAGCTGGACCGACATCGGTGGAGGTGGTGGCTGTATGATGCCCTGAAACAACAAATAATAAAATGTTAGACACAAGACTGTTGAAAATGACCATACAATCCAAACAATGAAGTCCCTATTCTCCTCCCCACCTGGACTCCCCAGCGGTAGTTGCCGTTTGGTGAGGCGCCTCAGAGAAGCTGAGGCTCCACACCACCCTCACCTCAGCAACAGGCTTCACTTGGCCATCAACATCATCATCCCCTTCCTCCCCTGGGTCCTCGACTTGACAGCGGTGAGAGGGCCCCTCCCCCACTGAGTCATCAACTCGGGTGTGTGGGAGAATGCCCTTCCTGTGCTATCCCAGGGGAGGCCGCACATCTGTGGAGAGAAAAAACAAACAAATATACATTAACAAATACAGCAGCTTAAAGTGGCCATATCTAAGAAGTTTTAAAGATGAAGTATAACCGCGCTGATATTTCTTAAAATTATTAAATTATTGAATTATTATTGTGTTAATCTTTTACCCCTATGGATCCTAAATGCACATATTATTCCAAAAACACAGAGCAATCAATGATAAAACAACACACTTTAGGTCAGCTTTAACTCTTAAAACATTATATAAAAAAGTCCAAGCTTCTGGGGTGGTTCCCCAATCTGAGAGTATCCTCTAAGGCCAAGGATTTTAGTGGCCTTCTATCACAGGGATGTTCAAAACACTGTAGCAAATTCCACCACGTGTATATAACAGCAAATTGCTGATGAGAATCTGGTGCCCACCACCTCCTTCAAAATACTCTTACCAGATAATAATAAGCTTTAGTGCCTTATTAAAAATCCTCCATGTTTTATTCCTCTCTTATTGGATAGGAGAGCCGGTTAAATATTCTGGTCCCCGCTTTAACAGGTGGAGGTGTGCTTGAATGCCTTATTAGATCCTCAATATTCCATTCCTCTCTTGTTATTAACAGAGCCGATTTGGTATTCTTATCCCACTTTGGCTTTTAAAATTGTCCCAGATTGGACAAACCACATAGAAAGGAAAAACCAAATAGAAAAATCTAGCGTAATATCGTTTTAATCATGTGCACTGGTTAAGTTAAAAATGCACTCACATAAAAACAATGTATATCAAGTATTTAGGAGACGCCAGGCAAGATTCTCACCAAACCCTCAATGTGTCTAGGCCGATTGATGTCTCAAAGGGAGGGAGGGGAAGTGAAGTATCCCTGGAGTGTAGCTTGCCCGCGTACGGCGGCAGACGGATCTTATCAGTACGCGGGCAAGCTACACTCCAGGGATACTTCACTTCCCCTCCCTCCCTTTCCAATAAGAGAGGAATAAAACATGGAGGATTTTTAATAAGGCACTAAAGCTTATTATTATCTGGTAAGAGTATTTTGAAGGAGGTGGTGGGCACCAGATTCTCATCAGCAATTTGCTGTTATATACACGTGGTGGAATTTGCTACAGTGTTTTGAACATCCCTGTGATAGAAGGTCACTAAAATCCTTGGCCTTAGAGGATACTCTCAGATTGGGGAACCACCCCAGAAGCTTGGACTTTTTTATATAATGTTTTAAGAGTTAAAGCTGACCTAAAGTGTGTTGTTTTATCATTGATTGCTCTGTGTTTTGTGTGCGTGTTTGTATGTGTAGTGAACTTACCAGAAGCGTAGGCATCATACAGCCTATAAACACTCTTGGGGTCCCGGAGCTTGAAGCCCGACCACCTCTGCCTTATTGCCTTTGGCCGTAGCTTGGTGTTGAAGCGCCGGGACACCGTTGCCTTTACCACCTCCACAATGTCGGACTTATGGGCCATGGGGTAGTCATACTCTATTACGCAAGAATCCTAGATGCACAGAAAGGAAATATAAAAAAAAACATTAAAGCTAAAAATAGAAATACAACTATTTAAAAATCCCCAAGTTGTTAAAAAAAAAAAAAAAAAAAAATCCCAGTCCAACAATGCATGTGCGGCCTCTCCTCCGGTCACCGTTGTCAGATCTACTCCTGCCTATTCAAGAAAATCAGAATTGCGTGGTCCCCCCAAACGTCCAGATAGAGGGCTAACGGGGATGCCGCCACTGCTCACACATGTACCGTTGTACCAGGAAAGAAGGTAAGTTTATGGGCAACCTGGGGATTTCAATACAGTGGGCCATCCCAATTTGGGATGCCCTGGGGTATAAAGAAATTAAAATCCCAGTAATACCATGCACTACTATGATCTTTACCATGGGTTGGGATCTACTTCAATAACATTAAATATTACTTTAACATATACATACAAAAAAATGTAAAAGAAAAAAAAAATATCAGAACTGAAAATACATTTGCACTAAGCAGCAACAACGCTAACGTTTAAAAATAACAGCACAAATATTAACGCATAAATACTAAAACATAGGCAGAAACATTATCACTTTTAAAGAAGGCCACAAAACAAACTTTAAAAAAGTAAAAAAAAAATGTGCCCGTCCCCCCTAGGGTCCACCTGCTGCCACTTCTTCTTCCCTCTTTGATCATCCTCTGAAGACAATGAGGAGTTGCTGGGGAGTCTGGGCATACGTTGCTTGGGAGCCATTGTTCCGCACAGGAAAACCGGAAGTGCATAAAGCAAAACATTTCAACCTGTCGCAAGGTACGAATGCTATGGAACTGCCGGAGGCCAGAGTGCACAACACAATACTACATCTACCAAAAGAACAATGCCAAAGCAAACACTAGGTGGTGTCCTGAGGTCAGAGCGCCCAAGGCTACGCCACATCTAACAAGAGGACAGCGCTTCAGCAAGTGAGAAGTAGCGCCAGCTCAGTGCACCCTGCTCTAGGCGCTCAACACCATACTTAACAAAAAACTACACACAGACAGCATCGGCGCTCTAGAATAGCCAGATGCTGTATGATTAAAGTCTGTTTCTGAACACATATACACCAGTAACAAAGCAAAAACACATGGAATGATATTGTTTTAACACTGGGACAATTACACTTTAGTGCCAGACCTGTAATGACAATTCTGCATAAAAATATATATTAAAAAAAGTCTAAAGTGTTTGTTTGCAGCCATGAGAGGTCACACAATGATTTGAGCAAAAAAAAAAAAAAAAAAAAATTAATTGCCAAACGCTCTATTTAAATACAAACAAATGAAAGCCCCTTGAAATGTATGGGGGGGGGGGGTGACACTGGGCGAAAGGTAATACGTGGCACTCTTGAACCTAGAGCGCCTTTGCTATACACTGAGCCGCCTCAGGTAATACATGTGACGCTACATGGCGCTGTTAGAGGTGCTCACCAGATTTGCTTTCTTGAATGTGGTTTTGCGTACAGCACCCAGCGTGCCACTACGAAGCACTACCTGGCGTTATCGATTCTTAAATAACCCCCTTGGTGTATTTGAATATTTGCCAGAATATTTACCAGAAACATCATTCAAACATTTATGGTGGTTTAAATTATTCCTGTCCACTGGCCACAGCAAGAGGAGTATTTAAAGTGGACCAACACCCAGGATTTTGACTATCCTGGGTTTTGGTCCACTTCAGGGGGGCACCCCGATTAGGGGTGCCCCGCTGTGTAAAACCCCCCAGAAACACCCCAATACTCACCTCACAACGCTCCCACGTGGCCGGGTGACAGCGACGGACAAGCGCTGACAGCGACGGACAAGCCAGCGCGTCCGCCGCCGCCTCCCGCACGTCCCTCTCACAGCGCGCGCGCCCGCGCCGGCCATTCACAAACGGCCGGCGCGGGGGCGCGCACGACTAGAGGGGCGCGCAGGAGGTGAGTTTTGGGGGGTTTTCGGGGGGGTCCCTCACCGCGGGACATCCCGATCTCGGATGTCCCGCGGTGAGGGAGGTGATCGGTCCGGGAATCTTAAAGATTCCCGGGCCGATCACCCCAGGGTGACGGTCCACTTTAAGCTTATGCTGCATACCTTGTATGAGAAAACATAAACCTTCCAGTTCTTAAAATCAGTCCAATTCATCATGGTTTCTTACTACTTTCTTTTACCACATGCCTCTTATGTCCTTAAGTGGCTGCAAGGGCTGTTTTTTAACAGGCCTTTTTTTTCTTTGTCTGTACCCAACATTTTTAAAATGTTCAGAAAGGAAAAACTTTCATTTAAAAAACATTTAACCTTAAGTGCTTTTTTTAGTATTGTTTGTAAACTTTGTGCAAATACTCATATGAGATTTTTCTTTTTCTCAATGATGCTATTGGTTTTACTTGCTTTAATGATTGAAAGCAAAAACGTATGTTTAAACCCTGAGGGTGACCGTAGATACTGTGATCTTAATTTAATTTATTTTCAAACACTATTTGAGTAAAATGAATGGGTATTTAGTGATTATTCTAAGAATAACAGCAAGTGACTTTTCAGCAAAAATCTATGACCTCTGTAAACAAGAGGAGCTTTAGAAAAGAATCTACCACACCCACATTAATACATATTGAAACAATTACCGGGTACAATAATGTTGACCATTGTGGGTCAGTTTCTATTAATGGTTTTAAAAACTGACAAATATTTTTGCCCCCTGTTAAGTTGCAGAGTAAACGTGGTAAAAGAAGCCATATGTCTGCCATGGCAGAGGCTAAAGGGACTTTGATCCTAAAAAAGACCAGAGTGAAATGAGGCAATGGGCAGGGACTAGTTATGCCACATAGACATGAAAGGGAGAGTTGGGAGGTGAAGTGGTGAGCTGGCTGTGTCATGCAGCCATGAAAGTGAATGTGGGAAGATAAGGCAAGGAGCTGAGGAGACTGGCGAGAGAGAAGATGGTGGGCTGACTGCTCCCTGCAGTCATGAAGGAGACTGGTTGGAGAGTAGGTGGCAAGCTGGCTGTGCCAATCATCAATCTACTGCTACAACTAAGGCCTTCACATTGGGAGTTTACTGTATTTATTTGGAAGGAAAATATGCAGAAAGTATAGGAACATTCAGAGGAGCTGAGGTGTTCCAAAAGCAGTTTTTCTTCCCAAGTTCTCATAGAAAAGTTAGATCCCCCCTAAATTAGACTATAGCCGTAAGAGGAACAATGGGCCACTGCTATCATGCAGGTATGTTGAGTGTGGATCACTGTGTTAGTGACATAAAAGAGATAAGAGGCCTTTGCATACATAGATTCTACTCTTATATGTCTCACAATCCCACTTGATGGGGAAATGTGGCAGCCATGTCATCTTTTCCCAGCTCTTTTTGCCCAGTTTGAGCCTTTGGTGATGCATATCTAAAAAGGTGCAGGGACCAGAGATTGGTGAAAATGTTAAAACGTTCTTTAGATGCTGACATCACATAGCAATGTTGGGCCTGTGGCATTACAAGATACATTGTTTTGCTGTCAGTTAACTTGCAGTGTTTAAAGAAGCAAAGAGGAAGAAGCAGCTATATACGATGTAGACAAATTAAATGTTGTGCCTCGGTCAGTGTGAAATAGGGGGGGTGATGTTCCAACCACCTCTTGGTTGCCATGAAACAAAATCTGTAGGATTGGCTACAGAGAATGTGCTGGATTTCAGCCTCAACTGATTTGTTTAGCAGCACAGCAGGATGCATATGAAATAAGAGTTTACAGCAGTTAGTCCTAAACATTACATTTAAAGTACATACTTTAGCATGAAGCCCCGTGGTAGAGTAAACCTACTTGAAAAAGTCATTTCACCCAAACAATATTTTCTTTCTATTATGTGGCAAGATTCAAATTCATTCTAAATTCAGTTACATTTAGAAATTGCATTATACGTAGGTAAACCTCAAACAGTCAAAATCTTTCCAAAAATATTTCCCCAAAAAAGGTTGCTCCATTGTTTTCAAAGTTTAAACAAGTTCCAAATCTCTTCTATAATGTTTTTATTAACTTGACCTCAGTCTCACATATAACACATTCATGCACTACAAGCACAACAGGCCCACATCTGCCTGGAGGTATAGATCACCATACTACTGTTATAATGCACACACATAAAATGGTACAGTTATTAGGTTCTTGAACAAATTGACCATCTGGTGGAATATAATCTGTTTTGTGATTTCCTTTTTTAGATTTGGCAGCCCATATTCAGCTTTGTTACCATACCACCGGTGTTATTTCCATCTTGACACCTAGAGGCTAATTTATTATTATCGGTGCCGCTGACATTGTCAGCTGTAGCGTTCCTGGCCAGGCAGCATTTGCAGCGCACAGCTAATATAAGCCTATGCGCTAGCGAGAGCGCCGCAAGCTGAAAAAAATGTTTCAAAAAAATACCAGGTGCTCCAAGAGGCACTCACAAAATGGGAATTCAGGCACACAGTGCTTGATGGATTCCCTATTTTTTATTTTTTAGGGTTTTTTATTTTACTTTTTCTAATTAAAAATGGGAATTGCATTAGGTACATTAGACTAACATCACAACACCCATATGCCCCAACCTCTTTTACCTGTACTCTATGGAATGCTAGGTCAGTATGTGACAAACTTACATCTGTCCATGATTTGTTCCTCACCAAATCCTTTACAGTCCTGGGTCTAACAGAGAAATGGCTAACCCCCTCAGACACAGTCTTCTCAGCTGTCCTTTCATATGGGGGCTACAATTCAATTCAGCCACCCCCCCCCCCAGGCCCACCAACAAGGTGTTGGGGTTCTACTCTTCAAGCCTTTGCCTTGCCATCATTATTCTTTCCTACCTTTGAAGTTCACCAGTGGCATAAATACCCCTGTTGGGGCCCCATAGCTGGACCCCATCAGCGCAGCCCCCAGCAAACCCAATGGAGAGGGGTAGCTCCAACAGAAAGGAACGAGGTGCACATGAGGGGATGGCGGCTAGGGAGATCTGCTGGCCATGCTGAGCAGCCAGTGAGGACGAAGCAGGCAGCATGGATTGGGAAAGTATGCACAGGGATTGCATATTGCGGTGGAGGAAGCTTGTACCAAGCCCCCTTGCCTCACAGGGTCAGGTGCCTGCACTGCCTCTACAGTATGTATGCCCCTGAAGTTAATTCTGTCTGCCTAAACTCCCCCCCCCCTTCAGCTCCAAATTTCAGTCATCTATCACCCCCATGGCCCCACTGCACTTTTTCTTGTTTACTTCTCAACCTGGCTCCTTCAATGCAATTTCTCTCCACTGACATACCTGCAATAATTTATTTTGAAATTTCACACCTACTACCTACATACCTGTTTCCCCGAAAATAAGACAGTGTCTTATATTAATTTTTGCTCCCAAAGATGCGCTAGGTGTTATTTTCAGGGGATGTCTTACATTTTTCCATGAAGAAGAATTCACATGCATTCACAAAAAAAGGAAATTTATTAACTGTTAAACAGTAGTAGTTGCCATCACAAACCAGCATAACCAGACAAAATGTGACTCCTGTCAAAATTTCATGTTACCTCCCCCCCCGATCCTCCTGTCCCAATTTACCCCCCTTCTCCTGTACTACCGGTAGTGGCATATGTGGGGAATCCAAAACATACAACCCCCCATCCTCATCATCAGTGGGGGAAGGTGGGGGAGGTGGGGGTAGAGTCTAGAGAATCCAGGGAATTCTCTAGTTTCCATCCCTCCCTCCCCTCACTTCACCTGGCATTTCCCCCATAGAAATTCTTTTTTTTTTCTTCTTCACAGTCTGCTGCCACTACTCACTAACTTACTGTCAGAGAGCGAGCAGCAGACAGCAGCTTTCACTTTGGTGGCGGCCGCTCTGATGACGAGTGACGTCCCCCAGTGACGTCCCCCTATGCGCAACGTCAGGGGCGTCACTCATCATCAGAGAGAGCCGGCCGCAGCTGACTGAGGACTCTTTCTACGGGGGGGAGGTCTTATTTTCGGGGGAGGTCTTATTTTCGGGGGAGGTCGTATATTTAGCCTTCATGCTAAAAGCACAGTAGGCCTTATTTTCGGAGTAGGTCTTATTTTCGGGGAAACACGGTACTAACACTGGCAGTCCTGCTGCTACCAGACTACTTACACAAACTTCCTTCTTGGGCCTCACACAGTGTTCCTCCTCTCCCACCCGCAAAGACGGCCATACCTTAGACCTCCTTTTTTACTAACCTCTGCTCAGTATCAAACTTCCTTTCATCCCCTATTCCACTCACTGACCACAGCTTGCTAACTCTGAACTTTGCAGCTTTGCACTACCACAACTCCTTAACTTGAGACTTGGACTCTGTTGCTCCCCTCACCCACAGCCACTCTCAAAATGATAGCAAACAACCATCACTAAACTGAAACAGCATTCCTGAGTCACTGAACAGCGCTGGGGGAAATTAAAATCCAGTGAGGCTTTTCCTCTATACAAACAAGCCCTTTAGGAACTGCTAAACAAGCGTATATTACCGCTCTCATATCATATCATCATATAAAATCAGTTTCAACCAAACAAGCAATGCAGGTTCTGAGTAGCCAGACTGGGAAGACAAGCCTAGAGAGTAAAGGATATTGGGATATATCTGAGGGAGAGAAGCAACTGAGGGGGAAGGAAGGCAAGAAGGGGAAACTGGTAGCCCACCTGAAAGGCCTTGCTATAGACCTGATGTGCCATAACTAACACCGGCTAGTGCTGCCACTGGGTATCACTTCTTGTGGCAGCACTGGCCATCAGAAGCCGACTGCTGCACCACCATTTGGATTAGGGGGGAACATAGGATCCCCCTACTTTCATCCTTGCTCCCCAGTGAGGGACTGAAGTTTGTGCTGGGGGAACCGACTTTTATACTTGGAGGGGTGGCCTCAGTGGAATCTCCCCATATCATAGATCACAGAAGGGGTGGGCCCTAGAGGGTGTTTTCCTATGCAACCCCCTCTAGACCCTCACCTTTTGTCACATCATAAGTAATGTTGGGGAGATTCCAAAGAGGTCCCGCCACTTAGTATAAAAGACGTTCCCCTGAGACTCATCATCATCACACCCCGGATGGGAGCCAGGATGGTAGGAGGGGAACCTGTGTTCCTGTCCTCCTTGCAAAATGCTGATGGAGCATCCTTAGTAGAGATGAGCGAACTTTTGAAAAGTTCGATTCGGCCGATTCGCCGAATTTCACAAAGAAATTCGGGTTCGGCCGAATCGAACTTTTACGAAGTTCCCCATCATAAATGCCGGCATGGTGGGAGCGGGCCGGCCGGTTCCGCTGTCAGCGGGCCGGCAAAGCCGGCCCGCTGACAGCGGAGCCGGCCGGCGGGCCGGTAAAGCCGGCCGGCCCGCTCCCACCATGCCGGCATTTAAAAAAAAAAAAAAAAAAAAAAAAGGCATTTTTGCCGGCATGGTGGGAGCGGGCCGGCCCGCTCCGCTGTCAGCGGAACCGGCCGGCCCGCTCCCACCATGCCGGCATTTCAAAAAAAAGCAAACACTTACCTGCAGGTCCGGAGCGTGGAGGCCGGCGCCGCTCTCAGCTGTCATCTGAGGGCGCGTCATCACCATCCCACCATGCCGGCAAAAATGCTTTTTTTTTTTTTTGTTTGTTTTTTAAATGCCGGCATGGTGGGAGCGGGCCGGCCGGCTTTACCGGCCCGCCGGCCGGCTCCCACCATGCCGGCATTTTTTTTTTTTTATTTCAGGAAAAATTCGATCGGCACGAACCACAAAATATTCGGGTTCGTGCCGAATCTAATATTTCCTGAAATTCGGAGCGAATTCCGGTTCGTCCGAACCGGTTCGCTCATCTCTAATCCTTAGACACTCATTTGGGATTAATTTAAAGGAGCCTGGTGGTGCAGATGAGATGCCCATAGCTTGTGCTATAGTGCACAATATCTTGTAATGGTTGGCCCAGGGGCCGGCTGATTGGCCTATGAGCCCTGCAATTACAAGCCTCTATGCTTGGTTTGCCGGGTTGGAAATGCTCATTGGGGGGGACCCATGCATTTTTAAAATGTTTGGGGGCAGGAAAGAAATTTCAAATTTTACCCTGCCACCCACATAATTAAAATCAAAAATTCTCACCTATTTTTCTCACCTGGGTCTGAATTTTCTAAAATGGCTCTGAATCCACCCCATCGTGTTCATCCAGTTACCTGCATTGTTAAATTGACAGGAAAGCAAAATCCCACAATGCAACTTATCCAATTTTCCTGATATTCAAAACGACTTGACTCCAAATATGGCAAGCAGAAAATCATAAAAAAATCCCTGGATCAACCAGGGTAAAGGAGGGCATGCAGGCCCCTGTAGATTGTTTTGATCTTCCATCGTCTTTTCAGTAAAGAATAAGCATGGTGTAAAAAAAATCCTTCCTTTAGCCTTAGTGCATGCCCTTGTGTTATAGTTTCAGTCCTGGGTATATTTTTTAATACATTTATACAAAGTTGTTTGGCCACCCCAAATTTTCTGGTAGTCTAGTCATTCCACGTGTTATTTAATTGCCCTTCTTTGAAAATGCTTTAGTTTCACTATGAGGCTAATTTAAGACTAGCGTCAAGTAGTGCCATATGAGTGTCTGTGTAGCGACGCTTAGAGTGACCACTAGTAGACGCTGCAAGCGGGTTTCTGATGCTGTGACCAAGCTTAGCGGGCGGACAAGTGGCGCTGTACTATCCTGTCCAGCATTGATGAATGTGATGTCTGGAGGGCGCTGTAGAAGCACTCTCCCTGATTCACTGGAGAGCCAATCGCGAATGCTAGGTGATGTCCTGAGGTCAAAGCACCCAAGACTATGCTACATCTAACAATAGGGCAACGCTGCAGTGAGCAATAAGTAGTGCCAGTTAAGTGCATCCAGCATTCGGCACTGAAGCCTGTATTCAAGAAAAACTACATACAACCAGCGCCGGGGCTCTAAAACTGGGCTTTCTAGCGTTGAGCGCCAGAAGCTATGTGATAAGTCTGTTTCTCAACACATATACACCAGCACCAGAGCGAAAACATATGAAATGACATTGTTTTAACACTGTGACAATGACACTGCAATGGCAGACCTGCACATACAATTCTGCATAAAAAAATTAAAACAAAAAATAACAATAAAAGTGTTTGTTTGCAGGGCAGGAGAGGACACACAATGATTTGAGCCAAAAGGTTTACTTTAGCAACATGCTATTTAAACACAACCAAATCAAACACCATTAAAATGTATGGGAGAGTGTTACTGAGTGACAGGTACTACATGGCGCTGCTGAACCTAGAGCGCCGGTGCTATACGCTGAGCCGCCACTAGTAATCCTTATCTTGTGCAGTTTCTCATGATGAGGAAGTGGAGCTAACTGATTCTTCTACTGTTCTACTTCCTAATAATAAATGTTAGGGTGCAGGTCATCAGCATTCAGGTCTGCCCCCTTTTGTGGACATGAACACTGTCGAAGAGTTGAGAATACAATGTTTTATTTATTTAAATCTTTCCTGGTGTAAGTTTCATATACAGTAACAATAGCAATCAGCTATTCCAGGGGATGCTTCTTTTTAGGTAATTGTTTTTAAGTTTGGTGTCTCTTTGTTACTGTATGGATCTGGTTTGTGATCTGTTGCTGTACTAAAGTTATGATTTGTGTTTATATGTTTGATTGTGCTGCAAAATTTAGGCTTATTTTTTCTGTGCTATACTTGCTCATGCAGTTAAGTGATTAACTATACAGACAGTTCTTGGATGGGGAGGCCGATTCATCAATAGCGCCAGGTAGCGACAGATGAGCGACTGTAGCGTGATTTTTTCAGCGCCAGCCAGTATTCGCTGTGCTTGGCCGGCGTTAGCTTGATGACAGCGACTCAGTCGGTGTGCGGTAATGTTGAATACGGGCTGGGGGGTCGCTGTTTCACAGGTCCAGCGTTGTATGTGAGCGCCTGACAACGAATGGCCAGAGCGAACGGCTAGCTTCATATTCATCAAAAAATCACGCTCCGAATGTGCTGTCGCTGTCCATTCCTTGTTTAAACCCCAGAGCGCTGGCGGCGATCTGTATTAACTAGTTTTTAACCCCTAAACAGTCTTATTTTTGGAATGTAACATTATACATGTTTTTAGAATCATTTTGTAATATGAATACATTAATCTCAGACCTGTTAGATCAATTCTGCACATATTTTTTTTTTTTTTTTTTTTTACTTAAAAATAAATCCTAACATTGCAGAAGTGGTCTCCGATTTTTTGACATTAAAAAAATTAAAAAAAAAATTATTACCAATTAATCATGAATTATTATAGATTGCTCCATTGAAATGCATTGGACATCGCCAGGGAGCGACAGCTCATACCTGGCGCTGTGAGGGAATTTGCAGCGGCGCTGTTCAGTCCAGGCGGCTTCATGATGAATGCCGCGCTAGCCGTCGCTCTCGCCGGCGCTAGCCTCATTTTGCTTGATAAATGCGTCATTGTGACCGCCGCCGGGCGTACTTGAGTCAGTAGTCGCCGTTAGCTGCCGCTACCTGGCGCTCGTCGGACACTACCTGGCGCTATCGCTTGATGAATAAGGGCCTTAGTGTTTGAAAAAAAAAGCTGTATCTACATATTATATTTTGCTTTTCATCAAAGTAGATTTTTCTAGACTTTAAGGCAAATTAGCAGCTGATGTAATTATAGCTGTAAATTGTATTTACTTCAAGAATGACTACCCTCTCACTGCTACATATAAACCTTGTTGTGGATATTCCCTTCCCTTGTCAACAGAAGGTGGTATTCCAGCTGTTGAGGTGGCAACCTTACCTAGTTTACCTAATGAGAAAAGTATTTATTAAATTACTTTCCAGATGGGGTCCTAAAATAATACAATAATTCATTTACAAGACCTGTCTGTGGGGGCATTAATCATTCAGAATGAAGATTTGCTAATATATATAGTGATTTGCTAACACTTGTTTTATATATATATATATTTATTTATTTAAATAAGTGGATTTGCTAATTCTGGAGGGATACATATAATTCTTCAATGCAATTATAACTTCGCTGAATCCCAGGAAAATCGATTGTTTGCATGTATTACATAGCTATTTTAATTTCCAGTCTATAAAAATACAGTCTGGCATATTTAGGTGTCCAGTGTTTCTGTAAAGGTAGTGAACATGCTGTTTGCCATTTGGTGTTATAAAGTGTAGAAAATTGGAGGCTTGTTAATAAAACTATCCTCTAGCTTGTTATAAATAATACGAATTTGATGTTTTAATATTTATATTTGGTATGCATGTTTTCTTATTAACTATACATCCACCGAGCACTGGAACTGGCACAAAGATGACTCTGGCTTGGCAAAGACTATTATGTTATTATGAAAAAAAAAACATACAGCATTTCATAGGAGGGAGCATGACTCAAAACAGAGAGAAATTTTCAAGCGTTATTAGTAGGAACAAAATGATTGCACCAATTTGCCACACTTTCACTAGAACAATGTAACCCTTTTTACTGGAGTTTGCTTTTTAAAGCAAAGTTCGAAAGCTTCATACACTTACTGTACTTTATCAGATGCTCCAGACAGGAAATAGGATACCGTCACACAGCCAATACTACTACTTTTAGTAGACATATTATTTTCTAATATTATCTTGATTTACCTAAGGTGTACAAGTATAAGGGCTGAACCTCTTTTGGAATGATGTACTCTCAAACTATTTTTTTAATCAATGTACATCCCTTTTTATGAAACAAACCAATGCTTTACTTATAATAAAATAGCTTCTTTACTTCTGCTGTTTACATGTGTCCTAACAAATATGAAGGGGTTATTTCAAAGCCAGGTGAGAATTCTCACTACTTCTTTAGGAGATACGTTTTCTATTCACTTTTACTGTCTACCAGATGTAAACTCTCACCTGGCTCTGAATCAGCCCCAAGGTAGACAATGGAAGTGGATAGCAGTTTTCTCTCCTAAAAAGGAGTGAGACATTTCACCTTAATTGACCCAATAGTATCCTCTAAAATAATTAAATGGGATCTTTTGGAGGCAAGGTCCACCATAGTTCAAGCTGATGTTGTTTTTGCTGTGGTGTCCTTCCAATGTGTTTTGCATAGAGTTTCCTCAGGGAAGACTTTCAACCCAGCTACATTGCAAAAGGGATAGGCACACTAAGGTTGCACACATAACAAGAAGGCTGTGTGGTGGCCCAACAATAAATAATCCCCTAATGTGGAGGCCCCCATGATCAGGTCCAGTGGGAGTCCTGCTGAAGTCTTCTACTAACAAAGGGCCTTATTTATCAAGGGCTAGCGCCAGGTAGTGTCTGACGAGCGCCAGGTACCGCCAGCTAACGGCGGCTACCGACTCAAGTACGCCCGGCGGCGGTCACAATGACGCATTTATCACGCTAAATGAGGCTAGCGCCGGCGAGAGCGTCGGCTAGCGCGGGATTCATCATGTAGCCGACTGCAACGAACAGCGCCGCTACTAATCCCATCACAGCGCCAGGTATGACCTGTCGCTCCCTGGCGTCAAAAATTCTGTGACCACTACGGCAATGTTAGATATTTTTTTTAAGGTAAAAAAAAAAAAAAAAAAATATGTGCAGAATTGATATTACAGGTCTGATATTAATGTATTCATATTACAAAATGTTTAGAAAAACTTGTTTAATTTTATAATCAAAAAATATGGTTGTTTGGGGGTTAAAAACTACTTTTAAGCCATCGCCGCCAGCGCACTGGGGTTTAAACAAGCATTTCACAGCGCGAGAATTTTATGAGCGTGATTTGTTAATGAATATGCTGGGAGCCGTTCGCTCTGGCCATTCGCTGTCAGGCGCACCCATACAGCGCGGAACCTGTGAAACAGCGACTCTTAACCCCGTATTCAACATTACCGCACACCGACTGAGTCGCTGTCAACAAGCGAACAATGGCCAAGCACAGCGAATACTAGCGGGCGCTGTGAAAATCACGCTACTGGCGCTCATCTGTCGCTACCTGGCGCTATTAATGAATCGGCCTCAAAGAGTTTACTTACAACTAGCAAAGCACATATCACACCTGAGGTTTCTTACATGATGCAGTGTTTCACTTCATGAAACAGCTCCTTAAAAGTAAAGATTATCAAAATCCTCTTGCAAGTCTTCCCTGAGGAAGCTCCATGTGAAAAGTGTTGGAATGACCTACAGCTTAAAACATAATTTGCAGCGTTGGAACTATGATAAACTTTAAGCATGAATCATTGCCTCATTCTCACCCATTTTTTCAGCAAAAATCCCATTTTTTTTACCTGTTTTGTTCTCGTGAGATTCATTCAAGCCATTTTTTGGGGGGGATTGAATTTTTCAGTTTATTTTTGTTTTTGGGATTTTTTTGTTTTCCCCAATTCGCATTTTTACGAATTCCACCAAAAAATCACACAAAGGGGGGTCATTTACAAAACCTTTGCCAGCTATGCTAAAAATGGCCTATTTGCCAGGCTAAGGCTATGTTTGCCATATTTAGGTCCCTTCGCCTTCATCGGGCGAATGCTGGTGAACGGCTTTTCAGTGTGTCAGCTTTCATTTAATGTTTTCGGTGAGAATGTGATTTTTACATCTGTCACTAATACATTGAGCATAAAGATCAGATAGATAACTAGTATTGGAGAAACAAATAATAAAATGGTTTTGTCTATTTTTTGGAGGCTTCTAAAACACCCTGGATTCTCTAGAGACACAATACATACATTTTGAGACAAATTCCATGCTGCCCCAAGCTGTTAAGTGGGTTTCCAGCATGATATTCATTTTTGGAACAGCAAATTCTGCCGCCACAGTTGACCTGCTGTCAAGAGCACACTGTTTGTTAGTAAATACCACACATTTTGACATGCAAACTGCAGCGACGAAATAGCAAAATGTCACCAGAAAGTTATCTGTTCCCCGCATTCGCCAATGCAGAATAGTTTAGATCAGCGTGTTATTCCACACTCCCAGCACACATGGCAAACACAGCCAGGCATAAACTGGTGAACAGGCCCAAGTGTAGGAAAGGATCTCCAAAATGTACAAATTCATGTGATACAGGGCTTATTTTTGCAGGGAAAATGGATAAAAAAACACATTTGTCTGAGGCATAGTCGTTAAAAAACATGCCATCTAAGATGGCATGATTGTTACTATTTCCAGATAATTTTGACATCAACAATTTAATATTATTTACTTTGTGGTTCAGGTCACCCATCACTGCTCTGTGGTTGGGGGAACAACAAGGTACAGAAGTGTATAGAGGCGAACTACTGCATAAATGAATCGTTTGATTGGAAGCATGGAATGGTACAAAGTGATCTATTCTGTAGTGTAAGTGAAACTGGGGGTCACATCCCAAGCTTAAGATGGCAAAAGGTTTCAACACAAACCGTCAGAAAGCATTTGAATGAAGAGCCAGACATCCCTTTACAGATGTTTCACTGACCTCAAGACAACACTTTTAAAGGTCAAGATGGCTATGTAGCTAGGAATGAAGCTCTATCTCATTCAGTGAGCCTGCATTCGCTAACATGTTACCATGGCCTGCAATTTTTGCAAGACTTCTGTTTTTTGGTCTTGCAATTAAATGTTTAAAAAGTGTAAGAAGGGTAGATTTATCAAAAAATTAAGCAAGACAATGAAATTTTGAGTTCAAGGCTGGAAGCCACAGATAGATTTTGAGAGATAATGGCTGGTTCAGTAAATGCCTATGCGTAATCTCAAAAGGAGGGCCTGCATGACTCATGGCTTTGCTAGAGTCTGGGCAATAAGACCCGTGGTAGTGCTGCAAAGCACGCATACATTATAAAAACACAGCACCCAAGTGGGGGATTCAAGGTGCCCTGTGCCTGTAGTCATCCCCATTTTTATTTTTTCGGTGACTGTAAAAAAAAATAAAAACACAGGGAATTGCATTAGGAACACATGAAAGACAGGACACATGATTCGCACAGCCCAAAGCACACGTTTGCAGCACAACACAAAAGTTCAAAAAATACTTTCAAAAATAATTTCAACAGCCCAGGATCCAGTGGCACATGCACCAGCCAAAAAATATCGCAACCATCCCAGACCATTGAAATGTATGGTATAAAGCCACACAGTGCAGGGTGAGTGCCTGCTTTGGCGCTGTAGGGAACTCGGTGCCAATACTCCTCCCATCACCGGTGCTGTTGATAGGACACTATCTGGCACTATCAGAGGCACTCTGGCTCTTTGACAGGATAAATACACTTTTTGCACTTGGACCTGACATTCACCTGGCACTATGTGGCCTTAACGTTTCTTAAATAAACACCTAAATCTGATGTTTTCTCCTTAAGATATTATAGTCATTTGAAAAATAGAAAGAATGAAATAAACAAATCTGAAAAAATTCTTTTACAATAATTGTATAATTCAACAACATTTTTGTCAGAGGAATATCAACATTCATAAAAAAATTGACAGAAATAAACTATTATACATGCAAAACAAATACATAAAAATATTTGATCCTACCTTCATTTTCCCTGAATACTTAACAGCTTTCTGTTGTGCTGCATCATTTGTGATAAGGAGGCTTTCTAAAAAGAAAGTAAGTCAGGCAGGCATTTTTGCATACTAATGAGGTCATAGTAATGAGGTTATCAGCATATTATAAAAGGTATGTATTTCAGGATTAACATTGGTTTCAGTTGCCATCTCTGTCAGCTCTAATTATGAGTAAGACTAATATGATTAGACACCTAAAATAGTATCTTTCACCGCACAGTGGTGCATGTAAATAATAACGATGCTACAAAGAATTCATTAAATACCATCAAAAATGCTTAGTACATATATTTATTATACATACTGGCAACCCATAGGGTACATAAAACGAAACACATTAATTTAAAACTAGAGCTGAGCAGACCTGATTCACAAAGTTCGGTTCCCTGAACCCGAACACAGATTTCAAAATCCATGCACGTGTCCGGCATTCAGCCCAAACCTGGAAGAAGGCTGATTGGCTACAAAGCAGCCAATTGGCCATCTTCCTGCCCTAGCATTCTGGGAATGCTTGTGATTGGGACACTTGACCCCACTGTATAAAAGGCAGGGTCAATCTTCCGGCACATTTGGAGCGCTCTGCAGCAGATAGGGAGAGGTGCTGGGTTCTGAAGCTGAGGGACATATAGGGTTTTTCTTTATAAGAACTGTGCATGGACATTTATTTAGGGAAAGCAGTTGGAATGAGGGCTGGATAGGTTGAGTGTCACTGCTCTTTAATACCAATTGTTAGCGGATTATCCACTGGTTTAGGGCACTTCTGTGTCACTACTGGTTAATACCACACTTTTGTGTCACTATTCTTTAATAACAATTGTTAGTGCAGTATCCTCTTGTTCAGGGCACTTAAGGGGCCTTTTCCTAATTTTTTATAATTGTCCATTTCAGCTGCTGCACCTGCAGGTGTCTAACAATTCAGAAACAGGGTTCCGACCATGGTGGTGCTGCTGGCAACGGAGCTGGTGCTGCAGGGTGAGGACGTGTTCCTCTGGTGCAAGCAGGCACAAGGGTTTAAAGAAATGTTTTGTAGGCTCCAATACTGCTGGCAGAGTGGTGAGGCTAGAACAAGTTGAGGCAGTCATATATTATAAGGCACACAGTGCTGCCAGTTCTATGGGATTGTCTTCCACCCACTCCATTTCTGTGGAGAATGATGAGCCCTCCAACTCCCTCCCCCTTAAAATCAGCAAGGTCATCCCAGCCACAAGTCATGGAGTCAATAATGCTCTATGATGACACTCCTGACAGTTGGGATACCGGGGCCATCCACCTGCCCCTGCCCCGGTTGCAGACCTAGGGTTCTCAGATGCCCAACAACTGTTGGAGGATGAACAGGCGGCTGGACCATTACAAAAAAACCTCAATTAAGATGAAACCCTAGTGTTGACTGCTGCAGCTTTCTGCAATGTTGAGGCTGAGAGGGATGCTAGCAGGGAGCAGTGGGGATACCAGGGGTAATGACGAGGTCCTAGACAAAACATGGAAGGAAGTCCATCAGAGTTCAGAGGAAGAGCAGGTGGGCACAAGAGCCAGCAAAAGAAGAACGGTGCAAACCACCAGTGGTCAGCTTGTTGCGAGTATTAGCCACCAAGCCTAGGGACTGAGCATGCAAAAGCTGCCTCAAAGGATCTCACCTGCGTGACATTTTTTCAACAAGGACACAGAATACAAAAGAAAAGTCATTTGCACTCTGTGCCAACAGTGACTGAAGCAAGGGAAAAGTACTAATAATCTCAGCACCTTGTGCATGACCATACATCTGCAAACAAAACACGAGTTGCAGTGGCAAAAACACCTGAAAAACCTGCAAACACCTATGTCTCCATCTTCAGTTGTGTCAGCCTCTAACACAACCTCCCCAACAACAAGGGCACCTGTCTACCCCCCAAAGGAAGGATTCGGGGCCACCACCATCTCCAGCAGCAGCAGCACCACCACCAGCATCACCAAGCCTGTCCACATCATTCCAGGAGAGCTTTCAGCTTTCCATCCCACAAACTTTGGAGATAAAGACGAAATTGGGTCCATCCCACCCACGAGCCCTGGCCCTGAATGCAAGCATTACCAAATTGCTGGCCTTTGAAATTCTCCCATTCTGTCTGGTGGAGACAGACAGTTTTAAAGATCTGATGGTGGTGGGTGTTCCACAATACCCCATTCCCAGCTGCCACTATTTTTCTTGCCCAGCCATCCCTGCTCTGCCCCAACGGGTTGTGGAAAAAATAACATGTGCACTGTTCAATGCCATTAGTTCCAGTGTTCACTTCACCACTGACATGTAGACAAGTAAGCATGGGCAGAGACATTACATATCTCTAACCGCCCACTGGGTCAATGTAGTGATGGCTGGGACTAAGTTGGGAAGCACTGCAGCGCCTAACCTAACCCCTTCACCACCAATTTGAGCACTGTCATGGGGAAACGGCAGCATGCAGTGCTAAAAGACCCCATGCTGCTGGGTGGTGAGCTGTGGACCGGCACCCAGGAGCAGTACGTTGAGTAACTGCTGTCATTGAACCTGAAGCCTGGCAAGGTGGTGTGCGACAATGGGCATAACCTTGTAACAGCCTTGGGTCTGAGCCAGATTTACACACAACCCTGGTGCATGTGCCCAACTTGGTGGTGCAGAGATTTCTAGCCCATTATCTAGAAATTCCGGAGCTGCTGCATAAAGTGCATAGCTTGTGCACGCTCTTCCGGTGCTCCCACTGTGCTGCAACTTGCCTGACTGCACTGCAGAGGAACTTTGACTTCCACCACCGCCTCATATGTGACTTGTCCACCAGGTGGATTTCCACGTTGTACTGTATATGCTGGGTAGGGTGTGTGAGCAGCAGCAGGCAATAGTGGAGTTGCATATCAACATCACTTCACCACCATTGAGTGGGCCTCCATGAAGGACATCTGCATGATGCCGCTATAATATATAATATTGTCAGCGCTGATGACGCCATAGTCAGCGCTACCATCTCCATCCTTTGCCTGCTGGATAAAACCCTCCAGTCCATAATGGAGGATGTGATAGAAGCAGATTAGGAGGAAGACCCATTTTAATGTAATTCTTTAATTTTTTGTTTTCTGTTATTATTTTGAATTATTTCCCTAGCCTATTTTTTGCTGGTGTTAACCCCCCCCCCCCCCCCAATATGGCCTTACACCCATAATTTTTTTTTGTATATGTATTTCTTTAATTTCTTCGTTTTCTGCTATTATTTGAATACTTTCCACAGCCCATTTTGTGCAGTGCAATCTCCCAATCACCCCCACCCCCAATTTCACCTTCAACGCCCGTAAAAAAAAAAATAATAATAGTTTTTTCCATTTGTGTCTGTATTTCCTTATTTTTTTGTTTTCTGTTATTGTTTTGAGTACTTTCCCCAGCCCTGGTGTTTCCCTCAATTTGCAGCCCTATAGCCCATCCTATAGCCATTTTACAGCCATTTTTGTCCCCCAAATTCAGGTCCCTATTGACTGCAATATGCCAAACTTGTTGAACCCGAAATGTTATGGGTCCGGTCATCCTAATTTAAAACCACACATGTAAATATATATTGCCTGCCCCCAAAAAAGGTCACCACCTATATTTAATTAAGCAAAATCATAAGAGCCCCTCATGTATAATTACAGCATGGGTTATTATTTTTCAGGTGGCAACAAGTTATTTAACCTGAACTGATGCTGCAAATATTTTATCATTTGGTAATCATTTGGTGACAATTGTGTTTTATATCACATCCTGTAGTCGTGGAAAAGATGTTCATCTGTTTCAGAAGGGTCAAATTATTACGTCAGGCTGTGAAAATATCTAAGGAGATTCCTGAAACTACTAAACTTGGGTTAAGAACGCATTATAAAAAGTGGGAGGACAGTGGACTGATCATGATCAGCGATCACTTTGGTGAAATCAAATCTAAGAAACAACAGTAGGAATCATGGATATGTTTAGTAGTATTAAGAGAATTTCCATACACATAATGTGAAGGAAACTCAAAGAATCGGGATAAAACTGTTTAGTATCCTTAAGAAAACCACATGTCAGTAAGGGCTTACTGCAAATATGGCTTCAATTTGCTAGGGAGCATAACGTTTGGATTCTGGAGCAATTTAAGAAGGTCATGTGGTGGGGAGTCCAGGTTGAACCTGTTTCAAAATTATGGGAGCATCAGGGTAAGAATAGAGGTGGCTGAAGTGTTGCACCCACCATGCCTAGTGCCTACTTTACAAGCCTGGGGGGCAGTGCTGTGATCGGGGGTTGCTGAATGAGGTCAGCTGGCAAACTGAATATACTAAATAACCAGGTTATTCCATCAATGTACTTGTTTTCCCTGATGGAACCTGTCTAAGATGACAAGTGGTTCAGAGAGGAGAGCATAAAACATCCTTTTCCCACATGGACAGGCCAGACCTGTACTCCATTGAGAATCTTTGGGATGTGCTAGAAAGGACTTAGAGCAATGGACCAAATCTCTCATCAGCAATACTAGATCTTGAGGAAAACCTAATGCAACTCTCAATAGAAATAAACATTACATTGCAGAAACTATTAGGGTGTGTGACCTTTTTTCTGTAACAAAATCTAAGAGCCTCACCCTGGGGCATCCAAAATTGAGCAGGGGAGTGCATTCTAGACAAGTGGCATGGAAGAAAATGTTTTGAATTTAATTGAAAGCATTCATATACAGCATTTTAGCTAATTGAAATGTAAAAAGGGTTATTCAGCACCACAAGTAAAAAAGTACACTCTCCTTTTAATTTTCTACTCCAAAGTGCACTTTTTGCACCTGCAAACCCCTACCACTTTCCATTGTAGAGGACTTTGCATGTCTTCACTTTGCCTTTCTTTCTTCACCTTTCTTGTTTGCATGATTGCTTCATAATTTTCAACTATTTAGTTAGGAGCGTAACCAAGGCCAAGCTTTATTTCATTACCATGTAAATTCATTCACTAACAAATTTTAATTGTGTCAGAAACCTGTTGTTACTGAAAAAAAGCCAGCAGCTCAGTTATTTTCAGGAAGCTGTCAAAAGAATATAGTCAAGATTAGAAAACATATCACGGTTTTATTTCATTGTTATTTTTTATATATATTTTTTTGATGCAGAGCTTTACCTTCTGACACATATACATTCAAAGAAAGTGAGATGGATGCAGCCCAAGCATAAAATTACTGTCAAGCCCTCACATACCTAAGAGCCTTTAGTTCAATTTGCCAATTCTTTGATCTGTGACAATATCATCTGCCAAAAACAAAAATAATGTCTTAAAAAAACAATGGAAATACAAAGGTTCACTTACATGCCCAGACCAGATACTTTTTTTGATTTCAATATACAATACATTGATACCCACTAGTACATATAGGAAACATTATAGTAAGACATTTAAACACTTGCAAAATTAACAGTGGGGCTGCAAATGACTTTGCTGCTAACTGACGCTGCCTTCCACCCACATCCCCTTTCAAAGTATGACACTGCAGAGCATCCCCTATCCAGCAACATTTCATTAATAAACCCCTCCACACACATACCCACACCCACCATGATTCATTTAGCCCTATATTCCACAGAATGCCCAGTGCACAAGAGATGTACACAGGGAGAGGCATGGAGCCGCTATAGGGAAAGGGACCCTGAGAAGTAACCCAGTTTGCCTCCTCCCCTAATGCTGGCCCTGTCTGTCCAACACAGTATTAGGAAATGGCTATATACAAATGTGGCAGCTCAATCTCCACTAACAACTTATTGTGCAGCACTGACGTTAGCAGGCATTTTTAGGGCCCCTGCTGGACAAAACTCTGAGAGGAAAAAGTGTCTATCATTTTAATTCAGGGAGCGGGGTTAAGGGGCCATGAACACGGACCACATTTAACTTAGCTTGAGCTCTCTATGCGGTTCCTTTATTTTATGCTTGTCCTATACTCATCTAGGAGGAGGTTTAAATAAATATATATATGTATGTATAGCAGTATAAATATATGGCAGTTTCTAGGCAAAATGTGCCTCTTCCAAAGCAGCATGCAGTGCCACCAACAGTGGCCCTGATCCATCTGCAGAAAAATGGCAGAAAAATGCCTTTGGCTCCCAGGGTGACCGGCCCTGCTCGCACCCCCCCCCCCCCCCGCTCGCCCTCAAAAAGGCAAAGTTTGACCAACTTAGAGATGCCCTAAACGGCATTAACTGGGAAAATGTCCTTAAAAACAAAAGCATGGACACTTAATGGGATACTTTCAAAGGAATCCTTAATTTTCATTGTGACAGATATATACCTTACAGGAATAAAACTATTAGACACACATGTAAACCGATGTGGCTAAACAAAAAGGTTAAGGGGGCAATAAACAACAAAAAAAAGGCATTTAAACGTTTAAAGCAGGAAGGGACAGCGGAAGCGTTAAAAAATTGTAAAGAAGAAAATTAACAATGTGAACAACAGATAAGGGCAGCTAAGCTGGAGACAGAAAGACTGGTCGCGAAAGAGAGTAAAACTGACCCCAAATTATTCTTTAGCTACATAAACCGTAAAAGGTACAAACCTGAGGGTGTGGGCCCCCTGAAAAGCAAGGAGGGGACACCTATAGAGGGAAATGAGGAGAAAGCAAATTTACTAAACAACTTCTTTGCTTCTATATTCACAAAAGAATGTGACATGCCGAGTGAAATGCAGGGGAATTACCGAAACCCTCCACTAAATGTCACTGGTCTAACCAAGGAAGAAGTCCATCACCGTCTCAAGCAGATAAAAATCGATAAATCACCGGGACCAGATGACATACATCCTCATGTTTTAAGGGAGTTATGTATAGTAATAGACAAGCCATTATTTCAAATATTTGTGGACTCAATAACTACAGGGTCTGTTCCGAGGGATTGGCGCTTGGCAAATGTGGTGCCAATATTCAAAAAGGGGGGAACCTGGGAACTACAGACCTGTAAGCTTAACATCTGTGGTGGGCAAGCTGTTTGAAGGTTTCTTAAGGGATACTATCCTGGAGCACCTTGGGGAAAATGACCTTATTACTCCATATCAGCATGGATTTATGAGGAATCGCTCCTGCCAGACAAACCTAATCAGCTTTTATGAGGAGGTAAGTTCAAGATTGGATCAGGGGGAGTCATTGAATATCATATATCTTGACTTTTCTAAAGCATTTGATACTGTGCCACATAAAAGGCTGGTACAAAAGATGAGAATGCTTGGACTAGGGGAAAACGTGTGCAGATGGGTGGGAAATTGGCTTAATGATCGGAAGAAGAGGGTGGTTATCAATGGTACACACTCAGATTGGGTCACTGTTACTAGTGGAGTACCGCAAGGGTCAGTTCTGGGACCAATTCTCTTCAATATATATATAAATGACATTGGGTATGGATTAAACAGTAAAGTCTCAAACTTTGCAGATGATACTAAGCTGTGTAAAGTAATTAAAACAAAACAGGACAGCAGGCAGCTACAAACAGATTTAGATAAATTGGAAGCATGGACAGTTAAATGGCAAATGAAGTTTAACACAGATAAATGTAAGGTTATGCACATGGGAAGGAGAAATCTGTATCATGATTACACACTAAATAAACAAACACTTGGTAAAACAACAATGGAAAAGGACCTAGGGGTTTTAGTTGACAATAAGCTCAACTGTAGTAATCAATGCCAGACAGCTGCTGCCAAAGCAAATAGGATCATGGGGTGCATCAGGAGGGGCATAGGTGCTCATGACCAGAGCATCATTTTACCCCTGTACAAGTCACTGGTCAGACCCCATATGGAGTACTGTGTACAGTTCTGGGCACCTGTGCTTAAGAAGGACGTATCAGAACTGGAGCGCGTTCAAAGAAGGGCAACAAAGTAAATAAAAGGAGTGTGGGGACTAAAGTACCCTGAAAGATTGTCAAAGTTAGGTTTATTTAGTTTAGAAAAAAGACGATTGAGAGGTGATCTAATAACTATGTATAAATATATTCGGGGTCAATACAAAGATCTGTCCCACAATCTAGTTATACCTCGGACTGTAACTATAACCCGAGGGCATCCACTAAGGTTAGAGGAAAGGTGCTTTCTCCACCGACATAGGAGGGGATTCTTCTCTGTAAGAGCAGTGAGACTATGGAACTCGCTGCCAGAGGAGGTAGTTATAAAGGATACAGTAAAAACTTTCATATTCATTTATATATATATATGCTAAGATGTCAAAAGGTACTAGTAGCAGACAAATCCTTAAGCTGGAATAATTGGGGCAAAGTTAAAAAGGACTCTAGGAATAAGGGACCACCGGTAAGGCATTACATAAGGCCCTGGAATCTGGGCAGCTAGGGAAGCAGGGTGGCTCCTGCTGGCCATGTAATCTGCTTCAGAAATCCAGGGCTGACAAACCTCAGATGGGAGCACATGATACACCAGGGGCTGGGCCATGTAAAGGCATGCAGCCAACTGTGCTTGTGTGATACAGCCTGCATGCAACTGATGCTGGGGCAGAAGTACTCAAAGGAAGCCAACGAGCTACAGGGAAATAGGCGGCAATTTGTAAAAAGAAAGATAAAAAGGAGGCCTGTTCCACTTTGGAGCCCAGTGTTGGTGCTAACCAGACTAATGTGTTACTCTGTTCTGTAAAGCCCAAGGAACTGTGTTAGCACAAGAAGCTGTACCCCCATGGTCAGAGTGCATTGAGTGCTATGGATGTGGAGCTGTAAGTTCTAAGTACAATGAATATTATACTCAAAATTTACACAGGGCCAGATTAATAAAGGTCATTTGAAACAAATGTTCTCAGGAGATATTTTATTTTTCATAGGAAATATTTTTTTTACTTAAATTGTTTGTCCAGGCTTAAATAAAAAAAAAAAACACTATACTCACCTTTTGTCCCTTGCAGATGATCGCTCATACTGCAGGGCTGGGTGCCTTACCCAATCAGTAGTTCCATGTAGTTCCAAGTTCCATGCCTTGAAGTCCGATCAACAGGCACATCGCATTCGTGACAGGATGCTGTCCCGGGACAGGGTAGGGTCCCATTGAGAATGCGGATGGGCCCTGCAATTGGAGCACAGGACTATCAGGTAAGATACCCCGATACTGACTAGGAGCGATGATCTGTGAGGGACAAAAGGTGAGTATGGAGTGTTTTTCTGTGTTGGGTTGTATTGGGGAATTAAAGAGACCAACAGGCTATTATAAGCGATCGTCAAGCATTGCACCCACTCCAAGGTGAAGAAAGGAGATTTGCATAGCTCCATCTGCTGCAAAGGATCATGCCAGAAATCCTGTTATCCTTGGTATCCATACACAAACATCTATTGTGCGCCATGTAAATACTTTCAACTTTTGAGTTCTAACACACAGAATGCCTTTCCCCATGCACCAAAATATCTTGTGAGTTAAAGCTGACCAACACCCTCCGCGGTGAAGGTGTTGATAGCTGCCACTAAATGACAGTCTGGGACAGGACATTCAGAATTCTGGAGGCCCCCCCGCATATGAACTCCCCAGGATGCCCATAATCTTTACCTTATCCTTGCTCTCCCACTGGTAATCCAGCACTGCGATTGGCTGCCCGGTGCCCACGTGGGTAGGACATTCGGTGGCTGGTGCTGGATTCCCGGTGGGTGAGTGAGGTTAAGATAATGATTGCATGGGTCCTGGGAGTTATGTGTGGGGGGGGGGATCCAGCATTCTGGATCCCCCCCCCCCCCCCCCAAATTGTCAGTGGTGGCACTGGCAGCCACTAACACCCTCGCTGTGGAGAGCCTTTTAAACTTGGCCCCTTTACCACTTTTTAGTCGTTTGTTGGCATTCTCCATCATTCATTATCATTGATTATTTTATACATGAAATCAATTTGCCATGATTATAAGCAAATGTGCCTTAAAACATACTTTGGTTTTGAAGCTGGGAGAGAACCTACGAAGTATACAAACAAAATTATTGATTGATAAATCTTTTCAAAGGAAAATTTGTTCTAACATGTCTCAAAAATGTTGATGCCTTTTATAGAGTAAACCCGAATTTTTAAAACAATTTCTTACACAAATTACTCTTTACTGCGACCCAGATTAGCATATTTGAGTAAATCAAGTAAAATGGAACGTGACAGGGGGTGCCCATTCTCTTTTATACATTTTACAACACTTAGCAAATATGTTACACACCAATACATTAGAGATGAGCGAACTTTTCAAAAAAATGATTCAACAGACACATTTTCCAAAGAAATTCAATTCGATATTGATATTGATGCTATTAAAAGCATACGTAGTGCAGTGACGTCACACAGTTAGGAGTTTGGCAGTTTCCATATCATGAAGAGTCCCAAAACTGGAAAAGTCACATAGATGAAGTGTAGCAGGTGGCAACAGGAGTCCCAGAAAAATAACATTGGCAGTGGTGGAGTGTGGCAGGTGGCAACAACATGAATAGTCCAAGAAAAGGAACAGACACATTGGTGGAGTGTGCCACATGGAAACAACATGAGGGGACAGTTGGCACATCATGAAGAGTCCCAAAACAGGAAAAGTCACACAGATGAAGTGTGGCGGGTAGCAACCTGGTGGAGTGTGTCAGGTGGTAAGAACATTGATAGTTACCCTAGTGGAGAGTGGCAAGTGGCAAGAGCGTGATGTCCCAGAAAAAGAACAAACAAATTGGTGGAAAGTGGCAGGTGGCAACAGCATAAAGTGTCCAAGAACAGGAACATACACATTGGTGGAGTGTGTCAGGTGGAAAAAACATGAGGAGTCCCAAAATAGCAACAGTGACCTTAATGGAGAGTGGTAGGTGGTAACAGCATAATGAGTCCCAGAACAGAAACATACACATTGGTGGAGTGTGTCAGGTGGTAAAAACATGAGGAGTCCCAAAATAGCAACAGTGACCTTAATGGAGAATGGTAGGTGGTAACAGCATAATGAGTCCCAGAACAGAAACATACACATTGGTGGAGTGTGTCAGGTGCTAAAAACATGAGGAGTCCCAAAATAGCAACAGCGACCTTAATGGAGAGTGGTAGGTGGTAACAGCATAATGAGTCCCAGAACAGAAATATACACATTGGTGGAGGGTGGTAGCTGGCAACAGGGTGATGAGTCCTAGAACAGGAACATACACATTGATAGATTGTGGCAATTAGCACAGAATAAATAGAGTTGCAAAACAACAGCACTCACATTGCTGGAGGGTGGCAGGTGGCAGCAGCATAAAGAGGAACATACACATTGGTGGAGGGAGGCTGGCAACAGCATGAGTCCCAAAACAAGAACAGAAAAGTTGGTAAAAAGTGACAGGTGGCAGCAGCATGCAGCAGCCAAACCTATAACCTGTTTCTAAATCTGGTTACAGAGGTCCTGGTCCACACACATCTGTAGAAGTATGCTAAAGCTGCAGAACCAAGCGCCGCGGTGCCCCTGTGAGATGCAGTCCTAACTCTAATCTCTGAGAGTCCCTTTTGGGTCATACAATAAAATAGATAAATTGGGAACAGCTTACCTGAGGTTGCCCTATAACCTCGATTGCAGCACATGGGATGGAAGGGTTGAAGAGCTGCTCAGACCAATTTATAACTTAACCTGGGAGGTGCACATGAGCAGAGCAATTAGGATACACAAGACAGCCATTGAATTTTTTACTACCATGATAATTTTTTTCAACTCTTAGTGAATCAATTGTCAAAGATCCTCCCTGGGTGCCAGTCTGATTCAGTACTGTCCTCTCACTGTACAGCGGGCTTGGGTTGTTATCCAGGAGGGTGGATGGTGGCAGGGTCACAGTGCTCTGTCTCCGCTCCCCGCTGTGTTGTTTTTTCCATCCACCTGCAGCAGATCAGGCCACATATGCTGCTGTCCAGGTTTAAGTGCGCTAATTACCAATACGCAGCCATTCTGACCCCCCTTGCGGGTTCAGCTCTTACAGGGACAGCAGACCGCTCCCTCCCCTCTCAGTATATTGAAGTGCAGCCCATATTGCTTATCCTCGCTAATGCAAGAAAAGCATATCAGACCTGTGCCCAGGGTTCTCTATACTCCGAGAATACTCCCTCCTGTTTGGAGTGGTAAGGACTTTTTTGAACTACTGATTGTATGTGATTTTACAATAATTTGGACAACTTATTTAAACCTACACTGAAGTAAAATGTTCATTTTATTTCATTCATCCAATATGGTGAGTTAATTATACATATACATTGAATATTATATATGACATATAATAAAAAAAAATAATAATTTCCTTCAATTGTGATTTCTTTTTATTAATTTAGCTTCTTTCACACCTCTGCATTGTGTTAGGAAGCTAGTAGAATGGTTTTGACATCAGAAAATAAATTTTCTCTGCACAGCGTATTAAATTAAAAAAGCATTACAATATTTAAAATATTAGTCTTATTAAAACTCTAAACACAAGAGACATCCAGGCTGTATCCCAAAGGCCATGCACAAACAAACAAATTTCTGTCCCAATATTGGAACCGCAGTGATGCTTTGCTGCACTAGGAATAGCTTGCTGCACTATGTGGTTCTTTCTTTTTGTTTCCTTTTTATGAGGAAAAGTTTGATCAGACTAAAAATCTTATGGAGATAACTATTTAAACTTTGTGGAAACAACTACCTAAAGATGACCCAAATTGATTTTAAGTGTGTAGTTAAAGATATTTAAAGAAGCCTGAAGCCTTGTTGTTTGATATGTGGCTAAATAATCAATCTGGTATGCATTTAATCTTTTGTGGTGGTGGATTCACAGAAATTGTGAACAGAACTTTCACACTACTGGTATCATTGTGGTTCCAATATTGGGACAGTATTTGATAGAGAAATCCGTTTGTTTGCGCATGGCCTTTGGGATACAGCCCCCACCCGCTCACGGCCTTCCCTTTGCATTCACAATTTCTAGAAACAGGAAAAGGGGTAAAATAAGGAAAACACAGTGAATATAAAATAGCAAATAACCTGACAAAAAAGGGCTTAACTATGTACATTAAACATGAAGACAATGTATATCACCAAATGTTTTTATACCATTTAATCATTCTAACACTAATGTTTGTTGTTAATAACCTTGTTTTAAAATTTTATTCTAACCCTACTTACCTGCATTTTCTCTCATTTTATTAACCTGTACATTGGCAGCTTATTTTCTAGCACCAACTATTTAAAGTGTCCTAGACAAGGAACAAAACTTGTTTGTTCATAAAGTGTATCCACTGCTGTTCCTCCTATAAGGTGTTTTTCTCAGCATTTCCTCCCTAGGCATGCACATGAATCCTTGTTAGCACCTTTAAATTGCATTCTGCACATTCACTCATGTCTGTCCACCGGTGTCTTCATGCTGAGTTTGGAAATATCATATAGCTGTTCATACACTCATTGCTTTACTTTCCTGTTGGTTTTCCCAACAAAGAAGGCACACATGGGCACTAAAATAGGCATATGATGTGCCGAGTTTTGCATTTTGCAAAATGTTTGCAAAGAATGGTCTGTCCATTGGTAATTGGATGGTTTTGCCATGTTCGATTGATTTACAGTGCCTAAACCTTGACACTGATACGTTCCGTATTATTAATTGATTGTTCTCTCCGATATACTATCTTTGGTTTGTGTCCTACCACTAAAGTTGGATCTCCTTTTAAGATATACCAGTGTCTGCAAATTAAATACCTTATTTGCTTATGTTGTTTTGAGAAGCAAAACAATCCAAACAATGGATCTTTCATAGGTTCTTTCTTTTTTAATTTTGATTTATTTTTAGACATCCCAAAGTTCTCTGTTGCTGCTTAATGTCAGTAGTAGTAGTAGGCCCTATATACCTATTTTCAGTGAATTGCTTTGCTCTCGTAACCCTTTTTTGATATTCATTGCTTCCTGCTTAAATTCTTCCAGATCAGAGCAATTCTTTCTGGCTCTCAAACACTCCCCTACTGGAATATTTTGGAATATTTTTAGCTTCCTTATTTTATAGTCTGAAAATATACTCTGAAGATGTCGTATTGTTCAAAATATGGTAAGGTATGCTTTAGGTCAATTTGGGGGGCTAAATGTTTTTGTAAGATATATATACAGCAAAGTACTGTGCAGTTTGTCAGTTTAGAGCACAAGAATACATTCTGTAATTTCAAAGTATACCTTAAAAGCTTATGTTACATATATAGATACATTATTCCATTACAGACACTAAGCAATTCGAACCATTATTTCTTTCATACAGCTGGTTCACTGGCCTTATCCATGAGTGGGTGCTTCATCTGTGCTTTAGGTAATCTATTCTCTTTTTCATTTGTCAACAAAACAATCTATAAAGCTTTTCTCACAGGTTGCCATGGTGCTTCAATGTATCTTTCATCTTTCTATCTTTCAAACTAGTGAAAAAATATCAAAATATGTAACTAAAAACTACAATATAAATAAAAAAGCAATTTCCTTACATATTTTGATATTATATTGTGCATGTTGGTTGTTGAATTTAATATAAATCCCAACATTTGGAAGCTGAAATGTAAAACTGAAACCCACTTACTGTATCACATTACTGGCAGGGCTGTGGAGTCGGTAAGCCCAACACTGACTTCAATTTTATCAGGCCCCAAATTCATCTCCGACTTTGGCTATGTCATAAATGGCCAGAATAAATTAGTAATACATTTCCTGTAGTAAAATGGTAATATCTGACATTTTCTCACCATTATATAAGCTATAGGGCTACTTATATAGAACATAAAGCATATTTGTTGGAATTTAATTTTTGGACAAATAACTGAAAGGGACATTCCAAGCAAAGGGTTAATCAGCTGCTTTCTGCTTGCCACGTGCTAGCTGTCAGGGGTGGCATCTTTCATTCACCAGCACTTTATATTGCCTAATAAACCCTGCTGAACTTGCTTCTTTCGGCTGACTCCTCTTTCTAAGAACCCAAAATGAATTCACTTAAAATGGGACTGTCACACTGAAAATGGGGGTTCTGGTTGGGGAGCAAGTTTCTCTGAAGCTGTGGTAAGCAGGCAATGTTTTAAAGGGACAGTTTGTTGAACTTTGCATGGAGGAGGGGGTGGGTGAGTGGGGTCTTGTTTTATTATTTTTACAGCCTGTTCTTTTGTTTGGCTGTAGGGTAATTACTATGGGTCGGAAGCCAGACAAACTGTTCCTTTTTTTCTTGATTCTTTTAATTTTTTAACTTCTCGTTTCTTCTTTTTACTACTTTTTTTAATTCTTTTTTTTCTAACCTGATGAGCTTGTTGGATTCTATCTCTGAATGTGGTTGTGGCATTGCAAGTGCACTTATATTCTTAGCAAATGTTATTATAGAGGTTTTTAAAGTATGGCTATGACCTCATCAGTGGCTAATTATACAATTGTTAGCCATAAGTCCAGGAGTTCAATTCTAATATTAAAAGTGTGAATGCCTTTAGGTAATTATTGGGGGGGGGCATTATTCTTGTTCAAGAAACAGTAGATTAGCTAAGGATTTTATAAATATGTTTCTTGTCTAAGTTAATTTGAAGGTTGCTCTATGGTGGTATTTGGTCCTGTCAAAATTGCACAGAATTTTCCCAAATACCCCCATACATGTTTTAGAGGCTGCAGTTCTATAGAGGATAATTTTTATACACGGTGAGAGTGTCCAAGGGTGAGTATTTTCTGGAATAGGGTTTTCAATCTTTTCTCATTATTGTCTGGGGTCAGAATGGCCAAAGATCCAAGAATAGGACTACTGGGAGATAGGGCTAGGTCTGTTAGTATGAAGGCTCAATCAACTGTAAGCACTAAAATTGTGTTTTCACTGGTGTTTTTGTAACTGGGATAATGGCCAGCAACATTGGAGGTCTACTTCAGTGCACAATTTGTCATATGTATAGACCTCAGGAGAAGCAGTTTCAGGGTAAATAATACATGTGAGCATATTGGAATCTTGGAAGCTTGGGTTAGAGATCTGGAGGCACAAAATGCAACACTGAGGGAGAATGACAATATGGAAAAGGGTATTCTGCTCACTGATCAGGCATTAAGTGGGTAGAGACAAGGGTGGAGTGATGGGTCAGGAGGAGCAGATAAGTAGCTGGGTAAATGTAGATAGAGAAAGTAGAAAGGGAGCACAGAAAAGGAAGGCCATACCTATGTCTGTGCCTCCTAGCAAGTTGGGTAATAATGCAAGAGTGTCAGACTCAGAAATGGCAGCCCTGGCACATACTGCTCTCCCTAAAACCGGGGAGGACAGCCCAGCTAGAGAGCAGGGGGTAGGGACTGCAGGTAGGACTAGACAGTTAGTGGTAATAGGGAATTCTATTATGAGGAGGACTGATAGAATAATTTGTCACCAAGACCACCTCAACCAAATGATTTGCTGTCTCCCTGGTGCCAAGATTCGGCATGTGGTAGAAAGGGTGGATGAATCACTGGGAAGGGCTGGGGATGACCCTGCAGTCTGTATTCTACAGATAATTTGCACCTGAATTAAAGAGGGCTGCTGTGCTGGGTAAGAGGATACTAGAGGGGATGGAGATGAGGGGGGGCAAGAAGGAAAACAAAGGGAAATACAGACTACCTAAAGGACAGCATATGATGGTGGGTGGAGAATTAGAAGCTGGGAGAACTGCTATGATGTATAAGGAGATCCATGTGTTGCAGACCAGCAGTGGAAAAAATAGGCAGATGCATTACTGCAGAAGCTAATACTAAAGTTCAATGTGTCATACTAGATAGGAACTTAAAGTGTATGTTCACACATGCCAGAATTCTGGTAAGTAAAGTAGAGGAGATTGAGACTCTGGCTGGATTCCACACATGACTGGACTGTCAATCTTCAAGATTTTGCTCTCTTTCGGAAAGACAGAGGACATAGGAAAGGGGTTGGAGTGTGTCTCTATGTAAAGCAAGAATTCAAAGCATATATTAATGAAGGAATACTAGCAGAAGATTGTGAGGATGTAGAATACTTGTGGGTAGAAGTGTGGGGCAATATAAACAATGTTAAAATACAATTTGATGTAATTTATAGACCCCCAAATATAAATGAGAAAATAGAGGGTAAGCTGCATAAACAGAAATAGCGGCATCACAAGCTGGTACAGTGGTGGTGATGGGGGACTTCAACTACCCAGGTATCAACTGGAGACATGGTTCTGCTTCTACTACAAGGGGGAGAGCATTCCTCAGCTTGCTACTAGATAACTATATGAATCAGTTTGTGAAGACACCTAATAGGGGTGATGCTCTTTTGGATCTGGTAATATCAAATGAAGATGACCTGATAGGTAACAGTCCATGAAATTCTTGGTAACAGTGACCACAATATAGTTGTATTCAACATAAACTAAAAGAAAGAATTTATGTCTGGGAAGACAAAAACACTGAATTTTAGGAAGCCCAACTTCCCCATACTCGGAGCTGTACTGCATGACATAGACTGGGAGCATCTGTTGAGTAATATGGATGCCAAAAGGGAGTGCTTCAAATCACTTGTGAGTACCAACATAGCTAAGGCTACCATCACAGTAGAATGGAAACATTGTAAGATCAGAAGGGCACGTGTTATGTGTTAACCAGCATCTTGACAGTATAGTTCTTGACAAAGAACCTAAATTCAAAGTGACTTGGAGCCCCTGGGAATTGTACTGGAGGTCACAGACCGTTAATATGTTCTGTCAATGTTCTGACTGTTCCTCTTCAGGAACTTTGTCACCTCATCCTTTTTTCCTGTGTTCAACAGGAATGGGTCATTTTCTTCTGCACCTGTGTTTTTTTGTATTTTCTTTTCTCTCTTTTCTCTTCTTCTTCTTCTCTTCTTTTTTTTTCTGGTACACCTGGGCCTGCAGACCATGGCTCTAATTTTGCTATTTTGATAATATGTTCACTTAAACTGAAAAGTATATGATGTAACATTGGTGTTTGTAAACGTAACTCATTGTACAATAATTGTGTGATACAATACTGTCTCATAGGCGGTTATGCAAACTCACTAAATGTTTCTTGAAAGCAAAATATAAAGTTTTCAGCATGCAGAGAGCAGAAACAGGCTAATTTAACACTTTGCCTGGAATGTCCCTTTTAAGTTCCTGCCCAGGCAGTAACATAAAAAATATATACTCGCCCTTTGTCCTCCCATGCTGCTGCCCTTCCATGTCCCAGAACCCTTCCATCCATTATCTGATTGTGGCACTGGACAAAATGAATTGTCAGTTGGGTAGAATTCTTTGCCATTCCAAATGTAAAATGATTATTAATGTGATTGGCAAAAGTTAATAAAATATATATTGGTAGCTTACCTTTCATTGAGTGGCTGGAGAGCTGTGATTCCTCCTGTCAGTCTCCTAAGTAAGGAAATCACTTCCTCATTCAGCCTTCAATCCACACCCTGCTGACCTGGTCCTTCAGTTAACCTTCAGTGGACCAAGAACAGAACCCCCCCCACTCCCTCCCCATACGTCCTGATTGGCTGCCTCTCTCTGCAGCTATGAAACTCTGCCCTCCTCTCTGGTCACACATATGGACATATGGCCTAATTTAAAACCTCTCTCGCACCCATTTGCACATGGGCAATGATGTTAAAGTCTACTGGGCTGTGTTTTTTTGTCCGAGTTAGCTGTTTTGCAGGACTTTATGGTAGGCATACACCAAACAAAGTATTTGCCATATTATTCCAGTTGATGCCAAGATTTTGCATCTGTGCGAACGAAATTCTTTGGGTTTACCCTGTGCTTGCTCGTGATTATCAGCCCTGATTTGCTGATTTTCAGCCCTATAAAAACCATACATTTCTTTTTGCAAAATGTTCGCAGAATGTTCGCAGACAGTTGCAGAATTGCCCATTGCTCTTCTAGCAACAGCTACAGTAAACTTGCTCCAGCTTTTTTTTACCCGGCAGTAACAGCTCTGTGCTGCTTCTTTGATGAGACCACCAGTTGACGCCATAAACATATAAAATCTTTCTGAAATCGGGATGCCCCACGGTGTGAAACTCTACCCAGGTCACCACAAAACCCACCTTTTTACTGACGCCCATGGCGATGTCAATAGCTGCGGCTGTATCCACAGCATCTCTGGGCTGAGGGGCGCTCTCACAGATAGCCATTCACATAGGCTGGGCAGCATGGATGCTGCTGCTACAGCTCCCCGTTGCCGAGCTCTGTGTGTAAACAGAGCCAGCAAAGCAAACAGCGCTGACTGGTCGAGAGCCCATGCAAGTGTCATAGGACACGGAAAGGTTGTTTTGACAGGCGAAAAAGAGAAAAAGAAATAGGTAGTCAGATTTGAACTCAAGACTCTCTCTTTCATAGTCCAGCATGCTATCAATTGAGCTAAATAGCTCACTGAAGCCAAGTAATTATGCAATAACTCTATATCTCTCTCTATCAAAACACAAGTCCCTGTCTCTCTCCTCACTATCATAACACAAGTCCTGACTGCCTCTCTCCTCACTATCAATACTCAAGTCCCCACTGCCTCTGGCAGTCTCCTCGCTATCAAAGTTCCCACTGCCTGTCGCCGAAACTCTGCCCCCTTACTCTGCATATCCTCCTCCTCTGCCCCCTTCCTTCCAGTAAACTGCGGAGATGTTCTCCCCTGCAACTCCATTTCACTCAGGTGACGGCCCAGTCACCCAGCTGGTATTTGCAGCAGATGCCAATCTACAGCTGCACAATGTAGAACTACTTTTTAACCACACATTTACTGCTTACTCCACCATTTACCTACATTCCAAGTACCATTTACCTCTAAGTTCCCATCAAAAATTAGCAATAGCGCTTCTTTAATTTGTGTTTATGTATTTGTGTTTTGTTGATGTTTGCCTTCTATCATTTGGCGGATATATCCACAATGCACCCCTTCATGGGTGGCTCAAGGGCAACACAGTGCCCAAATTTCTACAAAATAAATGTTTGCCCCTCAGTAAAAACAAAAGTGCCCCCCATAAATTCCCTCGGCCACGATTAGGGTTAAGTGGCCTGGTTGACATTTTCTGCTGATTGGCGTGCCTCAGGCAGTGGGCGCATACTGGCATTTTGCTGGTTTGCCTCCACCATTTGGCCCAGATGCGCCTCCAAAGTTTGGTTGTGGCACTACTGCTCCTCCACCACTGCATCCCTGCCCTTCTGGATCTTCCTGGTAGTACGGCGCACCACTTTAAAATAGCAGGTAGAGTTACATTTAAAAGTATGAGTGTGAGTTACGTCTAAAAGGCAAGTGGTGTCTGGGTGCAGTGTGGGACTGGCTTCCTCCCATTCCTTTGTTGGAGGTGGTGGGCCTGCTGCTGCCAGACTGCTGTTGTTAGTCAAGGTTGGGGGAGGTGGGGTTTGCCACAGTGGCAGGTGTGGCAGCAGCTGGAAGAGGCGTCAGCAGGACTTTCCTGGCTGTCTTCCTCAAGCTCCTGTATTGCATCCATTAGAGGTGCAGTCTGTGTTTGGGAAAGAGAATCACTAATTATTGGGTCCCTGAACATGCCCACGCAGTCCCTAAATGCTTAAAGTATTTTGCCCTTGGTTCATTACGGACACACAATTACCTTCTTGTTGGTCTGCTCTCCTCACTGTGTGGGTCCACGGCAGACAGTGCAGTTGTTGGTGCAGAGGTTGCCTCTTGAATAGTGGTAACTGCTGGCTGGTTGCTGCAAAGCCAAGGGAAAAGCAATGGCAAGGTCAAGCATTACTTGTATCGACACCTCCATCATGAAATACTCCACCAGGGTTACACACTGGGCCCCACATCTATGCTGCAAAATCAACAACTTTGCTGCAAAATCAGATATCCGCCTTACATCTAAATAGTTGCCCACAGCATTTGTGTGTTACTTGACCCACCATGTGTGTCCCAGGCCTGCCCTCCCACTTTGTGCATGCCTGTGGCCAGTTTGGGCTTTGTTTGGGTTCCTCCCCACCCCCCTGTGCCAGTCTGCATTTTGCAGCCAATTCTTACCACTGGTGGGCACATGCCGGTGATCAATGTCACAGGTCCTCGACACCCCCTGTTAAGTACCACTCACTTCTTGGCATGTGTAAATTTAAGGATTTTGGGAAGCCCTCCACCAGTTTGCAACCTACAAAAAAATAATGTGGAGAGTGGTGGAATTTCTGAGGCCCAAACATTCCTCTGCTAGCTCAGCACTTACCCCTCAGCCCGTCTGGGACATATTTTCTGGACAACCATTTTGAGATCATTCCATTCCTTTTTGGCCTGCTCAGCATCCTTGGGCTCAGGCCCCACATCCGCTGTTTCTCCTCATTTTTTTGGCATCTCCAATGTTCTAATACTTTTACAAATAACTTAAGAGCTACAGGGATTGAAGTTTGGAAAAGTGCAAAGTGTTACCCGAGACAATGTAACAACAATCATGCTTACCTTTAGTGTAACTTTAATGTTTTAAAAAATATCAGTTTTTTTTGGGGGGGGGTCACTATGACATGCTATGGGGCCCTGTTTGGCGGTCTATGTACAGGGGGGCTCCAGCAATCTTGACCTAATTGAACCAAAAACAGTCAATTTCAGTAAATATAAGTTTATATACCATATGCTTGGTCCCTTCTATCCCCCCCCCCCCCAATGTGCTCAGCCCCTGATATTCTTCCTCATGTGTCCATACCTTTTTTAAAGTTCCCAATATCTGATGTCCTATTTAAGCGTGCCTGGTTTTCCTCAGTATCATTGCAGGTGTGTAACAGGGTGAGGGAGGTGGAAGTGAGTGGACAGGAGGGACATCTGACTGGCTTTCTGAATTCGGAGTGAACTGTATGCAAATCTGGCAATCTGAGATAGTGCAGGCAGAAAACAACAAAGGTCCAGACAGGGGTCAAGAACAATTGGTTCAAGAGTCTATCACAAGGAATGGGCAGGCACAGTTGATTAGATACATTTAGTGCATGTGCAACCTAATTAGTCTTGGCACTTGCACACCTTTAGTGGGTCTTAATGTGGGGGCACCGTGAATGGAGCTTAAAGCTTGGCGCATGTACACTATGATTAGGACTTGGCACACACCACCAACAATTTAGGTTCACCAGACTCGATGGCTCACAATAACAAGCACACCCACATGGCGCATCAGAATGGTTAGTTAAATGCAGAACTGGTATCAGCATGCCCAGTATCTGGTTTTTAGATGCCCCCATGCTGTCAGTATTTGGGAAAGAAAGTATTTTTATTGTTTATTAATTTTGCTTTCTCATTAATTGTGCTTACAATATGCCTTTTGCTACAGTAACAAAGGATTGAGCACATATTAATTTGTTTTTGCTGACCCCACTGGGAATATTTACACTCTCTTGGGATTTGTTCAAGGTGGACTTAGGTTTCCCCCTTTTCCCCACAGAACCATACTATGGGCCTGATGCAGAGCCTCCCCCGGTCTGAGCTTAAAACCTTCCGATTGTCCGGGGCTCCCGTTTGAATCGTGGCTCAAATGTGATGCAGAGCCTCCGTCGGAATGGCTCCCTAACTGATCCGTCAATTTGTCTTTACTCGGGAAGTTTTTTTTGCTCTCTCGGGTGCCTTCAATTTGATCGGGGCTTCCGTTCCTGTTCACACGGGCGGCCCGTTTTTCCCTGCCTTTTCCTTGGTTTTTGAACGTACCTGCTTGGTTTTCGTCGTATTTGACCTTCCATTTTGGTGATTTTTCCAAGTATACTTACATCTCCATGGCTCTTCAGTTGCCAATCTGGCTACACGCAAGCGCACATCCCAAAACCTCCATTGGAATATGCATATGGCACCAACTGCCAATTTGACACATATATGTATATTATCAAATTTATTTTTGGGTGTTCCTTCTTTCTTGCCATTAATGCATACCTTAATCTCTTTGGTGTTCCTTCTTCCTTGCCTTTAATGTTTACCGTAATTGGTTGTGAGTTTTTCTGATTTTTTGGCCCATATCTAAACCTTTTGTGTCATGTAAATGTGTGATGATGTTGTGTGATTGTACATTTGCAGGAAAGACAACTCACAAAATCTGTTTATGTTTTTTTTAATCAAACTTTTTTTTTTGGTTTTGTGGTTTTGAGATTATTTTTTGGATAAAACAAAAGTAAAAAACTATTTAAATTTGAATTAAACATGTTAAAAATTAGGCCTCGGGGTCTTGTGGCTGTGTTTTTCTTTGATCTGTGAATGAAAAAAAACCTTAGTTTAGCATTGTTTTTATGGTTTGGTTGGGTTGCGTTGTTTTATTGGGGCCCTTTTTAAACCGGACCTTCAGCGTGATTTAATGAAAAGCCCAAACTCTTAAAAAACGATTCCGCAGCATCATCTGTAAAAAAAAGATACAAGGACCCACCATTAATCCACAAAATACATTAACAAGTTTCCTGGCCTAACTAAAGTCACTTTATTAACCTTTTGCTGCCTCACATTGCCCTAGTTCTTCTATCTGCATGTAGCCTAGTTTGTAGCTGCGTACATGGGTTAAGCTAAGGTGGACTTGTATTTAACATGACAAACTAAGTTGTTTCAGACTATTCTTGCACTTTGTTTTTTTTTTATTATAAGGAATGTGTGCGCGCGCATAAACGCACGCTCGCATACTCACATCCATGATGATGTCGTCCTGCTCCTGTGTAAAGATGGCATAGCTCCTGGTATAGCTCTGACGTTCCCCCGCAGTGACGTGCAGGACATCCCAAATTGGAATGCCCCAGAGACATGATGCCTGTAACCCAGCCCTGGATTTCTTCACACTCCAAAGGGCTGGGTTACATGGGTTTTGGCCTGCTTTAAAACATCATGACCAAATCAGGTTAGGATGGAATAACCCACCTCCTTTACATTATTATTAAAGTAACACAGGTTCCCTCACATAAAGCAGAACAAAACCCAGAGCGGCCACTGGTCTTCCCCCTGGAAATCCCAGATCGGGATGCCCCACTGTGTGAAACCCTTTTTAATGAGACTTTACTCAGAAATGGCAGACTCCCTCTCTTAAAGCGGAACAAGCCATGATTAGTTTAATGACCTTTGCAGGCGTATATTGTAGTGCCCCACCAGTCTGATCAAGACAACGGAACCTCATCTTCAAGAGACCAAAGGCTCGCTCCACCACAGAGCGAGTCCTCCTGGGGGCAGTATTGTAGGGCTCCTCTGCCTGTGAAGATGGGTGCAGGATTGGGGTCAGCAGCCAGGGGAGCAAAGGATAGCCAGAGTCTTATTTAAATAAATAAATAAAACAAAATAAAAATAAAAAAGGTGTGCATTGCAACAATAGAAAAGAGGGACAAATAGGTGAGGGGGGTAGGGTTGGAGGAAAGGACATTTGTAATGAGCATACATGCACATCCAACCACATCCCCTTAAAAAGTCTGGGGAATACTACTTACATAAGAGGGCAAGAACATGACGCAATAGGGTTCTATCACTTAACCCATTTAATTTAAAGTTAAAAAATTAGGCTAAAAATATACTAACAAAAAATACAAGTTTCATACACATACCCAGTAAGGCGGGTGAGCTCAAATAGGTGCAGCCTGGTTTCTGCCATACTCAGCAGGACAAGACCGCGGAGCTGGCGCCGCTGATGTGCTCCAACAGAGGACTGCATATTATTGCCCGAGTGCAAATACGGCTGCTCTGACTTGCCATAAGTGAAGGCTCGGCGGCCCCGTTTTATTAGGGTGATTTCAATCGGAAATCAAGGCTCTGCATCACTGAAAAAAACGGACCAATGAACGAGGCGTCCGTTTTCCCGGGAAACAGCCTCGTGCGAGCCGACAATCGGAAAGGCGGCTGAGCGCACACCTGAGCGCATAAGCGCACACTAAAATCAACGTAGCACCGTAGCAACCCTTTCCTGACCCGATCAAAGCCCAAAACCAATGGGAAAACGCACGGGGGAGCTGAACGGGGAGGCTCTGCATCAAGCCATATGTGTTGCAGGTGGACGAACCACCATTTGGTTCGCCGGAGTTTAAAAGACTCTAGAGCTGCTCAGTCAAGTGACCTTTGGGCATCCCAAGTTTGGATGCCCTGTTGTGTAAGCCTCCTCACCACACTCACCAGCCGCAGCTGTATCCCCAGCCTCTCTGTAGCTGAGGCTGGGGGCAGGAGCACGCCACAGCGAAACCTAGGATGTGCCTTTTGCCAGAGCTCTCATACAAACAACGCTTTATGCCATGCATTCATCACTGATTGGATGAGAGCTCATGCATGCGCTGTGGGACTGGAGAAAGGTCAGTTATTAGAGCAAACTTGGGCGTTTCACATAGTGGGCATCCCAAATCTGGCTACCCTTGAGGCTAGGACCAAAACACAGGATAATGGAAACCCTGGGTTTTGGTCCAGTGTAAAGCAGCTCAAAAGCTGCGGTGGCCAGCCCTGCAGTCTGAAAGATGCAAGGGCTGGCTGTTAGCCTGCCTCTAGGGCATCCAAAATTGTGATGACCCATTGTGTGAAACCCATGGGTTGCTGGTAAAATTCACCTTTACCTCTCACAAAGCTGTAACCACCAACAGTCACATCCCGGCCTCCCTGTAGCTCTAGTGCACTCTTGTGCCCAGCCATTCCTGGGGTAGAGGCGCTCCAAATTCCACAGGGAAGCCATGAATGCAGCCTCCGTGCTGGGTCGCGTGAGCCAGCCTTCATGAGATCAGCAAACCAATGGTGATTCGATGGTGTTTTTTTAAAACTGAGCCACCACCAAGCTGGCTGGATTACCTGAGGTACTCAGGTGGGGAGGGGGAAAGGATTTTGTGTGGCTTTAAAGATGGTAAACCTAAATGGGGATGCCCCTATGAGAAACCCCAGGAAACACTGAAAATTTTATCTTGCTCCCATGGTGCTGTGCAGGCTTTCAGCAAGTGGACTGCATGAATGAATGCAGTGCTCGCAGCCCCCTGCTGTGCGCGCCCCCATTGTCCATTTATCCAGGGAGAGCACCTCTAGCTGCTCGTGCACATTGGGATTGATGGAACGGTAAGTTTTATGGCTATGGGTTTTCACACAGTGGGGCATCCCAGGTCGGAAGAGAAACTGGCTGTGCCTGGAGTCCTTTAGACTTTAGGACTGTCCAAAACTGTTTTTTATTTGCTTTAACAATGTGTGGGGTTAATAGTGATGTGTGTAATGGGAGATCTTAAAGTGTTTTTGGGGGGTAATTGGGTTATCCTGACTGGGGATGCCCTGTGTGTGAAACCCGAGGGAATGCTGAACATCTTATCCAGCTCCCACGCTGCATGTGCAGGCTTCCAGCATTTCAGAACAGACTGCTTCACCAATTTATTTTTTGAATGAATGGAAGGCTCAGAACCTCCCACTGGTAGCTTTCCTCCTTCTGTGCATGCCGTAGTCCGTAGGTCATGCATGCACCGTGGGATCAATGGAAAGGTTTGTTTTGTGGTGATCCCAGAGGGTTTCATAGAGTGAGGAATTTCCACTGGCTAATCAATGTGAGAAGCTGAATTGCTACAGCACTGATTGGCTGCCAGCCAGTCTTGTTTGGGGGTCTGGGTAGATCTGCCTGTGCTATGCCTAATAATTGTGGGCTCTGTTCTTGCACCAGGAGCTTAAAACCACCAAACTGCCAGAGGTTTTGGCTCTTGACTCAACAAAGGGTAAAACAAAAATTCTGTTATTTCTTTGAACTTGCTTTATTCTGTGACCTCTTTGGGTCAGGTTTATTCTGAGTTTTTCTTTTCTGTAAGTTCTAATTTATAAGTAATACGTAAAGGCAGCTGGAATGGTATCACCAGGATTATTTACTATATCCTGGTGATAGGTTCTTGTTCCCGGGGCATCTTTATTTGGGATATCCCCACAGTGTGAGACCCCCCAGATTTCCCACACAACTCACCTTTCAGCCATTCCCACTGAGCATGCGCAAGCCCTCATCTAATCAGTGCCTTATGCCATGCATAGCAATGCAATTCTTTCGAACTGAACCCCAGTGGTAGTTTGAGTGTGAAATAGTGTTGATGTTTAGGAAATTTTGCAAGGTAAGGGGTGGGACTTGGCAATGATCAGGGGGCTTGTTTTTTTGTACAATATTTCCATTGTGATACGCGTGCCTACCCCACTTTCACCGGTTTGTAGGTATGCTTCTCGTGAGGAGCCATGACTCTTCCAGACCTTGACCCCCCGCCCTAGCCAATATTGGACATCTCAGGGCAAAATCCTGGGTGTGCCACTGGGTCATTTGGTGTTGCCTACGGTGATACGTTTACTATGAGGAATAAGACAATTCTTGACCGCTAAGGGATAATACCAAACCATGTGAAGTACAACTCTTGTAAGTAAGCTAACTATTCTATATCTTTTTGTTTAGCGTGTCATTTTGTTTTTTCAGTAGATATACCAGTGTTTTTATCTTCAGTTTCCAATTGCCCACCTTTCATGAGACATTGCCCAGCGCCGTCGCTACTCCACACAGCGGCTGGGAACATTGACCTCATTGACACTCATCTCTGCTTGTCCTCATGTGGGCTCCCCTCACATCTGCCTACATCTACCCACCTCTGCTTACTTCTTCCCGCCTCCGCTCAACTCACCTCTCCCTCCTTACCTCTCTCACTTCTGCCCATGTCACATCTGCCCACTTCTTCCAATCTTGTTTCTTGGCCCTCCTCTACCCACCTCTGCGTGCCTCTACCTACCTGATCTTTTTCTACTTCTGTTCACCTCTTCCTGCCTCACCTCTGCTACTCTTCGTATATAGATAAAGACATATGCAATGCTGTAAGTTTAAAGCTTGCCTACGTAAATGATTTGCATTTTCACAGTTTACATGTTATTACAGCACCTTAGACCAAGAAAGGTATTGCACCCCTACCCTAGTGTGAAATTAGCCTAATGGTCTTGTCAGCTAATGCTGCTGCAATGCTTGTGTGATAGGTTGGTCACTCAATATTACCTGGCAGGGGTAACCACTAAAGATAGCCCTGCGTCTGTCATGGTTGAATATGAAAAGCCAGGACCAGGTGAGTTTTTCCTTTTGCTAATGGGCTGAGGGAGTGGGCTGGCATGAAACTTACTTTAGATCTGCTTTACATCTCTCCAATAGAGTAACATTAAAAATAAATAACAATAAACTTACCCCTAACCCTTCTATGCTGTACATTCTGGAGTTCAGCTTTGTCAAAACTCAAAACATAAAATAAACCACATTTGTTCACATTTAAAGATGTTTGGATTGTATTACAAGAAAATGATCAAACCACATTATTATTGTACAGTTTGTACCTATCAACCAGAACAGGTCTACACAAGCAAAACTATCACAGCGACAAATCTAAGGTGACAAGTGACAACAAAAATCTAAAATTAGGTTACAATATGCCAGTTATAATGAGACAAATAGAAAGTGATTTTGTCAGTGGCATGACATGGTGGTTAGAAAAGCAAGGTGAAAATATGAGGTAGCAAAGTATCTTTTTTTGCCAAAATGTAGATTTTTAATATAAAAATACTGTACAAAGCAAAGACTTGTGGCAGTTACTGTAATAGCATCTAGAAAGTTAAATATAAAAGCCTGTTATTTATAAGTGCATCCATGTTTAAAGTGAATTTGAGAAGCTACAGGAACCTAGGCCATTATTTAAGAAGGGATAGCGTCAGGTAGTGGCTGGTTAATGAGAGGTAGCGTCAGGTAGCGACTGGTGAACGCCGGACACGGCACGCAATTACACATTTATCAAGCAGAATCTGTTTAGCGACTGGTATAGCGCCATGTAGCGTATGATTCATCATTTTCACAGCCTCAGCGAACAGCGCCGGCGTTCAGCCTTGCACAGCGCCAGGTATGACCTCTCGCTATCTGTCTCCCATACATTTCAATGGACGATCCTTTTCTTCTCTTTAAACAGGGTTTTTGTTTATTTATTTGTTTACCAAAAATCAATGATTCAGTGACCTCTTCTGGCATTGAAAAAGCTGTTTTTTCACAATTTTTTCATTTTTTATATATTTCTTCAGAAATGACATTACATGCTGAAAAACAGACTTTAAACACACCGCCTCCTGCGCTCTGGGCTTCAAACAAGCATTTTTCAGCGCCTGAGATTTGTGAGGCTGTTTTTTTTGCTGAATATGGTGTAAGTCGGTCGCTATGAGCAGTCACTAACCTACGCTCCCATACAGTGCTGTACTGGTCAAATAGCGACTCCTCACAATGTATTTAACATTACTGCACAGCAACTGAGTCGCTATGAACTAGCGACCCAAGGCTGAGCACAGTGACTACTAGCGGGTGCTCTGAAAATGCCTGCTACAGACGCTCATCTGTCGCTACCTGGCGTTAGTGATGAATCAGCCTGCCGGTATTTCATTTTTTATGGCAGCTTAAAGTATTAATGTAAGGTCATGCTTCCCAGTGTCAGACTGGGGTGTCTGGAGCCCACCTGTAGAAATGATTCTGGGGGCCCACCCCATATTTAGCTGCAAGTATTACCGGCTTATATTCAGGTCCCAACATTGTGCCAGCCTGTATTGTCTCTGTGCACTTCGGATGCCACAAATAAGCTATACATAGTTCAGGTTTTGCTAATGAATGCCCTTAAAGGGGCCCTGGGACCAGGGCCCATTGGTTTTTTTCCTGGTAAACCTGTAGACCGGTCCGAGCCTGCTTGAATATTGCCCTAAACCTTGGTGGGTTTATACGTGTGTCTACGTAGTGTCCTATTGCTATATTGTTTGTTGCACATGCCTGTCTATTACTAGATTGTGGATGACTGTCTGTTTTATGTACTACACATGCGTATTCATCTGTGTGATGCTGTTTTTTATTGAGTAGACTCAGTTCCTTAACCCTTTGATTATTAGATTTAGCAATCCAACGTGAAAATGGACAACTTCTTTATACAAGTGTAATAGTGTATCCTTTTTATTAGCTTAATCATGTATCTCTATACTGAATTAGCATTTCATAAAGGAAAACTTCTTTTCGTCAGTTTTTTGGTGTTCTGCCTTATTGTTTTCCTCGTCTGGGATGTAAAATAAACATTTGTGTTAGGATTGGGTGTTGGTCCACTTTAAGCAATATCAGTCCCTTCAAAGGGTTCTTCTCACTGGGGAAAGAGTATCCTATCTACTCCAAGTAAGGGATCCTTCATGAACCACACCTCCATCTCAAGTGCAGTCAAATTCTTACCAGACATATTTTTCCATCAGCATATACAACCCCTGGCAAAAATTATGGAATCACCAGTTACTGTAAGTTACTGTATGCGTAGGCTAGTGCCAGCATTAAACATTTCAGAGAGAAGCGTACATAGCATAGCATCTCTTTGAAGAACTTTTATATGTAATAAAAAGTGATGCAATTACGTGAAAGCAAGTAAAAGCGAATATATAAATGACAATGGTATCGATCACAGACAGCATCCAAATAATTCTCTTGCAACACCCTGTATCCGTCAGATTCGAGAGAGCTAAATCCTGAGGGTTTAATCCTGACATCATTTTACACAGCCCCATCAGAATTAAACCCTCTCAAACCTGACAGCCAAAAATTTTTGCAATTGAATCTTTTGAATGCTGTTTGTGGTTGATACCATTGCTATTTGTAGACTCGCTTTTGCTTCCATGTAAGTGCATTACTTTTTGACTGAAACATCTGTGTATGGTAGGAGTGGGACTGCACTTAGGGTAGAAGTGGGGTGCATGCAAGAAGTGGATAGGATATTCTGCCTCCAGTGATGAGAACACTTTGAAGGGACTTATATTGCTTAAAGCTTATGCTCCATGCATTTTACTGCTTGTTATATTGCTACATATATTACCGGAAACTTGGAATTTTATTTCATGTTTTGAGCAATCAATTGGTGTACAGTAATTTAAGTACAGTAGTTTTTATTGGTATATCTTGAAAAAAGCGGATAAACTTGTGAGATCAGGGGTGTGGAGTGTTGTCTCTGTCTCAGCCATTCAGAAACCAGAGTCAGATCTGCTATATACACCAAACACACCAGTTTGTGTACATTGCTAAGGAAAACACATTTTTGATAACTGTATTCTTTTAAAACACAGAGTGGCAAACAATTAAAAATTAAAAATATGCCATCGAGAGTAGAATTACCCTTTAATGATATTGATCTAGGTTTAAGTTTAAGTACATAATGTGGAATATCTCCTGTAAAAAAACAAATCAAGTCAGCCAGCTTTTTTGTATGAACCCACATGTTTAACCCTTTAAGTGCCAGCCTACCTAGATTTCTTGTTACACTCTGTTGCCAGACTACTTTTCACTTTTTTGCGCTACACATGTTCAACCTTGATTTATGAAGGGTTTTCCAGGAAAATTATATATTGTTTTTTTCAGCAGAGTCTGGGCTTCAACATGAAATGTCTTGTTTGGCCTTTTTTTAGTGTATTCTCAATACTTTTGGGTGGAATATGTGCAAAAAAAATAAAAAAATCAATTTTTTACAATTTGTAGTGTTTTTTTGTAATAAAAAATGTAAGTTTGTTAATAAAATCTTATTGCGTGTGAAAGCCCTATTTCTCCCGGTTACAACGGTACCACATATGTATTGGTAGACACCCTTTCCTGCCCAGGAGACTCCCCCAAACTGAAACAGCAGTTTAGGAGATTTCAGATAGGATGCAACTATGCAATATGATTGCATAGTTGTAAGGGGTTAATTAAAAAAAAAAAATGACATAGGGTCCCCCCTCCCGGGGGGGGACCTCATTTTTGGGGGGGAATTTTAAGGGTTAAAAACCCTTAAAATCCCCCCCAAAAATGACATAGGGTCCCCCTTACCCAGCATTACCTACCGGACCAGCTATGGGGGCTTGTAGAACAGGGCGCAGGGGCCAGTGTTGGTGGCCCCTGGCCCTGCAGGCTACTAGCCCACATAGCCACTAAGTGGCCCGGGCCCTTCTGCCCCCCCGGCCGTTGGGGAGGCAGGTAATGGGGGGGCTGGGGGTTATGGCAAGTCACCTGCTAGGTGATTGCCAGCCCCAGAGCCTTGTGAACTGGTATAAGGGGTCTCACGGACCCCTTACCAGTTCACAAATAGTTAAAAGTAAAAAAGACACCAGACAAAAAATATTTTATTATTCTTTTTTTCACTTATACTTACCTCCCATCCAGTGTCCCGCGTTGCTGCAGATGACAGTTGTCGGTAGTGATCAGAGCAGGAAGGGTGGGAATCAGGGAGATCAGAGCCTCCCTGCCTCCCACCCTCCCTGCTCCGATCGCTACCGACAAGTGACAGATTGGAGCCGGGTGGCAGTATACGAGGAGCGGGATGACGCCATCCCGCTCCTCCCACACGTGGGCGGGGCTAGGGCGGGGCCAACGCCGGCCGAAGAGGATGGTGAGGGCCCGTTGCTGGGTCCTCACCCGAAGCGTGGTAAGTCCAGGGGGGATCAGAGCCCCCCCCCCCGGTGAAGAGAAGAATACATCGGAGGAGCGATCGGGCTGTCAGGTGAGTTTGTGTCATTTTTAATTTTTTTTTTTTCTTTCAGATGGTGCGGCGGAAGCAGGGGGGTGGGCTATTCCGGGCCCCCTCCTGAAGATCAAAGCCCCGGGGCAGAAATCGAACAGGTGATACTTGAAGAGAATCGCTGGCACTTTCAAACGAGAGGTCAGGTAAGTCTGTATCTTTGTTATTTTTTTTTTATGGGGCTCTAAATTCAGCTACGTGAGTCTCTTGTAGCTGGCACTAGAAGGGTTAATATGAAAATTTTAAACAAAAAACTATGAGAGGGAGGAAATGGAAAAATCTAAAGTTTGTTGTGACACTGGTATTGGCACAATTTACATGAAATTGGTATGGAAACACATTTTCACTCATCTGTGGTAAATAATACAAGAGAATGACCTAGGATAAATTGTTGGTACCCATGTGAAATGAATTAGCCAATAAATAATGATGTCAGTGTTTTAATCTAAACCCTATTGAAGTCAATGGGGACCTGAACTTGGGGACCACAAAAACGGCTGTAAAATGGGGGGTAGTAAAGGGTTAGAGGGTTGCAAATTTGGGGGAACACCAGAGCTATTACCCTGCACAAAATGGGCCAAGAAAGCACACAATACATTAACAGGAAACAAAAAAATGTAATAAATACATAAATTAAAAAAAAGATTAAAATATTATTTTTTAACAGTTGTCAGAGACCAATACCTGCACGGAATGGAGTAGAGAAAATAATTAAATAGGTACATAAATTAAAAGTAAATAAAAAAACAGATACAATTAAATATTAATTTTTAACAGGTGTCAGAGGTCCTGGGGGAGAAGGTGGATGTGTCAGTGTAAGTGGAAAAGGCAGAGTAGGTGGAGTTGGATGAAGCCATATAGGTGGTGGAGGTAGCCAACACTAAAACCACTATCTCAGGTGGCTGGCACGCCCAAGTCTTGTGGGATCCTTGCCTAGTTCATCTTAAGGAATGTAGGAGTGTCCACGTTGGTTGTGGATAGGCAGATCCTCCTGTTCGTGATGACACCCTCTGCAGTGATGAACACACGTCCTGTTAGGACTCTTGCAGCAGGGTAGGCCAGCGCCTCTAAGGCATAAAGGGCAAGCTATTGCTACGGGAAGGAGCTACCATGAGATGCGTCGTCATCCTCCATGAAAGTCAAAGTCTGCCTCCTGGTACCAGGGGCTATATCCGATGGTGGTGGACGTGGCCAATTAAAGTTATTCCACATTGTGGCCATGCTCACCCTCCCTTGTGCAATAGTAATGGTGCCCCTGCTGTGTTGCTGACTTGCTCCTCCTCCTTCTCACCCTCGTACCACCACTGAGCCCTCCAATTCAGCTGGGAACTCCACCACAGTGTGTTTGTTCTCCCACTTCTTTCTATCCCACTCCAGTGGTGGAATCCAGCAGGCCACCCAGTAATTGGGCAACTTTGTGGTCATTCTGCAAGCACTGGAGTATGTAGTGCCTCATAAGAGCCCGGCTGTCCTGAGTCAAGGAGAAGCTGTCCTCAGTTTCAGGTGGGTCCTCCTGCTTCTCCTCCACGTTCCTGCTGCCTGCTGCTGCTACACCACCCTATCCAGCATATACAAAGTGGAATTCCACCTGGTTGGCAAGTCACATTTGAGGCGGTGAGTGGGTCCAAAGTCCAACAGGTGGGCATGAGCAGGGTGTGTGCACAAACCCTGCAATTTATGCAGCAGCTCTGGCATGTCTAGATAATGGGCCAGAAAGCTCTGCCCCACCAAGTAGAGCACATGCGCCAGGCAAGGCATGTGCGTCAACCCGGCTTGACCCAAGCTTGCTGCAAGGTTGCGCCCATTGTCGCACAACACTTTGCCAAGCCTCAGGTGCAGTGACAGCAACCACTAATCTGTCTGTCCCTTGATGCTGATCCACAGCTCCTGGGCGATGTGGGATCTTTCGCCCAGACAGATGAGTTTTAGTATCACATGCTGCCATTTCCCCATCAAATTGGTGGTGCAGGCACTGTGCTGATTGCATGAGGAGGAATCAAAGGAGAAAGCAGAGGAGGAGGCAACATGAGTCACCCACTAATGTCCAGCAATCCTGGGTGATAGAAGGATATGCACCAGAAGTGCTTCCCCCTCAGTCCCAGCTGCCACTACATTGAGACAATGGGCAGTTAGTGAGATGTAACATCCCTACTGCTGGCTGCTTGAGGCTGTGTGAACAACACTTCTTTCCCCAAACTCTGATGGACTTCAATCTATGTTGGGTCTAGGACTTTGTCTTTACCCTGTGACCATCTTCCACACTATCCCCCATGCTACCCTCCCTTTCATCCTCAACATTGAAGAAACACTGGGGTCTCATTATCATTGTAGGTGTCCTGCGATGGTTCTCCAATAAAAGTTGTTGGGCATCTGAGATCCCATGAAACTGGTAGCACTGTGGGCCATACAATCTACGACTGCCTCAACTAGCTCTGGCCTCACATCTCTGGCAGGGGTACTGGTGGCCTACCAAAGATGCCATAAAAATGGTACCTGAATGCATCCGAGGAAGGTGTAGCAGGCACAGATGAAACACATACTCTCCCTGCAGCACCTGCTCCATCAACACCAACAGCGACAACAGCACCATGCTCATGTCCCTGTCCCTTATTTGCTGCTTTTAGCATTGTTGGACACAGTGTATGGGCACAGATGAGTTGTACTATATACCCAGTAAATGCAATGCAGATAGGTACATATGAGTTATATTATATATCCAGTAAATGCAATAGAGATGGGCTCAGATACATGGCATTATATTCCCAGTAAATGCAAAACAGAGGGACAGAGATGAGTTTTATTATATACCCAGCAAATGCAATACAGATGGGCAGATATGAGTTGTATTATTTATCTAGTAAATGCAATACAGATGGTCATATATGAGTGGTATTATATACCCAGTAAATGCAATGCAGATGGGCATAGATGAGTTTTATTATATGCCCAGCAAATGCAATACAGATGGGCAGATATGAGTTGTATTATTTATCCAGTAAATGCAATACAGATGGTCACATATGAGTGTTATTATATACCCAGTAAATGCAAAGCAGATGGTCACAATTGAGTGGTATTATATACCCAGTAAATGCAATGCAGATGGGCATAGATGAGTTTTATTATTTACCCAGTAAATGCAATACAGAAGGGTGCAGATGGGTGGTATTATATACCTGGTAAATGCAATACAGATGGGCAGAGATAAAGGGCACTATAATCCCAGTAAATGCAATACAGAAGGACAGAGATGAGTTGTATTATATACCCAGTAAATGCAATGCATCTGAGCAGAAATGAGTGGTATTATATACCCAGTAAATTGAATGCAGATGGGCACAAGTGAGTGGTATTACATACCCAGTAAACACAATGCATCTGAGTACAGATGGGTGGTATTACACACCCAGTAAATGCAATGCGTCTGAGTACAGATGAGTGGTATTATATACCCAGTAAATGCAATGCAGATGGGCAGAGATGAGTTGTATTACATAACCAGTAAATGCAATGCATCTGAGTACAGATGAGTGGTATTATATACCCAGTAAATGCAATGCATCTGAGTACAGATGAGTGGTATTACATACCCCATAAATGCAAGCAATGCATCTGAGTACAGATGAGTGGTATTACATACCCCATAAATGCAATGCAGATAGGCAGAGATAAATTGTATTATATACCCAGTAAATTCAATGCAGATCGGCAGAGATGAGTTGTATTAAATAATCAGTAAGGCAATACAGATGGGCACAAATGAGTGGTATTACATACCCAGCAAATGCAATCCAGATGGTCAGAGACGAGTTGTATTTTGTACCTAGTAAATTCAATACAGATGAGCACAGATGAGTGGTATTATATATCCAGTAAATGCAATGCAGATGGGTACAGATGCGTTGTATTATATACCCAGTAAATGCAATACAGATGGGTACAAGTAAGTGGTATTACATACCCAGTAAAATGCAATGCATCTGAGCACAGATGAGTGGTATTATATACCCAGTAAATGCAATGCAGATGGGCAGAGATGAGTTGTATTATATACCCAGTAAATGCAATACAGATGTGCAGAGGTGAGTGGTATATACCTTGTAAATTCAATGTATCTGAGCATAGATGAGTGGCATTATATACCCTGTAAATGCAATGCATCTGAGCACAGATGAGTGGTATTACATACCCTGTAAATTCAATGCAGATGGTCCGAGATGTTTTGTGTTATATACCCAGTAAATGCAATGCAGATGGGCAGAGATGAGTGCTATTATATATGCAATAAATGCAATGCATCTGAGCATAGATGAGTGATATTATATACCCAGTAAAGGCAATGCACCTGAGCATAGATGGGTGATATTATATACCCAGTAAATGCAATGCAGATGGACAGAGATGAGTTGTATTATATATCCAGTAAGACAATGCAGATGGGCACAGATGAGTGGTATTACAAACCCAGCAAATGCAATACAGATGGTAAGAGACGAGTTGAATTATGTACTCAGTAAATGTTATGCAGATGAACAGATATGAGTTGTATTATATACCCAGTAAATGCAATACAGATGGGCACAGATGAGTGGTATTATATACCCAGTAAATGCAATGCAGATGGGCAGAGATGATTTGTATTATATACCCAGGAATTTCTATACAGATGTGCTCAATATCCAGTATGACCCTGAACTTTGCAGCTCGGGCTCGCACATCACAACTCATCATCCTCTGTCCCAGTCCTAAAAATGAAACATTTATGTGGCAGATCTTTTGTACGAAATATTTGTCTGCTGATTGATAAAATATCGATTCCATCGAGAATAGTTTTTTAATTTTTTTTTAAATTCATTCATGATTGTTTTTTTCAATATAATGTTTTGCATAGGACCATTCCAAATGTTAAATGTTGGCAATCTGTTGCTATCTTAACTAGCCTACTGTATCTTGAATGTTTTAAATTTAAATTCTTAAATTAGTTTTTTAGCCACGTACACCCAATTTTCCACTAGACCTTACATCTCCAAGTTCTTTACCAAGTTAACATGTTGGTGGTATTAAATACAAGATAGAAAAATCCAAATCTATATTATAATGTTAGGAGAGAACCTTAATCTACAAAATGCCCCCCCACACACACACACACAGACAGCCTAATAGCCACATGAAGGCCTCTGCATATCCCACAAGTTACGGTTATAGTTTTTTATATTGAGCGATTTTTATGACCTGGCGGTTCTATAAGGTTTTATTAGCTGAAAGATGCTTTTCCAACCTGCCCAAAGGATATTCTCTCTATCAATGACACCTGGCAGCACCAGCTTGCCCGTTTCACTCAAAACTAAGACAGATCAGCTTGTGGCTTTGCGTTCCCTTTTACTGAGTTCAAGCAAGTAAGTTTGAAGAAACAGTGAAATTTCACTAGTATATAGTTGCCAATTATGCCATTAGTACAAAAACAAAAAGAAAGTTCGCCTAATGACAGTGAGGATATCATTGAAAGGATAGTTATTACACATTAAACTGTTTTTTTCTAGTTACTGCTGATAATTCCTTTGCTGATGAATACAAATCACTGAAAGCTTTTCAATTTAGACAAAAGAGGAAATAGATTGCAGTTTCAATTCTGCTCCTAAAATAACTGTCACTGTAACATTTTTCATTGACTCTATACCAAATGATTATCCATTTCCAGTTCCAATAACAATTAGAAGTCACAGTCTGGTTTATTATCGAGTGTAAAATAGAACCTTTACTGGTAGCAAAATAAATTGGTTCTATCCTTTCATACCCAATCTCACATTGCTATGCCCCAGTTAACCCTAATATATCGATATTCAAGTAGGAAGCACCATTCCCTTTATTCATAGCTGCTTTACTGACACATTTATCAACCAATCACTGCAGAAGCAGGGCTGCAGTGTATGCAGTGATTTGGTGAAGCACTTGCAACTATACACTGTTGAAACATCAAAGAGCTTTTCAGTCAATTTCTTGGACTGATCGTTGACAACTGCAGGGTGACTTAGAAAAGTTTCACACTTCCTGCTGTGACCAAAGGCGAGAGGATGTAATGTCATTATTTAATGATGTATCAAAGATCCAGAAATGGAAGCTGTTTCTGTCTAAAGAGACTTTCCACAAGCTTTAGTTTCATTCCTTCAGAATATGAGAAATAATCTGAAACTGTTCTAAATTTCTTTCAAAGAGTCAGAGTTGGATCATAGACAATTCTGTCATCCAAATAGCACTGTACAACAGATAAGGTGTCAGTCTTTGAAAGTAGCATAAAACTTTCCAGGTCTCGAGAATAAGCTCACCAGTGCCCTCAGCGTCGAATGACCAACTCTTGCGTCAGTCAGTGATTTTAGCACGCCCACTAAATTCAGGATGAATATTGGGAAACAGTAAGTTTTACACTGCCAGAATAAGACTGAAGCACTGCTGGGGACAAAAGTTTTTTTTTGCGTGGACTGTGACTGTTTTTCTTCAGATATCAAATGTAGGTCCAATAATTTTGCTCATTAAAATTGACAGTCCAGGTAACCGCAATAATAAGGTAACAAGTAGCTCATCTGAGGCCTGTTCCAGGAGCCTTTCCTCCATTTCTTGCATCACAGTCAAAGCAGGGCTCCAAATTTTGCCCTTTTTTTAGTTCCTCAAGGGCCATGCAAAAAAAGTGCATTTCACAGCCACTGTCCCTTGGCGCTCTTAGTACATTTCTAGCCACAGTGGTCCCACAGATATCAATGCAGAGCATGCTCAAGACTCAAGCTACACCATGGCATGTCCTCCCCAGGTCAGCCATAAATAAAAGTGATGCCAATAGCCTTGCTTAGAATGCAAAAGGTATTTACATATCAGAGATTTTGAGATAATTTGAAATTGCTTTTTTACACTGTTTCCCTGTGGGATTAGCATATTCCTGAACAGGGACTTTAATTTATGGCAATAGCTCCTCAGTGGGTGCAAGGGGTGGATTTGGATATAGTGGAGAGTAGCTATGAGACAGCACCCACAATTTTATACAACTATGTTTTATCATTAACAGCAGTCTAATTGGGCTTACTGAGGTCAGAGCGCTGTCTCAGTTTGTGAAGGGATGAATTACAAAACTTGCCATCTTTTTTCAGTTTAAAGGCTTCCATTGCAATTCTCTGTGTGTTTATATACAACCTCTCAAAAGTCAGTGATTCCAGTGAGTTAAATATTCGTGTCAGGACTATACCAAACACCCGTCTGTCTTAAGCTGGTATCCCCCAATCTCCACCGCCACTTCCGCCTATAGACAAGCCCCCGCTTGTAGGAGACACGGGTAATGCCTCTCCCAGTCGGTTGCCCCCAGGACTTAACAGGCGCAAAGGATAACAGCTTAAGGTGCAGAATGATGTTTGGCAGGGAATCCCGAATGAGGATGCCGGGGTGCGAAAGTCCAAATTTCAGGCCGAGGTCAAACCGGGAGGTCACAGGCGAGGTATCCAAGGGAGATGGCGAAGGGGTGGTCGAGGCTAGCCGGGGTCAAGTCCAGGAGGTCACAGGCGAGGTACAGGAGGGTCAGGCAAAAGAGTGGTCAGGCAAAGCAGAAGGTCAGGGCAGGCAGCAAGCGAGAATAGTCGAAGTCCAAATCCAAATGTTCAGCAAAGACACAGTAACGCACATCCAGAACCCAGAAACTATAACGGGCACTGGGATACTGGAGCAGTGCAGTTTTATAGGGAGAACTGGCCAGTGGGGAACAGGGAAAATGGAGGGAACGATAGTGTTTGGTGCATAACTAAAACGGGAGTGGTCCCAGGAGCTGGACGGCCCAGGCCAGACAGGCCGACCAGTCCCTGGGCTCACTCTAGGACCAGGACAGGGATTGGGTGCTTTAAACTCGCCCCCGGCGGGCGCGCTGGGGAAAGCGCCGCCGGGAGGCATAAAGGAGACGTGCTCGCGCGCGCGCGCGAGCACGTTGATGATCGGGCGCGCCCCCGCCGGGAGGGGGAAGCGCCGCATCGCGAGGGAGCCCGGCGGGGCCACGCAGCCGCGCAGAGCGGGCTGCGGCGCGGCCACCGACACCATCCCGTGCCGCCGACCCCTGACCCCCACAACCGCGCCGAGGAGCCAGGACACCCGGGGAGCGTCGGGCAGCAGCCAGCCGGGGACCACCCGACAGCGCGTCGCGGGACCAGGGACGGCGAGGAGGTAAGTGCCTAACATTACCCCCCCCTGAGGAGGGGCCACTGGACCCTCCAAACTGGGTTTCAAAGGATTCTCTCTGTGAAATCTCTTTACCAAATTCTGCGCATGAACCTCTCTGGCCGGAACCCAAGATCTTTCTTCCGGACCGTATCCCTTCCAGTCAATAAGATATTGAAGAGAGTTTCGAAAAAAGCGAGAATCAAGAACCCGGGCGACCTCAAACTCCTGATGCCCATCAACTAACACGGGACTAGGAGGACTATTAGGTTCATGGTTTTTTGCAGACTTAAGAAGTGAAACATGAAAGGATTTACAGATTTTCATGGACGAAGGGAGGGCCAACTGATACGTAACCTGATTAATTTTTTGTGTTATGGGGAAGGGGCCAATAAATTTAGGTCCTAACTTAACGGAGGGCTGGCGTAGCGCCAAATTCTTGGTTGAAAGCCAAACCCAGTCACCCACCTTATAGCTAGGGTTAGAAGACCGTTTGCGATCAGAAAATTTTTTCTGCTGAAGAGCGGCCTTAGCTAGATGTTGTTGGATTTTATTCCATTCCCCTGGCCATTTGGAAACCCATTCATCCACGGAGGGAACTCTAGAGGGTTGGTCCGCAAGGGCAGAAAACTTCAGGTCCTTGCCATAAACACAATGGAAAGGAGAAACCCCCGTGGAAGAATGTGCAGCGTTGTTAAATGCAAATTCCGCAAATGGTAAGAAGAAGGCCCAATCAGTTTGAGTGTCCGCCGTAAAACAGCGCAAATATTGTTCCAGGGACTGATTCGTTCTCTCAGTTTGTCCATTCGACTGCGGATGGAAGGCCGAGGAAAGGGAGACAGTGAAACCCAACTTGGCACAGAAAGCCCTCCAAAACCGGGAGACAAACTGGACCCCCCTATCCGATACAATATCCATGGGAATACCATGAATCCTAAAAACATGAGTAATGAAGAGTTGAGCAAGTGTTTGAGCTGAGGGGAGTTTCTTTAAAGGGACGAAATGGGCCATCTTGCTAAAGCGGTCCACAACTACCCAAATAACAGTATGTCCCTGAGACGGGGGAAGGTCAGTAACAAAATCCATGGCCAGATGGGTCCACGGGGAGGCAGGAATGGATAATGGAAGGAGTGGACCTTCAGGCGAACGCCTCAAGGACTTACTTTGGGCACAGACTTTGCAAGCGGAGACGAATCTTTGAGCGTCCCTCCTGAGAGAAGGCCACCAAACTTGGCGTGATAATAAAGCTATGGTTTTCTTAACCCCTGGATGACCGGCTGTTTTGGTATCGTGAAAATGGGACAAAAACTCAGACCGGTAAGTAGAGGGCACAAACAGGGCTGAAGCGGGTTTCCCAGGAGGAGCTTGGGCCTGGAACTGAGTAAGATCAGGAAGTTGGGGTTGGATGGCGGCCACCACTAGGGAGCGAGGTAAGATGGGAGACACCACCCTTTCCGGTAAGTCAGGAGGAGAGAAACTCCGAGACAGGGCATCCGCTTTTATATTTTTGGACCCGGGCTTATAGGTTATAGAAAAATTAAACCGAGAAAAGAATAAGGACCAGCGAGCCTGTCTAGGAGTTAATCTCTTGGCGGACTGGATGTATTCTAGATTTTTATGGTCCGTAAAGACCGTAACTGGATACTGAGCCCCCTCCAGCCAGTGTCTCCATTCCTGGAAGGCTAGCTTGATGGCCAATAATTCTCTATTGCCGATGTCATAATTTCTTTCGGCCGCTGAGAATTTCTTGGAAAAGAAGGCACATGGATGGAGGCGTGCAGGTGAGCCGTAATACTGTGACAAGACTGCCCCGACCGCGACTTCAGAAGCATCCACCTCCACAAGGAAGGGTCGTTGCTCATCAGGGTGGACTAGGACGGGAGCAGCACTAAATACCCTCTTAAGATTCCCGAAGGCCTGGACAGCTTGAACCGGCCAAACCGGGGGGTACCCGCTTTTCTTGGTTAGGTTAGTTAGTGGTGTAACCAGGGCAGAAAAATTCTTAATGAACCTCCTATAAAAATTGGCAAAACCCAAAAACCTTTGCAGGCCCTTCAAATCTCTGGGCTGCTCCCATTCTAAAACGGCCTTCACCTTAGATTGGTCCATAGACAGACCAGATTTGGAGATAATGTAACCGAGAAACGGCACCTCAGATACTTCAAATTGACATTTCTTTAACTTGGCATATAAACTGTTCTCCCTAAGTTTCTGCAAGACCAAACACACGTGTTTACGATGTTCCTCAATGGACGAAGAAAAAATTAAAATGTTGTCTAAATAAACAACCATAAAACGGCCAAGATAGTCCCTAAAGATTTCGTTGACAAAACTTTGAAAGACCGCAGGGGCATTACACAGGCCGAAAGGCATTACTAAATATTCATAATGCCCTTCAAGGGTATTGAACGCCGTCTTCCACTCGTCCCCCTGCCTGATTCTTATGAGGTTATAGGCCCCCCGGAGATCGAGTTTAGAGAAGACCTGCGCCCCAACCACCTGTGTAAAGAGTCCCTCAATAAGCGGTAGGGGATACTTATTTTTTACCGTGATGTTATTTAAGCCTCGGTAATCAATACAGGGGCGAAGCCCCCCATCCTTTTTCTCCACGAAAAAAAACCCCGCCCCTGCTGGAGAAGATGAAGGCCGAATGAACCCCTTTTCTAAGTTCTCGGCGATATATTCCCGCATGGCGAGGGTTTCTGTTCGGGTCAAATTAAATATTCTCCCTCTGGGAGGCATAGTACCAGGAAGCAGTTCAATAGGGCAGTCCCAAGGTCTATGGGGAGGAAGTTTGTCTGCCGCCTTTTCTGAAAAGACATCAGCAAACTCCAAATATGGAGTTGGAACCCCAATAGGTGCTAAGCGCGCAACCCTGAGTGGGAATTCTAGGCAGTTCTGAAAACACTGGTGTCCCCACTTGGTGATTTGCCCCGAAACCCAATCAATTTGGGGATTATGCTCCTGCAGCCATGGCAAACCCAAAATCAAAGGAGTACCAGGCATACTCAATATCAAGAACCTGATAACCTCAGAATGACTGGCTCCCACTTTGATTTGCATAGGAGGGGTTTGGAACCGGACTAACCCCCCGGCCACTGGAGTGCCATCAATGGCTGAAACCCGGATAGGAGTCGGCAAGGTCTGTACCACAATTCCTAAAGTCTGCGCTAGTTCAGAGTCTAGGAAATTCCCAGCTGCTCCAGAATCTAGAAGAGCCTTTAGAATCATACATTTAACACCACTCTTAAACTGGACTGGGATGAAAACTGGAGACGATACTTGAGGAGATACCTTACAGCCTAGGAGGGCCCCCTCGAAACCCCCTAGGCTCTGAAGTTTCCCGACGGTTTCTTTGGGCAAAGTCTGACCATGTGGCCGGTTCCTCCACAATATAGACAGAGCCCCTCGGATAGACGTCGCCGTCTCTCGCCTTCAGTGAGCCTGGTGGCACCTAACTGCATGGGCTCTTCTGAAGGTTGAGCGACTAGAGCCTCAGACTTTGAAGCCGATTCGAGATGCGATCCTTTCTCTAGGCGCCTCTCCCGAAGTCGACGATCAATGCGGATGGCCAGATGCATCAATTCGTCCAGAGTCTGAGGTTCCGGGTAATTCACCAAGGTATCCTTGATAGTGTCAGCCAAACCTAGTCGGAATTGGCCGCAGAGGGCAGGATTGTTCCAACGTGAGTCAACCGCCCAACGCCGGAATTCAGAACAGTAGTCTTCGGCTGGACGGCGTCCCTGGCGAAGGGTACGTAATTTGGCATCAGCGGAGGCCCCTTTGTCGGGATCATCATAGAGGACCTCCATTGCAGCGAAAAAACTATCCACAGATAGGCGGATTGGGTCCTGAGCTGATAAGCTAAAGGCCCAGGACTGAGGATCTCCATGCAGAAGGGAAATAATCAAGCCGACCTTTTGCTCTTGTGACCCTGAGGAAACCGGACGGAGCTGAAAGTACAGTTTACAAGAGTCCCGGAAATTGGCAAATTTTGCCCTGTCGCCATAGAACTTTTCAGGAAGTGGGATCTTGGGTTCCACAGACATTGCGGCCGGAGTCCCCTGAGAAGTGGGGACAATGGGAGTAGGACGGTTCTCCTGGGCCGCAACCCGATGAGCCAGGTGCTCCACAGCCGCTGTCAAGGCTTGCACCTGCTCCAGGATTTGGTCCATTCTTCGGGCCCGTTATAATGTCAGGACTATACCAAACACCCGTCTGTCTTAAGCTGGTATCCCCCAATCTCCACCGCCACTTCTGCCTATAGACAAGCCCCCGCTTGTAGGAGACACGGGTAATGCCTCTCCCAGTCGGTTGCCCCCAGGACTTAACAGGCGCAAAGGATAACAGCTTAAGGTGCAGAATGATGTTTGGCAGGGAATCCCGAATGAGGATGCCGGGGTGCGAAAGTCCAAATTTCAGGCCGAGGTCAAACCGGGAGGTCACAGGCGAGGTATCCAAGGGAGATGGCGAAGGGGTGGTCGAGGCTAGCCGGGGTCAAGTCCAGGAGGTCACAGGCGAGGTACAGGAGGGTCAGGCAAAAGAGTGGTCAGGCAAAGCAGAAGGTCAGGGCAGGCAGCAAGCGAGAATAGTCGAAGTCCAAATCCAAATGTTCAGCAAAGACACAGTAACGCACATCCAGAACCCAGAAACTATAACGGGCACTGGGATACTGGAGCAGTGCAGTTTTATAGGGAGAACTGGCCAGTGGGGAACAGGGAAAATGGAGGGAACGATAGTGTTTGGTGCATAACTAAAACGGGAGTGGTCCCAGGAGCTGGACGGCCCAGGCCAGACAGGCCGACCAGTCCCTGGGCTCACTCTAGGACCAGGACAGGGATTGGGTGCTTTAAACTCGCCCCCGGCGGGCGCGCTGGGGAAAGCGCCGCCGGGAGGCATAAAGGAGACGTGCTCGCGCGCGCGCGCGCGAGCACGTTGATGATCGGGCGCGCCCCCGCCGGGAGGGGGAAGCGCCGCATCGCGAGGGAGCCCGGCGGGGCCGCGCAGCCGCGCAGAGCGGGCTGCGGCGCGGCCACCGACACCATCCCGCGCCGCCGACCCCTGACCCCCACAACCGCGCCGAGGAGCCAGGACACCCGGGGAGCGTCGGGCAGCAGCCAGCCGGGGACCACCCGACAGCGCGTCGCGGGACCAGGGACGGCGAGGAGGTAAGTGCCTAACAATTCGTTACTCATTGGAACAGGTCACTGACAAATCAGAGCGTGGTCCCAGGTGTCAAATTTAATCAGTGCTCTTTATCTTCCTAAAATTTTACAAACATTTAATCTTGCTTATAAAAAGAGCTGTGACTAGCAGGTGCTATTAAAGAGGAAGTTCAAGCTCTGCCTTCCCACCTTGCCACTGAGGTTAAGCCTGATTTAGAGTCTTCTCATAGAAAAAATGTACCTTCAAGGCTCTGTGAGTCCATGTACCCAGAGGGTGCAGTTCAGTATCGGTCCACTTCAGGCAAGGTTCAGGCGTAGAGCAGGTACATTTTTTTAAAACTTAAAATGAGGATTACTCCTGGAGAGAGTTGTCTGACCAAACTGTTGGCTTAATAGTCTTGCCAATAGAGTTTGGGCCTGAAAAGGCTAAGTAGGTAAATCATTGCTATGGTTTACATATAACATAGATGCAGCAAATACACATTCATGCAAGGGTAAGTTAGTAATGAGGGTCCTGCCCTTGCAAGCTTACAAGCTAGAGGATAAGGGTGGAGATGAGACCTTGGGTCACAAGTAGTATGTATTAAACATGGTGGCAATTTTTTTTGCAATTGTGAAGTGCTTTGCTTAGACCAGATCATAGGCTCATCTGAAAGAGGAAGATAGAAGTGGGATAATGTGAAGACAGGAGGATGTCCTGGGCAGAGCACAGGCTTTGTGTAGGTAGATTTAGTAATTGATTTATTGGTAGTGTAAGTGATGATATGCAATAAGAGTCTTGGCTGGATAGGGCCTTATAGATTAAGGTTAGACGTTTAAACTGTATTATTTGAGATATTGGCAGCCAGTGGAGGGGCTGTTAATAAGGAAACAGTGAAAGTAGAGGTGGCTGACTTCAGAAAGGATTGAAATAGTACCAGTCTATTAGATGATAGAACACAGAGGAGATTGTTGAAGTAGTCTAGTTGAGGAAGAGGAGGATGCAGGAGATGACATTTGCATATATATATACAGATGCTCACCTTATCTCCAGATTGGTTAAACTGAGCCCTTTTTTTCCGAAAGTCGAACATTTCACTCCAGGGGAGCAGTGTACTGCAAAGATTTCATTCAGTTGCAAATACAGTACACACTGTAAACACTGGCCAATTATCTGCTGTATCTTTTCCCCGCTTCTGATATATTGCAATGTCCCCATTCCATACAATCAATGAAAATGAAAATCTTTTTATTTTATTTTTTAAATGTAACCTCAAAAACGCTGTGTGAAACCCCCCTGAATCCGCAGTAAAACCTACCTGACCCACAATCCAGTAGCCCATGCATGGGTAAATTTGGAATGCCCTACAAAAAGGTAGACCAACACCCCCCAAGGAGTCTTTTAATGCTTGCATCAATTGGCCCTGACACTCCTATCACAGAAGACAGCACAGGGGGCAAAACTTTAATTTATATCTACACTAACAATATAGCTTCTTTTTTAAAAAGGAAAAAATAGAATATTGCCATATGTAGCCCTACACAATGGGAATACTTTTAAGTGTGGCTGAACAATTAGTTTAATACAACTTAATGTAAGAGAAGCCATTTTGGCATGCTCCAAGGTAGGCGTATAGTTTAATTTGCTTTTCTGGTTTCAAAATGTAAACTTAATGAAACCACTAGCTGTTTTCTGACTGAGGATGTTTATGGATATCATTTCAATGTCTGCCTTTCTTTATTAAAAAAGAAACAATTTATTTTATACCATCAATTGAATATGCTATCACGTAAAGTATCTGTGTGCAAATTATACTAAAATGTATGTTCAGCTTAGAAGGTGCAGCTATACAAGAAAGATTATATCACAGTTAATAGGATTTCTTTCATGTTATCATTACATGGATGTTATTATCAGTGGGTTAAACCCTCATTCTAGGCTCCTTTCCAGTGAGTAAAGATATACAGTATTTCTACTGCCCCAGTAGTCTTATTTTCTTGAAAGGAAAAACAATTAAACAATAAAATATTTGATTAAAAGAGACACTGATTCCAATGAGCGATAGGGACATCATTTTATCCCTTTTCAAATATCTAGTACATGACAATATTTGTCCCAAATGAGCGTGAAGGTGAGGGTAATCGGCCGGGGTACCGCCATGTCACAAATGCCGGCAGGTGACAGGGCAGCCCACCGACCATGTGAACTGGTATAGTGGTCCATTGGACCCCTAATCAGTTTACCCCAAATAGTAAAAAAAAACACCACACAAATAAAATGTAATGCTCTAAATCTCACTACTTACCAATCAGTGTCACTTTATTTCTTCCAATCCATTCCAGGCCATCCCCATTCTTCACAATTGGGTAATTCCTGCCCGGATGGGCGTGGACTGCAAGATCAAAGGTGTGGCTCCTCCCGGCCCCTATAAGTAGCAGCTGCCTCTAATCAAGACCAGTTTTATTTCTTGCAGTTTGGAAGAAGGACTGTGAAGATGGCTTGATTCTCTCTCTTAAGGATTAGGTATTGGCAGCAAGCGGGGATTTCAACCTGTCGGCACGACCTTATTCCCACGGATTCCTATGACCCAATGCTATGCCTCCCCAGCTTTTTTGCTGTTTAAATTGGGGTCCGTGAAGGTAAGGCGAAGTGCCAGGGTCTGGGGCACTTTTCTGAGTGTTAAACCCTCAGGGCTGCAGGCTTCATTAACAAGGCTTCATTAACAGGCTTCTTCCCACATGTGTTTCTTATTTTTTAAATTTCGCGCCTTCACTTTAAGGTGCGTGTCTATGCTTTGTGACGTCATTACTGGGGCGGAGCCTTAGGCTTTTTCTCTCTTTCACTTTCTCTCTGTGGTAGAGAAGCAGCAGAGAGAGCTCCGACCATGGCAGGTACTACAGCAGGGATGCGGTCTCTGCCACCTGTGTTATGCTGTTGTAGGCTGCCCTTTTCCTTGTCCCCTTGCCACGGCCATGCGGGGGAGAGGTCCCTCGCTATCAGGGGTGCGCACCCTGGCCGACGCACCCCGAGCTTCGGGGGGGGGGAGGCGATTGCTTCAGGACAATAGCCCGAGCTTCGGACAGCATTCTGCGGGGGGGGGGGGGGGGGAATGGTCGCGACGCTGGAACGCTCCATGCACCGCGGTCCGGGCCGACGCTCCCCCGGTCCAAGCACATGGCATGCTGCGGCCGGGCCCCAGCCTGGGGGCTCCGGCAGTGGCGGCCAAGATTCGGCTCCTGGTCGGTGATTCCCCATGGAGAGGTAAGTGGATCATCGTTTCGTTGAAAAGAAGAAGAGGCACTTGGAACCCGCTTACTCAGAGGAGGATTATTATACCTCTTTTGGTTCCGAGGAGGAAGATGAGTCGGCTGATGAGTTGGCTGATGAGCCACTCTCGGAAGGTGAGTTATTTTTTCATCGGATGGGGATTCTTTGCTCCCAGATGATACAGATAATTTACTTTCCTCTGTCTTTGAGACTTTACACATTGCCCCTCCTAAGATGACCAAGAGAAGGAGGGATGATTTGTTTAGGCCCGAGAGGCAGAGGCGGGTTTTTCCTGAACTGCCTCATTTTTCGAGGATGGTGCTTAAGGAGTGAGAAAGACCCAACAAGCTGCCCCCTAGGAACCTAGAAAGAAAGTATCCTTTCCATTCTGATTATGGACCCTCCTGTTTCAGGTCTGTCCAACACCACTATCATGCCATCGGCTGATAATGCTTCCTTAAGCATGCGGAGAAACGCATGTATCAGTTGGCTTGCCATGCCTTCGCCTTGGTGGGTTCACTTTTACGCCCTGCGTGTGCCACGGCGATAGTCTCCTTAGCATGGGCCAAACCAAATTGATAAGGGTCATAAGAAAGGGGAACAACTCCACAAATACCATAAAATAATATTTTATTAAATGTTACACTATAGCAAAAATAAAAACACACATGCAACACAAAGACACTGTTAAAATCAATTAATCCACTATTCCTGTGATGCTAAAATACTTAGCAATCCATATTATAGAAGACCACAAGGTATCAAAAAGTACAAATAGAAATCAGTATTAAATAGCTCCACAAATAGCTCAAAATATATATATATATATTTTATATATTTCTAATTACTCAAGTGGGTGTTCAATTACTCCACTTAGTGCAAAAAATACAAGTATAAAAAAGTAATCACTACAAATAATTCATCAAGACTATAAACCTGTGCAATCAATCAAATCTAAAGTGCAAATGCTAGAAGTAAAACAGGGGATGAGACCCCCAATGTAAACCCAATACACAAAAGTGCTGTTAGTGCAGAGGGCTGTTTAAGGGAGCTGAGGTAGTAAGCAATCACTGGAAAGAAACGCTACGTCTTCTCCAGGGGTGCTGTCTCTTTGAATGGTGTCTCCTTTTATGTGGCATGGCAGAGCATCAGGCCACCCTCCTCCCTCCCCCCCAGTGCGAGGTGTAACTCCCGCCCCCTGATGCAACGTGTCCGATTGGGCGAGGATGCGCCCATCAACTGTAGTGATGGGTGGCGGTTAAGCACCATATGTGCAGCCGAGCCCCCTCTCAGCAAGATCAAATCAATCAATCCTGGCTAGCCGTCAGCTGGCTGAGCCCGCCCCCCCCCCCCCCATGATGGAGGGGCTGGGCTCCACCAGCATAACAGCTCGGACTTCAGAGAGGAAGGCTGCACATAAAGAGTGGGGGAGGGAAGGAGGCAGATATCTTTGCTCAGCCATGCTATCAAAGTCAACTATAAACAAAGTGTAACTCAACTATTTACATGGTGTACAGCTATTCAAATCACTCACTACATAATAAAATTGTACTGGATCTAAATATATATATTCAAGAAGCATGTGTTGTGTTATTTCTCTGTACAATAACAGACATAATTAAAAATACATAATAACCATCTATTCGGGTCCACCTACCCTTTTATACATATATGTAAAATACAAGAGGTGCCTCCATAAGCATCCCTCTATATATATGACCCATACAGTAGAGTAAAATGTAATGGATCTTTGGGGTGTTGTAATGACCTTAAAATAATTGCAGGAGTCAACCTAACTCATGTGGGCCTAAAAAAAAAAAAAAATAAATAAAAAAAAAGACACATTTTTTATATATGTTGTATCCAAGGTATCTGGGTCCTAGTTTCAGTCATCCAGCGGGCCCGTCTTCTGTCACCGACCATTATCCAAGCACAAGAGGAGAGAATGAAGTTGTGTAGTTGGCATCTCACGCTCGCACACTGAATCCAACACAGCCGTGAACCATGCTATTATGCTGTAAACCCTATAGGTTAAAAAAAACAAACATATAGTGACAATCATGTGTACACAACAAAAAAAAAAAACAAAGTGCAACTCAATCTACTACTTAAGTGCTATATATGCTGAAACATGTGATAGCAAAAGTGGAAAAGGAAGACCCTAAACATCATGGGGATATAAAGTGCACCCTCCAACTATAAGATCAGGAACAAGGCTTGTGGGATAGACCTAATAAGCAAGCACCATTCAAGCCAAAAATGGCACAAAGCTTACATCTTCGTTTAGGCCAATGGGTGCCTCTGCATCTAGCTTGTGAATCCATCTCATCTCTTCTTTTAGCAATCTCCTTTTCAAATGGCCCCCTCTGATACCCATCTGTATTTTCTGTACCCCCACTACTCTCATATTTCTTGGTGATCCACCATGTTGGAGCAAAAAATGTTGTGCCACTGGGGTTAATTGCTTACCTGCTTGTTCATCACGCGCACCTAATCGAATATTAGAGAGATGGGCTTGTATCCGCATGTGTAGAGTGTTTTTGGTCTCTCCAACGTAGATCTTGTTACACGGGCATCGCAGGATATAAATCACTGCGGTAGTGCTGCAGTTGACAAACGAATGCAGGGGAAATTTTTTTCCTGTATGAGGATTACATATTTCCATCGTCTTTTCCACCAAGGGACAGATGGAACAATGTCCACATGGCGAGAAGCCATTCACATTTCTCGGAGGCAACCAAGATGTCTGTTGGCTTTCAAAATGGCTATGGCATAGCCTGTCACGTAGATTTCGGGCTCGTAAAAGGTAAAGCAGCTTATGGCCAGGGCTAAGTCCTGCAGACAGGCTCAGGACTCCAAGGAGTTCAGAGCCTGCTTAGATTTCATTGGGTTTGTTGTTACCACCATGGACGATGTGGTCAGGCTAGGTGCCAAAACCTCGGCTTTGCTCGTGGCATTACGCCGTTCGCTGTGGCTGAAGAAGTGATCAGCCGATGCGGCCGCTAAGAAATCCCTCACAAATTTTTGGGGCGGTCGGCTTTTTGGGGAGCCGCTGGACCTTTTGGTCAAGGATGGTAAGCTCCCTCAGAGAAGAGCTTTCCCTTTCGGAAATCCTCTTCTTACTGGTCCTTTCGGGGTGGAAGAGGATCTTCTTTTTCAAGTTCCCGCAATTTTTGGGGCAGAGGTAGGGCCCGGAACAGGCCCAGTGCCGCTTGGGGATCCAAACCCAAGCCTCCAGCAAAATCTACCCAGGCATGAGGGGGCGCCCCTTCACCCGTGTGGGTGGGGGGAGGGCTCCTGCGGTTTGCTCCAATTTGGAGGCACCACGTCACGGTTCTTTGAATTCAGGAGGTAGTGTCGTCAGGTTACAAGATTGAGCTGGCAGCCAGTCCACCCACCAGATTTCTATGGTCAAGGGCATCCCGAAACCTGCTAAAAGCAGAAGCCGCTGTTCTGCACCTCCTGCGGACAGGGGTGATTTGTCATGTACCCAGGCAGGAGGAGGGTCAAGGTTTTTATTCCAACCTATTCATGGACCTAAAGAGCCTCAACAGGTTTATAAGGGTGAGGCATTTCCGCATGGAGACTTTGAAGTCGGCTGTGAGGTCACTTCGGCTTCATGACTACGGTGGACATTAGGGACGTGTACCTACACATCCCTATTTTTCCGGGGCATCAGAGGTTTTTGAGGTTTGCTCTGGAGGGTCAACATTTCCAGTTTGTTGCCCTTCCGTTCAGCATATCCGCAGCTCCCAGGGTGTTCACCAAGGTGCTGGCGGGTCTCATGGCTATCCTGAGGGGTCGGGGGATTCGTATAATTCCATACGTGTATGACCTTCTGATCTCGGCCCCGTCCCTTCAGGAGACCGAGAGCGACACCCGGACCGTGCTGTCAATTCTGGAATCATTCGGCTGGGTGATCAACTACCCCAAGTCGCATATCACCCCATCAATGGTAAGATCTTTCCTGGGGATGACCCTGGACACCATTCAGGTCAGAGTCTTTCTACCAGAACAGAAGGTATTGCTGCTCCGAACGCATGTAGAGACGTTGCTGGCGTGTCAACAGCCAACGGTGCACCTAAGGATGAGACTGGTGGGCCTGATGGTGGCCTGCTTCGAAGCAGTTTCCTTTGCCCAGGTCCACATCAGTTCTCTTCAGATGAACCTGTTATCCAGCTGGGATCGGGCTCTGGAATCTCTGGACTAAAGGTTTGTTCTGCCCCCCTCGGCCAGGCAATCCCTCTTGTGGTGGTTTGGATCATCGGCATCTGCTGGTAGGCAAGTCCTTTCGGACTCCTCATTGGGAAATCGTTACCACAGATGCCAGTCATACAGGTTGGGGCGGCATCTGGCAGACCCAGAAGTTCCAGAGTCAATGGGGTCCAAGAGAAAATCGTCTGCCCATAAACCTCTTGGAGTTGAGGGCAGTTCGGCTTGTACTCCTACATCTGACCCCCAGTTTGAAGGGGCTTGCTGTTCAGATCTGCTCGGACAATCGGACGGCAGTAGCCTACATCAACCACCAGGGGGGTACCCGGAGCAAGAGAACCCTAAGGGAGGTAAGCCGGATTCTGGTTTGGGCAGAGGAGAATGTTCCCTGCATCTCGGCTGTTTACATCCTGGGGGGTAGAGAACCAGGAGGCAGACTCCCTGAGAAGGACGTGTTTGCGTCTGGGGAATGGTCTCTCAGCTGGAAGGCCTTTCAGGCTCTGTGTCTCCGCTGGGGTCGTCCGGATGTGGATCTTTTTGCTTCCAGGCACAATCACAAACTTCTCGTGTCCCTCTCACGAGACCCTCTGGCCATAGCAACAGACGCCCTGACAATCCCATGGACGGGGTTCAATCTTCTGTATGCATTTCCTCCATTTCCGCTCTTGGATCGAGTACTAGGGAAGGTAGTCCAGGAGGGAGTACCAACCATCCTGGTGGCTCCTCGCTGGCCAAGGAGGAGCTGGTTCGTAGACATAGTAAGGATGTCGACAGATCATTGGCTCCTGTCCGACGATCCAGAGCTTCTCACACAGGGGTCTCTTTGGCACCCGAATTTACAGAGGCTGACTTTGACAGCCTAGCTATTGAAACCTCGATCCTGACAGAGAAGGGTTTATCGGCCAGGGTTATTCATACCATGATTCAGGCCCGGAAAAAGACATCTTCCATGATATACTACAGAGTCTGATGGGCCTATATTTCTTGGTGTGAGGCCAGGAAGTTTCTAGAATTCTAGAGTTTCTGCAGTATGGTCTAGAATTGGGCCTCCAGTTGAGCACCCTCAAGGTTCAGGTTTCGGCCTTATCCATTTTTTTCCAGAAGTCTATCGCCGACCATAGACTAATCAGAACCTTTTTTCAGGGGGTCACTCATGTCCGACCACTGCGCAAGCCTATTTTACCGGTGTGGGACCTAAATCTGGTGTTATCTGCTCTCTAGGGTGCCCCCTTCGAGCCTTTGAATGACGCTCCATTGAGTATCTTGACGCTCAAGGTGATTTTCTTGGTGGCGATCACCTCTGTGCGTCGAGTCATTAGCCGCTTTATGTATGAAGCCACCTTAGTTTGAGTTACACAGGAACAAGGTGGTTTTTTGTTTTAAGCCTGATTTTTTGCCTAAGGTCGTCTCTCCTTTCCACCTTAATAAAGGAGGTAATTCTACCTTCCTTATGCCAAGTTCCAGCTAATTCTAAGGAAAGGGCTCTTCATTCTTTGGATGTAGTTAGAGTCATAAGATATTACATGGCTGCTACTGAATCCTTCCGGAAGTTGGATTTACTTTTTGTCATAGCGGAAGGCTCTAGAAAGGGGCTTCTGCCAGCCAAGTCCACAATCAGTAAGTGGATTAGACAGGCTGTGGTGAGAGCTTATTCTGCCAAGAGGAAGGAACCCCCTTTTCGGGTCACAGCTCATTCTACTAGGGCCATTGGTGCTTCCTGGGCCTTTAAGCATCAGGCCTCAGTGGAACAGGTTTGTAAAGCTGCCACCTGATCTTCAGTTCATACATTTACCAAGTTTTACAAGGTAGATGTTAGGGCCTCAACTGACGCTGTCTTTGGTCGATAGGTGCTTCAGGCAGTAGTGAAATGAACTACCTGCTGTACCGCATTGGGGATCCTGCCCATACATGGCACTGCTTTTGGATGTCCCAATTGTGAAGAATGGGGACAGCCTGGAATGGATTGGAAGAAAAAACACAATTCTGTGAGACTCACCTGTACAATTGTTCTTTCTGTTAATCCATTCCAAGCCATCCGACCCGCCCTCTTTTGGGGTTTATTATGTCCTGGATGCCTTTTTTGTGGTGATTACTCCATTTATTATGTAATGGGACGCTTGTTTAAAAAAAAAAAAAAAAAAAAAGGATTTTTCGAGAGAAAACAAGCAGAGATGGTGTGTTGTAACATGGTCTCCTATATTTGGTGCCTCCCGGCCTTAGCCTCTTGTTTTGATTTACTGCTATTTAATTACTGGTCTTGATTAGAGACAGCTGCAACTTATGGGGGCCGGGAGGAGCCACACCTTTGATCTTGCAGTACACACCCATCCTGGCAGGAATTACCCTATTGTGAAGAATGGGGACGGCCTGGAATGGATTAACAGAAAAAATTCTACAGGTGAGTTTCACAGAATTGTGTTTCTTCTGTCACCAATGTCTTCCTCTGGTCCAGTTGGGCATTCCATGTCCTGCGCTGGGTCTCTGTGCCATTTTCAATGCTTTTCTGCCCCCTTCTTTAGGTGCGGAGGCGTCAAAATATGATGCCGGCATCGCTATTGGTACAGGTCTCCCCTTCATTGCCTCCCCAGCTGCTCACCGGGGGTATGACATTTTCTGCCAGGGAGAAAGCTTTTATACCTAAGAGAAGGATCCTCTAAATATTCACCCCATGTGACTTCATATGTGACAGGAGAGGAGGGGGTGGCGTGGGTCTCCATCCCCCTCTCTTCTTGTGTGATGCATAACTCATGTGGGAGAGTTTCCAGAGAGGCTCCACCTCTCTGTATAAAAGCTGGAAGCAGGGACAGAAGGAGTGCCTCCAGGTGCCGGCAGAGCATCTATTAGATGTCCCGCAAACATCATTATCAGTGATGCTACGCTGCACAGAAGACAGAAAGAGGTAAGTATCAGTTAATACAGAATAATGAAGGACTTTGAAAGTGTCTATTGTGTGTATGTTTTTTATTTACTTTACCTTTACTTTTGATTAAAGTTAAAGGACCAGGGCCGCCAGTTCGGACCTTGAGCCCTGGGATTACAAGGCTTTTTCTTTCTTGGTTTTTAAAAACTGGGATAAAAGGGGCTAATTAAAAATAATTCCACCAAAAAAAAAACAAGAAAAAAAAGCATTGCCACCCCTCTTTTTCCTGTACTAAGCCCATTTTGGGCAATCACAGAAAAAACTCACTGGGGAGCTGGCAAGCTGGAAGGTGAAGATGGGGCCCTGAGTCACAGGGTCAGTCACCAAATCCCATGAAGCAGAATGTACTGGTCTGTCACTTAAACTGGAACAGCCTGGCACAGTTGGAAAAGAAAGGTAGCGGCCATTTTGGAGCTTCCTTGCCCAACTGACATAACTGAAATGCACAGTAACAGGAAGCCCAGCACGACTTCCTGTTTGCAGGTGGCCTGCAAGCCCATGAGCTGCCATCTTGTTTTTAAAGTTTATCCCAGTAGGCATTAGAAAAAGGTAAATTATTTTTTTATGTGCACCAACCTAAACTGCCCTGTGAAGGGATGCATATGAGCACTGTTTGTTGTGTTGGTCTGATTTAATTCATTTTGACTGTGGGTCCACTTCAAGTCTAGTTGTCACTCAAGTCTATAGCTGCCATGCAGAGCCCCTCCCACACTGGCATCAATGGAGGATTGTGGCAATAAAATGAGTTGTTGGGCTTAGAATTGGACTTAGGAGGGAGGGGTGACTGGGGGGTTACAAAAAGCTTGGACTTCCTTTGTAAAACAGCGCTATATAGCATCCTATTAATACAGTGCCTTCAGCTGTTGCTCATGTTCAACCTCCTCGTAGCATCTAGTCTGTATTGTTCCCTGTACTATATGTTTTATCTTGTCTGTAATCATACCTCGTAAAGCGCTCCGGAAGATGATGGCACTATATAAACAAACATTAATAATAACAGCCTCACAGACACTGCTTTCCCCACCTCAATCATGCCAATTGGGAAAGCCTAGCTTCTCAGAACACCCCTGAAATGCCCATAATCCCATCCCTCATTCTCTTGAGTTGGCTGGCTTGGTTATCTGAGGGCAACCAATACAGTTTGCAGGCAGGATATGCATGGCACTATGCATGCCCAGCTGGTAAACCTCATTGCTCAATGGGGGGGTCATGAGACCAGGATTCATGCAGCAGGTACATTTTAAATTTCGGAGAGGGATGAGCATCCTGATCTGTGATAGAATTGGAATGTGGAGTGTTACACCCATAAGCGTGGTTAGAACTGGGTGTAGGCCTTCTTAAAGGGAATTTCCCTTGTTTTAATGACATTGTTCAATTAGGGGTCATGTGACCAGGGTTCATGCAGCAGGTACATTTTACATTTCACAGAGGGATGAACATTCTGATCTGTGATAGAATTGGAGTGGGGAGAGTAGCACCCATAAGCCTGGTTAGAACTGGGCGTAGGCCTGCTTAAAGGGAATTTCCCTTGTTTTTAATGACATTGTTCATGCAGCAGGTACATAGCAGGTACATTTTAAATTTCAGCGAGGAATGAACATCCTGATCTGTGATAGAATTGGAATGGGGAGTGTAGAGCCCATAAGCCTGGTTAGAACTGGGTGTAGGTGGTATACCAATTTCTATGGCTGGTTATTTAAGTTACAGACATCAACCGAGCCTAATTTCCTTGATTTGTAGGATGGTTTTTATTTGCATCTCAAGCTTCAAAGGTATGTGAAGCAAGGGCAAGACATTGTCATCACAGCAACTATTGCTACATAGAAGAGAGCAGTGCATGTCACCTATACACAGAGAGAAAGTTTATGTTGTCACCTTCTTTCTCTAACCCAGTGCCCCCAAAACAGCCTGTGTTTCTCTTTTAACAAGACCTTGGGTATAGGATTGCTTTAACAGCAAAAGGGGGGAATCTGGCCCGGGAAGAATATAAGACGGACTTGATTTAAAAACTAGTTTTCTTTTTTTTTATTAAGTTTAAAATGTTGTGTAACGTTTCAAATAACTGTGTTTGTTATTAGTGAAAATACCGGTCAGGGTACTTAATCTGCATGGTACTCTCAGTAAATAAGGACAACTATTTCTATTCTTTATATCTTTATTATGGAATTCAAATACTAATGTTTAGTGATGAAGAGGAAACAATTTTAACAGATAAAGTTGCTCAACCCTCTGGAAAGAGAAGCACAGCCGCCAGCTCAGCATGAAGTAAACAGCATCAGGTGAAACATCTGTTTTTTGTTATAATCTGATTTTCGCAATAGGTATTGTCATAAAGATTCTTTTTCTCTTATTTGGATGGATTAAAAGTCTTTTCCACTGGTCCTAAGATTATGTGTCCCAAGAAATTGGCTTTATTAGTAACTTTTATCGGAATCACATTTTCCAAAAGGAAAATGTTAAGAAATAGGGCAGGTCAACAGATGAAGAATTAATTTAAGTTAACTTTCTTGTCCAGGCATTAAAACCATAAAGCTATACACACCTTTTATCCCCTGCAGCCGATGGGCGCTGGACTGGATCAAGCGATCGTATTAGTTTCCTAGTGCTGGAATAAGAGCAATCAGGTGCAGCAGAAGCATATCTAGGCTTCCTGGCACCTGGGGCAAAGATTTAACAATGGTGCCCCCCCCCCCACTGCTGATAGCTGTTGCTACCTAGTAGTTCCCTCAGTAATTACCTTGTCGCCACAATCCTTGCTGTGGACCAGAACCCTGCAGGAGGGCTTAGGTTTACTTTAAAGCTGATCCTTAGTCACCTTGGCAGTTTTGTGTTAGGAAAGCAGTGATGCAGGGATTGTAACCCACCTCCTCTCACCTTTCTGTGAGCCCCACACAAGAGAGTCACTTCACTTTTCCTGTGGAGTGAGAAATAGCTGCACACTGCAGCACCACACACACACTATGGGCTCGATTCAACAAAGGTAGAAAATTGATTTTTCATGTGTTTTGTGCTTAAAAAGTTGCGATTTTGCGATAGTTATTTTTACGAGTGATTCAGCAACCTGGAACCATTGTAAAACACGAATCACTCGAATTAAATTCGATTGTGATCGTAAAAGTGCTAAATAAATTAATGGATCAAAAAATGTACTACTGCATTTTGCGATTCGAAAATTTTACTACTGATTCAGGTGGACTTGATGAGCCGCACACATGATATAAATTTTTTGTGTTTCACACTAGTTTTTTGATGCAGTTTTCAGCAGGAGAAAACTCATTTTGCTCTTTCTCACAATGGAGCCCTTCTTCTTTCTTTGCAATGGTAGTAAACTCTAATGGTAGTAAAATATTCAATTCATAAGAAAAAAGCCTGAGAATTCCACTGTTTGTGAATCACTAGTTAGGAAGACAATGAAAGTCAATGGCACTTTTTTACTCCTGAAAAAAATATTGAACTTTTACCCCTTTTTACTAGTAGTAAAAAGTTCCATAAGAACAGGGGAAGGTACATGGGAGTGGTCGACCTTTGGGTTTTTACACTGCGGGGCACCAAAACCCAGAATAGTCAAAATCCTGGGTTTTGGTCCACGTTATAGTGTAAGCATAAGAATGGCGTACCATGAGGTTAAAGCTAGCAAAGAGCTGCACCCTGCACCCAAGGACATGTGGTGCTATGTGAGCAAGCTTTGTATAGAAAACAATGGCCACATTTCTGCATTAAAAGAAACCTTTTTAACACAGGTCCCTGGCAATCCAACCAAACACCCCCCAAAAAAACAACATACATGCCTCTTACAAATATTACTGTTAAATTAGTACTTCCACTACAGCATACCTTGCCTCTTTATTACATGTATCCACAATGTTAGCCATATACATACAGCTACACAGGCAACTTAAAAAGTTGAAAAAAATTATGCATTTACATTTACCCATTGCAGCAGTAAGAAAACAATACTAAACAGTAGAAAAAAAATTCGAGTACACTTTCCAATAATTTTCGCTTGCGACAGCCTTTTTACGAGTGATTCAAAAATTTTACGATTGCATTTTCTAGTGCATGTATTTAATTCAACCCCTTTTCTGAATCACTCGAAAAAGTTAAAAATGTACGCATGCGATACGATTTTTCGAGCAACACGAATTTATTTCTACCTTTGTTGAATCAAGCCCTATGTGTGTTCAGTAGTTTTGCGGTCTGCCAGAAAGTTCAATGCAAGTAGTGGTTAATCATCACTCTGCTGTGGTCTGTGGGGCCCCCCTTCACCCCCCTGTGGGGCCCCCTTCAAAGCACCACAGGGCCCCCCTTCACCACTACACTTTAGCTGTGATTTGTGTCCCCTGACACAAACATTAGTATGCAATGTGCCAGCAGATCCTGTCCCCTGACACAAACATTAGTATGCAATGTGCCAGCAGATCCTGTCCCCTGACACAAACATTAGTATGCAATGTGCCAGCAGATCCTGTCCCCTGACACAAACATTAGTACGCAATGTGCCAGCAGATCCTGTCCCCTGACACAAACATTAGTACGCAATGTGCCAGCAGATCCTGTCCCCTGACACAAACATTAGTATGCAATGTGCCAGCAGATCCTGTCCCCTGACACAAACATTAATATGAAGAGCACCAGCAGAGCCTGTCCCCTGTACTAAACATTAGTATACAGAACACCAGCAGATCCTGTCCCCTGGCACAAATATTAATATACAGAGCACCAGTGGATCCTGTCCCCTTATATAAACATTAATACGCAGAGAACCAGTGGATCCAATTGGAGCTTGGATCTTTGTGAGTAAACAGGCAATCCTGGGGGTTTGACTGACCGGGCATCCAAGAGTGGGATGCCTCTGTAAAACAGACCAAATGCTAGGTAATTTAAATTCCTTGGTTTTGGTCTGCTTCACTATGCAGAGCACCAGTGTATCCTGTTCCCTAACACAAATATTAATATGCAGAGCACCAGTGGAGCAGCACCATAATCTAAAATTAATATGCAGCATTCTAAAGCAGACCCCACCCAGAACCAAAAATCTAGAGCACCAGAAAAACCCCTCCATTCAAGATTCTCCTGGGCCATGGCGTCTGTGACACAAAATAAAATTTTGGTTTGGGGGATCTACTCTGCCAGTAAAATGGACCAAAACCAATGATTTTCAATATCCTGGGTTTTGTTCTTTGTCCCTTGGACATCCTGATTTAGGATGCCATGCTTTGTGAAACCCCCAGGATCGCCCCTAAAACTTACCCTGCCCTCATTCCCACATTGCATGCATGGACTTTCATTCAATCTGCTCTGTTTGTGACAGAGCCTAGTGGGAGCAGCCACATCCTTGGCCTCCAAGTGGTCTGCAACGGGTTTCAGCCATTCCAATAGGGTGGGAGTTAGAGCATAGCGTAGACCACAGAGAGGCCAGGGATGTGGCCAGTCCTGCTTCTCAATGCCGGAGCACTCTTACAAACAGTGCATGTTCCCAAATTGGGTGCCACATCAGAGAAGAAAAACACCCAGGAGAATGAAAATCCCTGGTGTTGTTCCTCTTTAAAAGCGAACAAAGCCCAAATATGTCACTTTCTTGGGTTTTGGTCTACTTTGGACGGGCATCCCGACTTGGGATGAGCTGTGCAGCAAAGAAAATCTGAATGGGACGAGTGTCGTTGCGGAGACGCGGCAAGGGCTCTGGGAAGAGGTAGGTCAGTTGGGCCATCCAGGGAGTTTCACAAAGCAGGACATCCCAATTTGGAATGCCCCATTAAAAGGTGGACCACCACCCCTCGAGGCGAAAGGGGTGGTGGCTCCTTTTTAAAGTGGAGACATTTTGATTGGGGATGCGCTATATGCATAAACTCACCTCTCCCCTGTTCTCACTGCACATGTGCGGACCACTAAGCCAATCAGTGGCTCGCATTCTATTCAGATTTCCTCTGCCTTTTTGAGTGGCAAGAAAACCTGAAAAAAAGCATGTGCCTGCTTGATTTTAGCTGTGGGTGTGCCTGCGCTGGTACAAGCCTCATTTAAAAGCAAACCCGGGATGCAGCTAGGACATGAAGAAGCAAAGTGCTCTCAGTGCTAGCTGATCCAAGGGATTTCACACAGTGGGGCATCCAAATTTGTTTTTAGCCCACAATAAGAAGTTTAAAAAATGATTTCATAAAATATTTAATTTAGAAAAAATCACCCCTAAGAGCAAATCGATTTGCATTTTGGAATTTTTTTTTTTCTTAAAGTGAACCAAAGCCCATGATCTTTACTATCCCGGGTTCTAGTTCTTGCCCCCGGGCACCCCGATCCGGGATGCTCCTCTGTGTGAAACCCCCCAGGTCGCCCACTCTAACTCACCTTTCCCCAGTCCTATGGAGCATGTGCGGCCTCTTGTCCAACCAGCATGCTCAAATGGAGAATGGAGAATGATGGTGGGAAAAAACTTGAGAGGCTGGCACGCTGCACTAAGAGCTAGCCCATATTGATAAGCAATATGGCGTATGAGCTGATCTGCTCAGTGCTCAAAACCCCTGGCCTGCTCAGTCTGCTCTTGAAACTAGTGCTGCCTGAGTAGTGGCAGTGACAGGAGACAGCACTGGTAGTGGGCTGCCCTCTCACATCAGCGGGTGGCTGGCAGCGCAGGGAGTCCACCAGTTGGGCGGGCAGCGCCAGCTTCCAAACAAAAGCATAAACTAAAGTTTCTGCTCCCCACTGAGCCTCACCGCCAGGCTACGCCACTGGGCTGCAGGTGATAAATGGTGAGCATTGCCTTTTTTAATGCCTGGTCAATTCCTTTAAAGCAAACCTGTTACAAATGCCATTACAAAGGCATTCATGCTCTGTCCTGGGACCCATTCTTTTTAATATATTTGTAATTGATATAGGAGAAGGCTTGGTAGGAAAAGTTTGTCTGTTTGCTGATGATACAAAGGTTAGTAATAGGGTGGATATTCCTGGAGGTGTCTGCAACATGGAAAATGATTTAGCTTTACTGGATAGATGGTCAAAACTGTGGAAACTAGAGTTTAATGTCTCTAAATGTAAAATCATGCACTTGGGTAGAAGGAATCCCTGCTCTGAGTACCGTATGGGCAGTACTGTGTTAGCCAGGACCTCGGAGGAGAGAGATTTAGGGGTACTGATTACTGATAGCTGCAAGATGAGTGGACAGTGTAGCCAGGCAGTGGGAAAAGCAAGCAGGATGCTCGGCTGCATAGCTCGAGGCATCACCAGTAGGAAGAGGGAGGTTGTGATGCCGCTGTATAGAGCCCTGGTAAGGCCACAGCTAGAATACTGTGTGCAGTTCTGGAGACCTTACCTGCAAAAAGACATTATTCAAATAGAACGTGTCCAAAGGCGGGCAACGAAAAAGGTGGAAGGACTTAAACTTAAAACTTATCAGGAGAGACTTAAAGAACTTAATTTGTACAGTCTGGAGGAAAGAAGGGAGAGGGGGGACATGATTGAGACCTTTAAATATGTGAAAGGATTGAATAAGGTTCAGGAGGGAAGCGTTCTTAAGAAGAAACTTAATGATAGAACAAGGGGGCACAACCTGAAGCTAGTCGGGGGGCAGATCAGGAGCAATGTTAGAAAATATTATTTTACAGAAAGAGTAGTAGATGCTTGGAACAAACTTCCAGCAGAGGTAGTTGAAAATCAACAGTCACTGAATTTAAACATGCCTGGGATAAGCACATATCTATCCTAAGATAAAGAGTACATACAGTATACACATAAGGGCAGACTAGATGGACCGTATGGTCTCCTTCTGCCGTCAACCTTCTATGTTTCTATGTCCCATTAGAGCACCACAATGCTTATTTATACAATGATTTTTCATTAGGCAATAGGCTTGATTTAGAGCCAGGTGAGAAAACGCTTTATTCTTTAGGACAGAAAACTGCCCTTCTCTTTCATTGTCTACCTTGGGGGGGATTCAGCAACCAGATGGATGAAAATGTTCACCTGGCTCGTAATCAGCCCCAAAGTAGACAATAAAAGTGAATAGCATTTTTTTCTCCTAAAAAAAATTGAGTGAGTTTACTTACCTTGCTCTGAATCAAGCCTAATATCTTTCGAGAATTGGGAGTGCAGGTGAGAGAAGTGCAACCAGTGGTAGAAAAGGGGTCAGAAAAGTAGTCAGGGGTATAGAAAAGGTTAGTCTCACAGGCATCAAGGCACTAAAGTATACTCAGGGTGCAAGATCAGGTTGATCTTGTTGTGATTCACAGGTGGACATAGTATGAGGTACCAAATCATCAATCAAAGACAGAGCTGAGAGGGTAAACACAAGAGATTTTAAAGGTGCAGTACAGGAAGATCAGATAAGGACAAGGTTAACGGTTCTTGGTCATACACAAGTAGATAATTGATAGCAAAAGGACAGGTAAGCACACTTAAGAGACTTAAGAGACTGCTATAACAGATGCTTTGGCAATATTCTGAGTCAGCATTATAGGGGCCAGAGAACATCGTGATTTTTCCCCCCAGTGCTCATAGGCCCACAGTAAACAGAGTACTGATTAGCCTTCTAATAGCCATAATCGATGTGTTGGAGGAAGGTTAAGTGTGTCCTGGCAAGGGACATCACCTCCTCCCCATTCTAGTGACCCACTTCTCAAATAAAATGGGGCTGGTACAAACTCCTGGTCTGTTAAAGTAAAGAACAAAAACTCAAAACGTTGGGGTATAGGTAAACCTCAACCTATAGACCTTGGAGTTTGACCTCGCCAATAAATATCTTGCTACATAGATACGTTAAAATTATTCACAGATTTATTAATTCATCAATAAAATTTAAGGATGAGGAACATCCATATTTTAACAATTGTGGAAAAACGACCACCTAGTTAAGATTCCTTCAATCCATGGATAAATATGTGAATAATTTTAACATATCTATGTAGCAAGATATTTATTGGCGAGGTCAAACTCCAAGGTCTATAGGTTGAGGTTTACCTATACCCAAACGTTTTAAGTTTTTAGCCTTCTAATAGCCCTACAAATCATTTGCCTATTAGACTTCCCCTCTAGCAGTTGTGCAGCCTGTTATTGGCAGTGTGCAGCCACCTAAGCGCATAAAGAGGGCATGTGAACACGTGCACATACCTGCGGGTGGATGCAAGAGCTGCCAGGATGCGCAGCTGGCAGCTATTTTTACCTGTAATATGTAATATCTGTAAATGAAGTAGTTTATTATCTTTCTATTCTCTTCTTATATATAATTATTTTAGATATTTGTAGGGTGGTTGTATTCAGGGCTTAGTTTTTTCACAGACTTAGACAGATTATCCAAGACCCCCCCCCCCCCAAAATAGTGAGACCCATATTAATAGGCAGAATACAAGTGGTTGCTCACACACACCTGAATGTCAGGCAAAAATGGCTTCAATAATTAGGCAGGGTCTGAGCCCCCATTTTGCCCCAATTGCCATTCATTCCGATCCAGGCTCCCCACTGTCTAAGAAACAAAGGGAGTTATAGCGGAGGGGTGGGGGTACTGGCAAGTAAAGAAATATTTGGAAAGTCATCAAGAGCTTTTGGCTGCTGCAACTCATGTAAGTATAAGTAAGGATAAGTATTGCATCTGTATTGAACCACGAAAGGTCACAGGTCTCATTGCTTTGCCAGGAAAACAAGGAAAAGCGTTACCCTTCCATTACCCTTCATCTCTCTAGAGTACTCATATCTCAATAGTTTGGAACACACCAATTGTCATCTCAAGCAAAGGGCGTGGGCGTGATTGGCATAGCGGCAGCGATTATACCCCTCACTTCTGTGTACCAGTGATTGACCAGAATTTTAGCAGCGATGGCAATGGCAAACACCATTGCTGCAAAGACGCTGCTTGCAGTGCTTTTGCGGGGTGAGTGGAATTGCCTCAGGAATGGAATCAGCCCGCCGGTATGTGAAAGCACTCATTGGTTTGTGACCCAGGTATATGCTGTGGGATTTTTAACAGTGATCCCCAGGTATACACACAGTGTGGAATCCTGAATCAGGATGCCCCAATGGAGAAGAAGAATATCCAGGAGAGTGAAAATTCTAGATATTGTTACCCTTTAAAACAACTGTAAACCCGATGGCAATAATAAGGTAGCAAGCAGCTCAACTGATGCCTGTCCTATATGCCTTTCCTTCATTTCCTGTGTGCCACATGCTTGCCCTCTTTTTCATTAAATCCAGCAAGCTTGGCATGCCACAGTGGTCCCACCACTGACTGATCACATCAGAGTGGTACATAAATCATAAAGATGCAACATGACGTGCCCTCCCCAGCTAAGCCACAACCTGGTAATTACAGCAAAGTAGGTGGCTTTACATGCACTCTAACAATTTGGAAATGGCTCCTTTTACACTGTTCCCATGGGGAATAACGTGGAAGGAAGCTAGTGTATGCTGCCACTACTTCTGTCCTGCATAAACTCTCTTTCTACAAGGCTTGCTCAAATTAAAATAAAGGTATAAGGGAGACTTTTACTTTAAGGATGTTGAACCACAAGATTTTTTTATTCCCAAATAAGCAACATGCATTTTATAATCAAATTTGTATTTCAAAGCAGGAAATCAAAGTACTGTAATATTCGGGTTATTAATGCTCTTGACAAATCATTTGCATTTCAAATGTAATCCTTATGCTAATCGGAAAGTAAAAGTACGGTAGAAACTCTGCCACTGCAATAGAAGCCGATATTTTGGTAGAATGCTACTGTAGCTTAATGTGCAAAACTTAAACTGATACAGTACCAAGTTCTGTTGTTGAAATTCAGGTTTAAATTAAATTTGAGTTTTGTTTATTTAGTTTAATTAGTTAGATTTAGAGATGAATTTTAGTCAAATTTAGCTTTCATTCTAAATTGCTAAAACAAAAATTTTAGCATGAGGATTTTATCTTAAAGGCATTTTCCAGTCTTACCATACATCCTAGGCAATTATTGGTTACATTTTCACAACCTAGGGAATAGGATGAGACCATGAGCTGCTAAGCCTTGCCCCCAGTGTGCTTCACAGCCAATCCACATTTACATTAGTCACCCGAGGCTAATGTTTAAATGTCAGATTCAGATACCTGCTGAGCCAAAATATTCCCAAAGATACTTTTAAACAGAACAGAGGCATTTCCTAGCAACACTATTAACAACAGCCAGTACAATGGACCACTTTATTTGTTACACTTGAAAATGACACTTACCCTGTCAAAAGCCAAACCAGCCTTGAATATATATTTCTTGTTCTAATAAAATAACAAACAAATTCAGCTCACAAAAGAGAAAACATTATTCAGAATAATATAAACTAACACTGATCATGGCACTTGAATGCCTGGAAAGGCTTAACAATAATTTTCAAAAAAATGATTGAATATACTAAATATCCAATTTGTAGTATTTCTTGAGCACTTGAAAGTACATGTTCCCTAAAAGAACATTTCAACTAACAATTGATTGTTATATAATTATCTACTTGAGGATGATTTTTTGTAGCTCCAAATTGCCGAAAATAACGCAAATTGCCCAGAGTGAGGAAAATGCACAGGCTAGATCACGTACATAAAAATGATGGATGCAGTTATATGTAGTGCCTGTGTGGCTATAGGCAGTATTCAGACTCTCTACTGAGGCTAAGGAGCAGCAGCAGTTAGCTTGGGCTCTGGGGCAAATGTACCAAGCTAGGGTCACATATTAAATGCTGGTAAATTTCCCATGAATCACGAGGCAGCAGATTGACAAAGCATTTTGAAAAAATTAACGATATAGCACATAGTTACACAGCTATGAATAGCCATTATCTTATTATCGCCTTAGAATCATAAATGATTTAAACTTGTTTTGTGACATACCGGGACATGCCAGGGGCCAAGTCATGTTTTCAATAGCATATAAGACTTTGTTCATGGTGTGAGCTAGGGATGAGCGAATCGATCCGGACGAACCCGGATTCGATCCGAATTTCATGAAAAATTCGATTCGGATCGAATCCGAATTTCTCCGTGCTTCGATCGCTCGAAGTTTTCCTTTAACATCCATTCATTTACATTACAGGCATTCTAAGATGGCGGAATGGACCAGACATCTACCCCGCTCCAGTGCATGCTGGGGCAGTCACATGCAGCCTATCAGCAGCCAGCAAGCCCGGTGACGTCACAGCGCTATTTAAGACGGCGGCCATCTTGCTTTTCCTCATTTTTCTATTGCATTCGTGAGAGACAGGACGCTGCTGTAGTCAGGGAGACACAGTTAGAGAGCCAGGGACAGGCAGGAGACAGGCAGGAGACAGGCAGGAAGTCAGCGAGAAGCAGGGAAAGTTAGGAAAAATCGGAGGCAGTCACAGGGAGATTTCTTTTTTTTTCATCCAGCCTGAGTGTTACTGGCTGGCTGACTGGCTTTTTTAGCGGTTTCAGGCTGCTTATACACTTTTGATGTTGTGCATATATACTGAACTGATCTCAAGTCTGCTGTGGGAACAATACCATTTTGTAAAATCTCATTAGCCTCTGTATTTACTCTAAGCTGCACAGTTATTTAAAGTAATTTGGCCAGTTTGAGCCTGCTTAGACACTGTTGCTGTGCATATATACTGATCTCAAGTCTGCTGTGGGGCATCCCATTCTGTAACATCCCATTAGCCTCTGTATTTACTCTAAGCAGCAAACTTATTTAAAGTAATTTGGCCTGTTTGAGCCTGCTTAGACACTGTTGCTGTGCATATATACTGATCTCAAGTCTGCTGTGGGGCATCCCATTCTGTAACATCCCATTAGCCTCTGTATTTACTCTAAGCAGCAAACTTATTTAAAGTAATTTGGCCTGTTTGAGCCTGCTTAGACACTGTTGCTGTGCATATATACTGATCTCAAGTCTGCTGTGGGGCATCCCATTCTGTAGCATCACATTTGCCTCTGTATTTACTGTAAGCTGCACAGTTATTTAAAGTAATTTGGCCTGTTTGAGCCTGCTTAGACACTGTTGCTGTGCATATATACTGATCTCAAGTCTGCTGTGGGGCATCCCATTCTGTAACATCACATTAGCCTCTGTATTTACTGTAAGCTGCACAGTTATTTAAAGTAATTTGGCCTGTTTGAGCCTGCTTAGACACTGTTGCTGTGCATATATATTGATCTCAATTCTGCTGTGGGGCATCCCATTCTGTAACATCCCATTAGCCTCTGTATTTACTCTAAGCAGCAAACTTATTTAAAGTAATTTGGCCTGTTTGAGTCTGCTTAGACACTGTTGCTGTGCATATATACTGATCTCAAGTCTGCTGTGGGGCATCCCATTCTGTAACATCCCATTAGCCTCTGTATTTACTCTAAGCAGCAAACTTATTTAAAGTAATTTGGCCTGTTTGAGCCTGCTTAGACACTGTTGCTGTGCATATATACTGATCTCAAGTCTGCTGTGGGGCATCCCATTCTGTAACATCCCACTAGCCTCTGTATTTACTCTAAGCAGCAAACTTATTTAAAGTAATTTGGCCTGTTTGAGCCTGCTTAGACACTGTTGCTGTGCATATATACTGATCTCAAGTCTGCTGTGGGGCATCCCATTCTGTAACATCACATTAGCCTCTGTATTTACTCTAAGCTGCACACTTATTTAAAGTAATTTGGCCTGTTTGAGCCTGCTTAGACACTGTTGCTGTGCATATATACTGATCTCAAGTCTGCTGTGGGGCATCCCATTCTGTAACATCCCATTAGCCTCTGTATTTACTCTAAGCAGCAAACTTATTTAAAGTAATTTGGCCTGTTTGAGCCTGCTTAGACACTGTTGCTGTGCATATATACTGATCTCAAGTCTGCTGTGGGGCATCCCATTCTGTAACATCCCATTAGCCTCTGTATTTACTCTAAGCTGCACACTTATTTAAAGTAATTTGGCCTGTTTGAGCCTGCTTAGACAATGTTGCTGTGCATATATACTGATCTCAAGTGTGCTGTGGGGCATCCCATTCTGTAACATCCCATTAGCCTCTGTATTTACTCTAAGCTGCACACTTATTTAAAGTAATTTGGCCTGTTTGAGCCTGCTTAGACACTGTTGCTGTGGATATATACTGATCTCAAGTGTGCTGTGGGGCATCCCATTCTGTAACATCCCATTAGCCTCTGTATTTACTCTAAGCAGCAAACTTATTTAAAGTAATTTGGCCTGTTTGAGCCTGCTTAGACACTGTTGCTGTGCATATATACTGATCTCAAGTCTGCTGTGGGGCATCCCATTCTATAACATCCCACTAGCCTCTGAATTTATTCTAAGCTGCACACTTATTTAAAGTAATTTGGCCTGTTTGAGCCTGCTTAGACACTGTTGCTGTGCATATATACTGATCTCAAGTCTGCTGTGGGGCATCCCATTCTGTAACATCCCATTAGCCTCTGTATTTACTCTAAGCTGCACACTTATTTAAAGTAATTTGGCCTGTTTGAGCCTGCTTAGACAATGTTGCTGTGCATATATACTGATCTCAAGTGTGCTGTGGGGCATCCCATTCTGTAACATCCCATTAGCCTCTGTATTTACTCTAAGCTGCACACTTATTTAAAGTAATTTGGCCTGTTTGAGCCTGCTTAGACACTGTTGCTGTGCATATATACTGATCTCAAGTCTGCTGTGGGGCATCCCATTCTGTAACATCCCATTAGCCTCTGTATTTACTCTAAGCAGCAAACTTATTTAAAGTAATTTGGCCTGTTTCAGCCTGCTTAGACACTGTTGCTGTGCATATATACTGATCTCAAGTCTGCTGTGGGGCATCCCATTCTATAACATCCCACTAGCCTCTGAATTTATTCTAAGCTGCTCACTTATTTAAAGTAATTTGGCCTGTTTGAGCCTGCTTAGACACTGTTGCTGTGCATATATACTGATCTCAAGTCTGCTGTGGGGCATCCCATTCTGTAACATCCCATTAGCCTCTGTATTTACTCTAAGCTGCACACTTATTTAAAGTAATTTGGCCTGTTTCAGCCTGCTTAGACACTGTTGCTGTGCATATATACTGATCTCAAGTCTGCTGTGGGGCATCCCATTCTGTAACATCACATTAGCCTCTGTATTTACTGTAAGCTGCAAAGTTGTTTAAAGTAATTTGGCCTGTTTGAGCCTGCTTAGACACTGTTGCTGTGCATATATACTGATCTCAAGTCTGCTGTGGGGCATCCCATTCTGTAACATCCCATTAGCCTCTGTATTTACTCTAAGCAGCAAACTTATTTAAAGTAATTTGGCCTGTTTGAGCCTGCTTAGACACTGTTGCTGTGCATATATACTGATCTCAAGTCTGCTGTGGGGCATCCCATTCTATAACATCCCACTAGCCTCTGAATTTATTCTAAGCTGCACACTTATTTAAAGTAATTTGGCCTGTTTGAGCCTGCTTAGACACTGTTGCTGTGCATATATACTGATCTCAAGTCTGCTGTGGGGCATCCCATTCTGTAACATCACATTAGCCTCTGTATTTACTGTAAGCTGCAAAGTTGTTTAAAGTAATTTGGCCTGTTTGAGCCTGCTTAGACACTGTTGCTGTGCATATATACTGATCTCAAGTCTGCTGTGGGGCATCCCATTCTGTAACATCACATTAGCCTCTGTATTTACTCTAAGCTGCACACTTATTTAAAGTAATTTGGCCTGTTTGAGCCTGCTTAGACACTGTTGCTGTGCATATATACTGATCTCAAGTCTGCTGTGGGGCATCCCATTCTGTAACATCCCATTAGCCTCTGTATTTACTCTAAGCTGCACACTTATTTAAAGTAATTTGGCCTGTTTGAGCCTGCTTAGACAATGTTGCTGTGCATATATACTGATCTCAAGTGTGCTGTGGGGCATCCCATTCTGTAACATCCCATTAGCCTCTGTATTTACTCTAAGCAGCAAACTTATTTAAAGTAATTTGGCCTGTTTCAGCCTGCTTAGACACTGTTGCTGTGCATATATACTGATCTCAAGTCTGCTGTGGGGCATCCCATTCTATAACATCCCACTAGCCTCTGAATTTATTCTAAGCTGCACACTTATTTAAAGTAATTTGGCATGTTTGAGCCTGCTTAGACACTGTTGCTGTGCATATATACTGATCTCAAGTCTGCTGTGGGGCATCCCATTCTGTAACATCACATTAGCCTCTGTATTTACTGTAAGCTGCACAGTTGTTTAAAGTAATTTGGCCTGTTTGAGCCTGCTTAGACACTGTTGCTGTGCATATATACTGATCTCAAGTCTGCTGTGGGGCATCCCATTCTGTAACATCCCATTAGCCTCTGTATTTACTCTAAGCTGCAAACTTATTTAAAGTAATTTGGCCTGTATGAGCCTGATTATCCACTTTTACTGTGCATATATACTGTTCTAAAGCCTGCTTGGGGGCATCCCATTCTGTAACATCACATTAGCCTCTGTATTTACTCTAAGCTGCAAACTTATTTAAAGTAATTTGGCCTGTATGAGCCTGATTATCCACTTTTACTGTGCATATATACTGTTCTAAAGCCTGCTTGGGGGCATCCAATTCTGTAACAACACATTAGCCTCTGTATTTACTCTAAGCTGCAAACTTATTTAAAGTAATTTGGCCTGTATGAGCCTGATTATCCACTTTTACTGTGCATATATACTGTTCTAAAGCCTGCTTGGGGGCATCCAATTCTGTAACATCACATTAGCCTCTGTATTTACTATAAGCTGCAAACTTATTTAAAGTAATTTGGCCTGTATGAGCCTGATTATCCACTTTTACTGTGCATATATACTGTTCTAAAGCCTGCTTGGGGGCATCCCATTCTGTAACATCACATTAGCCTCTGTATTTACTCTAAGCTGCAAACCTATTTAAAGTAATTTGGCCTGTATGAGCCTGATTATCCACTTTTACTGTGCATATATACTGTTCTAAAGCCTGCTTGGGGGCATCCCATTCTGTAACATCACATTAGCCTCTGTATTTACTCTAAGCTGCACACATATTTAAAATAATTTGGCCTGTTTGAGCCTGCTTAGACAATGTTGCTGTGCATATATACTGATCTCAAGTCTGCTGTGGGGCATCCCATTCTGTAACATCCCATTAGCCTCTGTATTTACCCTAAGCTGCACACTTATTTAAAATAATTTGGCCTGTTTGAGCCTGATTATCCACTTTTACTGTGCATATATACTGTTCTAAAGCCTGCTTGGGGGCATCCCATTCTGTAACATCACATTAGCCTCTGTATTTACTCTAAGCTGCACACATATTTAAAATAATTTGGCCTGTTTGAGCCTGCTTAGACAATGTTGCTGTGCATATATACTGATCTCAAGTCTGCTGTGGGGCATCCCATTCTGTAACATCCCATTAGCCTCTGTATTTACTCTAAGCTGCACACTTATTTAAAGTAATTTGGCCTGTTTGAGCCTGCTTAGACAATGTTGCTGTGCATATATACTGATCTCAAGTCTGCTATGGGGCATCCCATTCTGTAACATCCCATTAGCCTCTGTATTTACTCTAAGCTGCAAACTTATTTAAAGTAATTTGGCCTGTATGAGCCTGATTATCCACTTTTACTGTGCATATATACTGTTCTAAAGCCTGCTTGGGGGCATCCCATTCTGTAACATCACATTAGCCTCTGTATTTACTCTAAGCGGCAAACTTATTTAAAGTAATTTGGCCTGTATGAGCCTGATTATCCACTTTTACTGTGCATATATACTGTTCTAAAGCCTGCTTGGGGGCATCCAATTCTGCAACATCACATTAGCCTCTGTATTTACTCTAAGCTGCAAACTTATTTAAAGTAATTTGGCCTGTATGAGCTGGATTATCCACTTTTACTGTGCATATATACTGTTCTAAAGCCTGCTTGGGGGCATCCAATTCTGTAACATCACATTAGCCTCTGTATTTACTATAAGCTGCAAACTTATTCAAAGTAATTTGGCCTGTATGAGCCTGATTATCCACTTTTACTGTGCATATATACTGTTCTAAAGCCTGTTTGGGGGCATCTCATTCTGTAACATCACATTAGCCTCTGTATTTACTCTAAGCTGCAAACTTATTTAAAGTAATTTGGCCTGTATGAGCCTGAATATCCACTTTTACTGTGCATATATACTGTTCTAAAGCCTGCTTGGGGGCATCCCATTCTGTAACATCACATTAGCCTCTGTATTTACTCTAAGCTGCAAACCTATTTAAAGTAATTTGGCCTGTATGAGCCTGATTATCCACTTTTACTGTGCATATATACTGTTCTAAAGCCTGCTTGGGGGCATCCCATTCTGTAACATCACATTAGCCTCTGTATTTACTCTAAGCTGCACACATATTTAAAATAATTTGGCCTGTTTGAGCCTGCTTAGACAATGTTGCTGTGCATATATACTGATCTCAAGTCTGCTGTGGGGCATCCCATTCTGTAACATCCCATTAGCCTCTGTATTTACTCTAAGCTGCACACTTATTTAAAGTAATTTGGCCTGTTTGAGCCTGCTTAGACAATGTTGCTGTGCATATATACTGATCTCAAGTCTGCTGTGGGGCATCCCATTCTGTAACATCCCATTAGCCTCTGTATTTACCCTAACCTGCACACTTATTTAAAATAATTTGGCCTGTTTGAGCCTGCTTAGACGCTGTTGCTGTGCATATATACTGATCTCAAGTCTGCTGTGGGGCATCCCATTCTGTAACATCACATTAGCCTCTGTATTTACTGTAAGCTGCACAGTTATTTAAAGTAATTTGGCCTGTTTGAGCCTGCTTAGACACTGTTGCTGTGCATATATATTGATCTCAAGTCTGCTGTGTGGCATCCCATTCTGTAACATCCCATTAGCCTCTGTATTTACTCTAAGCTGCACACTTATTTAAAGTAATTTGGCCTGTATGAGCCTGCTTAGACACTGTTGCTGTGCATATATACTGATCTCAAGTCTGCTGTGGGGCATCCCATTCTGTAACATCACATTAGCCTCTGTATTTACTGTAAGCTGCACAGTTATTTAAAGTAATTTGGCCTGTTTGAGCCTGCTTAGACACTGTTGCTGTGCATATATACTGATCTCAAGTCTGCTGTGGGGCATCCCATTCTGTAACATCACATTAGCCTCTGTATTTACTGTAAGCTACACAGTTATTTAAAGTAATTTGGCCTGTTTGAGCCTGCTTAGACACTGTTGCTGTGCATATATACTGATCTCAACTCTGCTGTGGGGCATCCCATTCTGTAACATCCCATTAGCCTCTGTATTTACTCTAAGCAGCAAACTTATTTATAGTAATTTGGCCTGTTTGAGCCTGCTTAGACACTGTTGCTGTGCATATATACTGATCTCAGGTCTGCTGTGGGGGCATCCCATTTGTTTTTGACTGCTTTTAATAAACCAGGCCGCAGGGCACCGCAAAACTGCACATTGAACCCTATCTGTTTATACTAAATAAGGAAATACATAAAAATGTCAGGCAGACAAGTGCCAGGATGTTCAAAGAGGAGTGGCAGAGGCCAAGATTCAGCAGGCAGAGGTCGCAGAAGACTAGGGGCGAGTGGCAGCAGGAGTCACGGTGAGAGACCTGGTCTGCCAGTATCTGCTAGCGGTCGTGTCTCCACCAGTAACGCATCTGCCGTGGTAGATTGGTTAACGCGCTCATCAACAACATCATCACAACTTACGTCTGAGACCCCCAGTCTAGGGTCGGGAGGTTCCTCTGACACAACCCTGAGTTGGCATGCCCCGAGAGCAGTCCCTGTCCTCCCATTGCCTCTGTCCTACGCCGTTCCCTCCCCCAGCGACGTATCCTATGCTTTGGGTTCAGCTCCACTCTTTAGTGAGGAGGACGATCAGATAGAGGACAGTCAGCAGCTACTGCCCAGCCAAGAAATGGAGGTGGCTTCTTTAGCTAGGCAGACAAATAGTGATGTGGACAGTGTCGTGGGTGCTGTGAGCGTTCCAGCTCCTGTGCCAGACACTGTTGACGAATCCACGAACATCAGTGACGTACAGCCACAACTCGGTGATAATGATGATGACGATGAAGCCGATCGCACTTGGGAGCCGGGTGATGAAGGGGCTTCATCGTCATCATCAGGAAAAGAGGGGCGCGCAGGTTGCCCCGGAGTCAGCAGCTCAGGCAGCAAGGTGTTAGCAGCATGGTTGGCAGGCAGCATGGGGGCACAATTGTAAAGCCTGGAGCCAAACGGGGCCGGGGTAGAGCACCTGCTGCGCGGCAGGCTACCTTATCGGGAGGTAGTGGGGCAGGGGTTCCTGGAGTTGGCGACAATAGCAGCGAATCAGTGAGGCCTGTTGGTGGGAAAAGTAGCTACTCGGCAGTGTGGCAGTTTTTCCTGAAGCATCCGCAGGAGGGTAACATGGCTACATGCAAGATATGTAGGCAGAAGGTGAAGCATGGCCAGGGCCCAAATGTTGGCACCACGGCCCTGCGTCAACATATGATGCGTCACCATAAAGCGACCTGGGAGAACCGAGGCTCCCAAGGGGTGGTCCAGTCTGCTTCCTCACCAAGTGGCACGCCGCTCCCAATTTCTGCCAGCCAAGGCTCCAGCACCTCAGCCGAAGGCAGCTGTGCGTCATACCCATCCTCTGTCGCTTCTGCTCCTCCTCCTCCAAGTCATGCATCCCGCCAACAATCCATCAGCGAAGCCATGTCCAAGAGACAGCAGTATGCGCCCACTCATCCTACGGCGCAGAAGCTGAATGTGCTCCTGTCCAAGTTGCTGGTGCTGCAGTCGCTCCCTTTTCAGGTGGTGGACTCTGCACCTTTCAGAGAACTGATGGCTTGTGCCGAGCCGAGGTGGAGAGTCCCAAGCCGTCATTTCTTTGCCAAGAAGGCAGTACCAGCGCTGCACACTTTTGTTGAACAGAAGGTGGGCCAGTCCTTGAGCCTGTCGGTGTGTAGCAAAGTGCATGGCAGCGCCGACGTCTGGAGCTGTAACTACGGTCAGGGACAGTACATGTCGTTTACGGCCCACTGGGTGAATGTGGTCCCTTTGCAGCAGCAACTTGGACAGGTCACGCCGCTTCGGCCTCCGCATTCCCTGCCCGTTGGGCCTGTGACACTGTGCGACTTGGCCTCCTCATCCTCCGCCATCTCCTCACCCTCCACTGTAGGCTCAAGTCTCAGTGCCCCTCCAGTCTACCATGTGTGCAGGGCACGGAGGTGTCACGCAGTGCTTCACATGGTTTGTCTTGGTGAACTGAGTCACACAGGGGAGGAACTGCTTAAATTTGTTCATCAGGAAATCCAAACATGACTTACTCCAAGAAAACTTAAAATGGGAATCATGGTTACCGACAATGGGAAGAACATTTTGTCTGCGCTGCGCCAAGGAAGGCTGACCCATGCCCGCTGCATGGCTCACAATCTGGTTGTCAAGCGGTTTCTGAAGTGTTCCCCCCATATGCAAGACATCCTAACAACTTCAAGGAAACTTTGCATGCACTTCAGCCACTCATACACCGCCAAACACACCCTTCTTGAGCTACAGCGTCAGAACGGTATCCCCCAACATAGTCTGATTTGCGATGTTTCCACCCGTTGGAATTCTACCCTTCACATGTTGGACCGATTATATGAACAGAGAAAAGCCATCACGGATTTCCTGATGATCCAAGCGGATAGGGGGACTCCCTGTGTAACTTCAATGTCAACCAGTGGCAGCTCATACGTGACACCTGCCGTTTGCTCATGCCCTTTGAGGAAGCCACTTTATTTGTCAGTCGGCAGGATTACGGGATGAACGACGTGATTCCACTGCTTCATGTACTACAGCACATGTTGGAAACCATGGCTGGTCAGGGCACTGGAGACATGGCGTCTACATCTTACGGCCACATGAACCCCGTTGGAGCTGAACTGGAGGAGGAGGAGGAGGAAGAGGAGGAGGAGGGGCACAGTGAAGCACAGTTTAGGCTTGGTGAAATGGCTGGTTAATCTAGTCAGCGGACAGGAGAGGAGGAGCAGGAGCAGCCAGAGGAGCTAGAGGGTTTTGAGGAAGGCGAGACAGAGGACCCGGGCACACCGTGGCAGTATGCAGTGGAGATGAAGACAGGTAGTCCCTCCGAGTCACTTGCGCAAATGGCAGGAAGCATGCTCACGTGCTTGCGTAGTGACCCCAGAATTGTTTCCATTTGTCAGCGGGATGACTTCTGGCTCTCCACCTTATTGGACTCTCACTTCTGGCACAAAATGGGGGCATTTTTTAAACCCGCCGAGAGGGAGGACAAACTGAACTACTACAAAGACATTCTACATAGTCAGTTGGCTGATGCCTATCTGCGCCATGGTCCATACTCTCGCAGGTCTGACTCGAGGGGACCTCTGCGCTCACCTTCCACTGACATGGCTGCTGAGGGGGTTGGCAGGAGCAGCAGCAGCAGCTCCATCAGCAGCAGCCTCAGTCTTCAGTCGCTAATGAGTAGCTTTCTACACCCGCATAGTGAGGCTACTCATGAGCAGCAGGAAGACCTGGAGCAGGACCTCAACCAGCAGGTCATGTCATACCTTGACATGACCATGCCAACACACCTTGAGGATCCGCTGGACTTCTGGGCAGCCAAACTTGATTTGTGGCCGCAACTAGCAGAGTTTGCCCTGGAAAAGCTGTCCTGCTCGGCAAGTAGCATGCCATCTGAGTGGGTGTTTAGTGCGGCGGGGGCCATAGTTACGGCGAGGAGAACTCGTCTGTCAACTAAAAATGTGGAGAGACTCACCTTTGTCAAAATGAATCAGGGATGGATCAGCCAGGATTTCCACCCACCAATGCCTGATGCTTGCGACTAGATTCAGCATGGTGCCACGTTTAACACTTTCCAAATGGTGCAAAACATTTATGTCTTTAGGACAATTTTTGGGCTCCTGCTGATGTCAACTTCAGGGTGTGCCTTCCAACCAATTTTTGGCCTCCTGCTGATGCCAACTTCAGGGTGTGCCTTTCAGCCAATGTTTGGCCTCCTGCTGCTGCTTGCAACTCCAGGGTGTGATTCATCCAATTTTTGGGCTCCTGAAGCCAACCCCAGTGTCTCTTTAAAGTAATGTTTGGGCTCCTGCTGCTGCTGCTGCTGCCAACTCCAGGGTGTGATTCATCCAATTTTTGGGCTCCTGAAGCCAACTCCAGTGTCTCTTTAAAGTAATGTTTGGGCTCCTGCTGCTGCTGCTGCTGCCAACTCCAGGGTGTGATTCATCCAATTTTTGGGCTCCTGAAGCCAACCCCAGTGTCTCTTTAAAGTTATGTTTGGGCTCCTGCTGCTGCCAACTCCAGGGTGTGATTCATCCAATTTTTGGGCTCCTGAAGCCAACCCCAGTGTCTCTTTAAAGTAATGTTTGGGCTCCTGCTGCTGCTGCTGCCAACTCCAGGGTGTGATTCATCCAATTTTTGGGCTCCTGAAGCCAACCCCAGTGTCTCTTTAAAGTAATGTTTGGGCTCCTGCTGCTGCTGCTGCTGCCAACTCCAGGGCGTGATTCATCCAATTTTTGGGCTCCTGAAGCCAACCCCAGTGTCTCTTTAAAGTAATGTTTGGGCTCCTGCTGTTGCTGCTGCTGCCAACTCCAGGGTGTGATTCATCCAATTTTTGGGCTCCTGCTGCCAACTCCAGTGTCTCTTTAAAGTTATGTTTGGGCTCCTGCTGCTGCTGCCAACTCCAGGGTGTGATTCATCCAATTTTTGGGCTCCTGAAGCCAACCCCAGTGTCTCTTTAAAGTAATGTTTGGGCTCCTGCTGCTGCCAACTCCAGGGTGTGATTCATCCAATTTTTGGGCTCCTGAAGCCAACCCCAGTGTCTCTTTAAAGTAATGTTTGGGCTCCTGCTGCTGCTGCTGCCAACTCCAGGGTGTGATTCATCCAATTTTTGGGCTCCTGAAGCCAACCCCAGTGTCTCTTTAAAGTAATGTTTGGGCTCCTGCTGCTGCTGCCAACTCCAGGGTGTGATTCATCCAATTTTTGGGCTCCTGAACCCAACCCCAGTGTCTCTTTAAAGTAATGTTTGGGCTCCTGCTGCTGCTGCTGCTGCCAACTCCAGGGTGTGATTCATCCAATTTTTGGGCTCCTGAAGCCAACCCCAGTGTCTCTTTAGAGTAATGTTTGGGCTCCTGCTGCTGCTGCCGCTGCTGCTGCCAACTCCAGGGTGTGATTCATCCAATCTTTGGGCTCCTGCTGCCAACTCCAGTGTCTCTTTAAAGTTATGTTTGGGCTCCTGCTGCTGCCAACTCCAGGGTGTGATTCATCCAATTTTTGGGCTCCTGCTGCCAACTCCAGTGTCTCTTTAAAGTTATGTTTGGGCTCTTGCTGCTGCTGCTGCCAACTCCAGGGTGTGATTCATCCAATTTTTGGGCTACTGCTGCCAACTCCAGTGTCTTTTTAAGTTATGTTTGGGCTCCTGCTGCTGCTGCTGCCAACTTCAGGGTGTGATTCATCCAATTTTTGGGCTCCTGAAGCCAACCCCAGTGTCTCTTTAAAATAATGTTTGGGCTCCTGCTGCTGCTGCTGCCAACTCCAGGGTGTGATTCATCCAATTTTTGGGCTCCTGCTGCCAACTCCAGTGTCTCTTTAAAGTTATGTTTGGGCTCCTGCTGCTGCCAACTCCAGGGTGTGATTCATCCAATTTTTGTGCTCCTGCTGCCAACTCCAGTGTCTCTTTAAAGTTATGTTTGGGCTCCTGCTGCTGCTGCTGCCAACTCCAGGGTGTGATTCATCCAATTTTTGGGCTCCTGAAGCCAACCCCAGTGTCTCTTTAAAGTAATGTTTGGGCTCCTGCTGCTGCTGCTGCTGCCAACTCCAGGGTGTGATTCATCCAATTTTTGGGCTCCTGAAGCCAACTCCAGTGTCTCTTTAAAGTAATGTTTGGGCTCCTGCTGCTGCTGCTGCTGCCAACTCCAGGGTGTGATTCATCCAATTTTTGGGCTCCTGAAGCCAACCCCAGTGTCTCTTTAAAGTAATGTTTGGGCTCCTGCTGCTGCTGCTGCCAACTCCAGGGTGTGATTCATCCAATTTTTGGGCTCCTGAAGCCAACCCCAGTGTCTCTTTAAAGTAATGTTTGGGCTCCTGCTGCTGCTGCTGCTGCCAACTCCAGGGCGTGATTCATCCAATTTTTGGGCTCCTGAAGCCAACCCCAGTGTCTCTTTAAAGTAATGTTTGGGCTCCTGCTGTTGCTGCTGCTGCCAACTCCAGGGTGTGATTCATCCAATTTTTGGGCTCCTGCTGCCAACTCCAGTGTCTCTTTAAAGTTATGTTTGGACTCCTGCTGCTGCTGCCAACTCCAGGGTGTGATTCATCCAATTTTTGGGCTCCTGAAGCCAACCCCAGTGTCTCTTTAAAGTAATGTTTGGGCTCCTGCTGCTGCCAACTCCAGGGTGTGATTCATCCAATTTTTGGGCTCCTGAAGCCAACCCCAGTGTCTCTTTAAAGTAATGTTTGGGCTCCTGCTGCTGCTGCTGCCAACTCCAGGGTGTGATTCATCCAATTTTTGGGCTCCTGAAGCCAACCCCAGTGTCTCTTTAAAGTAATGTTTGGGCTCCTGCTGCTGCTGCCAACTCCAGGGTGTGATTCATCCAATTTTTGGGCTCCTGAACCCAACCCCAGTGTCTCTTTAAAGTAATGTTTGGGCTCCTGCTGCTGCTGCTGCTGCCAACTCCAGGGTGTGATTCATCCAATTTTTGGGCTCCTGAAGCCAACCCCAGTGTCTCTTTAGAGTAATGTTTGGGCTCCTGCTGCTGCTGCCGCTGCTGCTGCCAACTCCAGGGTGTGATTCATCCAATCTTTGGGCTCCTGCTGCCAACTCCAGTGTCTCTTTAAAGTTATGTTTGGGCTCCTGCTGCTGCCAACTCCAGGGTGTGATTCATCCAATTTTTGGGCTCCTGCTGCCAACTCCAGTGTCTCTTTAAAGTTATGTTTGGGCTCTTGCTGCTGCTGCTGCCAACTCCAGGGTGTGATTCATCCAATTTTTGGGCTACTGCTGCCAACTCCAGTGTCTTTTTAAGTTATGTTTGGGCTCCTGCTGCTGCTGCTGCCAACTTCAGGGTGTGATTCATCCAATTTTTGGGCTCCTGAAGCCAACCCCAGTGTCTCTTTAAAATAATGTTTGGGCTCCTGCTTCTGCTGCTGCCAACTCCAGGGTGTGATTCATCCAATTTTTGGGCTCCTGCTGCCAACTCCAGTGTCTCTTTAAAGTTATGTTTGGGCTCCTGCTGCTGCCAACTCCAGGGTGTGATTCATCCAATTTTTGGGCTCCTGCTGCCAACTCCAGTGTCTCTTTAAAGTTATGTTTGGGCTCCTGCTGCTGCTGCTGCCAACTCCAGGGTGTGATTCATCCAATATTTGGGCTCCTGAAGCCAACCCCAGTGTCTCTTTAAAGTAATGTTTGGGCTCCTGCTGCTGCTGCTGCTGCCAACTCCAGGGCGTGATTCATCCAATTTTTGGGCTCCTGAAGCCAACCCCAGTGTCTCTTTAAAGTAATGTTTGGGCTCCTGCTGTTGCTGCTGCTGCCAACTCCAGGGTGTGATTCATCCAATTTTTGGGCTCCTGCTGCCAACTCCAGTGTGTCTTTAAAGTTATGTTTGGGCTCCTGCTGCTGCTGCCAACTCCAGGGTGTGATTCATCCAATTTTTGGGCTCCTGAACCCAACCCCAGTGTCTCTTTAAAGTAATGTTTGGGCTCCTGCTGCTGCTGCTGCTGCCAACTCCAGGGTGTGATTCATCCAATTTTTGGGCTCCTGAAGCCAACCCCAGTGTCTCTTTAAAGTAATGTTTGGGCTCCCGCTGCTGCTGCTGCTGCCAACTCCAGGGTGTGATTCATCCAATTTTTGGGCTCCTGAAGCCAACCCCAGTGTCTCTTTAAAGTAATGTTTGGGCTCCTGCTGCTGCTGCTGCTGCTGCTGCTGCCAACTCCAGGGTGTGATTCATCCAATTTTTGGGCTCCTGAAGCCAACCCCAGTGTCTCTTTAAAGTAATGTTTGGGCTCCTGCTGCTGCTGCTGCTGCCAACTCCAGGGTGTGATTCATCCAATTTTTGGGCTCCTGAAGCCAACCCCAGTGTCTCTTTAAAGTAATGTTTGGGCTCCTGCTGCTGCTGCTGCTGCCAACTCCAGGGTGTGATTCATCCAATTTTTGGGCTCCTGCTGCCAACTCCAGTGTCTCTTTAAAGTTATGTTTGGGCTCCTGCTGCTGCTGCTGCCAACTCCAGGGTGTGATTCATCCAATTTTTGGGCTCCTGCTGCCAACTCCAGTGTCTCTTTAAAGTTATGTTTGGGCTCCTGCTGCTGCTGCTGCCAACTCCAGGGTGTGATTCATCCAATTTTTGGGCTCCTGAAGCCAACCCCAGTGTCTCTTTAAAGTAATGTTTGGGCTCCTGCTGCTGCTGCTGCTGCCAACTCCAGGGTGCAATTCATCCAATTTTTGGGCTCCTGAAGCCAACCCCAGTGTCTCTTTAAAGTAATGTTTGGGCTCCTGCTGCTGCCAACTCCAGGGTGTGATTCATCCAATTTTTGGGCTCCTGAAGCCAACCCCAGTGTCTCTTTAAAGTAATGTTTGGGCTCCTGCTGCTGCTGCCAACTCCAGGGTGTGATTCATCCAATTTTTGGGCTCCTGAAGCCAACCCCAGTGTCTCTTTAAAGTAATGCCTGGGCTCCTGCTGCTGCTGCTGCTGCCAACTCCAGGGTGTGATTCATCCAATTTTTGGGCTCCTGAAGCCAACCCCAGTGTCTCTTTAAAGTAATGTTTGGGCTCCTGCTGTTGCTGCTGCTGCCAGCTCCAGGGTGTGATTCATCCAATTTTTGGGCTCCTGAAGCCAACCCCAGTGTCTCTTTCAAGTAATGTTTGGGCTCCTGCTGCTGCTGCTGCTGCCAACTCCAGGGTGCAATTCATCCAATTTTTGGGCTCCTGAAGCCAACCCCAGTGTCTCTTTAAAGTAATGTTTGGGCTCCTGCTGCTGCCAACTCCAGGGTGTGATTCATCCAATTTTTGGGCTCCTGAAGCCAACTCCAGTGTCTCTTTAAAGTAATGTTTGGGCTCCTGCTGCTGCTGCTGCTGCCAACTCCAGGGTGTGATTCATCCAATTTTTGGGCTCCTGAAGCCAACCCCAGTGTCTTTTTAAAGTAATGTTTGGGCTCCTGCTGCTGCTGCTGCCAACTCCAGGGTGTGATTCATCCAATTTTTGGGCTCCTGAAGCCAACCCCAGTGTCTCTTTAAAGTAATGTTTGGGCTCCTGCTGCTGCTGCCAACTGCAGGGTGTGATTCATCCAATTTTTGGGCTCCTGCTGCTAAATCTAGTGTCTCTTTAAAGTAATATTTTGGCTCCTGCTGCTGCTGCTTGCAACTCCAGGGTGTGATTCATCCAATCTTTGGGCTCCTGCAGCCAACTCCAGTGTCTCTTTCAAGCTATGTTTGTGCCCCTGCTGCTGCTGCTGCTGCTGCTGCTGCTTGAAACTCCAGGGTGTGTCAGTCAATTTTTGGGCTCCTGCTGCTGCCAACTCCAGTGTCTCTTTCAGCCAATGTTTGGGCTCCTGCTGCTGCTTGCAACTCCAGGGTGTGATTCATCCAATTTTTGGGCTCCTGCTGCTGCCAACTCCAGTGTCTCTTTAAAGCAATGTTTGGGCTCCTGCCCCTCATAGTGATGCCACTTCAACTCTCTGCAATTGTGCCGCTCTGCGATTCTATTAGCGATGCCTCTGATCTGCATGTGATATTTATTTAAAGTATTATTTAACTAACCCAGCACGCATCCTGTGCGTGTTACAGCAAGGCAGAATGGTTTACAACCCTATTGAGGCTCTAGGAGGCTCAGAAATAGCCGTTTTTAATAGCGATTCGTCGCGAATAAATTCGGGTCGAAACAATTTTTGTCTGAAAATTCGGCGAATCAGTCGAATCGAATTTTTCAAATGTTCGCTCATCTCTAGTGTGAGCGATTGGAGCGAACGGCAGTGACATGGACAACAGTTCTTAAAAATTAAAGACTAGTTTTATTGAAACCAAAATGTTCAGCAGAAAAGAAAAGTCTCTTACTTCAGAGGTTGCAATGCAATAAATCAAGTGGTTACTTCACCAACTCAATGCAAGTTCCGGGTTTGACACTCCAGCAAGCTGCAAGTCTTGAGTGGGTATCAGGTTCTGCTTTACAGAGCATACACGCAGACGCTGCTCATCCACACAAGTCCAAGTTTTGGGGTCGCAGAAGCCAAGTCCTTCGGCTTAAAGTGGCCCAACACCCAGGATTTTTTCTGCCTGCTGCGTGAAACCCCCCAGAATGGCAGAAAAAACTCCCCTCACCCCGCTCTTATGGCGCATACGTGGGCCTCATCCAATCAGCGCGCTCAGAGTCGCTGTGGTATGCATGTACAAGGGACGGACAACCACAGCGGCTTTGAGCATGCTGGCAGCCGCATCTTGCGCTTCCCTCTAACAGGGAGCAAACGGCCGGTGCGGGCGCGCGTCCTGCTAGAGAGAAGCGCGAGATGTGGCCGCGGCCCCCGCATGCGCCGTTGGAACGGGAGTAAGGTAAGTTGAATGGGGCATCCTGGGGGGTTTCACACAGCGGGCATCCCGATTTCGGATGCCCTGCGGGGAGGGATCTGATCGGCCCGGGAATCTTATAGATTCCCGGGCCGATCAGCCTGGTTGTTGGTCCACTTTAAATCCAGTCTCTTATTCACCACTGAGCAGTACAGCCTGGGCTCCTTCCTCCAGGCTGGTCAACAGCAAACTGACAGGCTCAGTGGCTCCTTTTATTTCAGCTTCCCCTGCAATTAGCATCATCACCTGTGCAAGGCCTGAGATCAGGGAACAAACCTCTAGAGGACTGGGGAATGTGAGCTGGGTCCTAAAAACCTGGCATGGATCGTGCCTGTTACAGCATAGCAGGGGAAAAATACACACCATTTATCACTTTTTCATACACATTACCACATATCCCCCCCCCCTCTCCTTCAGACCCGAGGTCTGACAATTTTCACCGACCATACAGTAGACTCGGGATAAAGCATCTGCATTCCACTGTAACTTCCGTGGCCTATATTCCACTTTAAACTTATGTCTATTTCTCTGCAGAAACTTCCTGACCTCCTGCGTTTGGTGGCCTGACAAAGACTCACCTATCTTGACTGAGGGAACGGTCTGCACCATCTCTTTAACTCTAGCCGGGGTAACTACCAAGGCTTCACGACCCTTCCACGGCTTGATCAGATTTATATGGTAAATCTGGTAGGGCTTTCTTCTACCAGGTTGATGAACCTTGCAGTTCACCTCACTCACCTTCTCTACGACCTCATAGGGACCCCACCACTTCAAAAGAAATTAACTTTCACCCGTGGGTACAAATACCAGGACCTGGTCCCCAGGATTAAAGGTCCTCACCCTAGCTGGTCTATTGTATAATCTGCTCTGGGCCACATGTTCAACTGACTCAACAATGGGGAGGGTTACAGGTTCTGCTGTAGATTCTTTGCTGCCGGCAGAAGTGTTACGCCTTTCCCATAACTCCCAGAACAAGGGAAAATCACCACCGACTATTGCATCATACATAAGGCGTTTTACCACGCCAACCTCATGGTTCCAGTGGGGGTCTCAAACTTACCCATGGCTACAGGTTAAGCCACAATATCCCCATGGATGCAAAGCACGTTAATATTTTTCTTTGGTTCATACCCTCCACGCACAAGGTTGGCCCGGACCAAGGTCACCAGACTTGGTCAAGGTCACCAGGCCAATGTCAACAGAGCCTTCACTGCGTGGCCACTTACTTTTAATATCACAACCTGTGTCTCAGTCTCTGACCGCTGAATGGCGGTACACGCAGGTTCCGCGAACAGGGACCTTCGGCGACTGGCATTAAATTCCATGGGCTCAGGGGAGAGTGGACAATCCATGGCTATGTGCCCCCACTCATGGCACCTCCAGCACTGGGGACCATGGAACCTCCTTGCCCAGGCATCCTCCCTAGGATTAGGGAGCCTCTGGGGGTCGGGGTCAGTCTTTTGCCCTCTTACACCCTTCCACAATGGTCATGCGCCAAAACAACCCAAACCAAGTGCCAACAAATTTGCATGCACCTAGGCGTCTGATTCATGGTTTCGTGCATCAAATGCCTTGCGCCCGCAGCCAGTGCAAATTTCAGCCACAGGCACAAAGGATTGCCATCCGCATGCATTGGAGTGCAAGATTAGCTATTCCACACCATTTTTAGTCTGCATTGCAGAGGGCATTGCGGTGAACTAGGCTCACACAGGAGCTGTAGCATATGGAAGGGCCTAATAAAAGCTAAGCAGGAATTTAATACTTAGATCTCCTGCACCTGTGTCATGACTATTGAAGGCTCATTTACCCCCCAAACCAGGGATGAAGAGTTAGCTCTCCAGCACCTGAGTGGTGACTATTGAAGGCCCAGTTAAGCTCCAAACTAGAGTTAGCTCTTCAACACCTCACTTCTCACTAGTGAAGGCCCGTACACCAGTTGTAGGACTCAGGGGTAAATGTGCCTTCAATAATGCATGCCACATAGGCAGGCCAGAACCACCAGGTGCACCAAGCCAAGAGGGGCCGCACAAAGAGCCCAGCTCCGAAGCCACCACACACACATCTTGAGGACGGGTGGCCACCCCATTGGTGTGGTTCAATGAGGCCCAGACCCTGGCAGTGGCAGAAGAGGTGAGGGCCAACTTTGACCTTCTGCTCGGCAGCCAATCCCACCACACTATCAAAGTGGAGAAGAATGCCGAGTGGGAGAAAATCTGTCACGCCATCAACATGGTGGGTCCTGGACCAAAGGACCTGAAGCAAGTCCAAAAAAAGACCTAAAGAATGTGGTGAGTAGCAAACATACTGCCAGATGCTCCTATGAGTAATTGTGTTATATCACTTATTTTACACAAAGCATTCAACAACTAAAGGGAATATGCCTAGCCTAATGTTAGGGGACATGCTTGTTAGGCAGGGGAGGTGGAACAAGCAGTGGTTCTGCCATAGGAACACACATCAAATAGACACAATGCCAGGAGTGGGGTCAGGTGCCATGGCCAGGTCTGGAGGGGCTAGACACATGTCCCACAAAAACCAAGGCCCAAGGACTGACTCCACTTGCACATATGGCTTCTGATTGCAGGGGAGTCCTTTGGGGCTAGTTAGGGGGACTCACAAAACACTCAAGACCTAAACAAGCAAGGCAGTGTATCACAACCAACAATCATTTGTCTGTACATTGAGGAGGGCTAAACCGCGGTGAACACCTGGGGTTGACTGGTATGTCTGTGATTGTTTCACCCCTCCTTTTTTATTTGGAGACACCAAACTGGGGGTGGCCTCCCACCCAAGCTAGAGCTTTCCACAGCCAACATAATTGTAGACTCCTTTCTGTGCCCGGATACTGGGCATAAGAGGAACACAGAAATCCTCCACTTGAGTGTCTACTGTAAGTGTCGAGGATACAATTAATGAAGCCAAAGGCTGAGTGAACTGTGTTCCTTGGGGCAACACACACATGTAGGTAGATGTCAATTTCACTATTTTCTTGTTGTCCATACAGACCAAACACCTGACGCCGCCCCAACCTCCAGCATAACCTCGGACACTGGAACACGGACAGAGGCAGAACAGGTAATCCACCTTCAAGTATGTGTGTGCTGCTGGCACCAAAATGTATGCTCAAGATGTGTGTCCAAGCTATTGGGGTTGAGGCCAATGCACATATGTGTCTTAGCCAAATGCAGATGTCATGTGTGGCCACACACTGTCATCAAGACATGTTGCATTTAGTTGCAAGCATAATGGGTCACACAAACGGAAGGTGCCAGGGGAATGACATGCATGGGTGTAACTTGAGTGAATAGGGGTGTTTAGCTACCCAGGGGAACCCAAGGGCAGGGTCAAACATGTTACTTGGCAAAAAACATTGTGATACATTTGGTGAACAGGTGCCCAAGAGTTCCAGAAAGGCTGCAGCATTGGGCTCAGCAGTTCCCTACTGGGGCGATGTAGCTGCAGCCCACTGAGTTGCTAGGAGCCACAGACATTTAAAGGGACAGTCCAGTCTAACTTACTGTTCTTGCTAATGGGAGCAGCCATGATGGAATTCCGACATAATGCACAAAACATTTCTTCAATTGAGAGAGAAGGGATAATTACGACTTGGTCTCAAACATCTCAATAGAAGACAATGGTGCTGTATTAGGCAGTAATTCAATCATGGTTGCTGCCATGAACAAAGGGATACAGAAGACAAAGGCACTTGTTAGACCATAGTGTCAGGCTGCGTTTGGCACTGTCCTATGCTGTTTTCCATTTTTAAAATGAAGAAGTGGCTGAGATATCAAGGTTTACGGTTTCACTCTATGATTTATATTTTGAAATATTTGGGCATGGCCCTTGGCTCTGTGATGCCCCATAATAATCAGCATAATAGGCAGGGTCTGTAAGACAGGCATTCGCATCACCCTGGCTATTCTCCCTCTCTCCCAGTGTCCACAGTGTGATGATGCAGAGCTTTAGACCACCAGCTTAGCCTTATTATTGGTGGTGTATGGCAAAGGAATTCAGGGGGAGTGCCAATATTATTTGCCTTGTTTCTACTTTCAGGAGCAGCTGCACTCTGACAGGAAGGAAGAGGGCAGCCATGATGAGTTGTGCTGCTGAATGACGTTTATGCACTTTGCCTAGAGAGTCCCCTTAACTAGCCCTTTAACTACTGAACATGGAAAGGACACAATTTCAAGTGGCAAAATATCCAGGATTATGAATATCCATATATAAGGGTTGAGGCCCTTGCCCCCAGGAAAGCTGAGCACCTATTGACTGCTTGTCTGCGCTGTGGCATCGCTGGAATGATTAGTTTTTTCAGGAGAATACACATAAGAGGCATACCAAATTCTATGTTGTTGTGGTGGAGGGCACATACTGAAATCTCGCACTTCTAGCCTAAGGCCGGCCCTGCTAGTAAGCCTAGCATAGCTTTACAGCAGATTTGTTTTTGCAAAAGAGGTTTAACCTTGATAGATTTTATTACAGTGGCCTTTTCTCAAGACAGTATGCTCTGTTTTATATCTATAGGATTTCAATTATATTTAAGAAGTTATTCATAAAATGAATTTTGTATAAGAATATCTTTGTCCTGAAAAAAATAACTAAATTAAAAGGGCAGGCCAGAACTATTTGAACGTTTTATCAACCTTTAGACACAAGGTTTCTTGACATCCTAATGGCACAACAGAAGAAAAAGCTTGGGCTAATAGGATGCTATTAATTATACTGCAAATGTGACAGTTGGGGTCCTATCACATGTAAAGGTTTATTAGGGGTATTGTAAGGCTCTGGGTGATAGTGCTGCAGAATCTTCACATTTAATTAATACCACTGTTATGGAGGCATCGATTTAAGTCCTCATTTACTTAAATGAAGTGTCATACCACTGTTCAGTCTCTGTATTTATTTGCATTGGTCTATAACACATTCCTGCACGGCCTTTTATGAGACCATCGTAGTCATTTGGTACATCATTACTGCAAATGTTTCTTATTAATTATTTAACGCTGCTTTGACTGTTTTAACTTTGCAACTTGCAACTATGTCTTTCTTAATAAATACGAACAATTTTGCTCAATCAGTTCTGTTAGTTCACCTTGTGGGCTCTGATTTGTTCATAACTCAACATAGGCTCGATTTAGCAACATACTAGAAAATGTCTGATATTGCATGTATCGTGATTCATTAAACCTTTTATTTTATTTGTCATTTGTTGGGATGTTGTTGTTGTATATTGATCGTAGTCTTTAACATTTATTTATTCATTTATTTATTGCCAGTGATACAGATCATAGGCAGGGCATACTTATAAAAAAATATAATCATATATTGAGTATCTACTCATGCGCATTGAGCATGAATTAATCTCCCCCTCAAGTTCTCACCTTCATATTTGATGTTATTAATGATGGTTTAAGTTGTTTTATGGTCTTGTAAAAATAAACCCACATTTTGATTATTTTTCTTGCTTCCTGTGTGTGCGCCATTAGATCCAGTTTGTGTGTTTTATATGCGTGATTCTTTTGTGAGTAGATATTTTGTTTGTGCAGATGTACTTGCTTGTGTGGTCTGTCCGTATGAAAGCCTATGAAATGCTGCATCTGCTCACCTCTCCAGTGATCCTGCAGTGCAGGTGTGGTCTTTCCTCTAAGCAGTGTTCTGATTGGCATGGAATGCTGAATGGAAGGGGGGCAGCTGCCTCCCTCTGGCTGGGCATACCTGCTAGCCTTTCAGATAGACCTGGCACTGGCGTACATATGTATTAGAGGGATGCCACCACACTCTGTGCATGTACTGTGTGATAGCCAAAAAGGTTAGAACTGGGGGGTTTCACAATTAGAGACCACTGGCTCTAGAGCATGTGATAGACTCTAGGCCAGTGGTTGCTCCTCTTTAATCCTTAGTGCTGCATTTATTGTAAATGTATTTCTTCCACAGTGGAATTATGCTGTTTCCTGATTTAGGACCTCTCCTTGCCAGCCTATTCAAATTTTTCTGAACTGCTCAAATGAATCAGCCAATCAGATGTAAGGTATATCTTTTATTGCAGTTGATTGTGTGTTGAGACATAAAGGCTAGAAATCAATGAGGCACTACCAAAGTGATCTTCAGCTGTAATGGGGTTTGGATCCGGCTAGATTTGTCCCAGACAGTAATAATTTATAATACATGGAGCAAATTTTAAAATAGTTCTGGTTCACAAAACAATCAAGGGAAAATAAGAGTCTCCTTTTGTACTGTCAAGTAAATGATGAGTGTCCTCTCTCTAGGTCTGCCAGTTCGGGGGCTCCCTCGTAGCATCTGTAGTGAGGAAGGACACAGATCCTCCCTCATTTTTCCTTGGCATCATGCCAAGCTAATGCCTGGCTGACAGAGGAGGAACTGTGGAATCCCCCATGTGATGAATTATGTCACTGGAGAGGAAGGACATGGGGGATTTGCTGGGGAATCTCTCTCCATGTCCCACCCATCCAGTGACATCACACCCTTGTCAGTTAAAATGTTTTTTTTTTACAGTCTGTGGACTGGTAAGGCATTCATGAAACCCCTATACTAAGTTCACATGTTGTGGTGGCTGGAGCTATTGAATCTGGCATAGGGTAGTACTGAATGCCAGATACTGAGTAATATATGGCCAAAGGGCTTCCAAATCTGATTGTCCCTGCTCATCACTAATCTTCAACAAATCTTTTGAATTACACCAAGTGAGCAAAACATATTATGAAAAACGTGTAATCTTTCATCTCTGCTCCCATGAAAAAAACATTTAATCAAGTACATGCAGAGGAACAGGAGGTTCTATGGGTGAGGGGCAAGAGGTGAAACCAAGGGAAGTATGAAGTGCATATGAATTTTGAAACTGCCTATACTTTGAATTCTGCTTTCATACAGCTCCAGTTCTCAATTCTATGTGCATTCCCATTTAATGTTAATGTCCCAACTGAAGCCCAGGGAATTATATAATAGTAGCATCATTCTATGTAAGCCATGCTATGAAAGCACATGGAGACAGCTTATCTCATTATTAGCCAGGTAGAAGCAATATATGACATTTAATGGATGCAGCCTCCCTCTTACCCCTTTCAAAGCACAGGATGAAATGTTATTTTTGGTAAAATTAACACAGTGGATGACAGCTGCCTAAAATTCTTGATGAGATTTAGCAACACTGAGCAATATATAAATTAGTTGGGCACTAGGGTAATGTGCAAAATCTCATCACTATGATATTATTTTACTTAACACTTAATTTAAGAAAAAAAATCTTGAAGAATATACAAGAAAAAAGTTTATCTAGGGCACCAGTGGGGGACTGGGGCCAAAAATCAGCCTTGGATGTTATCAGCTCCTTGCTGAGTCCCCCTCAACCATGATGCTGGGGCTATAGCATTTGGGGCTTGGGCTCCCTGGCTTCTAGCAGGGGTGTACATACCATAAAGGCAGGGGAGGCAGCTGCTACAGGGCCCTTCGGAGAAGGAGGTGGCAAAAGCACTGGACTGGCGCTACCCCAATATGCATTATTGGTGCGCTGTCTGCTGGGAGCACCAGGGGCCAGACCTGTGGATCTGCTGGACAGAACTAAAATGCCAGCACATTGTTTACCCATTGCGCTGTGTGTTTAGAGCACTGGGGGAAACAAGATGCTGACATCTTGGTTCCATCTTGTTGATCCTACAGCTGTGCCCCCGGGTGCTCCCTGCAGACAAGGCACCAACACTGCATATTACAGTAATTCCTTGGAAGGATCCGGACCACACTGCCGACAACCCAGGGTCAGCTCAAGTGTTAGATATGTTAAATGATCAGCAAGTAAATACTCAATCACAGTTACAGCAAACATTACGTCGCTGTATGCAGTGATTCCACATGATTTGGGTATAGTAGCAGTAAGCTTATTTCATTCTATGGATGCTTCATTACCATCACACCAAATAGATTGAAATGTGATTGACTGTTTGACCTTTTCTCTGGACCACAACTATTTTTGGTTCGATGGATGGTATTATCTCCAGAGGAAAGGTGTGGCCATTGGACCTAAATTTGTTCCCACTATGGCAAATTTGTTTGTAGGTTGGTGGCAGGCCCAGTCCATCTTTGGCATTACATGGCCACACCTTGGAGAAGATACATCGATGATGTACTGTGCATCTGGAATGGTCCCAAAGACGACTTGGATTCTGTCTTTGTCCTGGTAAATTTGGAGTTTACTGCTGAGAGCAGTCTCTCTGGGGTTAATTTTCTTGACCTCATTATAATGAAGAAGGACAGAAGACTCATTACAACCACTTTCTTTAAGCCTACAGACAGGAATGGTTATGTCCCGTTTAAAACTTGTCATTACCCAAATTGGTTAAGGGCAATCCCTAAAGGACAGTTAATGTGCCTGAGGTACAACTGTAAAGAATTATTTAGGAGACTCAGCTAAAACAATGGTTTCTGGATAAGGGATATGACCGGGTAACTGTGAGTGAGCAGTTTGGTGAGATAAGAGCCAAAAATAGAGAGTCTCTGTTTCAAAAACCATCTGAGGATAAGCAGAATAAGCACCAAGAATTTTCGCTCAATACAGACATTAACATGCAACAAAAGCAAGTAAGTAAATAATAACTAAGCATTGGCACTTTTTAAAAAATGCTCTGGGCCCTGCACTACCGGCTCGACTAAAAAAAAATTCAAGAGGGCCCATAATCTGAGGGATCACCTGAACAAAAGTTTTATTGATCCCCACAAACCTGTTACTCTGATGTGCGGTTTGTTGTGGCTGCAAGACCACATTGCCCATTGAAAAACCTTAGAGATCTTTTGTGCATTATAGGACAGGAAAGACCTATAAGGTTTCCCAATTTATAACATGTACTTCAAAATGTGTTGTTTATTTGATCTGGTGTCCATGAAAGTTACTCTATGTGGGCAGGAGAGGTAGAGAACTCAGGGTACGTATTTGAGAGCATTACAACATTAAAAGCGCACAGCCCACTTTAAAAAAGTGCACTCATCTGACCCCCCTGTGATGTCCTTTATGGGACTAGAGAAAGTGGAGAAGCATTGGAGAGGTATGCACTTTATTAGGGAGGTGTCTAGAAAAGAGTCCAGATGGATTTAGACACCCTAAATCCTTTAGGTTTAAATATAGAGTTTGACCTGAACTGTTTTTTAGCCACCTCCTAATTGATGATCCTTTGTCAATTTTTCTGATGTTGAGCTTTTGAAATCTGCCTGAATCTACTACCTACTGATTGGTTGTTTTAATTAGCATTAACTAGTATTTTTTTTTATAATGTTATTGTCAATTGTTGACATTTTTTGTGCGTTTATATGTGAAGGTTTGTTCCCTTCAAATCAGTCCAATTAGGCTTTCATATATGATTTGTCTTTTGATTAATAAACAATAATTTATAATTTTTAATTGGTGACAATTTAAGACATTTGTTGGATTTTGAGAAATCAGTATTACTAGTAACTGGTTTGTTAGTAACCATATTAAATATTCATTTTATCTATAAAGAATTAAGCACTTTACTAGGCATTTTCCCCATTAAGAGGTTTTCAGTACGTTGTAAGGGGGAGCTGACCAAGGTGCTGAAAGTTCACGCTACGGCTGCAGCTCAGTGGCGTTGTCTATTTCCTTCGCCCAGCCACATTGTAAGGAGGAGCTGACCAAGGTGCCTAAATTTCATCCGACAGCTAGAGCTCAGCAGTGTTCTTTGCTTCCACTTTTAAGACTGAAGTCATGTCCCATGACATTGAAGGGAGGGAGAGGCAGAATATCCCCTCCTCCACTGTCTTTTGCTATTAATAGATCTTCTTCTCACTACTTTGCCCCCACCCTGAGTGAAAAACACATCGCCATTGGTGGTGTTTTGGTTGGATGCTCGAACCTCTGAATGGCACATCTCTGTGCATTATTCTTCTTTCACAGGCAATTGGAGAAATCTACAGAAGAATCCTTACCTAGCGGGGTTATGTGCTATATCCATATTTGAGTTTCTAAATAGAAACATAGAAACATAGAAAGGTGACGGCAGAAGGAGACCATACGGCCCATCTAGTCTGCCCTTATGTGTATACTGTATGTACTCTTTATCTTAGGATAGATGTGTGCTTATCCCAGGCATGTTTAAATTCAGTGACTGTTGATTTTTCAACTACCTCTGCTGGAAGTTTGTTCCAAGCATCTACTACTCTTTCTGTAAAATAATATTTTCTTTTGCTCCTGATATTCCCGCTGACTAGCTTCAGGTTGTGCCCCCTTGTTTGATCATTAAGTTTCTTTTTAATCTTTTTAATCTGCTGGTAAGGGTACCCTACCCTGTATTTAGTGATGGGCACTTCCCCTGTGAAGTAATGTGGCATAAAGAGAATTCTCATTTGAATATTATTTGATACTGAGGCAGGTCTGTGCATTCTACTCTATGCTCTTAACGCAAGGGAGAGGTATGAACAGAGCTTTATAGTTTATGTGGAGTACTATTATAGTGTTACATAAAGTATATTTAAGTAAATCCCTTGTAGACAATAGAATTAAATGCACTGGCTCTATTTTAGCAGATGACACAAAGATATGTAGCACAGTGCAGTCTATTGAAGATGTTCACAAGCTTCAGGCTGACTTGGACACTTTGAGTGTCTGGGCATCCACTTGCCAAATGAAGTTTAATGTGGAGAAATTTAAAGTCATGCACTTGGGGTCTAATATCCTGAAGGCTACATATGTCCTCGGGGGAGTAAGACTGGGAGAATCACTTGTTGAGAAGGATCTGGGGATGCTGGTAGATCACAGGCTAAATAACAGCATGCAATGCCAAGAAGCTGCTTCCAACGCCACCAAGACATTATCATGCATTAAAAGAGGCATGGAATCATGGGATAGGGATTTGATTTTGCCTCTTTACAAGGCACTGGTGCGCCATCACCTGGAATATGCCGTCCAGTTCTGAGAACCGGTTCATAGAAAGGACGCTCTGACTATGGAAAGGGTGCAGAGGAGAGCCACTAAACTAATAAGAGGAATGAAGTGTCTTAGTTATGAGGAAAGATTACGAGAATAAAATATGTTTAGTCTTGAGAGGAGATGACTGAGGGGGGACATGATTAATTTTTATAAATATATATATATGGCCTATACAAAAAATATGGGGAAACACTGGGGAAAGATCCTCTCTAAAGATAAGGGGGCACTCCCTTCAAATGGAAAAAAAGAAATGTAATCTTCACAGGCTACAATCATTTTTTACCTTAAGATTTATAAATCTGTGGAATAGCCTCCCACAGAAGCTTACTACAGCATCAACTGCTGACATTAACATTTACTATTAGCTGTTATCAGTAAAAAAAATTAAAAAATAAAATTGAGATCTTCAGGATTTAAAAATACAGTTTGTAACTGGATTGAAAACTGTCTGAAGGATTGGGTGCAGAGAGTTGTGGTTAATGATACCTACTCTGAATGGTTATTGCTTGTAAGTGGTTTACCCCAGGGTTTAGTCCTTCAGGCTGACCTGGATGCTTTGAGTGGGCTCCTGTAAATTTACTCACCTTCATGCGCGATCCCTCCTGCCGGGTCTCCTATTCTCAAGGGGGCCTCAGTTCCCCCAGGGCTCTTCTCGACAGGCCCTCTCCCCCTGCTTCTGCCATAGCCACGCCATCTTCACTACTAGCCCCACCCCTCACCCTGCTGACATCATCCCGCTCCAGGCCTGACAGTGTCAGATGCGATGATGGCTGGCGAGAAGGGATGGAGGGCACTGGGATCTTTTGATCGCCTGCCTCCCCACCTCCAATAATCTTGCAACGGTCATCGAGATCAGTGAGGGACAGAGGAGCTGACAATTGGAGGTGAGCAAAGAATTTTTTTTAATATTTTTTCTCTACATTTTCTCTATGTGAGGTGTTTTTTTTTACTGTTAACCCTTTGTGATTTGGATAGGGATCCATGAGACCCCTATGCCCCCCCCCCCAAAGCCTGGGGAGCAGAAGGGCCAGGGCCATTTGGCTGTGTGGCCTTGTAGCCAGTTCTACAAGCCCCATAGCTGGTCCCTGGGCTGGTTATGCTGGGTAGGGGGGACCTCAAGAATTTTTTGGGGATTTTTAAGGGTTTACCCTTTAAATTACAAAAGAAATGCCCCCCCCCCCCCATGTCATTTTTTTTAATTAACCCTGTGTCACCTGTCACTCAGCAGGTATAAAAAGCTTCCAGCAGCCGCAGGAGAGCAGAAACCAAAGTGAACAGTGTGGGAGGTAAGTATGAATAAAATACTATTAATAAAATATTTTTTCTCTGTGTCCATGTGTTTTTTTTTTACATTTAACCCTCTGTGAACTGATAGGAGATCTATGAGACCCCTATACCAGTTCATAAGGCTTAGGGGGCTGGCAAGTCACCTGCAACTTGTGGATGACTTGTTATTAATCCTCAGCACCCCCATTAACTGTCTCCCCAAAGCCTGGGGGGAGAAGGGCCCAGGGGCCATGTAGCCTGTGCGAGCTTGTAGTCTGCATGGCGGGGGGTAATGGAGGCTGGCCTGCACCCTGTTCTGGTCACGCATGAGCATGGGTAGGAGGGGTGTGGCATCCCCAGAAGATGGAAGGGGCGGCTGGAGGAGCATGGTGCCTCCCTGCCTGTCCGGATCCATGCTCCTCTGCTACCACAGTGTGTGAGCGCTGGTAGGAGGAGTGCACCCAGCAGCTGCAGTGTTCGGGCCTCCCCGGGAGGCAGGCTGCCACTATTCAAGGCTGGTTCTCTCCTCCCCCAGCAGTGGTATGGTGCATGCCGGGCACTGGGAGTCGGTGTTCGGGGCTCGAGCTGGCTGGACCAGCCGTGTGTGAGTGTAGATAGGAGGGGTGCGGCAGCCCGGAAGATGAAAGAGATGGCTGAAGGAGAATTGTGCCTCCCTCCCTGCCCACTTAGATCCTTGCTCTTCTTCTGCCGCAGCTCCAGCCACTGCTCCCTTGCCCACCGTCTACAGAGCTGACTGGCCAGGAAGCGGCAGCTGGAGCACTGTGGATCAGAGGGGGACAGAGAACTCACTGTAGCACATGAGCAATGACTAGGTAAGTAAAAAAGCATGCCTTGCATGCAACATGCCCCTAGCTTCCATACACAACCTCTTTTCACCCCGTATCTGGCACAGAACATACAGTTAATACACGTTTCTGCCAATGTGTTAGATATGGAGTTGTCACTTAGAGGGTTAAAAGAAGAATACACATATAGACAAATAGAGCAAATTTTAAATCCTAAGATAATTAAAGAAGGGGATAGAGTTAATATTAAAATTTTTGAGTAATTATGCTTAACTCGTCCTGGAGGGAGAGGTGGTATTTCTACCTAATATAAATACTTCACAGATAAAGAAGGCAAACTTGATTACATACTTCATAGTTCTAAAGGTTTTCTTAACACTTTGCTGTTAGAATCAAACTTAAAGGTATTTACTCGTTGGTATATGGTCCCCTGTAGGTTGGCAAATATATACCCTAACACATCTCCTTTATGTTTCAGAAATTGTGGACAGGTGGGGCAGTTTCATATATGGTGGAAATGCCCTAGGGCGATAAAGTTTTGGAACCAAACATTTGGTATTATAAACAAGGTTACAGGGAAATGGGTAGAAAAAAATGCTATTGGTTGCCTAATTAAATAAACTTTATTTTCTATGTTTGTTTGGCAGCTAAATTGACCATTTGCTAAGTCATGGAAATCTCATACTTTGAATCTTCAAATGTTTATTGATACATTTAATTAGATAATGAGATAATGGTTAACAAGAAGCTGAGTAGTATTTTACTTAATAAAGAGTTGCTGTTTAGGGAGATTTGGAGTCCTTGGTCTGAGTTATGAAATCCTGGGGGGGAGGGCGCAAATTGGGGGGTTCCTTAATTTCCCATATTCTTCATTACTATGTATTTATAGTTTTTTTTTTATAAGTTATGGTCTCTATTTTGATTTAAATGACTGATATGTAGGTGTATTTAGTTTTGTTTTATTTTATGATTAAAACTAAGCTTATCTATTGAAACAATGTGATTAATATCTTATTTAAGTGATTAGTCAGAAAAGCTGATATTTCCATTCTGTTTTGCTTTATTGAAAACTCAATAAATTTATTGAAATATAAAAAGCCCTCTCTATTTCTCAATTCAATAAAAAAATATATTTTGCTTGTGTTGCCTTATATTATATGATATATATATATATATAGCTGTTTTGTTTTGTGTTTTGGCTAGACTTTATCCATAGTGTTAAGGGGCGTATTAGAAGAGAAGGTTTTTAATGTTATCCAAATTGGTTCTTTTATGTTTAGCACACAGAGATTTATAGCTTGTTTTGTGCACCCTTTTTTAAAGACAGTAGGTTGTCTGCATTTTTATAGTCCCTCTTCAGGGTAAACATGCTCACCTCACCTGTGCAGGCGACCTTTCCTAGTCCAGTAGTTTGAAACGTTCCACCATCAAAGGTCCAGCCCCCGCATCCTGGTGTCCTGTGGCAAAGCCCCCTGTGTCAGTCACAGTGACCGGCATTGCAATAGAGGGGGCATGCCAGTCCTTGGCACTCTTCCCTTCCATTAAAATGAATATAGCAGGTGTGGCCAGTTACTGTGACTGATGTGATGGAGATGACCTCTTAGGAAGTTGTATGTTTTTTACTACCAACTAGGGATGGATCAGCTACACAAGACTAAAGATGTGTGTGTTTTTTATGTTCTGCCCTGTCAGTCCCTGTCCCTGTCAACGAAGTTGACAAGATCCTAAGTTTAGGATTAACATTCAAGTAAATTGCAGAAATACTTTGACCAACTCTTTCCTATACTGAATGCCAACACAATGTATAACCCTTATTAAAAATGTTTTTCTTCCCATATCATTTACAGGTTCACTCTCTAAGTTTGATATGGCTACAGTCATAGCGCAATTCAAAAAAGACTTTGTCGAGAGAGAATCCTGCCAGATCTGGCTGCTGAGACAATTGGCTGGCAACAGCTAAAAGTTCCCGTAACATACTGCCCTTGAAAAGGCTCACAAAGTAGAATGCAGATGGTACATGACAAGCTGCCTTGTGAAATGTGTGCAGTCTTATTCATTAACTGCTTTGGTGGCTGTACTCTAGAAGGTGATATACTGCACATCTGGTGGGCCCGTCCAATGGGGCAAGACATATGGTATAAAGCAAATCACCCGGTACATATCGTGAGCTGCAACTAAACTCTTGGGATAATCTGTTGAATGGAGAAGCTCATAATTTACATAAAGAATACTAATCCTATTTATATTTCCTGTGCTCAAGCCAAGCAAAAGCATGAAAGTCTCCAAGCATAAGTTTAAACGTTTTGAAACATAGAAGAATAGAAACAATTATAAATAAATACTAACCACCATCTTCATGGACCAGCACTAAAGCTTTGTGAAAACCAGGGTTCCATGAAATGTATTTGCCAGACCACTAGGGTGAGGCAAAGCATCTGTTTGTGTCATGGTACGGCCCAGCATCTGATTTTGTGGCTATTTGGGCTCTCACTAGCTTAACTTAAACTCACTTAAAGCTGATTGGTGGGTATAAGTAAACAATGACTTGTCACACCTAAAAACATAAACATATCTGACATATTTTGCAAATTAACCAAATTTTATTTTATTAACACCAATATAATATATACAAAAGATGGTTAAAAGCATTTTACTGCTAATCAGAACAACCAGCCAAACCCAGCTACTGGCCATATTTGCTCCTTCCACTCCAATGGCCTGGCATGATCCCTCTATTGGAGTGAATGGAGTTGGAATGCTGAAATCACTGTAAGGGAAACCTGCGTAGAATACAGTGTGCTGTGGAGGGGAATTAAATAAAATTTGGATGTTTCACAGATAGGTAGACCACCAGACCTATAGTCTCTAAGCTGGTGTGTGCTCCTCTTTAAAGGGCAGAAAACCCCTCTTCAGGCTGACTCCAGACCTGGCTGCTTGCCTAGCCCCTACAGGGGTGAGGAGATGTGACCAAAGCAGACCATTACACTTTTAGAAATCTGCTAGTTTTGATATATAAAAGTGTTCATGACATCTTGGGCTATTGTAGAGGAAACAATACAAAGCTATGCAAATTTAAAACATCTACATGTAAAACTTACAAAACTATAGCAGCATGACTTTGCAATCAGCCTAAGCCCTGATGAAGGTAACAAGCTTCAATTTATATCTGCCTATGGTTCACTCCTTTGTATTTTTTCACTGTTTGGCTCCCTAGCTTACCTTTTAGTTTCCTTTATAAGCTGTTCACAAAGGTCTACCCTGCAATACTTTTGTACTACTTACTGAATTATTTCGGAACAAAGACCAGAAAGTGTGTATATTATACAAATGTATGATTAATTTATCAAATAAAAGCTTTGTTGTTCACCCACGCATTTTCAGTAGCATGCTCGTGAATGTGAGCAGGTAGCTAAAGGTATAGCTGGTGTACCAGACGTTGTTTATGAAAATCCAGCCTTAAACTAGTCTTTACAGAGTACAGACAGAGCTGTTACCTCCCGCAGAGAAGCTCCGCTGCTCCTACCCACAGAAACAAGCCAATCTCTCTCCTGATGCAGCTCGACTGCAGGAGATGAATAACTTGATTTGTTTTTCATACACCAGGCCATGCAAACATACTCACCAGCTAGGCCAACACATGAAATACTTGCATTCTCTATTTGCATTACCATTTCTGTAGTGCTGGTGGGATATCTTCTATCTGGCATCTTCTATCAGCATACTTTACTGTACAGCAGTAAGTCTCAAAGGATTCAGAAACATTTGGCTAGAATATTATTGTTCCAATGTAAACAACATTTTTAATTCTGTTCTGCAGATTCCCTGGCATAAATGTTGTGTGTGCATGCTTTATGATATTGTACTGCTATATATATATATATATATATATATATATATATATATATATATATATATGCCCTAGCTATCTAGTGCACCATGGAGGTCTGTGGGAAAGGTCCCCGAAAGTGGACTTTGAATTTGAGGCATGAATCATGCTTAACATTTTAATCTATAACAAAGGCTTCCAAGAGTCAATTCACATTTTGCCGAGTGATTCAGAGAACCACCCGAAAATGTTACACATGTGTAAGATGGTACAAGTTTGCATGCCAGTTTTTCATGATACTCTTGCATCATCAGAAGTCAAATAATTACATCATGTGAATTGTGTTTTTTTCAATGAAAAAGATATGTAGTATATTTTACTTATTTGTTTTTTGTATTACATTTTACTAAAAAAACATGGCTTCCCTCCCTGAGCCAACCAGCCTGGATACCATGCATAGAGATCAGTAACCCAAGGCGCAGACTACAACCGGCCAGTCTGACTTTGCTGGTTAACCACCCCTATATACTTTTCGTTGCTTTTCCAAGGTTGCTGGGGAGTCTTCTTGAACCCTTACTAGTTTACCCACAGTAGTATATTAAAAGACACCCCACAAAAAACATTCAGTATTCTGGTTTCAATTACTTATTGATCCACATTTTGCTCTACCCTCACAGGCATCCTCAGTGGCAGCAGCGGAGTCTAACGCAGATGCTGTCACAAGCAACAACTGAATAGTGGGGAACATAGATTCACCCCCCTTCCATTCAGGCTTCCAGCCAGGAATAATGGCAGAAGCTGGGTAGGAAGGATCTGCCTCTGAGGATTCCCCACCATGTGACTAAATGCATCCCCAGAGGGGGGTGTGGGTATGGAGGGAGGTTTCCTGGGGTGTTCCCCTCCATGCCCCTCTGCTCCCGGGAAACCACAGACTATTGGTGGAGAAGATCCCATACCGCTCCTGGCCAAAATTACAGCACATAATTTTCAGTAAAAAAAAAAAAAAAAACTGCCACCATATTTTGCGGCATACATTTTTTCCATTAAAAAAAGCATGCCAGATTGTAAAAGGAACCCCTTTGCTCCTGCTCTTGGCTGGAGTAAATTGTTCACTCAGGAGTTTATTCATCAAGGGATAGGGGCAGGTAGTGCCTCGTAGCGGCAGGCAGCGTCTGGTGAACTCTGGGTGCTGTACGCAATACCACATTTCTGAAAGCGATTCTGGTGAGCGACTCTACCAGCGCCATGTAGCGTACGATTCATCATTACAGGTGGCTCAGCGTATAGCGACGGCGCTTTAGCTTCCAGAGCGCCAGGTATTACCTGTCCCTACCTGACGCTCTTCCATACATTTCAATGGACGTTACTTTTCTTCTGTTCAAACAGGGTTTGTTGTTTTTATTTTTTTTTCTCTCAAATAATTGTGTCACCTCTCCTGGCCTAGAAAGAGTCGTTTTTGAAAACTTTTTTGATTTTTTAAATTTTTATGCAGAATTGTCATTACAGGTCTGGCATTAAAGTAATAATGTCACAATGTTCCAACAATGTAATTCCATGTGTTTTCGCTTTGTTTCTGGTGGATATGTGTTCAAAAACAGACTTTAATCACACAGGATCTGTTGCTCTATGCTATAGCGACCAGATCCAGAACCCCCACGCTCTGTGTGTCTGTTTTTTTGTTGAATATGGTGTGAGTCGCTGAGAGTCGGTCACAATGAGCTGGCGCTACCTTTCACTCCCTGCAACGCTGTACTGGTGTTAGAACGCCCAACATACATCTCATTCATCAATGCCGGCTAGGTTACTACAGCAAGTGAGACGCTATGTTACAGCGCCCGATAGCCGATCGCAGTGTATACTAGCAGTTGCTCTTAGCACCTCTGCACAGACGCTCATCTGCCGATACCTGGCGCTAGTAATGAGTCAGCCTGCCCAAAAACTCTCAAAAAGTAAAAAAAAAAATTACACCCTAAATTTTCTGAATTTGCCTGAAGAAAAAGTTTTTCATGCAAACTTTTTCTGCATTTGTGAAATCTATACGTGCAAAACTATTTGCATATGCAATTCACAAATGAAAAAAAAGTTTGCTGAATGAGGAAATGGGCAAAATACATTTTCCGCAAAAAAAATGTGCGGCACATTGCTGGACAGTGCTGAATCAAGCCTATGGTGGAAATGCAGTAGGGCAGGCTGTGCCTACATTTGCAGCATCATTTTTGTGCAATGGCCATATCTGGCAGCAAGGAGATGTAAGGTCCTACAACAGAAGGGCCTGGTGTGGAGGTACACAGTTGCAGAAGAAGGTGGGTGCAGCAGACAACAGAATGAATTGTTAGAAAGATGTCACACAATCTATCTAACAAGTGTTAATTAAACAAATCAATTTTATTTTTGACAAAAATATCCCTATTAAAACGACATTAAAAAGATCCATAAAGATCAAAATAGGGTGGTAATTAGTAATCAGAGGATTAATGTAGTACCAAAAAATACCAATTCATTAATAACTACAAACTCTAATAAGCATTACCCAAACGCATAAACAATAAAGGGCCTTATTTATGATGGCCGCCATTTAGCATCTTTCTGGTGGCCATAGTGCCCGTTTTGGTGTGCCAGCATTTTTATCTTTTCTGGTGCTGTGCTGTGGACTACAAATGGCGCTATAAATTGCAGCAGAAAATGCTAACTAATTTGTTTTGATTGTTGTACTAGATATTGGCCAGCCTGTGTCAGCGCCTATTGGCCCGACTGCCGATTATCCCAGCACCAGTGAGCACCACTTTGTGCCGCTGTTTTTCCAGCACTGCACAATGCAAGTTCTTTATAATATGAATTATAAACATAAAACACTTCAATCCAGTTCTGCCTATTATGTTCTATTGGATCTTGACCCACAGGGTCAGGTTTCATATGGCTCTGATTCTACCAGAGCGCCCATCGCAGCGACCTTTTGGGCGTAGTGTTAAATAAGACGTTAGATCATTGGCGCTGCCGTTTTTTGTTTCTTAATTGAAAGCTGAGTGCCACTGAGGCAAAAAAATGGCGCTGTGTGGCACTGACGCTTCATAAATAAGGCTCAAAATTGCAATATGCAATATGCTCATATGCAATATAGAATCAAAATGTGAAACCCCTAAGGGGTTAATTCACACTTAAATCAAACAAACAAAATGCAGAACCATATAAGGTACTTACAATTTAATCCAAAATAACTGTATGAAGGGACCACTGGTGTAGAACTCTCCCACGCTTGTTCTGAAGCGCAAGTGCTGGTTTATCTAGGGGACTATAATATATCATTACAGCTAATAGGATGTTGTTATATCACTTTACTGTGTGTTTAGGTAGCATTTTAGTTGTCCAAATTACATATTGTAAGTAATAGAGGCCATTAATATCATTTTAATAACCCCCCAAAAAAATCAAAAAGCAATATAGAATCAAAATGTGAAACCCCTAAGGGGTTAATTCACACTTAAATCAAACAAACAAAATGCAGAACCATATAAGGTACTTACAATTTAATCCAAAATAACTGTATGAAGGGACCACTGGTGTAGAACTCTCCCACGCTTGTTCTGAAGCGCAAGTGCTGGTTTATCTAGGGGACTATAATATATCATTACAGCTAATAGGATGTTGTTATATCACTTTACTGTGTGTTTAGGTAGCATTTTAGTTGTCCAAATTACATATTGTAAGTAATAGAGGCCATTAATATCATTTTAATAACCCCCCAAAAAAATCAATTTGGCCCATCTAGGTCCTGTGTTTCAAATATTGACAAGTCCCAAAGCAAGTTCTGTACAAAAATGTGTGTAATATTAAGCATTACACACTTCAATCTAGTTCTGCCCATTGTGCTCTATGGGATCTTGAGCTACAGCGTCAAGTTTCAGCGTCAAGGCTCCATATCATGAGGTTAATAGTCACTACAGCTGAATATGTTATTTATCTTTGGTTTAAATGTTTAGACAACAGAATGAAGATGCCAGAGAGGACACTGTATCCAGCGAGAACAGTCAGTAAAGGACTGGGTGGGTACAGTATCTGGTCCCTTTAGCTTTACCGGTGCTGCCTATAGATTTGCATGCGCTGCCCATAGATGAAAAAGAAACCATTGATGTAGAATTAAACTTTCGACTTAAAGACTCCTTGACCCTAATCAACCTATTACCACTGCCATTGAGCAGAGATAGTCCAGTGTTTAGCATTGAGCTGTGATTACCATGCTTATGTGCCCTAAACAATCATTCTATACTGGATCTCCTAAATCAAGAATTATGAAAGATTCTTTAGAGCGGTCAAAATGCCATTTGATAAATTTCCTAAAGCTGTAATAATTGAATTACAATTAAATAAACTGGAGTTTACCAGGCATGTAGCCAGTATTACAATAGTTCACATTAGGGTCTATGTTTAGGGCTTGGTGCATATTAGAGTCTATGGCAAAATAATTGGTGCAGAAACTTGGAGCCTCATTTATCAAGCATTGGTATCTGTTAGAACCATTCTGCGCCAATATTTTCATCTCAGCGAAAGTAATCACCATTCGGCGTATAATGTATAACTGGCACCATTTATTTTGCACCGTCTGGCGCTCTTCTTAAATCTGCCCCAGTTTATAGTGGCACTGAGGGTTAAGATTTGTGTTGGCAAACCCCCAAAGGTTTGGGTTCGGCAAGTTCGTCCAAACTTTGAATAAAAGTTTGGTTCGAGGACCCAAACCCTGTCCCCATTGAAATCAAAGGGGACTTTTAATTTTAATGCAGAGTGGGCAGCAGGAATGGGGCTGCAACTTACGTGAACCCTGTGAGCTAGACCCCGATTGGCGGTTGGCATTCTGGCTGTCAAATGGGCTATGACCGGAGGCACAGAAAGGCCGCCACTCCCACTCATGGGAGTGGCGAACATCTTTCAGTAGCCCTGCTCGTGGCCTATTTGACAGCCGGACCCCCGAATGCCGACCAGGGACCAGATCATGGGGCTCAGGTAAGTTACAGCTGCTTCCTGCTGCATACTCTGAATAGGAAAGCTGGGTTAATGGGTCAATCAGCTTTTCCGTGTTTGGGCCAAATGCCGAACTCAAACACGGACTTCTGGCTGAAGGAAAGTCCAAAAAGAACCCAACTTTGCGTTCATGATCGCCCAACACTAGTTAAGTTCCCTTAGAACACAATGGGAAGAATTGTACTGAAGTGTTTTTTTGCTTTTGAATAATGTTAAACACAACTATTTGTACAGAACATGATTTGGTGACTTGTCAATAATGTAAAGGCAGTCACCAAATGTATAATTTATTATTTTCTTGTAAATTTTTTTTTAACTGTTAATTTTTTTTACCAATGTATACTTTGTAGCGCAACAACTAAAACGCAGCCTAAACGCACTGTAAAGTTGGTCCATTTGTTCACACCAATGATATCCTGTGAACATAATGATGAAATGCCGATTGGCGCCTGTTAAATAGGCACCAATCTTTCCACCAGTGGAGGTAAGTTTCATACTCCCAGAATAGGGAATAGAGCCAATTAGCTGCGTAAGACTACAAGTGAGTGTGTATCATTTATTATTTTTGCCACAACAGTCCCTATAATGTATGGTAATTATAATGCTGTTAAAAGTTATTGTTTATTGCTGTTGTTCTTTGTGTTGCCCCAATAAACCCAAATAGCTTTCCAAAGAAAGAACTAAAGAAATAGGCCGCTTTGGGGTGGCAAATAGTTACTACTAGGGACATGGACCTTAGTTTTTTAAGTGGACCAACACCCAGGATTTTGACTATCCTGGGTTTTGGTCCACTTCGGCGGGGCACCCCGATCGGGGGTGCCCCGCTGTGTGAAACCCCCCAGAAACCCCAATAAACTCACCTCTCCCCACTCCCACGTGACTGCCCGGTCCAATCCCCGCCAACGTCCAGGCGGGGAACAGGAACGTCCAAGCGGCTTCCGCCGCCGCCACCTCCCTCGCGTCACTTTCGGCGCGCGCGCGCCCGTGCCGGCCATTCACAGACGGCCGGCGCGGGGGCGCGCACGCCTAGAGGGGCGCGAGGGAGGCGGCGGCGGAAGATAAGGTAGGTGATTTGGGGTGTTTGGGGGGGTTTCACCCCGCGGGACATCCCGATCTCGGATGTCCCGCGGGGTGGGAGGTGATCGGCCCGGGAATCTTATAGATTTCCGGGCCGATCACCTCTCGGTGTTGGTCCACTTTAATGTTCAAACTACTTCCTCCAATGGCAAAATGTTTCTCAGAGAATGACAATGTGCATTTTGGAAATCATCAAAAAAGGGATTTTTGCCTTTGTATTCTTGATGCATATCATATTCACTGAGCAATAACAAAATGTTCTCTGCATGTTAAAAACTGATTGAAATTGTTCTGTCACATATGTTTATGCTTATTTTAGCTTGAATAAAATTAATATATAAGCCCAAAAAATAAAAAGAAAGAAAATATAGCAATTTACTGAAGCAACCCATGCTAGGGATAAATTAAGACATGTAAAATGTATTTATGTCTGAAGAGACAGTCCAGTCAAAAACAGCTCCCGAGATCGATCCCCATAGCATCAACACACGACTACTACTTTCAGGTGATCTCTGTGTCGAATCGTTGCCCCCATTCACAGTGACTTTAACACATCCACACCATTTTAATTGAGGGGGTATTTTGACGCCCTTCACTGTGACTGACGCAGGGGAGCAGCCATTTATCCCTGAACCTGCTGGTCAGTGTGAAGGACTCAGGACTCAATCTCGGGACCCAGTAGGACTACTACTACTACCGGACTACAACAGAAGTGCTGTTGGGGACCAAAGGTGAGTATGTGTGTTTAGCCTGGAAAGGGACTTTAAAAATCACTTGATGGACGATCATATAGGCAGCAGCCACCCATACCATAGCTGGAAGCCCAGGAAAGGGTAAAGACACACATTAAACCTACCTCTGCTTTACATAACTCTTGCACCTGTCTTCTGCCCTGTGACCACTGCCACAAATAGCTTGCTCCTGGAAACTCACCGCTCACTGGTGGTCATGTGAGGGGGCACCAGTGAGAGGTGAGTGACCACTGGCACAAATAGCTTGCTCCTGGAAACTCACCGCTCACTGGTGGTCATGTGAGGGGGCACCGGTAAGCAGTGAGTGACCACTGGCACAAATAGCTTGCTCCTGGAAACTCACCACTCACTGGTGGTCATGTAAGGGGGCACCGGTGAGGGGTGAGTGACCACTGGCACAAATAGCTTGCTCCTGGAAACTCCCCACTCACTGGTGGTCATGTGAGGGGGCACCGGTGAGGGGTGAGTGACCACTGGCACAAATAGCTTGCTCCTGGAAACTCACCACTCACTGGTGGTCATGTGAGGGGGCACTGTTGAGGGGTGAGTGACCACTGGCACAAATAGATTGCTCCTGGAAACTCACCACTCACTGGTGGTCATGTGAGGGGGCACCGGTGAGGGGTGAGTGACCACTGGCACAAATAGCTTGTTCCTGGAAACTCACCACTCACTGGTGGTCATGTGAGGGGGCACCGGTGAGGGGTGAGTGACCACTGGCACAAATAGCTTGCTCCTGAAAACTCACCACTCACTGGTGGTCCTGTGAGTTGGCACCGGTAAGCAGTGAGTGACCACTGGCAAAAATAGCCTGCTCCTGGAAACTCATCGCTCACTGGTGGTCATGTGAGGGGGCACCGGTGAGTGGTGAGTGACCACTGCCACAAATAGCTTGCTCCTGGAAACTCACCGCTCACTGATGGTCATGTGAGGGGGCACCGGTGAGCGGTGAGTGACCACTGGCACAAATAGCTTGCTCCTGGAAACTCACCACTCACTGGTGGTCATGTGAGGGGGCACCGGTGAGCGGGGAGTGAACTCTGGCACAAATAGCTTGCTCCTGGAAACTCACCACTCACTGGTGGTCATGTGAGGGGGCACCGGTGAGCGGTGAGTGAACTCTGGCACAAATAGCTTGCTCCTGGAAACTCACCGCTCACTGGTGGTCATGTGAGGGGGCACCAGTAAGCGGTGTGTGACCACTGGCACAAATAGCTTGCTCCTGGAAACTCACCGCTCACTGGTGGTCATGTGAGGGGGCACCGGTGAGGGGTGAGTGACCACTGGCACAAATAGCTTGCTCCTGGAAACTCACCACTCACTGGTGGTCATGTGAGGGGGCACCGGTGAGGGGTGAGTGACCACTGGCACAAATAGCTTGCTCCTGGAAACTCACCACTCACTGGTGGTCATGTGAGGGGGCACCGGTGAGCGGTGAGTGACCACTGGCACAAATAGCTTGCTCCTGGAAACTCACCACTCACTTGTGGTCATGTGAGGGGGCACCGGTGAGTGGTGAGTGACCACTGGCACAAATAGCTTGCTCCTGGAAACTCACCGCTCACTGGTGGTCATGTGAGGGGGCACCGGTGAGGGGTGAGTGACCACTGGCACAAATAGCTTGCTCCTGGAAACTCACCCCTCACTGATGGTCATGTGAGGGAGCACCAGTAAGCGGTGTGTGACCACTGGCACAAATAGCTTGCTCCTGGAAACTCACCGCTCACTGGTGGTCATGTGAGGGGGCACCGGTGAGGGGTGAGTGACCACTGGCACAAATAGCTTGCTCCTGGAAACTCACCGCTCACTGGTGGTCATGTGAGGGGGCACCGGTGAGGGGTGAGTGACCACTGGCACAAATAGCTTGCTTCTGGAATCTCAATGCTCACTGGTGGTCATGTGAGGGGGCACCGGTGAGGGGTGAGTGACCACTGGCACAAATAGCTTGCTCCTGGAAACTCACCGCTCACTGGTGGTCATGTGAGGGGGCACTGGTAAGCGGTGATTGACCACTGGCACAAATAGCTTGCTCCTGGAAACTCACCGCTCACTGGTGGTCATGTGAGGGGGCACCTGGGAGCGGTGAGTGACCACTGGCACAAATATCTTGCGCCTGGAAACTCACCGCTCACTGGTTGTCATGTGAGGGGGCACCGGTGAGCGGTGAGTGACCACTGGCACAAATAGCTTGCTCCTGGAAACTCACCGCTCACTGGTGGTCATGTGAGGGGGCACCGATAAGCGGTGAGTGACCACTGGCACAAATAGCTTGCTCCTGGAAACTCATCGCTCACTGGTGGTCATGTGAGGGGGCACCGGTGAGCGGTGAGTTAACTCTGGCACAAATAGCTTGCTCCTGGAATCTCACTGCTCACTGGTGGTCATGTGAGGGGGCACCAGTCAGCGGTGTGTGACCACTGGCACAAATAGCTTGCTCCTGGAAACTCACCGCTCACTGGTGGTCATGTGAGGGGCACCGGTGAGGGGTGAGTGACCACTGGCACAAATAGCTTGCTCCTGGAAACTCACCACTCACTGGTGGTCATGTGAGGGGGCACCGGTGAGGGGTGAGTGACCACTGGCACAAATAGCTTGCTCCTGGAAACTCACCACTCACTGGTGGTCATGTGAGGGGGCACCGGTGAGGGGTGAGTGACCACTGGCACAAATAGCTTGCTCCTGGAATCTCACCGCTCACTGGTGGTCATGTGAGGGGGCACCGGTGAGCGGTGAGTGACCACTGGCAAAAATAGCTTGCTCCTGGAATCTCACTGCTCACTGGTGGTCATGTGAGGGGGCACCAGTAAGCGGTGTGTGACCACTGGCACAAATAGCTTGCTCCTGGAAACTCACCGCTCACTGGTGGTCATGTGAGGGGCACCGGTGAGGGGTGAGTGACCACTGGCACAAATAGCTTGCTCCTGGAAACTCACCACTCACTGGTGGTCATGTGAGGGGGCACCGGTGAGGGGTGAGTGACCACTGGCACAAATAGCTTGCTCCTGGAAACTCACCACTCACTGGTGGTCATGTGAGGGGGCACCGGTGAGGGGTGAGTGACCACTGGCACAAATAGCTTGCTCCTGGAATCTCACCGCTCACTGGTGGTCATGTGAGGGGGCACCGGTGAGCGGTGAGTGACCACTGGCAAAAATAGCTTGCTCCTGGAATCTCACTGCTCACTGGTGGTCATGTGAGGGGGCACCGGTGAGGGATGAGTGATCACTGGCACAAATAGCTTGCTCCTGGAAACTCACCGCTCACTGGTGGTCATGTGAGGGGGCACCGGTGAGGGGTGAGTGACCGCTGGCACAAATAGCTTTCTCCTGGAAACTCACCGCTCACTGGTGGTCATGTGAGGGAGCACCAGTAAGCGGTGTGTGACCACTGGCACAAATAGCTTGCTCCTGGAAACTCACCGCTCACTGGTGGTCATGTGAGGGGGCACTGGTAAGCGGTGATTGACCACTGGCACAAATAGCTTGCTCCTGGAAACTCACCACTCACTGGTGGTCATGTGAGGGGGCACCTGTGAGCGGTGAGTGACCACTGGCACAAATTGCTTGCTCCTGCAAACTCACCGCTCACTGGTTGTCATGTGAGGGGGCACCGGTGAGCGGTGAGTGACCATTGGCACAAATAGCTTGCTCCTGGAATCTCACTGCTCACTGGTGGTCATGTGAGTTGGCACCAGTAAGCGGTGTGTGACCACTGGCACAAATAGCTTGCTCCTGGAAACTCACCACTCACTGGTGGTCATGTGAGTTTGCACTGGTAAGCGGTGAGTGACCACTGGCACAAATAGCTTGCTCCTGGAAACTCACCACTCACTGGTGGTCATGTGAGGGGGCACCGGTGAGCGGTGAGTGACTACTGGCAAAAATAGCTTGCTCCTGGAATCTCACTGCTCACTGGTGGTCATGTGAGGGGGCACCGGTGAGGGGTGAGTGATCACTGGCACAAATAGCTTGCTCCTGGAAACTCACCGCTCACTGGTGGTCATGTGAGGGGGCACCGGTGAGGGGTGAGTGACCGCTGGCACAAATAGCTTTCTCCTGGAAACTCACCGCTCACTGGTGGTCATGTGAGGGAGCACCAGTAAGCGGTGTGTGACCACTGGCACAAATAGCTTGCTCCTGGAAACTCACCGCTCACTGGTGGTCATGTGAGGGGGCACTGGTAAGCGGTGATTGACCACTGGCACAAATAGCTTGCTCCTGGAAACTCACCGCTCACTGGTGGTCATGTGAGGGGGCACCTGTGAGCGGTGAGTGACCACTGGCACAAATAGCTTGCTCCTGCAAACTCACCGCTCACTGGTTGTCATGTGAGGGGGCACCGGTGAGCGGTGAGTGACCATTGGCACAAATAGCTTGCTCCTGGAATCTCACCGCTCACTGGTGGTCATGTGAGTTGGCACCAGTAAGCGGTGTGTGACCACTGGCACAAATAGCTTGCTCCTGGAAACTCACCACTCACTGGTGGTCATGTGAGTTGGCACTGGTAAGCGGTGAGTGACCACTGGCACAAATAGCTTGCTCCTGGAAACTCACCGCTCACTGGTGGTCATGTGAGGGGGCACTGGTAAGCGGTGAGTGACCACTGGCACAAATAGCTTGCTCCTGGAAACTCTCCGCTCATTGGTGGTCATGTGAGGGGGTGAGCAGTGAATGACCACTGGCACAAATAGCTTGCTCCTGGAAATGCACCGCTCACTGGTGGTCATGCGCTCACTGGTCTTCTTCATGTTAGCCCCTTCTTCCATTCATTGGTGACTTAGGAGCTGAACCTCACCTCACCACACCCACTTCAATCACAGTGTCAGCACCTGCCCCTTCCTTCCACTGAAATAGGGTGGGTATGCTAGAGTCACTGTAACTGATGCGGATGGTGGCTGTTCATCACCTATGTTGCCGGTGGTGGAGCCTGCATACCATGAGACTCAATCTTGGGACCCATAAAGGTTTACTTAACCAAAGCAAACAACTGAAGCTAATAACTGAAGTAATATTCCAGACAGATAACAAAATGGAGCCTCTGCACACATGCTCCATAGCAGTGAATGGAGTTGGTGTGGCAGGATAGAAAAGCTGGGGGGGAGTGATAATAATAACTGAAGCTAATAAATGAAGTAATATTCCTGACAGATTCCAAAATGGAGCCTCTGCACACACACTCCATAGCAGTGAATGCAGTGGGTGTGGCAGGATAGAAAAGCTGGGGGGGGGGAGTCATAATAATAACTGAAGCTAATAACTGAAGTAATATTCCAGACAGATTCCAAAATGGAGCCTCTGCACACACACTCCATAGCAGTGAATGCAGTGGGTGTGGCAGGATAGAAAAGCTGGGGGGGGAGTGATACTAATAACTGAAGCTAATAACTGAAGTAATATTCCAGACAGATAACAAAATGGAGCCTCTGCACACACACTCCATAGCAGTAAATGGAGTGGCTGTGGCTGTATCACTGGGTCTGATGGCAGTGAGCAGCCCGGTGACAAGATATGCAGCCTTGACCAGGAGGCACTTTCAACAATACTTTAACTACTTGCCACCTCTTTTACTTTTTTATCTCCTAGTAGTAGAATGAGCCACTCTAAACCACCTAAAGCATTGCATGATGGGCAAATAAATGTATAGCGGAAATTGAGCAACCTTAATTCCCCAAGAACAAATGGAATAATGGATAATGGAAGCGGCGTGACACAGAAATGCCACTGTGTAACCTATAGCGAGGAGAAATGTTTCTCTTGATTCTTCAGCTTGTATCCAACAACATAGAATAATCTGCCGGAGTGCAGAAAAATGACACAGCTTCACGGCTACACTTGAAATGACCAACGCAAAGGTAACAGGCTCCTGTTATGAGGATTTTGCTTTTTGATTGTTTTATATAGTTTGCCACTTTGAAATTATATTGCAGCAAGAATGTACGATATCATTTCTCATCAACAGCAGTGTTCTTAATGTCTGCAGCTTGCAGTTTTCCAGATAAGAGCTATCACATCTTGGAGGCACTAAAAATCTTGTCGGATAGCGACTAGCTACAAGAGTAACATATCTTTCTCCTACCCCCCTGCCATGTCTGAGGATGAGCCCTGCTGTGAGTTTCCTATCGGCTGCTTTTAGTTTGCTGCTAGTGAAACCTCCACACTCTTTGCTGTGGAAATATTTCTCATTGTGAAGGAAACAATGTAGACTACTGTCTCTATAAATCATCACATTTAATATATTATGGGCTTGCACAATAAGTCTTGGAAATAAATATATCTAGGCGGTGGATGTGAATCATTTACATTCCAGCACGGGAGAGATTGAGCAACAGACACTGAAGCTTTATAGGAGGCAAGGCCAAGTTCTTCAGGCTCCTATTGCTTAATAGTCTGTCATGAATTGTGAGACGACAATTGAAACTAATGAGCAACCCATTATATATATATATATATATATACTTTTTTCTAAACACTGTTACAAAATAAAGACTCACATAGGCCTCAATCATGTAAACTTAAAGTGGACCAAAACCCAGGATAGTCAATTGCGAGGATGCCCTGCTGTGTGAAACCCCCCAGGACGCCACAGCCAACTCACCTCTTCCCGGTCCCATGGCGCGTCTAAGAGCAGCGGCTCTGACGGTCACATCCTCCACCTCTCTCTAACAGGGAGAGCGTCCACGCCGGCCATTCACAAATGCCTTGCACGGGCACGCACACTGCTAGAGGGAAGCCGAGGATGCAGTTGTCAGAGCCACTGCTCTTAGAAGCGCCGTGGGACCGGGAAGAGGTGGGTTTTGGTCCACTTTAAAATATCATATGAAAATAAGGCCCATATCTTACGATAAGGTATGATTTGAAGTAAGACATTAAAGGAATTTATAAATGTTTTAAGTGAAACAAAACTCAAAGCAGCCAGCCCTGGAGTCTAAAATTGGGATGCCCTTCTGTGTGAAACTCCCAGTTTGCCTTGCTGTGTAAAACCCTCCCTAAACTCACCTTTGTCTTGGCATCCCCAGCACACTCCTGTGCCCAGCCATTCAGACAACCTGGGGAGGGGGGTGCACACCAATCTAAAGTAAATTCGAAATGCAGCCGCTCTCATCCCAGATTACTGAGCCCTGCCATTGGATCAGTGGTTGGGTAAGATTTACTGGGAATCAGGGGGTTTCACACAGCAGGGCATCCAAAACTGGAATTCCCTTATGGACAGGAACAAAACCCGGTATAGTCAAAATCCCAGGTTTTGTTCCACTTTAAAAAGGGCTACCATTCTGCTTATTAATAGCGTTGGGCTTCAGATCAAGGAAAATTCGACCAGGACAGACTATTGGTCAAATTTGGGTTTGGCGTCACTGTTTTTGTAAACAACACAAGTAATTTGTAGATAATCAAGGTTACCCTTAGTAAACTAAAAGATTCCAGGGTGGAAAAAGAAAACTCTCCTATAGTAACCTACGTGATCCCCTTTAACAGAGAAATATATTTTCACAGTGAAAGAAGAGTCCCTCTTTAATTCCTTTAAACAACTGTATGTTAGAAAGTCCTTTGGAACAACATAATGTAATTTTAAAGTGGAAGAATTACACTTTGTAATCATAGTTTGACATCTGTATATATAAGGGATACAAATTCAGTAAACTTGCCTTAAATAATTTCAAAAATTAGGATAATTTTGCACCCAAACATTCCCTGGGGCACTCTGTCAAATTTGTCAAAATCACCATTCATTACTGCAGTCTAACCCATTTCATGCATGCAAGCAAGTATTAGCATCCACATGCAGAACAGAAATGTCTGGAGAAAAAGTCAATCTGTGCGAATATATTCATGCAGGGATGTCTATGGATACTTATCTGCTTACATGAGAAAGCATGTAGCTGTTTGCACAGATGCATAGATGCTTAAGGATGCTTATAAATCTGCTTAGAAGAGAAAGATTGTATCTATTTGCACACAATAGTTCAAATAGATACATACTTACTCTTCTAAGCAGATAAGCATCTATGCAAAAAACTTTGTTTATTTACTGGATTTTTTTTTTATTTATTATGTTGTCCTTATTAGTTTTATTGTAATATATGTGTTATTTATGTCAATTCATACTTCTTTCCTTTCACCCCTTTTTTAAATTATTTTATAATTTTTTGTTAACTGTTTATTTTTATTATGTTGAACCCCATTTTTTTTGCTTTATGTTTGTGTCACAACATATAAATTATTTTTAGATATGTTTATATTTCACTTATATATCTAACTTTAAATTGATATTTCTGTTTTGGCTATTCTAGTGGTCTTTTAAAATGCTATTGTGTTACATTTATCAATACTCACCCCTCTGTGTTGCTCCTGTAGTCACCAAGGAGCCCCCTAAACTTATCTAACACTCCCCCCTGGAAAGAAAGCGCCGTCCCTTTAAGGAGGGCTGCCCCCATGACTGGCCTGCGTTCCTGGCCGGAGGCAGACCAGCCATGGGGGAGGAAGTGGTCACTTGAGGAAGTGACATCTGGTGGTTGGGGGGAGGGGGGGAGTATAAAGGGGGCGCCCCCTCCCTTCCCTCTTTGACCCCTGACTGGACGGACGAGCAGTCAGGACTGACGCTCGCCCGGCCAAATCCACTGAGGGCATGGACGCCCTTTTGTCCCAGCTAAGGAGGGAAGCGGAGCGGCGAGGCGAGGACTGGGTAAGGAGTTTAATTCCCCCCCAGTCCTCCTCGCCGCCCCCTCCCTCCCGCCCCCGTCGCTCACGCCGGGCAATCGCCCGGCTTAGCCCCTCGCCTCCCCGCCGCTCTGACCGGTTCCCGACCTCCCCCTCCTCCCACCCCCACCCCTTCGGCGGGCGCTTACCTGATCGTGGGGCGGGGGGGGGGGCGCGATCGCCACGTGCGCCCCCCCCGCCTGCGGCCTCCCCCCCGCTGGTGTCTTCTGCGCCCGATCCGTCGGCGCCCCGACGGAGGAGTGCTGGCCGCAAGCGGCCGGCATCTCCTCAGCCTCGGGCGGGGCCGGGTGCGGCGGTGACGCCACCGCCGCTGGCCCCGCCCCTTTCTCCAGTGTCTTCTGCACGGCCCGGGCGTCGCAGCTCGGGCCGTTCGAGTGCTTGGGCAGGCGGGGAGCTGCGGCTTGTGTGTCATCCCCCCCCTCACACAGCACAGCGGGGGGAGAGCGGCGGGCGGCTCCCGTGTGCGTAAGGCGGCTCCTCCGCCGGAGCCCGCTCCTTCCGCCTCTTCCCCCCCTCCGCATCACCGCGTCGTCCCTGCCCCCCCACACCACGCCATACCTGCCCCCCCACCCACCCCACACCACGCCATACCTGCCCCCCCAGCCCCCCACACCATGCCAGTCAGGGCCGTCAGACCCCCGCTCCCTATGGAGCGGGGGCTGGAGCCGGGGGCGCAGCTAGCGCCCCCGGCACCAGCATGGGGCCTCCCGGCATCCTTTGGGATGCCTGGGGGGCCTTAATACGTACCACCAAGCACTACACACACATACCACCCCCCTTCCCCCGCCCTCCCGCGCCCCCCCTCCCCCGGCGGTCTGGTCTCGCCACCCCCCGGGTACGCCCCCCCCTCTTACGGGGCACGCCACGGTCCGAGGCCACTGCCCCCCGATTGCTCCCCTCCCCCCAGGCTTTGCTGCGTCCCCTCCCGGCCCCGCTGTCAGGGCACGCCCCCGCATCTTTGCAGGCGTGGCCCTTTGAGCTCGCTGCCCCCCAGCCTTCCGGGCTGGCGCGCATGCCATTCTCCCATTCGCAAGCGGGCACAGCGGACGCGCGGACATACGGCCGGGGTCTCGGTTTCCCGGCTACGGACAGCTACTCGCCCCTCCTTTTTCTCCCCAGGCGGTGTTCGACCAGGATCTGGCGCGGAACGACGTGGCGGTCGGGACACCAGGTTGGCGGGCGGACGGCGCAGGACCATCATCTTCGTCCGGCGGGTCGGTGTTGCCAGGATCGGCGGCGGCAGCGGGACGTCCGGCAGTAAGCGGGTCGCTGGGCCAGTCGGGCTTGGCGACTCAGGGATCGGAGCGGCAGTCTGGCGGATCTAGCGGCGGGATCGTTCGGCAGGGTGAGCCACGCATTATTACTGATATTTTGTCATTATCACAAGCTCAGAGTGGGGTTGCCACGGGTGGGGGCGCAGAGGGTTTAGCTGATTTTGTGGCAGGGGTTAGGGAACTGTTAACAAGGTGGGAGGTGGGGGCCGGTTCGGGGGGACAAGGTCTGGGGGCATCTCAGGGCCAGACAGCGGCCGGGGCACCAGGGGCAGTGGGTTCAGAGGTGGACGTCGGGGGTCAGCGACGCCGCGTGGGTTAGAGGGCACGGGTGGTGGTGAAGGGAGGTCTATGGAGGTCGTGGAGTCGGGCGGGGGTAAGGGAAGCGATAGGCCGGCACCGATTTCGGACTCCGCCAAGGGGCACACCTATGTGTGTTTTGAGGGCCCGTTGGGGGGGCACTTGAAGCAGGAGGTGAAGGAGAAGATTTGGCGTCGGGAATACGTAGATATTTTCACGCTGTTGCCATTGGAGCGTTTCGGGGTCGAGAGCTGGGAGAAAGGGAAGGAGTATCGGAGGGAGGAGGATGAAGATAGGAGGCACTTCCGGCTGATTCCGAGAACTTTCGGTAATTGGTTGCAGGCGTTTACGATTCTCGCAAGCGTGGTGGGGGAGAAAAACCCGGAACACTGTTCGCCGCTGTTTTGCTACCTAGATGCCATATGGGAGGCCCACCGGATGTACGGGGGCTCGGCTTGGCTGCGGTATGATGAGCAGTTTCGGCAGCGGATGGCGGTAAGCGGGGAGTTAGGTTGGGACCACAGGGATATCGGGTTTGGTTGCGGGTGATGAATCCCAGGGGGGGAGTGTACCCTGCAGGGGGGGGTCCCCTTCCCTTTCAGGGCGGCGCCACTTCAGCGGGGTCGGGAGTGGCGGAGGCGGCCAAGCGGGGAGTGTGCTGGGCCTTCAACGACTCCTCATGCAGATGGGGGCCTACGTGCAAATTCCGGCACGAGTGCTCAGGTTGTGGGGGGAGTCACCCGGGAGTGCGTTGCTTTAAGAAGGGTCGAGGAGGGGGGCGCAGAGGGAAAGATGGTCCTGCAAAAAGGGGTTTCGCTGGTGAGCGGGGTGGCGATGCGCCCCTGGCTAAGTAGGTATCCCGATTAGGGGGCGGCTCGGCTGTTGAGGGACGGTTTTGAATTTGGCTTTATTATCCCGTGCGCCGTGCCCCCTGAGGGACACTCCCTTAAAAACCTAAAGTCAGCGCGGGAGCAGCCGGAGGTGATAAGGGGGAAGTTAGAGAAGGAGGTTGCCTTGGGGCGGATGGCGGGCCCATTTAGTGTTCCCCCGATGGAAAGGCTGGTGGTGTCCCCCTTGGGGGTGGTACCCAAGAAGGAGCGGGGAAAATTCCGCCTTATACACCACCTGTCTTTCCCGAAGGGCACGTCGGTCAATGATGGCATAGACAAAGAGTTGTCCTCAGTGTCGTATACATCGTTTGACTTTGCTTTGGGTTTGGTGCGTGAGGCGGGCCCCGGGGCACGGATGGCGAAGACAGATATTGAGTCCGCCTTTCGGCTTCTGCCGGTGCATCCTGATAGTTTATACCTCCTGGGGTGTTTTTTCGAAGGGGGTTACTATGTGGACCGATGCTTGCCGATGGGATGCTCGATCTCGTGCGCATACTTTGAGGCCTTCAGTTCATTTCTGGAGTGGGTGGTTAAGGAGAGAGCGGGCGTGGGGTCCGTAACCCACTATTTGGATGATTTCCTGTGCGTTGGGCCAGCGGACACTAGAATTTGTGAGTTGCTGCTGGGGACAATGTTGGAGGTTTTCGGGGCTTTCGGGGTTCCAGTGGCGCACGATAAAACGGAGGGTCCGGCAACCGTGATTCAGTTTTTGGGGATTGAAATTGATACTGTGGGGAGGGTCTGTAGGCTGCCGAGAGAGAAGATTGATGACTTGGTTGAGGGACTGGAAGGGGCTTTGGCGGTTAGGAAGGTTACATTGCAGCAACTGCAATCGATACTGGGGAAGTTGAATTTTGCGTGCCGAGTTTTGCCCATGGGGAGGGTATTCACTAGGCGGTTATCGTTGGCGACAGTGGGGGTTCGTGAGCCGCATCATTTCATTAGGTTAACTGCGGCGTTGAAAGAGGATATTAGGATGTGGATTACCTTCCTGGAATCCTTTGATGGGCGGGCGTACTGGCTGGAGCCGATGGTAGCGAGTGATGAGCTCGAGCTCTTCACCGATGCGGCGGGGTCGGTTGGCTTTGGGGCTTACTTGGCGGGGCGTTGGTGTGCAGGCTCTTGGCCCGGGCGGTGGTCGGACTCGGCTTTGATAAGGAACTTGGCCTTCCTGGAACTGTTCCCTCTGGTGGTGGCGGTGACCTTGTGGGGAGAGGTGCTGAGGAACAGGGCAGTATGTTTTAGGTCAGATAATATGTCAGCGGTTGCGGCCGTTAATACTCAGATGTCATCGTCAATGCCGGTCGTGGTGCTGCTCCGGCAGCTGGTATTGGGTTGCCTGCGGTACAATGTGTGGTGCAGGGCGGCACATGTGCCTGGGGTGGAGAATGGTATAGCTGACGCTCTCTCTCGTTCACAGTGGGAGCGCTTCAGGAAATTGGCACCCGCGGCACGGGAGGTCGGCGAGGCGTGCCCGAACTGGCTGCTGGAGATCCTGTGAGATGCCTGTTTAGCCTGATACAGAGGTCGGTTGCACCATCTACTTGGGGGTCATACGTGAAGACATGGCAGCAATGGTGGTCCTTGATGGAGGAGTTTAGGGTGCCGGCAACGGATATGGATAGACAGGGGTTGTTCATCTGGTATGTGAGTGATTTGGTAGCGAGAGGCGAGACCCCGGCCTCAGTCGACAGGAAGATGTCGGCTATGGCCTTCTTGTGTCGGTTAGAGGGGTGGGCCGATATGAAAAAATCATTTTGGGTCCGGCAGGCACTGAAAGGTTGGCGTAAGGGACACAGGGTGGTGGACAGCAGACGGCCAGTCTCGTGGGGCCTGTTGCGGGGGTTGATTGAGGTGTTGCCTAGGGTCTGTACGGCTGGGTTTGAAGTGAGTCTGTTTAAGGCGGCATTCTCACTGGTGTTTTTTGGTGCTCTGAGGGTGGGGGAGCTGGTGAGCCCCAATAAGAGGTTACCTGGGGGTTTGGGGGTCGGGGATGTAGTGGCAACGGATGAGGGGGTGGTGGTGCGTATAGGGAAATCAAAAACGGATCAAAGGGGAAGGGGGGTTAGTGTCTTTTTGGGGAGGTTGCGGCACTGTTCTTCATGTCCGGCCGCGGCCTTCGAGGAATTCATGGGTGTCCGGCCTCCTGGAAATGGCCCGCTGTTGGTGCATGAAGACGGTTCTTTCTTGTCGCGGTTTCAATTTTTAGCGGTTTTCCGAAAATGTCTGAAAGAGCTGGGGCTTGCGAGTAGGGACTATGGGACCCACTCCTTTCGGATTGGGGCTGTGACGGAGGCGGCTAGGCTGGGGCTCCCGGAGGAGATAATAAAGAGGTTGGGTAGGTGGGAGTCGACGCGGTTCCGGCGGTATGTGCGGCCGGATAGGATTGATCAGTCATATAGGTGAGCGGTTTTAACATTATCTTGCCTCCCACCCTCCCTCCCCTTTTTTCCTTATTCTCTTTTTAGAACCTGCATGCTCAGTCCTGATTGTTGGCCATTCCTATATTTTTTGGTCGGCTCGCCGTGCGGAGGTGCGAAGGAATGGAAAGCAGCTGGGCATACCGGAGGATCGAGCGCGGCTAAGCTGGGCCGGAGTGAGGGGAATGTGCTGGGAGGCACTGCGGGAGCATACGCTGCGGGTGGCGGCGAGGACAAGGCCTCCGGGTGTTTTGGTTTTACATGCAGGGGGGAATGATTTGGGGAGGGTCCCCATGAGGCGGTTGATTAAGGATATGACTCGGGATTCGCTGTTTTTTTCTGGGGTTTTTCCCGGGGGTGGTTTTAGTATGGTCCCACATTGTCCCCCGTTTTGTTTGGCGGCACGCTAGGGACTCGTTGGCCTTGGAGAAGGTTCGGGTGAAGGTTAACAAGGCCATGGCGAGGTTCGTGAGGCTTAACGGGGGTTTGAGTGTGCGCCACGTTGATGTGGAAGGGATGAGGGGGGTTTTTCGGTCCGACGGGGTGCACCTTAATGATATGGGGAACGACCTGTTCAACCTATCTTTGAAGGAGCGGATTGAGATGGCGGTCGAGTTGTGGCGGGCCAGGCAGCGCTAAGGTTTCAGCGCTTCCTGGCTGTGGCGGGTCTCCTCTCGGGTTCTGGGTCTGAGCTAGCATGGCCAATGGGGGGGGGGGGGGTGCGGCTGTTTCCACGAGGGGAACCGGCCAGGACGATTCTGGTTGATATGGTGGTGTTCGGGGTGAAGTAGGGAAGGGGAATTTTGTTGGCCACCAGCAGTTAGCCCGATTAAGCTCCCTGGCTTAGGAGGGATGGAAAAAGCTTGGTCCTCTTCCCTTCCCCTTTAATTTTGGGGATCATGAGGCTGCTCAGACCCGGAACATAAAGGGGGGACTTTTTCATAGGCTTGTTGTAAACTTGTTTATATTTTGTTGGCCGTGGCCGATTAAAATTAATCATTCCAACTACATGGTGGTCTGGTCTTGTTATTCTGGGTTGGATGGGCTTAGACGGAGGACTTATGGAACGCTTGTCCAGTCAAGAAAGCGCCGTCCCTTTAAGGAGGGCTGCCCCCATGACTGGCCTGCGTTCCTGGCCGGAGGCAGACCAGCCATGGGGGAGGAAGTGGTCACTTGAGGAAGTGACATCTGGTGGTTGGGGGGAGGGGGGGGAGTATAAAGGGGGCGTTCGCCCCCTCCCTTCCCTCTTTGACCCCTGACTGGACGGACGAGCAGTACCACCCGCCCGCCCTGTTTTTGGTTGTGGTTGGTTTGGTCGGTCACGTGCCTGGGGGGGAGGGTATGGAGTTAGGTGGTTTGTTAGGGTTTGGGATTGTTGTAATTTATTGTTATATTTAAAAAAAAAAAACACAGATAAGGTTGGTACAATGTGCTGTTGTCACCTGTTGGGGGTGTCGCAGTGTACCGTATTTATTATTTATTATTTATGGCATTGTATATATTTTGTAATAAAAAAAAAAAAAAATGCAAAAGAATGTTGATGTTTTGATCGTATGTATTGTACTGTTCTTTCTTCTAGGTGATGTATTGTTTTATATATATGTTTTGATGTATTGTCACGGCCGTTGGGCGGGTCTCCTCTCGGGTTCTGGGTCTGAGTTAGCATGGCCAATGTGGGGGGGGGGGCGCCTGTTTCCATGGGGGGAAACCGGCCAGGACGATTCTGGTTGATATGGTGGTGTTCGGGGTAAAGTAGGGAAGGGGAATTTTGTTGGCCACCAGCAGTTAGCCCGATTAAGCTCCCTGGCCTAGGAGGGATGCGGCCGAGCTTATGTTGGTTTCTGCTTGGTTGGAGGTCGGATGGAAAAAGCTTGGTCCTCTTCCCTTCCCCTTTAATTTTGGGGATCATGAGGCTGCTCAGACCCGGAACATAAAGGGGGGACTTTTTCATAGGCTTGTTGTAAAATTGTTTATATTTTGTTGGCCGTGGCCGATTAAAATTAATCTTTCCAACTACATGGTGGTCTGGTCTTGTTATTCTGGGTTGGATGGGCTTAGACGGAGGACTTATGGAACGCTTGTCCAGTCATGTGCCCACCTATGTTATGCCCCCCTCCCCTACACTTTTCTGGCAATAGGGTTGATTCTGCACCAGATGAAAAAGTGCGCTACTTTTTAGGAGAGAAACCTGTAAATCAATTTCAAGTGAACGTCAGTTCTATCAGCTAAAACGTAGCGCACTTTTTCTGCACTGAATTGATCCCCCTTATGTACAATATAAAAAATATTTTAAAAAATAGAACTATATGCACACACACACAAAAGGTGGTTGCAGATGTGCGTTTGGCCACATTTGCCATTAAAATAGTGGAGAGAAATTTCTGAATACCTTGGCGCCTCTTTATCATATGGGAAATGTCAGGTGAATTATACGAACATGCTTTCTCATTTGAGAACATTTTCCACATGTGAAAATATCTGCCAACATGTATAACCATGTGCATACCTGATACACAAAAAAAAAATTAGTGATTGTAGTGAGTAGTGATTCAAAGAAAATAGAACGGTCAGGGTAAACCTAAGAATCTGGTGAAGAAAGTTTACCTTTGGGTGAGATTTCGAGTGTGAACTGGAGCTTACATCTGTGGGAGCTTTTTAACTTTAAAATTCTGTAAAAGATATTTGTTTTCCCCAAAAATCCCTTACTCCTGTGATGGGGCATGTTTACAGGTGAGGTGCATCATTTTTCCAATGAGGTAAAGATATATATATATATATATATATATTAATTAAAAAAAACATTTTGAAACAGAAGCATCATATGGGCTATGCTAAAGTTTTTCTTTTTTAAAGGAGGACTTCACAAAATACATTTTCTTGTTATTAGAAACATAAAGCTTTACATTCATATGTTGTTAAGCATTTATAGCAGAACAAAACCCTTCCTCAGCCCCCCCCCCCCCCCACACCCACTTGCCACTTTTGATATCACTCATTGGCTAATCTCATGAGTTCCAGGTGACGTGACCGAACCAACTGGCCACATCCCCGGCTTCCTCCAAAGGGCCATGGCTATCATTGAAGCATTCCCCATGTCTCCATCATGCTGACAACGATTATGGAGCTTGTCAGTTTCTAGGTAGTACTAAAATCTTTAAAGCAGTTCAATTGTGAACTTTGGCAATGGCAATCTATTTCTTTAGCGCAAAATTTTCTTTCTGGATATGGTTAACCCCCTCTATTGCAGGGCTAAAAATAAATGATGTACCCAGGGATGGATTATCTTTGGTGCAATGATGTGGTTGCAGCAGGCCTACACTGCTTTGGGAGGCCTCCAGCCACCACCAGAAACTTGAGCACCAGTTAGTTTCTTGCTGCCACTAGCCCTATTTGCCCTGCTTGCCCACCCTACTAGCCTTGCCTTGCTCTGCTCTGCCTCAGGCAGTACTGACTGTACTCTCCTCTATTCCACGTCTGATGGTTGAAACACTAGCTGATCATGAGATCATGGAGCATGAGAGGAGAGGGGCTGAGGCAGCTAGGGACTTAATGATCAAAGCACACAAATGGAGGTTTCCTGAAGCTGGTATGTTGACTTTGCATTACACTACGATGATGTAACTGCTAATGTACTGGTGTCAGAGCCTTTCGCCCCTGCTTATAGAGGGGACATTGAGTGTGTGTGTATGCCTGTCTCTAAATGTGTGTGTGTGTGTGTGTAACTCATTCTGTGTGTCTTTTTCTTTGAATGTGTGTGTGTCTGTCTTTTGCTCTGTCTATGTGTGCAGGTTTGTGTGTGTGTGTGTGTCTGTCATTTTCTCTGCAAGTGTGCCTGTGTCTTTCTTTGCGCATGCCTGTCTCTTTCTGTGTGCGCATGCCTGTCTCTTTCTGTGCGCATGCCTGTCTCTTTCTGTGTGTGCATGCCTGTCTCCTTCTGTGTGTGCATGCCTGTCTCCTTCTGTGTGTGCATGCCTGTCTCCTTCTGTGTGTGCATGCCTGTCTCTTTCTGTGCGCGTGCCTGTCTCTTTCTGTGTGTGCATGCCTGTCTCTTTCTGTGTGTGCATGCCTGTCTCTTTCCGTGTGTGCATGCCTGTCTCTTTCTGTGCGCGTGCCTGTCTCTTTCTGTGTGTGCATGCCTGTCTCTTTCTGTTTGCTCATTCCTGTCTCTTTCTTTGCGCGTGCTTGTCTATCTCTATTTGTGCATGCCTGTCTCTTTCTGTGTGTGCATGCCTGTCTCTTTCTGTTTGCTCATGCCTGTCTCTTTCTTTGCACGTGCCTGTCTCTTTCTGTGTGTGCATGCCTGTCTCTTTCTGTGTGTGCATGCCTGTCTCTTTCTGTGTGTGCATGCCTGTCTCTTTCTGTGCGCGTGCCTGTCTCTTTCTGTGTGTGCATGCCTGTCTCTTTCTGTGTGTGCATGCCTGTCTCTTTCTGTGTGTGCATGCCTGTCTCTTTCTGTGTGTGCATGCCTGTCTCTTTCTGTGTGTGCATGCCTGTCTCTTTCTGTGTGCGTGCCTGTCTCTTTCTGTGTGTGCATGCCTGTCTCTTTCTGTGTGTGCATGCCTGTCTCTTTCTGTGTGTTCATGCCTGTCTCTTTCTGTGTGTGCATGCCTGTCTCTTTCTTTGCGCGTGCCTGTCTCTCTCTGTGTGTGCATGCCTGTCTCTTTCTGTGTGCACATGCCTGTCTCTTTCTGTGTGTGCATGCCTGTCTCTTTCTGTGTGCGCATGCCTGTCTCTTTCTGTGTGTGCGTGCCTGTCTCTTTCTGTGTGAGCATGCCTGTCTCTTTCTGTGTGTGCATTCCTGTCTCTTTCTGGGCGCGTGCCTGTCTATTTCTGTGTGTGCATGCCTGTCTCTTTCTGGGCGCGTGCCTGTCTATTTCTGTGTGCGCATGCCTGTCTCTTTCTGTGCGCGTGCCTGGCTCTTTCTGTGTGTGCATGCCTGTCTCTTTCTATGCACGTGCCTGTCTCTTTCTGTGTGTGCGTGCCTGTCTCTTTCTGTGTGTGCATGCCTGTCTCTTTCTGTGTGAGCATGCCTGTCTCTTTCTGTGTGTGCATTCCTGTCTCTTTCTGTGTGTGCATGCCTGTCTCTTTCTTTGCACGTGCCTGTCTCTTTCTGTGTGTGCGTGCCTGTCTCTTTCTGTGTGTGCATGCCTGTCTCTTTCTGTGTGAGCATGCCTGTCTCTTTCTGTGTGCGCATGCGTGTCTCTTTCTGGGCGCGTGCCTGTCTATTTCTGTGTGTGCATGCCTGTCTCTTTCTGGGCGCATGCCTGTCTATTTCTGTGTGTGCATGCCTGTCTCTTTCTTTGCACGTGCCTGTCTCTTTCTGTGTGTGGGTGCCTGTCTCTTTCTGTGTGTGTGTGCATGCCTGTCTCTTTCTGTGTGTGCATGCCTGTCTCTTTCTGTGCGCGTGCCTGGCTCTTTCTGTGTGTGCATGCCTGTCTCTTTCTTTGCACGTGCCTGTCTCTTTCTGTGTGTGTCGTGCCTGTCTCTTTCTGTGTGTGTATGTGCATGCCTGTCTCTTTCTTTGCGCGTGCCTGTCTCTTTCTGTGTGTGCATGCCTGTCTCTTTCTGTGTGTGCATGCCTGTCTCTTTCTGTGTGTGCATTCCTGTCTCTTTCTGGGCGCGTGCCTGTCTATTTCTGTGTGTGCATGCCTGTCTCTTTCTGTGTGTGCACGCCTGTCTATTTCTGTGTGTGCATGCCTGTCTCTTTCTTTGCACGTGCCTGTCTCTTTCTGTGTGTGCGTGCCTGTCTCTTTCTGTGTGTGTGTGTGTGCATGCCTGTCTCTTTCTGTGTGTGCATGCCTGTCTCTTTCTGTGCGCGTGCCTGGCTCTTTCTGTGTGTGCATGCCTGTCTCTTTCTTTGCGCGTGCCTGTCTCTTTCTGTGTGTGCATGCCTGTCTCTTTCTGTGTGCGCATGCCTGTCTCTTTCTGTGTGTGCATGCCTGTCTCTTTCTTTGTGAGCATGCCTGTCTCTTTCTGTGTGTGCATGCCTGTCTCTTTCTGTGTGTGCATGTCTGTCTCTTTCTGTGTGTGCCTGCCTGTCTCTTTCTGTGTGTGCATGTCTGTCTCTTCTGTGTGTGCATGCCTATCTCTTTTTGCGTGTGCATGCCTGTCTCTTTCTGTGTGTGCATGCCTATCTCTTGCGTGTGTGTGCATGCCTGTCTCTTCTGTGTGCATGTGTGTGCATGCCTCTTTCTGTGTGTGGGCACACCCCTGTCTCTTTCTTTTTCTGGGTGCACAAGCCTGTATCTTTCTGTGTGTGATTGTATGCCTGTCCCTTTTGTGTGTGTGCCTGTCTCTTTCTGTGTGTGTGTGTGCCTTTCTTGTCCTGTGTGTGCATGCCTGTGTCTTTCTGTGTGTGTGTGTGTGTGTGTGTGTGTGCGTGCCTGTCTCCCTCTCTCTCTCTCTGTGGGTGCACAAGCCTGTATCTTTCTGTGTGTGATTGTATGCCTGTCCCTTTTGTGTGTGTGCCTGTCTCTTTCTGTGTGTGTGTGTGCCTTTCTTGTCCTGTGTGTGCATGCCTGTGTCTTTCTGTGTGTGTGTGTGTGTGTGTGTGTGTATGTGTGTGTGCCTGTCTCTCTCTCTCTCTCTCTGTGGGTGCACAAGCCTGTATCTTTCTGTGTGTGATTGTATGCCTGTCCCTTTTGTGTGTGTGTGTGTGTGTGTGTGTGTGTGTGTGTGTGTGTGTGTGTGTGTGCCTGTCTCTTTCTGTGTGTCTGTGCACCTGTGCACATTTCTGTGTGTGTGCGCGCTTGTCATTCTCTTTGTGTGTGCAAGCCTGTCTCTTTCTGTGTGTGCATGCCTGTCTCTTTCTTTGCACGTGCCTGTCTCTTTCTGTGTGTGCATGCCTGTCTCTTTCTGTGTGTGCATGCCTGTCTCTTTCTTTGCACGTGCCTGTCTCTTTCTGTGTGTGCATGCCTGTCTCTTTCTGTGTGTGCATGCCTGTCTCTTTCTGTGTGTGCATGCCTGTCTCTTTCTGTGTGTGCATGCCTATCTCTTTCTGTGTGTGCATGCCTATCTATTTCTGTGTGTGCATGCCTATCTCTTTTTGTGTGTGCATGCCTGTCTCTTTCTGTGTGTGCATGCCTATCTCTTTCTGTGTGTGCATGCCTATCTATTTCTGTGTGTGCATGCCTATCTCTTTTTGTGTGTGCATGCCTGTCTCTTTCTGTGTGTGCATGCCTATCTCTTTCTGTGTGTGCATGCCTATCTATTTCTGTGTGTGCATGCCTATCTCTTTTTGTGTGTGCATGCCTGTCTCTTTCTGTGTGTGCATGCCTGTCTCTTTCTGTGTGTACATGCCTGTCTCTTTTTGTGTGTGCATGCCTGTCTCTTCTGTGTGTGCGTGTGTGTGTGTGCCTTTCTTGTCCTGTGTGTGCATGCCTGTCTCTTTCTGTGTGTGTGTGCATACCTGTCTCTTTCTGTGTGTGTATGCCTGTCTCTTTGTGTGTGTGTCTGTCTCGTTCTGTGTGTGCATGCCTGTCTCTTCTGTGTGCGTGTGTGTGCATGCCTGTCTCTTCTGTGTGCGTGTGTGTGCATGCCTCTTTCTGTGTGTGTGGGCACACTCCTGTCTCTTTCTCTTTCTGTGCACCTGTCTCTTTCTGTGTATGTGTGTGTGTGTGTGTGTGTGTGTGTGTGTGTGTGTGTGTGTGTGTGTGCGTGCCTGTCTCTCTCTCTCTCTCTGTGGGTGCACAAGCCTGTGTCTTTCTGTGTGTGATTGTATGCCTGTCCCTTTTGTGTGTGTGTGTGTGCCTGTCTCTTTCTGTGTGTCTGTGCACCTGTGCACGTGCACACATTTCTGTGTGTGTGCGCGCTTGTCATTCTCTTTGTGTGTGCAAGCCTGTCTCTTTCTGTGTGTGTGCCTGTCCCTGTTGTGTGTGTTTGTGTGTCTGACCCTTTTGTGTGCGTGTGTGCCTGTCTCTATCTGTGTGTGTGTGCATATGTGCATGCGTGCCGGCCTTTCTGTGTGTGCCTTGCTCTTTCTGTGTGGGTGAGCCTGTCTCTTCCTGTGTGTGTGTCTGTCCCTTTCCGTGTCTGTGTGTGAGTGTCTGCCTTTCTGTGTGTGCCTTGCTCTTTTTGTGTGTGTGCGAGCCTGTCTCTTTCTGTGTGTGTGTCTGTCCCTTTCCGTGTGTGCGCGCACCTGTATCTTTCTGTGTGTTTGTACCCGTCTCATTCTGTATGTATGCCTGTCTCTTTTTGTGTGTGTGCGCGCCTGTCTCTTTCTGTGTGTGCCTGTCTCTTTTTGTGTATGCGCGCACCTGTCTTTTTCTGTGTGTTTGTGTGTGTACCTGTCTCATTATTTGTATGTACCTGTCTCATTCTATGTGTGTGCCTGTCTCTTTTTGTGTGCACGTGTGCCTGTCTCTTTTTGTGTGTGCGTGTGCCTGTCTCTTTTTGTGTGTGTGCATGTACCTGTCTCTTTCCCACTTCATCCCTCTCAGTGCTGACATCCATGGCTGTGAATATCTAAAAAATGGGAATTTTCTTTCATACTCTATTTGTAAATGTCATCACTTAAAGCTATTGAAAACGCTGCATTACTTGATATTTAGATCACTCTGTAATCTAATTTAAACATATTCTGCTGAATTTGTAATGCTTGTTGAAGCTTGATCTGCTCATAATAACTAAATAAAAACATCTGTCGGGCAATAAGTGTCTGGAAATGTTGACTTTGGAAGAAGAAACTGTTAGAATTGTATGTTGGACCCTTAGTATTTTTTTTAATAATGACTAGATTGAATAAAATCTCCTTAATAAAATAGAAATGATTTTGCTAGAGGAAACGATCACGCTACTATAAAGCAGCATATGGAAATAAGCCAGGTGAGTGTGCTTGCTCCAACCTTGAATGTTTTTGACCTGTAGGCAGAGGAGGGCATAGCGATCATCATATAATGGCTGTGCTGATTTCAATCTGGCAATTCATTGTACTTGCAAATTATCATTCTAAATACAGACTTCCATTAACAGTGCTTCAGTGTAATCTCCCTTGTTGCCTTATTAGTACTTATATAATTTAGGATTTACTTTAACTCGTTGCTGTTTGATTTATATTAATGTGCCCTAAATGCAATAATACAAATAAAAGCGCAAAATACTTCGAGATATTAGGTAGGTTTTAATTCACAGCCAGTGAATGTCCAGTGAGAGGCAAGAGGGAGAATTTTTTCCTTAAATAAAAAAAAAAATTATGTAAAACTGTTGCGATCTATTAATACATATCAGGGCCGGCCTTAGGATGGAGGGCACCCTGTGCAAGACTACAGTATGGTATCCCCCCCCAAACAGACTTCTGCACTAAATTACTACTGGCCTACTGCCCCACATGGTTGCCAACAGGGTTCACTGGAAGCTCCCCGTGCAGGACCTGTAGATCAGTGTCTGGGGACCAGCATCTTCACAGTAGTGCCCAGAGGGACCCAGACCTTCATGGTTGTGTCTAGGACAGTGTTCCCCAACCATCTCTTCTACAGTCACCAGCAGCTCAAATTTTGTGGAACGCCATATGGCCATCTCTATAGCTCTGCTGCTGCACTAATGACTTCACCTGTGAATCTGTGTAGAGAGCTGCAAAACCAGGCCTATTGGTGGCTCTCTAGGAGAGGATTGAGGAACACAGGCCTAGGGGGTAGAGGACCTTTACAGCAGTGCCCAGGGTAACTGGGACCCAGGGGCATAAGTATAGGTGGTGCAGGAGATGCGACCACACCAGGGCACCAAATTCAGGAGGGCTCCATTATTGTTGCTCTTCAACCTTATTTATCTGATTTGTATTTACTTGGCATCATGTACAGGAAAAAGAAGCATTATTTGTATCTGCTGTTTCAGTCTTTAGTTTTCTAGTTGCATCCAATTGAGTTAAAAGACAAAATAAATGTTTAATTTATGAGGCTTGACAGGATCCCATTTAGTATTCACACCAGGATCACATTTAGATACGCCACTGCCAGGACTTATATACAATTTGTCCCTTGGACCAGAACTTGGGTGACCAGACACAGAACTTCCTGAGACTCTTGAAAATCTCCTTAAGATTACCAGATGGATATAAAGGGAAGATCTTGGGAAGGTGGACTCAGGTACAAAAGGTACTTTAATGAGGCAGGCACAGGTACTAGAGGTTTAGGCAAGGTAAGCACAGGTACAAGAGGCTCAGGTATTTAAAACTTGGGAAAACCAGACCCAGACACATGCCTCTCTGCTCCCCCCAGCTATGCCCCTGGTGGACTGTTTGCTCACTGCTGACTGGGCAAACTCCCTGACCTTTTTGTTTGTGTGGACCCGATGTTCTATTAATCTTTAAGGCCTATGGTATTTCTCTCACATGAACTTGAGTACCAGGATTGGGGGGGGGGGGGGGGGGGGGGGTTGCACTTCCTGGTTTTGCCATGCAAAGCTAAAGAGATAGTAACAGAGAACCAAGACAATAAGAGGATTAAACAAACTGCACACACCATGGCCATTCTCATAGGTCTTGGAACCAGCAACAACAGCTGTATGCAGCAACACAAGAAAAGTCACAAGCAGAAGAACTCTAGAGCAGTTTTAGCGCTAAGATTTTAAACAAGCAAAGACTATTATTATTATCATTGCTTATTTATAAAAAAACATCAAGAAAAAGGGTAAAACAACTAACATACAATACATGAGCATTATGAGTCAGATGTGTATGAAATGCACAAATACACAGTCGTGCTGAAATACACTAGAGGGCCCTGTCCTTGCAGACCTACAATCTAAAGCATAAGGGGTGGAGACAATAGGTGGGTAACAATTAATATATATTCAGTATGATGACAAGTGCTCTGAAGTGATAGGGGCTGCCAGATATTTTGGCCACATGATAGGCTCTTCTGTATAGGTGGGTTTTTGAGGGCACTCTTAAAGCAGTCCTTCACTCTGAATAAGAGTCTATCTTATATGTTTCCCACACCCTGCACATACAGATTGCTCACATTAAAAATCCTCCTACCTGCATATTATGAGCCTTTAAACATCCAAGATGGCAGCTCATGGAACATCAGGCAGCCTTCTGGCTGTGCTGCTCTGCATTCTGGGACTGCTGACCTTTTCCTGACCCCAGCTATGCTCTGCCTGAGCAAAGCACAACTATAACCCGACCCCTTTACTTTATCCCACTCTCCTCTCCTCAGTAAGTGTGATGCTTCTGAGTCAAGATGGCAGCGCCCGTATCCTAATGTCCTTAACAGAGTTGCAGCCCAGTGGAGGAAAGAATAATAAGTGACTAAAAACTTAAAATATATTAATTTTAGATGCTGGGGAATCGTTTTTAAGGGTTTGGGCTTTTCAATAAATCATGGTGAAGGTCCGGTGTAAAGGCTTGAAGGCATGGGGAGTGGTGGGTTGTATAGGGTAGGGCATTCCAGAGTAATGGGTGATGCGTGTGAAGTCTTGAACACGGGAGTGGTTGAAAGTGATTAGGGTTGAGAAGGTATTTCAAGGCAGGTTTGGGTTTATGGGTATTTTTCAATATGAATACACTAGATCCTGTCTAAATAGGATGGCTCACATGAACACCTGAGAAATGGGATGTTTGGGATCCCATCTAATGTGTCCTATCGTATGCCATATCTGTAACTACTGTATCTAAAAGGGTAATTGCACTTTTTCATTTTTAAACCTTTCCATTCCATTGATGTCCTCAATGTGCTTATCTTTATTTTTCTTTTTTATTTGTTTGTTCTGTGTTACAAATGTTTTGAGGCATTTTTTTTTGTTCTCGCGTAATTCATCCAAGCCATTTTTGGGTGATTTTTTTTCCATTTTTCCTTTTCCGCGATTTTTCATTTCAAAACAAGTTTTTCAAATCCTGCAAAATGTATGAATGTATGTGATTCTGGGCCATTTTTTTCATGGGAAAAACGAATTGAAGGTGATTTTTTGTGGCAGAGAGGGGGGCGAAGTTGAAATTAATTTTTACAGTAACAATTTTATATGTTGTTTGTATGTTGTTAGATACAAATTATATCTAACGAAAAAATGTTGGTCCAATATATTTTTCTTTGTAATTTTTCCTTGCTTTAATGAATGCCGCATAACCAACATTCATTAAAGGCGGTGACTTTATAAATAAAATGTGGGCCCCCCTCCCCAAAGGCCTCCAGCCTAGGCACCTAGCATAAGGGCTTGGAAATCAGGGCTCAGAGGCTTTGATGTTGGTGGTCCCTGTCTCTTTAAGTTAAAAGCCTTTATGCCCCTTGGTATGGAATTGGGGCTCTTGGACACCCCTGGAAGAACCCCATGCCCACACCAATGGGCACCAGGATCTCCCCCCCCCCAGGTGTCCCAAATGGGGGTGCAGGTAGTGTGTAATTTTACCGGCATGTCACCCGCCATGCCATCACCTGCCAAGCCCAGCATATAGGGGTCCCCTGACCTATATTCGAGGCCAGGAAAGCCGCTCCCTCAACACAGAACCATATAAGGAATTTTGAAGCCGCATTACTGCTGATAGTAAATCACAGATATTGGGGAACAATCTTAACAACCCAAAACAATAACACCAAAACCTGAGTTTTCCTTTAAATAGATCCCATGGAATTTGTGACATTTTTATTAATGTATTACAACAGAAACGTATGATGATGTCTTAGTTAAACAGCCTTAAAATATATGCCTAATTCACCTTTACAAATTAGTCACGCAGGAGAGATTTTTTCATTTTTACATTGGTAAAGTAGTTATGTAATTCAGTACGTCAGAAAAGCTATTTTTGGACTTTCAACCCAATTTATAGGCACAGAAGGTGAGCAGCTGGTCTGAAATTCTTATGCTGTAATTCAGCAAAATAAACCAAAGCAACAAAGCAAGGACAGTGGACATGGTCTGAATTTGGTCCTCTGCAAGGAAGATGACTTCGCAAATATTACAAGTTTAATTTTTTATCGCTTTTTTATCATCTATCACAACAACGATGGGTAAAATATACAAGGGAAGCTGTGTATACCCAGCAAATATCAGCATATCAATGTTCACTAGAGAGGTAATAAAATGTCAAAAGAATCTAGCCTGAACTTATCAGATGTCGGTAATAATCAGTATAATGTCAAGTCATCATGTAGACTACATATGAAATTCCATCATATGGATTAAAGGGTGCGTTCAGTGCATTGACGCTGAAAGATATGTTATCACTATCATTTAAATATTTTAAATTATACCATTTTGCAACGATCCTGCAGTTTAAAGTGTTAATGGTAGTACGGTGTGAACTGGCCATATTTACAGAATATTAAAAATAATACAAATATTCCTATCTGAAGTACAATTATATGCAAATATGAAAATGCTGCATTTTAAATGCCTCCTCTAAGTATTCCTAATAGCACAGTAATAAAAAATGAATTTTGTGGCCAAATGTGAATTAAAAATGAAAGCTCATATTATACAAATCTACTGTAGTCAAAGTGTATAATAATATTTATTAATAATAATAATAATAATAATAATAATCATAATAAATTATAACTTTCAGAAATAAATAACTAAATCAGAACTTCTCACTGCACAGCATGGCCCTGTAAGCCCGATACTCTGCACGAAGATACCAAACAAGCAGCAGCCTGAGACTCCATGGGCCGCCATCTTGGATGTTAGTAGAGATGAGCGAGTAGTGAGATATTCGAAATTTCGAATTTCGATTCGAATAGACCGCGTTACTCGACTACTCGACCGAATATCGAATCCCATTATAGTCTATGGGAAAAAAATGCTCGACACTTGGAAATCTCAATTCGACCACTTGGAGGTCACCAAGTCCACCCTGAAACATCAGAAAATGATGCCAACACTGCTGGAATGCAACTGGGACAGCAGGGGAAGCATGTCTGGGTGCATATAACGCGCCCAAGTCGCACTATTACGCCACTATCACAGCCACTCAACAATACACTCCAAACACAATATAACTTCTACGTAAAGTGAGACAAGACAAGGAAACCTTCTTTCCTTTACATTGCCATGGACCCCAAGCCAAACTGTACAAAAAAGAAGAACAAAATTCTGCACCCCTTAAAATCACGTTGCCTAATGACAACCACAGATGGCATAGGCAAGGGGGAAAATAAATAGACCCCACCCCTAATTGTCATTGTGTGTGTGTGTGTGTGTGTGTGTGTGAGATGTGGTCAGACATGTCCTCTTGTGTCATTGTGTCACCCCAGCAGTAAGGGAAGCTTAAAGGAGGAGGTTTGTTACAGTGTGTCACCCCAGCAGTAAGGGAAGCTTACAGGAGGAGGTTTGTTACAGTGTGTCACCCCAGCAGTAAGGGAAGCTTACAGGAGGAGGTTTGTTACAGTGTGTCACCCCAGCAGTAAGGGAAGCTTACAGGAGGAGGTTTGTTACAGTGTGTCACCCCAGCAGTAAGGGAAGCTTACAGGAGGAGGTTTGTTACATTGTGTCACCCCAGCAGTCAGGGAAGCTTACAGGAGGAGGTTTGTTACAGTGTGTCACCCCAGCAGTAAGGGAAGCTTAGAGCTGAGACCTCTTAAAAATTGTGTGGAGGCCCAAGATCTGAGACCTCTTAAAAATTGTGTGGAGGCCCAAGAGCTGAGACCTTTTAAAAATTGTGTGGAGGCCCAAGAGCTGAGACCTCTCAAACATTGTGTGGAGTCCCAAGAGCTGAGACCTTTTAAAAATTGTGTGGAGGCCCTAGAGCTGAGACCTCTCAAACATTGTGTGGAGGCCCAAGAGCTGAGACCTTTTAAAAATTGTGTGGAGGCCCAAGAGCTGAGACCTCTCAAACATTGTGTGGAGGCCCAAGAGCTGAGACCTCTTAAAAATTGTGTGGAGGCCCAAGAGCTGAGACCTCTCAAACATTGTGTGGAGGCCCAAGAGCTGAGACCTCTTAAAAATTGTGTGGAGGCCCAAGAGCTGAGACCTTTTAAAAATTGTGTGGAGGCCCAAGAGCTGAGACCTTTTAAAAATTGTGTGGAGGCCCTAGAGCTGAGACCTCTCAAACATTGTGTGGAGTCCCAAGAGCTGAGACCTTTTAAAAATTGTGTGGAGGCCCTAGAGCTGAGACCTCTCAAACATTGTGTGGAGGCCCAAGAGCTGAGACCTTTTAAAAATTGTGTGGAGGCCCAAGAGCTGAGACCTCTCAAACATTGTGTGGAGGCCCAAGAGCTGAGACCTTTTAAAAATTGTGTGGAGGCCCAAGAGCTGAGACCTCTCAAACATTGTGTGGAGGCCCAAGAGCTGAGACCTTTTAAAAATTGTGTGGAGGCCCAAGAGCTGAGACCTCTCAAACATTGTGTGGAGGCCCAAGAGCTGAGACCTCTTAAAAATTGTGTGGAGGCCCAAGAGCTGAGACCTTTTAAAAATTGTGTGGAGGCCCAAGAGCTGAGACCTTTTAAAAATTGTGTGGAGGCCCTAGAGCTGAGACCTCTCAAACATTGTGTGGAGTCCCAAGAGCTGAGACCTTTTAAAAATTGTGTGGAGGCCCTAGAGCTGAGACCTCTCAAACATTGTGTGGAGGCCCAAGAGCTGAGACCTTTTAAAAATTGTGTGGAGGGCCAAGAGCTGAGACCTCTCAAACATTGTGTGGAGGCCCAAGAGCTGAGACCTCTTAAAAATTGTGTGGAGGCCCAAGAGCTGAGACCTTTTAAAAATTGTGTGGAGGCCCAAGAGCTGAGACCTTTTAAAAATTGTGTGGAGGCCCTAGAGCTGAGACCTCTCAAACATTGTGTGGAGGCCCAAGAGCTGAGACCTTTTAAAAATTGTGTGGAGGCCCAAGAGCTGAGACCTCTCAAACATTGTGTGGAGGCCCAAGAGCTGAGACCTCTTAAAAATTGTGTGGAGGCCCAAGAGCTGAGACCTCTCAAACATTGTGTGGAGGCCCAAGAGCTGAGACCTCTTAAAAATTGTGTGGAGGCCCAAGAGCTGAGACCTTTTAAAAATTGTGTGGAGGCCCAAGAGCTGAGACCTTTTAAAAATTGTGTGGAGGCCCAAGAGCTGAGACCTCTCAAACATTGTGTGGAGGCCCAAGAGCTGAGACCTTTTAAAAATTGTGTGGAGGCCCAAGAGCTGAGACCTCTCAAACATTGTGTGGAGGCCCAAGAGCTGAGACCTTTTAAAAATTGTGTGGAGGCCCAAGAGCTGAGACCTCTCAAACATTGTGTGGAGGCCCAAGAGCTGAGACCTCTTAAAAATTGTGTGGAGGCCCAAGAGCTGAGACCTTTTAAAAATTGTGTGGAGGCCCAAGAGCTGAGACCTTTTAAAAATTGTGTGGAGGCCCAAGAGCTGAGACCTTTTAAAAATTGTGTGGAGGCCCTAGAGCTGAGACCTCTCAAACATTGTGTGGAGTCCCAAGAGCTGAGACCTTTTAAAAATTGTGTGGAGGCCCTAGAGCTGAGACCTCTCAAACATTGTGTGGAGGCCCAAGAGCTGAGACCTTTTAAAAATTGTGTGGAGGCCCAAGAGCTGAGACCTCTCAAACATTGTGTGGAGGCCCAAGAGCTGAGACCTCTTAAAAATTGTGTGGAGGCCCACGAGCTGAGACCTCTCAAACATTGTGTGGAGGCCCAAGAGCTGAGCACTTATTAGTGCTGCAGCTACGGCTGCTTTAGTGAGGGGTAGCTGCTGCTGCTGGAATAGGGACAGAAAGACTTCAGTGGTGTATTAGCACCTATATACAAAACTATATACACTCTGCTCAAAACGGCTGCTTTAGTGAGGGGTAGCTGCTGATGCTGGAATAGGGACAGAAAGACTTCAGTGGTGTATTAGCACCTATATACAAAACTATATTTTGCACTACTGTTTTGTGTCCTCTGTGCCAACAAAACACTGTTTTATACACGGTGCGTATAGGCACCATTTCACCTTCTGGCAGTATACGGCTGTATAGCCAGGTGTTTTTCTTAAAAATATTTTTTATATTTGGCACTACTGTTTTGTGTCCTCTTTACCAACAAAACCTTGTTATATACCCGGTGCGTATAGGCACCATTTCACCTTCTGGCAGTATACGGCTGTATAGCCAGGTGTTCTTCTTAAAAATATTTTTATATTTGGCATAACGCGTGGCCAAAAAAGTAAAACGTCTGAAATGCGGAGGGCTAGCGCAAAGGGACGTGGACGAGGACGGGGGCGCGGAAATGCTGGTGGGGGCACAAACCGCGTTGAAGCCAGTGGGGATACAATGCGTGCTGGTGAGGGGCAGCCAGCATTACGCTCATCCAGCTTCCCTGCCTTTATGGGACAGTTATGCGGGGGGCGGGGTACACCTCTGTTAAAGCCTGAGCAGCGTGAACAGGTGGTGCAATGGATGGCCGATAACGCTTCCAGTCACTTGTCCACCACCCAGTCATCCACACAGTCTCACTCTGACCCTCCTTCCTCCCAACCTGGCCAACAGAGTCAGCCCACCCTTGACCCCTCCCAGGACCTCTTTTCGGGTCCTTTTCCAGATGTGCTGCAAGAATCCCAGGAGCTAGCAGAGGAATTTGTTTGTAGTGATGCCCAAACACTTGAGTATCCGCCATCTGCTAGTGATGTGGACCCGGAACCAGCATCTGCTGTCATGAGCGATGATGATGAGACGCAGTTGCCTTCAAGGGAGGCTGTTGGAATGTCCAGTGGGCAGGAGGAGGAGCAGAGAGAGGAAGTGGAAGAGGAGGTGGTGGACGACGAAATGACCGACCCCACTTGGACAGGGGTGATGTCCAGCGGGGAAAGCAGTGGAGATGCGGTCTGCACATCACCGAATAAGGCAGCAAGAGGCAGAGGACAGTCCAGAGGCAGAGGACAGTCCAGACAGAGAAGGCAGGCCACAGCCAGCAGGGCCGAAGCTCTTCCCGGCAGCAGGCAGTCGCGCGAAGCTCCCCCATCGAGGCCTCGTACTTCTGTGGTGTGGAGATTTTTTAATGTTTGCGCGGATGACAAACTGAGCGCGGTTTGCGCAATCTGCCACTCAAAACTGAGTAGGGGCTCTGAGAAGAGCAATCTGACCACCTCAGGCATGCGCCGTCACTTGGAATTCAAGCACTGGGCTGAGTGGGAGAGAGCAAACGCAATACAACCTGCGCCCCGTCTTGCTGCCACTGCCTCTTCCCCTTTGTTGTGTGCTGCCACTGCGGTCCAGACCTCCAGCCAGGACACCTCCACATCTGCCTCTGCCTCGGCTACTTTGGGGCCTTCTCCTTCAGCCCCCCCTTCCCCCGCATCTTCGTCTGCACCTTCCATCTCCTCGTCCCATCAACTGTCCATCTCGCAGGCGTTCAACCGCAGGCGGAAGTACGCCTCCAGTCACCCCCAAGCCCAAGCCTTAACCTGCCTCATCTCCAAACTGCTGGCCCTGGAGATGTTGCCGTTTTGGCTTGTGGAGACGCAGGCCTTCCGCGACCTGATGGCGGCTGCCGCACCTCGCTATTCCGTCCCTAGCCGCCACTATTTTTCCCGGTGTGGCGTCCCCGCCCTGCACCAGCACGTGTCGCGTAACATCAGGCGGACCCTGAGGTACGCAGTCAGCGCAAAGGTCCACTTGACCACCGACTCGTGGACAAGCGCTTGCGGCCAAGGACGCTACATCTCTTTGACGGCACACTGGGTGAATGTTGTGGAAGCGGGGACGGGGTCGCAAACAGGGACGGCCTACATACCACCCCCGCCCAAGATTGCCAGCACAGGTTCTGATAGACCCCCCTCCTCTTCCTCCTCCTCCTCCTCCTCCTCCTCCTCCTCTGCCTTAACATCGCCCTCAGCCCCTAGCTGGAAGCGTTGCAGCACTGGCACGGGGAGACGTCAGCAGGCGGTGCTTAAAGGAGCAGTATCGCGAATTTTTCTTGGTGACTTATATTTAAATGGTACTTGGAATGTAGGTAGGTGTTGGAGTAAGAATTACAAATGTAGAAAAAAATGATGTGTGTGATGAACAGCTGGAGACTAATAGCTCATGTTTATGTCTTGTCAGTGTCGACAGCCGACACTCTAGCCTGTTCCATGCTGAGGAGAGGGGAGAGGGAGATACAATGTATCAGTTCCACGCTGAGGAGAATGTATCAAAGTCTCAGCTGTTCAGTGCTGGCAGCCGTCCAGCATAAGATAACAACATTGCCTGGCCAGAACTTATATATCTAAAACAGAGAGAAAGGCTCTAGAAGTCATTTAGCTGATTTTAACAGTTTTCCTTTCATGTTGGCTCTGCTGCAGAATCTTTTTTTTTATCAGTTTACCATTTTCTCTTTCATATTCTTATTTTTCTTTTTTCCATATGATCTTTCTTTCAGCTTTGTGTGTTTTGAGCGAAGCCCAACCCAGGATTTTCACTATCTGGAGTTTTGTTTTGTGCCCCTAGGGGCATCCCTACTTGGGATGCCCTGATGTGGGAAATCCCCAAGTTCGCCTGTGAAAACGTACCTTTCCCTGTCCCACAGCGCATGCGTGGACTCTCATCCAATCAGCGCTGTTTGCACGCAGATGGGGAGCCTGAGCAGTAACCTTCCTGGCCGCCCGGCCTGTCTAAATGACTATCTGCGTGAGCGCCAGAAAAATGGGGGGATCTGTGGTTATCCAGGGGTCGTTTCACACAGTGGGCATCCTGATTTAGAATGGGGTTTTGTTCCACTTTAATACCTTTAGTTTTTTTCTGAACAGTTATTCAAAGAAGAATTTCAGTCATTTTCAGTGAGTTTAGTTTATTTTGTATAGATTTTACACATAAGAGTCACCTGGTCTCATAACAAAAGCAGCACCTCCCACACACACAGCCGTTACAGTGTCAGCCTCTGAGGTAAAGTGTTGCTAGGAGACCAGTGGGCTAAATGAAGCAGCTCACTAAATACAAGCCAGCAGATCCCCCTATTCTGCAAATGGACTGAGCCATTTTAATTATACAATTTAAAAGAGAGGCATATATTTTTTTCATTTTCTATCGCCAGATTATTCATACACATGTTAGAAGCTATTGTGTGGCTATTTAATTATTTATCTTTTTTAATGCAAATTTCGCGATACTGCTCCTTTAAGCTCATCAGCTTGGGCGACAGGAAGCACAGCGCCGCAGAGGTGAGGCACGCCATATTGCAGCAGACAGAGATGTGGCTGTCGCCGCTGCAGCTAGGACCAGGCATGGTCGTGTGCGATAACGGCCGTAACCTGGTGGCGGCTCTGGAGCTTGCAGAACTCAATCACGTACCATGCCTGGCCCACGTTTTTAATTTGGTAGTACAAAAGTTTCTAAAGACTTACCCCAACCTGGCAGAGCTACTGGTCAAAGTGCGGCGCTTGTGCGCTCACTTTCGGAAGTCAACTGTAGCTGCTGCTAGCTTAAAAAAAAATCCAGCAACGCCTCCATTTGCCTCAACATCGGCTGTTGTGCGACCTGCCCACTCGCTGGAATTCCACCTATTGCATGTTGGCCAGGGTGTGTGAGCAGCAGAAAGCATTGATGGAGTACCAGATGATGCATCCACGCGTGCCTCCAACTCAGCTCCCTCAGTTTGCCAACCACGAGTGGCCATGGATGGCAGACATATGCGATGTATTGCGTATCTTTGAGGAGTCCACTAAGAAGGTCAGCAGCGAGGACGCTATAGTGAGCGTAACCATCCCGCTCCTAGGCGTCCTTAAAGAATCGCTCATCGCAATAAGGGAGAACGCATTGCACACAGAGGAGATGGGGGTAGGAGGAGACGCAACGCAGGTAGACAGTCAGACCACACTTTTGTCTGCTGCTCGGTGGCAGTTGCAGGAGGAGGATGAGGAGGAGGAGGACAACGTGGAGGTGGCTGTGGAAGAGGATGCTGGCGGCGAGGGTAGCAGTCAGGCTGTGTGCGTCCCATTGGTTCAGCGCGGATGGGGCGGAGAGGAGGAGGAAGAGGAGGAAATGGAAAATGATCCTTCTGGTGGGGGCAGTGAGGTCATGCCTACTCAGAGTCTGGCACACATGGCTGACTTCATGCTGGGCTGCTTTTCCCGGGACATACGTGTTGTCCAGATATTGGAGAACAAACTATACTGGGTCTTCGCACTCCTGGACCCCCGGTATAAAGATAACTTCTCCTCTTTTATTCCGGTAGAGGAGAGGACGAATCGATTACTGGAATACCAGAGGGAACTCTTGCAGAACATGATGCAGATTTTCCCACCCAGCATCGCTGGCGGCAGAGAGGAGAGTGTCTCCCAGAGTCTGACAACATCGATCAGGCCCACAGCCACCAGGGGAACACTCTCCAAGGTGTGGGACACGTTCATGTCACCCCCTCGTGCAACTTCCATCACTGCGGGGCCCGCTATCAGCAGGAGGGACAAGTATCGGCGGATGTTGCGGGACTACCTGGCAGACCACACCCCTGTCCTCCCCGATCCCTCGGCGACCTACACTTACTGGGTCTCCAAGTTGGACACGTGGCTGGAACTGTCCCTGTACGCCTTGGAGGTGCTTGCCTGCCCTGCCGCCAGCGTGCTATCAGAAAGGGTGTGTTCAGCACAGCCGGGGGCATTATAACCGATAAGCGCAGCCGCCTGTCAACCGACAGTGCCGACAGGCTGACGCTAATCAAAATGAACAGCAAGTGGATTGACCCGGACTTTGCTTGTAAAACAGTGGAAAGCAGCCAAGAGTGAAGTGCCATCTGTATGAAGTGCCATTTCCTCCTCCTCCTCCTCCTCCTCCTCCTCCTCCTCCTTAACCGCCGTAGAATTGCTGTATTAATGAAAAAAATTATGGCTCACCTCTTAGGCTTAATACAATCAATTTTTAAGAGGTCTCAACTCTTGGGCCTCCACACAATTTTTAAAAGGTCTCAGCTCTTGGGCCTCCACACAATTTTTAAGAGGTCTCAGCTCTTGGGCCTCCACACAATTTTTAAGAGGTCTCAGCTCTTGGGCCTCCACACAATTTTTAAGAGGTCTCAGCTCTTGGGCCTCCACACAATTTTTAAAAGGTCTCAGCTCTTGGGCCTCCACACAATTTTTAAGAGGTCTCAGCTCGTGGGCCTCCACACAATTTTTAAAAGGTCTCAGCTCTTGGGCCTCCACACAATTTTTAAGAGGTCTCAGCTCTTGGGCCTCCACACAATTTTTAAAAGGTCTCAGCTCTTGGGCCTCCACACAATTTTTAAAAGGTCTCAGCTCTTGGGCCTCCACACAATTTTTAAAACATAGCAGCCCTAATAAGGGCTCTCAATGACTCTCTTGTCTTCTGGTAGCTGGTATATATGGTGGTAAATGCGATATTCTGAGCTTCTGGGGCCCTGCCTGACTACATAGAAAATGAGCTATATACTGTTCAACATAGCAGCACTAATAAGGGATTAAGGACTCTCTTGTCTTCTGGTAGCTGGTATATATGGTGGTAAAAGGTATATTCTGAGCTTCTGGGGCCCTGCCTGACTACATAGGATATGAGCTATATACTGTTCATAGTAGCCCTAATAAGGGCTCTTAAGGACTCTCTTGTCTTCTGGTAGCTGGTATATATGGTGGTAAAAGCTATATTCTGAGCTTCTGGGGCCCTGCCTGACTACATAGAATATGAGCTATATACTGTTCAACGTAGCAGCACTAATAAGGGCTCTTAAGGACTGTCTTGTCTTCTGGTAGCTGGTATATATGGTGGTAAAAGCTATATTCTGAGCTTCTGGGGCCCTGCCTGACTACATAGAATATGAGCTATATACTGTTCAGCGTAGCAGCCCTAATAAGGGCTCTTAAGGACTGTCTTGTCTTCTGGTAGCTGGTATATATGGTGGTAAAAGCTATATTCTGAGCTTCTGGGGCCCTGCCTGACTACATAGAATATGAGCTATGTACTGTTCAACGTAGCAGCCCTAATAAGGGCTCTTAAGGACTGTCTTGTCTTCTGGTAGCTGGTATATATGGTGGTAAAAGCTATATTCTGAGCTTCTGGGGCCCTGCCTGACTACATAGAAAATGAGCTATATACTGTTCAGCGTAGCAGCCCTAATAAGGGCTCTTAAGGACTGTCTTGTCTTCTGGTAGCTGGTATATATGGTGGTAAAAGGTATATTCTGAGCTTCTGGGGCCCTGCCTGACTAAATAGAAAATGAGCTATATACTGTTCATAGTAGCCCTAATAAGGGCTCTTAAGGACTCTCTTGTCTTCTGGTAGCTGGTATATATGGTGGTAAAAGGTATATTCTGAGCTTCTGGGGCCCTGCCTGACTACATAGAATATGAGCTATATACTGTTCAACGTAGCAGCCCTAATAAGGGCTCTTAAGGACTCTCTTGTCTTCTGGTAGCTGGTATATATGGTGGTAAAAGCTATATTCTGAGCTTCTGGGGCCCTGCCTGACTACATAGAATATGAGCTATATACTGTTCAACGTAGCAGCACTAATAAGGGCTCTTAAGGACTGTCTTGTCTTCTGGTAGCTGGTATATATGGTGGTAAAAGCTATATTCTGAGCTTCTGGGGCCCTGCCTGACTACATAGAATATGAGCTATATACTGTTCAGCGTAGCAGCCCTAATAAGGGCTCTTAAGGACTGTCTTGTCTTCTGGTAGCTGGTATATATGGTGGTAAAAGCTATATTCTGAGCTTCTGGGGCCCTGCCTGACTACATAGAATATGAGCTATATACTGTTCAACGTAGCAGCCCTAATAAGGGCTCTTAAGGACTGTCTTGTCTTCTGGTAGCTGGTATATATGGTGGTAAAAGGTATATTCTGAGCTTCTGGGGCCCTGCCTGACTACATAGAAAATGAGCTATATACTGTTCAACATAGCAGCACTAATAAGGGATTAAGGACTCTCTTGTCTTCTGGTAGCTGGTATATATGGTGGTAAAAGCTATATTCTGAGCTTCTGGGGCCCTGCCTGACTACATAGAATATGAGCTATATACTGTTCAGCGTAGCAGCCCTAATAAGGGCTCTTAAGGACTGTCTTGTCTTCTGGTAGCTGGTATATATGGTGGTAAAAGGTATATTCTGAGCTTCTGGGGCCCTGCCTGACTACATAGAATATGAGCTATATACTGTTCAACGTAGCAGCCCTAATAAGGGCTCTTAAGGACTGTCTTGTCTTCTGGTAGCTGGTATATATGGTGGTAAAAGGTATATTCTGAGCTTCTGGGGCCCTGCCTGACTACATAGAAAATGAGCTATATACTGTTCAACATAGCAGCACTAATAAGGGATTAAGGACTCTCTTGTCTTCTGGTAGCTGGTATATATGGTGGTAAAAGCTATATTCTGAGCTTCTGGGGCCCTGCCTGACTACATAGAATATGAGCTATATACTGTTCAGCGTAGCAGCCCTAATAAGGGCTCTTAAGGACTGTCTTGTCTTCTGGTAGCTGGTATATATGGTGGTAAAAGGTATATTCTGAGCTTCTGGGGCCCTGCCTGACTACATAGAATATGAGCTATATACTGTTCAACGTAGCAGCCCTAATAAGGGCTCTTAAGGACTCTCTTGTCTTCTGGTAGCTGGTATATATGGTGGTAAAAGCTATATTCTGAGCTTCTGGGGCCCTGCCTGACTACATAGAATGTGAGCTATATACTGTTCAGCGTAGCAGCCCTAATAAGGGCTCTTAAGGACTGTCTTGTCTTCTGGTAGCTGGTATATATGGTGGTAAAAGGTATATTCTGAGCTTCTGGGGCCCTGCCTGACTACATAGAAAATGAGCTATATACTGTACAACATAGTAGCCCTAATAAGGGCTCTTAAGGACTCTCTTGTCTTCTGATAGCTGGTATATATGGTGGTAAAAGGTATATTCTGAGCTTCTGGGGCCCTGCCTGACTACATAGAATATGAGCTATATACTGTTCAACGTAGCAGCCCTAATAAGGGCTCTTAAGGACTCTCTTGTCTTCTGGTAGTTGGTATATATGGTGGTAAAAGCTATATTCTGAGCTTCTGGGGCCCTGCCTGACTACATAGAATATGAGCTATATACTGTTCAACGTAGCAGCCCTAATAAGGGCTCTTAAGGACTCTCTTGTCTTCTGGTAGCTGGTATATATGGTGGTAAAAGCTATATTCTGAGCTTCTGGGGCCCTGCCTGACTACATAGAATATGAGCTATATACTGTTCAGCGTAGCAGCCCTAATAAGGGCTCTTAAGGACTGTCTTGTCTTCTGGTAGCTGGTATATATGGTGGTAAAAGTTATATTCTGAGCTTCTGGGGCCCTGCCTGACTACATAGAATATGAGCTATATACTGTTCAACGTAGCAGCCCTAATAAGGGCTCTTAAGGACTCTCTTGTCTTCTGGTAGCTGGTATATATGGTGGTAAAAGCTATATTCTGAGCTTCTGGGGCCCTGCCTGACTACATAGAATATGAGCTATATACTGTTCAACGTAGCAGCCCTAATAAGGGCTCTTAAGGACTGTCTTGTCTTCTGGTAGCTGGTATATATGGTGGTAAAAGGTATATTCTGAGCTTCTGGGGCCCTGCCTGACTACATAGAAAATGAGCTATATACTGTTCAACATAGCAGCACTAATAAGGGATTAAGGACTCTCTTGTCTTCTGGTAGCTGGTATATATGGTGGTAAAAGGTATATTCTGAGCTTCTGGGGCCCTGCCTGACTACATAGAAAATGAGCTATATACTGTACAACATAGTAGCCCTAATAAGGGCTCTTAAGGACTCTCTTGTCTTCTGGTAGCTGGTATATATGGTGGTAAAAGGTATATTCTGAGCTTCTGGGGCCCTGCCTGACTACATAGGATATGAGCTATATACTGTTCATAGTAGCCCTAATAAGGGCTCTTAAGGACTCTCTTGTCTTCTGGTAGCTGGTATATATGGTGGTAAAAGCTATATTCTGAGCTTCTGGGGCCCTGCCTGACTACATAGAATATGAGCTATATACTGTTCAACGTAGCAGCACTAATAAGGGCTCTTAAGGACTGTCTTGTCTTCTGGTAGCTGGTATATATGGTGGTAAAAGCTATATTCTGAGCTTCTGGGGCCCTGCCTGACTACATAGGATATGAGCTATATACTGTTCATAGTAGCCCTAATAAGGGCTCTTAAGGACTCTCTTGTCTTCTGGTAGCTGGTATATATGGTGGTAAAAGCTATATTCTGAGCTTCTGGGGCCCTGCCTGACTACATAAAATATGAGCTATATTCTGTTCAACGTAGCAGCACTAATAAGGGCTCTTAAGGACTGTCTTGTCTTCTGGTAGCTGGTATATATGGTGGTAAAAGCTATATTCTGAGCTTCTGGGGCCCTGCCTGACTACATAGGATATGAGCTATATACTGTTCATAGTAGCCCTAATAAGGGCTCTTAAGGACTCTCTTGTCTTCTGGTAGCTGGTATATATGGTGGTAAAAGGTATATTCTGAGCTTCTGGGGCCCTGCCTGACTACATAGAAAATGAGCTATATACTGTTCAGCGTAGCAGCCCTAATAAGGGCTCTTAAGGACTGTCTTGTCTTCTGGTAGCTGGTATATATGGTGGTAAAATGTATATTCTGAGCTTCTGGGGCCCTGCCTGACTAAATAGAAAATGAGCTATATACTGTTCAGCGTAGCAGCCCTAATAAGGGCTATTAAGGACTGACTTGTCTTCTGGTAGCTGGTATATATGGTGGTAAAAGGTATATTCTGAGCTTCTGGGGCCCTGCCTGACTAAATAGAAAATGAGCTATATACTGTTCAGCGTAGCAGCCCTAATAAGCAGTGGCGTTGCTAGGGCTGGTGTCACCCGGGGCGGTAGGAAATGGTGTCACCCCCCCCCCCAATGGTGTCAACCCCCCCCCCCCAATGGTGTCAACCCCCCCCCCCCAAAGAAAACAAACAAAAAAAAAAGCATTTTTGCCGGCATGGTGGGAGCGGGCCGGCCGGTTCCGCGCTGACAGCGGAACCGGCCGGCCCGCTCTGCTGTCAGCGGAACCGGCCGGCCCGCTCCCACCATGCCGGCATTTTTAAAAAAAGCAAACACTTACCTGCAGGTCCGGAGCGTGGAGGCCGGCGCCGCTCTCAGCTGTCATCTGAGGGCGCGTCATCAGAGGCGCCCTCTGATGACGCGCCCTCAGATGACAGCTGAGAGCGGCGCCGGCCTCCACGCTCCGGACCTGCAGGTAAGTGTCTCTATACCGAGGGGTGACCGGCCGAGAGGTGTCACCCTCTAGGTCTGGTGTCACCCGGGGCGGTCCGCCCCCCCCGCCCCCGGGTCGCTACGCCACTGCTAATAAGGGCTATTAAGGACTGTCTTGTCTTCTGGTAGCTGGTATATATGGTGGTAAAAGCTATATTCTGAGCTTCTGGGGCCCTGCCTGACTACATAGAATATGAGCTATATACTGTTCAGCGTAGCAGCCCTAATAAGGGCTATTAAGGACTGTCTTGTCTTCTGGTAGCTGGTATATATGGTGGTAAAAGGTATATTCTGAGCTTCTGGGGCCCTGCCTGACTACATAGAAAATGAGCTATATACTGTTCAGCGTAGCAGCCCTAATAAGGGCTCTTAAGGACTGTCTTGTCTTCTGGTAGCTGGTATATATGGTGGTAAAAGGTATATTCTGAGCTTCTGGGGCCCTGCCTGACTAAATAGAAAATGAGCTATATACTGTTCAGCGTAGCAGCCCTAATAAGGGCTATTAAGGACTGTCTTGTCTTCTGGTAGCTGGTATATATGGTGGTAAAAGGTATATTCTGAGCTTCTGGGGCCCTGCCTGACTAAATAGAAAATGAGCTATATACTGTTCAGCGTAGCAGCCCTAATAAGGGCTATTAAGGACTGTCTTGTCTTCTGGTAGCTGGTATATATGGTGGTAAAAGGTATATTCTGAGCTTCTGGGGCCCTGCCTGACTACATAGAATATGAGCTATATACTGTTCAGCGTAGCAGCCCTAATAAGGGCTATTAAGGACTGTCTTGTCTTCTGGTAGCTGGTATATATGGTGGTAAAAGGTATATTCTGAGCTTCTGGGGCCCTGCCTGACTACATAGAAAATGAGCTATATACTGTTCAGCGTAGCAGCCCTAATAAGGGCTCTTAAGGACTGTCTTGTCTTCTGGTAGCTGGTATATATGGTGGTAAAAGGTATATTCTGAGCTTCTGGGGCCCTGCCTGACTAAATAGAAAATGAGCTATATACTGTTCAGCGTAGCAGCCCTAATAAGGGCTATTAAGGACTGTCTTGTCTTCTGGTAGCTGGTATATATGGTGGTAAAAGGTATATTCTGAGCTTCTGGGGCCCTGCCTGACTAAATAGAAAATGAGCTATATACTGTTCAGCGTAGCAGCCCTAATAAGGGCTATTAAGGACTGTCTTGTCTTCTGGTAGCTGGTATATATGGTGGTAAAAGGTATATTCTGAGCTTCTGGGGCCCTGCCTGCCTACATATGAGCCATATACCGTTCAGCGTAGTAGCCCTAATAAGGGCTCTTAATGACTCTCTTGTCTTCTGGTAGCTGGTATAGATGGTGGTAAAAGCGATATTCCGAGCTTCTGGGGCCCTGCCAGCGACAGCCTTTCTTTCCCTGCTGTGAGCATCTGTCCCTCACTAAGTTCAAGCTGCTAATGCTGACGAAGAGGAAGTGCTGAGTTTTGTATATTCGAGGTCACATGGTTTTTCCAGCCAATGCGTGTAGACGCCGTTTTCGCGATGCCAGCGTCCTCCCAGGACCTGTCCCACCCCCCCTGCATGGTGATTGGTGTAAAAAACGCGCCAGGGAAGGTGGGAGGGGAAACGAATTGTGAGTGCGCCATCGCCGCTGTACTCGATCGAAATCGAGTATGACGAACAGCGTAGTATTCGATCGAATACCGGCTCGGTCGAATACTACTCGCTCATCACTAGATGTTAGCAATAGGTGCAGGTAGGATGATTTTTAATGTGGGTCATCTGTATGTACAGGGTGGGGGAACATACCAGATGGGCTCTTATTCAGGGTGAATGTCCAGTTTAAAGTGAGCACCACACTTTTAATACAAAATAGGTGTTGGTCTCTGAGTGGTGAGAGCACCACAATTGCTAATGCCCCCACACATACACCCTTCCGCCCCCCCACCCCCGAGTGGAATTTCTTCCCACAATCGGCTGCTGATGGTCCAGAGCACTTTCCAGCCCACCAAAGTAAACCCAGACCACATGACCGATGGCAGCCAATCCCAGTCCAATTGCACTGGGGGATTTAGGAGCTTGCAGGGAGCCTATGTGTGTGTGTGGGGGGGGGTATAAGTTATATGGATTCACCTCCACAACCAGACCAAGACCCATTTTGAGGCTGCTTTACTACTAGCACCACGTAATGCCATGTGAGCGTCTGTATAGCGGCGCTTATAGAAACCGCTAGAAGATGCTGTAAGCGAGTATCGGGCACTGTAAACTGTAGTAAACTGGCTGGCACTGATGAATGTGATGTGTGTTGGTTGCTCTAACAACAGTATAACACTGCAGCGAGAGCAAAAAAAAAAAAAATAATCGAATTGAATAAATTAACGTCCATTGAAGCGAAAGGTAATACTTGAACCTAGAGCACCGGCGCTATACGCTAAGCTGCCTGTAGTAATACATGGCGCTGTTAGAGGCGCTCACCAGAATTGCATTCTTAAATGTGGTTTTGCGTACAGCTCCCCGCGTTCACCAGATGCTACCTGTCGATAGGTAGCATTACTGGCGCTATCCGTTCTTAAATAACCCCCAATGTCTAAAATTTAAAGTGTAAAGCAGGCTAGCACTTGCAATCTGGAGTGCCCCATTCTGCCAGTGTTTTGCAAGTCCTTTTTGACTTTACTACCTCTTAAATGCTCAACGAATACCTAGATGTTTGTCCCTATGGGCATATAGCATGCCACAGCTTGATTAAAAATGTTTTTTTACAACCTAATAACACTGCACAGACAGCAATCATAGTGTGCAGTCAGAAATATACCTTTTGCTGATCTGCATTCTCTGAACTAAGATGCTTTTCATGGGTTTTTAAACATTGCACTTCACCATTCCTTGTCCTTTCACCTATTTTATATTTTTTTTATGATAATCACTTTTCTATGAAGATTACTTTGAGGGCTCATCCACAAGGGTGTTCATCAGATACGCTTTTCCTTCTGTTTATGCATGTTACAATGACTTGCTTTTATGCATTTGCAAGCCTTTATGCAAAAGCTGAAAGCAGCTTTGGAAACCGGGAAATACATTTGGGAGGTTATTAAATACAAAGTAAAAAAATAAAGAAGCAAAACACCAGCATAAATAATTTGTTATAACATGTTTTATTACTTTAAATGATTCTAAAGAATGTTTGTGAGCTTAAGAATATGATTTTGAACCCCACAAGGTAACTGGTTTTCCCACAAAAATATTCTCATGGTGCTGAATCAGCCCTCATGGATGCTGGCATTCATTGTTTTTAACAGATATTAATAAGGTTAATTAATTTTGATAATCAGCAACCCTGCGTACTACGCATATCTTTGGGGGTTATGGAGAAAGGTTTTAAAATTAACAAAAGTTAGTATATATACCCTATTTTCACATTATTGAATGTTTAAAGTGGACCAAAGCCCATCTCAGGTGGCCCTATAAGTCTATAAGACTTCAGGCCCCCCTGATTCCGTCTTCTGGATTTGGGATGTCATGCTGTTTGAAAGCCACAAATCGCCAGTAAAACCTACCTGAATGGCACATATGTGGGCCATGGCCGCACTATGCTCTATCTTTGGCCAGGCACATGCCCATGCCAGTCATTTTGTAAATGGGCAGCACTAGTGGGGATGAGGCCTTTGGCACATTTGGCTTCATTAGACCCTTAGGTTGAATGGAGGTGAACGTGCTGATTGGCTGCATGCCCCATGCATGTATCATTGGATCGTGATCCGATACATTTTTCTGGCAATTTGAGGGCTTTAACATAATAGGGCATCCCAAATTGGGATGTTCCGGGACAAAGACCAAGCCAGGGATAGTCAAAATCCTAGGTTTTGATCCACTTTAAGTCAAAATACATACTTACAGTTGCAGAAGATATATACATAAAATGTCGCTGACCTTTTGGAACAAAACGGCAAGTCCTTTATTACTTGTCTCACAGCACAAGATTTTTCTTTCCCCTTCTGCATAATTAGAACATCCAAAGGTTAAACTTTGTTTACTGTGCCTACAAAGTATACAGATGCTTTTATAACAGTCTTTATTTATGAAGAACATTGAGAGATAAGCAGGAAGGACACTTGAATATACATTTTAAAATGAAATTAGTTTATTAAGAAATATTGCATATATGATAATTGAAATGTTCTAGAATTTATGATGTTAATTAAAAGGAAATATTACGCTATTTTAAACTCATGATCAGTAAATGAATGTATTGATTAGTATATGATCATATTTTTGTTTATATTTATTCATTATAGCGGACAGCCAGTCATATAATGAAAGCTTACTAAATTGCTCCCTTAAAGCCCCCCTCTGGCAATCAGTGATGCAACCTATTTGAGGGGGCTAAAAAGTAGAAGACCAGTCTCTAGGCAATCTCCCCATCTCTCCCACCCTGCCACCCTTCCCTGGTGCTTACATAGGACGGGGGGGCTAGAAAGATAAAAAACATAATCTCGCCCGTGGTCCAGTACCGTTCTAGTGGGTCTGTGTGGCGGCTGCACAGAAAGACACAAAGAGGGCAGGTGCACACACAGATCCAGGGGGATGCAGCTCTGTGCTTTCTCCGAAGGCGGCGACGCCCAGGACCCAGGAGCTAGGAGACCATTGGACCACAGGCAGATATTGAGAAATGGAAGGCAGATTCTGTGCTCTTGAACTACATGGGAGCTGTCAACCTGATTGACTTCTGAAAAAGTTAAAATTGCCTCAATTCTCTGTGCAATCATCCCTTATTTTGAGCTAGAAGTAGTAAACCATCAGCTGTAATGACTTATCGATGCTCTGCTCACCACTGACTGATACATTTTAGATCATTTAGATAATTAGAGGGGCGGTTTAAGGGGAGCAATTTACTAAACTTTTTTTTGACTTGAGGTCCACTTTTAATTGCAAAATTAAATATAAAATAGGTAGGAAAATATAATCTATAATGTGTTTCTATAAAATCAGAATAATGTATATAAATAGAAATAAAGCAATTCTGTGAGTACTCACCTGTAGAATTGTTTTTGTTCTTGCATGCCACGGCCTGCTTCGGTATTCATAACAGTTGGGTTATTCCGCCACAAGGTGGCGCAGTGGTACTGCAGAAAGCTGTGGCATCTCCTGGCTCCCTATAAAAACGGGATTAACCATAGAGTTCCCAGCGTAGACAAGCAGTGAGACAAGAAGCCGGGAGAGAATAAAGGTAAAAAATGTAAAATAGTAAAAACCCCAATTAACTTGGAACAATTACCATAAAGAGGCAACCAAGAATAAGGATAACAAAGGTGGGGCGAAGCGGGCCATGCCATGCAAAAAAAAAAAATTATACAGGTGAGTACTCACAGAATTGCTTTTTTCTTTACTTCATGGCACGGCCCGCTTCGGTATTCATAACAGTTGGGACAGCGCAGCCGGCCTGCCCGCTCCCACCATGTCGGCATTTTTTTAAAAAGCAAACACTTACCTGCATGGTCGGAGCGTGGAGGCCGGCGCTGCTCTCAGGCGCCCTCTGATGACGCGCCCTCTGATGACGCGTCCTCTGATGACAGCTGAGAGCGGCGCCGGCCTCCACGCCCTGACCATGCAGGTAAGTGTTTGCTTTTTTAAAAAATGCCGGCATGGTGGGAGCGGGCAGGAGGCCGGCTGCGCTGTCAGCGGGCCGGCTTCCGCCGCCCGCTGACAGCGTAGCCGGCCTGCCCGCTCCCACCATGCCGGCATTTTTTTTTTCAGATGAGCGATTCGTGAAAGTTCGATTCGGGCGAACCCGAATTTCTTGGGGAAATTTGGCGAATCGCCCGAATCGAACTTTCAAGAAGTTCGCTCATCTCTAGTTGGGACATCCAAAAGCAGTGTCCAAAGTAGGGTGGGATCCCCAAAGAGTAACTGCCAGTAGTTCAAGTCACTACCGCCTGAAGCACCTTGCGGCCAAAAGCAGCATCCGCTGAGGCCTTAACATCAACCTTGTAAAACTTTGAAAAAGTATGAACAGAAGACCAAGTAGCAGCCTTGCAAACTTGTTCAACAGAATCTTGGTGCTGAAAAGCCCAAGAGGCACCAATAGCACGAGTGGAATGAACAGTAATCCTAAAGGGAGGTTCCTTTCCCTTAGCAGAATAGGCTTGAACCGCCGCCTGACGGATCCACTTGCTGATAGTGGATTTAGCCGGAGGCCAACCCTTTCTAGGTCCAGAAGTAAGAACAAAAAGAGCATCAGACTTCCTGAAAGTCTCAGTAGCGACCAAATAAAACATCAGAGCCCTGACCACATCCAGAGAATGCAGTCTGCTTCTTGGAATTAGCAGAATTAGGAAACAATGAAGGCAAGACAATGTCCTGATTGAGATGAAAGGCAGACACAACCTTTGGCAAGAAATCTGGCTTAAGCCGGAACACCACCTTATCCTGATGCCTCTCAAAATAAGGAGGTTTGATGGAAAGCGCCGCTAGCTCAGAAACTCGCCTTACAGAAGTGATAGCCACCAGAAAGGCTACCTTAAGAGTCAAAATAGACAAGGCAGCCTCACGGATAGGCTCAAAGGGAGGCCCTTGCAGAGCAGACAACACCAGATTCAAATCCCAGACTGGTAGCAAAGGCTTACGGGGTGGACGCACATGGGAAACACCCTGGAAAAAGGTTTTAACCAACCGGTGATTGGCAAGAGCCAGAGCTGAAACATGGCCTTTTAGGGTACTACGTTGAAGGCCCAGATCCAAACCATGTTGTAAGAATTCCAGAATCCTGGGAATAGAAAACACCAGACAGGGAAGAGACTTGGACTCACACCAGGCAATGTAAGCATGCCAGACCCTGTAATAGATAAAGGACGAGGACTTCTTCCTAGCCCGAATCATGGTACCAACAACAGAGGCAGGCAAACTCTTTTCCATCAATATGGAGGTTTCAGCAGCCAAGCTGTCAAAGCCAGCATTTGTAAATTGGGATGGCGTAGCTGCCCCTGAGTGAGAAGATCTGGATCCTTGGGCAAGATGTGCCGGTCTACTGCCAACTGCACGACATCTGCGAACCAAGCACTTCTTGGCCAACAAGGGGCCACTAGGATGGCTGGTACCCGCTCCTGGGCTATCTTGTGCATGACCCTGCCCAGGAGAGAAAACGGAGGGAACACATAGAGAAGCTGAAACTCCGTCCAAGGAATTGTCAGGGCATCCGTGCTGAAGGCCAGAGGATCCTGAGACAGAGAGGCAAATCTGGGAAGTTTGTGATTGTGACGGGACGCAAACAGGTCCACATTCGGCTGACCCCAGAGGTGACACAGGGAGAGAAACACCTGGTTGTTGAGGGACCATTCTCCCATACGAGACTTTCCCCTGCTCAGGGAGTCCGCCACCTGGTTCTCCACCCCTGGGATGTAGACCGCTGAGATGCAGGGAACATGCTGTTCCGCCTAAGACAGAATCAGGGACACTTCTTTGAAGGCTCGCTCGCTCCGAGTCCCTCACTGATGATTGAGGTAAGCCACCGCCGTCTGGTTGTCTGAGCGGATCTGAACAGCCCGACCCCGAAGGTGAGTGGATAGACGAGAAAGAACCAACCTGATCGCCCTCAGTTCCAGGACGTTGATGGAAGCATGGGCCTCTTGTGGGCCCCACCGACCCTGGAATTTCAGGGACTTCCAGAAGCCTCCCCAGCCGGTCAGACTGGCATCCGTGGTGACCGTTTCCCAGCACGGGGGGCAGGAAGGACCTGCTTCCAGAAGGTTCCTTGAGTCCAGCCACCACAAGAGAGACTGTCTGGACAGGGGAGACAGAACAAATTCCTGATCCAGGGTCCCGATCCCAAACTAACAAGAGGTGCAACTGAAGAGGTCTCATGTGAAACTGAGCAAAGGGGACTGCCTCGAAGCAGGACACCATCAGGTCCACCAACTGCATCCCCTGATGGATGGAGGGATGAGGACACGACAGCAGAGCCCGAGCCTGCAGCTGAAGATCCTACACATTCTGCTGAGGAAGGAACACCTTGACCTGAGAGGTATCCAGAGTCATGCCCAGAAAGGACCTCACCAAGGACGGAGACAGAGAAGACTTGGGATAGTTGATCACCCAGCCGGAAGACTCTAGAGTGGATGTCACCATTTGAGTGTCCCGCTCGGCCTGAGGAAAAGACTCGGCCACAATCAGGATGTCGTCCAGGTAAGGAATGATACAGATGCCCTGGTTCCTTAGCAGAGCCATCACTCCCGCCAGCACCTTGGTGAACACCCGAGGTGCCGAGGTGATACTGAAGGGTAGAGCCACAAACTGGTAATGTTGATCCTGCATCTCGAACCTTAGAAATCTCTGATGACCTGGGAAGATAGGCACATGAAGATAAGCATCCTTGATGTTCACAGTGGTCATGAAGTCACCCGGGCGAAGGGTACTGACAGCAGAGCACAGCGTCTCATCTGACAAATTTGTTGAGGCCCTTCAGATCCAGAATGGGCCTCAGAGAGCCGTCCATTTTGGGAACCGTGAAAAGATTGGAATAGTACCCCTGACACCTTTCTTGATGAGGCACCAAACAAATGACTCCAGACTCTAACAGGCAATGAACCGCCAGAAGCAACCCCTGAGCAGACAGGGGGTTTAAAGACATCCGGGATCTGATGAATCTTGGGGGGGCCAGGCTGCAAACTCTATCTTGTAACCGGAGGACACTACCTCCTGAATCCACCGGTCTGAAATATGAACCCTCCAGACATGAGCAAAGAGCCGAAGCTGCCCCCCCACCGGATGGGTGAGGGCGCCCCTACATGCCTGAGGGGGCTTGGGAGAGGGTTTGGGCTTAGGATTCCAGGAGAGACGTGGACGACCACGGGGTCTGCCACGGCCCCAAGAATCTCTGCGACCACTAGAGAGGAAGGAGCCACGGCCCCCTCTGGGAATGCGGAAGGAAGGGAGGGGGGCAGAGGACCTCTGATAGGGCCGAGACTGCCTCCTACGCTGGCTGGCAGCCATCAAGACACTCCCCAAATAGCCACAGCCCCACAAAGGGGAGGCCAGTGAGAGCTTTCTTAGCCGCAGCGTCAGCTGCCCACTGATGCAACCAGACAGAGCGGCGCATAGCCACCAAGAGTGCAGAGGCCCTACCACACAGCCGTACAGCATCATCCATAGCAGAAAATATAAAGGCCACAAAATCAGAGCAAAATAAGAGAGTCCTATATCCCTCCCCCACACTAACAGCTGTTGCGCCATCAATGAGACGCTTGAGCAGCTTCTTAAGGGCAATGGCAGTAATGGCGGCAGAACATACTGGGTGCAAGCCAGCCCCCACACAGGTAAAAGCATGGCAGGCCAATTGATCCATGCGCTGGTCCTCACCGTCCCTCAGAGTGGTAGTGTCAGAGGAAGGCATGACCGAAGTATTGGACAAGCCTAGCCCGGGAGCGTCCACTTCAGGGGGAAATTACCACCTCATAACAAGATCAGCAGGAAAGGGATACCTTTTATCCAAACCCTTGGGCACAGCAGGCATCTTGTTAGGACATTCCCATTCTTTAAGCACCAAGGTGGTAAAATGTTCCTGCTCAGGGAACTCTAGACGCTGTTTACCAGGGCGAATAAAGCTCCCCCTGCTTTCTCTTAGCTATCTCAGGGACAGCAATGTGCAAAATTTCAAAAATATGTGACAGCAGATTATCAGTGTCCTCAGGGTACCATGATTCCTCTCCGGACGCCGACCTAGGGTCACTATCGCAACCCTCCTGCTGGTTCCCAGAGGAGTCAGAATCCTGGGAGAGCTCCCCCATCTCAAGGGGGTGACAGCCACCAAGATCATCAATCCCCACATATATCTCAGCGGGCCTGGAGTCCAGGTGTCTCTTCTTGCCAGAGGCCTTCCTAGGAGCATTCCTGGAAAGCTGCTTTTCAATGTTAGCCACCGCAGAGCCAAATCAGAATGTGACTCCCTGCCAACATTCCCCTCCCTGGGGCTCAATTGCAGGAGCGGGGGAGTAGGTGAAGCCGAGTGAGGCACAGAGCTGGGAAGTGAAGCAGGCAAACCAGCTTGAAGCGCAAGGACACTTTCAGCGCACGGCACGCACACCGTGACACACATGGAACACAGCCGAGCTTGCCCCGAAGGCCCCCCAAGCACGCTATCCCCAGAAGCCTCCATATGGTAATTAACACAGGCGCAACAGGCCAGCAGTGGGTACAGGCTTAAGACAGAAGCCACCCGGGATGCCCTCCCACGGGATGTCCCTAGAAGTCAATAAAGGGGGAATGAGGGGGGAGGAAGGAGTGGAGCCGGGAGAAACCACAACCCAATGGTATCCTGCCTAAAAGACAAAAGTGAAAACACACATGAGCATCCCAAGTCAAGGGGGACTCACAGACCAATGACACCACAGGGTCACACAGGCACAGACCGCTGGATAAGGCGACCAGCCGGAGGAAGCAGCGCTGCAGCCAGGAAGGAAAAATTCAGACGCACAGCTTGTCCAAAATGGCGCCGGCAGAGGTACCTCGAGGGGCGGGCCACGGGGGGAAAGGCGCGATACGCGTCATCACCCGGCCCCGTCCCCCCGAACAGCGTGAAAAACGGCGCTCACGTGACCCGCCCGGCGCCATGACAAAGCAAAATCATCTCAGGTTATAGCGCCCACAGCGGCGGAACGCAGTACAAAGCGGCGCAGCAACTAAAAACACCACAAAATACACAAAAAACGTAAAAACACCACAGATATCACCACTCACCGCTACCACCCACCCCACCCCCTCACAAAGTCAGAGGGGGGGAAGAGAGAGAGACGAGAAGGCAGCGGCGAGCAGCCATGGCCAGGGAGGGGGGGGGGTCGCGGGGGGGACCCAAAAAGGAAAATAAGGGGACACAGTCCCCAAAGTACTCACCCCCTCAGTAGCCAGGACAGAAACTCTGCATCCCTATTAGGCTCACTATAAAGCCTATGGCCGGCTACCCTTTGCGTTACAGGGTCTGCAGCTTGAAGCTGCGCTCCTGGAGGAATTGACCCTAGTGCTCTTCTACCTTCACCCGATCTGTCAGCCAAGGCTGGGAGGCAGTGAGGGTCCAGAAACGGATGGAAATAGATTTGCAGGGCCGCAGGCTTGGTTGCCCCGCTCACCTGCGCAAGAGAGAGAGACATCTTCTAACTTAGCAGTATCACTGCATAGGAAACACTGGGAACTCTATGGTTAATCCCGTTTTTATAGGGTGCCGGGAGATGCCACAGCTTTGTGCAGTACCACTGCGCCACCTTGTGGCGGAATAACCCAACTGTTATGAATACCGAAGCGGGCCGTGCCATGCAATAAAGAAAACCTTATGTTTCAGTAAACATTGGGCGCTCCTTTTATGAGAGCTGGAGGGAGGGGATATCCCAGTTTGTATTGAGAATGAGGGCGTTAGCCAGCCTCCAGATTTTGTTGGTATGGGAGATTTTATTCTTTATGGTGCTGGAGAAAGAGTGGGTTGTGGAGTGGCCAAGAGAAAATATTTCTACTACTTTTTATATTTTGCACCCAAGCATTTCTAATGTAAATATTTGAGAATAATATTAGCTTGCTCGGCTACATTTACACACACTAATATGTGTAGCTATGACCATAAAAATAACAGCATAAGTACTACTTTGCTAAGCTGGCTCATACCTTGTGTTCTGAACTATTGACAGTGTTTGTAAAGTTGCCTCTACTTTTTAACACATACATATATTAAAACTAAAAAAAGTCAAAATACTGCTATTTTCTTACTCTTTATATTAAACATGTGAGAGAAAATAGACCGAAAATCCAATTTCTATTTAAGCCTTCTCCCATAGATATACAAGGTGATTTGTTAGCTACTTACATACTGTTTCTATTAGCAGAATTATGTTTTGACTTCTAGATCATAGCAATGAAGGGGTTTGGTTTTCAAATCCAAGTTAATTTAACAACACGTGGAGGCTGATTCACTGCTAACGCTAGGTATTGCCAGATAAGCGTCTGTATAGCGGCACTTAGACCAACCGCTACTAGACTCTGTAAGTGGGTATCAGGCACTGTAACAGAGCATCTCGGGCGCTGTAGTAATCTGGCCGGCATTGATGAATGTGATGTGTGTAGGGTGCTCTAACAACAGTATAGCGCTGCAGCGAGCGAAAGGTAGCGCCAGATCAGTGCGCCTGGCGCTCTATGCTCAGCTGGGCGCTGTAGCATAGAGCGCCAGACGCTGTGTGATTAAAGTCTGTTTTTGAACACATATCCACCAGTAACAAGGTGAAAACACACGGAATGACATTGAGGCCGATTTATTAATAGCGCCAGGTAGCGACAGATGAGCGACAGTAGCGTGATTTTCACAGCGCCGGCTAGTATTCACTGTGCTTGGCCTTTGTTCGGTTGTTGACAGCGACTCAGTCGGTGTGCGGTAATGTTGAATACGGGGTTAGGAGTCGCTGTTTGACAGGTTCCGCGCTGTATGGGAGCGCATGACAACGAATGGCCATAGTGAACGGCTCCCAGCATATTCATTAACAAATCACGCTCAAAAAATTCTCGCGCTGTAAAATGCATGTTTAAACCCCAGAGCGCTGGCGGCGATGTGTTAAAAGTAGTTTTTTAACCCCCAAACAACCTTATTTTTGGAAAAAAATAATAAACAAGTTTTATAAACATTTTGTAATATGAATACATTAATATCAGACCTGTAATATCAATTCTGCACAAATTTTTATTTTTTATTTTTTTTACCTTAAAAAAAAAATCCTAACATTGCAGAAGTGGTCACCGTATTTTTGACATTTAAAAAAAAAAAAACATTAATATCAATTAATTATGAATATTTAAAGATTGCTCCATTGAAATGCATTGGAGAGCGCCAGGTAGCGAGAGGTCATACCTGGCGCTGTGATGGGATTAGCAGCGGCGCTGTTCGCTGAAGTCTGCAACATGATGAATCCCGCGCTAGCTGATGCTCTCGCCGGCGCTAGCCTCATTTAGCGTGATAAATGCGTGATTGTGTTCGCAGCCTGGCGTTCTGGAGTCGGTAGCCGCCGATAGCTGGCGGTACCTGGCGCTACCTGGCGCTACCTGGCGCTAGTGAGACAATACCTGGCGCTATCCCTTGATAAATAAGGCCCATTGTTTTAACACTGGGACAAAAACACTTTAGTGCCAAACCTGTACAAAAAAAAATGTAAATTGCCAAACACGCTATTTATACACAACTAATCAAACGCCATTGAAATGTATGGGAGAGCGATACAGAGCAACAGAGCAAAATGGTGCTCCTGAGCCTAGAGCGCCAGCGCTATACACTAAGCCGCCTGGATTAATACATGTGACGCTACATGGCACTGTTAGAGGCGCTCACCAGATTCGCTTTCTTAAATGTGGTTTTGCGTACAGCGCCCGGCGTTCACCAGACCCTGCCTGCCGCTGCGAGGCACTACCTGGCGCTATCCCTTCTTAAATAACCCCCTTTGTTTCCACCTAGACATTCAAAATGATGCATCTGTTACAGAGATACCAGAGTTGGTGGCTATACCACTAACACTTAACCCTCTCCCTATCAGGGCTCAGCAAGACACTTAACAAAATAATGACACAAAAGTTAAGCCTCAGGCAACTTAAAGGGGATCAAAACCCACATTTTTACCATTCGCTGAATTGCTTCCCCCCATGAAGAGGACCTTTTGCCAATTCTCACAGCTTCTGCTTCAGTCTAATCCCAGATAATTCCACCTGTTTTAGCTGTAAAGCTCCACCCCCTTCATTCATTGACACTGTTGTGTGTGGCAATGATTGTTGTGTGCCGCACTTATGCAATAAACTGATCGCCTGTCATCTTACAGAGATGGACAGCAACAAAAAATGTGTTCCAGGGCAATTTGAAAAGAAAAAATAACTGTTTCTAGTTCTACACCCTAAGAATGAAGTATCAACGGACTTTGGCCAAACGTATTTCGCAAGTTCAGTGGGGTTTTTAATTCCAGCATGGTACTATAACAGGATGCCGCCTTTGATGCTAGTCGGTCTGTAAAATTCTATTCCATCCTCTATATTCCATTGTGAAGGATTGTACAACATGTTTTCAATGTCACTGCGACACACCACAAGATCACGCGGTATAGGCCCCAACCCTCAAAGCCTGTGGAGCTGTTCACTAGCCCCAGTGAACAGAACCCCAGCTGCCCTAGTAAAGCACCAGCATTTCATTTGAAATAGCATTGGCCTTGCCCAGGTAGTGTGTAAGGTAATAGTACACGAGAAGTTGAGAATAAAAAATGGCCTCACTGTCTAGTTAGGTATTGGGTAAAGCAAATACGCGGTACCTCAGTTGACGGGCATACACACATTTAATAGAAGGTTTTAGATCATTAACAGTATAATAATATGCATACAACATCTTGCAAGGTCACTCATATGCCAGCGGTCTTCATTTATATCACTGAAGGGGGGTTAATACCCAAAGCAGTTTGTAGCAAGGGGTGCTGTTAAAGTGGACCAACACCCAGGATTTTGACTATCCTGGGTCTTGGTCCACTTCGGTGGGGCACCCCCGATCGGGGTGCCCCGCTGTGTGAAACCCCCCCAAACACCCGGAAAACTCACCTCTCCCCGCTCCCAGCGTCGACGGACAAGCGATCTGACAGCCGCTTGTCCGTGGCTCCTCCGCCGCCGCCTCCCGCGCGTCCCTCTTGACACAGACGGCCGGCGCGGGGGCGCGCACGCCTAGAGGGGCGCGAGTGAGGCGGCGGCGGTGGCCGGCCGCCGCCGAAACTAAGGTAAGGGGGTTTGGGGGTTTTGGGGGGTTTTCACCCCGCGGGACATCCCGATCTCGGATGTCCCGCGGGGAGGGAGGTGATCGGCCCGGGAATCTTATAGATTCCCGGGCCGATCACCCGAGGGTGATGGTCCACTTTAACCAGCGCTGGTTTTTTTATAGAGACTTTTGTATTAGAGAAGAAAACAAATGCGTAGTATGCATTAGATGGGACCTGATGTGTTTTACCAATGAGCAGCCTCAGAGGGCAAAATGATGTATTCTGCTGTGCTGGATAAATGTAGCTGATCTAACCAAATGTATGTATAGGTAAAGGTTAAGGGAAGGGTGGGTGGGTATTTGTGAGAGAGAGGTAAGAACCATAGCAAGCTGATTACCTTGGTCCAGCAAATGGTGGCAGGGGTGTGTCTCCTTTAAGGCTTCACGTGTGACATTTGTATCAGCTATATAGATGAAAAACCTTGTGGTTAGTGAGAGTAAGGCTGTGGGAGGGGAAAGGAGAGAATAAAGATTACCTGTGAGTATGCCCTTGATCCTCTGTAGTATATAAGTGTGGGGTGACCAGCTAAAGGATCCTATAAGAGGGCAAAGGACATGTATAAGCATGGGAAATGGGAGCAGGGGAGAGAGTAAACAGGTAGGAAATGCTGCAGATTAGTCGCTGGCTTACTTTGCTGTGTTCCACGTTGCAGAGGGTGGCAAGGACGGGAAGTAGCCATAACATTTCCAAGGCCCACCATCGGGGGGCTTGTCCATAGCCATTATAATCCCAGACAAAGTGAACATTGTAGATGTGTGGTGCATCTTCAGCCTGCAAATTTATTTCACCTTTGCATTCCCTAGCATTGAAATGAGTAAGACTACAATTCCAGAGACATTTTGCCAATTGTAGCATGACATGTCGCTTTACATTGGCAAAACAATCAAGATATCACCAATCATAATCACTTAGCACACTTGCTAGCCACAATTGTGCTGATCGTTCATTCCTCCACCAGTAACATTTTTAGCTTTTCAGTCATCGATAAGGTACACCCAAACTCCAGAGGGGGTGACCCAGACAAAACCTTGCTCCAGAGAGAAACAAACTGCCTTGTAGCGGCTGGCAGCGGCTGGTGAATGCCAGGCGCTGTATGCAAAACCACATTTAAGAAAGCGAATCTGGTGAACGCCTCTAACAGCGCCATGTAGCGTCACATGTATTAATCCAGGCTACTCAGTGTATAGCGCCGGCGCTTTAGGCTCAGGAGCGCCATGTAGTACATGTTGGTCTGTAGCCCTCTTCCATACATTTCAATGGGGTTTCATTAGTTGTGTATAGTGTGTTTCACGTTTTTTTTTTTGCTTAAATCATTGTGCGGCCTCTCCTGGCTGCAAAACTTTTTTTTTTACTTTTTATATATTTTTATGAAGAATTGTATTTACAGGTCTGGCACTAAAGTGTTAATGTGGCAGTGTTTAAACAATGTCATTCCATGCATTTTCGCTTTGTTACTGGTTTATATGTGTTCTAAAACAGACTTTGATCACACAGTGTCTGGCGCTCTATGCTTCAGCGCCCAGCTTTAGAGCACCGATGCTGTGTGTGTAGTTTTTTGTTAAATATGGTGTGGAGCGCCGAGTGCCAGACGCACTGAGCTGGTGCTACCTGTCGTTCACTGCAGCACTGTACTGTTTTTTGAGCGTCCAACACACATCACATTCACCAATGCCGGCCTGGTTACTAGAGAGACCGGGACGCTCTGTTACAGCGCCCCATACGTGCTTACAGCGTCTATTAGCGGTCGCTCTAAGCGCCGCTATACAGACACTCATCTGTCGATACCTGGCGCTAGTAGTGAATCAGCCTCCACGTGAATCTTTACCCTGCATGCCAATCATCCACCAATTTTGAACGATCATATCATTTTTGCATGCTGTGAACTCGACACTTGAGCTTGACAAAAAGCCATCTTTCCTCTTCGTTGCCTCTTCATTGCCCTTCCCCTTTACTAATAATTTTCAGTGTAGTTTTCCAGTTTGGGAACCCATCCTATCTGTACCAGGTTGTGCTCTGTTGTTATCAATATCCTTATACTTAAATGGTTATTATACTTCACTTTACTTTATGTTTAATGTTTTACTTCCAGTTTCTGCAAAATAAATGCAAAAAGAAAATTGGTGCAAAATAATGGAGTGTATTAGGAGCGCCGCGTTCGTCCCTTCCTCACATCTGCAATCAATAAAAATCTAGTACATGCCCTGATCATTTCCTGACTACACCACTGTAACACTCTGTGGCCGACCAGCAAACAGGCTGCCACCTCTCCAATCCATTCCCAAATTTACTGCTTGCCTCATCCTGCTCCTTCTTCACTCCTCTCTTTCTATTCCTCCATTGGCTCCCAATATTTTAAAGAATTCACCTAACCCAAACCTGCAAGGCCATCTACAGCCAAGCCCCTTCTTACATTTCATCACTAGCCCATAGATACAAACCCAGACCCAGCATCTGTCTCCTTCTGTCCTTAATCAAATTCTTTCAAGACTTCAAGCATTCAACTCCTCTCCACTGGAATGCTCTTACCCAACTCCCCAACCCTTAAAACCTTCAAAACTCTCTTTAGCCTATCATCTGGGCAAACCAACCCACTTTACAGTCTTTTCACCCTTCAGAGCACTTACTGTAGTACCCTAAATATATATTTGTGACCCAACCCTCTCATCTGCACTACTATACTTCTGTATCAATGTGTATTTGATCAATGTGTCATGTGACTCATCATACCCTGTGTATTAGTATTTATTACTTGTTTTACCCTCCTGTAATTTCTACCTTGTACAGCGCCATGTAGTATCATAGCACTCTATAAATAAATAATAATAATTTGTTGCTATGGAGATTACCAAAAAGCTGAATAATAAAAACAAATTATCTTACTAGGGGTTGCTTACTAGGGCACAGCATGGAATCCCAAACCAGGATGCCCTGAAGTTCAGCAAACCTATAATCTAATTTGACTTTATTATTATTATTATGTGATAAATTAATGCAAAAAAGTGAATGCAAAACATTTCTTGTTGGGCTTTCTATAAACACATCTTAACGCTTTTTTGAGAAACGGTTTGAAATACTATTGAAGAAAGTTTAAACTCACCATAATTACCAAGGTGCCGGCCTAGCAGCCCTTTCCATTTGTGTTACTTCCAAACAGTATAAATAGGTAACCTCAAACTTAAGAACACATCTTCAATAGGAAATATCAAGCCGCTCTCCACAGGTAGCAGAATACAGAAGCCAGTAGCCAGAAGTAAAATAAAAGATTCGGTTTATTTTTTTACCTTCCACCGGAGAAGTTTACACACAAAACATTTCAGGGATGAAGCAACGACTGAAAACTTTATGATTTGCCATTTTCATCTCTATATGACGTTTGTCCTATGTTCTGCTGTAAAGTGGTATAAAGAGAACAGTGCTGTGAGTAGAATTGACGGCTTACATTTATTAATAGTGTCATATTGTGTTGACTTCTAATTTTGATACACACAGATGAAAACTGACAGGTCCGAAAGCGGCGGGGGAAATTGCTGTCGAAAACAAGGCACAGACCAGTGAGATTTAGATGGAAATTCTTTGTAGTTTTAACACACATAAGTAAACACTTTACAAAGTTAAAATAAAGCATAACTCCCCTGTGGCATAAGCTGCATCGACAGTCCACATCAGCATCAGTGGGTCAGGGGGTAAAGTATTGATCATAGGGAATAATGGACAGATTAGCACAAGACTCATCCCCTTTAAAAGTACCCCTTGGTAAGTAAGTAAACCACACCACTATATTTCCCTTGGTAAGTACCCCTTGTTATGTAACTAAGTAAGTACATAAGTAAACCTCGCCACAAAATTCACCTTGGAAAGTAAGTACCCCTTGGCACGGGCAGGCTGATTCATCACTAATGTCAGGTAGCGACAGATGAGCGTCTGTAGCAGGCATTTTCAGAGCGCCCGCTAGTAGTCACTGTGCTCAGCCTTGGGTCGCTAGTTCATAGCGACTCAGTCGCTGTCCAGTAATGTTGAATACATTAAGAGGAGTCGCTATTTGACCAGTACAGCGCTGTATGGGACCGCATGTTAGCGACTGCTCATAGCGACCGACTCACACCATATTCAGCAAAAAAGCAGCCTCACAAATCTCTGGCGCTGAAAAATAGTTGTTTGAAGCCCAGAGTGCAGGAGGCAGTGTGTGTTTAAAGTCTGTTTTCAAGCATCTATCAACTAGTAACAAAGCGAAAACATATGGAATTACATTGTAGCAACATTGTAACTTGAACACTTTAATGGCAGACCTGTAATGTCATTTCTGAAGAAATATATAAAAAATAAAAAAAAATGTGAAAAAACTGCTTATTCAATGCCAGGAGAGGTCACATAATTATTTGAGATTTAAAAACAAACAAACAAAAAAAAAAAAACCCTGTTTAAAGAGAAGGAGAGGATTGTCCATTGAAATGAATGGCGACAGGTAGCGAGAGGTCATACCTGGCGCTGTGCAAGGCTGAACGCCGGCGCTGTTTGCTGAGGCTGGGAAAATGATGAATCAGACGCTACATGGCGTAATCCCAGTCGCTAAACAGATTCTGCTTGATAAATGTGTAATTGCGTGCCGTGTCCGGCGTTCAGCAGTCGCTACCTGTCGCTACCTCTCATTAACCAGCCACTACCTGACACTATCCCTTCATGAATTAGGCCCTAAGTAAGTCAGTATGTCAGTAAACCCTGGCTCCATATGCATACTCTATAGAGGAGTTAGTGTCAGGTGATCCTCTATAGGCTTTGCAACTTAGGTACATTTTCCTGTAATTCTAAACTTTAGAAATTGCCCTCACCAAAGTCATATGATCTGCTCACTGCTAAAACCAAAGGTCACTACTCCATCCTCATCCTTCTTGACCTCTCCTCAGCCTTTGATACTGTCGACCACTCCCTGCTTATTGATATTCTCTCCTCTCTTGGGGTTCAAGGTCTTGCAATCTCTTGGCTCACCTCTTACCTCTCTGACAGATCATTCAGTGTATCCTACTCTAACACAGTTTCTTCCTCTCGTTCTTTTTCTGTCGGTTCTGTCCTAGACCCCCTACTTTTCTCAGTTTACTTGGCAAACTCCTACTTAGCAAAACTTAAAACTAGGGATGAGCGAATCGATCCGGATGAACCCGGATTCGATCTGAATTTCATGACAAATTCGATTCGGATCGAATCCGAATTTCCCCGCGATTCGATCGAGCGAAGTTTTTTTCTAAAATCCATTCATTTCAATGACAGGCATTCTAGGATGGTCTACGTGACATGTCCAGACATGTAAGCTGGGGCAGTGTATGCTGGGTGACGTCACAGCCCTATATAAGGCGGCGGCCATCTTGCTTTTGCGCATTTGTCTATTGCATTCGTGAGAGCCAGGACTCAGGAGGACACTGCAGACTGTATTCAGGGAGAGATAGGTAGAGAGTTAGGGACAGCCAGTAGACAGGCGGGAGACAGGCAGGAAGTCAGGGAGAAGCAGGGAAAGGTAGGAAAAAAACGGATGCAGTGACAGGGATTTTTTTTTGTTTTCATGCAGCCTGAGTGTTACTGCCTGGGTCACTGGCTTTGATAGCTGTTTCACCCTGGTTAACCACTGTTGCTTTGCATAGTACTACTGCTCCCAGGTGCTCTGCTGTTGGGGCATCCCATTCTGTAACTACACTAGCCTCTATTTACTATAACCCTTTGCACTTATTCTGAAAGTAAGTGGGCCTGATAAAGACACTTTTGCTTTGCATAGTACTACTGCTCCCAGGTGCACTGCTGTTGGGGCATCCCATTCTGTGACTACACCAGCCTCTATATTACTATAACCCTTTGCACTTATTCTAAAAGTAATTTGGCCTGATAAAGACACTTTTGCTTTGCATAGTACTACTGCTCCCAGGTGCACTGCTGTTGGGGCATCCCATTCTGTGACTACACCAGCCTCTATTTCCTATAACCCTTTGCACTTATTCTAAAAGTAATTTGGCCTGATAAAGACACTTTTGCTTTGCATAGTACTACTGCTCCCAGGTGCTCTGCTGTTGGGGCATCCCATTCTGTGACTACACCAGCCTCTATTTACTATAACCCTTTGCACTTATTCTAAAAGTAATTTGGCCTGATAAAGACACTTTTGCTGTGCATAGTACTACTGCTCCCAGGTGCTCTGCTGTTGGGGCATCCCATTCTGTGACTACACCAGCCTCTATTTACTATAACCCTTTGCACTTATTCTAAAAGTAATTTGGCCTGATAAAGACACTTTTGCTATGCATAGTACTACTGCTCCCAGGTGCTCTGCTGTTGGGGCATCCCATTCTGTGACTACACCAGCCTCTATTTCCTATAACCCTTTGCACTTATTCTAAAAGTAATTTGGCCTGATAAAGACACTTTTGCTTTGCATAGTACTACTGCTCCCAGGTGCACTGCTGTTGGGGCATCCCATTCTGTGACTACACCAGCCTCTATTTACTATAACCCTTTGCACTTATTCTAAAAGTAATTTGGTCTGATAAAGACACTTTTGCTGTGCATAGTACTACTGCTCCCAGGTGCTCTGCTGTTGGGGCATCCCATTCTGTGAATACAATAGCCTCTATTTACTATAACCCTTTGCACTTATTCTAAAAGTAATTTGGCCTGATAAAGACACTTTTGCTGTGCATAGTACTACTGCTCCCAGGTGCTCTGCTGTTGGGGCATCCCATTCTGTGACTACACCAGCCTCTATTTACTATAACCCTTTGCACTTATTCTAAAAGTAATTTGGCCTGATAAAGACACTTTTGCTTTGCATAGTACTACTGCTCCCAGGTGCACTGCTGTTGGGGCATCCCATTCTGTGACTACACCAGCCTCTATTTACTATAACCCTTTGCACTTATTCTAAAAGTAATTTGGCCTGATAAAGACACTTTTGCTGTGCATAGTACTACTGCTCCCAGGTGCTCTGCTGTTGGGGCATCCCATTCTGTGACTACACCAGCCTCTATTTACTATAACCCTTTGCACTTATTCTAAAAGTAATTTGGCCTGATAAAGACACTTTTGCTTTGCATAGTACTACTGCTCCCAGGTGCACTGCTGTTGGGGCATCCCATTCTGTGACTACACCAGCCTCTATTTACTATAACCCTTTGCACTTATTCTAAAAGTAATTTGGCCTGATAAAGACACTTTTGCGGTGCATAGTACTACTGCTCCCAGGTGCACTGCTGTTGGGGCATCCCATTCTGTGACTACACCAGCCTCTATTTACTATAACCCTTTGCACTTATTCTAAAAGTAATTTGGCCTGATAATGACACTTTTGCTATGCATAGTACTACTGCTCCCAGGTGCTCTGCTGTTGGGGCATCCCATTCTGTGACTACACCAGCCTCTATTTACTATAACCCTTTGCACTTATTCTAAAAGTAATTTGGCCTGATAAAGACACTTTTGCTGTGCATAGTACTACTGCTCCCAGGTGCTCTGCTATTGGGGCATCCCATTCTGTGACTACACCAGCCTCTATTTACTATAACCCTTTGCACTTATTCTAAAAGTAATTTGGCCTGATAAAGACACTTTTGCTGTGCATAGTACTACTGCTCCCAGGTGCACTGCTGTTGGGGCATCCCATTCTGTGACTACACCAGCCTCTATTTACTATAACCCTTTGCACTTATTCTAAAAGTAATTTGGCCTGATAAAGACACTTTTGCTTTGCATAGTACTACTGCTCCCAGGTGCACTGCTGTTGGGGCATCCCATTCTGTGACTACACCAGCCTCTATTTACTATAACCCTTTGCACTTATTCTAAAAGTAATTTGGCCTGATAAAGACACTTTTTCTGTGCATAGTACTACTGCTCTCAGGTGCTCTGCTGTTGGGGCATCCCATTCTGTGACTACACCAGCCTCTATTTACTATAACCCTTTGCACTTATTCTAAAAGTAATTTGGTCTGATAAAGACACTTTTGCTGTGCATAGTACTACTGCTCCCAGGTGCTCTGCTGTTGGGGCATCCCATTCTGTGAATACAATAGCCTCTATTTACTATAACCCTTTGCACTTATTCTAAAAGTAATTTGGCCTGATAAAGACACTTTTGCTTTGCATAGTACTACTACTCCCAGGTGCACTGCTGTTGGGGCATCCCATTCTGTGACTACACCAGCCTCTATTTCCTATAACCCTTTGCACTTATTCTAAAAGTAATTTGGCCTGATAAAGACACTTTTGCTTTGCATAGTACTACTGCTCCCAGGTGCACTGCTGTTGGGGCATCCCATTCTGTGACTACACCAGCCTCTATTTTTTATAACCCTTTGCACTTATTCTAAAAGTAATTTGGCCTGATAAAGACACTTTTGCTGTGCATAGTACTACTGCTCTCAGGTGCTCTGCTGTTGGGGCATCCCATTCTGTGACTACACCAGCCTCTATTTACTATAACCCTTTGCACTTATTCTAAAAGTAATTTGGCCTGATAAAGACACTTTTGCTGTGCATAGTACTACTGCTCCCAGGTGCTCTGCTGTTGGGGCATCCCATTCTGTGACTACACCAGTCTCTATTTACTATAACCCTTTGCACTTATTCTAAAAGTAATTTGGCCTGATAAAGACACTTTTGCTGTGCATAGTACTACTGCTCCCAGGTGCATTGCTGTTGGGGAATCCCATTCTGTGACTACACCAGCCTCTATTTACTATAACCCTTTGCACTTATTCTAAAAGTAATTTGGCCTGATAAAGACACTTTTGCTATGCATAGTACTACTGCTCCCAGGTGCTCTGCTGTTGGGGCATCCCATTCTGTGACTACATCAGCCTCTATTTACTATAACCCTTTGCACTTATTCTAAAAGTAATTTGGCCTGATAAAGACACTTTTGCTGTGCATAGTACTACTGCTCTTAGGTGCTCTGCTGTTGGGGCATCCCATTCTGTGACTACACCAGCCTCTATTTACTATAACCCTTTGCACTTATTCTAAAAGTAATTTAGCCTGATAAAGACACTTTTGCTTTGCATAGTACTACTGCTCCCAGGTGCACTGCTGTTGGGGCATCCCATTCTGTGACTACACCAGCCTCTATTTCCCATAACCCTTTGCACTTATTCTAAAAGTAATTTGGCCTGATAAAGACACTTTTGCTGTGCATAGTACTACTGCTCTCAGGTGCTCTGCTGTTGGGGCATCCCATTCTGTGACTACACCAGCCTCTATTTACTATAACCCTTTGCACTTATTCTAAAAGTAATTTGGCCTGATAAAGACACTTTTGCTGTGCATAGTACTACTGCTCCCAGGTGCATTGCTGTTGGGGAATCCCATTCTGTGACTACACCAGCCTCTATTTACTATAACCCTTTGCACTTATTCTAAAAGTAATTTGGCCTGATAAGGACACTTTTGCTATTCATAGTACTACTGCTCCCAGGTGCTCTGCTGTTGGGGCATCCCATTCTGTGACTACACCAGCCTCTATTTACTATAACCCTTTGCACTTATTCTAAAAGTAATTTGGCCTGATAAAGACACTTTTGCTGTGCATAGTACTACTGCTCTCAGGTGCTCTGCTGTTGGGGCATCCCATTCTGTGACTACACCAGCCTCTATTTACTATAACCCTTTGCACTTATTCTAAAAGTAATTTAGCCTGATAAAGACACTTTTGCTTTGCATAGTACTACTGCTCCCAGGTGCACTGCTGTTGGGGCATCCCATTCTGTGACTACACCAGCCTCTATTTCCCATAACCCTTTGCACTTATTCTAAAAGTAATTTGGCCTGATAAAGACACTTTTGCTGTGCATAGTACTACTGCTCTCAGGTGCTCTGCTGTTGGGGCATCCCATTCTGTGACTACACCAGCCTCTATTTACTATAACCCTTTGCACTTATTCTAAAAGTAATTTGGCCTGATAAAGACACCTTTGCTGTGCATAGTACTACTGCTCCCAGGTGCTCTGCTGTTGGGGCATCCCATTCTGTGACTACACCAGCCTCTATTTCCTATAACCCTTTGCACTTATTCTAAAAGTAATTTGGCCTGATAAAGACACTTTTGCTTTGCATAGTACTACTGCTCCCAGGTGCACTGCTGTTGGGGAATCCCATTCTGTGACTACACCAGCCTCTATTTACTATAACCCTTTGCACTTATTCTAAAAGTAATTTGGCCTGATAAAGACACTTTTGCTGTGCATAGTACTACTGCTCTCAGGTGCACTGCTGTTGGGGCATCCCATTCTGTGACTACACCAGCCTCTATTTACTATAACCCTTTGCACTTATTCTAAAAGTAAATTGGCCTGATAAAGACTCTTTTGCTGTGCATAGTACTACTGCTCCCAGGTGCTCTGCTGTTGGAGCATCCCATTCTGTGACTACACCAGCCTCTATTTACTATAACCCTTTGCACTTATTCTAAAAGTAATTTGGCCTGATAAAGACACTTTTGCTTTGCATAGTACTACTGCTCCCAGGTGCACTGCTGTTGGGGCATCCCATTCTGTGACTACACCAGCCTCTATTTACTTTAACCCTTTGCACTTATTCTAAAAGTAATTTGGCCTGATAAAGACACTTTTGCTGTGCATAGTACTACTGCTCTCAGGTGCTCTGCTGTTGGGGCATCCCATTCTGTGACTTCACCAGCCTCTATTTACTATAACCCTTTGCACTTATTCTAAAAGTAATTTGGCCTGATAAAGACACTTTTGCTGTGCATAGTACTACTGCTCCCAGGTGCTCTGCTGTTGGGGCATCCCATTCTGTGACTACACCAGCCTCTATTTACTATAACCCTTTGCACTTATTCTAAAAGTAATTTGGCCTGATAAAGACACTTTTGCTTTGCATAGTACTACTGCTCCCAGGTGCTCTGCTGTTGGGGCATCCCATTCTGTGACTACACCAGCCTCTATTTACTATAACCCTTTGCACTTATTCTAAAAGTAATTTGGCCTGATAAAGACACTTTTGCTGTGCATAGTACTACTGCTCTCAGGTGCTCTGCTGTTGGGGCATCCCATTCTGTGACTACACCAGCCTCTATTTACTATAACCCTTTGCACTTATTCTAAAAGTAATTTGGCCTGATAAAGACACCTTTGCTGTGCATAGTACTACTGCTCCCAGGTGCTCTGCTGTTGGGGCATCCCATTCTGTGACTACACCAGCCTCTATTTCCTATAACCCTTTGCACTTATTCTAAAAGTAATTTGGCCTGATAAAGACACTTTTGCTTTGCATAGTACTACTGCTCCCAGGTGCACTGCTGTTGGGGAATCCCATTCTGTGACTACACCAGCCTCTATTTACTATAACCCTTTGCACTTATTCTAAAAGTAATTTGGCCTGATAAAGACACTTTTGCTGTGCATAGTACTACTGCTCTCAGGTGCACTGCTGTTGGGGCATCCCATTCTGTGACTACACCAGCCTCTATTTACTATAACCCTTTGCACTTATTCTAAAAGTAAATTGGCCTGATAAAGACTCTTTTGCTGTGCATAGTACTACTGCTCCCAGGTGCTCTGCTGTTGGAGCATCCCATTCTGTGACTACACCAGCCTCTATTTACTATAACCCTTTGCACTTATTCTAAAAGTAATTTGGCCTGATAAAGACACTTTTGCTTTGCATAGTACTACTGCTCCCAGGTGCACTGCTGTTGGGGCATCCCATTCTGTGACTACACCAGCCTCTATTTACTTTAACCCTTTGCACTTATTCTAAAAGTAATTTGGCCTGATAAAGACACTTTTGCTGTGCATAGTACTACTGCTCTCAGGTGCTCTGCTGTTGGGGCATCCCATTCTGTGACTTCACCAGCCTCTATTTACTATAACCCTTTGCACTTATTCTAAAAGTAATTTGGCCTGATAAAGACACTTTTGCTGTGCATAGTACTACTGCTCCCAGGTGCTCTGCTGTTGGGGCATCCCATTCTGTGACTACACCAGCCTCTATTTACTATAACCCTTTGCACTTATTCTAAAAGTAATTTGGCCTGATAAAGACACTTTTGCTTTGCATAGTACTACTGCTCCCAGGTGCACTGCTGTTGGGGCATCCCATTCTGTGACTACACCAGCCTTTATTTCCTATAACCCTTTGCACTTATTCTAAAAGTAATTTGGCCTGATAAAGACACTTTTGCTGTGCATAGTACTACTGCTCCCAGGTGCTCTGCTGTTGGGGCATCCCATTCTGTGACTTCATTAGCCTCTATTTACTATAACCCTTTGCACTTATTCTAAAAGTAATTTGGCCTGATAAAGACACTTTTGCTTTGCATAGTACTACTGCTCCCAGGTGCACTGCTGTTGGGGCATCCCATTCTGTGACTACACCAGCCTCTATTTCCTATAACCCTTTGCACTTATTCTAAAAGTCATTTGGCCTGATAAAGACACTTTTGCTGTGCATAGTACTACTGCTCCCAGGTGCTCTGCTGTTGGGGCATCCCATTCTGTGACTACACCAGCCTCTATTTACTATAACCCTTTGCACTTATTCTAAAAGTAATTTGGCCTGATAAAGACACTTTTGCTTTGCATAGTACTACTGCTCCCAGGTGCACTGCTGTTGGGGAATCCCATTCTGTGACTACACCAGCCTCTATTTACTATAACCCTTTTCACTTATTCTAAAAGTAATTTGGCCTGATAAAGACACTTTTGCTGTGCATAGTACTACTGCTCCCAGGTGCTCTGCTGTTGGGGCATCCCATTCTGTGACTACACCAGCCTCTATTTACTATAACCCTTTGCACTTATTCTAAAAGTAATTTGGCCTGATAAAGACACTTTTGCTTTGCATAGTACTACTGCTCCCAGGTGCACTGCTGTTGGGGCATCCCATTCTGTGACTACACCAGCCTTTATTTCCTATAACCCTTTGCACTTATTCTAAAAGTAATTTGGCCTGATAAAGACACTTTTGCTGTGCATAGTACTACTGCTCCCAGGTGCTCTGCTGTTGGGGCATCCCATTCTGTGACTTCATTAGCCTCTATTTACTATAACCCTTTGCACTTATTCTAAAAGTAATTTGGCCTGATAAAGACACTTTTGCTTTGCATAGTACTACTGCTCCCAGGTGCACTGCTGTTGGGGCATCCCATTCTGTGACTACACCAGCCTCTATTTCCTATAACCCTTTGCACTTATTCTAAAAGTCATTTGGCCTGATAAAGACACTTTTGCTGTGCATAGTACTACTGCTCCCAGGTGCTCTGCTGTTGGGGCATCCCATTCTGTGACTACACCAGCCTCTATTTACTATAACCCTTTGCACTTATTCTAAAAGTAATTTGGCCTGATAAAGACACTTTTGCTTTGCATAGTACTACTGCTCCCAGGTGCACTGCTGTTGGGGCATCCCATTCTGTGACTACACCAGCCTCTATTTACTATAACCCTTTTCACTTATTCTAAAAGTAATTTGGCCTGATAAAGACACTTTTGCTGTGCATAGTACTACTGCTCCCAGGTGCTCTGCTGTTGGGGCATCCCATTCTGTAACATACCATACCCCTCTTTATTTACACTAAGCAGCTCTCTTATTTACACTAAGCAGGCCTGTTGGAGATTGAGTGTTACTGCTCACTTTTGGTGTGCATTATATTCTGTTTCATATAGACCCACCGCTGCCTGGGGGTTCTTAAAATATCACCTACTACCACGCCATTTAGACTATGTCGGGCAGACAAGTGCCTGGAAGTGAAAAGAGGAGTGGCAGAGGCCAAGATTCCGCAGGCAGAGGTCGCAGTAGACTGGGGGCCAGTAGCAGCAGGAGTCACGCTGAGAGACCTAATCTGCCAGTATCTGCTAGCGGTCGGGTCTCCACCAGTAACGCATCTGCCGTGGTAGATTGGTTGACACGCTCATCAACAACCACATCATCTCGACTTACGTCTGAGAGCCCCAGTCTAGGGTCGGTCGGTTCCTCAGACACAACCCTGAGTTGGCATGCCCCGAGAGCAGTCCCTGTCCTCCCACTGACTCTGTCCTACGCCGTTCCCTCCCCCAGCGACGTATCCCATGCTTTGGGTTCAGCTCCACTTTTTAGTGAGGAGGACGATCATCTGGAGGACAGCCAGCAGCTACTGGCCAGCCATGAAATGGAGGTGCCTTCTTTAGCTCCGCACAGAAATAGTGATGTGGAGAGTGATGTGGGCCAGACACTGAAACCGATAAGATCAGGGAGCTACAGCCACAACTCGGTGATGATGATGATTATGATGATGATGATGATGATGATGAAGCCGATCGCACTTGGGAGCCGGGTGATGAAGGGGCTTCATCATCATCATCAGGAGAAGAGGGGCGCAGGTTGCCCCGGAGTCAGCAGCTGAGGCAGCAAGGTGGTAGCAGTCAGCATGGGGGCACAATTCCAAAGGCTGGAGCCGGCCGGGGCCGGGGTAGAGCACCTGCTGTGCGGCAGTCTACCTTATCGGGAGGTAGTGGAGCAGGGGTTCCTGTAGTTGGCAACAGCAGCAGTGAATCAGTGAGGCCAGGGGGTGGGAGAAGTAGCTACTCGGCAGTGTGGCAGTTTTTCCTGAAGCATCCGCAGGAGGGTAACATGGCCACATGCAAGATATGTAGGCAGAAGGTGAAGCGTGGCCAGGGTCCAAATGTTGGCACCACGGCCCTGTGTCAACATATGCAGCGTCACCATAAAGCGGCCTGGCAGAACCTAGGCTCCGGAGAGGTGGGCCAGACTGCTTCCTCACCGAGTGGCACGCTGCTCCCAATTTCTGCCAGCCAAGGCTCCAGCACCTCAGCCGAAGGCAGCTGTGCGTCATACCCATCCTCTGTCGCTCCTGCTCCTCCTCCTCCTCCTCCAAGTCATGCATCCCGCCAGCAATCCATCAGCGAAGCCATGTCCAAGAGACAGCAGTATGCGCCCACTCATCCTACGGCGCAGAAGCTGAATGTGCTCCTGTCCAAGTTGCTGGTGCTGCAGTCGCTCCCTTTTCAGGTGGTGGACTTTGCACCTTTCAGAGAACTGATGGCTTGTGCCGAGCCGAGGTGGAGAGTCCCAAGCCGTCATTTCTTTGCCAAGAAGGCAGTACCAGCGCTGCACACTTGTTGAACAGAAGGTGGCCCAGTCCTTGAGCCTGTCGGTGTGTAGCAAAGTGCATGGCAGCGCCGACGTCTGGAGCTGTAACTACGGTCAGGGACAGTACATGTCGTTTACGGCCCACTGGGTGAATGTGGTCACGCCGCTTCGGCCTCCGCGTTCCCTGCCCGTTGGGCCTGTGACACTGTGCGACTCTGCCTCCTCATCCTCCGCCATCTCCTCACCCTCCACTGTAGGCTCAAGTCTCAATGCCCCTCCAGTCTACCATGTGTGCAGGGCACGGAGGTGTCACGCAGTGCTTCACATGGTTTGTCTTGGTGAACGGAGTCACACAGGGGAGGAACTGCTTAAATTTATTCATCAGGAAATCCAAACATGGCTTACTCCAAGAAAACTTAAAATGGGAATCATGGTTACCGACAATGGGAAGAACATTTTGTCTGCGCTGCGCCAAGGAAGCCTGACCCATGCCCCCTGCATGGCTCACGTCTTCAATCTGGTTGTCAAGCGGTTTCTGAAGTGTTCCCCCCATCTGCAAGACATCCTAACAACTTCAAGGAAACTTTGCATGCACTTCAGCCACTCATACACCGCCAAACACACCCTTCTTGAGCTACAGCGTCAGAACGGTATCCCCCAACATAGTCTGATTTGCGATGTTTCCACCCGTTGGAATTCCACCCTTCACATGTTGGACCGATTATATGAACAGAGAAAAGCCATCACGGATTTCCTGATGATCCAAGCAGATAGGGGGACTCCCCTGTGTAACTTCAATGTCAACCAGTGGCAGCTCATACGTGACACCTGCCGTTTGCTCAGGCCCTTTGAGGAAGCCACTTTTATGGCCTTTACATCTTACAGCCACATGAACCCCGTTGGAGCTGAACTGGAGGAGGAGGAGGAAGAGGAGGAGGAGTTGCCCAGCGAAACACAGTTTAGGCTTGTCGAAATGGCTGGTTTATCTAGTCAGCGGACAGGAGAGGAGGAGCAGGAGCAGCCAGAGGAGCTAGAGGTTTTTGAGGAAGGCGAGACAGAGGACCCGGGCACACCGTGGCAGTATGCAGTGGAGATGGAGACAGGTAGTCCATCCGAGTCACTTGCGCAAATGGCAGGAAGCATGGTCACGTGCTTGTGTAGTGACCCCAGAATTGTTTCCATCTGTCGGCGGGATGACTTCTGGCTGTCTACCTTATTGGACCCTCGCTTCCGGCACAAAATGGGGGCATTTTTTAAACCCACCGAGAGGGAGGACAAACTGAACTACTACAAAGACATTCTACGTAGGCAATTGGCCGATGCCTATGTGCGCCATGGTCCATACTCTCGCAGGTCTGACTCGAGGGGACCTCTGCGCTCACCTTCCACTGTCATGGCTGCTGGGGGGGTTGGCAGGAGCAGCAGCAGCAGCTCCATCAGCAGCAGCCTCAGTCTTCAGTCGCTAATGAGTAGCTTTCTACACCCGCATAGTGAGGCTACTCATGAGCAGCAGGAAGACCTGGAGCAGGACCTGAACCTGCAGGTCATGTCATACTTTGACATGACCATGCCAACACACCTTGAGGATCCGCTGGACTTCTGGGCAGCCAAACTTTGTGGCCGCAACTAGCAGAGTTTGCCCTGGAAAAGCTGTCCTGCCCGGCAAGTAGCGTGCCATCTGAGCGGGTGTTTAGTGCGGCGGGGGCCATAGTTACGGCGAGGAGAACTCGTCTGTCAACTAAAAATGTGGAGAGACTCACCTTTGTCAAAATGAATCAGGGATGGATCAGCCAGGATTTCCACCCACCAATGCCTGATGCATGCGACTAGATTTAGCATGGTGCCACGTTTTACACTTTCCAAATGGTGCAAAACATATTTATGTCTTTAGGCCAATTTTTGGGCTCCTGCTGATGCCAACTCCAGGGTGTGATTCATCCAATTTTTGGGCTCCTGAAACCAACCCCAGTGTCTCTTTAAAGTAATGTTTGGGCTCCTGCTGCTGCTGCTGCCAACTCCAGGGTGTGATTCATCCAATTTTTGGGCTCCTGAAGCCAACCCCAGTGTCTCTTTAAAGTAATGTTTGGGCTCCTGCTGCTGCTGCTGCTGCTGCCAACTCCAGGGTGTGATTCATCCAATCTTTGAGCTCCTGCTGCCAACTCCAGTGTCTCTTTAAAGTAATGTTTGGGCTCCTGCTGCTGCTGCTGCCAACTCCAGGGTGTGATTCATCCGATTTTTGGGCTCCTGAAGCCAACCCCAGTGTCTCTTTAAAGTAATATTTGGGCTCCTGCTGCTGCTGCTGCCAACTCCAGGGTGTGATTCATCCAATTTTTGGGCTCCTGAAGCCAACCCCAGTGTCTCTTTAAAGTAATGTTTGGGCTCCTGCTGCTGCTGCTGCTGCCAACTCCAGGGTGTGAATCATCCAATTTTTGGGCTCCTGAAGCCAACTCCAGTGTCTCTTTAAAGTAATGTTTGGGCTCCTGCTGCTGCTGCTGCTGCCAACTCCAGGGTGTGATTCATCCAATTTTTGGGCTCCTGCTGCCAACCCCAGTGTCTCTTTAAAGTAATGTTTGGGCTCCTGCTGCTGCTGCTGCCAACTCCAGGGTGTGAATCATCCAATTTTTGGGCTCCTGAAGCCAACTCCAGTGTCTCTTTAAAGTAATGTTTGGGCTCCTGCTGCCGCTGCTGCCAACTCCAGGGTGTGATTCATCCAATTTTTGGGCTCCTGAAGCCAACCCCAGTGTCTCTTTAAAGTATTGTTTGGGCTCCTGCTGCTGCTGCCAACTCCAGGGTGTGATTCATCCAATCTTTGGGCTCCTGCTGCCAACTCCAGTGTCTCTTTAAAGTAATGTTTGGGCTCCTGCTGCTGCTGCTGCCAACTCCAGGGTGTGATTCATCCAATTTTTGGGCTCCTGAAGCCAACTCCAGTGTCTCTTTAAAGTAATGTTTGGGCTCCTGCTGCTGCTGCTGCTGCCAACTCCAGGGTGTGATTCATCCAATTTTTGGGCTCCTGAAGCCAACCCCAGTGTCTCTTTAAAGTAATGTTTGGGCTCCTGCTGCTGCTGCTGCTGCCAACTCCAGGGTGTGATTCATCCAATTTTCTCACCTCCCCAACTGCCTTACAGCTATTTCTTCATTCATGTAATCTCGTCACCTCAGGCTAAATATGGACATCACAGAATTAGTAATTTTCCCACCATCTAACTCCCCTTCCCCTCTCTAACAGCCTCTGCTCTGCTGCCGACCGTATCCTGTCCTCCACCCTGGTCACTTCTTCTCATGCTCACCTCCAGGACTTCTCATGTGCTGCTCCAATCTGCCCTCCCCCACCCAATCTGCCACTGCCAAATCCAGTGTCTCTTTAAAGTAATATTTGGGCTCCTGCTGCTGCTGCTTGCAACTGCAGGGTGTCATTCATCCAATCTTTGGGCTCCTGCAGCCAACTCCAGTGTCTCTTTCAAGCTATGTTTGGGCTCCTGCTGCTGCTGCTGCTGCTTGAAACTCCAGGGTGTGTCAGTCAATTTTTGGGCTCCTGCTGCTGCCAACTCCAGTGTCTCTTTCAGCCAATGTTTGGGCTCCTGCTGCTGCTTGCAACTCCAGGGTGTGATTCATCCAATTTTTGGGCTCCTGCTGCTGCCAACTCCAGTGTCTCTTTAAAGCAATGTTTGGGCTCCTGCCCCTCATAGTGATGCCACTTCAATTCTCTGCAATTGTGCCGCTCTGCGATTCTATTAGCGATGCCTCTGATCTGCATGTGATATTTATTTACAGTATTATTTAACTAACCCAGCACGCATCCTATGCGTGTTACAGCAAGGCAAAATGGTTTACAACCCTTTTGAGGCTCTAGGAGGCTCAGAAATAGCCATTTTTAACCCTTTAGTTGCCAAGCCCGTAACACCTACGTGCTGGCTTGGCTGGGCGTTAAGTGCCAAGCACGTAGGTGTTACGGGCTGCACTGTAACTCACCTCCTGACGATCGACAGATGAAGACGGCCTGGATCCCGCCTCCACAGTGTAGAAGAGTCATGGGGGGGTCACCTGGAGGTGACCCTGACCTCACCCCAGTCACCAGATCGTCGGTGGACCAATCCGAAGAGGGGCGCACGGCTGTTGTCATCAGCCGGCGCCACCTCTTTAAAAAGAACTTGCGGACTTGCGGTCTCCTCTTTGTTCGCCGGCTCGAGGTAGGTGTGTGTGTGTGTGTGTGGGTGGGGGTGTGGGGGAGTGTGTGGGGTCAGTGATTTTTTGTTGGGGGGGGTTGGGGGGGGTGGCTGTACCCTGATCGGCAGGGGCGGACTGACAGGCCGGTCCAATCGGCCGTTGTCCGCCCTCGCACACCCAAGCTAGCTGATCGGGGGGGGCGGGGGGTTCGGGGGTCACGGTCCCAACCCCCGATCCGATCCCCCGATCCGATCCCCCCCCCCCCCCCCGATCAGCTGGCTGTCAAAGTTCCTCGGGGGCCTGACTGGACTCATTTGCGCATCTATCCCCACCCTGCCACCCATCCATCCATCCATCAATCCGCACCTATCTCCAGCCTGCGCCTGCCACCCATCCATCCATCCATCCATCCGCACCTATCTCCAGCCTGCCCCTGCCACCCATCCATCCATCCATCCATCCGCCATCCATCCGCACCTATCTCCAGCCTGCGCCTGCCACCTATCCATCCATCCATCCGCACCTATCTCCAGCCTGCCCCTGCCACCCATCCATCCATCCGCACCTATCTCCAGCCTGCCCCTGCCACCCATCCATCCATCCATCCATCCATCCGCACCTATCTCCAGCCTGCCCCTGCCACCCATCCATCCATCCGCACCTATCTCCAGCCTGCCCCTGCCACCCATCCATCCATCCATCAGATCTGGGGTCAGATCTGTGTGTGCCGGCGGTCAGATCTGGGGTCAGATCTGTGTGTGCCGGCGGTCAGATCTGGGGTCAGATCTGTGTGTGCCGGCGGTCAGATCTGACCCCAGATCTGTGTGTGCCGGCGGTCAGATCTGGGGTCAGATCTGTGTGTGCCGGCGGTCAGATCTGGGGTCAGATCTGTGTGTGCCGGCGGTCAGATCTGGGGTCAGATCTGTGTGTGCCGGCGGTCAGATCTGACCCCAGATCTGTGTGTGCCGGCGGTCAGATCTGACCCCAGATCTGTGTGTGCCGGCGGTCAGATCTGACCCCAGATCTGTGTGTGCCGGCGGTCAGATCTGACCCCAGATCTGTGTGTGCCGGCGGTCAGATCTGGGGTCAGATCTGTGTGTGCCGGCGGTCAGATCTGGGGTCAGATCTGTGTGTGCCGGCGGTCAGATCTGGGGTCAGATCTGTGTGTGCCGGCGGTCAGATCTGGGGTCAGATCTGTGTGTGCCGGCGGTCAGATCTGTGTGTGCCGGCGGTCAGATCTGGGGTCAGATCTGTGTGTGCCGGCGGTCAGATCTGGGGTCAGATCTGTGTGTGCCGGCGGTCAGATCTGGGGTCAGATCTGTGTGTGCCGGCGGTCAGATCTGGGGTCAGATCTGTGTGTGCCGGCGGTCAGATCTGGGGTCAGATCTGTGTGTGCCGGCGGTCAGATCTGACCCCAGATCTGTGTGTGCCGGCGGTCAGATCTGACCCCAGATCTGTGTGTGCCGGCGGTCAGATCTGACCCCAGATCTGTGTGTGCCGGCGGTCAGATCTGACCCCAGATCTGTGTGTGCCGGCGGTCAGATCTGACCCCAGATCTGTGTGTGCCGGCGGTCAGATCTGACCCCAGATCTGTGTGTGCCGGCGGTCAGATCTGGGGTCAGATCTGTGTGTGCCGGTGGTCAGATCTGGGGTCAGATCTGTGTGTGCCGGCGGTCAGATCTGGGGTCAGATCTGTGTGTGCCGGCGGTCAGATCTGGGGTCAGATCTGTGTGTGCCGGCGGTCAGATCTGGGGTCAGATCTGTGTGTGCCGGCGGTCAGATCTGGGGTCAGATCTGTGTGTGCCGGCGGTCAGATCTGACCCCAGATCTGTGTGTGCCGGCGGTCAGATCTGACCCCAGATCTGTGTGTGCCGGCGGTCAGATCTGACCCCAGATCTGTGTGTGCCGGCGGTCAGATCTGGGGTCAGATCTGTGTGTGCCGGCGGTCAGATCTGGGGTCAGATCTGTGTGTGCCGACGGTCAGATCTGGGGTCAGATCTGTGTGTGCCGGCGGTCAGATCTGGGGTCAGATCTGTGTGTGCCGGCGGTCAGATCTGGGGTCAGATCTGTGTGTGCCGGCGGTCAGATCTGGGGTCAGATCTGTGTGTGCCGGCGGTCAGATCTGGGGTCAGATCTGTGTGTGCCGGCGGTCAGATCTGGGGTCAGATCTGTGTGTGCCGGCGGTCAGATCTGGGGTCAGATCTGTGTGTGCCGGCGGTCAGATCTGGGGTCAGATCTGTGTGTGCCGGCGGTCAGATCTGGGGTCAGATCTGTGTGTGCCGGCGGTCAGATCTGGGGTCAGATCTGTGTGTGCCGGCGGTCAGATCTGGGGTCAGATCTGTGTGTGCCGGCGGTCAGATCTGTGTGTGCCGGCGGTCAGATCTGGGGTCAGATCTGTGTGTGCCGGCGGTCAGATCTGGGGTCAGATCTGTGTGTGCCGGCGGTCAGATCTGGGGTCAGATCTGTGTGTGCCGGCGGTCAGATCTGGGGTCAGATCTGTGTGTGCCGGCGGTCAGATCTGGGGTCAGATCTGTGTGTGCCGGCGGTCAGATCTGACCCCAGATCTGTGTGTGCCGGCGGTCAGATCTGACCCCAGATCTGTGTGTGCCGGCGGTCAGATCTGACCCCAGATCTGTGTGTGCCGGCGGTCAGATCTGACCCCAGATCTGTGTGTGCCGGCGGTCAGATCTGACCCCAGATCTGTGTGTGCCGGCGGTCAGATCTGACCCCAGATCTGTGTGTGCCGGCGGTCAGATCTGGGGTCAGATCTGTGTGTGCCGGTGGTCAGATCTGGGGTCAGATCTGTGTGTGCCGGCGGTCAGATCTGGGGTCAGATCTGTGTGTGCCGGCGGTCAGATCTGGGGTCAGATCTGTGTGTGCCGGCGGTCAGATCTGGGGTCAGATCTGTGTGTGCCGGCGGTCAGATCTGGGGTCAGATCTGTGTGTGCCGGCGGTCAGATCTGGGGTCAGATCTGTGTGTGCCGGCGGTCAGATCTGGGGTCAGATCTGTGTGTGCCGGCGGTCAGATCTGGGGTCAGATCTGTGTGTGCCGGCGGTCAGATCTGGGGTCAGATCTGTGTGTGCCGGCGGTCAGATCTGGGGTCAGATCCGTGTGTGCCGGCGGTCAGATCTGGGGTCAGATCTGTGTGTGCCGGCGGTCAGATCTGGGGTCAGATCTGTGTGTGCCGGCGGTCAGATCTGGGGTCAGATCTGTGTGTGCCGGCGGTCAGATCTGACCCCAGATCTGTGTGTGCCGGCGGTCAGATCTGACCCCAGATCTGTGTGTGCCGGCGGTCAGATCTGACCCCAGATCTGTGTGTGCCGGCGGTCAGATCTGACCCCAGATCTGTGTGTGCCGGCGGTCAGATCTGACCCCAGATCTGTGTGTGCCGGCGGTCAGATCTGGGGTCAGATCTGTGTGTGCCGGCGGTCAGATCTGGGGTCAGATCTGTGTGTGCCGGCGGTCAGATCTGGGGTCAGATCTGTGTGTGCCGGCGGTCAGATCTGGGGTCAGATCTGTGTGTGCCGGCGGTCAGATCTGGGGTCAGATCCGTGTGTGCCGGCGGTCAGATCTGGGGTCAGATCTGTGTGTGCCGGCGGTCAGATCTGGGGTCAGATCTGTGTGTGCCGGCGGTCAGATCTGGGGTCAGATCTGTGTGTGCCGGCGGTCAGATCTGACCCCAGATCTGTGTGTGCCGGCGGTCAGATCTGACCCCAGATCTGTGTGTGCCGGCGGTCAGATCTGACCCCAGATCTGTGTGTGCCGGCGGTCAGATCTGACCCCAGATCTGTGTGTGCCGGCGGTCAGATCTGACCCCAGATCTGTGTGTGCCGGCGGTCAGATCTGGGGTCAGATCTGTGTGTGCCGGCGGTCAGATCTGGGGTCTGATCTGTGTGTGCCGGCGGTCAGATCTGACCCCAGATCTGTGTGTGCCGGCGGTCAGATCTGACCCCAGATCTGTGTGTGCCGGCGGTCAGATCTGACCCCAGATCTGTGTGTGCCGGCGGTCAGATCTGACCCCAGATCTGTGTGTGCCGGCGGTCAGATCTGACCCCAGATCTGTGTGTGCCGGCGGTCAGATCTGGGGTCAGATCTGTGTGTGCCGGCGGTCAGATCTGGGGTCAGATCTGTGTGTGCCGGCGGTCAGATCTGGGGTCAGATCTGTGTGTGCCGGCGGTCAGATCTGGGGTCAGATCTGTGCGTGCCGGCGGTCAGATCTGCGGTCGCACGTGTGTGGGTGCCGGCGGTCAGATCTGCGGTCGCGCGTGTGTGGGTGCCGGCGGTCAGATCTGCGGTCGCGCGTGTGTGGGTGCCGGCGGTCAGATCTGCGGTCGCGCGTGTGTGGGTGCCGGCGGTCAGAGATCTGCTGGTGGGTGGGTGCGTGCGTGTGCCGGTGGTCAGAGTGAATCCCCTCGATTGCCAGTAAAACTTACCTTACCTTACCACCGCTCTAGGTATAGCATAGTGCGGCTGTTGTCCATGCATGCGTCCTAAACACTCCCTAATCTTAACTTTTTCTCTTAGGTTGTTCGCTGAGATCTCTACTGCCTTTGTTTCGTTGTTTGGACCTTTCGCTTGCCCTTTTAGGACCCTAGCCCCCGCCCCTCCTTTTGGGAGCCTAGCCCCCGCCCCTCCTTTTGGGAGCCTAGCCCCCGCCCCTCCTTTTGGGAGCCTAGCCCCCGCCCCTCCTTTTGGGAGCCTAGCCCCCGCCCCTCCTTTTGGGAGCCTAGCTGGGATCCCGTGACCTGCTGCTCCTGACTCCACCACTTCTCATCGGGTTGTAACTATACACTTTTATTTCTATTTTTGTCTGTTTTTTTGCTTTGTTTTATTGTATTGTATTTTTTTGTTTCATTTTTTGTCTGTTTTTTTGGTTTGTTTTATTGTATTGTATTTTTTTGTAATTTGTCTTTAGTTTTAGCCTTTAGTTTTAGCCTTTAGTTTTAGCCTTTAGTTTTAGCCTTTTTTTTTAGATTTTTTTTTGCATTGGGGTATGGCTGGTAAGCGGTACACTGCACAGGAAGCTGCGGCTTACCTGATGGCGTCTGACTCGGAAGATTTTAGTGAGTCAGGGTCTGAGTTCTTCCCATCAGATAGCGAGTCAGACAGTGTATACTCTACTGAGGAAACACAGCCGCGCAGTGCTACCAGTAGTAGCCACCGTAGAAGGGATAGTACCGCACAAAGTGAGGCCACGCTTCAGGCGAGTGTAGTGCAGGATGAGGCATCGAGTGCTGCAGCTGGTGAAGGAGCGTCTGCGTGGAGGCCTCCTAATAATATTTCCCCCGAAATTCCCCCTTTTGATTCGGTCCCCGGGGTCAATGTAGACACCACAAATTTTGGTGTCATTGACTTTTTCAAATTGTTCCTCACAGAAGCCATCCTACTGGATATGGTCTTCTATACCAATCTGTATGCCGAGCAGGTCTTAGCGCAAAACCCCCAGCAGAGGCACGCCCGAGCTCAGGCATGGCATCCCACAAATTTGAGTGAGATAAAGAAATTTTGGGGGCTCACTCTAGCAATGGGTATCCTAAAAAAATTTAGTATTTCCTCCTACTGGGATACCCAAACCATATTGGCAACTCCATTATTTCCGGCCGTAATGTCCAGAAACCGCTACCAAATTTTACTGCGGTTTCTGCATTTTAACGACAATTCCACTGCTATTCCCCGTGGTGAGCCCGGTCACGACAGGCTGCATAAATTACGGCCCCTGCTCAACAGCCTGTCAGATCGCTTCGCAGTAGTGTACACCCCCGGCCAAAAATTATCAATTGACGAGTCACTACTGCTTTTCAAAGGGCGCATTGTTTTTCGGCAATATATCCCTAGCAAGCGTGCCCGCTACGGGATTAAATTTTACCAATTATGCGATAGTGTGACCGGCTACATCAAATATTTTCGAATCTATGACACCTATCTGGACCCCCCTGGTTGTCCCCTTGATTTGTCAATAAGTGGAAAGATCGTTTGGGACCTTATGACTCCATTGTTGGGTAGAGGTTACCACTTATATGTGGACAACTTCTATACCAGCATCCCCTTATTTCGCGCCCTTTATTCGTTGGATACCCCGGCCTGCGGCACCATCAACCCTAAACGCAAAGGATTGCCCAGGCCACTACTTGAAAAAAAATTAAAAAGGGGGGAGTCTTATGCTCTAAGAAGCGATGAGGTCCTGGCCATGAAATACATGGGCAAAAAAAATGTATTCCTTCTGACAACACTCCACGATGAGTCAGTTGTGAATGTAAGGCAACGTGGTCCCCGAGCCCCTTCCCAAAAGCCACGTTGCATAACCGATTATAATAAATTCATGGGTGGCGTTGATAAAACGGACCAAATATTAACTTATTACAACGCCACCCGAAAAACTCGAGCCTGGTACACTAAAGTTGCTATCCATTTGGTCCAAATGGCAACCTACAACAGCTTTGTTGCCTTCAAGGCAGCAGTGCCAGGCTCCAATTTATCGTACATAAAATACCAGCAGCAGTTACTCCCTGCTTTGTTGTTTGGGGATACTGCGGAAGAACCAGATCTGCCTAGCAATGACAACCAGGCCAGATTAGTAGGGAAGCACTTTATAAAGTTGCTTCCTGAAAGTGGTAAAAAGCGGTATCCCCAGAGAGCTTGTAGGGTTTGTAGGAAGCGTGGCATTAGAAGAGATGTGCGGTATTATTGCCCGACCTGTCCCAGCCAACCCGGGTTATGCCTCGAAGATTGTTTTGAGGTATACCATACTCAACTAAATTATTGAGCAATGCATTTTTTTTTTGGTAGGTAGGCCCCTTTTAGGATTAGGTTTCTTAGGTATTTTGTGTTGCCATTATATTTTATTTTCTTTTAGTTTCTTTTCGCTGTTGCTAATCCGAAGGGAAATGGTGGAGCAGGAGCAGCTGGTTACTTGTGGCAAGTGATGATAAAATGTGACCAATTTCAGGTTCTTGATTCCTAATATTGGTCATTGATCACTGCACTGATCTTATAGTCTGATGACACAGCTACAGTATCCTATAATCTGATGACACAGCTACAGTATCCTATAATCTGATGGCACAGCTACAGTATCCTATAATCTGATGGCACAGCTACAGTATCCTATAATCTGATGGCACAGCTACAGTATCCTATAATCTGATGGCACAGCTACAGTATCCTATAATCTGATGGCACAGCTACAGTATCCTACTTGCACTTCTTAGAACAGGTAAGAAATTGTTTTGTTTTTCCATAGCGCATGTGTTAGTTTTTGGTGATTGGTAACTGTACCCTTCAAAGTACCTATGCATGTGGGGTATTATTTTGTTCAGCAGATGTTGTGCTTTCAGATTTACGGCGTTACTTCTTGCTTGCTTATTGTTTTTATAGGAAAATATGGTTTTGAATCTGCTTTTTGCTTTTTTTTTTAGCGAAATCCTTTGGAACCAGAGATTCTGCCAATCAATAGATTCCGAAGGAAGTCGCCGACGTCAACAAGCCCAGTAGGCTTAGAAACCTTGAGGTATGTACTTTCCAAAAATATATAGTTTGTGGGGGGTATTTCAAATGTAAAGGGTTGTAAATTTGGAGAAACTGCAAGGTGCGCACTTTGTGTGCGCCGCTGATTTTTTCAAGTAAAATTACCCTCAAACGCATGCTTGACTTTGGGGTGTTTGGCAACTCTACACTTCAAAGTACCTATGCATGTGGGGTATTGTTTTGTTCAGCAGCCATTGTGCTTTCAGATTTACTGCGTTACTTCTTGCTTGCTTATTGTTTTTATAGGAAAAAATGTTTTTCAATCTGCTTTTTGCTTATTTTTTTAGCGAAATCCTTTGGAACCAGAGATTCTGCCAATCAATAGATTCCGAAGGAAGTCGCCGACGTCAACAAGCCCAGTAGGCTTAGAAACCTTGAGGTATGTACTTTCCAAAAATATATAGTTTGTGGGGGGTATTTCAAATGTAAAGGGTTGTAAATTTGGAGAAACTGCAAGGTGCGCACTTTGTGTGCGCCGCTGATTTTTTCAAGTAAAATTACCCTCAAACGCATGCTTGACTTTGGGGTGTTTGGCAACTCTACACTTCAAAGTACCTATGCATGTGGGGTATTGTTTTGTTCAGCAGCCATTGTGCTTTCAGATTTACTGCGTTACTTCTTGCTTGCTTATTGTTTTTATAGGAAAAAATGTTTTTCAATCTGCTTTTTGCTTATTTTTTTAGCGAAATCCTTTGGAACCAGAGATTCTGCCAATCAATAGATTCCGAAGGAAGTCGCCGATGTCAACAAGCCCAGTAGGCTTAGAAACCTTGAGGTATGTACTTTCCAAAAATATATAGTTTGTGGGGGGTATTTCAAATGTAAAGGGTTGTAAATTTGGAGAAACTGCAAGGTGCGCACTTTGTGTGCGCCGCTGATTTTTTCAAGTAAAATTACCCTCAAACGCATGCTTGACTTTGGGGTGTTTGGCAACTCTACACTTCAACGTACCTATGCATGTGGGGTATTATTTTGTTCAGCAGATGTTGTGCTTTCAGATTTACTGCGTTACTTCTTGCTTGCTTATTGTTTTTATAGGAAAATATGGTTTTGAATCTGCTTTTTGCTTTTTTTTTTAGCGAAATCCTTTGGAACCAGAGATTCTGCCAATCAATAGATTCCGAAGGAAGTCGCCGACGTCAACAAGCCCAGTAGGCTTAGAAACCTTGAGGTATGTACTTTCCAAAAATATATAGTTTGTGGGGGGTATTTCAAATGTAAAGGGTTGTAAATTTGGAGAAACTGCAAGGTGCGCACTTTGTGTGCGCCGCTGATTTTTTCAAGTAAAATTACCCTCAAACGCATGTTTGACTTTGGGGTGTTTGGCAACTCTACACTTCAAAGTGCCTATGCATGTGGGGTATTATTTTGTTCAGCAGCCGTTGTGCTTTCAGATTTACTGCGTTACTTCTTGCTTGCTTATTGTTTTTATAGGAAAAAATGTTTTTCAATCTGCTTTTTGCTTATTTTTTTAGCGAAATCCTTTGGAACCAGAGATTCTGCCAATCAATAGATTCCGAAGGAAGTCGCCGACGTCAACAAGCCCAGTAGGCTTAGAAACCTTGAGGTATGTACTTTCCAAAAATATATAGTTTGTGGGGGGTATTTCAAATGTAAAGGGTTGTAAATTTGGAGAAACTGCAAGGTGCGCACTTTGTGTGCGCCGCTGATTTTTTCAAGTAAAATTACCCTCAAACGCATGCTTGACTTTGGGGTGTTTGGCAACTCTACACTTCAAAGTACCTATGCATGTGGGGTATTGTTTTGTTCAGCAGCCGTTGTGCTTTCAGATTTACTGCGTTACTTCTTGCTTGCTTATTGTTTTTATAGGAAAAAATGTTTTTCAATCTGCTTTTTGCTTTTTTTTTTAGCGAAATCCTTTGGAACCAGAGATTCTGCCAATCAATAGATTCCAAAGGAAGTGGCCGATGTCAACAAGCCCAGTAGGCTTAGAAACCTTGAGGTATGTACTTTCCAAAAATATATAGTTTGTGGGGGGTATTTCAAATGTAAAGGGTTGTAAATTTGGAGAAACTGCAAGGTGCGCACTTTGTGTGCGCCGCTGATTTTTTCAAGTAAAATTACCCTCAAACGCATGCTTGACTTTGGGGTGTTTGGCAACTCTACACTTCAACGTACCTATGCATGTGGGGTATTATTTTGTTCAGCAGATGTTGTGCTTTCAGATTTACTGCGTTACTTCTTGCTTGCTTATTGTTTTTATAGGAAAATATGGTTTTGAATCTGCTTTTTGCTTTTTTTTTTAGCGAAATCCTTTGGAACCAGAGATTCTGCCAATCAATAGATTCCGAAGGAAGTCGCCGACGTCAACAAGCCCAGTAGGCTTAGAAACCTTGAGGTATGTACTTTCCAAAAATATATAGTTTGTGGGGGGTATTTCAAATGTAAAGGGTTGTAAATTTGGAGAAACTGCAAGGTGCGCACTTTGTGTGCGCCGCTGATTTTTTCAAGTAAAATTACCCTCAAACGCATGCTTGACTTTGGGGTGTTTGGCAACTCTACACTTCAAAGTACCTATGCATGTGGGGTATTGTTTTGTTCAGCAGCCGTTGTGCTTTCAGATTTACTGCGTTACTTCTTGCTTGCTTATTGTTTTTATAGGAAAAAATGTTTTTCAATCTGCTTTTTGCTTATTTTTTTAGTGAAATCCTTTGGAACCAGAGATTCTGCCAATCAATAGATTCCGAAGGAAGTCGCCGATGTCAACAAGCCCAGTAGGCTTAGAAACCTTGAGGTATGTACTTTCCAAAAATATATAGTTTGTGGGGGGTATTTCAAATGTAAAGGGTTGTAAATTTGGAGAAACTGCAAGGTGCGCACTTTGTGTGCGCCGCTGATTTTTTCAAGTAAAATTACCCTCAAACGCATGCTTGACTTTGGGGTGTTTGGCAACTCTACACTTCAACGTACCTATGCATGTGGGGTATTATTTTGTTCAGCAGATGTTGTGCTTTCAGATTTACTGCGTTACTTCTTGCTTGCTTATTGTTTTTATAGGAAAATATGGTTTTGAATCTGCTTTTTGCTTTTTTTTTTAGCGAAATCCTTTGGAACCAGAGATTCTGCCAATCAATAGATTCCGAAGGAAGTCGCCGACGTCAACAAGCCCAGTAGGCTTAGAAACCTTGAGGTATGTACTTTCCAAAAATATATAGTTTGTGGGGGGTATTTCAAATGTAAAGGGTTGTAAATTTGGAGAAACTGCAAGGTGCGCACTTTGTGTGCGCCGCTGATTTTTTCAAGTAAAATTACCCTCAAACGCATGCTTGACTTTGGGGTGTTTGGCAACTCTACTCTTCAAAGTACCTATGCATGTGGGGTATTATTTTGTTCAGCAGATGTTGTGCTTTCAGATTTACTGCGTCACTTCTTGCTTGCTTATTGTTTTTATAGGAAAAAATGTTTTTCAATCTGCTTTTTGCTTATTTTTTTAGCGAAATCCTTTGGAACCAGAGATTCTGCCAATCAATAGATTCCGAAGGAAGTCGCCGATGTCAACAAGCCCAGTAGGCTTAGAAACCTTGAGGTATGTACTTTCCAAAAATATATAGTTTGTGGGGGGTATTTCAAATGTAAAGGGTTGTAAATTTGGAGAAACTGCAAGGTGCGCACTTTGTGTGCGCCGCTGATTTTTTCAAGTAAAATTACCCTCAAACGCATGCTTGACTTTGGGGTGTTTGGCAACTCTACACTTCAACGTACCTATGCATGTGGGGTATTATTTTGTTCAGCAGATGTTGTGCTTTCAGATTTACTGCGTTACTTCTTGCTTGCTTATTGTTTTTATAGGAAAATATGGTTTTGAATCTGCTTTTTGCTTTTTTTTTTAGCGAAATCCTTTGGAACCAGAGATTCTGCCAATCAATAGAGTTCAAACCAATGGACCCACGCCAACAAGCCTAGTATGCTTAGAAACCTTGAATTGTGCACTTTCCAAAAATATATAGTTTGTGGGGGGTATTTCAAATGTAAAGGGTTGTATTTTTTGAAAAACTGCGAGGAGCGCAAAGTATTTGTATTTTATCTGAAAATCTCCTCTAGCGCTCTTTGCAGTTTCTGGGGTCTCCTGGGCAGGAAAGGGTGTCTACTAATACATGTGTGGTACCGTTGTAACCGGGAGAAATGGGGCTTTTACTCTCAATATGTTTTTATTGAAAAACCTTTATTTTCGATTAAAAAAAAACACTGCAAAATGTAAAAACGTGTGTATTTTTTATTTTCTTTCACATATTTTGCCCAAAATAATTATGATAAAACTACAAAATTGATAAACAAGAGATATGATGTTAAAGCCCAGATTCTGCTGAAAAAAACAATATGTAATTTTTATGGGAAGTCCCAGAAAATCCCTTCAAAAATTACAGTTGAACATGGGGAGCGCAAAATAGTGAAAAATGCTCTGGCAACAGGGAGTGGGAAATGCTGCAGGTAGGCTGGCACTTAAAGGGTTAATAGCGATTCGTCGCAAATAAATTCGGGTCGAAACGATTTTTGTCGGAAAATTCGGCGAATCAGTCGAATCGAATTTTTCAAAGGTTCGCTCATCTCTACTTATAACTTCACTAGGCTTTCAATACCACTTCTATGCGGATGACACTCAAATATATCTCTCTGGCCCCAATCTCTCCTCTCTCCTATCTCACCTCCCCAACTGCCTTACAGCTATTTCTTCATTCATGTCATCTCGTCACCTCAAGCTAAATATGGACATCACAGAATTGGTAATTTTCCCACCATCTAACTCCCCTTCCCCTCTCTAACAGCCTCTGCTCTGCTGCCGACCGTATCCTGTCCTCCACCCTGGTCACTTCTTCTCATGCTCACCTCCAGGACTTCTCATGTGCTGCTCCAATCTTCTGTAATGCCCTCCCCCACCCAATCTGCCACTCCCCAACCCTCAAAGCCTTCAAGGGTGTCCTTAAAACCCACCTATTCAGACAAGCATAGAATCTGGCTTAAAGTGGACCAAAACCCAGGATTTTGACTATCCTGGGTTTTGGTCCACTCCCCTGAAGCACCCTGATCGGGGGTGCCCCACTGTATGAACCCCCCCCGATTGCCGCAGCCAACTCACCTCACCGCTGCCCTGCGGTTCATGCCCGGCTGCTCCTCCAATCAGCGCGCTTGGAGCCGTTGAGCTATGGGCATCTAAGCGACGTCTAAGCTCAGTGGCTCCGCCCACACTGGCCATTCACGCGCCCTGCTAGAGAGGAGCGTGAGGTGCGGCCGCGACCCGCGCATGCACGGTTGGACTAGGATTCAGGTAAGTGTAACAGGCGTACTGGGGAGTTTTACACAGCGTGGCATCCCAATTTTGGATGCCCCGCAGGGAGGGAATGGCCCGGGGATCTTATAGATTCCCGGGCCGATCCAGCTGGGTTTCGGTCCACTTTAAGCAATTCTCTAAAGGGCGCATGCCACAAAGCTCAATACTGACTGTTTGTGATCCTTCCCCCTCGTCTCCACCCCTCATCCTTTAGACTGTAAGTTCGCAAGGGCCGGGCTCTCTCTCCTATTGTATCTTGTATTCAGAATATTCATTGTAAACTCTGTAACACTGCATTTGTAACAGTCTATGTACTGTATGTTTCTACCCTGTCTGTAATTACTACTTTGCAAAGTGCTACAGAAGATGATGGCGTATATAAATAAACAATAATATTAATATGAAATCTTCTTTCATTCCTGGTGTGCATGCAATAATTTAAGTATTTAAGTGATTATGTTTTCTCCTCTTTCTTGTTTCTATTTTGAGATTTTATTTTCAATCTTCCTGACTACTGCTTCTCTACCCAGCCATACAATGGCAGGACATTTTTCCACTACGACTAACACATACCTAAATTGACCATGTCATCAACTTCTCTATTTATCTGGCACACATCCACGTTTCATCATACACCTAATGTTTCTACAGAATATTTCATGTCAGACAGGTTGTTGCATTTATGAAATACATTGGGATTTGACAAAATTATTTTAGTATTTTCTGGAAAGGCTGAGTTTTTAGAGGAGGTGCAAGCTTTTCACATGCAGCACAAAATAATAAAATACAAAAATCTAAATTCCCTGGGAATAGAGTAGTTCTACAGATGAGGGCAGATTATTTTTAAGGGGTACATAATCTATTTTAATATGTAGTTTTGAAAATAACAGCAGCCTATGGGAAATCCAAACACATTAAAATGAGCCTTTCCAAATGTGTTTGGATTCCCCATGGGTTGCTGTTATTTAAAAACGTCTCAAATAAAATATCTACCCCCTTTAAAATAACCTTCCCCTCATCGGTAGAATTGCCCCATCACTTGTGCAGATAACTATGATTTTTAAATTAACAAAAACAAGTTCTCACTGCCTCTGAAACCTTAGCCTCTCCAGAAAATACAAAAATAATTTAGATAACCCTTCCTGTTTTATGTTCTCTGAAAGGGGGTGATGATAGGGTTCTTATTCTGATGGAAACTAAAGAACATACATAAAACTAAAGAACATACATATAATCCCAAACCCAGTGCAATAGCACCAGTGACACCAGCCACCAGGATCAAGGGTGTCACACTGAGACTGCGAGCCATGCATGTGTGTGTGTAACTGACCATAGACCATAGCCAGTACACATAAGGAGCATTCAAAACCTTGAAGCATAAACTCCACTGCGTTTACAATCTTACTGTAATTACCAAACACACATAGTTTCTTCCCCTGAGTATTAACAATTTTAATATTTACATTTTCTAAGACAAGAAAATAAGGGCCAAGACAAGCAGCTAAGTACACAGTTTATACTCCCCAGGGAAACACCAATAGTAAAACATTACATTTGCAGGTTTGCACAAACAAACAAAGGGCCATATTTAAGGAACAGACAAGCTGTGTGATCTGGGTGCCAAGGCCTTTGTATATGGATCTGAGCCACTGTTAGTGGTGCTGGCCATATGCCAGGCCCCTTATCCTCCTGTATTGGGCTCATTCATAAGGATGGGGCACTGGCTGTTGTTGAGAAAGAGGCACAGCAAGGTACATACCGATATGGGACAGAAGTAGCAACATAGGATGAGTGGGGGGTGAATCATTTTTTTTCTTTCCAACACTGAGATCTGCTTTGCCTAGAAACTGCCCTGCACAGACACACCTAACCTATTTCCTGATTTTCCTTCCTTCACTCCATACCCTTCATATCCTGTATTTAAAGTAAAGGACCCCACGGGTTAATAATGGTTTTAGCAAATTCTCTGTCTAAATAAACCAACTTATATTTATGGTGACCAATACCCTTGTAACCCATTTAAAAAAGACTTTGGGGCCAGGTTACAGGTTGCCCTCAGGTCATTCCAAATCTAGACTGTAAAACTCCCTAGAACCCCCCATACTGACCTCGGTGCGGTGATCCCATGGTGAGGGCCCATGGGGGCATACCTGGTAAGCCATGTACTGTGCCAGGCAGACTGCTAGTAGGTGTGGTGGAGGCAGAATTATGCAGCAGCTCCAGCATGTCTGGATAATGGGCCAAGAAGTTCTGCACCACCAAGTTGAGCACATGCACCAAGCAATGGATGTGCGTCAACCCAGCTCAGCCCAAGGCTGCTACAAGGTTACACCCGTTGTCGCACACCACCTTGCTGGACTTAAGGTGTAAGGAAGCAACCACTCATCTGTCTGCTCCTGGATGCTGGTCCACAGCTCCTGGGTGGTGTGGGGTCTTTCACCCCAGACAGATGAGTTTTAGCCCTGCCTTCTGCCATTCCCTTATGGCTGTGCTCAAATTAGTGGTGCAGGCGCTGCACTGACTGCATGAGGAGGAAGCAGAGTTGGAGGAGGAGGCAACAGGAGGCACCAACTGCTTTTCAGCAATCCTGGGTGGTGGAAGGATATGTGCTTCCCCCCACATTGACCCAGTGGGCAGTTGGAGATTTGTAACGTCCCTGCCCATGCTTACTTGTCCACATGTCAGTGGTGATGCGGACACTGCAACTTACAGCATTGCACAGTGCACACCTTAAGTTCTCCAAAACCTGTTGGTGCATGGCAGGGCCAGCCTGGCAGGGGAAAGTAGTGGTGGCTGGGAGTGGCAGATGGTGGGACAGCCACTTCCATCAGATTTTTAAAGTTCTCCATCTCTACAAGGTAAAATTTGAGCAATTTAAACATCCTCGCATTCAGGGTCAGGGCTCATGGGTGAGATGGGCCATACTACCACTTTCTCTCCAAAATTTGAGGAATGGAAAGCTGAAATTTTCCCTGGGATGGGGTGGACAGGCTTGGTAATGGTGGTGGTGGTGCTGCTGTTGATCTCACATCCTCCCTTTAGGGGGAGATGGGTGGCCTTGTTGTTGGAAAGAGGTACTAGAGGCTGAGACAACTGAAGCAGCAGAGAGAGACTCAGGTGTTTGCATGTTTTTTATGTTTTTCTGCCATGGTGGGCAGTAGTAGTAACAGACTGACCGCTGAGGTGTTGCACCCTTCTCCCTCTTCTGCTGGGTGCCTGGGCTGTGTGACCACCACCTTTTCCTCTGAACTTTGATGGCCTTCAGTCCACAATGGGTCTAGGACCTCGTCATCACCCCTGGCATCATCTTCCACCCACTAGCCTCCCTCTCAGCCTCAACATTGCAGAAAGCTTCAGCAGTCAGCACTAGGATTTCATCATCATTGAAGGTGTACTGTGATGGCCTGATGGCCGCGCCCTCTGCAACTGGGGCAAGGGCTTGTGGGTGGCCCACGGAATCCCAGCTAGTAGTGTCATCATAGAGCATTAGTGACTGCTCCATGAATTGTGGCTGAGACAGCCTTGCTGATTTGAAGGAGGGTGAGGGCTCAGCACTTTCAGCAAAAGTGGAGTGGTTGAGACAATCCTATGGAACTGGTAGCACTGCATGCCATATAATCTATGACTACCTCAACTTGCCTCACCACTCTGGCAGTAGTAATGGGGTCTGCAAAAATACACTCCAAACCCTGACAGCGGCTTGCACCAGAGGAAGGTGTAGCAGGCAAAGATGAAGGTCCTCTCCCTGCAGCAGCAGCTCCATCATCAGCAGCAGTAGCAGCACCACGGCCATGTCCCTGTCCCTTATTTACTGCTTTTTGCATTGTTAGACACCTGCAGTTACAGTGGCCCCAAATGGACAATTCAAAGAAAAGAATTAATGGGAAAATGACCCTCATGTGGCCTGAACTAGTGGACAGTCCACTAATATTTGTTATTAACCCTTTAACTGTCAGTCTCCCTGGAGAATTTTTCACCCGCTGTTGACAGACCATTTTTCAATATTTTGTGCTGTACATGTTCAACTGTGATTTTCAGAGATTTCCCAGGAAAATTATATATTGTTTATTAGCAGAGTCTGGGCTTTAATTCTTAATATTTTTGGGTGAAATATGTACAAAAAAATAAAAAGAATCTATTTTTTACAAATTGTAGTTTTTTTTTATATTAATTATATTCTATTAAAAATTACCTTGTTCAATAAAAAAATATTGTGTATAAAAGCCCCATTTATCCCAGTTACAATGGTACCACATATGTATTGGTAGACACTCTTTCCTGCCCAGGAGACATCCCCAAACTGAAACAGCGCTTTAGGAGATATTCAGATAAAATACAACTGCTAAGCGCACCTTGCAGTTTTTCAAGAAAACCTCCCCACAAATTATATATTCTCTGGAAGCACACACCCCAAGCTTTCTAGATGTACCAGGCTGCTTCTTGATGTGGGCGCAGTTTTCTGGAAGTAATGCCTCAATTAATTATTTGGTTGCACAGAGCAGAAATATAGACACATTTTTCTAAAAAAAAACAATATGCAAACAAGAAAAAACAAGTTAAATCTGAAATAGCAAAGTCCCCCAAACAGAACAATATCCAACATATATAGGTATAGCCAAGAGAAGAGTTGCTAAAGACTCCAAATTGAAGTGCGCACCTTACGCTTTTTCAACCAAAACAACCCTTTACATTTGAAATAGCCTTTCACAAACAATATATTCACTGAAAGTACACACATTAAGCTTTCTAAGAGTACCCAGCTTGTTGTAGTTGGCTCATATTTCTGTAAGTAATCTCTTGAAGAATTCTTTGGTTGCACAGGGTTTCCCTAAAAATGTATAAAAAAGCGAAATAAAAAAAAAAATTCCTAAAATATCAATATGCAAACAAGAAAAAACAAGTTAAATCGGAAAAAGCAAGGTCCCACAAATAGAACAATACCCAACATACATAGGTACTGCCAAGAGAAGAGTTGCTAAAGACTCCAAATTAAAGAGCGCACCTTACGCTTTTTCAACCAAAACAACCCTTTACATTTGGAATAGCCTCCACAAACAATACAGTATATTCCCTGAAGGTATACACATTAGGCTTTCTAAGAGTACCCAGCTTGTTGTAGTGGGGTCATCTTTCTGTAAGTAATCCCTTGAGGAATTCTTTGGTTGCACAGGGTTTTCCCTAAAAAATGTATAACAAAGCAAAATAAAAAAACATTTTCCTAAAATATCAATATGCAAACAAGAAAAAACAAGTTAAATCTGAAAGTGCTAGCTCCCCTGAACAGAACAATACTCAACATGCATAGGTACTTTTAACCCTTTTAACTGCCAGCCTACTTTGTCACCCCCTGTTGACAGGTAATTTTTCACCATTGTGTGCTATGTCAGAGTTTAGACTTTAATATGAAATGTCTTTGTAAATTTTCCAGTGTTTTTAAAAATATGTTTGAGTGAAAAAAGTAAAAAAAAAAAAAAATTTAGATAAAACCTTGATTTTATTAAACAAAACCATATTGAATGTGAAAGCCCCATTTCTCCCGATTACAATGGTACCATATATGTATTAGTAGCCCCATGTTCTTGCCCAGGACCCAGGATTTTTTGGGAGGATTTTCAAGGGTTAAAAACCCTTAAAAATATGAAGAAATTGTGTGAGGTCCCCCCTTCCCAGCATAACCAGCCCCGACAGCAGCTATGGGGACTTGTAGACCAGGACACAAAGGCTAGATTTGGTGGCCCCTCCGCCCTGCATGCTACAAGCCCGCATGGCCTCCATGGCCCCTGGGCTCTTCCTCCCCCCCTGGGCTTTGGGGAGCCAGATAATGGAGGGGATGGGGTTAAAGGCAAGTAACGTGCTAGCCACAGGTGACTTGTCAGGCCCTTAAGACTTATGAACTGGTATAAGGGTCTCATAGATCCCTTACCAGTTCACAAAGGGTTTAATGTAAAAAAAACACATAGACACATTAGAAAAAATTACTTTATTGTTTTTTAATACTTCCCATTTATCCCTGAGCACTATGCCCCACACCAACCACCCTGGCTTCTGCTGGAAGCTTTTTATACCTGGGTGACAGGAAACAAATAATTAAAACAAAATAACATAGGGTCCCCCTCTCAGGTTAAAAACCCTTAAAAATCCCAAAAAATGTTGAGGTGCCCTCTACCTCTACTTGGTGGCCGCAGGTGACTTACCAGATCCCGAGCCTTGTGAACTGGTATAGGGGTCTCACGGATCCCTTACCAGTTCACAAAGAGTAAAAAAGAGTAAAAAACACACCCTACAAGAGTACAAATCGGTGATCCAATGACAGCTGCCGAAGTAATTGGTTGGCCGGGCTGGGGGCTCTCTTCACAATCTCTCTGGCACTACTGAGGATCCTCTGAGGATACTACTTGCTATTAAACACAAATGACTCTCATGTGACCTGAGCAAGTGGATGCTCAATTACTATTTCTAATTAAACACAAATGACCCTCATGTTGACTGAACAAGTGGACACTCAATTACTATTTGTTGTTAATTACAAATTACCCTCACATGACCTGCATTAGTAGACACTGAACAACTACTTCTTATTAAACATAAATGACCCTCATGGGCCCTGAACAAGGAGACACTCAATTACTATTTGCTATTAAACATAAATGACCCTCACGTGGCCTTAGCAAGTGGACAGTCAACTACTATTTGTTATCAAACACTTATGGCCCTAACATGGCCTAAACAAGTGGACACTTGTGAGCGAGCCATCCCCCCTTGCTTCCTCACTGATGAGGAAGACTCCATCTCCAGCCGCCCGGTGACCAGGTGTGAATATGTGCATGAATGTAGTTTGTGTGTGCATGAATTGAATGTGTGTGTGTGCATAAGTTGTGTGTGTGTGTGTGTGTGTGTGTGCATAAGTTTTGTGTGTGTGTGTATGAATGGTGTGTATGTATGGAGTTTGTATGTCCATGAATGTGTGTGTGTATGTGTGTATGAGTGGGTGCTGGTAAATTCCTCATTGTATGTGTGCAAGACAGGGGGGGGGGGGCATGTAACCAAAATATGGCCCGGTTGCTTGATAAAATTGGGCTTTTTAATTAAATTTTAATTTACCAACACCACAGAACTATCCCTAGTTTAAATTTTCAAAATGTCTCCTGGCTTAAATGGTTTTTCAACTCACTTTACAAGCTATTAAAAACAACGATTATTTGTGTTTCCAAGGGATCTCTTTCATAATGTCTCTGGCACACAATGCCAATATTATACAATGCTCACAATAATGAGATGCTTTGAGATTTTATTATAACACCTTACAGACCCAAATTCCTAATAAATATTTTAGATGATAAATTGCTGGCTAAAGTAAATATAAGCAGGTTACAGATTTTCCACAGATTAGGATTTGTCAGGAACAGACACATGGCAATGGGGATAGGGATGGAGATAGTAGCTGAAGTATATAGCTAGAACATGACTAGTATAGTTAGTATAGTTAGAACATTGAAGCTTACACTGATTGTACAAAGAGGGACAATAAAGAAGCCTTAGTCAGGTCATTGAAAACTATCTGGGAATCTGGCTTAGCATTACTATTAAAGAATCACTCAAGCCTAAGTGTAAAATCAGGATACTTGTCCTGGCTCCCATATTTGATTTTGAAAGCTGTTTTTTGTAAACCTGGACCAAAACCCATGCAGCTGTAGCCTTACACACGGGGCACCCAAAATCGTAATAACCCACAGTCTAAAAGCCCCAGTGTCATCAGAAAAACTCTACCATGACTCACATGACGATATATCTGCCCATAGCCAGGGATGTGGCCAGGGGGTTGTTAATGCCAGCTGCCATTCTTGAGATCAGTCAATTGACAATCTCAAAAATGCTTGGTTGGCACTGAGAGACAATGTTCCCATTTTGTGGTGCCTAGAAGTCATAGGAAAAGAACCATTTTTTTAATAAATCACTTTAACTTTTGTTCATGTAACTCTACTAACGCTTTAGGGATTCTCTATAGCTATGCATATAGCTAACAGTATGTATTTAAGTCCTTTTGTGCCCACTTATGTCGAACACCTTAAGGTCCCACAAGAACCAAATATTGCCACATGCCATCATTAACACACTTCAATGAAGTATAGGCCTGGACACACATAGAGAAGTGTGGTGCTCCTCACATGCATCAGGACAAGACCTTAAAAGAATTGGCTAACTGCATGCATGGGAAGATGACATGTTAACATAAGGCTCAATAAGATTCATTATCTTTGGGTAACTCTCCTCTCTTGTATTGCTTTAACCCTCCATTGTTAGCTGAGGAGCCAGAAAGACCAGCCAGTAGTGTCCAACTATTTTAGCTGGTTAAACAAATGCTGGATGCTTACAATAGGCAACCACATCACAGGCAAATGGCCCAAAGAGTGGAAGGCATTGAACGTCAACTCCCACAAATTCAAGATGTAAGAAATCCTTTGGTCCCACAGACAGCACTGGTACAGGAGCAATGAGTGGAGCTACAACTGCAGGCAGCACATGCACAGAAACTACATGAGCTTATAATAGCAGCAATACAGGAAAGTCAGAGAGAAATGGCATATTTAATGCAAGTAATCAACCAGCATGTTTTGCCAGGTCCTGTTTTGATCGGGGACTGGGCATGGGCACAACCCACCAGCACACAATAGCTAAACTACAACCACAACAATGCCATTTGTTCATCCATTCTGCCAATCCCAGATGTAGCAAACCATGATGGTCAAACTACATATGAGCATAATGGGGCATAATAATGTTGTTAGTTGAACAATTTCACCTTTGTGGACATAGTTTGGCGACTCCATTAAACATTTTCACAAGCAAGAGAGTTGTTTATGGGAAATGGAAATGTGAAAATAACGTATTTAGTAATACAAAACACTCATCATACCGCTCATAAAGGTAAGTCACATAAGAACACATAAGTCGAAAGGTTGTGTAAATGTTAATAGACCAAAAAGGCCAACATGGGCCAACATTAAAATAAATAACAATCTTATTGTTTGCCCCCAACCGGAATTTTCTCACGCAGGTCCTGCAGCATAGCTTGTGACTTGAGCACGTATTTCCAGAGTCTGTGATGCTCCCGTATGCAAGCTGTGGAGCAAAAAACAAATAACAAAGAACCACATTTCAACAATTGTTAACTCAAACATGGGAGCTACAACATGTCCCTATCAACTAATAGTGTATAGAGATAACAATTGGAATACATGAAACAAGAACCCAACAAGAAACAGATTACAAACAAAACATGATACACAAAATTCCTCTATGGGCCAAAGACAGGTGTCATTCGTTCAAACACACGAGCGTCTTATTGTCCAACGATCCACACACAATTATGCACAGGCCAAGGCATAATGCCAGTGATATTTGATTTCTGCAGTGGTTTTTGGACTTCCAAATGAATCCTGCTTTAAATACAACATTGGTCACGAGACGGGGAGGCCGATTCATTAATAGCGGCAGGTAGCGACAGATGAGCGACTGAAGTATGGCGCTATGAGCGCCGCTAGCGTACGCCGCGGGCGGTAGCGATTCGCTATAGCAGGCCTCCTCAGTCGCTACCTGGCGTTGTTGGGAACAACGCCTACATTGCTGAATATGATGTTGGAGCTCAGCTTTGTAGGCGCTGTCAGTCAGTTTGACCACGCTATTCAACACAGCGCCTGCGCTTTGCTTTGCTGTGGGCTGGGAATCAAGTACCTTCAGAATTAAACACATTGCAACATGTTTCTTTAGTTTTTTTTTTATTTTGTGTTGAAAAGGAACTAAAACAGAAATTAGAATGAAAAGGAAAATTAATACAGAAATTAGAATGAAAAGGAAAATTGGCGTCAGGGTGCATCTCGGGGTGCCTGAAAAAGATTAAAAAGTGCAGTTAGTATATATATTTAAATTGGCTTTTTCGCTGTAAAAAAATATTGCATTAATTGTTAACCAACATTTGCGTCAAACTTGCAAACCAACACTAATTGTTATGTTGTTCAGCTTCCACCCCCCCTTAGAGTGGTTTGGGTCATCTTACACCCCCCTTAGAGTGGTTTGGGTCATCTTACAACCCCCTTAGAGTGGTTTGGGTCATCTTACACCCCCCTTAGAGTAGTTTGGGTCATCTTACATCCCCCTTAGAGTGGTTTGGGTCATCTTACACCCCCCTTAGAGTGGTTTGGGTCATCTTACACCCCCCTTAGAGTGGTTTGGGTCATCTTACACCCCCCTTAGAGTGGTTTTGCTCATCTTACACCCCCCTTAGAGTGGTTTTGCTCATCTTACACCCCCCTTAGAGTGGTTTGGGTCATCTTACACCCCCCTTAGAGTGGTTTGGGTCATCTTACACCCCCCTTAGAGTGGTTTGGGTCATCTTACACCCCCCTTAGAGTGGTTTGGGTCATCTTACACCCCCCTTAGAGTGGTTTTGCTCATCTTACACCCCACTTAGAGTGGTTTTGCTCATCTTACACCCCCCTTAGAGTGGTTTGGGTCATCTTACACCCCCCTTAGAGTGGTTTTGCTCATCTTACACCCCCCTTAGAGTGGTTTGGGTCATCTTACACACCCCTTATAGTGGTTTTGCTCATCTTACACCCCCCTTAGAGTGGTTTTGCTCATCTTACACCCCCCTTAGAGTGGTTTTGCTCATCTTACACCCCCCTTAGAGTGGTTTGGGTCATCTTACACCCCCCTTAGAGTGGTTTGGGTCATCTTACACCCCCCTTAGAGTGGTTTGGGTCATCTTACACCCCCCTTAGAGTGGTTTGGGTCATCTTACACCCCCCTTAGAGTGGTTTGGGTCATCTTACACCCCCCTTAGAGTGGTTTTGCTCATCTTACACCCCCCTTAGAGTGGTTTGGGTCATCTTACACCCCCCTTAGAGGGGTTTGGGTCATCTTACACCCCCCTTAGAGTGGTTTTAGCCAAATTATGATGGGAGGTCAAATAAATTTACCCAGTAGTGCAGTACTTGGATTAGAGTGAAGGGTAGTTAGCTTACCGCAAAAAAGGAAGTGATCATCCTTTCCCTTAGCTCATCGCCAGTCTGGGTGTCCTCACTTCTTCCTGCGGGCAAGTTGGGGATTTCTGGCACCAGTGCTGTCTCCTCGGGGGATTGAATTCGGTGACATATGCAGATATTGTGGAGCACACAGCAGGCGAGGATGATCTTGGAGACCTTCTGTGGGTTGTATAGCATCTCTCCTCCTGGGCGTGCCAAACATAGAAAGCGTGCTTTCAGCAGGCCGATGGTTCTTTCCACAATGCTTCTGGTCTTGCGGTGTGCTGCATTGTAGCGTTCATGGGCAGAGGTCCGTGGGCTCCTGACCGGAGTCAGCACCCACGTTCTCTGCCCATATCCCTTATCCGCTGTAGAAAAAACACAAGGAGAGAGACAGCAATTAGTACTAGTACATGTATTGGTTTTCATTTTTTTGAATTTGGCTTACTAGGCCACATATTTGAGTCTAAATACTTTGACATGGTTAATTATTTACCCAGTAGCCAGCCAGCTGGCATTTCATTGTTCTCAAACTTCCGGCACAGGACTGTCCGCTGCAAGACATAAGAATCGTGGCATGAGCCGGGGAACCCCGATCTCACCGCCCGCAGCTTCATCTCATGGTCACAGACCACCATAACATTGAGAGAATGGAATTGTTTCCGGTTTCTGTAATACAGCTCCTGTGCACGGGGAGGGCGGAAAGGGATATGTGTACCATCAACGCACCCTAGCACATTCGGGATCCCTCCCATTAGATAGAAAGCATGTTTTATTTTGGCAACCTCTTCCTCATCCTCAGGAAACTTGATGTAAATTGGGATTAAATCACAAATTGCCAGAACTACCTGGATTAGTATGCGGCTCATAGTAGCCTGGCATATCCCGCTGAGGAGGGCAGAGGTTGCCTGGAAGGTCCCTCGTGCCAAGATATTAAGCGTGGCACACAGGCGTACTATGCCTGGAATGGATTGAGTGCGTTTGGTGGATGGCTCGATTTTGTGCTTAATCTGATCATATAGGGACTGTAGTGCAGCACGATTCAGACGGAAGCGGCTCCTGATCTGCTCGTCACTTAAGTCCCATACTGAAAGGCGGATTCCAAAGGAGCGGGGTGCCCTAAGCCTCACAACACCCCGCTCCCTGGCCTCCTGCTCTTCCAGCATACGCATACATCCATCCACCCAGACACCATACATCACCCTCTTATCCATCACACACACTCAACAGATATACAAAATCAAACAAACAAAAACCACAAACACACCACACACACAAACAATCACACTCCTCACACACTCACTACAATGCAGCTCACCACAAAACCAGAAGTATAGTGGTCCAAACCACCATACTGCTGAAAAACAGCTTTCTAAGTTAGGCACAACCAAGAGGGGAGTTGCTGCACAGCCCACAAAAGGCCCCAAAATCAAGCCTCACTTGCTGTATGCTCCACAATATTTGCATATGCCACCAAAATCAATCTCCTAAAGAAACAGCACTGATGTCAGAAATCACCCAACAAGCCACAGAGAGTGAGGACAAAACCCAGACAGAGACTCAAATGAGCTAAGGGAAACAAGCACCACACCACAGCCTTTGCCACAGTGTAACAATACCAGAAGCTTTCAAATTCCTTCCATTTATACTTCACTTTGAAAAAGGACAGGTCCGCTTTCCCGCCTTTTGCGTTGCTCTGCTATTTCCGGGCGCCAATTAGCCGACCCAGGTGTGCGTGAAACAGAGTGCGCACGCGCACGCTAGTAGCGCTACTAGCGTACGTGAGCCGAAACTTGCGTGCATTAACGGACATGGCCGAAAATTCAGTGGTGGGCCAATGAAAGGTAAGCTGCTGTTTATTTAAATAGCCGTTAGGATAGCCACATGTCACAAGGGTTTCATATACATCAGTCCATTGTTGTATTTGGGTGTGTGTTGTTTGGTTAATGAGGTCTGTAATTAGTTAATTGGCTAACACACATGCTTCAGTCAGTGCAGTGGAGGTGTGGCTAGAAGGACCTGGGCAGTATGTGTGAATCTATTAAGTGGGCTGGTTTGTGATTGGCTGTTAGAGCACATAAAACCTGGCCAACCCAAAGAGAGTGCGATGCCATTCTGTAGTCTGCATGCGTGCTTGTTGGTTGTGTATTGGTGTGTGTGTGCAGCTACAGGATGGAGCCAAATTCAGGACATCTGCCGGCCACAGCAGGCCCAAGTAGGAGTTTGGTGGGTGCTGTGCGCAGACCTCCCTTACGGAAAAGGGCCCAGCCTGAAGGTGGTGCAGCACCCCAGGCTAAGCGCCCAGGTGCCAAGAGGGAGCCTGAATTTAATTTGGCGGAGAATAATCATCTTGTGCGCCTTACCCTTGCTAAATGGGAGCTACTCTTTGGCTCCCAAAGCAAGTCAATAGGCAAACAAGAAAGAAGCAAACTGTGGGATGCCATTGGTGTGGAGCTTAGTAGCACTGCTCAACACCCACGTAGTGGCCCATCCTGCAGGAAACGCTTCTACACTTTGAGAGGGGCCCTTATGAAAAAGATGAATCACGATCTTGATGTGGACAGTGGGACCATCCAGGCTCCAAAGAGTACCTACAGGCCGTATGAGGAGATGCTGAAGGCCAAAATTCCACTGGCTCGGCTGCAGGGTGTGGATCCTGGGGATGACACCACAGGTTGGACTGAAGGTACATATTTTCTGCCTTTTTTTAAAAGCTAATGTTAATGTATGTGATTAGCATTTTCTCTTTCTGCCCAACTAACAGGAGGACCTGTGAAGTAGTACATTATACCTCATACATTTTTTACTTTCCTGTCTGTTGCTTTCTGCATAGGTGCACATGGTGCTGTCCAGGATTTGCCTCAGGACACACAAACTCCTGCCCTTCAACCAACCTCAAGCCTAACCCAGTCTGCCATTGAAGGTATTTACCACTAATTTAGGTGCTGGTTGTTTGGGGAACAAATGGGTGTGGGAGCAGCTCCAACAATCGAGTGGGGCACTGTTGAGTATTAATAATATGGACCTGCGGCCTAATTTCACGCCCACTTTAACCCTCACAGCAACTAACTAACAAGGCCCTAACATGTGTAGCTATGTTGGAAGGCAGAGATGTGTGCCCATATATCTGCATATACATGTGTAAGCCACACTGGCCTTGATTAGTAAATATTAGTGAATGAGCTGCTCACACACACCTTAATGCATGTTGGATTTTTGCCCGCACATTACCAATGGCTCAATGTTTGCTTGATTTTTGCCTAGCTGCCCCGCCATTGGCCCCAGCATCTCCTCAGGAGCCAAGCTACTCTTTGGATGTCGGTAAGTGCATGTGTCAACCTTGCTTTATCCACTTTAACCCAAGTGCATGTGTCTCATTCCTCTTTTTTATTGGTAGGCCAAGTGACTGGTTCATCTTTGGACCCCACTTCCGATGTTGCAGGTCAACAGGACCCTGTTGGTGTGTATAGCAATACATAATGTATCCTTTATGCTGTTTCTGTTACACTGGTTCAATTTGGTTAGTCTAATAATCTACATGTTTGCTCTGTCAACTTGAAGATGCCTCTTTGGAGTGCTTATTCCCTCCCCAGGGTCAGTCTAATAGTTTTTGGAGTGATTGCAATGCATTTTGTTTGACATATTTTTGGACAAACATTCACCCTAGTAGTTTGAGGAATATTTAGAGCCATTACTTGTGTTTTTTAGTTGGCCAGAATATTGGAAGTGGCTGTCCGGAAAGGGCCCTTCAAGTTCAGGCTGCCAGAGATGAGGGTAAGTTGTTTTGGCTTGCTCTAGTATGTATTTTGGCTCTACTTTTGTGGCACTTTCTTCAGGCAACTTGGGTTTCCACATGTATTTTAAAGGTCCAAGCTCGAGTGAGGGCCCCACTCCAGACATCTGGGAGATTGCGGGTATGTGTAATTTTAGCAATGTGTCTGATCTTATTTGGCCCAATTATTGCCTCTTATTCCTCTAACATACATGTTATCAATCTGAGTTTAACAGATACCTTTTGGCTAGTGTGTAATTTTGCACTTTGTGGAGGTATGGCCTCGATAGGCTATCCATGTTACATTTGAGTTTTGTCCACTGACCTACTAACCTGACTTTCCTGCCAACTTGCCGGAGATCTCAGATGTTGAATTGCCCCTCTCTGGCAGCGATACCTCGCTCCTACCTGTGGCGGACGACACGGAGGTAACATGGCTGATTTAGAGGAGCAATAACCACATTGCCATGTTCGTGGGTAGTGGATGAAGCAACATGTCACATTTCCTTTCTTTGTCGTTTTGGCAGGAGGTGGAACCAGAACCCCAAGCTGGGACCTCTTCCCAAGTCCCATGTGGCCAAGCTTCCGAGGCTCAAAGAAGGGTAAGTTGTATAGTGACTGTTTTGGCAAATGATTTGGAGGGGCATACCTGCATTGGTTCGGTTTGACTAAAATGTTGTTTTCTATTTTGTTAGCCTCAAACCACAGCAAGAGGAGGTGTGGCACCAACCAGTGCAGATTTTTACGAGCTAGGGGTCCGGATGCTGGAGGACTACAGTCGCCAACAGCCGCGTGATGGAACTAATGAGTGCATTGCGGCGTTGGAACAGCAGGTGCTGATGTGTCAGCAACAAAATGAGGCCCAGCAGCGCCAGATCGACCAGTTGATCCGTAACCAGCAGCAGAACCAGGAACTTGGTCGGCTGGCCAATCTAATGGAGCAATCTCTCCAGCGCCAGGAACAATCTCTCCAGCACCAGCAAGAATCTATACAGCGCCAGGAAGAATGTCTCCAGCGGCAGGACCAAACTTTGTTGTTGATGCAACAGCTCATACAACAGCAGTCTATATTTTTTACTGCACTGTTGTCCCCCAACACCGCCCCTAGCAATGACTCCCAACCTCCCCGGCCACCCAGCCAAGAATATTAATTTTGTTTGTTTCTTTTTTTCTGTAAATATATTTGATTAACTCACCTCTAAATTGTGTTTTTCCTAAGACATAGCTAATAACACAGTCAGGGATGAGTATCTTGATCTACATATGTAAATGTATTTGTAAATTTATGCCACACATTTGTGACCATAGCTTACTATGGTTTACACATTAAATGGCTCCAAAGGTATGGCAAAATTTACACACAAATGGGTTTGGAGACAGTTAAAATATGCTTGCCAAGGCACAACACTGTAATTATGAAAATAGAAAAGGCTTTATTTTAAAGGTGGCCAACAGGGCCAACATTGCCCAATAGAGATGAGCGAACTTTTGAAAAATTCGATTCGACTGATTCGCCGAATTTTCCGACAAAAATCGTTTCGACCCGAATAAATTCGCGACGAATCGCTAGTAAAAACGGCTATTTCTGAGCCTCCTAGAGCCTCAATAGGGTTGTAAACCATTCTGCCTTGCTGTAACACGCACAGGATGCGTGCTGGGTTAGTTAAATAATACTTTGAAGAAATATCACATGCAGATCAGAGGCATCGCTAATAGAATCGCAGAGCGGCACAATTGAATTCAAGAGAGTTGAAGTGGCATCACTATGAGGGGCAGGAGCCCAAACATTGCTTTAAAGAGACACTGGAGTTGGCTTCAGGAGCCCAAAAATTGGATGAATCACACCCTGGAGTTGGCAGCAGCAGCAGCAGCAGGAGCCCAAAAATTGGATGAATCACACCCTGGAGTTGGCAGCAGCAGCAGCAGGAGCCCAAATATTACTTTAAAGAGACCCTGGGGTTGGCTTCAGGAGCCCAAAAATTGGATGAATCACACCCTGGAGTTGGCAGCAGCAGCAGCAGGAGCCCAAATATTACTTTAAAGAGACACTGGAGTTGGCTTCAGTAGCCCAAAAATTGGATGAATCACACCCTGGAGTTGGCAGCAGCAGCAGGAGCCCAAATATTACTTTAAAGAGACCCTGGGGTTGGCCTCAGGAGCCCAAAAATTGGATGAATCACACCCTGGAGTTGGCAGCAGCAGCAGGAGCCCAAACATTACTTTAAACAGACCCTGGGGTTGGCCTCAGGAGCCCAAAAATTGGATGAATCACACCCTGGAGTTGGCAGCAGCAGCAGCAGGAGCCCAAATATTACTTTAAAGAGACACTGGAGTTGGCTTCAGTAGCCCAAAAATTGGATGAATCACACCCTGGAGTTGGCAGCAGCAGCAGGAGCCCAAATATTACTTTAAAGAGACCCTGGGGTTGGCCTCAGGAGCCCAAAAATTGGATGAATCACACCCTGGAGTTGGCAGCAGCAGGAGCCCAAACATTACTTTAAAGAGACCCTGGGGTTGGCCTCAGGAGCCCAAAAATTGGATGAATCACACCCTGGAGTTGGCAGCAGCAGCAGCAGGAGCCCAAATATTACTTTAAAGAGACACTGGGGTTGGCTTCAGGAGCCCAAAAATTGGATGAATCACACCCTGGAGTTGCAAGCAGCAGCAGGAGCCCAAACATTACTTTAAACAGACCCTGGGGTTGGCCTCAGGAGCCCAAAAATTGGATGAATCACACCCTGGAGTTGGCAGCAGCAGCAGCAGGAGCCCAAATATTACTTTAAAGAGACACTGGAGTTGGCTTCAGTAGCCCAAAAATTGGATGAATCACACCCTGGAGTTGGCAGCAGCAGCAGGAGCCCAAATATTACTTTAAAGAGACCCTGGGGTTGGCCTCAGGAGCCCAAAAATTGGATGAATCACACCCTGGAGTTGGCAGCAGCAGGAGCCCAAACATTACTTTAAAGAGACCCTGGGGTTGGCCTCAGGAGCCCAAAAATTGGATGAATCACACCCTGGAGTTGGCAGCAGCAGCAGCAGGAGCCCAAATATTACTTTAAAGAGACACTGGGGTTGGCTTCAGGAGCCCAAAAATTGGATGAATCACACCCTGGAGTTGCAAGCAGCAGCAGGAGCCCAAACATTACTTTAAACAGACCCTGGGGTTGGCCTCAGGAGCCCAAAAATTGGATGAATCACACCCTGGAGTTGGCAGCAGCAGCAGCAGGAGCCCAAATATTACTTTAAAGAGACACTGGAGTTGGCTTCAGTAGCCCAAAAATTGGATGAATCACACCCTGGAGTTGGCAGCAGCAGCAGGAGCCCAAATATTACTTTAAAGAGACACTGGGGTTGGCTTCAGGAGCCCAAAAATTGGATGAATCACACCCTGGAGTTGGCAGCAGCAGCAGCAGGAGCCCAAATATTACTTTAAAGAGACACTGGAGTTGGCTTCAGTAGCCCAAAAATTGGATGAATCACACCCTGGAGTTGGCAGCAGCAGCAGCAGGAGCCCAAACATTACTTTAAAGAGACCCTGGGGTTGGCCTCAGGAGCCCAAAAATTGGATGAATCACACCCTGGAGTTGGCAGCAGCAGCAGGAGCCCAAACATTACTTTAAACAGACCCTGGGGTTGGCCTCAGGAGCCCAAAAATTGGATGAATCACACCCTGGAGTTGGCAGCAGCAGCAGCAGGAGCCCAAATATTACTTTAAAGAGACACTGGAGTTGGCTTCAGTAGCCCAAAAATTGGATGAATCACACCCTGGAGTTGGCAGCAGCAGCAGGAGCCCAAATATTACTTTAAAGAGACACTGGGGTTGGCTTCAGGAGCCCAAAAATTGGATGAATCACACCCTGGAGTTGGCAGCAGCAGCAGCAGGAGCCCAAATATTACTTTAAAGAGACACTGGAGTTGGCTTCAGTAGCCCAAAAATTGGATGAATCACACCCTGGAGTTGGCAGCAGCAGCAGGAGCCCAAATATTACTTTAAAGAGACACTGGGGTTGGCTTCAGGAGCCCAAAAATTGGATGAATCACACCCTGGAGTTGGCAGCAGCAGCAGCAGGAGCCCAAATATTACTTTAAAGAGACACTGGAGTTGGCTTCAGTAGCCCAAAAATTGGATGAATCACACCCTGGAGTTGGCAGCAGCAGCAGCAGGAGCCCAAACATTACTTTAAAGAGACCCTGGGGTTGGCCTCAGGAGCCCAAAAATTGGATGAATCACACCCTGGAGTTGGCAGCAGCAGCAGGAGCCCAAACATTACTTTAAACAGACCCTGGGGTTGGCCTCAGGAGCCCAAAAATTGGATGAATCACACCCTGTGGAGAGTCATGTGGAGAAAAAGTAGCTTAGTTAGTAATATCTACATAAAATTATGAATAAACAAATGCAAAAGTTTGCCAAAGTGAAGTTTTGTTTGAGGGTGTGTTTCCACCTTTTAATTAAATCAGAAACAAGAAGGTATCATTGCCTCTGACTAATTAGCCCTCAAAAATTCTTGGAATTTTTAATCTGGAATCATGTCTGATCCGTCTTATCCGAAGAATATTAATAAAAAGTAAGAGTAACGTAAAGGATTTTTTATCAATACTTACTTGTGGTCCGATGCGGAGGAATGTCTGTAACTGGAGAGCAGCGCCTTAAATCTGTTTTGCACGATCCATCTTTCTTGGTCTGGCCCCGTCATCAATCTACTGGAATACATCAGGCATTGTTGGGAGGAAAGCTTGGCTGATCCATGCGCCATTCATTTCCACGCAGGGCAGTCTCTGGAAAAAAAAAGTCTGTATAAACCAGGGTCTTTTTCATATAAAAACAAATGGTTATTCTTGCTTTTCAACCATATGTTCCACAGCTTTACCAGTCATTGTGTCAGCCAATGAAGCAACTTTGTCTCGAAGTGCTGCAAAAGCAGTCCACTGCATCACAAGTGGCATCTGACACCCCCAGTCAACTGTCTGTCTGTTATGCTTTGGGTTCAGCTCCACTATCCATTGATCTGATATCCAAGATCTGATAATCATAAAATTCAGCAGCTACTGCCCAGCCAAGAAGTGGAGGAGACACTCGCCTCTTCTTCCACTATCCGGCAATTAGTGATGAGGAGAGTGTCGTGGGAGGAGGTGTTGCAAGCCGAGGTAGTGGAAGAGGGTCCCTGGAGTCTGCGGCGGTGGCGGCGGCAGCAGCAGCGAATTATTGCGGACTGTTGGTAGGAAAAATCAGCTACTCAGCGATGTGGCAGTGTTCCATGCAGCATCCTGTGGAGAAAAAGTAGGTTAGTTAGTGTATATACATAAAATTATGAATAGACAAATGCAATAGTATTGCGAAAGTGAAGTTTTGTTTGAGGGTGTGTTTCCACCTTGCAATTAAATCAGAAACAACTAGCTATCATTTGCCTCTGAATAATTAGCCCTCAAAAATTCTTGGAATTTTTAATCTTGATGTCTGAGGGATTTCTCCTCTCAGACAGCGTCACCATAAGTCCAGCCTGCTGCATTACCCAGTGGTGGACCTTTCAGAGAACTGATGGCTTGTGCCGAGCCGAGGTGGAGAGTCACATGGCATGGTTGTTGAACAGAAGGTGGGCCAGTCCTTTAGCCTGTCAGTGTGTACCAAAGTGCACAGTGTTGTCTACGCCTGGAGCTGTAACTATAGACTCATGGTGGACAATATATATCCTTTTAGGCCCCCTTGGTGATTGTGGTTTCACGCTGTTCTTCACATGGTTTTCCTTGACCATCAGAGTCACACATGGGAGGAACTACTAAAAATGAGAACTCAATCCATGAAAGCATTGCTTAATCCACGAAAACTGCAAATTTGGACCCATGGTGACTGACACTTGGAAGAACATCTTGTTTGCGCTGCGACAAGGAAGCCAGAGTCATGCGTCCTGACATGGCACACGTGTTCAGTCTAGTTTTGAAGTCTTGCCCCCATCTGAAAGACATCCGAACAACAGGAAAGAAAGTTAGCATGCACTTCTGGCACTCCTACACCACCAAGCACAACCTTATTGAGCCTCAGCGTCACAACGGTGTACCCCACCATAGTCTGATTTGCGATGTTTCCACCCGTTGGAATTCCACCCTCCATATGCAGGATCCACTATAGCAGTGGTCCCCAACCCTGTCCTCAAGGCCCACCAACAGGCCAGGCTTTGCAGATCTCCACAAAGATGCTCAGGTGGAGTAATTAGTGCAGCTGCAGAGCAATAGAGCTGGCTATTTGGAGATCCAAAAAACATGACATGTTGGTGGGCCTTGAGGACAGGGTTGAGGACCACTGCACTATAGGAACAGAGAAAAGCCATCACGGATTTCTGGATGATCCAAACGGATAGGGGGACACCCCTGTGTAAATTCAATGTAAACCATTGGCAGCTCATACGTGACACCGACCGTTTGCTCAGGCCCTTTGAGGAAGCTACATTATTAGTCAGTTGCCAGGACTATGAGATGAACGATGAGATTCCACTGCTTCATGTACTACAACACATGTTGGAAAGCATGGCTGGTCAGGGCACTGGAGACATGGCACATACATTTCACAGCCACATGAAGCCTGTGGGGGCTGAAGTGGAGGAGGAGGAGGGGGTGGGGCACAGCAAACCACAGTTTAGGTTTCACAAAATGACCATTTTATCTAGTCATCTGACAGGAGAGGAGGAGCAGGAGCAGCCACAGGAGCTAGAGGGTTGTGAGTAAGGCGAGACAGAGGACCCAGACACACCATGGCAGTTTACAGTGGAGATGGAGACAGGTAGTCCCTCCGAGTCACTTGCACAAATGGCACGATGCATGCTCACATGCATGCGTACTAGTGAGCGCAGAATTGTCTCCATTTGTCAGCGGGAAGACTTCTGGCTCTCCAACTTATTGGACCCTCGCTTCCGGCACAAAATGGGGGCATTTTTTACGCCCACTGAGAGGGAGGACAAACTGACCTACTACAGAGACATCCCACGTAGTCAGTTGGGCGATGTCTATCTGCGCCATGGCCCATACTCCCGCAGGTCTGACTCGGGGGGAAGTCTGCGATCACCTTCCACTGCCATGGCTGCTGGGGGGGTGGAAGGAGCAGCAGCAGCAGCTCCATCAGCAGCAGCCTCAGTCTTCAGTCGCTAGTGAGTAGCTTTCTACACCCGCATAGTGAGTCTACTCATGAGCAGCAGGAAGACCTGGAGCTGGACCTCAAACAGCAGGTCATGTCATACCTTGACATGACCATGCCAACACACCTTCAAGATCCACTGGATTTGCTGGGAAGCCAAACTTGACTTGTGCCCGCAACTAGCAGAGTTTGCCCTGGAAAAGCTGTACTGGCCGGACAGTAGTTGATTTAGATGGCAACTGGGCTGCTCTATATAACGAAGCAAAATGGCAAATTTACCTCACTATATAAGCTATTGCCCCTCAGATTTACACAGGGGCTGCTCTATATTATGCTGCAAAATGGCAAATTAACCTCACAATATAAGCTATTGCAGCTCTATATAAATAAAAATAAATAAATAAAAAAAGGGCCTGTAGAAGCTTATTTAGTATAACAGATAGGGTGACATGTGCTGGTTTGGGATGCCCATATGGGCTAGTGTTTTGGCAGCAGTACAAAAACCAATGCAAAATGCAATAGCTTAATAAAGCTGATGCTGATCAACGCTTATTTAGTATAACAGATGGGGTGCAACATGCAGGTTTGGGATGCCCTGCGGCCTGGTGTATTTAAAGCAGACCAAAACCAATTCAAAATGCAATAACTTAATAAAGCTGAGGCTGTAGATGCTTATTTAGTATAAACAGGTAGGGTGCAAGGTGCAGCTTTGGGGTGCCCTGCGGCCTGGTTAAATGAAAGCAGTCAAAAAGGAAGTGCAAACTGAAGTAGCTTAATGAAGCTGATGCTGATCAACGCTTATGTTGTATACCAGATAGGGTGCAAGGTGCAGCTTTGGGGTGCCCTGCGGCCTGGTTTATTAAAATCAGTCAAAAACAAGTGCAAACTGAAGTAGCCTGATCAACGCTTATGTTGTATAACAGATAGGTTTAAAATAGCATGTGCCTTGGGATGCCCGTGTGGCCTGTTATATTTCAAGCTGAACAAAAAGTAACAATAATCCAAGTATGAGACATCATTTTGACCTTCTTCACAGCGCCATACTTTGAAAAAAAAAAATTAATTTCATGCCGATCAATCCAAAGGTCAATGCCCCTAACAAAAATAGTGTTCAGGATAAGTTTTCCTTCTGGAAGGACGTAACCTTTAGTTTACATGCTTGGGGTAGGTTATCTTACAAATTGGGATACCCCAGGCAGCAGTGTCATTGAAAGAGACAGATTGTAATGCAGGCCATACGCAAGCAGAGAAACTCAGGCTGCAACAGGCCTATTTAGTTTACATGGTTGGGGTAGGTTATCTTACAAATTGGGATACCCCACTGTATATGAAACCGAATATAAATGCACACCCAAAAGTGGACACTCAGCCTCCAAGAGGCCTGCTTAGTTTAAATAAGAGAGCTGCTTAGTATGGTAGGTAGGTTATGTTATGTTACAGAATGGGATGCCCCAAGCAGACTTGAGATCAGTATATATGCACACAGCAGCAGTGTGTTAGCAGGCTCATACAGGCCAAATTTCTTTAAATAAATGTGCAGCTTACAGTAAATGCAGAGGCTAATGGTATGTTACAGAATGGGATGCCCCAAAGCTGACTTGAGATCAGTATATATGCACACAGCAGCAGTGTGTTAGCAGGCTCATACAGGCCAAATTTCTTTAAATAACTGTGCAGCTTACAGTAAATGCAGAGGCTAATGGTATGTTACAGAATGGGATGCCCCAAAGCTGACTTGAGATCAGTATATATGCACACAGCAGCAGTGTGTTAGCAGGCTCATACAGGCCAAATTTCTTTAAATAACTGTGCAGCTTACAGTAAATGCAGAGGCTAATGGTATGTTACAGAATGGGATGTCCCAAAAACCAGAGAGCACCTGGCAGGCAGCAGTAAGACTATGCACAGCAAAAGTGTCTTTATCATGCCTAATTTCAATTAGAATAGGTGCAAATGGTTAGGTTCTTAAATAGAGGCTGGTGTAGTCACAGAATGGGATGCCCTAAAAACCAGCAGTAAGTACACCTGGCAGGGACAAGTTGTGCTATGCCCAGCAAAAGTGTCTTTATCAGGCCTAATTTCAAATATGATAAGAGCAAATGCTTATATGGTCTTAAACAGAGGCTGCTGTAGTCACAGAATGGGATGCCCCAAATAGGAGTGCACCTGGCAGGGTCCAGTAGTGCTTTGCCCAGCAAAAGTGTCTTTATCAGGCCTAATTTCAAATATGATAAGAGCAAATGCTTATATGGTCTTAAACAGAGGCTGCTGTAGTCACAGAATGGGATGCCCCGGGCAGGAATGGACCTGGCAGGGTCCAGTAGTGCTTTGGCCAGCAAAAGTGTCTTTATCAGGCCTAATTTCAAATATGATAAGAGCAAATGCTTATATGGTCTTAAACAGAGGCTGCTGTAGTCACAGAATGGGATGCCCCAACAGGAATCGACCTGGCAGGGTCCAGTAGTGCTTTGGCCAGCAAAAGTGTCTTTATCAGGCCTAATTTCAAATATGATAAGAGCAAATGCTTATATGGTCTTAAACAGAGGCTGCTTTAGTCACAGAATGGGATGCCCTGGGCAGGAATGGACCTGGCAGGGTCCAGTAGTGCTTTGGCCAGCAAACGTGTCTTTATCAGGCCTAATTTCAAATATGATAAGAGCAAATGCTTATATGGTCTTAAACAGAGGCTGCTTTAGTCACAGAATGGGATGCCCTGGGCAGGAATGGACCTGGCAGGGTCCAGTAGTGCTTTGGCCAGCAAAAGTGTCTTTATCAGGCTAATTTCAAATATGATAAGAGCAAATGCTTATATGGTCTTAAACAGAGGCTGCTGTAGTCACAGAATGGGATGCCCCAACAGGAATCGACCTGGCAGGGTCCAGTAGTGCTTTGGCCAGCAAAAGTGTCTTTATCAGGCCTAATTTCAAATATGATAAGAGCAAATGCTTATATGGTCTTAAACAGAGGCTGCTTTAGTCACAGAATGGGATGCCCTGGGCAGGAATGGACCTGGCAGGGTCCAGTAGTGCTTTGGCCAGCAAAAGTGTCTTTATCAGGCTAATTTCAAATATGATAAGAGCAAATGCTTATATGGTCTTAAACAGAGGCTGCTGTAGTCACAGAATGGGATGCCCCAACAGGAATCGACCTGGCAGGGTCCAGTAGTGCTTTGGCCAGCAAAAGTGTCTTTATCAGGCCTAATTTCAAATATGATAAGAGCAAATGCTTATATGGTCTTAAACAGAGGCTGCTGTAGTCACAGAATGGGATGCCCCAACAGGAATCGACCTGGCAGGGTCCAGTAGTGCTTTGGCCAGCAAAAGTGTCTTTATCAGGCCTAATTTCAAATATGATAAGAGCAAATGCTTATATGGTCTTAAACAGAGGCTGCTTTAGTCACAGAATGGGATGCCCTGGGCAGGAATGGACCTGGCAGGGTCCAGTAGTGCTTTGGCCAGCAAAAGTGTCTTTATCAGGCTAATTTCAAATATGATAAGAGCAAATGCTTATATGGTCTTAAACAGAGGCTGCTGTAGTCACAGAATGGGATGCCCTGGGCAGGAATGGACCTGGCAGGGTCCAGTAGTGCTTTGGCCAGCAAAAGTGTCTTTATCAGGCTAATTTCAAATATGATAAGAGCAAATGCTTATATGGTCTTAAACAGAGGCTGCTGTAGTCACAGAATGGGATGCCCTGGGCAGGAATGGACCTGGCAGGGTCCAGTAGTGCTTTGGCCAGCAAAAGTGTCTTTATCAGGCCTAATTTCAAATATGATAAGAGCAAATGCTTATATGGTCTTAAACAGAGGCTGCTTTAGTCACAGAATGGGATGCCCTGGGCAGGAATGGACCTGGCAGGGTCCAGTAGTGCTTTGGCCAGCAAAAGTGTCTTTATCAGGCCTAATTTCAAATATGATAAGAGCAAATGCTTATATGGTCTTAAACAGAGGCTGCTGTAGTCACAGAATGGGATGCCCCAACAGGAATCGACCTGGCAGGGTCCAGTAGTGCTTTGGCCAGCAAAAGTGTCTTTATCAGGCCTAATTTCAAATATGATAAGAGCAAATGCTTATATGGTCTTAAACAGAGGCTGCTTTAGTCACAGAATGGGATGCCCTGGGCAGGAATGGACCTGGCAGGGTCCAGTAGTGCTTTGGCCAGCAAAAGTGTCTTTATCAGGCTAATTTCAAATATGATAAGAGCAAATGCTTATATGGTCTTAAACAGAGGCTGCTGTAGTCACAGAATGGGATGCCCCAACAGGAATCGACCTGGCAGGGTCCAGTAGTGCTTTGGCCAGCAAAAGTGTCTTTATCAGGCCTAATTTCAAATATGATAAGAGCAAATGCTTATATGGTCTTAAACAGAGGCTGCTGTAGTCACAGAATGGGATGCCCTGGGCAGGAATGGACCTGGCAGGGTCCAGTAGTGCTTTGGCCAGCAAAAGTGTCTTTATCAGGCCTAATTTCAAATATGATAAGAGCAAATGCTTATATGGTCTTAAACAGAGGCTGCTTTAGTCACAGAATGGGATGCCCTGGGCAGGAATGGACCTGGCAGGGTCCAGTAGTGCTTTGGCCAGCAAAAGTGTCTTTATCAGGCTAATTTCAAATATGATAAGAGCAAATGCTTATATGGTCTTAAACAGAGGCTGCTGTAGTCACAGAATGGGATGCCCCAACAGGAATCGACCTGGCAGGGTCCAGTAGTGCTTTGGCCAGCAAAAGTGTCTTTATCAGGCCTAATTTCAAATATGATAAGAGCAAATGCTTATATGGTCTTAAACAGAGGCTGCTGTAGTCACAGAATGGGATGCCCCAACAGGAATCGACCTGGCAGGGTCCAGTAGTGCTTTGGCCAGCAAAAGTGTCTTTATCAGGCCTAATTTCAAATATGATAAGAGCAAATGCTTATATGGTCTTAAACAGAGGCTGCTTTAGTCACAGAATGGGATGCCCTGGGCAGGAATGGACCTGGCAGGGTCCAGTAGTGCTTTGGCCAGCAAAAGTGTCTTTATCAGGCTAATTTCAAATATGATAAGAGCAAATGCTTATATGGTCTTAAACAGAGGCTGCTGTAGTCACAGAATGGGATGCCCTGGGCAGGAATGGACCTGGCAGGGTCCAGTAGTGCTTTGGCCAGCAAAAGTGTCTTTATCAGGCCTAATTTCAAATATGATAAGAGCAAATGCTTATATGGTCTTAAACAGAGGCTGCTGTAGTCACAGAATGGGATGCCCCAACAGGAATCGACCTGGCAGGGTCCAGTAGTGCTTTGGCCAGCAAAAGTGTCTTTATCAGGCCTAATTTCAAATATGATAAGAGCAAATGCTTATATGGTCTTAAACAGAGGCTGCTTTAGTCACAGAATGGGATGCCCTGGGCAGGAATGGACCTGGCAGGGTCCAGTAGTGCTTTGGCCAGCAAAAGTGTCTTTATCAGGCTAATTTCAAATATGATAAGAGCAAATGCTTATATGGTCTTAAACAGAGGCTGCTGTAGTCACAGAATGTGATGCCCCAACAGGAATCGACCTGGCAGGGTCCAGTAGTGCTTTGGCCAGCAAAAGTGTCTTTATCAGGCCTAATTTCAAATATGATAAGAGCAAATGCTTATATGGTCTTAAACAGAGGCTGCTGTAGTCACAGAATGGGATGCCCTGGGCAGGAATGGACCTGGCAGGGTCCAGTAGTGCTTTGGCCAGCAAAAGTGTCTTTATCAGGCCTAATTTCAAATATGATAAGAGCAAATGCTTATATGGTCTTAAACAGAGGCTGCTTTAGTCACAGAATGGGATGCCCTGGGCAGGAATGGACCTGGCAGGGTCCAGTAGTGCTTTGGCCAGCAAAAGTGTCTTTATCAGGCTAATTTCAAATATGATAAGAGCAAATGCTTATATGGTCTTAAACAGAGGCTGCTGTAGTCACAGAATGGGATGCCCCAACAGGAATCGACCTGGCAGGGTCCAGTAGTGCTTTGGCCAGCAAAAGTGTCTTTATCAGGCCTAATTTCAAATATGATAAGAGCAAATGCTTATATGGTCTTAAACAGAGGCTGCTGTAGTCACAGAATGGGATGCCCCAACAGGAATCGACCTGGCAGGGTCCAGTAGTGCTTTGGCCAGCAAAAGTGTCTTTATCAGGCCTAATTTCAAATATGATAAGAGCAAATGCTTATATGGTCTTAAACAGAGGCTGCTTTAGTCACAGAATGGGATGCCCTGGGCAGGAATGGACCTGGCAGGGTCCAGTAGTGCTTTGGCCAGCAAAAGTGTCTTTATCAGGCTAATTTCAAATATGATAAGAGCAAATGCTTATATGGTCTTAAACAGAGGCTGCTGTAGTCACAGAATGGGATGCCCTGGGCAGGAATGGACCTGGCAGGGTCCAGTAGTGCTTTGGCCAGCAAAAGTGTCTTTATCAGGCTAATTTCAAATATGATAAGAGCAAATGCTTATATGGTCTTAAACAGAGGCTGCTGTAGTCACAGAATGGGATGCCCTGGGCAGGAATGGACCTGGCAGGGTCCAGTAGTGCTTTGGCCAGCAAAAGTGTCTTTATCAGGCCTAATTTCAAATATGATAAGAGCAAATGCTTATATGGTCTTAAACAGAGGCTGCTTTAGTCACAGAATGGGATGCCCTGGGCAGGAATGGACCTGGCAGGGTCCAGTAGTGCTTTGGCCAGCAAAAGTGTCTTTATCAGGCCTAATTTCAAATATGATAAGAGCAAATGCTTATATGGTCTTAAACAGAGGCTGCTGTAGTCACAGAATGGGATGCCCTGGGCAGGAATGGACCTGGCAGGGTCCAGTAGTGCTTTGGCCAGCAAAAGTGTCTTTATCAGGCCTAATTTCAAATATGATAAGAGCAAATGCTTATATGGTCTTAAACAGAGGCTGCTTTAGTCACAGAATGGGATGCCCTGGGCAGGAATGGACCTGGCAGGGTCCAGTAGTGCTTTGGCCAGCAAAAGTGTCTTTATCAGGCCTAATTTCAAATATGATAAGAGCAAATGCTTATATGGTCTTAAACAGAGGCTGCTTTAGTCACAGAATGGGATGCCCTGGGCAGGAATGGACCTGGCAGGGTCCAGTAGTGCTTTGGCCAGCAAAAGTGTCTTTATCAGGCTAATTTCAAATATGATAAGAGCAAATGCTTATATGGTCTTAAACAGAGGCTGCTGTAGTCACAGAATGGGATGCCCCGGGCAGGAATGGACCTGGCAGGGTCCAGTAGTGCTTTGGCCAGCAAAAGTGTCTTTATCAGGCCTAATTTCAAATATGATAAGAGCAAATGCTTATATGGTCTTAAACAGAGGCTGCTTTAGTCACAGAATGGGATGCCCTGGGCAGGAATGGACCTGGCAGGGTCCAGTAGTGCTTTGGCCAGCAAAAGTGTCTTTATCAGGCTAATTTCAAATATGATAAGAGCAAATGCTTATATGGTCTTAAACAGAGGCTGCTTTAGTCACAGAATGGGATGCCCTGGGCAGGAATGGACCTGGCAGGGTCCAGTAGTGCTTTGGCCAGCAAAAGTGTCTTTATCAGGCCTAATTTCAAATATGATAAGAGCAAATGCTTATATGGTCTTAAACAGAGGCTGCTTTAGTCACAGAATGGGATGCCCTGGGCAGGAATGGACCTGGCAGGGTCCAGTAGTGCTTTGGCCAGCAAAAGTGTCTTTATCAGGCTAATTTCAAATATGATAAGAGCAAATGCTTATATGGTCTTAAACAGAGGCTGCTGTAGTCACAGAATGGGATGCCCTGGGCAGGAATGGACCTGGCAGGGTCCAGTAGTGCTTTGGCCAGCAAAAGTGTCTTTATCAGGCCTAATTTCAAATATGATAAGAGCAAATGCTTATATGGTCTTAAACAGAGGCTGCTTTAGTCACAGAATGGGATGCCTCACAGCAGACTTAAGATCAGTTCAGTATATATGCACAGTTAGTTACTATAAGCAGCCTGAAAACGCTAACAAAGCCTGTCAGCCAGCTAGTAACACTCAGGCTGGATGAAAAAAAAAAAAATCTCCCTGTCACAGCCTCCGTTTTTCCTGCCTTTCCCTGGCTTTCTGTCTGTCTCCTGTCTGTCTCCTGCCTGTCTCCAGCCTGTCTCCAGCCTGTCCCTGTCTGTCCCTGCCTGTCTAACTGTCTGTCCCTCAGCTACACAGCGTTCTGTCTGTCACGAATGCAATAGAGAAATGAGGAAAAGCAAGATGGCCGCCGTTAAATACCGCTGTGTGACGTCACCGGGCTTGCTGGCTGCTGATAGGCTGCATGTGACTGCCCCAGCTTGCACTGGCGCGGGATACATGTCCAGACATGTCCCGTCCGCCATCTTAGAATGCCTGTAAATGTAAATGAATGGATGTTAAAGGAAAACTTCGAGTGATCGAATCGCGGGGAAATTCGGATTCGATCCGAATCGAATTTTTCCTGAAATTCGGATCGAATCCGGGTTCGTCCGGATCGATTCGCTCATCCCTATTGCCCAACAAAGGGCCTCAAACAACGGGCCAGTCATCCCCTCACCCTAACGCCGCCGCCGCCGCCTCTTCTTGGCCAGCAGCATCAGCTTCAGACGCCTGATCTCCCACCACAGTCTGCGATGCTGGTTTTCACAAGCTGTAGAGATGTATAAAAAAAACAAAATTAATAAATGGAATGTGACCTCAACAGACACAGATGTAGCAATGTAATGTCAGTGTGTCCAATTAGCTGACACTCACATTAACATTGTTGCCCACTGTGCGCTTATTTGTTAACATTATATGAGTACTATTAGCTGGCAGAAATTTGGCCACCACATCCCAAGCATACATTTACTCTTAAAGTGGACCAACACCCACCGGTGATCGGCCCGGGAATCTATAAGATTCCCGGGCCGATCACCTCCCTCCCCGCGGTACATCCGAGATCGGGATGTCCCGCGGGGTGAAACCCCCCCAAACACCCCAAACCCCCTACCTCAGTTTCGGCGGCGCCCGGCCGCCGCCGCCTCCCTCGCGCCCCTCTAGACGTGCGCGTGCCTGCGCCGGCCGTCTGTGAATGGCCGGTGCGGGCATGCGCGCGTCAAGAGGGACGCGCGGGAGGCGGAGGAGGAGGAGCCGCTTGTCCGCGGCTTGTCCGTCGGCTCGGGGAGAGGTGAGTTCAGGCGGGTTCGGGGGGGTTTCACACAGCGGGGCACCCCGATCGGGGGTGCCCCACCGTAGTGGACCAAGACCCAGGATAGTCAAAATCCTGGGTGTTGGTCCACTTTAACTCTTGGGAATCAAAGAAGGTATAAGTCCCAGTGTGGACATTTATGTGTTTAGTCACAGCCAAACATCAGGGCCTAAGTCCTAACGCGTAAACTAGTTTTGACAAGAATCTTAGAGGTCACAACCTAAGCAGCCCCATTTGGTTGTGTCGAAACCACAAATTGACTCAATGTGGCAAAATCAAGAATGTGAGGCAACAATCAAGCATGCAGACAGGCATGTAGGATTGTTGACCAAACACATGTAACCTAGATGTGTGTTAAATTAACACATAGGTACATTGTAAATGTCTGCAGATTTGACTCGAAGACATAGGGTTCACATGTGCATAGGAAGTGGGATGTACTCACCATCGCAGCTGTGGCGGGGGCCCATGCTGCTGGCCGTCCCTGGAGCTGGGGTGGGGAGGATGGTGACTGGCTCCGTCTGCGTAGAAACATCTGTCAGGAGAAAGCAAAAGAGAAATCCAAAATTAGTGGGACAATGACACCTGACTATTTGACATCCATCTGGTTAGGGAGTCTGAAAAAACAAATGCTTGCATGGTTACATACATGTTGTCCAACATAAGCATATTTCCTGGACCATGAGTTCATGTAAATTATTTATGGTTGCAACATGGACCCCTAAAGATAATGTGCCAATAACCTTGACAGTGCAATGTTAAGGACTAATTTGCAGTTGATTGGCGAATGTTACTAGTGTGCAACATGTGTTAGCCGGAATTACTTAACCAAATAACACATTTGCTAGCCCCCATCATGGTGTGGGCAGAAACATAGGGGTGGTTGCCAGTTGGATTGCACTGTAGTGGGGTTTGTGATGTTAATGTACATTATCAAACCACCTTGTACTATGGACCAGGAAACATGTGTCTCTTAAAAGTGGGCCAAGACCCAGGATTGATACTATTCTGTGTTTTGGTCCACTTTGGCAGAGCACCACCATTTGAGTGAGACACCGTCCGCCGCCGCTGCCTTCCACACATCACTCCTCCAGTGTGTGCGCACGCGCAGGCCATTAAAAAACAGAGATCGCAGGCGCACACACATCTAGAGGGGCACGCAGGAGGCTGCGCCGGTGGCTTCTGCCACCCCCAATGAGGTAAGAAGTTAGTGGGGTTTTTTTTGGGGGGGGCCCTGGGTGAGGGAGGTGATTGGGCAGGGAAGCTTCGAGATTCCAAGCACAATCAACCATGGGTGTTGGTCCACTTTAAGGAATGTCATAACATAGTGAATGTGATGGATAACAACAAACACTTACCATGACTATGCCCGTGGAGAATGCGTCGCCAAAAGGCCATGGAGGTGCCGCCTATATGATGCCCTGCAAATTAGAGAGGAATGGCAAGGGCTAAGTACAAATGGGCAGATGAAACCTGTCACAGACTAACAATGACAAAATGTGCACTCACCAGGGGATGATCCGCCACTTGAAGCCCAGGGAGGGCTCTGAGGAGGAGGCGGGGAGCCTCGGCTCCTCACACTCTGCTCGGAAGATCCCCCAGCCAAAGGGCCACCCTCCTCCCTCTCACTCCCTGCTCCTTCAGGGAGTGTGGGAGAGTCCATTCCTTCCACCCCACTTGGACTCCCCACTTGAGAGTGGCCCCTTGGCTGGTGAGACTCCTCAGAGTCAGAGTGTGAGGAGCTGAGGCTTGAGCCTGCCCGCCCCCCAGCAGCACACTCCTCTGGGGCGTCATCCCCTTCCTCCCCTGGGTCCTCCAAATAGGACCCGCCAGAGGGACCCTCCCCCGATGACTCCCCCGAGTCCGCCTGCCTGGTTCGGGGGAGGAATCCCTCCCCACGTTTACCCAGGGGAGGACGCTTATCTGTGTTGAGGGGGTGAAAGAAAATAATTAATATTACGACCACAAATGGACACAGCTTAGCAGATGATTTAAACTAAAGTATAAACATAGCATAAGCTTAAACTTACCTGATGCATAGGCATCATATAGGCGGTACACGCCTTCAGGGCCCCGGCGCTTGAAGTCGGACCATTTCTGCTGTATGCCACGGATGGTGAGCTGGGTGTTGAAGCGCCGGGACACTGTGGCCTTCACCTCCATGGCAATTCGCTTCTTGCCCCCACGGGCATAGTCATATTGGTAGATGCAGAAATCCTATGAGAAATGAAAAACAAACACAAATCAATACATGACATCAGAACTATGGCATAAACAGTTATACTGAGACCAGAGTAAAGTGGACCCACACCCCGGATTAGCAATATTCTGGGTTTGGGTCCACTTTGGTGGGGCACACCAATCGGGGGTTGGCCGCTGTCTGAAACCCCCTTGGAAGGCCTGAAAAACACCACTGACCACACTCCCACGTGACTGCGCCAGGCTAGCACAGCGCTCTGCGCCGCTGTGGTATGCGCATCCAAGGCCATTTGGACGTGCATACCAGCTCCGCTGCCTCTGAGCGCCAAAGAACGCGTGTGGCGTTTGACTCTAACAGGGAGTGCGCCTGCGCAGGCCATGAACAAATGTCTGGCGCAGGGGACCACCCTGCTAGAGGGAAGCGCAAGACGCATCCGCAGCTCACGCATGCACAGATGGGACGGGGCTGAGTTAAGGTTTATGGCCCTCCAGGGGGGTTCATCCACGCAGGACATCCAGATTGGGGATGCCCCGCGGGGAGTGATCAGATTGGTCCAGAAAACTAATAGATTTCAGGGCCAATCCCCCCTGGGTGTTGGTCCACTTTAAACACAAAATGCAAGAAAAACATACTCACTTTGACCACCTGGCCATTAACGCGGCTATCCACCCTCATTCGACGCTTTTTTGCATGCCCAGGAGGGGAAGGGGTGGGAGGGGTGCTAGGTGGGGGAGGTGAGGTAGGTGGGGGAGGTGGGGGAGGGGTGGAGGGGTCTGAATCTGAGGAGGAGCTGGGGAGGCGCTGGATCCGTCTCCTGGGCAGCATGGTGGAAACGCTAAGGAGGAAACAGGAAACGGATATGACCCAAGCGACAGGGACACCAAAAAAAAAAAAAAAAAAAAAAACGCTCCGCGCACCAGGAACAAGCTAATATCAGCTATGTGCAAGCTAAGTGGCGGAAAAAGTAAATTGACGCATTACAACAAGCTATTAGCCTAAGCGCTAGACATTTTTTTCCTTTAGGTGGCTTTGAAACGCAAAGGAGGGAACCGGAACCGGATATGGCGAAAGCAACTGTGAAATAAATTTGAAAAAAAAAACGCTCCGCGCACCAGGCACAAGCTAATACCAGCTATGTGCAAGCTAAGTGGCGGAAAAAGTAAATTGACGCATTACAACAAGCTATTGGCCTAAGCGCTAGACATTTTTTTCCTTTAGGTGGCTTTGAAACACAAAGGAGGGAACCGGAACCGGATATGACGAAAGCAACTGTGAAATAAATTTGAAAAAAAAAACGCTCCGCGCACCAGGCACAAGCTAATACCAGCTATGTGCAAGCTAAGTGGCGGAAAAAGTAAATTGACGCATTACAACTAGAGATGAGCGAACTTTTGAAAAGTTCGATTCGGCCGATTCGCCGAATTTCACAAAGAAATTCGGGTTCGGCCGAATCGAACTTTTACGAAGTTCCCCATCAAAAATGCCGGCATGGTGGGAGCGGGCCGGCCGGTTCCGCTGTCAGCGGGCCGGCGAAGCCGGCCCGCTGACAGCGGAGCCGACCGGCAGGACAGTAAAGCCGGCCGGCGGGCCGGTAAAGCCGGCCGGCGGGCCGGTAAAGCCGGCCGGCCCGCTCCCACCATGCCGGCATTTAAAAAAAAAAAAAAAAAAAAAAAAAGCATTTTTGCCGGCATGGTGGGAGCGGGCCGGCCGGTTCCGCGCTGACAGCGGAACCGGCCGGCCCGCTCCGCTGTCAGCGGAACCGGCCGGCCCGCTCCCACCATGCCGGCATTTAAAAAAAAAGCAAACACTTACCTGCAGGTCCGGAGCGTGGAGGCCGGCGCCGCTCTCAGCTGTCATCTGAGGGCGCATTTTTTTTTTTGTTTGTTTTTTAAATGCCGGCATGGTGGGAGCGGGCCGGCCGGCTTTACCGGCCCGCCGGCCGGCCCGCTGACAGCGGAACCGGCCGGCCCGCTCCCACCATTCCGGCATTTTTTTTTTTTTTATTTCAGGAAAAATTCGATCGGCACGAACCACAAAATATTCGGGTTTGGGCCGAATCGAATATTTCCTGAAATTCGGATCGAATCCGGGTTCGTCCGGATCGATTCGCTCATAGCTGACCGAGCCGACCGGCAGGACAGTAAAGCCGGCCGGCGGGCCGGTAAAGCCGGCCGGCGGGCCGGTAAAGCCGGCCGGCCCGCTCCCACCATGCCGGCATTTAAAAAAAAAAAAAAAAAAAAAAAAAGCATTTTTGCCGGCATGGTGGGAGCGGGCCGGCCGGTTCCGCGCTGACAGCGGAACCGGGCGGCGGGCCGGTAAAGCCGGCCGGCCCGCTCCCACCATGCCGGCATTTAAAAAACAAAACAAAAAAAAAAAAGCATTTTCGCCGGCATGGTGGGAGCGGGCCGGCCGGTTCCGCGCTGACAGCGGAACCGGCCGGCCCGCTCCGCTGTCAGCGGAACCGGCCGGCCCGCTCCCACCATGCCGGCATTTAAAAAAAAAGCAAACACTTACCTGCAGGTCCGGAGCGTGGAGGCCGGCGCCGCTCTCAGCTGTCATCTGAGGGCGCATTTTTTTTTTTGTTTGTTTTTTAAATGCCGGCATGGTGGGAGCGGGCCGGCCGGCTTTACCGGCCCGCCGGCCGGCCCGCTGACAGCGGAACCGGCCGGCCCGCTCCCACCATTCCGGCATTTTTTTTTTTTTTATTTCAGGAAAAATTCGATCGGCACGAACCACAAAATATTCGGGTTTGGGCCGAATCGAATATTTCCTGAAATTCGGATCGAATCCGGGTTCGTCCGGATCGATTCGCTCATCCCTAATTACAACAAGCTATTGGCCTAAGCGCTAGACATTTTTGTCCTTTAGGAGGCTTTGAAACGCAAAGGAGGGAACCGGAACCGGATATGACGAAAACAACTGTGAAATAAATTTAAAAAAAAAAAAAAGCTCCGCGCACCAGGCACAAGCTAATATCAGCTATGTGCAAGCTAAGTGGCGGAAACAGTTAATTGACGCATTAAAACAAGCTATTGGCAAAGACGCCATTATTTATTAGCTTCATTTAGCTGGGGGTTCAACATACTGTAATGCATAGGTCCTTGAAAACCAAACAACTTGGTGCTGAAAAAGACAAATCTTATTCCTTCATAAAATCATCACACAATAAAACTATCCAACTACATGATAATGTGGCACACATGAGAATGCATAACGGGTTGTTATGAGCTTGTACGCCTGAATTAAATTGTCAGGAACCGCTTACCTGATCCCCGTTCCAGCGACGTCTCCAGGCGGCCAGCTGCAGCTGTCACTGTGCGGCGGCCGCGCCGAGCGGCGTCGGCTCGAGCAGCGTCGGCTCGAGCGGCGCCCAGCTCAGCCATGCCCCCCGCTTCCTCCTCCAGGAGACGTGCTCGCGCGCGGCCGCGAGCACGTGTCTGTTATGCCCTCCGGCGGCGCTGTGCGGCGCGCACCCGCCGGAGGATCAATTAAAGGGTTAATGAATCCTAGGGGATTGAGAGCTTCGCCCTCTTCTGCTCTGCAGCCAATTACCCTTGGAATCCTATGTGCTCCAATCAGTACACTGCTTCCCTCAGACCTGTTCCTATAAAGGCAATTCCCTCTCAGTTGTGAATTGCCTGTGATAGCGCTCAGAACCCTGTGTTACCTACTCCTGTGAAGCCTAGCCTGTTGCCGATTTGATTGTACGACCATTCTCGATCCTGAATCCTTGTTGCCGACCTCTGCCTGAATTGACGCCTCTCGATCCTGAATCCTTGTTGCTGACCTCTGCCTGAACCCCGACTACGTCTTGCCTGACCCCTGGTGCTGCTACGATCTCTGCCTTCCCGTTATCGACCTATTGCCTGTCTCTGGACTTCCGTCACTCACGCTCTTGCTATTGGTTCTCCAGTCCTCCCACATATAAGCTTACATCCTTTGAGCCATTAAGTCCTGGGGGCAACCGATCCCGGGTAGGCGTATCTTGCGTCCCGGCAAGCGGGGGCTCCTACAGGTGAAGCTGGCTGTGGAGATTGGGGGTTGTGAGCTTATTAAGAGGGCTGGAGTTACCCCGAGCGTGACATTATCACAGGCCCAAAAATGGATGACCTGGTACAGCAGGTGCAAGCTATGGCCACAGCAATCAACCAACTCGCTCAAAGAGTGGCCACTCAGGAATCTCGTCAAGTGCCAACTTCCGCTGTACCACCTCATTTCTCCGAACCTAAGATTCCACTGCCTGAGAAATTTTTTGGAGAACGAGCAAAATTTTCCAATTTCAAGAATGCCTGCGAACTATATTTTAAGTTAAGACCTATCTCCTCTGGCACAGAGGTCCAACGAGTAGGCCTAGTCATTTCCTTGCTTCAAGGAGACCCACAGTCCTGGGCCTTTAGTTTACCGTCCCATGACATTGCTCTACAATCAGTGACTGCCTTCTTCAATGCTATGGGCGTTTTATACGCCGATCCAGATATACAGTCTACCGCAGAGAATAGGCTTCGGGCCTTAAAACAAGGACGGAATTCGGCTGAAGACTACTGTGCTGAATTCCGCCGCTGGGCTATCGAAGCTAGGTGGAACGATCCAGCTTTGTGTAGTCAGTTCAGGGTGGGACTGTCGGATAGCATCAAGGATGCCTTAGTCAATTTTCCCCCGCCAGCGGACCTAGATCAATTAATGCAGGTCTCCATTAACCCTTTAAGTGCCAGCCTACCTGCAGCATTTCCCACTCCCTGTTGCCAGACGATGTTTCACCATTTTGCGCTACACATATTCAACTGTCATTTTTGAAGGGATTTCCAGGGATTTCCCAGGAAAATTATATATTGTTTTTTTCAACAGAGTCTGGGCTTTAACATGAAATGTCTTGTTTGTATTTTTTAGGTGTATTCTCAATTTTTTTGGGTGAAATGTGTGAAAAAAAATAAAAAAAAAACATTTTTTTACAATTTGTAGAGTTTTTTTGTAATAAAAAATGTAAGTTTGTCAATAAAATCTTATTGCGTGAGAAACCCCAATTTCTCCCGGTTACAGCGATACCACATATGTATAGGTAGACACCCTTTCCTGCCCAGAAGCCTTTTATAGCTGCTGGATGACAAATGGTTAATTAAAAAAAAAAATGACATAGGGTCCCCCCTTCCCGGGGAGGGAGACCCCATTTTTTTTTGGATTTTGAAGGGTTAAAAACCCTTCAAAATCCAAAAAAAAAAATGACGTGGGGTCCCCCTTACCCAAAGTAACCAGCCCGGGACCAGCTATGGGGGCTTGTAGGCACAGAGTGGGGGGGCCAGCTTTGGTGGCCCCCCCACCCTGCAGCCTACGAGCCCACATAGCCTATGTGGGCCCGGGCTCTTCTGCCCCCCCCCTGGCCTTTGGGGAGGCAGGTAATGGGGGTGCGGGGGTTAATGGCAAGCCACCCGCTAGGGCAGGTGACTTGCCACCCCCCCAGCCTTGTGAACTGGTATAAGGGGTCTCATGGACCCCTTACCAGCTCACAAAGGGTTAATGTGAAGAAAAAACACCACACAATAATAAAAAGTATTTTATTAGAAAAAAAAAAAATTTTTTTTTACTGTACTTACCTTCGATTGCAAGCTCTTGTCCCTCGCCGCTCAGCTGACAGATGCCGGTGATCGGCATCCAGAGAAGGAGAAGGCAGGAGATCAGAGGATCTCCTGTCACCTCCTTCCCCTGTGCCGATCACCGGCATCTGAGAAGCTGAGAATGCTGAAGCCTGAGATCGGGGCCGGGATGACTTCATAAGCCCCGCCCCCAAGGGGGCGGGGCTTAGAGGCATGATGGCGGCCGCCATCGTGCAGAAGAGAGGAGAGAGCCTCCCAGGCTCTCTCCTGAAGATCGGTAAGTCCTGGGGGGGGATCGGAGGCCCCCCAGGTGAAGAGGAGGGACAGCGGGAGCCAGCGCACACACAGGTAAGTGAATGTCATTTTTATTTTTTTTTTTTTTTACAGTTAGAAGCTGCTGCTGCAGAAGGGGGGGGGGGCGGCCTATTCCGGGGGCTCTCCTGGAGCCATCCGACCCCCCACGGGGGATCGGATGGCACCAAATTAAAGAGGAGACCCGGCCGGATCCAACAAGGGGTCAGGTGAGTATTTGTTGTTTTTACTTTTTAAACTACAAGCGAGGAAAGTCAAGCACGTAACACCTACGGGCTTGGCACTTAAGGCCCAGCCAAGCCAGCACGTAGGTGTTACGTGCTTGGCAACAAAAGGGTTAAAATAGACCGACGTCTTAGAGAAAGGGCCAGGGAGAGAGTCGGGGCTCCCACGTCCTTTAGACCAGTCCAGAGTCATAGATCCCCGGTTCCCCATGGAGAAAATACCTCATCATCCTCCCAGGAAGAACCTATGCAATTAGGGAGAACCCGCTTATCCCAAGAGGAGAAACAGCGTAGGCGATCCGAGGGGTTATGCCTGTATTGCGGGAATTCTGGTCATTTTGCAGGGTCCTGTCCCAACAAGGGGAAACCGGCGGAAAACTTCCGCACCCAGACCAGGTAGAGAGTACTGATCTGGGTGAGTCAGTTTGTAACTCTCGCCAGAATAAAATGCTTGTACCTATTGATTTGTTTTGGGGGTCCTCTAAGCAGACAGTTTCCGCCTTCATAGACAGTGGTGCGGCTGGAAACTTCTTGGACAGGAGCATGATCTCCACCTTAGGGATCCCTGTAGTTCCTCTTGAAAGATCCCTACAAGTTTTAGCTATCAATGGAAAGGCAATCCAGGGAGGTCCTATAAATACCAAGACCCCACCTCTCAGACTAATTGTCGGCTCTTCTCACTCTGAATTCTTAGAATTCTTTATTTTTGATTGTCCGGAAACTCCGGTGGTTTTGGGATACCCCTGGTTGCAACTCCATAACCCGGTGTTAGATTGGCGGGCTGGGGAGTTGGTCAAGTGGAGTGACCACTGTAAAGGTCACTGTTTTAATACAGGCCTCAGAAGCGTTCAAGTCTTACCACAGGAATTACCTCAGCCATACGCTGATTGGATCGATGTATTCTCTGAACGCTCTGCTGATACTCTTCCTCCACATCGGTCCTATGACTGCCCCATTGACTTGCTGCCTGGCACAATTCCCCCGAGGGGAAAGATTTATAACCTTACCCTGCCCGAGGAGCAAGCAATGAGGGAGTATATTACCGAAAATCTTAGGAAAGGATTTATCCGTCCCTCTACCTCGCCTGCTGGGGCCGGGTTCTTTTTTGTAGAGAAAAAAGATGGTGGCTTGAGACCGTGCATAGATTATCGAGCCTTGAATAAGATCACTGTAAAAAACCGATACCCCTTACCCTTGATTGGGGATCTGTTCAATCAAGTCACAGGAGCTCGAATTTTCTCCAAATTGGATTTGAGAGGGGCTTACAATCTGATTCGCATCCGACAGGGGGACGAGTGGAAAACTGCATTTAATGTGAAGGATGGGCACTATGAGTACCTGGTCATGCCCTTCGGTCTTTGTAATGCGCCAGCCGTTTTCCAAGATTTTGTTAATGATATATTCAGGGAATATCTCGGTAGATTTGTAGTCATCTACTTGGATGATATTCTCATTTTTTCTAATTCTTTACCGGAGCACAGACACCATGTTAAGTTGGTGCTACAAAAATTAAGAGAGAACAACTTATTTGCTAAACTGTCTAAGTGTGTGTTTGAAGTCACTACAGTTCCCTTCCTAGGGTATATTATTACTAACCAGGGTTTGGAGATGGACGCGGGGAAGGTTTCAGCAGTTCAGGATTGGGTCCAACCCAAAACTTTAAAGGAATTGCAACGTTTTCTAGGTTTTGCAAATTTTTATCGGCGTTTCATAAAAGGCTTTTCCCATGTTGTTGCACCCCTTACCAACCTTACCCGCAAGGGGGCTTTTACTGCTAACTGGTCCCCCTCTGCCTGTGAGGCCTTTCTAACCTTGAAACGGGCCTTTACTTCGGCACCTGTCTTAGTGCATCCAGATATTCATAAAGCTTTTATTATTGAAGTGGATGCTTCTGAGCTGGGAGTGGGTGCAGTTTTGTCACAATATTCTGGTAACCCTGAGCGTCTCCATCCATGCGCTTATTTTTCGCGTAAATTCAGTACCGCGGAACAAAATTATGATGTTGGCAATAGGGAACTATTAGCTATTAAACTGGCTTTTGATGAATGGCGACATTGGCTGGAGGGTTCATTACATCCTATAACTGTGTATACTGATCACAAAAATCTTGAATACATTGGGTCTGCCAAGAGATTGAACTCTCGTCAAGTGCGTTGTGCATTATTCTTCTCGCGTTTTAATTTTATTATTACTTTCAAGCCGGGTGTAAAAAATACTAAAGCTGATGCTCTATCTCGCATGTTCGGTGAATGTAAGGATCGGGGTGATTCCGGTGAACCAATTTTACCCACAGGTTGTGTGGTGGGGGCGTTACTTCCTGATCTCTCCAATACCTTGGCGCCGTTTCAAGATGAATCTCCTAGTGATGTACCCTTGGGGTGCCAGTTTGTTCCGCCACACCTGCGTTCGGATGTAATTCGTGAATTTCACGATGCCAAAACTGCTGGTCATTTGGGTAACCGTAAGACGTTTATGCTTGCCCGTCGTCATGTATGGTGGCCTACCATGAGACGCGATATCACTGCCTTTATCGACGCTTGTGCTATTTGTGCTCGAAGTAAAGGAGTTCACAAGGCTCCTAGTGGCAGTTTGGTTCCTCTTGAAATTCCTGCTGAGCCATGGACCCATATTTCTATGGATTTTATTGTAGATTTGCCTCTCTCACATGGTAATACTGTCATTTGGGTGGTCGTAGATCGTTTCAGTAAGATGGCACATTTCGTTCCTTTGGCCAAACTTCCTTCTGCACCTGAGCTTTCGCGGCTGTTTACTTCACATATTTTTCGTATTCATGGTATTCCGTCCAATATAGTCTCTGATCGGGGTGTTCAATTTACTTCCCGTTTTTGGAAACACTTCTGTTCGCGGTTGGGAATACAGATCTCTCTTTCTTCTGCCTACCATCCCCAGACTAATGGGCAGACAGAAAGAACTAATCAAACTTTGGAACAATACTTAAGGTGTTATGTTTCTGATGCCCAAGAACAATGGGCGGAATTTATTGATTTCGCCGAGTTTGCTTACAATAACGCGCCTAGTGAGAGTACCAAGGTATCTCCTTTTTATTGTAACTTAGGGAAAAATCCTAGAGCTTCTTCCCTTTCAGGGTCACCTTCCAATCTGCCGGCGTTGGAGGAGTGGCTTCAAGAACGGAAGAATATCTGGACACACGTTCAGGAGATTCTTAAGACCACTGGTTTGAGGTATAAGAAATTTGCCGACCGCCGCAGATCACAGGAACCTACTCTTCGAGTAGGCGATCTAGTTTGGGTCTCCACTAAAAATATTGCGCTCCGTCAGCCATCTAGCAAATTAGGTCCAAAATTTATTGGTCCTTTTCCAATTGTCAAGAAGTTGAATAATGTGTCTTTTAAAGTTCAACTCCCGCCAACTATGAAAATACCTAATTCCTTTCACGTTTCACTGTTAAAACCGGCGAAGAATGCTCCTCTTGCTGGTCCTGCACCAATTCTTCTTAATAATGAGCCCGAGTATGAAGTGAATAAGATCTTGGATTCACGTAAAGTGCGTAATTCTTTACAGTATTTGGTGGATTGGGTTGGCTATGGTCCGGAGGAAAGATGCTGGGTGGCAGCGAGGAATGTTCATGCCAAGGCTCTTGTAAGAAGGTTCCATCGTGACAATCCAGGGAAACCGGGTGAGGGTCCGGAGGCCCCTCGTGAAGGGGGGGGTAGTGTCAGGAACCGCTTACCTGATCCCCGTTCCAGCGACGTCTCCAGGCGGCCAGCTGCAGCTGTCACTGTGCGGCGGCCGCGCCGAGCGGCGTCGGCTCGAGCAGCGTCGGCTCGAGCGGCGCCCAGCTCAGCCATGCCCCCCGCTTCCTCCTCCAGGAGACGTGCTCGCGCGCGGCCGCGAGCACGTGTCTGTTATGCCCTCCGGCGGCGCTGTGCGGCGCGCACCCGCCGGAGGATCAATTAAAGGGTTAATGAATCCTAGGGGATTGAGAGCTTCGCCCTCTTCTGCTCTGCAGCCAATTACCCTTGGAATCCTATGTGCTCCAATCAGTACACTGCTTCCCTCAGACCTGTTCCTATAAAGGCAATTCCCTCTCAGTTGTGAATTGCCTGTGATAGCGCTCAGAACCCTGTGTTACCTACTCCTGTGAAGCCTAGCCTGTTGCCGATTTGATTGTACGACCATTCTCGATCCTGAATCCTTGTTGCCGACCTCTGCCTGAATTGACGCCTCTCGATCCTGAATCCTTGTTGCTGACCTCTGCCTGAACCCCGACTACGTCTTGCCTGACCCCTGGTGCTGCTACGATCTCTGCCTTCCCGTTATCGACCTATTGCCTGTCTCTGGACTTCCGTCACTCACGCTCTTGCTATTGGTTCTCCAGTCCTCCCACATATAAGCTTACATCCTTTGAGCCATTAAGTCCTGGGGGCAACCGATCCCGGGTAGGCGTATCTTGCGTCCCGGCAAGCGGGGGCTCCTACAGGTGAAGCTGGCTGTGGAGATTGGGGGTTGTGAGCTTATTAAGAGGGCTGGAGTTACCCCGAGCGTGACATAAATCCTGCATAATGTGGACATGCACGCTCACAACTACAGTGTATTCATTAAGAACGACTGGGGTCGCGGGAAGTGAATTCATTGCAAATGGCAGAAGGGCACATGTATGAACAGCACAGCGCCGCACAACGCAGCGCAGCGAAGCACAGCGACGCTCGCGCCGCCACATAGCGAATCAAAACAGCGACTGCACAAACTCTGACCACCACAGATTCATCAAGGACAGGGCTGCCGAATAGCTTGGGCGCTGACAATTTCGCAGAGCGAACGTGACCGCCAAACAGGACTGGCTAAAAAGTAGCTTTACAAGCCCTGTGTGTGGTGAAAACAAGCGATTAAGAGCCCAATGAGTTTGGTGGGAGGAGATGCATTTTAGATGTCACTCACAACATTACAGTGTAAAAATTACTACTTTCTCCAAAAGAAGTAAAATAACAAGCCAGATTAATAAAACATATCCCAATAAACATGTGTTGAATTTTGTGCCAAAGACAAGAACACAAAAACCACTTCAAACAATCATTGCAGCGTCTGCCATTGAAATGTATGGGAGAGCGGCAGGTAGCGCCAGGTCATACCTGTCGCTGTGATGGGATTAGCAGCGGCGCTGTTCGTTGCAGTCGGCTACATGATGAATGCCGCGCTAGCCGTCGCTCTCGCCGGCGCTAGCCTCATTTTGCTTGATAAATGCGTCATTGTGACCGCCGCCGGGCGTACTTGAGTCGGTAGTCGCCGTTAGCTGCCGCTACCTGGCGCTCGTCAGACACTACCTGGCGCTATCGCTTGATGAATAAGGGCCTAAGTTATACTCAACTAGTCAGATGTTTTGCCACTGAGCCAACTACATGTACATGTGGTGTCCCTATATGTTAGCAGCATATTGTATTCCTGTAAGGGGTGACCAGTAACTAAAGGTGCTATTTATCCATATCATTGTTTAATTGACATGAGCCAGAAAATGTATAGTACAGACACCATAGTGCAACATTGATTGCTATATATATATATATATATATATATATATATATATATAAAATAGTTAAAGGACTTTTGCCTTTTTATATCTAAAATTATTTTGGGCCCCCCCACTCTGTGCCTACAAGCCCCCATAGCTGGTCCCGGGCTGGTTACTTTGGGTAAGGGGGACCCCACGTCATTTTTTTTTTTGGATTTTTAAGGGTTTTTAACCCTTAAAAATCCAAAAAAAAATGGGGTCCCCCTCCCCGGGAAGGGGGACCCTATGTCATTTTTTTTTTTTAATTAACCATTTGTCATCCAGCAGCTATAAAAGGCTTCTGGGCAGGAAAGGGTGTCTACCTATACATATGTGGTATCGCTGTAACCGGGAGAAATTGGGGTTTCTCACGCAATAAGATTTTATTGACAAACTTACATTTTTTATTACAAAAAAACTCTACAAATTGTAAAAAAATATTTTTTTTTTATTTTTTTTCACACATTTCACCCAAAAAAATTGAGAATACACCTAAAAAATACAAACAAGACATTTCATGTTAAAGCCCAGACTCTGTTGAAAAAAACAATATATAATTTTCCTGGGAAATCCCTGGAAATCCTTTCAAAAATGACAGTTGAATATGTGTAGCGCAAAATAGTGAAACATCGTCTGGCAACAGGGAGTGGCAAATGCTGCAGGTAGGCTGGCAGCGAAAGGGTTAAACACTGTAGCTAAAGAGTTACACTGCTAATTACAAGGCCAATAACTGTTTTGAAGGTAGCAAAATGTATGTGAAACACAGAAACCAGATACCAGCTGGGCCAACACATGGTGATGGTTAAGTATGTTTATACATGCCAAAATTAAAAAACAATGTTGTTATCTTAAAACACGCACACAATCTGAGGGCAACAACACAGGTACAGGTGTCCATGGTGGAGTTGCTATGCCAAACAACAGTAAGTGAAAGGATTTTTGGGATGCTTGTTTTGGCAGAATTTAGCAATCCTACCTCCATACAGAATAAAACAAAGCAATGAGAAAACCATTCCTCAAACCCCCAAAATTTGAATAACAACCACATAATTTGTAATGGGCAATAAACAAATTCCTTTGGGGGTTTAAATAAAATGATTGTGCGATCAGCAAGGCATCTACTGTTATAACCTAGGGTATATGTAACTTACCATCTTACTTACACAGCTCTGGCTTTGGCCCATGCTGCAGGATCCAACAATGGACAATAGATGTGCCAGCGGGATATTATTACCTGACATTGACACCGGAGAAAAAACGGGAAGGGGTGTGGAGGAGATCACTGGTGTCTGATGCCCTGAAACAATAAGAATTTAGACCAAAGAACAATTAAGCACATACTAGTCCCTTCCAAAATAGCTCAACACAATAATATACATAAAGCATACTAACCAGGGGAGGGGGTGCTGGCCTCCAACCTGGGAGGGCTGCGAGGGGAAGTGTGGGCATCGTGACCCAATTTGGACCACTGGAGCCCAACTTCAAGGGGCCAGACTCCTCCACTCTACTGCTACCTCATAGAGTGGTGGGGAGTCCATCACCTGATCCACCTCAGGACTCTCTACCTGAGACTGGCCCTCCTGGTAACCAAATGTTTCCTCATTAGAGGAGCTGATGACCAATACAGCCCCCACCTCACTGGCCAACTTTAATGGGATGTCCTCAGCCTCATCCCCTTCCTCCCTTGGGTCCAAGGGATCTGCAAAGGACCCTCCCCTGCAGATGTATTGGGATGGAAGTTAGGAGGGTGGGGGAGAACCTCTTTGCCATGCTTGTGGAGGGTAGGGTGCTTATCTGTGAAGACACAAAACAAGAAGGGGCATTAAGGACAATTTCTTGATTGTGCTCCTGCACCAGTTAATGCTCTTCGCCATTCTTCACTTATCGGAGGCATAGGCATCATAGAGCTGGAAGACCGATGCCAGGTCCCATCGCTTGAAGTCCGACCACTGTTGGAGGATGGACTTGGGCCAGAGCTTCACTTTAAAGTGCCAGGACATGGTGACCCTAATCGGGCATAATCATATTAACGCTGGCACATGTCCTACATGAAACAAAAAATAAAGACAGAAAAAAAAATAATAAAGATTATAACATTAACCACCTATATGTTATTATTTTAAAAAAACAACATATTTCTGCACAAATTAATTGATAAGAAAGGTTAAAGAAGCTTATCAAAATAGGAATAATACATGTGAAAAAGATAAGCGCAAACCTAAAATAAGTCACCCCAAGAGGCCTTTAAACTATTTAAAAAAAGGTATAATGGAGGAACAGAGAATAGAGAAAAATGAAACAGAAGTAAAGACATGCCCACATAATTGAGCAGCAAACACACAAAATACACACCTTAATAATCTGCTCATTGGCCCGAGGGTTCACATTCTGGCGGGACTTTTTATGGTGGGGCTAATCTGCCTTAGGCCCCACTGGAAGTGCTGCTGGGGCTGGGGCTGGGGCTGCGCCTTTGCTTGCATTTTAGGGGGTCATCTTATCACTTCAGAGGCAAACCGTAAACAAACAAAGCAAAACCGAATGCCGAGCAGTCATAATGGAGCTTCTATTCAATGACAGTGGCGCTATTTTCCTGTATTTAGGAGAACACTAGGTAGCGCAGGTTTGAATGCTAGAAAGCAGTCACAACATTTTACATAGAAAGAACACTACATGGAGCACCATTTATGAACCATTTATGAACCATTTATGAACAGCCAAAAGCTGGTGCAGGAGCCTAGATCTATGACCACAGAACATAGCGATAATGTGGGCGCTGTAGAACTGGGCACTAAGGTGCCAGAGGACATTCAAACCCAGAAAAAATACATGGGCTGACATTGGGGACATGCAAAGCCACTGTCACTTGACGACCAGGTACAAACACATACTTTTTTAAAAATCACAAAATAGCAGTTAATGAGTGTAAAATACATCCTAAGCAGGCCAAGGATACCCTTGAAAAAACACTATACAGAAGTTGTACAGATAACATCACCAAAAAAACAATGGAAGTCTATGGGAGAACGCCACAGAGCGTCTGATAGGATGTAGCACTGCAGGGCAGACTGGCACTCTGATGACATCAGGTGCTAGTCTTAGATAGAACGGTACCTGAGGCTATTAGAGGTGCTAGATATGCTAAAATGATACATGCTTTACCAAAAATGTATTCAGCCTTCTTTACTGTACTTTGATTAAAATCCATTGTGACCATATGTCTTCAGTTGTTTCCTTTTTATAACTACAGCTGTTCTGTGAAGCCCTCAGAAGCTTCTTAGAGAACAGAATCATGAAAATGAAAACCAAGAACACAGCAGACAGCTCAGGGATAAAAGGATGTATGTTTTTTTGAATGTGTAATTTCTTTATATAATGAGAATCAGTGCAGCAGATTCCAGGGCCGACTGTTGGCCTTCCACCTGGGCATCAAAAACCGGGATGCCCCGCTGAATAAAACCTTCCAGTGGCATCACGAAACCCAACTGCTTCCTGGCTTCCTCACTGATGTAAAGTTTGGAGGGCCGCATCCCCGCATCTTTGGGCTGTTTGCTCACTCCCACCCCCAGCTATTGAGAAAGGCTGGTGGCAGGAGCATTCATGCTGCTTGGTATGTGCATGCTTATGCTCCCGATTGCTGAAAGGCATAGCTATTACCCAAATGAAATATGCACAACAAATGGATCTGATTAGATGAGAGCCCATGCATGTGCCGTAGGACTGGGAAGAGGTGAGTTCTACTGGATGATCTGGGGGGTTTCACACAGCAGGCCATCACAAATAGGTAGTGGTTTATAACCAGTGGTTATAAAATTCAAGGATTTGTTCCACTTTAATGAGGCGATAGCATTTACTAATGTTTTTTTTTTCTATTCTTAATCACTATCTATTGTGCCAAAGACAGAGTAACACATTTGTACAGAATGTTCAGACACATTATTTGTGTCCAAAAGCAAACAGTGATGGGTAGAAAATCACTATAGATAACAAAAAGGAATGCAAGAGTGAATTTATCTGATATACTGAAGTACAACCAAGTTCCTCTAATCAGTATTATAAAGGAATGGATAAAATATCAAGAAGTTTACATTAACCCAGTGACAGATGTACATTTCTGCATTTTCACTGAGAACTTCTTATAGATCAAGTAAAATAAGATTTCTTCCTCTCAGTATGGAACCTCTGATTCAGAATTAGGAAACCAAATAATATGAATGGCTACACCATGCTTTTTACGATTATGGTACCTATTCTAGAATTCATAGAAGCAACAGCTATGATACCATATGAGTAGTGATGGGTGAACGTGAACCGCAAAGTTCAGGTTCATACCAAACCCCTAACCCAAACATGGACTTTAGACAAAAAGCTGGTTGATGTACTGCTCTTCTGTTCATTTTTTTGGCATTTTTCATTAGATACAATTTCTAATTTCTAATGAAGAATAGCCTGACTTTTTATTTTTTAATTGCATTTTTTTACTAAATGCAGCTTTTAACCCGTCTAGTGCCAGCTACGTGAGTCTCACGTATCAGCCTCTACTCCACTTAAGTGCCAGCTACGTGAGACTCACGTAGCTGAATTTAAACCCCCACAGAATAAAAAGTATAAAAGTTAAAAACTCACCTGACCCCTCGTTAGATTATTCCGGGTCTTCTTTTCACCTGGGGGGCATCCGATGCCCCCCCACCGGGGCACCCGAAATAGCGCCATCCCCCCCCCCCCCCCCGCTTCGGCCGCTGGCACAATAAACTGTGAAAAAAATAAATGTAAAAAAATGACATTTACTCACCTGCAGCTGCGATCCCTCCTGCAGGGTCTCCTCTTCACCCCCCCGGGCTCTTCCGTGGTGAGGAGAGGGTGAGAAATTGGCACTCAGCAGCCGGGACCGGAGAAGCTCAGTCGCTGTTGGATATCGGAGGAGGAAGGTTGGTTACCAGCTCTCCTCCACCGATCACCAGCAGCTGTCATCTGAACGTCAGGGGAGGCGAGTAGAAATAAAAAATAATAAATGTCATTTTTTCTAATGTGTGTGTGTGTGTGTGTGTGTTTATTTTTACTGTTAACCCCTTGTGAACTGGTAAGGGGTCCATGAGACCCCTATACCAGTTCACAAGGTTGGGGCTGGCAAGTCACCTGCAGCTAGCGGGTGACTTGCCATTAACCCCCGGCACCCCAATTACCTGCCTCCCCAAAGCCCAGGGGGGGGGGAGGCAGAAGAGCCCGGGCCCACACAGGCTATGTGGGCTTGTAGGCTGCAGGGTGGGGGGCCACAAAAGCTGGCCCCTGCACCCTGATGTACAAGCCCCCATAGCTGGTCCAGGGCTGGTTATGACGGGTAGGAGGGACCCTACATCATTTTTTTGGATTTTTAAGGGTTAGGGTTAGCCTAACCATAACCTTAACCCTTAAAATTCCCCCCCAAAAAATGGGGTCCACCTCCCTGAGAGGAGGGACCCTATGTCATTTTTTTTTATTATTATTAACCCCTTATCACCCAGCAGCTATAAAAGGCTTCCAGCAGCAGCAGGAGAGCAGAAGCCAGATTGATCAGCACGGGACACAGTGCCCAGGGATGGATGGGAGGTAAGTATAAAAAAAAAAAAAAAAAATTAAATATTTTTTTCTCCATGTGTCTAGGTGTTTTTTTACACTTAACCTTTTGTGAACTGGTAAGGGATCCATGAGACCCCTATACCAGCTGGGGGCTGGCAAGTCACCTGCGGCTAGCAGGTGACTTGCCAATAACCCCCAACACCCCAATTACCTGCCTCCCAAAAACGCCCAGGGAAGGGCAGAAGAGCCTGGCCCACGGAGCTTGTAGCCAGCAGGGTGGGGGGCCACCAAAACTGGCCCCTTTGCCCTGTTCCTACAAGCCCTCATAGCTGGTCCTGGGCTGGTTATGATGGGTAAGGGGGACCCCACGTCATTTTTTTTTTCATTTTTAAGAGTTTTTAACCCTTAAAATTCCCCAAAAAATGCATAGGGTCCAGGAGGAGGACCCTATGTCATTTTTTTTAAATTTACCCCTTATGTTTATAGTGTAGATAGTAGTATTTTTTTTGTAAATGTTATAAAGTGCTCTTTTCAGTTTGGGGGGTCTCCTGGGCAAGAATGGTGGAGCTACCGATACATATGTAGTACCGTTGTAATCGGAAGAAATGAGGCTTTCACATGCAATATGGTTTTCATTAATAAAACACACGTTTTATTTAAAATAAAGGAGACAATTGTCTAAAAAATATTATTTTATTTATTTTTTTGTTTTTTTACGCAAAAATATTTAAAAAACAGTAGAAACATTACAAACAAGACATTTCATGTTAAAACCTAAACTCTGCTGCAAATATATATATATATATATTTTCCTAGAAATTCCGGCAAAAATCACGGTTAAACGTGGCGCAAAATGGGGAAAAAATGACCTGTCAACAGGACAAAACTTCAAGTAGGCTGGCAATTAAAAGGGTTAATAGTACCTATGCATGTTGGGTATTGTTCTGCTCGGGGGACCTTGCGCTTTCAGATTTAGCTTGTTTTTTCTTGTTTGCATATTGATAGGAAAACATGTTTTTTATTCAGCTTTTTTATATTTTTTTTAGGGAAACCCTGTGCAACCTAAGAATTCTTCAAGGGATTACTTCCAGAAAGATGAGCCCACTACAACAAGCTGGGTATGCTTAGAAAGCTTAACGTGTACTTTCAGGGAATATATGGTTTGTTGGGGGTATTCCAAATGTAAAGGGTTGTTTTGGTTGAAAAATTGCAAGGTGCGCACTTTGTCTGCTGAGCTGAAATTTTCAACTAAAATTACCGTTACGCACATGCTTTACTTTGTGGTGTTTGCCAACCCTTCCCTTGACAGTAGCTATGCATGTTGGGTACCGTTTTGTTCATAGTTTTAGGAAAATGTGTGTTTGTTTCTTCTTTTTTATTCTTTTTTAGGGAAACTGTGTGCAACCAAAGAATTGATTGAGGGATTACTTCCACAAAACTACACCCACATAAACAAGCCTGGTATGCCTAGAAAGCTTGAGGCGTGTACTTCCAGAGAATATATAGTTTGTGGGGGTATTTCAAATGTAAATGGTTGTTTTCCTGGAAAATCTGCAAGGTGCGCATATCGCAGTTGTATTTATCTGAAAATCTCCTAATGCTCTGTTTCAGTTTGGGGGCTATTCTTCAAAATGCCAAAAAATATTTTAAAAATAAACCAGCAGGCAGTTTCAGTCTTGAATTTAATGCCATTCAGTAAAACACATAAAACGAATAAAACAAAGAATATAATTGAAAAATAAAAGTCAGACTTCATTAGATAAAAATTGTATCTAGAAAAAAATTACCAAAACAAATAAAAATTGCCAAAACAAATACAAAAATAAACCTGCAGTTTCAGTTTCAATGTTAAATAGAATGCCTTTTATAGGCGTAATTTAGTAAAACACTTAAAACTGAAAAAATACAATTAATTTAAAAAAAAGTCAGGTTATTCTACATTAGATTAAAATTGTATCTAACGAAAAATGCCAAAAAATAACTAAAAAGTCTAAAAATATAAACCTACGGGTAGTTTCAATGTTAAATTGAATGCAACACTGAAAACTGAAAAAATACCATAAAAAATAAAAAGTCAGGTTATTCTTCCTTTTATCTAACCAAAATTTGCAAAACATTACCAAAATAACAAAAAATAAACCTGCATGCAGTATCAATGTTAATTGGGACACCTTTCAAAAGCCACATTTAATAAAACACCTAAAACTGAAAAAATACAATTAAAAAATTACAAGTCAGGCTATTCTTCATTAAATAAAAATTGTAATGAAAAATGCCAAAAAAATACCAAAAAATATTAAAAAAATAAACCTACAGGCAATTTCAATGTTAAATTGAATGCCTTTTATAAGTGCCATTTAGTAAAACGCTTAAAACTGAAACAAAATACATAATAAAAATAAAAAAATTAGGCTATCCTTTGTTAGATAAAAATACCAAAAAATAATGAATTTAACATGGAAAAAATATTTTTTTAAAATGTATTTATGAATTTAATTCATTTTCTGTGATTATTCAGAGTACTTTCTCTGCCCCCATTTTGTGCAGGGCAATTCCCCTGATTCCACCCTCCCCGATTTGCAGCCCTCTAGCCCTTGTTACCCCCATTTTATAGCCATTTTTGGGCCCCCTAGTTCGGTCCCTATTGACTTCAATGGGTTTCAGGCCCATCCCTGCTCGAACTTGAACTTTAGCCCATCCCTGCTTATCAGGACAGGCAAAAGTTGTGATCCTGTTTCATTTATATATAAAAGTTCCCTTGTTGCAGAGGATTAGACATTTCCCTTTTTTATATATTTTGTGTTTGGTGTTGAAATGAAGCTGAAATAGTGTAAGTATTGCTTTCTCAATATTCCTAACATGTTCCACTAACAGACCTTAAAGCGATACTGTAGGCAAAGGTAATTGTCACACCATTGTGTCGGGCTACATTTGGCACTGTCCTAAACTGTTTTCCATTTTTAAATTGAAGCAGAATTCAATTTAAGATATCGAGATATCGGAGGTTTGCAAGTTCAGTCAATGACAGCCAATCAGATCAGCAGAACGGGACAGCATTGCGGGGGTTGGCAGCTATCCACTGGTATATATCTGTTACTATCGGTGGCTTTAAAATGTGTTTTTGTTTTTAATTGTCTCTTTTATAGATCACAAGTAGTGCAATGGACATATTTGTAATCATTAATCCTTAGTAAATACATCTAAATCATTGTTCAAAGAAAACCAAGATAACTACTGAACACCTAATAAGTATTCAGGATGTTTTGTTTAGAGCAAGTTTAATGGGTTTTGGACTGGATTTAGTTTCATGTGTGCAATGACATGTTAATCAAGCTACCTATTTGATGTGAGACTCGCCAATCAAAGATTACCTGCACTGGTTTTGAACAAAACAAAGATACAGCACTGGGGGGGAGGGATAGATGAGGATTCTTTTAAGACAGCAAAGTATGGAGATGCTGCATTATGGGGCAAGAAGATGAGACCTGTTTTCTCTGGTTGCTGATAAGACTAATAGAGAATTGGCAGCCATCTTGTTAACCTACATTGCATAATGATTTTCTCCATACCACTTTATTCAGATTAGGCTTTCTTTGTTGTAGCAGAGCCTGGAACATTTGTAGTGTACTCTTACACGCAAGGTATAAATAAATATTGAATGTACATTTTTGGTACTCTTTTGGTACTGCTATATTAAAGTGATACTGCAGGCAAAGGTAATTGTTACCCCCACTGTGTCGGGCTACATTTGGCACTGACCTAAACTGTTTTCCGTTTTTAAATTGAAAAAGAGATGGCCAAGATATAGAGGTTTACACTTTCACCTCATGTTTTCTTTTCTGAAAATAGTGGGGGTGGCCCTTAGATCTGTGATGCTGCAAAATAACCAGAATAATGGGAGGGTTCTGCTCTGACAGCAATGTGATGATTCTGGAGGAGGAGGCAGAGGAGGAGGTGGAGGGAGGGTAGGAGGAGGTGGAGGGAGGGTGGGACCAACAATCCTGTCCCTCTCTGCTGAGCTGATTTGGGGACAGATATGAAATTGGCTGAACCTGTAGATCTTGATATCTCAGCCATTTCTGCTTCAATTTAAAAACGGAAAAAAGTTTAAGACAGTGCCAAATGTAGCTCGACACAATGGTGTAACAATTACCTTTGCCTGCTGTATCAACTTATTTAGACAAATGAGGTGCAATTTGAGTAGAAATATTTGATCCTTTTAATTGCCTTAAACATTTAAGGGCTGCAAATATAATCAGAGCTTTTGAAAATATTGGTATCCAAGCATTACATCACCACATCTTAAAATTGGATCTCTGTCGAATGATAGCTATACATAATTCTCAAATTCTACTCATTCAATTTGATCTATTGTAAAAGCTCTTCTGAGCCTGCCCACAAAAAGAATCAGTCATCAATTTATCATTTACAATAACACAGCTCTCCTTGTTATTGTAATAACTCCTATGATGTACCAGCATCCGTGATTCCCACATTTCCATAAAGAGGTTAGTGACATTTTTGCTACCCATCATCACGCCCACTGGTTGTAAATAATATTTTCCAGAGAACCAGAAAAAATAGTTTCTTAAAGTGGACCAAAGGGGGCCCTGGAGTCTTAGCCAGATCCCCCCTTCCCAGGCATCCAGATTCAGGCTGCAACACTGAGTAAAAGCCTTGAGTCCCCTATGAAAAATCACCTTTTCCCTGTTCCAACAGCTCATGGGCAAGCCGCGGCCACCATCTGCTATACCTTTAGTGGGGTGTGAGCCCACGCCAGGCATTTGTGAATATCCAGAGTGGGCACACACTATTAGAGTGTCACAGGGATGTGGCTGCCAGGATGCTTGGCTCTTCTCGGGTTGACTTGGCCCTTAGCTGAGTCATAGCCAATTTGATGTGCGCAGCTGAGCGTCGCTGATTGGAAAAGAGGCTGTGCATGCACCAAAGGACACACCTAGGCCTTTATAAGGAGATCCTGGGCAGCAAGATGGTGTCAGGAGATTCTCTCCAGTTTTGACTGTGCCACCTTTCTCCATTTGTTTACATCTGCAGCTCTGTCTGATACCCTGACATTTCTGGCTCTGCTTTTGGACTTGCTTCAGTGCCTCTGACCCCGGCTACGTATTCAGTTTTCCTCCATCAATTCCAGCTACCACTGCTGTCTGAATAGGCCCTTGTCTCCCGGGGAGCAACATGGGACCACCCAAGCAGCAAACCTATTCTCCCTTTCAGAGGGCTAGAGAAAACTGAGGTGGTTCTAAGACTACATTATTACAGGGTCAAGCTTGGGTTGCCACCCTCAGCAATGGAAGCCAAGACCCTCTGCCAGCAGTGCACCATCTCCAGGTACGTTACATCAATAGAAGTCAATAGGGTGGCAAGCCACAGTAATCTGATCATGGCTGCTCCCATGAACCAAAATAGTTATTTAGATTGGACTGGCCCTTTAATGTGGGATCTAGCAAAACCTTGTAGGTATTTGGGATCTCCCAGTTGGATCTTGTAGGTTGTGCATTGCTCAACAGCATTTCTGCTTCTTTACTTGTCCTGCATGACCCCCCTGCTGTTTTTAGGACCCGTCGTTCCTTTCCCCTAATCTTCTTAATGGCTTTTATTTCTGTCCTTATTTTATTTTTATTTCTATTTTATTTTCTTCTTTCTTGTTTTAATCCTATCCTTCAGGTTATTAGGTCCAGATAAAAACTTCAACCACACCCCTATTAGAATTAGGGTTAAAGTTAGAGTTGTTTTTAAATTTGAGTTTATTACATTTGTTTGTCCTACTCGCTCTTCTCTTTGAACATTCCCTGTTAAACTTAAAATTCACTCTTTTGAGCAAACTTTAGTGTATCAACATGAGTTTCAAATTACTTAATCCCCATACATGATAGATGTTCAATCAGCACAGGAGGAGCGAAATTGGTCTTTTTAGTCTACATTTTACCCTGCCCCATGCTCCCACACTAGCTAAGTGTATAGCCCCCAAAAAAGGCTTTCTTCTTCCGTTTCAAGCTGTGCAGACCCCTAAAACAGTATTTTCTTTTGGGTCATTAATTATTGATATCACTTTTTAACTAGACTTCCCCTTTAAAGCAGACTAAAAGTCAAAATAGACTTTGTTCAGCAGAAATGTTTTCAAGGGTGCCCTGCAGTACACAGGAATGGGCTCTGTGAATGATGGGAGTATGCCGATGGGCTGCAAGGAATTTCCAAGTGCTTCTTCTGCAGCTTTACTAATAATCCCTTTGGATACACACAGTGGGGCATCTGAAATTGGGATGCCCCTGTTAAGCGGACCGAAACCCAGAGGAGTGAAAAACCTGGATTTTAGTCCACTTTAACGCATGCATTTTCCTGCATGTTTTACTTATGCACAGACCAGTCACTTGAAAAGGTAATATCTCTGATTGTTTGTCTGACTCACAAACCTTCTGTTTTTTACACACACACACACACACACACACACACACACACACACACACACACACACACTTCTCTCCCTAAATCTCCCTGTTTCATACATATACATAGATGGCCTCAAATATAGAGATGACCATCTTGCTATAGCACGTGGATATCGCAGTATCACCTGAAACCTTTTTTAAACTCTGCCATTGCAAGAATTTTCTAAATTTTGGGTAGTAGTGTTGGAGGCCCCTGAACGTGAGAGTATAATAAGACCTGCAGCCACCGATTACAATGGTATGTAATGGATATGATACAACTAATGGATTAGTGCAAAAAACAATAAGGGTTGGAGGTGAGGGATGAATCTGGACCATCCTAAAGCAATGAAGGTAAACCAATTAAGCAATGAAGCACCAATTAATTTGCTTCTGCAAAGGCAATCTGTATTACCTTACATAGTCACATATTTGTATACCTTTTTGCTCAGCCTTTTGATGTGATTATAACGTGACAAACTATAGCACAATAAGTTATGTATGCAAACAGAACCTACTATTTTTATCATGGCAAGTTAATGTATGAAATTGCGTGTTTACATAACCATTGCAAACCTGTTTTGCATACAAAGCAGTTCCCATTGTATCTATTTTTTATGAACAGGAAAGGATGCTGTGGACATGGCCAGCTTCCCATTATAGACTTGTTATATGAATTAATTGGCCTGTCCTGAGATGCTGTGAGACGCCACCATTATTAACAGCTAGCTTTGCATGTGTAGTGTTTAAACTGATGGCCACTCTAACAGCATCATAATCATTATACTTCTGCACACTAACCAGCCTCAAGGACTTCTCTTCGGCTAATTTATACTGCTTAGGCATTGAGCATTCTTTCCTTTGCTGCTTGGCTTTTGTTATAGAGAACATTACCGGTGAGAGTTTTACTAGCTTTGTTTTATAGGGATGTCCTCTAAGGTAAATATATTATTAATGGTTTAGCATATCTCTTTTAATGTAAGTATAATTCTATTTTATTGCTATGCATCCATTAAAATGTTGCAAATGGAAGCATATTACAAATAATATACAAAATATGTTGTACAACTTGCTGCTAGTGTGCAAACACAGGGCACAAGAAAATGTGTGCTTTTGCAGAAGCTCCAAATTTTCAAATGCGTATATGGCAGAGGTGATCAGAATGTGTGGATATTTCTCTTGCTCTTCTCTTACCCTGAGTTATGGGAAAGTGGCAGCAGCAGCAAAAAAAAGTGGGTGAGCCACCACATGTCCCCTCACCCACTGGGCACTGTACTCGATTTCCTAATGTATCATGGGTTGTCAATTGCTGCTCAGCAACTCAGTCCCTTGGTTCCAGCCCAGGACCTAGAGCCTAGGGTTGACAACTTTACCTGTCAAATGCCAAGTCTGTGTGCAAACTGGCAAGCCTGTTCCTGTAGGTCTAATCCTATTTCAGTCAGAACTAGCAGCTGTAAGAGCGTTCATGGCTTCCAACACCAGTTCAATGGAATGGTAGCCACCAGCAGCTGGAGGGATACTGGTGAATGCCACTGGTGGCCCGCACATGCATTATGTGATTAGGAAGATAAAAATGGCAATCCCAGGAGTTTTACAAATTCCAGGATTTCAAATTAATATGCCCTAAGTGTAGGGAATCTGCTGGCCATAGAATCTTATAGACTCTAAGGACAACGTTGGTCCCCTTTAGGAGAAATACTAGTACAAACTTCAATTGATATACCAAAATACTCACCTTCTTTCCCCCACAGCAGCTTATTCGCCATTCGGTGCACTGAAGCTTACCAGTCTTGAAGGTTAGGTCCTGTGGTGTCTTGGTGTTCCCCCCATCTCATATAAAGGGAACTCGCTCAGACAGCTTCCTTCCTCCAGACCAAGAGGAAACAGTTGTAGCACAAAAAAGCTAGCCTTCCCCTCTGGATCAGGATGACCCACTATGTGGAATCCCCCCCAGCATCGCCGGTAACCTCTGTTGATGGGGTGCTAACACTATCTGGAACAAGTTATAAAATAGTGTGCAATTGTCCTTTATGCACTGGTCCCTGTAAAAATGTTAAGAGGCATGAGCTTGGTCACCCTGCCCAGCTACCACCATCCCTTTATGTTGGACAACGGTTATAAGGTGGGAGCATGTGCACAGAACTAATGCTGATATTGTATTATCTCCCACCATGTAATTTAATTATTTATAAAAAATAAGGTTTTATAAATGTTGCAGGCTCACTGCCGCAGCCTAGGCACTTGCACCGTCTGGACCACTCATGATCCGAGGTTGCCTTCTCAGCCGCCTTCCCGAGCTGTGTGTTGCTGATTCTGCAGCACCGCTGTCTTCTCCAAGCCTCCAGGCTGGTCCTGGGTCACTCACCAACGTTGGCTATGGCTTCTCACATGTGAATGCCTCATTCCCGTTGCTCCCAATGCACCTTCCCATATCAGTTATGCCACAATGCCGCCATGGATTGGGGCCAAAACATCCATATTTCTTTCATAAAATAGTGCAGGATACAAACCACTATACATATTACTACCTGGAATAAGCCCGTCATCAGCCAACACTTTCATCTAGGTTTGTCTGATCAGTGTAAAGATGAACTGGACCAGATAGGCACCCCAGAATCCTTGGAAGGTCTGATTCCATAACAATAAAAATCAACCACCCATTGCAAGAACCACACAGATCTTGCCCTTTCTCTTCTTTCTCCTGATCTTCATCCTGACACTCGGTAGAGCAGGCTTCGTAAAAAGAACATAAAGGGATATATAACTATCCAAATGGAACATAAATATATCTTTGCTAATTTTCTTTATGATACCTAAATGAAGGATTGAAGCCCAAGCCAAGTTGAACTCTGAGGCATGCAGTCACTTCCTGTACTGCAAATCTGCCCATCTTGACTGCATTCCTTTTGAAGTCCATCTAACCCTTCTCGCTCTCATGTTGGCTGATGGCACGTTCATAAAATCAGGTCTGGTCACCCCACTTACCTCCACTCCTGATGAACATTCTAAACTGTATACTGTCACCCTGTGTATTCCATGGTTAAAATACACAACCCTGCAATCAACTGGTCCTCTGAGATTGTAACATAATGCTAATGTGATTATGGTTTCAAGTAAACCATTACATTCACTCCTGCTTGACCATCAAGAGTTCCAGGATGTCTTTGACAAGCTTCCAGGGCTGACCAGCTTCCATCCCATTGCCCCTATGATTGCCCAGTAAACATGCTTCTGGATTCAACCTTTCCATTTCAACCTTTCCTCTTTCTGCACCAGAGTTACAGACTTTTCAGAATCTGCCTAAGCAGATTACAGTCAGGAATTGGCACCCTTTACCATGGAGCGCCTAGCATTTCCAGCGACTGAGGATTTTCACCAAACTTGAACTTTGATGGGCTTATAATCTTATTTGGATCCATGCTGGGTATGTTAATCCTCATTCTGTCCTTTTTATGGTGATTTTGAGTACTTAGTAATGCCATTCAGGCTCTGCAATGCTCTTGCATTTCATAATCTGCTCCTTGTCCAAGTTTTTGGGACTGCAGATTTGCCATGGACCCATCCAAAATGTTTTATAGGCACTTTATCAAGGACTTCTCCAAAGTGGTGCGACCGGTCCTGGATCGGACCCTAAAAAGAGGCTTGTTTTTCCTGGACCAATCCGAATGAAGAGGCCTTTCTCCTACTCAAGTAACACTTCACCTCAGCATACATCCTTGCCCAAGCCTCAACCAATCCTCATTTACCCTTTGTACTGGAGGTGCCTCTGTGGAAGGTATTTCTTCTCAATGTACTACTGACAAATGGAAGATCCATCCAGTTGCCTTCTTCTCCAATAAACTATTTTATTCTGAGCAGAACTATGACATCAGTGACCTAGGAACTGGCATTATCTGCTGGAGGAGGCCAAGCACCCTATTCTTCACAGACCTTATGAACCTGAAAAACCTCCGTACTACCAGGAGGCTCCATCCCCGACAGGCAGGTTGGTCCTTTTTCTCCAACTTTCACCCAATTCAATGGGTTGATGTAGCACGTCAGCCAATCTATGTAGAGATGTCTCAGCTGTTATTTCGCATATTAGGATGATTGGTTAGTACTGGAACCAACAACAATTCTCGACCTTTGTCCATTGATCATGCCTTTAATAGTCAACTCTAATTTCAATGAAAGACTGCTTCCATTTTCCTATATTCCGGTTGCTGTTCTTGACACTCAAGATGTTGGCTCCCAATTGACCACTATCCATCGACATCTTCAGTTCACCACTCCCCAACATTACAACTGTCAGTTGGAAATTGAGTACTTCTGTCTACCACTCATCTGAACCTTCTTTGCCCTTCTATAAAGCTGAATCCCAAGCATATTGGTCTTTTTAAAATCAGAAGAGTGATCAAAAAAATAACCTTTAAATTAGACCTCCAATTCTGCCTGAAATCCCACCCAGTTTTCCAGGTCTCTCTTCTGAAAAAGGAGGACCTCCTGATAAGCTTCCTGATCCTATCACCATTGATAGTTAGCAAGAATATGAGGTCAAACAGATCCAGTATTTGGGCTACTGAAAAGGCTAAGGCCCAGAGGAAGATTACTGGCAACCTGTAAGTAACATTCATGCTTCTGCCTTGATTGAGTAAATTCATCATAGACATCCAATAAGCCAGCAAGATTGGTGGGCCAGAGGCCTCCCAATGGGGGGGGGGGGGCAATGTCATGTACCCATCCGGGTGTCCAAGGGTGTGTGCATAAGCATACAGGGTTCTTCTCCAAGGTGCGGGAATGTATGCATGCACAGATATGTTCCAGTAATCAGACTGCCATGCATGAGTGTGCACCAATGCAATGCTTAAAACCCTTAAATTTTTTTTTAAATACCACGTGGGGTCCACCGTCCCTAATAAAACCAGGCGAGAAAGAACCAATGGGGGCTGGCAGACCGGGACGTGGAGGCCAAGTGACCTGCCCCGGCTCTAAAGGCCACCAGCTCACATATCCTAGATGGGACTCTCTCTTCTGCACCTCCCTGGCGTTCGGGGATGCTGGTAATGGGATGGGGGTTTATGGCAAGTCACCCACATTCCAACAGGTGATTTGTGAAACCCTTCATGCCCTGTGAACTGGTATAGGGGTATTTACCAGTTAAAAAGGGTTAAATGTAAAAAAAAACACACACACACACACAAACAGGATTTTTTTTTAATCTCTAATACATTGTCAATCCCACAACATCCGTTGGTGCTTTGCACAAGGTATTAATTTAATCCATTCCAAAACCATTATAATAGTCTATTGTCTAAATTTGTATATGAGGAATGGAAGAGGGGAATGTCACACTACCTATATGGGATCGGGAGGGGGGAATGACACACTGCCTATTGGAAATGGGATGGGGGGAATCCTATACTACCAAGGAGGAATAGGATGGGGGAATGCCACATTGCCTATATGAGGAATGGGAGGGGGGAATGCCACACTACCTATATGGGGATCGTGAGCGAGGAATGCCACACTGCCTATGGCAAATGGGATTGGGGGAATGCCACACTACCTACATGAATGGAATTGGAGAATGCCACACTGCCTATGAAACATAGGATGGGGGATGGCACACTACCTATATGGGAAATGGGATGGGGGAATATCAAACTTCCTATATGGGGAATTTGAGATAGAAATGCCACACTTCCTAATGGGGAATGGGAGGGGAGCATGCCACACTAATGGGGGGATTCTGCACCTTGCCTATTATTTGGTCCTTGGAGGTGGTGTTTTAGAACAACATTTGGTTCAAAATATTTTTTTCTTATTTTCTTCCTTTAAATCCTGGGTGCGTCCTATGGTCTTATGGCGTGAGAAATTCAGTGAGTGGCTGTGTATTCCTATTTTTTCCCCATAAATGTGATCTGTGACAGGATAACACTTAGAAATGTCTAGGCACACTGCAATTAGTTGGCCCCTATTAGAATTAACATCTAGGCACACTGCAATGGGTTGGCCCCTATTAGAACATACAGGTTTGACTTTAAAAAAAAATGTTGGACAATTATGCTAACTTAGTGAAGATTGGGCCTAATTTAAAATAGATAAATAAAATCAGAAGCATATATTAGATTTTTTTTCAAAGGGCAAGATTTGGTGATGAAGGAATATAGATCATTGATGGATGGATAAATATGTTTATTTCAAGACCAATGATTTTTTTCTATTATTTACCCATATTTCGGACACTAAACTGGCAGCTATTGACATTATACAATTCTTATAAATTGAAAATTCTTTACATATAGAAACTAGCAAAACATTGCACAATTCATACAATTTAAAGTGTAGCATTCTCTATAAACTGAATAGTTTAGAATAACTGTACAACAGAATAGCAGCAGAAGAGTCAGTCTACAGAATGAAACATGCTGCTTAATAGTACAGCCATAGCAAAACTTCCCAGTCTAAGAATGAAAAAGAGTCACTGGATTGATTTTCTAAATCAATTTCTCCCTTCAGTTATACAAAGGCGAAAAAAGGGAAACTTTGTTGATAAAGGGATAAAAATTGTAAAGAAAATTGTAACGCTAGGGTTTTATATACTAGCAGGTTGCAATATTAACATTTTTATCACATTTTTTTTTTGTAGAATATTCAAAAGTACGGTGTAAACCATTAGTGTATTAGTAATATTATTGCATAAAGTACATGAGAATAAAAAGAAAGTATATAACAACAAATTATAGATCTGATGGTTTAAGATTAGGTCTTTCAAGAGGGGGAAATCTAGGTATAATGTTGGTATGTGTGCCAGCTATATTTTTGTTTGCTTAAGCTGATCCTTAAAAAAGTATGGAAAAGTATGGATGGAGATTTCCGGGCCTTGTCAATAACTTGCTTTGTTGCTGTAAAATATTACATTTTTAACGAAAGAACTAGAAAAAAATTGGATAATAAAATAATAAAATGAATAATATGATTAAAAACAGTGTTTTGACTCACATTTTAGATACAACTATCCTTTAAAACTTCAAGAAAGTTGATGCTCTGTTATGACTTTGGTTTTTATGAAAAAAAAATCAAATATTTTTTCTGAATAAAAAGTATATTGGTGAAAAATTGGTTTGTGCCACTTTAACCCTTCTAGTGCCAGCTACTTGAGTCTCACGTAGTTGCCTCTCCTTCCATTAAGTGCCAGCCATGTGAGACTCACGTAGCTGACTTTAAACTCCCACAGAACAAAAAGTGTAAAAGTTAAAAACTCACCTGGCCCCTCATTCGATCCATCTGGGCCTTTCTTCACCCGGGGGCCATCTAATCCTCTCACAGGACTCTTCTGGCTTCTGGAGAGTGTGCCCCGGAAAAGCAGCTAGCCACGCCTTTTGTGGGCTGAGGGGATGACATCCTCTTTGACTAAAATAATATATATTTTTCCTGGAAATTCCTGCAAAAACCACAGTTAAACATGGCGCAAAATGATGAAAAATGATCTGTCAACAGAGGGAGAAAAATTTCGTAGGCTGGTGAAAAATGGGTTTGTGCCACTTCCAGGGAATATAATTGTGGGGGATATTTCAAATGTAAAGAAAAACTATAATGTGCACATAGCATAGTTGCATTTTATCTGAAAATCTCCTAAAAGGGATTTAACACTTTTTTTTTTTTTTTTTACCCCAAAATATTGAGAATACACTTAAGAAATGACAAACAAGACATTTCATGTTAAAGCTCAGACTCTGCTGAAAAGAAAATATATACATTTCCTGGAAAAATCCTAGAAATCCCTTCAAAAATCACAGTTGAACAACAACAGAGGGTGAAAAAAACTCTAGGTAGGCTGGCCCTTAAAGGGTTAATAAAGAATGTATTGCCTCAATGGCTCTATAAAAAGAATGCTTTAATTTACATAAGGCATGTGCGTAACGTACATGCTTTACTTTAGGGTGTTTGGCAACTTTTCCCTTGACAGTAGATATGCACGTTGGGTATTGTTCTGTTCGGGGGACCTTGCTTTTTCAGACTGAACTTTTTTCTTGTTTGCATATTGTTTTTTTAGGAAAATGTGAGTTTGATTCTGTTTTTTTTATTCTTTTTTAGGAAAACTCTGTGCAACCAAAGAAGTCATTGAGGGATTACTTATAGAAAACTGTGGCCACATCAACAAGCCTCATATGCCTAGAAAGCTTGGGGTGTGTACTTCCTGAGGATATTTAATTTGTAGGGGGTATTTCAAATGTAAACAGTTGTTTTTCTTGAAATACTACAAGGTGCGCAGAGCACATAGCATAGTTGTATTTTATCTGAAAATCTCCTAATGTGCTGTTTCAGTTTGGGGGAGTCTTCTGGGCAGGAAAGGGTGTGTACCAATACATATGTGGTATATGTGGGTTTTTTTGCACATATTTCACCCCAAAATATTGAGAATACACTTACAAAATGGCAAACAAGACATTTCATTTCATGCTGAAAAAAACAATACATAATTTTCCTGGGAAATCCCTGGAAATCCCTTTCAAAAATCACAGTCGAACATGTGTAGCACAAAATAGTGAAAAATGATCTGGCAACAAAGGTTGACAAAATCTTCAGGTAGGCTGGCACTGGGTTAATAAGCACTGCTCAGCGTTTCTTCATTACAGTTACAGTCAATCTCATTATTGTGAACACACTGGACAAACTTTAAAGGATGTTTAGGCTGCATTTTAGTTGTTGGTACACATTGGTAAAAAAAAAAAAAAAAAAAAAAATAAAACAGGCGTGGTAAAAATAAATTGACAAGAAAATAATAAAATTACATTTGCCCAAGAAATGTGTTTAAAATTTGTTATGGAGCTTTTCTAGAGGCCAGATGAAGAATTTGTCCAATTAGTCCAACTTTCACTATAGGAACAGTAACTCAGTAAGTAACACGCAACTGAGTCTCAGATCATTTAGTTAGACAGAAAGTCAGTAGTTTAGTCAAAACTAAAAAAACTCCATGTACAGTATTATTGTAAAATTCTGATGCAACTTCTACTGTTGTTCCATTTAAATGTTTACAACAATGTGTTTATCTGAACAAACAAGCTTAATAAAAATGTTTTTTTAATGAAGCAGCCGGGTGGCACAGAAGGGAGCTGATCGGTGGCACCAGCCGCAGCCCCATCCACCTTGTAGCCGTTGCGTGCCTGTGTCGCCCATTCAGAAAGGCCGGACACATTATAATTGGTATGGGGGTCTCACCAGTTCACAAAGGGTTAACAGTAAAAAAAACACACTACACATAAGAAAAAAAGTCTTTATTAAAAAAAAAAAAAAATTGTCTTTACTCACCTCTGATTGTCAGCTCCTGTGTCCCGCACTGATCCGATGACAGATGCGGTGATTGCCGGCCAGAGGAGGGGGGAGGCAAGGTATCAGAGGATCTCCTGCACCCCTCCTCTTCTGGCCAGTGATCATCGCACCTGACAGCTGAACAGCGGGGATGACACCCGCATGGTGGCGTCATACACCCCGCCCCAAAGGGGCGGGGATACTCATCATGATGGTGGCGCCTGTCGGAAAATCAGGGGGAGAGGGCCTGTCAGGCTCTCTTCTGAACCTGGAAGAGCCGGGGGGGTCGGAGGCCACAGAGGTGAGTAAATGTAATTTTTATTAATTTTTTTTTTACATGTAATGCCGGCGGCTGCTGAATTGAGGGGGTGGCTATTTTCTGCTCCCTCCTAAAGCCAGAAGAGACCTAGGGGGTAATCAGATACCCCCAGGGTGAAGAAAAGACCTGGCCGGTTCGAACAAGGGGTCAGGTGAGTGTTTTTTTACATTATTTTTTACACTAGCAGGGGGAAGGATACTACGGGCTTGGCACTTAACGACCGGAGACGCAAATCCATATTACCTACAGGCTTGGCCTTTAAAGGGTTAAATACAGCGCCAATCTTGCTGCCATGTAAAAAATGTAATGGCAGTAATGGTAATATAAAAGGAATGTCAGATTGAGTCCCTTGTGCCACCCTTGTGTGGGTGTGTGCTGCTCGGGAACTCCTGCTTTGCCATTCTGGGTGGGGGTAGTGTTGTTGCCCAGCTGGTCCAGCAGAAAATGGTTCCCCTGCATTGAGCTGCCAGCAGCTGAGCTTGGTGGCTTATGTGCAGTGAACGGCCATCGACAACTCTGCACCCACCTATCACTGTAGTGTTGCTGACAGTAACTTTGCTACTGTAGACTCTCTGTCCTGCCCTGTGGTGACTTTGGCTGCAAGTTTGCAAAAACAAAAAAATGCTTGGTCAGGCGTGGGAGGACCCCCACTGCCGCCGATAGCTTTGTTGCTGGCCCCATGGACCGTCAGACCAAAGACTGAAAAGCCTCCTGGACCAGACCATAACCCAAAGGTTGGTGGAGGCCCCCTTTGCAGGGCAAGTGAAGGAGGGCTCGCGCCCCTTGTGTCCCCCTCATAATTCGGCCCTGTATACATTACACATTCTGTTGTACAGAACTTGCATTGTGACTTGTCAATATTGTAAATGCAGGACCTAGATGGGCCAATTTTTTTTCTGGTAAAATCATTTTTCATGGCTTCTTTTGCTCACCAATGGACAACAACTAAAACACAGCCTAAACGCACTGTAATGTTTATCCCCTTTTTCCCCAGCTGTGGTATCTTGTAACTGTAATGATGAAATGCAGACCAGTGCCAGAAATGTATATTTTGAGGGTGGAAAAAATTCAAGCACAGCTCCGAAAAGACAGTGGTACAAAGTGGCGCACACTGGTACTGGTATAAAGGGCAGTCGGGTCCAACAGGCACTGACATATGCTGGTCAATACCTAATAATATTAGTTAGCATCAGGTGCTGCAACTTCTAGCCTTATTGTGGTCCAAATCACAGCACCAGAAAAGACAAAGATGCGGGCGTTATAGCTATAGCCACAAGACAGATGCTAGACAGCACACTTCATAAATAAGTCCCCGTGTGTTTGGATTTGCAATGGCATTAAAATAGCCACATCAAATTATAAAAAGACACAGGCGCTCCAAGGCGGGCGCATATGCCAGCAAAATGGTGATAACTTGTGCTTTTGAAGCTCTAAGTTTAAGGCCTGCCTACTCACCTTTCATGAAGTTACCCAGCAATGCAAAACCAAGGAGAATTGCCAGGCTATTGCATTCACCTACAGTGTTTTTCCAAGTAGAGGATGTTCAGCTGAGAAAAACAGCCCCTTATTTACCTGTAAGACGTATTTACATTTCATATATTCATGCTCTCAGCTTCTATTTAATAATTTTGCAAATGCTAAAAACCTCAGTCAAAAAAACATTCACTTGATTTGTGGATTCTTTTTATTATCTTTTATGCCTCGAAAAAATAAGAAAAAAAATACCATATATCTTTTACTATTCATAAGACAGTAAATAAAACAGGAAAAAGCCATTATCACCCTGAACTCATCACTTATGTTATTGTTAATGTGATTTCTGCTGAGTGCATACTATCCCCAGAACATTCATCATCCCAAGACATTTAAGATCTGAGCTTTGTGCTAAGCTGAGCCTGTTTCTAGAGGTAACAGGCAACTCAGGATAAAGACCAGTCATTGTGCATTTGAAATATTGTACATAAAAAAAAAATCTGCAAACTTTAGCTGGAGAAAAATATATGAATATGAAAAGATTTTAGCTGTGTAACTAGGGATATTTTTAAAAACATAATTTCTAGAAGTGACAACAATTCACATACAAGTACCAAACTTTGGCATAATAAAAGTAAACCCAACAAATAATTCATCTTTCTATTGTGTGACTGACGGTGTGGTAAAGGGGTGAATGGCATGTACATTTTACCAAGATTCAATCACACAGGGAGTTTTTCTTTCTGCTATAGGCTTCAATTAAAACAGCCGGAATTAGGGTCTGGTATGCTGGAGTTGGTTTTGAGCAGGGTGGCCACCCAACTGCACCCATCCTAAGGCGGACAGCCCAGGTTTTGGGTTGTTGATTGATTAGGCTATGGAGTCAGAGCTCTTTCAGACTGGGAATATAGTGGAATCTGTTATGATTAGACTTTCTGATTCAGGTTATAGCTTTTAACCCTTTCGCTGCCAGCCTACCTGCAGCATTTGCCACTCCCTGTTGCCAGACGATGTTTCACTATTTTGCGCTACACATATTCAACTGTCATTTTTGAAAGGATTTCCCAGGAAAATTATATATTGTTTTTTTCAACAGAGTCTGGGCTTTAACATGAAATGTCTTGTTTGTATTTTTTAGGTGTATTCTCAATTTTTTTGGGTGAAATGTGTGAAAAAAAATAAAAAAAAAATATTTTTTTACAATTTGTAGAGTTTTTTTGTAATAAAAAATGTAAGTTTGTCAATAAAATCTTATTGCGTGAGAAACCCCAATTTCTCCCGGTTACAGCGATACCACATATGTATAGGTAGACACCCTTTCCTGCCCAGAAGCCTTTTATAGCTGCTGGATGACAAATGGTTAATTAAAAAAAAAAAATGACATAGGGTCCCCCTTCCCGGGGAGGGGGACCCCATTTTTTGGGGATTTTTAAGGGTTAAAAACCCTTAAAAATCCAAAAAAAAAAATGACGTGGGGTCCCCCTTACCCAAAGTAACCAGCCCGGGACCAGCTATGGGGGCTTGTAGGCACAGAGTGGGGGGGCCAGCTTTGGTGGCCCCCCCACCCTGCAGCCTACGAGCCCACATAGCCTATGTGGGCCCGGGCTCTTCTGCCCCCCCCTGGCCTTTGGGGAGGCAGGTAATGGGGGTGCGGGGGTTAATGGCAAGTCACCCGCTAGGGCAGGTGACTTGCCACCCCCCCAGCCTTGTGAACTGGTATAAGGGGTCTCATGGACCCCTTACCAGCTCACAAAGGGTTAACTGTTAACAAAAAACCACGACACAATAATAAAAAGTATTTTATTAGAAAAAAAAAAAATTTTTTTTACTGTACTTACCTTCGATTGCAAGCTCTTGTCCCTCGCCGCTCAGCTGACAGATGCCGGCGATCGGCATCCAGAGAAGGAGAAGGCAGGAAATCAGAGGATCTCCTGTCACCTCCTTCCCCAGCGCCGATCACCGGCATCTGAGAAGCTGAGAAAGCTGAAGCCCGTTCGGGGCCGGGATGACTTCATAAGCCCCGCCCCCAAGGGGGCGGGGCTTAGAGGCATGATGGCGGCCGCCATCGAGAAGAAGAGAGGAGAGAGCCTCCCAGGCTCTCTCCTGAAGATCTGTAAGTCCTGGGGGGGGATCGGAGGCCCCCCAGGTGAAGAGGAGGGACAGCGGGAGCCAGCGCACACACAGGTAAGTGAATGTCATTTTTTTTTTTTTTTTTTTTACAGTTAGAAGCTGCTGCTGCAGAAACGGGGGGGGGGGCGGCCTATTCCGGGGGCTCTCCTGGAGCCATCCGACCCCCCACGGGGGATCGGATGGCACCAAATTAAAGAGGAGACCCGGCCGGATCCAACGAGGGGTCAGGTGAGTATTTGTGATTTTTACTTTTTAAACTAGAAGCGAGGAAAGTCAAGCACGTAACACCTACGGGCTTGGCACTTAAGGCCCAGCCAAGCCAGCACGTAGGTGTTACGTGCTTGGCAACAAAAGGGTTAATGCAGTTTGTTTGGGACAGCTGGCATCAGGCCTGCATCCAGTTAATTAGGACCTTCCAATGTTGAGTAACAGAAACAGGAATGGGGGGAGGGTGGAGACAAGTTTTCAGGGTCTGTTTCTGGGGTTGCAGGCAAAACAACCTTAACAATTGATATACATTACAACAATTTGGAACAATATTATCACAGAGAATAAAGGGCTAAACATTTGCAGAATAAGTTGGTAAAGAGTAATGGCATTAGTGAGCACATTAGGGTCGATTCATGGTCGGTGCGCAAAAACGCTCAGGTGTAGTACAAACAATTCCACATGTGCCTAAGTACATGATTCACGGCTGCGTGTGCACGCTGGGCACATGAGCAGATCGCACCAAATGGCAAGCGCATGTGAGAAGCACAAATAGCAGCTTCTTGTGCCAATTTGTGCCTTCTTCAAGGAAAAGCTGCTATTTTGAATCTCAAATGGCCCTGCCCCATGCACATTTGACCAGTATGTTCTCTGAAGAACCTGTGTTCTCCATTTTTTGGGTGGTGTTTTTTCGAGGTATGTTCTGATTCCATTTTACCCTTAACGTTTTTTGGCCCAATGTTTTGGCAATTTCCTCCAACTATTTGCTGCCCTGCTGTACTCTTCAAATTGCTTTTCTGCCCTCTAAACATACCATAAATCCAGGCGCCGGTGACAGTTTGGTGTGGCAAAATTGACGCTAGTGGAAAATTTCATTGTACATACGTGAAGTATTTTTTTCGGCATCACACTTTGAATCTTTAACCTGTAAGAGTGGTTCGGACCAAGCCACAGTTCCCCAATCACTGACACTGGGTTCATCAGTAGCTATTCACTGTGCGTCCGGGGCATTGGCTCTGGTCTCCTGTTTCAAAGACCGCATCTTTAGGACTTGGCGGGCTCAAGTCTCACCTCCTTGTGCCACCTTAGATGTGTAAGTGGGGGGGACATTGGGCTAGTGGCCTTTTTTTCTCAGACATAACCTGGTTTTCTATCTGCCATGCATAGGCTAGCAATCACGGAGGGGCAGCGAGCCAGGCTTGGAGAGCCCCCTGCAAGATTTTTACTTTGGACATTATATGAAGGTTAGCAGCAAATACCTTCAGCCCACATGCTATCCACAACCTTCCGACAAGGATTTCAGAATCCTCCTACTCCCCTCAATGGCCTCGTCACTGGTATCACTGGGAGGCCACCCGTCGTGCCATAACGCAAAAGAGTATCACCTGCCATGTGGTTTTGGAGCATCCTGGCATTAGTACTCGTCTACGTAGGATGAGCATTGTCGACTCCCTTGTTCCATTGACCCAGCAAGTTATGAGCCACCTCCATCCAGACCTGAGAAACCTCCAAGCTCAAGACACAGCATACAAAAGGGCTACCACGGGGGGGCAAGTTGCTCATTCACCCAATTAGTTTTGAAAGCTAGTACCTGTACCGAGTAGATATGGGCTGGTAACGAGTAGGGGTGCCAGGGCAGTCTGACAGCTGCTCCTCAGAGGCAACCATTACTACTAGGTACTCTAGTTATAAGTTATAAATTGGTCTGAGTTGCTGTCACTGCTTCTCAGCTATTGCGTAGTACCAAAGTAAAATAAATGTGTATGGGGTCAGTCAAGGACATGAGAAAGGTAATAGGCCAACAAAGGGTAGGTAGGGTAAAGGAAAATGCCAGGTGTATAGAAGATTAAGAAATGGGAGACATCCAAGAACTAGTAGCTACCTGCTCCATTTGGAATAGTTCTTGGTCCAGGGAAGCTGGGTAAAGGGTTATTTTGGCTATTCCACTTAAGAGTAAGGTTGAAGCAAAATGACTTTAATATATTATTAAGTTATTGAAAGCCTTTTCACCTTACTGCACAATTTAGTATTTAAAAATATGGCTTTCAAATCCCTTGCACCTGGTTGGGTATTGTAGTAAAGCAATTCTACAGATGAGGTGCGGGAGATTTTAAAAGAAGTCAATACAGTAGATAGATAGATAGATAGATAGATAGATAGATAGATAGCCACAGAGATAGAGAGATGTGAGAAGAACTTGCCGAGCTTTACAGGCTTTGATACTTTGATACAGTTTTTCTATACAGATCAAAATAAAGCAGACACCTTTGGGCACCCCCAATGATCTTCTCTATAGTTATTCACATAAAGCTGCAGTAGTAGGGTATATGACTGTGCAATATTGAAGCAGACTTAAAGCTTCCCTGGAGACTTTGTGCCAGGAAGGGTCCTGGTTCACAGGGACCCTAAACTGCATCTCCCTCATACCATCAGTGAGCCCTACTGTACTTTAGGAAGAGACTCTGCTTTTTCCTAGTTGAGCTCCATCCAATTAGGGACAGGTAACAGCTACATCCCTGTGCTTATTTGACATGCATACAGAACACCATACCCAATTTGGTCTTCCAGGAGATCTGTAACTAGAGAGGCATCCCAAATCTGGATGCCCCAAGAGGCAATTGTTAAAAGGGACATAAGGTCATTTTTGACTAAAGAGCCCCCTTTGAGTGCTCAGAACATATTTTCCTGGTGTCTTGCTCGGTTTGCTCCATTCTTGACAATTGGGTTATCCGCCACAAGGTGACGCAGTTGACTGCAAGACTTGTGGCTCCTCCCGGCTCACATAAAGGCATCTGCTTCCCTAATAATCCCCAGAGTTCTCTTGCAGTCTGACTGCGAAGATAGATCTATCTCTCTCCATGGATATCGCAGACAAGCGGGGCATCCCAAGCCTGTCGGCCGCTGCAGCCCTATTCCCACCTGTTTCAGTGGACCCATTCTGCCTCCCAGCCTCCGGCTAAGGATCAGGTGATGGTAGGGGAACGCCGAGGGTCAGGCGTTCGACAGAGCTATGCTCTGGGCCGCAGACTCTGTCACAAAGGATAGCCGGCCATAGGCTATGGTGAGCCTATATGGGGGGGGGGGAAGGAACCATCTTGGGACCCTTTATATTTCTCCCACAAGCTTTATTTGATGTTGTGTGTTTTGGTGCTATGTACTTTTACTTCATTTTCTACTTACCTTCCTCCTCTTCTCTCCTCTCCTTGCGTCCAGGCTGCGAGAGGGGGGGGGGGGCGGTGGGGGCGTCAGATCGAGCGCTGGTGCGGAGAGCGTGCTTGTTGTTGCGGGCGCCGGCGCGACTTCTCTCCCGGGCAGGGAGGGCTCGGCCTCCCCTGCCTCCTCTTCTTGCGGTCCAGGCGCCATTTAGGCTGGGTGCCCGGAGTCCGCTCTTTCCCCTCCCGTTCTGCTGCGTATGAGGGGGCGGGCCGCGCGATGACGTCAGAACATATTTTCCTGGTGTCCTGCTCAGGTTGCTCCATTCTTGACAATTGGGTTATCCGCCAGTGGAAGCTGTTGTCCGGAGTGATTTGTCCGGTGCCTCACCAGGAATGGGGTCGAGGGTTCTATTCCAATCTTTTCACGGTGCACAAGAAGGACGGTACTCTGAGACCTATTCTGGACCTGAAGGGTCTCAACAGATTTGTCAGATTCAAACACTTCCGCATGGAGACCTTACAGTCAGCGATGAGTTCACTTCGGCCAGGCGACTTCATGACCACGGTGGACATCAGGGATGCTTACCTGCACGTCCCTATATTCCAGGGACATCAGAAGTTTCTGAGGTTCGCGCTGGACGATCAGCACTACCAATTTGTGGCACTGCCGTTTGGAACTTCTTCAGCCCCCCCGGGTGTTCACCAAGGTGCTGGCGGGCATCATGGCCCTGAGGAGCCAGGGCATTCAGATTCTTCCTTATCTGGACAACTTGCTGATTTCGGCTCAATCTTTTCAACAGGCCGAGAGCGACACTCGGACGGTGTTGTCCACTCTCGAGGAATTCAGCTGGGTGATCAATTATCCCAAGTCTTCAATCACTTTGTCATTGGTGAGGTCCTTCCTGGGCATGACGTTGGACACCTCTCAAGTCAAGGTGTTCCTTCCCCAGCAGAAGGTGGAGGGTCTTCAGACGCAGGCGCGGGCCTTGCTGTCGTGTCCACACCCGTCCATCCATCTGGGGATGAAGCTGGTGGGTCTCATGATGTCTTGCTTCGAGGCTGTACCTTTCGCCCAGTTCCACATGAGACCTCTTCAGTTGAATCTCTTGACCGTTTGGGATCGGACTCAGGAGTCCCTGGAGCAGGAGTTCTCTCTGTCCCCTCTGGCCAGACGGTCCCTCTCGTGGTGGTTGGACTCAAGAAATCTTCAGGTCCTTTCTAACTCCGCGTTGGGAGATTGTCACCACGGACGCCAGTCTGACCGGTTGGGGAGGTTTTTGGCAATCGCTGAAGTTCCAGGAGGCTCACTTGCCTATCAATCTCATCAATCTCCTGAAGCTGAGAGCAATCCGGTTGGTCCTTTTTCATTTGACTCCCCAGCTACGGGGTCGTGAGGTCCAGGTTCGCTCGGACAATCAAACGGCAGTGACCTACATCAATCATCAGGGTGGGACTCGGAGCAAGCGAGCCCTCAAGGAGGTGACCCAGATCCTGTCTTTGTCTTTACATCCCCGGGGTGGAGAACCAGGAGGCAGACTCCCTGAGCAGGGGGACTTCTCGTCTGGGGGAATGGTCTCTCAGCAACGAGATCTTTCACGCTCTGTGTCGCCACTGGGGTCAGCCAGATGTGGACCTGTTTGCGTCCCGACACAATCACAAGCTTCCAAGGCTCATCTCTCTGTCAAGAGATCCTCTGGCCTTCGCCACGGACGCGCTGGCAATTCCTTGGACGGAGTTCCGACTCCTCTATGCCTTTCCTCCTTTTCCTCTCCTGGGTCGCGTGCTGCGCAAGATAACCCAGGAAGGAGTACCGACCATCTTGATGGCCCCTCGCTGGCCGAGGCGGTGTTGGTTCGTGGACATAGTCCAGATGTCAGTGGATCGCTACGTCATGCCCAACGATCCAGGGCTTCTCACTCAGGGTCAGTTACGCTACCCCAATTTACAAACTCTGGCTTTGACGGCTTGGCTGCTGAAACCTCCATCTTGACGGAGAAAGGGCTGTCTGCCCCAGTCGTGCGCACCATGATTCAGGCTAGGAATAAATCCTCCTCCATGATTTATTACAGGGTCTGACACGCTTACATTGCCTGGTGTGAGTCTAGGGGTTTCCTTTGTCGCACTTTTTCTTTTTCTAGGATTTTGGAGTTCCTACAACATGGTTTGAATTCGGGCCTCCAGCTGAGTACTCTCAAGGGGCAGGTTTCGGCCTTGGCTATTTTCTTCCAGAGATCATTTGCCAATCATAGACTTATCAAGACCATTTTCCAAGGGGTCACTCATGTTCGTCCACCGCGTAAGCCTATGCTACCGGTGTGGGATTTGAATTTGGTGCTTTCTGCTCTCCAGGGTCCTCCCTTTGAGCCCTTGTGCGATGCTGCCTTATCCACCTTGACTCTGAAGGTAGTCTTTTTGGTAGCTATCACTTCGGTGCGTCATGTCTCGGAGCTGGCGGCGCTTTGTATGAAGCCTCCTTACTTTGAGCAGCATCGGGATAAGGTGGTTTTCCGTCTTAAGCCTGACTTTTTACCCAAGGTCGTTTCTGCCTTTCATCTCAATGAGGACATTGTCTTGCCTTCCTTGTGTCCCACGCCTTCTTATTTTAAGGAGAGGACCCTCCATTCCCTGGATGTGGTCCGAAACCCTTATACCGGACCTTCACCATAATTTATTGAAAAGCCCAAACCCTTAAAAAATGATTCCCCAGCATCTAAAGTTAATAAATTTTAAGTTTTTAGTCATTTACTTATTATTCTTTCCCCCACTGGGTTGCAACTCTGTTCAGGACTATAGGATATGTGCGCCGCCATCTTGACTCAGAAGCATGACACTTACTGAGGAGAGGAGAGTGGGATAAAGTACAGGGGGCGGGTTATAGCTGTGCTTGGCTCAGACAGAGCAGAGCTGGGGTCAGGAAAAGAACAGCAATCCGAGAATGCAGAGCAGCACAGTCAGAAGGCACTTCCTGTTTGCAGGCTGCCTGATGTTCCATGAGCCGCCATCTTGGATGTTTAAAGGCTCATAACATGCAGTAGATGCAGGTAGGGTGATTTTTAATGTGAGCAATCTATATGTACAGGGTGTGGAAAAAATATAAGATAGAGTCTTATTCAGAGTGAAGGGCCGCTTTAAGTACTGCCTGGTTGCTACGGAATCCTTTAAGAAGTTGGATTCTCTTTTTGTCCTTCCTGACGGGCCTAGGAAGGGCTTGCCTCCAGCCAAATCCACTATCAGCAAGTGGATCAGACATGCGGTGGTGAAAGCGTATTCTGCCAAGGGGAAGGAACCCCCTTTTAGGATCACAGCTCACTCTACCAGAGCTATTGGTGCCTCTTGGGCTTTTCAGCACCAGGCTTCTGTTGAACAGGTTTGTAAGGCTGCTATTTGGTCTTCAGTTCATATTTTTTCTAAGTTTTACAAGGTTGATGTTAGGGCCTCAGCTGATGCTGTTTATGGCCATAAGGTGCTTTAGGCGGTAGTGTCATGAACTACATGCTGTTGCTCACTGGGGATCCCACCCTTTCTTGGACACTGCTTTTGGATGTCCCAATTGTCAAGAATGGAGCGACCCGAGCAAGACACCAGGAAAAATACAATTCTGTGAGTACTCACCTGTAGAATTGATTTTGGTGGTGTCCTGCTCGGGTCGCTCCATCCCACCCTTGTTCTGTTATCCTCTTTTTGCCTGTTATGGTGATTACTTTTGAGAGAGTTCTTTTTGGGGAGGTGTGAATTAACATGGTCTCTGGCCTTCCGGCTTTTTTCTGTATTTACTGCTTTTCAACCACTGGGGATTATTAGGGAAGCAGATGCCTTTATATGAGCCGGGAGGAGCCACAAGTTTCGTCTTGCAGTCAACTGCGCCACCTTGTGGCGGATAACCCAATTGTCAAGAATGGAGCGACCCGAGCAGGACACCACCAAAATCAATTCTACAGGTGAGTACTCACAGAATTCTATTTCCTGTACAGGCTGTACCTCAGTCAGGCTGTTGTACTCATTCCATTAGATGCAAAAAGGCCTTTTTACTTATCTCCCATTCTTTCTTAATTTTATCATGGGTTTTGTAACAGGGTGACCAATTTAAAGTACATTAATACTATTCTTAGATTAAACATAATGAATAATGTGAAAGCCTCTGGCAGCATTCTAAAACTATTAGGCTATTGATTATAAAAGCTAATGGTATGAAAGCCCTCTTAACATAATCTGTTAGAATGGGAGGCGTGGCTGTGAAGTAAATGGTCTTAAAGCTGTTTTCTTGGTCTATCATAATTGTGTTGGCGTTTTGTTTCAAAAACCTCAGAGAACAAAAAATAGATTACGTCCTATACAAGAATTAACCACTTGCAGTCTTTTTAGAAGGGTGCTAGAAAGGATCCTTGGCTTTACAAGGCCCAGAAAAACACCTTATTTTTCAATGGACACCATTTAATAATGCATCACTTAAACCTGGGATGTTTTTTAGACAGGTTAATGCACAATATATGATTGTTACAGAGTCCACATCAAGACTATTAGATAACAAAAGAATGGGGGTGAGGTCTGACTGACGATGTGAATGGACACCAGGTGTGAGAGCTCCATTCTAACAACATTGTCCTGAACATTTATCTGGCAACAACCTATTCAATTTATTTTGTGAAATCTGCTCCCTGGCCCTGAGAGGCATCTGAAAACCCAAGTTTGTTGTCACGGACCGGGTGGAGCGGACTCGGGTGTGGATCCGCTTTAACTGTGGAACCGATGGCGGGTACCGTGTCAGGGGAGCGGAGTCTAAGAGGCCACCGGTATTCACCAGAGCCCACCGCAAGGCAGGTTGGTCTTGTGCGGCGAGTGACCCCCAGGTCGCTACCCCCTAACAGCGGCCTAGTCCCACTGTCAGCCGAGGTTCAGTGAGGTACACAAGTGGTAGGCAAAAAGGCGAAGTAAGTACAGGCAGAGATCGGGGCTGGCAGCACAGGTTCGCGGTATAGGTGAGTAGCCGAGGTCAGGGCAGGCAGCAAAGGTTCAGAGTCGGGGACAGGCAGAGGTCGGTACACGGGTGAGCAATCCAAGAATGTCTGACTTTCAACAAGCATGGAGAGACCAAGATCCGGCACTGAAGGAAGGAAGTGGCTGTTTAAATAGGGGAAGATGATGCAGGATTGGATGACATAAACACCAATCAGTGCCGTAAAGGCCCTTTAAATCTCAGGGATCCTGTGCGCTCGCCCTCTAGTGGACGGAGACGTGTGCGCACCTGACCATGCAAGGAGGAAGCATTGGGGGAAGGGCGGCAGCTGGAAGCAGCCCTGAGGGAAGATGGATGACGGCTGCATGCAGCCATGGAGGTAGGTGAAATGCTGTGAGACGGGCGTGCAGCGCTCGCCCTAACAGTACCACCCCCCTTGGGTCTCCCCTTCTTGGGACCAAGAAAATCTGAGATGAGACTACGGTCTAGAATATTCTCTTCGGGCTCCCAAGATCTTTCTTCAGGTCCACAGCCTTCCCAGTCGACCAAGAAATATCTTTTTCCTCTGGAGAGCTTAGAAGCCAGAATCTCCTTCACTGAAAAGGTATCCTCGGTGCCCGAGATTGGGGCAGGCACCAAAGTTTTAGGAGAGAATCGATTGACAATAACTGGCTTCAACAGAGAGACGTGAAAAGAATTGGGAATTCGCAGTGAAGTCGGTAGGTGAAGCTTATAGCAAACTGGATTGATCTGTTGTTTGATCTTGTATGGCCCCAAGTAACGGGGGCCCAATTTGTAGCTAGGAATTTTGAAGCGGATGTATTTTGCCGACAGCCACACCTTATCTCCTGGAGAATAAACAGGCGGAGCTCTTCTCCTTTTATCAGTGCTAACCTTCATGCGGGCGGAAGCTTGACAAAGGGAACGCTGTGTTTCTTGCCAGATGGTGGAGAAATCCTGTGTGAGATTGTCCACGGCGGGCACTCCGGAGGACGTGGATAAAGGCAAAGGCGGAAGGAGTTGACGGCCGTACACCACCAAAAACGGGGACTTCCTTGTGGACTCAGAATCCTTAAAATTATACGAGAATTCCGCCCAAGGCAACAGATCGACCCAATCGTCTTGATGCGCTGAAACAAAATGGCGAAGATAATGCCCGAGAATCTGGTTGACTCTTTCCACCTGGCCATTAGACTGGGGATGATAAGCGGAGGAAAAGTCCAGTTTAATTTTCATTTGTTTACAAAGAGCTCTCCAGAACTTGGACACAAACTGCACACCTCTGTCAGACACAATATGTGTAGGTAGACCATGAAGTCGAAAGATATGCTTCAGGAAGTATTTTGCCAACAGAGGAGCTGACGGGAGGCCGGGCAAAGGAACAAAATGCGCCATCTTAGAAAACCTATCCACTACCACCCAAATAACAGTATTGCCATGCGAAGAAGGGAGGTCGGTAATAAAGTCCATAGCAATGTGTGTCCATGGGGCATCCGGAATAGGAAGTGGGTGGAGTAGGCCAGCAGGTCTTTGGCGAGGGGTTTTGTCGCGAGCGCAGGTGGTACAGGCCTGAACAAATTCGGTCACATCCTTTTCAAAAGAAGGCCACCAATAATATCGAGAAATGATAGAACAAGACTTCCTGATACTGGCATGGCCGGCTACATGGGAAGAATGCCCCCATTCTAATATTTTGCGACGTTGGCGGGCTGGCACAAAGGTCTTTCCCGGTGGTGCTTGTACAAGAGTAGCGGGGGCAGAGTGGACAAGGCGTTCAGGCGGGATGATATGTTGTGGAGTGGATTCAACACCAGAGATGTCAGAGGAGCGAGAAAGGGCGTCTGCCCTGATGTTCTTAGCGGCTGGCCGGAAGTAGATTTGAAAATCAAATCGAGCGAAAAACAACGACCAACGAGCTTGTCGTGGATTCAATCGCTGGGCAGTTTCTTAATAAGATAGATTTTTGTGATCAGTATAGATGGATACTTGATGGGCAGAACCTTCTAAGAGGTGTCTCCACTCCTCCAACGCCAACTTGATGGCGAGTAACTCCCGATCTCCGATGAAGTAATTCCTCTCCGCTGGCGAAAAGGTCTTCGAAAAGAACCCGCAGGTGAGAATTCTGCCAGTAGACGATTTTTGAGTGAGCACCGCTCCGGCTCCAATGGAGGAGGCATCTACTTCTAGGGCGAAAGGCCAAGATGGATCTGGCCTAGACAACACTGGTGCAGAGGAGAAGGCCTTTTTTAGAGCAATGAAGGCCTCTTCAGCCTGAGGAGGCCAAGACTTCGAATTGGCGCTCTTCTTTGTGAGGGTCACAATAGGCGCCACTACAGTGGAAAAGTGAGGAATAAACTGCCGATAGTAATTGGCGAAGCCCAGAAAACGTTGAATAGCTCGCAGGCCAATAGGACGGGGCCAATCCAGAACTGCTTTCAACTTGCTGGGGTCCATCTGAAGGCCACGAGCTGAGACAATATATCCAAGAAAGGGTAAGGCGGTTTGATCAAATAGACACTTCTCCAGCTTGGCGTAAAGATGGTGTTGACGGAGACGAGACAGGACTTGCCGGACATGACGGTGATGTTCTTCTAGATTAGATGAAAAGATGAGTATATCATCCAAATATACAACAACACAGGAGTAAAGCAAGTCCCGAAAAATGTCATTTACGTATTCCTGGAATACAGCGGGTGCATTGCAGAGACCAAAGGGCATCACTAAATATTCAAAGTGGCCATCGCGGGTATTGAAGGCGGTCTTCCATTCATCGCCCCCGCGTATACGTATCAAATTATAGGCTCCCCTCAGGTCAAGCTTGGTGAAGACCCTGGCCCCACGCAGTCGGTCAAATAATTCGGCAATCAAGGCCAAAGGGTATCGATTTTTAACGGTAATCTTATTGAGGCCGCAGTAATCAATACAAGGGCGAAGAGAGCCATCTTTTTTTGCCACAAAGAAGAACCCTGCGCCTGCCGGAGAGGAAGACTTCCGTATGAACCCTTTATGAAGATTTTCTCGAATATACTCCGACATGGCTTGAGTCTCAGGAGCCGAGAGAGGGTAAATTCGGCCACGAGGAGGAGTGGTACCCGGTAGGAGGTCTATAGGGCAATCGTAGGGGCGATGAGGCGGAAGTACCTCCGCTTGTTTCTTGCAGAATACATCAGCATAGGTCTGGTAGATCTCAGGCAAGCCAGGTAATGGTGCTGAAGCAGGAATAGGTCGAACAGGAACAGACTTCAAGCACCTCTTAAAGCACGCTGCACCCCGGCGGTGCTTGTACAAGAGTAGCGGGGGCAGAGTGGACAAGGCGTTCAGGCGGGATGATATGTTGTGGAGTGGATTCAACACCAGAGATTAATCTGGCGGGAGCGCATAGCCACTATAGTTCACTTTGCGAGTGAACAATGGAGGCCAAGCAACACATCTCCACACTAAAGGATTGGGTGATGCCATTGGAGAGCAATGTTCATTCTCTAAAGCAGCGAACGACAGGAAAATAAAGCAGACAATATAAAAAAACGTCTGCTAAAGAACAACCTCCATATCAAGAGCCTCCCAGAGGGTGAGGATGGTAAGTCGTCTGAGGCCTATAATGAACAGTGGCTTACTCTACCCCCCAAGTGTTTGCAGTTGAATGCACACATAGTCCTGCCAAGGTGCCCACCTCCGAGATCTTAAACTTCAGTGTGCTATGCTGTAACCAGCATGCCTGTGGGTTGTGGACACGGGGAGGACTGTCCTCTTTGATGATCCAGGTACTGCTACCAGCTGGCTGGGCTCGAGACCACAAGGATAGCCCACCTTATTCCCGGAAACCACAGTGTCGACTATATGAAATCAGCCCTTGTGCTTTGTGCTGCTTCACAATATCTCTCTGCTTTTTAATTGTTTCCTGTGTGTGTATGTGGTGGGGAAAATGTTATATGTGGGGTGAGCAAAGTATCCCTTAGTGCTTCTGCCATTCTACTGACAGGTCTATCCTAAAAGCATGATTTGATGCGGGACAACCACCCATGGATTTTATTCTTACCAGGAGAAGAAAACCACAAGCTTGGCAGGAGTTTTCTTCTGTTCAGGTATATTAGTATAGGTTGGGTGGAAGTTTCACAAATGCCATTCAGTTTTCTTTAGTGGAGTCTCTATTTATATTAGGAAATTCCTTCAGTTTAACATCCTGCAGGTGCACAGAGGTCAATATATACATATGTGGCAATGGAAATTGAAAATGTGAAATATGTTGTGGTTAATGTCTATAATCTGGTTGTCACCATACTGCTGGTGGCCTGAAAGTACTTTTCAGGAGGAATTTGGGTAACTTGACATCTGGGCACCCCCAGAGTAGAGAATATACTTGTTTTACATCCTCTTTTGTCTCTAAATCTGTGGCACCCCTGGTGACAGATGTGACCCACCTATCTAGAGGATAGAAGATCATGCCCCTGTGCTTTCCAAATTCGCTGGGGCACCAGATGAGGGTGCAATAACCTGGAGGGTGAATCCTTTATCACTGATGCTCCTCCCTGATCCATGTGAGAGGGCTAAAAGATCTCTTTTTTCAGAAAACAGGAGATGTTTGAGTTCTCTGACCAATCAACAAGACTACTAGCCTATATGGCAATGGAAGACCAGGGCCTCCGATAGCATATTAGCAGAGGAACATCAGCTGATGGGAACTAAACATTTGTTGTCATGTGTGCCTACCTGTAGAAGTCTCAAGAGATATAGCAATATCCTGTTGCCCCAATTAACTGTATGGGGAATCATTAGAGAAGGGCAGACTACCCCCATCGGCGTATGAGGCCACAATAGTTGTAATCCCAAAAGAGAAAACATAGAAAAACATAGAAGGTTGACGGCAGAAGGAGACCATACGGTCCATCTAATCTGCCCTTATGTAACTGTATGTACTCTTATCTTAGGATAGATGTGTGCTTATCCCAGGCATCCCAGACTTAAAGGTCTCAATCGTGTCCACTCTCTCCCTTCTTTCCTCCAGGCTGTACACATTAAGTTCTTTAAGTCTTTCCTGATAAGTTTTATGTTTAAGTCCTTCTACCATTTTCATGTCATTTACAAATATATTATAAAGAATGGGGCCCAGGACAGAGCCTTGCGGCACACCACATGTAACTCGCCTTTGTTCAAATTGCAGGCCATTAACAACAACACTCTTATACCGATCCCTCAGCCAACTGGAAATCCACTGAACTATCCAGGGATTGAGTCCTACTTTCAATAACTTATCTATGAGCTCTTTATGTGATACAGTGCCAAAGGCTTTGCTAAAATCCAGATATCCACAGCGCCACCTTCATCTAACACTTTAGTGACATTGTCAAAGAAATCAATAAGATTGGTCTGACAAGGCCCTCAGTAAAGCCGTGCTGTTTTGGGTCCAACAGGTTGTTTAATTTTTAGATGGGAAATTATCTGTTTTTTTTTTTAAGTTTCCATTAATTAGACCACTATAGATGTTAAACTAACTGGCCTGTAATTACTGGCTTCTTCTCTACTCCCCTTTTTATGGATCGGTACGACATTGGCCATTCTCCAATCATCTGGAACCTCACCAGTTGAAAGAGAATGGTTAAGTAAATCAGTCAGAGGGGCTGCAATCACAAATCTAAGTTCCCTTAGAACTCTGGGGTGGATTCCATCTGGAACCATCGCCTTAATTACCTTTAGAAGTGCCAACACGGCTAAGACATCAGCCTCCAAAAACTCCGGAGCTGTACCCTCCCAGCTGGATGCTGTGCTGTGGCCATGCCTGCTACTATTTGAAAATACTGAACAAAAATAACTATTCAGATGGTCAGCCACAGCCTTATCTCTGTCAATATAAAAGACGGAAAGGAATCTTTTTTGCTTGCTTCATATAGACATATTTCCCTTTTAAATGCAGACTACAACATTTTGGCTGAGCTCCTGGCCAATGGACTATAGAAAGTTACTCTAAATATTATACATTATGACCATATAGGATTCATGCCTGAGAAATACCCCTCTATCAATTTTATCAAGGGTCTTACTGAACACGCAGGTGGACGTGGCATCATTGGATGCATGCTTTTGTTTGGCATGGGCCCCGTATTTTATTCCGATGTACATATATTATACTCACCCCTACTGCTTGTATCACAGTAAATGGGATAGTCTCAGTCTCTTCTCCCTGCAGAGGGGCACCTACCAGGGGTGCCTCTCCTTTTCTTTTTGCAATGGCTATTGAGGCTCTAGCATCCAAACTTAGGTGTAATACTGACATTAGAGAACTGGGGTTGGGAGATTGTGAGGAAGGTGTGGGTCTATAGGCAGATGATACGGTCCTCTTCCTGCAGGACACTGAATCATCATTAGATCATTAGCTGCAGCCATGTCAATAATAGACCCTTTTGCACTCCTCTCTGGTTTATACATCAACTGGCAGAAGTCTTTGATTTACCCCTTAGATGATACACTTCTAACGGGCATCAGTATAGACGGCCAACTGCAAGTGTTATCGCAAATTTGTAACCTGGGCATTGTAATTGCCAAATCTCCTGCTGAGTTCTATGCGCTGAACCTTTCATTGCTACTGTCCTTTAGTAAGAAAAATAATAATGCACAGACTAAACTATCATTAGGAGTTATGGGCTGCATAAATGTAATTAAATTATAATACTCCCCAAATACCTTTGCCCTGAAACATGTTCTTGCTCAAGTCACATTATCCTTGTTTAACCCTTTCGCTGCCATCCTACTTAGAGACCATAACCATATTTGAAACAAGGGGCTGCTTGACTTTTGTAGAACCTCAAAGCTGAGAGAGATCCCCTGGTAGATTTGTATTGCTATCTGTCTAGGTAATCATTTCTTTTAATCACAAACCTTTAATATACTAGCAACCTAAGTCATATGACCTGCAGACTTTGCATCAGAAACACGCTGCTTGAACTTACCTGAGCCCCAATCCGCTTCCTGTCAGTAGCGACGAACGGCGGCAGCGGAGGCGATGGTAGCGGCGTTTCAAACTGTCCCCATAAGTTCCCATGGGTCCCAGCACTAGCAATGTCCTCACTCATTGGAGCCAGCAGCAATATTTTTGTGGGGGGCCAGTTTGAAACACCACCACTCCACCACCGCTAAAAGAAGAGTATCGGGGCTCAGGTGAGTTGAAGCAGCTGCCTACTGCTGCACCCTGGCTGCCTTCAGCTGCTGCCCATCAACCAGTTTTTCAGTGTTCGGCCCGGATGCCGAACTTGAACATGACATTCTGGCTGAAGTCCGTGATCAAGTTTAGGAACCCTAACTCGCAAACTTTGGTACAAAGTTCGGGTTCACCCAAGTCAAATTCAACAAGTAGTTGGTATGGTTGATCTACGGGTATGTACTATATGTGTATGCAAACATATTATTTTAGTTTTTCCACCCTGAAAGATTTCAGTTTGTTTTCTTTGTTTCAGAAAGTACTTAAATATGTGGGTAAACAAAAAGGACATTAAAGACCCTATTTGGTGAACACATAAGGAACATCCGGTCCTGATTTGCAAAAGGCCTGTTGTGGAATATTTCTGGAGATGTCACAATGGGTCAATTGATGGTCTTGTGATATATGGTATTTACCATCTCATATTAAATCCCATTTCAAAAGGATGCACGCTGGGTTCATATCTGGGGCAACTTGTCACCATTAGGGTTAAATTAGCAGGTCTACAAAAGTTTCCATGAGACTGGAACCTATCTTTATAATTTATGAAAGTTGCTACTTCGAGAAAGTTTAAAAATTTAGCAATTTAAATAGTGTGATACATGCACAGGCAATGGCATATTTTTAAATGTGTATAAATGAATGTACTTTGATAATGGATACAACGATGCTTTCGCTATTTGTAGTATGAAATGTAACTGCTATTTTGATGTCTCAGGCTCCTTCCAGGCTGGGGCGAATGCCAGCAATCACCTGTAAAACACTCCCCATAGTAACCTATGGGGAATTTCACATCTGCTTTTGGCATTTGCAGAGTGATCACATTGTCCACAGCATTTTGAAGGTAGCTACGATAGAAATTCCATTCTATTGAGTGGAAATCACTATCACAAATGCTCTACACATGCTAAACACCAGCGATTGTCGGAAGCTTGCCCTGAAAGCGTGATTGCCCCGCAATTGCTAGGTATGAAACCAGCCTCAATGCGAGTACAGAATGCATGGTGATGGCAATTCATCTGGAAGCTGAACAGTGGTCCAGGTGTAACAAAAGCTATTTAAACCCACGCTTTGTCTTTACTCTCCTCCCATGAAGATTAGGGTTGGTAGCCAAACAAATAAGAGGAGTCTAGCCCTGGTTATAAGAGGCCAGGAGGACCAGCAACCTTGGCCTAGCCTCAGAGGAGGTGAAAAACCTGTCAGGGGAAATTACCTAAGTGAGCAGCCTATGAGTCATGCTAACTATCTGGTTCATAGCAGGGAGTTTGATCAGGATGAGGCAAAGCCCAGGACATGTTTCATGGGCTTATTTGACACCCCTTTGGTGATGGTAATTTGGGAAAGACAGTGATATGGAGTCGTGGGGCTACAGAGGAAGCTTAATATAGGATGAGGGTCCTTGAGCAATGAGAAGGAGGTCTGGACCTGCCCATAGTGTCTATACAAATGTCTATACGGTCCAAGATTCCAAGATGATGGGCTTGGTAGAGCCTAGTTTGCCAATAAATTTCCAGTTATTTTGATATTCTTTCAGTAAAGGTATTTATCTAAACAAGCCAAGATTCCATTTCCATTTTCTGATATATTTGAAAAATCTCCTGAAACTCCTGGTCAGAGACCAGGACACTATTAACCTTGTAAATGAAGTTAGTGCCATAGGCTCACCGTCTGATGGGACTATTTTGGCCCTAAACATAAATTGTGGGGTCTTTATACATAGAAATCCTTTAAAGGGTTGTAATAGCAGAATCCTGGGTACATTTACAATAGGCTTGATTCAGAGACACATTCGTCTGGACTTCCGTAGCTGTCTGTGAAAGTTTTGGTGGGTGTTTGTCATTTTTTTGCTGTTTTTCATTCATTTTTCATTCGTACGAACGTTCGGGAAAATGCGTATATGTGCTTTCGATGAACGAAAGCAAATCGGAACATTTTTGTTAGTTCGGATCATTTTCCAAACAAAATCTGATATTTTTCGTTCGTTCAGATAACTTACGTTGTTGGGATGGGCTTGCGTCTGATTCAGAGAGCTGATTTCCGACGGACCACCACCCTATAAATCTGTTTCATTTCCGATCCACTTACGGGACCTTTGAGGGCTCGGTTTGCTATTGTTGAACATGTTTTGCGGCTATGTGGAGGAGTCTGCGCGCCTTTAGCACCAAGGCATTGCATGTATCAGCATGGCCGAGGCCATAAATTGTATAGCAATGCATACCTGAATCAATACATTTCATGTATGCCTTATAGAAGTATTTTAATGCTGACCTTAATTAGTCCTTAGCATGTAAACATTTATTTTCCCACACATCCATATAATTGCTATATTTTTTTAGACTTATGTCCTTTGTGAATCATATTTGGATTGTTGAACTTGAATCTTAATTTGTTGTAGGAGTTATTTTAGTTGGTTACCTTTGCTTTGTGTAATTATTTTATATTTGGTTGCAGGAACCGCAAGATGTGCCACTCGCCCTTGCTCCTGATGCCCGTTCTTTGCCTGCAGAATGCGGGCCAGGGGTTCTCTAATCGGCACTATGCAAAACCCAGCCCATAGGTGGCGAGGGCCCTCTGGCTTTTGTAGTCCAGATTTAGGTGTTTGGACCATACAGGGGGGGGGGGGCACTGCAGTATGACCCCAACAAGGCTATACCAATATTTTAATTTACATTTTTTAACAGGGACCACACGTGCCAGAGTGGCACAACTGAGTGTCAGGGTCCTTCAGTTGGTGGGCAAGATGCAGGAGCTGCACAACTCATTGGGGACCACAGATGAAGAATAATGTTCTGTGGCCTGCCATTGCTATGTATTTTGTTTTTTATAGTTGTAAAAATGTGAAATTTTAAAATGTTTTTAAAATTTTATATTTTATGATGGAATAAAAAAAATGTTACATTGTCATTTCATTTACAAAATACATTAACACAAAACTAATTGGCCCAGAAATATTTAAAGATGAATATTCACATGACCGAGAAGTGATTTGGGTAAGTTTTAGGGGGCTAAAATGGAAGACGAACCTAACCGAGAAGTGGTTTGGGTGACCTTTAAGGGTCCAAAAGGGAAGATGGAGGATAGTGCTAAGTAATTTATCTAAACATTGTAGTAGAAGTGAGGTTGGCAAATATGTAGGCGAGCACTTTAATGAGTTAAGTTTGTAGTGCGCAGGCGCAAGATCGTAAGGATTTCTGTCTGGACGATTATTTATTGAAAAAGGGAAACAGAAACTAACGGGAAACGTAAAGGATTTGTGGGGAGATACGATGGGAAAAGGGCAAAAACGAAAGCCTACGTTGTAACATGTGAAAACGAAACGGAAAAGTCTGGATGGAAAATGACATCCTCGTATTCGTAATCTGCTGTACGAACGGACGGAAACTTTACAGAAGGTTTTCAATGCATGCACAGAATCGCTCGTAAACTCATACGAGAGCGGAAAAATTTCCCCAAAAAAACAAATCGGCACTAAAACGGAAGTTTTTTTTTGTCTCTCTGAAAAAAAAACCTGGAAACACACGCATGATTTAACTGATCTTTCCTCTAACACTCAAATACATTGCATTCAGGGAGGACCTAAATGGGTACACCATGTGCAATGCTTATCGACATGCACAACCAAGACTTTTCCATATTAATGACTTTACCATATTTGGCCCTAAATATAAATTGTGGGGTCTTTATACATAGACATCCTTCAAAGGGTTGTAATAACAGCATCCTGGGTACATTTACAATATCAAAACCTGGAAACACACGCATGATTTAACTGATCTTTCCTTTTACAATCAAATTCATTGCATTCAGGGAGGACCTAAATGGGTACACCATGTGCAATCCAATATGCTAATATTTTTTATGGCAGAACTGAAAGGGACATACTTATCGACATGCACAACCAAGACTTTGCCATATTAATGATATGCTGGTCGTCTGTACCTTGTTACATATTACAACTTTCAACATACCATTAACATTAAACTAATACACTTCCTGGATAAAACAATACACATTAAACAATCATTTATTCTCTTTACTACACCACAAACTGCTGAAAAGAACAGTTTATCTTACAAATAAAGGCAAGATATACACAATATATTCATATCTGCTCTGACCCATTAGACCTGGACATTCTCCTATTGAATTTCATAAATACATTTTTTATTCAACTCAGACTGATATATAAGATAAGTAAAGTGCCAGCCATCAGCAGGGACAGCTTGCTCAGATACTGAGAGTCCAGAACTGAGGCCTGAGCATCTGTGGTTGTCACCTACCAGCTCTAAAAACTCAAGCCTGTGCTCCTCACTTCTGGCAATTGCCTACGCTAAAACAAATCATTGTCCACAACCTGTAAATGGCACATTACCCTGACTCCTGATCAGGTGCAAATCAAAGCAGGTACTCAGAGGTGAGGATGTTATGGGGTGTGCAGGATAGAGCAGAATACATATGCATGAATTTCTGTGCACAATTCCTTTACTTCTGCATACACTCCATCATAGTAGCCATGCATAAACATCCATTTTCTTTTTGTTTTTCATCTGTTTACTGTAAGAATCCTTTTTTTTATTATAATATTTTACAAGCTCAAGTAAATGAAAAATAAATGATGTCAGAAAAAACGACTCCAAAGAGTACGTAGTTAGATGTTTCATCCATCACTCTACTGTAAGTGAGCTGACAGATGAACTAGGTGAAAATTTCTACAATCCGCATGATCAAGTGAGGTCTTGTCAGGCTAAGGAGCCTGCAGTAACACCAATGAAACGTTCCGACAAAGAAACTTCTTCCTTCCAGAATGCAGAGCACATGAAAGCTGTACACACTGCACATTTATAAGTTTCTATGTGTCAGCAAAACCTTTGCTCAGCAGGCATGATGAGTAGCTCATTTATGTGTTGTTACAGATGCAGTACGGCATCTAATTATACAGAAAACTGTCACATTAAATATGACACAGTTTTAATCCAGAGTATGAACACTCTCAGAGCCAGAAAGTCATGTTCAAGGTCTATAATATAGCATACTTAGTCCCCCTGTCCTCCATCCATTCTCATGACTCTGGCTATGGCTATGTTTAAACCATTTTCAGACTGAATGTTCATTACTTTATTTAGTTAATGTGTGTAAAATGTGTTTTGGGCAACCTGAAGCATTTTTAATGCGTTCCATAAAATATAATTGGAATGTTCTCAACCAAAATGTTGTGAAATGAGCCATTGAAATCGATAGTGTATAGTAACCTTGAGTGATAGTAATTGTGAAGGAAAAATCCAGTTTAAATGTATAGAAACCCACGGATATAAGTCCGGAGTTCCCCTTTAAAATGCTCTGTCCCTAGCAAATATCACCCTTTATTTCCGCCTGTAGCATTGAGGATTTCTAGTCATAAACCCAGGAAACCCAGGATAATTAGCACCTGTGAGCCAAGGGCAGATCACAGACTCCCTGCTCACTCTTTTACACCTCTGGTCTGAAAAGCCCCATGATCCGCCTGAGACAAAAGTGACCCCTGGCTGTGAGCTTATTCACATCAAACATAAGAGCCTAAGACCACCGGCACCAACACAAATCGGACCATAGCTGGGCCACTGTGTGTCCCGGCACCAAGCCAGGTACAGAACCAGAACGGGCCCACAAAACCACATGTAGAGGTAGGTTTCTCAGGGCCATGCGACAAGGGGGACCTAGAGAAATGGAGATCTAAGGTTCTGACACATCTATGGACTCCATCTTTGGGCTCATCGGATGCCCGGCATCCAGCCCAATCGTTTGGTGCCATATTCAGAATCATATGACCCCCTGCCCACAGTTAGAACCTCTTAAGGGTTTTATGTTCTAATGCATCAACAAAACAAGGGGGTGTGGACCAATTGCCACACCTGCCTCACACAAGGAGCACCACAACAATGTAAAAATAAATCTAAATGTTTATTCAAAAAGATAACACCAAGACATGCACAAAATCACTAAACAGGTCCCACAGCGGTGGAAGGTGACAGTCTCTCCCACAGAAGGGAGGGGGTGAAAAGAGTCTTGAGGCATAAAGGGGCATGATTCGGGCCAGGTTTTTTGTCACTTCAGGTCATGCTGGAGGTGCCCCCATCAACAAGCTTGCCACTTACCTCTATGTGGGAGCTCACCATCATCACTACTCTGCAGCTGCATGTTAAGGTACCTGACTATTATATCTCTGTGTGTAACTCACTGTAACCTGTAGCCCACTACTCAGAACAGCATTCATATTTCATCATAGCCAAATGTTTGATATCCCTTCCTAGTGTGCGCTTATGGCATTAAAACCTATATTTAACTTGAGTGATCTTTTTGCCTTAGCCAAGAAGTGTCCGCAGGTTTAGGGCCTGGTAGTCTCGCTATGCGAGCTTGGACGGGGGTCTGGGAAAGCAGGTTGTGTGCGCGGAGGTCCCTGATTGATAGTGATCATGTGACCCACGGTTCCCTGACAGTAATGCTTTCTTTTTTCCTGTAACTACTATAAATGCAAAAAGCATCTTTTGTAATTTTCTTTTACAAAGGTTTTATTAAGATTTTCAAGTACAAAAGACAGCATATCAAAAATCACATACTATGACATTTGGGTTGATTCAAAGAAACATGTAACAGCTTGGATTTGGGTGCCGATCATCCTATTTTTCCCGTCCGCTCGTGCGTTCGTATGAACTTGCGAGTGATTCAATAAGCAAATACGTTTCTATCCTAAAATATACGTCCGTTCGTATGATATCTCCCGAACTTGCCTCAGTCAGTTGTCAATCGTAAAAATCACGTTCATGTGCTCACCTGTTGCGGCGGCAGCCTGTTTTTTCTTCTGCTTCCATCATCCACCTCTTCCAATTACTTGCGTTTTCCTCTGGTTTTCATTGGTTTTTGGCCTCTTAAATTCGTGCGTTCGTATGTATATAAGATCTTGCGCATGCGCACCCTCATCCCGCACCCCATCCAAACCCCTTAGCGCTTGCATCCTTCTTCATTTCTCGGTCCCTAAAACTTACCTAAACCCCTTAGCGCTTGCATCCTTCTTCATTTTTCGGTCCCTAAAACTTACCTAAACCCCTTAGCGCTTGCATCCTTCTTCATTTTTCGGTCCCTAAAACTTACCTAAACCCCTTAGCGCTTGCATCCTTCTTCATTTCTGGGTCCCTAAAACTTACCTAAACCCCTTAGCGCTTGCATCCTTCTTCATTTCTGGGTCCCTAAAACTTACCTAAACCCCTTAGCGCTTGCATCCTTCTTCATTTCTGGGTCCCTAAAACTTACCTAAACCCCTTAGCGCTTGCATCCTTCTTCATTTTTCGGTCCCTAAAACTTACCTAAACCCCTTAGCGCTTGCATCCTTCTTCATTTCTGGGTCCCTAAAACTTACCTAAACCCCTTAGCGCTTGCATCCTTCTTCATTTTTCGGTCCCTAAAACTTACCTAAACCCCTTAGCGCTTGCATCCTTCTTCATTTCTGGGTCCCTAAAACTTACCTAAACCCCTTAGCGCTTGCATCCTTCTTCATTTTTCGGTCCCTAAAACTTACCTAAACCCCTTAGCGCTTGCATCCTTCTTCATTTTTCGGTCCCTAAAACTTACCTAAACCCCTTAGCGCTTGCATCCTTCTTCATTTTTTGGTCCCTAAAACTTACCTAAACCCCTTAGCGCTTGCATCCTTCTTCATTTCTGGGTCCCTAAAACTTACCTAAACCCCTTAGCGCTTGCATCCTTCTTCATTTCTGGGTCCCTAAAACTTACCTAAACCCCTTAGCGCTTGCATCCTTCTTCATTTTTCGGTCCCTAAAACTTACCTAAACCCCTTAGCGCTTGCATCCTTCTTCATTTTTCGGTCCCTAAAACTTACCTAAACCCCTTAGCGCTTGCATCCTTCTTCATTTCTGGGTCCCTAAAACTTACCTAAACCCCTTAGCGCTTGCATCCTTCTTCATTTTTCGGTCCCTAAAACTTACCTAAACCCCTTAGCGCTTGCATCCTTCTTCATTTTTTGGTCCCTAAAACTTACCTAAACCCCCTAGCGCTTGCATCCTTCTTCATTTTTTGGTCCCTAAAACTTACCTAAACCCCTTAGCGCTTGCATCCTTCTTCATGTTGACGACCCTAAAACTTACACAAACCACATAATGTACATATGTCTATATGTTTCTAAGCGTGTTTTTTCTTGTTTGTGTAATTTTTTTGTGGTGCGCATATTATAAAAGACACATTTATGAAGGCTTAAAATATAATTTATTTAAAATATTTTGTTTGTTTGTTTTTTTTTTTTGGTTAAAACATAGTAATTGTTTATTTTTTGGTTTGTTTTAAAACATTATAAAAGTTTTTGGTTTTTTTTTTGGACAAACATATTAATTATTTTTTTTTTTTGTTTAACCCTTTAAATGCCAAGCACGTAGTTTCTACGTGGTTGCTTCTCCTACCGTTAAGTGCCAAGCACGTAGAAACTACGTGCCTGGCATTTCCCCCAAACAGTTAAAAAATAGAAAAAAAAAATCACTTACCTCCGGTATCCCTGTGAAGCCTGGGGTCCCCTCTTCCTTGGGGGGGCATCCGATCGCCCCCCCGTCGTCCTCCGTCTTCAGGGGGGGGCCCGAAACCAGCCGCCCCCCCCCCCCCGTTTCCAGCGCTGATCGCCGATCGCCGCTGTAAAAAAAAAAAAAAAACTGTCATTTACTCACCTCCGCGCCCGAGCCTTCTGTCCGGGTCTCCTCTTCACCAGGGGGGGGTCCGATCCCCCCCCTGGGCTGCGCAGTCTTCAGGTGAGGACCCTCTTCCGGGTCCTCACCTCTTGTAATGGCGGCGATGGCCGCCGCCGCTTAGCCCCGCCCATTGTGGGAGGAGCGGGATGACGTCATCCCGCTCCTCCTATACCCCCTCCGAGCTCCGGCATCTGTCAGATGCCGGTGGTGATCGGAGCAGAGCGGGTGTCAGGTGAGGAGGCTCCGATCGGAGCCCCCTCGCCTGTCACCCGCCCTGCGCCGATCACCACCGGCATCTGTCAGTGAAGTGACAGCGGCGAGGGACAGCGGCGAGGGACGTCGGATCGGAGGTGAGTATGGTGTAAAAAAGAAAAATAAAGATTTTTTTTTCTGTGTGTCAGTGTCATTTTTTTTACTATTAACCCCTTGTGAACTGGTAAGGGGTCCATGACCCCTATACCAGTTCACAAGGCTGGGGAGATGGCAAGCCACCTGCGCTAGCGGGTGGCTTGCCATTAACCCCTGGCACCCCCATTACCTGCCTCCCCAAAGGCCAGGGGGGGGCAGAAGAGCCCGGGCCCACATGGGCTATGTGGGCTCGTAGGCTGCAGGGTGGGGGGGCCACATAAGCTGGCCCCCCCACTCTGTGCCTACAAGCCCCCATAGCTGGTCCCGGGCTGGTTACTGTGGGTAAGGGGGACCCCACGTCAAATTTTTTTTTGATTTTTAAGGGTTTTTAACCCTTAAAAATCAAAAAAAAATGGGGTCCGCCCACCCTGGGAGGGGGGACCCTATGTCATTTTTTTTTTTGATTAACCCTTTGTAATCTGTCATCCAGCAGCTATAAAAGGCTTCTAGCAAGTGAGCAGAAGCCAGTGATCGCCGAGGGACAGAGTGCTCCAGGATGGATGGGAGGTGAGTACAGTGTAAAAAAAAAAAAAATTAATAAAATATTTTTTTCTTTATGTGTGTGTGTCATTATTTACTTTTAACCCCTTGTGAACTGGTAAGGGGTCCATGACCCCTATACCAGTTCACAAGGCTGGGGGGATGGCAAGCCACCTGCGCTAGCGGGTGGCTTGCCATTAACCCCCGGCACCCCCATTACCTGCCTCCCCAAAGGCCAGGGGGGGGCAGAAGAGCCCGGGCCCACATGGGCTATGTGGGCTCGTAGGCTGCAGGGTGGGGGGGCCACAAAAGCTGGCCCCCCCACTCTGTGCCTACAAGCCCCCATAGCTGGTCCCGGGCTGGTTACTGTGGGTAAGGGGGACCCCACGTCAATTTTTTTTTTGATTTTTAAGGGTTTTTAACCCTTAAAAATCAAAAAAAAAATGGGGTCTCCCTCCCCTGGGAGGGGGGACCCTATGTCATTTTTTTTCCCGATTTAACCCTTTGTAGTGTGGATGGTTTTTGTATTTTTTTTGTGAATGTTATAAAATACTTGTTTCAGTTAGGGGGGTCTCCTGGGCAGGAACGGGGGGCTACCGATAAATATGTGGTACCGTTCTAATCGGTAGAAATGGGGCTTTCACATGCAATATGATTTTCCTTAATAAAATACATTTTTTATTTAAAATAAAGGAGTCAATTTTCTAAAAAAAATTTTTTATTTATTTATTTTTTTTTTCACTTAATAATATTGTAAAAAAAAAAAAAAAATTACAAACAAGACATTTCATGTTAAAGTCTAAACTCTGCTGCAAAAAATATATATATAATTTTTCTGAAAGTTACAGCAAAAATGGCGCAAAACATGTCGCAAAACATGACGCAAAATGGGGAAAATGGCCTGTCAACAGAGGGTGACAAAATCTCAAGTAGGCTGGCAATTAAAAGGGTTAATAGTACCTATGCATGTTGGGTATTGTTCTGTTCGGGGGACCTTGCGCTTTCAGACTTAGCTTGTTTTTTCTGGTTTGCATATTTATATTTTAGGAAAAGGTGTTTTTTATTCAGCTTTTTTATAAATTTTTTAGGGAAACCCTGCGCAACCAAAGAATTCTTTGAGGAATTAATTCCAGAAAGATGAGCCCACTACAACAAGCTGGGTACCCTTAAAAAGCTTAACGTGTGTACTTTCAGGGAATATATGGTTTATGGGGGATATTCCAAATGTAAAGGGTTGTTTTGGTTGAAAAATCGCAAGGTGCGCACTTTGTCTGCAGAGCTGAAATTTTCAAGTAAAATTACCGTTATGCGCATGCTTTACTTTGGGGTGTTTGGCAACTCTTCCCTTGACAGAACCTATGCATGTTGGGTGTTGTTCTGTTCGGGGGATGTTGCGTTTTCAGATTAAACTTGATTTTTCTTGTTTGTATATAGTTTTTTTAGGAAAATGTGGCTTTGATTCTGCTTTTTTATCCTTTTTTTAGGGAAACTCTTTGCAACCAAAGATTACGTTGAGGGATTACTTCCAGAAAACTATGGCCACATCCACAAGCTTGGTACGCCTAGAAAGCCTGAGGTGTGTACTTCCAGAGAATATATAGTTTGTTGGGGGTATTTCAAATGTAAAGGGTTGTTTTTCTGGAAAAACCGCAAGGTGCGCATATTGCATAGCATAGTTGTATTTTATCTGAAAATCTCCTAAAGCGCTGTTTCAGTTTGGGGGAGTCTCCTGGGCAGGAAAGGGTGTCTACCAATACATATGTGGTACCGCTGTAACCGGGAGAAATTGGGATTTCACACGCAATAAGATTTTATTGACAAACTTACATTTTTTATTCCAAAAAAAACTACAATATGTAAAAATTTTTTTTTTTTTTTTTTTTTTTGCACATATTTCACCCAAAAATATTAAGAATACACCTAACAAATGACAAACAAGACATTTCATGTTAAAGCCCAGACTCTGCTGAAAAAAACAATATATAATTTTCCTGGGAAATCCCTGGAAATCCCTTCAAAAATCACATTTGAACATGGGGAGCGCAAAATAGTGCAAAATGGTCTGGCAACAGAGTGTGACAAAAACTCCAGGTAGGCTGGCACTTAAAGGGTTAAAACATAGGGTAATGTTTTTTTTTTTTTTTGGTTTTTTAAAAACTAAAAAATTTAAAACCATAAAAACATTTTTCAAACATTTAAACAAAGTAGCCAGGACCAAGGGCACTAATCATCCTCCTCTTCTTCATCTGTTGGCCCCAACGTCGCCTGTATGGCCAGCAGCTCGGCCACCAACTCCTTGATTCTTTTTTTTTTTTCGGCCACGGTCTTTGGGATAATCCCTGTAAGCAATAGAGAAATAAACATAAATAGGAGGACCAGACCGGTTTGTATGCTGGAAATCGATTTGGGGTTAATGAAATAAATGTAAATGCATGACATATGTCATTCTTCCAAGGGATAAAGTTAATGCATTTCCCACAGGTAAGTATTTAAACTCCTTAAACCGGACCTTCAACATTATTTAATGAAAACCAATAACTATTCCCAAATGATTCTGCACCAGATCAAAGTACATTTTGGACGTTTGTTGATTACAGCGCCGCCATCTGGACTCTGAAGCATAAAACTTAATGAGGAGTGGAGAGTTGGCTAAAGTACAGGGGAGTAGGTTACAGTGGTGCGTTGGGAAGCCAGAGCATAGCTGGGTTGAGGGAAAGGTCATCACTCCCACAATGCATTGCAGCACCTTACTTTTTATAATCTGTATCCCATGCTGCCTGTAAATATTGCGCATTCCATATTCCGCAATATTGGATGTTTACAGGCTCCTAACATGCATTAGATGGCTGAAGGCTGTTTTTCCATGTTTCAAATCTGTAGGTACAGTGTGTTGGCTAATTATTAGCTATGTTCTTAATACAAGTTAGGGTCCGCTTTAAGCTAACGAAGTGGCCACATGAAAGTGTTAACTACACATTGGCTACGCCTTTAGTTATGTGTGTGTTATTAGCTAACAAAACATTAGTATGAATAATGTCATGGAGACTTACGGAGTTGGTGGCCGACAGATGGCTGGTTGGGGCCAACAGGCTGCCCTTGGTCCTGGCTATGCTGTGAAGAAGTCCCTGGAGAAACATGTGACATTTGGTTAGTACTTGTATAGAGTCACTATTCCCAACATATCTGGCTCCCAGTCTGGCTGACATCACTCACCTTCGCCAGGATCAACTTCCAGCATCTCTGCTGCCTCCTCCTCCACTATCTCACCCGCACCAGAAGCTTCTACAAATACATAATAAAGGATAACTTAGTTTTTGGCCTGCCATGTATATCTTTGTGCCTATACATGAAGAGTGACATACCAGAGCCTTCCCCATGCCTGGCCAGGTATGACTCCACGCCCACGCGGTTGGGCCCCTCCTCTGTGGTAAGGTCCAGGGGCTGGTCTGAGGAGGCCACAGAGGAGGGGTAGGTCCGTCGCCCGGGAGATCCACCACCTTCACTCACAGATGCAGACTCATGCAGCACTGGTCGGCCTGTACGCCTCCGGGTGCGGCGAATTCTGAAATCCATTTCCAACACTACCAAAGAAAAGTCATTATAAATAAAGGCATAACTTATACATTTGGAACATATACCATGCAATTGCTTTGTACTTACTTGGGAAATGGATTCCAAAAAACCTCCGCACCCGGGGCATGTGCAGACGTTTCAGGTCCGACCAATGCTGCATTATCTGGGTGTGAGTGAAGGTGGTGCTAGTCACACGGTGTATTTCCGCAATGATCTCCCGGGCGATGTCCCTTTTTTCGCACACATTGGGCGCGAAGTCATACCGGCGCTGAAGCATGATCTGAAAAACATAATGGACACAGAGCTTTTACTTTTACACACAGACCCATATGTGTTGCATCACAAGTTGAGAATTTCATGTCATTAACACACACATTTAGAGTGGCTGCCATTTTTTGGCAGTGCCTTAAAGCGGACGTTGACTGTGAATGAGAGTCTGGTCTTATGTTATATGTATCACACACCCCATGTACATACAGATAATAGCCAACATCAAAAATCAGGCCACCTGCATCTATGGCATGTTAGGATGGTTTAAACATCCAAGATGTAGGCTTATGCTTAGGCTTTTGGACCACGTGTGTGGCTTCCCGTTGTGTTTTTATGGCTTAGGAAAACAGTGTTCCTCAAACATCCGCATCAAGGTCCGAGACACGCCAGGTTTGACAGCTAGCCCCGCTACTCCACAGGTTAATTAACTGTTGCTAAGCCTGACCAATTTCCCTAATTAGGACATCAGCATAGACAGGTGAAAACGTGGCCAGGCTCGGCCCTTGAGGATGAAGTGTGAGGAGCCAGTTATTAAACATTAAGAGACCCCAAACTAGTTCCAAACGCATCATTTACATTTAGGCCATCATTGACTATTACATTAAAATGCAGAGGCAGGCACTTACCAGCATGAGGATCTCTTCCTGTTGACGGGTGAAGATAGTGGGCGCCATCTTTATGCTTCTTCAAGGCAGCAGATAAGTGAAACCCCAGCGGTTTCCTGGTTCCGCTCGAACGTACGTCCGTACGAGCGCGTAGTCGTGCGCATAGGCGTCACACGCTGGGCTCATTATTTAAAGGTCCCTGCACCCAAAGCTCATTCTCTTTGAGCATTTGTGGAAGATGGCACCTAAAAAGGCAATCTCCAAACGACCCCAGCAAAGCCAGACCTCGGAGGGCCCAACCACCAGGTCCCAGCAAGGTAGGAAAAAGCTGCGATCCCAGACTACTACCTCTGCCCCACCAAGGGACACTGGACCCTCTGGAAGCCAAAAAAGGGGCCCCAAGGCACGTGCCCCTGCCGCAAAAAAGCAGGCAACAGCAGCACCCACCACCTCTGCCCCCAGAAGAGGCCGCCCAAGGGAGCCCACACCGCCCATGGGTTCAAGTAGGGCAGTTCGGCAACCCAGGCCCCGCAGCAGGGCCCGAACCCCATCCAGGGCCCGAACCCCATCCAGGGCCAGAAGCCCAGCCAGGGCCCGAACCCCATCCAGGGCCAGAAGCACAGCCAGGGCCCGAACCCCATCCAGGGCCAGAAGCACAGCCAGGGCCCGAACCCCATCCAGGGCCAGAAGCACAGCCAGGGCCCGAACCCCATCCAGGGCCAGAAGCCCAGCCAGGGCCCGAACCCCATCCAGGGCCAGAAGCCCAGCCAGGGCCCGAACCCCATCCAGGGCCAGAAGCCCAGCCAGGGCCCGAACCCCATCCAGGGCCAGAAGCCCATACAGGGCCCGAAGACCATCCAGGGCCCGAACCCCATCCAGGGCCCGAACCCCATCCAGGGCCCGAAGACCATCCAGGGCCCGAACCCCATCCAGGCCCAGAAGACCATCCAGGGCCCGAACCCCATCCAGGGCCAGAAGCCCAGCCAGGGCCCGAACCCCATCCAGGGCCAGAAGCCCAGCCAGGGCCCGAACCCCATCCAGGGCCAGAAGCCCATACAGGGCCCGAAGACCATCCAGGGCCCGAAGACCATCCAGGGCCCGAACCCCATCCAGGGCCAGAAGCCCATACAGGGCCCGAACCCCATCCAGGGCCCGAAGACCATCCAGGGCCAGAAGCCCATCCAGGGCCCGAACCCCATCCAGGGCCCGAAGACCATCCAGGGCCCGAACCCCATCCAGGGCCAGAAGCCCCTACAGGCCCCGCAGCAGGGCCAGAAGCCCACGACCTGCCACCAGCCGGGAACAGAGCCCCCGACCTGGCACCAGCCGGGAACATAGCCCCCCAAGAGGGCCCAGAATGTCCACCATGACCACATCTACACCTGGAAGTTCGGTGGCCAGCCACGCAAGAACACCCAGTCCCTTGGCCAGTCCAGTCCAGTCATTGGGAAGCCAACAATCCGTCCATTCCCCTACCCAGCCCCAGGCCATAATGTCACCACATGTGTCTGCACACATGGAGGAGCAGCCAAGCCAACCATCTGGCCGCACATTGCGCCGCGGCCAGTTGAGTGGGAGATTCTCCCATGATCAAAATATGGCATTGGCTAGTGGCCTTACATTATACTATGACGAGCTCTATGGGAGCAAATCAAAACACACCACAAAGCAGCGCAAGATGGAATTGTTTGAAACCATCCTACGACAAGTAAATGCAGCGGGGGAAGAGAGGAAAGATGTGTCCCAAATTCAGAAGAAAATCTCGGATCTGAAATATGCTGTACGGCAAAAAGAAATTAAAAGGCATAATTACAGGTAAATAAATGATGTCTCCAAATATAAGGTTTAGGATGTACTGTATGCACCTTTTCTGAGTACCAAACGATTTTCTCTTTTCAGCCTGAAAACTGGAGGTGGCTTTCCTACAAAATTGGAGTTTACCCCTGCTGAGGAGATTGTGCTGGGACTTCTCCATCCGGTCGCGGTCGGTGGACATGCTGGTCTAAGGGACACAGACTCACCGACCCGTACCCACGGTGAGTACTCTTAAATCTGCATGTTTGCCTGTTTGCTAAATAATCTAAAGTTCACTAGTAATAAGATGACGGGATGGCCCTATGGTTTGCCTTGCTTGGCCTCGCACTACTGTGCCTGTTTGTGTCCTCTTTTGGTCCCTGTGAATCACACATTTAGGACCACATCCATTATGGCAAAGATCAAATTTCCAATTGTATTGGTCAAGTAATGAAGTTTATCATGAAAAGTGATATATTTTGAATCAATCACAAAACACACATCATTATGGATGGGTTGGCTATTTGTTGTGTGAGTTGTGTTTGAGTTAACAATTTAATTACCCACCCCCAAACATATCTCACCTAGAGCAGCGAGACTCAACTGGCGGGCCGGGGTCCCAATGCGGACCTTGGCACCAGATTCCAGGACCCCTGCCCAGACAGCCCTGCACTCAGTTACTTCTGTGTTGACGTGCTCAGAGCTGCCCCCTTGATCGGCGATGTAGTGGTTGTTCTCCTGCCCAATGTCATGGCTCCCTGAAACATAGCATTGCAATATGAAGTACTGCACAGGAAGTGGCATTGCAAGGTACACAGTAACTTGGTACATCTTTCTCTTGGCACAATCGTGTCCCGCTGCCCCAGCTCTGCCCCATCTGCCACAGTCCCCCCATGCCCCCCCCCACATAAGCCCCATACATTTGTAACAGATTTGCTCCATCCATCCCATCACCATCAATTCGTGAACTCCCCCCTTTAGCCATCCAATCCCTGTCCCCTCAGCTCTGCCCCATCCAGCCCAGCAAGGGCAAGCAGCCTTTATTAGTTTGCACTTTGAAATCTCAAGCCCCTCCACCAGTGTGTTTATTTCTAACTAGACACCCCCTGCGTCAGCCCCATGGCCAGACATTCACCTCTCACCACATACCTTTAAATGGACCTTTACAAGAAGTGTTTGAGTACCCCGGACCTAGCGAATGGTAGTCTTAATCCAAAAATTTGCGTTGCAAGTTGTATGCTGACTGGGTACACTTCCTGACTTAGAACTGAGGTCAGTTAGCAGTTTTCGCGAGGCATTGCACCTATCTAAAATTGCGTGTCTTTTAACAAATGTCCCCATTGCTGTAGAGTTGCTTAATATTACAAATAGTGGTTTATTTGATTACCTATAAAAAAAATGGTTATGTGTGTGTTTACCTTGTTTGTTTTTCTCTTCTTCAGCCCAGCATGATCCCTCAGCAAGGGTAAACTCACCCCCCAGTTTGCTTATGCCTACCAGGTCCGTACAGCATAGGAGCCCAGATCCGAGATTTCCGGTAAGTTAATTTAGTACCATAAATACTACCAAGTGCTTAAGCATGTGTTAAACTGTGGGAATCCCAAATTTGGACGCCAACTTACACTTTTTTTTTTATATGTCCCTACAGACCCGCACACTCATGGAAGAGATCCAGGAAATGGAGGAAGATGATGTCTCCATGCAGGGCACGTCGGATGACCTCCCCCTGGGTCCCAATTTGGAACTGCTCCATAATGTTTCTCTGGCCAATCCTCAGCAGCAGAGTGAATCTCCATCCATTGTGCATGCACATGGGGAGACTGACACAACAGTCCCCAGTGTTCACTCTGCTGCTGAGGATTTGCAAAGCAGGCCTGTTGCTGTTGAGGGGACGACACCACGCGGCAGGGCACGCCCAAGAGCCAGGGTAATTGTGCGGCGGACTCCATTACGCCGCCCCACAATTTCCCAGGGAAGGCAGAGTGCCCTGCTTCAATTATGGACCCAAGAAAGGGACTCTTATGAGGCACAGCTCGCTACAGAGCGTGAGGAAAGGCATGCCGACATGGTGAACATCAATACCAGCTTACAGGGCATCCTCGCGGAGTTGCGTACCCTCAACAGCAACGTGGTAACTGCAAGTAATGGCATCCAGTCAGCCATGGCTGAGATGACCAATATGCAGAGAAACATTGTGGAGCAGTTTCAAATTCACAATGCTGCCATGGCCCAGGCTAGGTCCCATTCACATGGACCTCCACCTGGACCTCCACCTGGGTATTATGGGCAGCCACCCTATTAAGCCATGGTTGTGTGGGACATCTTTTCTCTTAACCCCCACTGTATTTACTTGTCCTTTGAGGTTTCAAACAATCCATTTTGTGTTGCTCATGCAGGTTGTGTTTTGTATTTGCTCCCATATAGCTCCTTAGAGTAATGATTAAGGCCACTAGCCAATGCCATAGGTCTATGTGGAGTGTATCTGGCCACTTATGGCTTTAAATATGTATTTGGTTGGTGCTCCTCCTGTTTGCAGACATGTTTGTGTGACATTATGGCCATGCCCAAATATCCCTGGGCACAGGCAATATTAATGACTGGACTAGGCTGGCCTTTGGACTGGGTGTCCTTGTTTGGTTGTGCCACTCACTTCCAGGTGTAGATGTGCTCGATGTTTTTTTTGTTATCTCATCCATTTGTAACCACAGATGTATGTGGAATGTTTTCTGTTAAGCACAATAATTTTAACTTTCCTAAGTAAAAAAATATTCTCACTTACAATACTTGTGGCGTTTTTAGTGGGAACACATTTTAAACAGCTTGGGCTAAACCAGATAATTTTGGTTTGAAGAGGTGTAACAATGCAAATATCAAGCTAAGGAAACTACATGAAATACATTAGGCAACAATTAAGGTAAAAATGTTTTACTTTGAGGTAATGCCACATTACGGCAAAACAACATATTTAACAAAAAGGCTAACACAGACACACAGAATGTTGATACACGAAATAAAATTAACTAAAATGCTGCAATATCAAGTTTGCTCTAACTGATTGGGCAGACTCACTGGGTGGCCCAACAAAATTCTCTCCATCATCCTCTAGGGCTGTAGAGGGCAGGCTATCCACATAACGTGGGACACGTTCGAGTATAGCAAAATTGTGCAAAACAGCACATGCCATGATTATGTCGATCACTTTTTTGGGATCATATTGCAGGGCGCCCCCAGTATGGTCCAAGCAACGAAAACGGGTCTTCAACAGCCCAAAGGCCCTCTCCACAACAGCCCTGGTCTTGCGGTGCGCACGGTTGTACGCTTCCTGAGAGGCATCCTGGGGCCGCAGCACAGGCGTCATGAGCCAGGGTAGAAGTGGGTACCCGGAATCACCTTAAACAGACAATTAAATGTAATAAAAATTAAAAAGGCAACACAACAAACACAAAGAATTTTACATATATCATAATGATGTAAGGTAAAGGGCCAAAAAAAACACCCAGGGCACATTAGCAAAATAACTATTGCCACTAATGTAGTACATAATTAAAAATGGCACTTCAATATACCAATTAATTAACAAACATCTGCACGGCCAAGGGTAGTTGGAATTTAAATATATTTTTAGTTTTCTGACATGTTACAATTAGGATGCTGCTGAGGGGCTATCAACATTTATATGAAAACTACAATGTATGCAGTTTAAGTCCACTTTGACATTTAAAGACCAATACTACAAAAGGAGCAAAAGCTCACAGATCCTTGGGTATAAACTCCCAACCAATATATTTAGGGACATGGAACTTACAGACATCCTAACTAAAGGGAAAACATTCTGAAGGACAAAGCGAGGCAAGCATTTTGGTTTGGAGTTCATAATATATGACCCAACAAAAAGGCAGTTTCTGGCTTATGTAAAGAATTCAAATACAAAAATATCAACAAATACAAGATTAATCCCACATTTAATAGCACACAAATAGGACACACTTACCAAGCAGCCATGCACCCGAAAATTCACCTGCCTCAAATCTCCTAAACAACCCAGATCGCCTGAGGATATACGAGTCGTGCGACGATCCTGGGTAGCCGGCAAGGACACTCATAAAACGCATGTCCGGACCAACCACGGCCTGGACATTAAGGGAGTGTCCCATTTTTCGATTCCTTAAGGCAAAAACATACAAAAAGGGTAATTGATATTTGTAAAAATGAAAAAAAAAAAAAAAAACATGTCTGCACTCTATTGGGAAATACTAATGAAAAGCCTAGATAAAGCAGCTACACAAATGAGGGATAAAAAAATATGCTGCCGCAAAGGAAAACAGGTTACATTACACGTTGGCCAACATAATAACCAATCTCAATACCTATATATATACTCGTCGGCAGCCCTAGGTACGAGTGCCACATGTGTGCAGTCAATAGCACCAATAACGTTGGGCATGTCGGCCACATTATAAAAACCAAGCTTAATGGCGTTTCTGGCTGCCATATCATCCGGAAAATAAATATATTTTGGAGTTATGGCAGCCATGCCTTCCAAAAATTTAGATAGTGCGCGGCTCAGCGTAGGCTGTGACATCCCCACGGAGAGGGCACCCAGCCTCTGGAACGAGCCGTTCGCCAAAAATTGCAGGCAGCCAAGCATCTTGGTCATACCTGAAATTGCATGCCCCTTCCTTGTGGTGCGGGCTAACCATGGCCGCAGCTCACTATATAATTTATGGAGGGAAGCGCGATTAAGCCTGGTCAGCTCGAACAGCTCAACATCATTCATGCTATCGATGTTCATGCGACGACGCAGGGGCAATCTGCTCTCAGACATCTGGATCAACTCAATGCCAAAAAGCATAAGCCCTTGATGTGCCACAAACTCGCTCCTCTCCATCCTACTCCCGAGGCCAAATAGCTGCCGGCAAACATTTCGTAAAGCAGCTCTTTAATGGGCTTCCAAACAATTAGCAATCACCTCTCTGAATTGGTCGCAAGCCCATGTGAAGGACGTAAAAAATAGGATCTGACGCAAATAATACGATTTGGACGGGAAAAACACACGAACTAACGCAAAATATACGATTCCCGTACGAAATGCGTATGTTCATATACGTCTATGCGCGAACGATCGTGCGAATACGAAATGGGCAAAAAAACAAGAAAAAATGACAAACACCCACCCAAACTTACGATTCTCGATACGAAATCAATTAACTTTTGCTCTTTGAATCGAGGGGATTGTCTAACAGATGCGTCTTAAACTGTTGTCAACTGAAATAAAGCTTATAGTCTCTCTGCTGACTATTATGGATCTCGTTGTCTGATTTCGTGTGCTAGTGTCCTGGATTTGACGGATAAAAGGATATAAAAGAATATTTAACTGAAATTTAGTTGAACTGGTTGCTGATTAAACCTTCTAAGGTAAACCTTGATCTTAATCTTTGCTTTGGTCCAAAGTGCTGTCTTTGCTGATATCAAACATTATAGACATAGATTTTAAGAATAACACAAACAAATTAGAGTTGGAAGAAATAGGTTTGGAGCGGGTGGGGGGGGGGGGAAGGCGGGGAAGTGACTTGAGTAAGATTACCAGGGATGGTGTATTGGTGTTCTTCAGGATAGTCCAGAGGGGGGGAATTAATTACACCGGGAAGATCGGGTCAACCCGGGAGTTCTGCAGGCCTATATATTCCACCCATGGGTCCCACACTTTCCTGAACATATCATAGGAATCATTTACTATTGCCGTTATTTTTTCATTGCAAAGGGTGTCAGATATTCTATTTTGTATCTCTGACCAAGGGATGGAGGGCGTTTTCCAACACCTGGCTATCGTGGCTTTCACTGCTGCGAAAAATATGGAGGGCTAAATGCCATCCTGCTTTGGAGAATGTGCCCATTTTCAGAGACAGAAGGGCTTCCCAGGGGTCTTTGTTCAATGGTGTATGGAGGACTTCTGATATAACTTTATAGGCCCTATCCCATATGTCTCTAGTTACCGGGCAGTCCCACCAGACATGCATCATGTCACCTCTGACGTTACAGCCTCTGAAGCAGCAAGAGGATATCTTTTGTAATTTTAATGTAGGAGTAACGTAGGCATAAAAAACCCATCCAGCCAGACCCTGAAATTTAAAAGATTCCAGGGCCAATCACTGGCCTTTCTCCGAATCGGTATGCCCCTCTGAGTGAAACTCCTTGGGGCACCCGTAAAGCTCACCTTTCCCCACTCCAACAGCTTTTGTCTAGTGAAAGCCGTCTGCTGGGTCATTGGGCAAACTGCTCTCTTCATTGTGAATGGGGGACGCGCAACGTCCTCCTGGTTGGGAAATGTGTTTGCCATTCGCTCTATTATATGGTCTTTAACCCGTTTAACCGCCAGCCTACCTTGAGATTTTGTCACCCTTTGTTGCCAGATTATTTTGCACTATTTTGCGCTCCCCATGTTCAACTGTGATTTTTGAAGGGATTTCCAGGGATTTCCCAGAAAACTGATATATTGTTTTTTCAGCAGAGCCTGGGCTTTAACATGAAATGTCTTGTTTGTCATTTTCTAAGTGTATTCTCAATATTTTTGGTTGAAAATTGTGCAAAAAAATTAAAAAAAAAACTATATTTTACAATTTGTAGTGTTTTTTTGTAATAAAAAATGTAAGTTTGTCAATGAAATCTTATTGCGTGTGAAACCCCAATTTCTCCTGGTTACAGCAGTACCACATATGTATTGGTAGACACCCTTTCCTGCCCAGGAGACTCCCCCAAACTGAAACAATGCTTTAGGAGATTTTCAGATAAAATACAACTATGCTATGCAATATGCGCACCTTGCAGTTTTTCCAGAAAAACAACCCTTTACATTTGACATACCCCCCCCCCCCAAACCTTATATTCCCTAGAAGTATACACCTCAGGCTTTCAAGGCGTACCAGGCTTGTTGACATGGGTGCAGTTTTGGAAGTAATCCCTCAATGTATTCTTTGGTTGCACAGGGTTTCCCTAAAAATGAATAAAAAAGCAGAATCAAAACCACATTTTCCTAATAAAAACTATATGCAAACCAGAAAAAAACTGAAAATCTGAAAAAGCAACATCCCCCAAACAGAACAATACCCAACATGCATAGGTTCTGTCAAGGAAAGAGTTGCCAAACACACCAAAGTAAAGCATGTGCATAACGGTAATTTTACTTCAAAATTTCAGCTCTGCAGACAAAGTGCGCACCTTGTGCTTTTTCTACCAAAACAACCCTTTACATTTGGAATATCCCCCATAAACCATATATTCCCTGAAAGTAGACATGTTAAGCTTTCTAAGCGTACCCAGCTTGTTGTAGTGGGCTCATCTTTCTGGAAGTAATATCTCGAAGAATTCTCAGGTTGCACAGGGTTTCAGAAAAAAATGTATAAAAAAGCAGAATAAAAAACACCTTTTCCTAAAATATCAATATGCAAATAAGAAAAAACAAGCTAAATCTGAAAGTGCAAGGTCCCCCGAGCAGAACAATACCCAACATGCATAGATTTTGTCACCCTCTGCTGACAGGCTATTTTTCACCATTTTGCGTGATGTTTAATTGTGATTTTTGCAGGAATTTCCAAGAAAATGGCATATTTTCTTTTTGTGGCAGAGTTTAGGCTTTAACATGAAATGTCTTGTTTGCATTTTTTCTACTTTTTTTATATATTTTTAAATAAATAAGTAAAAAAAAAAAAAAAATATATATATATATATATATATATATATTTAAATTGTCTCTTTTATTTTAACAAAAACATTTATTTTATTAAAGAAAACTACAAACGAACATGTGAGACCGCACTGGACTATATAATAGTAAATTATTTGGTATACAGTGTGCCCAAAAAGGGGTGAAACAGTAATATATACACAATAAAATATAGGAAGACCCACACCTTCCCAATCTACCCACTATAATATATGGCACCACTGCTAAATATATTATCACAGATAAATGTTTATTTTCAAAAATATACAAGAGTACAATCTGACTAAAGACTCATTAAAAAGACACAAAAGACATATACAAATTCAATAAGGAAGGAAAAACGGGGGAAGGAGGGGGTGGGAAAGAAGGGGGGGCTGGGAGATGATACAATATTAATTCATGGTCAAAATAATAATATTAATTAAAAAATGTAAAATGTAAATTATTAATTTTTTTAATTAATATTATTATTTTGACCATGAATTAATATTGTATCATCTCCCAGCCCCCCTTCTTTCCCACCCCCTCCTTCCCCCAATTTTCCTTCCTTATTGACTTTGTATATGTCTTTTGTGTCTTTTTAATGAGTCTTTAGTCAGATTGTACTCTTGTATATTTTTGTAAATAAACATTTATCTGTGATAATATATTTAGCAGTGGTGCCATATATTATAGTGGGTGGATTGGGAAGGTGTGGGTCTTCTTATTAAAGAAAACCATATTGCATGTGAAAGCCCCATTTCTCCTGATTACAATGATACCACATATGTATCGGTAGCCCCCCGTTCCTGTCCAGGTGATCCCCTAAACTGAAAAGAGCACTTTATAACATTTACAAATAAAATACAACTACTATCCACATAATAAAGGGTTAAATAAAAAAAATCGGTGTGGGGTCCCCTTCAAAGGGGGGGGGGGGGGACACCATTTCTTGGGGGAATTTTAAGGGTTTTTTTGGGAGGCAGGTAATGGGGGGTCTCGGGGTTAATGGCAAGTCACCCACTAGCCGCAGGTGACTTGCCAGACCCAGAGCCATGTAAACTGGTATAGGGGTCTCATAGATCCCTTACCAGTTCACAAAGGGTTAAAAGTAAAAAAAAAAACACACAGAGACACACTTTAAATATAACTGTATTAAAAAAAAAACATTTTTTTTTATTATTTTTTTTTTAATACTTACCTCCCATCCATCCCTGTGTCCCACGCTGATCACTTAGGCTTCTGCTCTCCTGCTGGAAGCCTTTTATACCTACTGAGTTACAGGTAACATAGGGTTAATTAAAAAAAAAATTGAGGGGGACCCCATTCCAAAACAAAATGGCATGAGGTCCCCCCTACCCAGCATAACCAGCCTGTGACCAGCTATGGGGGCTTGTAGAACAGGGCACAACAGGGGGGCTTGTAGAACAGGGCTGCGGGCTACAAGCCGGCATAGCCTAGGGCCACGGCTCTTCTGCCCCCCCCCCCTGGGCTTTGGGGAGGCAGGTAATTTGGGGGGCCAGGGCTTAATGGCAAGTCACCCGCTAGCTGCAGACCCCGAGCCTTGTGAACTGGTATAGGGGTCACATGGACCCCTTACCAGTTCACAAAGGGTTAAAAGTAAAAGAAACACACAGACACACTTTTTAAAAATAACTTTATTAAAAAAAAATAAATGTTTTTTAATATTTTTTTTTTAATACTTACCTCCCATCCATCCCTGTGTCCCACGCTGATCACTTAGGCTTCTGCTCTCCTGCTGCTGCTGGAAGCCTTTTATACCTACTGGGTTACAGGTAACATAGGGTTAATTAAAAAAAAATGACATAGGGTCCCCCCTCCCAGGGAGGGGGACCCCATTTTTGGGGGATTTTTAAGGGTTAAAACCCTTAAAAATCCCCCCAAAAAATTGAGTGAGGTCCCCCCTACCCAGCATAACCAGCCTGTGACCAGCTATGGGGGCTTGTAGAACAGGGCACAGGGGCCAGCTTTAGAGGCTCCTGGCCCTACAGCCGGAGGAGCCCCAATTGGTGATGTGATCGAAGCCCCTCTGGCTGAAGAGGAGACCTGGCCAGATCGAACAAGGGGTCAGGTAAGTGACTTTTTTTTTTAGTTTTTCTACTAGCAGGGGGGAAAGTCAAGCACGTAAAATTTACGTGGCTGGCAGTTAACTGCAGGGGAGGCAGCCACATAAATTTTACGTGGCTGGCGTTTAAAGGGTTAAAGGACAGAAATAATGTATTTTAGCTTAAATTGAACCCTAGTTCAAAGATTGCTTCAATAGTCAAAGTGAATTAAGAATTGTGATTAAACAAGATAACTGGACACCAGGCACAACATATGTTACATTAACTTTACAATCTAATGTGGATACACACACTTTTTCTATTTTCACTAGGTAAAAATAAACTGTCAGATCTAATAGCAAATTCCTTTCATGGCCTACAGCAATATTTACTATTTATTTTACTTATTCATTTTTAATATCAATTACAATTCTTATCTGCACATGTGAGAAATCAATTTCTTGTGACATTTTCTGCTTTCTTTTCCTTTATTGATTTTTGCTTTCTGTTTGCATGTTTACATCAGTTGCCTTCAAAGTACTTGCATTCCCATTCCTATTTGTATTAGATGTAGTTATAAATAAATCTGCAAACCAAGCAATAAGGTTGCAAGAGAGAATCTCGGTAAGTATAGCGTGTGGAACAATACTAACAATCTGTTTAAATTATATTTATAAAAACCATATTACCTATTTGCTAGAAAAATTGTGAAAACATTGTATAATTCACTACAACCACTATAATGACATTCCCTTCTGTCCCTCTTCCTCTTCTTCTATTCCCACAAAGCAAACACACACTGGATACCCTTTAAGCAGACACTTTTTATATTATACTCACCCCCCTCCTCCAGTATGTTAATCCAGCCAAGGAGCATGTGAAGAATTATCCTGCTAAAAACCTCTTATCTTCAGCAACGGGAGCTCTCTTGGCTGCCTGCAGCAGGCTTTGCTTCCCTGAGCCATAATGGAGCAGACTACCTCACTTATTGAGAAAAAATGCACCATGACCAGCAACTGTGCTCTTAAAGGGAAAGTCCACTTTCTTTTCTGACAGACCTCGGATCAGGGGCACTGTAGGAGAAACAAGGCTTCCCTGCATACCTTCACCAATTCCCACTGTGGTGATCATTCTCCTGTTGCCCCCATTGCAGGTTGGAGGTGGGCATGTGCTTTGTACTGTACAAGGTCACCCATTATTCTCATTATTGGTAAGAACCCAGAAGTGTGGCTACTAGCTTCATAAATGGTGAGTTGCGGCAGAGCTATCACCACAGTTCTTGGATAGGTAGACTTCCTATAATCTATGACTTCTGAGGGTTCTGGTGCACAGGTTGGTCACTGGAGAGTGGAGCAACCGACTAGAAAAAGGACACGACAATACAACCCGCCACCAGAGAGGCAAGTCACCGACCACCCGGGGCATAGGAAGTTCGGTACCTGACGAAGATCCGGTAACCTACCCATGCCTTCAGCAGCGCTAAAGATGAAAGAGAGTACACAGACCCCGGGGACTCTTGTTAGGGGAGCAGATGTACACAACAAGACAGACAATGGATAGTGTGGCAGGGCAACAGAGGGTCTGGACCCTGTTGCAGACAATGGAGGGTTTGGGCCCCAGTGCAGACAATGGAAAGTCTGTGCCCCAGTGCAGAAAATGGAGGCTCTGGATTCCAGTGCAGGCAATGGAGTGTTTGAGCCCCAGTGCAGACAATGGAAGGTTTGAGCCCCAGTGCAGACAATAGAGGGTTTGGGCCCAAGTGCAGACAACAGAGGATTTGGACCCCAGTGCAGACAATGGAGGATCTTGACTTCAGTGAAGGCAATGGAGGGCTTGGGCCTTAATACTGGCAATGGAACACAGACAATGGTGGACCATAGGCCCATCACTGAAACAGCACAGACAATGGAGGCAGTGGGCCCATGACAGACAACTGCTAAGACAATGGAGGGCCTTGGGCCCAGCACAGGCAACAGCACGGACAATGAAGGGCCATGGGCCAACCAGGATAAAGAGGAATGTAAGGCCCAAAACATGATTCAAGAAGAGCGTGAGCCCTAATACTTGATTCAAGATAAGAAAATACACAGAAGCTTGGAGGCACAATGATCCAACACTGTGGGGGCGGATGCATTTATAGAAACAAGAAAGGGAATGATGAAACCCAGATGAGAGAAAACAAGGGAGCATAAGACCGCACAAATCTAGCAGACAAACACTAGCAAAATAGCAAGTGCCTTAGATGTAGGAGCAGCGAACTGATAGCAGATTGTTGGTTCAAAACCCCATCTTTGCCAGTCCTGACCCACAGAAAAAATCTATCTAAAAAAATCTATCTAATCTATTGCAGTACCTTTAAGGAAAGGAACCTTCCTGTCCCCCACAGCAGGATTAGTCCCATTTGTTCTGATGACTAAACACTAGGGAAATGTATTTATGGAAAATATATACATGAAAAACTAAATTTTAGATTTGTAAAACCTATTTACTTGTGTACCTGAAATTTTGGACGCCCAGTATCTTATTCCCTGCCACACTAAAGAAAATTAGGGCTAATTTATTACAGTTATGACATTAATGTATAGCGATGTGGATCTATTTTAGCAGAAGCATATGACTGGCGAGTGCCTGTGCTATTACACTGTGAGATAACCTGTGCCCTTACATTACTCTAATAAATAAAAGTATAGTAAGCCTGAGGAGAAGGGTGGATGAAATATCATTTTTAAATGACTCCCATGTACCTGCAATGCATATAATCACAGTGTCCTTTGAGACACAGTGTCCCATCGGTTAGCAGATTACTCAGATATAGTATGATATGAAGGGTGTGCTAAAGCCAGGCATTTTGACAAGTTTAGCTTCCAGCCTGGCAGCATCTTTGACAGTTCTATCTTTATCGCGCTACTTCTCTCATATCTAAGCAGGCTAATGGAGGCCCCGTTGACCAACATCAAAAGAGCATATATCATTTAGTGCTTTTGTTGGTCTTGGCTAACAGATTGCCCCCTTAGTCATTGTGCTTTGTCTATTTCTAAATTAGATGTACAGTGGGCAATGCGGTCCTGTTGCTGCATAATGCCTGTAATGAGGGAGGAGATGCAAATATCACACTTATTATATCGTACCAACATATATACACACAAAAAATATTCTTAGATTCAACAATTATATCAGCAGGGCATATATAAAGGCATAATCATTTTTTTGAGTTAACATTGTATATAATGAAATAAATGCAGTATTTCTGTTCCATAAGATGCACCCCCCAAAGCTGGGTGAAAATGTCCTTCCATTTTAATGAGGGATGCCGATCACTGGCTGTAATAAGAGATGCTGCCCACTGGCTGTAATGGGGAGTGCCACACACTGCCTGTAATATGAAATGGCACTCACTGTCTATAATGAGGAATGCCACACACTGCCTACAATGGGGGGATGCAGCACAATGCCTGTTATGAGGGATGTTGCTTTCTGACTATAATAAGGGATGCAGCTTACTGGCTGTAATAGGGGATACAGCACACTGCCTGAATTATGGGATGCCTTTCACTGCCTGCCATGAGGGATGCCCCACACTGCCTGTAATGGGGGATGCCGCTCACTGTCTTTAATGGGCTGATTGGGGGGGAATTTTTCATACTGTCTGGTAAGGGGTGAATGGGAGGAGGATTTTAGAATGCCATTTGGTTCAGGATATTTTATTTTCTTATTTTCCTCCTCTCAACCCTGTGTGCGTCTTGTGGTCAGGTCCATGTAATGGAGAGAAGAATATGGTAATATATGTAAAGAAATCATTGATCTATGCTTTTAGTCTCCATATAAGCATATTCTAAAACTGTACTACAACACCCATTGTACTCTCTCCCTACACACACACACACACACACACACACACATTGGGGAGGGGGGTTATGAGGGATGCCATTTACTGCCTGTAATGGGGGATGCCGCTCACTGGCTGCGATGTGGGATGCTGCCCACTGCCTGTAATGGGGAGTGGCACACACTGGCTGTAATAAGGGATGTTGCATACTGGCTGTAATGAGAAATGCCACATACTGGCTGTAATGAGGAAAGTTGCACACTGCCTGTTATATGGGATGTCGCTTAGTGGCTGTAATGAGGAATGCTGAAAACTGCCTGTAATATAGGATGCCACTCACGGTTTGTAATGAGGGATGCCACACACTGCCTGTAATGGGGGGGATGCTGCATAATGCCTGTAATGAGGGATGCAGCTTACTGGCTGTAATGAGGGATACTGCACAATGCCTGTAATATGGGATGCTGTTCACTGGCTGTAATGAGGGATGCTGCTCACTGGCTGTAATGAGGGATGCTGCTCACTAGCTGTAATGAGGGATACTGCACACTGCCTGTAATATGAGATGCTGTTCACTAGCTGAAATGAGGGATGCCACTCACTGACTGTAATGAGGGATGCCGCTCACTAGCTGTAATGAGGGATACTGCACATTGCCTGTAATATGAGATGCTGTTCACTAGCTGTAATGAGGGATGCCACTGACTGGCTGTAATGAGGGATGCCACTGACTGGCTGTAATGAGGGATGCCACTCCCTGGCTTTAATGAGGGATGCCGCTCAATGAGTGTAATGGGGGATGCCACACACTTGTACTGAACACAAAAACATGGTTAAATGTAGGACCGGCACTAAATGCAATTACGCCAGTTGCCGAGAAACAACAGATATTTATTGCACCAATCTCAGCACACACATATATGATAGACATCCCATATAACAATAAAAAACTATTAATAGTGCATTAAAATAACGGGGGGCCCTCCGTACATTCATACCTCCCACACGCACATACACCCCCCCAGAATTGCACTGCTGTATTCGGCCAGGTAGTAAAGTGACTCAGTGCACGTACGCCTTTAGGCATTTCAGCACGGCAATGGCAGCCATCTCACTAGATGTGTTGCAACATGATTCCACGCAGGGCAGAGAAAGATATTCACATGGCCAGTCTGGAAAAAACTCATCAGGTAGTGTTTGCCTTCAAATAGCCCTCTATTCCAATATTAAGACTCGGCAGTGTGTGCGCTAGTGAAGCTGTGACTGACTTCGCACATACACAATGCTGGTTGCGCAAATAGCTGTTAAAAGTCACTGTAATGGATGGGGCACAATGCATAAACACTACTTAGCTGTAGATTAATTCAATCTTTAGTTTCCCGGACTTGCAGCCTATACTCGTGTTGCGCAACACTCCGGAGATGTGTGGCCGGGGCAGAGCTAATGACGGGGTGACGTGTGCGTGGTGGGGCCGGCCGGCCGCCGACGCGCGTTTCGCTCCGCCCACCGGAGCTTCGTCAGGGTGGTGGGCGGCCCCTCCACTTCAACCTTTTATATGCCTGGTACCTCCCCTGGCTTATCTGTCTCCAATCAGCTTACGGATTGCTTCAAAGGCACATCACACATCACAACTCAGCTATTGATTGGGTAAGTGCGCAGGGCTCGGCTACACCATCAATTTCATTGGCTTCGTGCAAACACAGAGTGGACTTCTTAGTAAGAATATGCAGGGCAAAGCCACACATTTCCTTTGATGAGGGATGCCGCACACTTGCTCATACCAATATGCAATATACAAGCATCCTGTGACACAGGAGGACCAAGAAGTGTTATAGTGTTATATGGGAGTGAGTATGACCCCCTGACATTCACTTGTGTTTGATGTGGGCACCTATTTACACTGCAGCAGTTGACTGCTTCGCCTATCCGCTAATATAAGTTGTAAATCTTGTGGAAGTGGGTGAAACCAAATTGCGATGTTGTGACGGTGAGCTGTTCTTCAGCAAATTTGGTCTGGAAAAGTCTCAAAAATATAGTTTTTTGTGTATTCTAGCACACAATTACCTTCTTTATGCTCATGCTGCCATTTGGAATAAAAGCCCTTCTAGTGTGCATTTCAGGAAATGGCAAAATTTTTAGTGTTAAAAATTAAAAATGGAAGCTTACACTTTCACATTATATTGGTATATTGGTATTTGTTAATTCACTATAACGGTTGGTGGTATGTTTTCTTTTTGTACCATTCTTTTTAAATTACCCTGTATTACTGGACCCATAATTCCTTACAATTAATACATGTACTACAGCAATTAGTCTTGTGAAATAGTGAACAAACACTATGAAATTATCTTGTGGAATTTGAAAAACACTGCTGTAAGTTAGAGGAAATGGTAGTAGCACTACCAAAACACTAAATGGAGGGTTGGGTAGGTAAGGCCTCCTAGACATATAATTTACCTGCCGTTTGCCTAAAAATAAGCCCTAGCATGATTTTTCAGGGCACAAAAATGAGCCCTAGTTACAGCTACAGGGGCAAATAGGGCAATTGCCTGGGGCACCAGGACCAGAAGGCCCCCATAATTTCTTGCCCGGAATGGATACTCTTGCACGCTAGCAAACCGCCATGCCAGTATGACACAGGAGTGACATGGCAGCCTGAGTCATATTGGGGAGGTGCACAGATGACAGGGATCCGCATGCAGCAGCTAGGCCTTGTAAGTATACAGTGCATCTCACACTGCACACTCTGTTTCACTGAGCGGCACCCACCAGGAACATGAGGAGGGGTAGCTGGGCTGCCATATTATGGAAGCTCTATCAATATTGAAATGAAGATGAAAAACAAATGTAGATGTAGATAAAAAACAGTTGTATAAAAACCTTACAAGATAATATCAGTAGATTACCAAGGGTTCTCATTACAAATCTTGTTAGATTGTTATGTTTGTGACAGTAGTATTAGAGTTCTGTTTAAATTTATGGTTCCTAGGTAAAACTGTACAGAGATTCTGAAAGGACTTTATTTATAAAAATAACACATTTGCCACGACTTAAAGGAGCCCTATTGCAAAATTTTGTAATATTAAAAATTCATATAAACACATACATATAAACAGAAAAACAAGCCTGGCAGGATATTTCTTGATACTGGGTGTATAAGTGACCTCTCCTCCCGCCATCCTGCATATTTATATGGATTTTTATCATTTATCATTGGGCCATTTTTTGCTATAGTGCTTCTTTAAGGGGGCATGGGCATGGGAGGTGGGTAGGGAGCTAATATAAGAGCAAGACTTATTGACACTGCTGTGTTTTTAGTGATAACTTTTATATCTTGAAACATCCATAACTATCACTGCCAGGCTACCTCACTTCATCTCAACTGCTCATGTGAAGACAGATATTAAGTACTTGGTGGCCTGATATCCTTGGTCATGGTGGCCTAGAGAGGTCCACATAATCAAGAAGAGGTGATTGCCTCTTGACGCCCATTTGGCACCAAGTAGCAGGGCTGGAGGTTGTGACCCAGTCGGTGGAGGAGGTGTCTGTAGCTTTGTCGGAAGCCCATCACTAATCATGATTAGGCAAGTTTTTACTTTTCCCATTAACCACTGAAACCACATAAAACATAAAATCTTATTTAAAAGCATTTCTGATTTTCTGTTACAGCTCTCAATATCACCTTGCTATCATTTTAAGTTGAACATTCTGCTCTAAATATATGTATAGAGAATAAATTATTACCTGCTCTTATAAACGGTTCATTTTCTTTCAGTTTTGCTCTCAGTTCTCTAATTATGGATGTTTATGTGCCTGAAGTGCACTAAAGTGCTGCTGCAACTTTCTAGATAAAATAACCAGGTCTAATTACATTACAGTCAATAAATCAGAGTTACTTTGGTGAATTGAGTTCACTGTGTCCCAAACATAATAAGATATTTTGAGCTGGACATTTCCCAGGAGCTGGAAATTTAACCTAGCTGCTTGACAAATTGCAAGTTCCAGAATAGAGGGTGTTAACAACAGAAATTGTTCCTTGCATGCCATAACTCAAATATGCTGTCAAATTTACATTAAATTCTTTTTTGATATTTAATTCAATATGTTTTGGCTCCATATACCAGCTTGGCTCGATAAAGTCATAGGTGTCTGATAGCAGTAAAGCGAGCTTGTCACTCAGACACTAAAATATATTTTGCTTGTTGTGAACAGACAGCTTATGCTGGCCTTGAAATATTATCACTGTGTATTTTCACAGTACAGAACTGTCATCTCTTTAGGATCTATGTGGGCAAAAACAAAAAAGAAATCCTATGATTACTTCTACTGCCTCAACGTCACTCTTCTGTTATCAGCTTCCATAGTTGCTGATAGCACACACCCAATAGTACCAAGGCAGACTTTTGTTTTTACAATCTCTAATTATCATCAGCAGTGGACAATCACATAGTGTGCCCCATTGGGGAAATGCTGGGTGGGTGGGCTAAGGGTAGACTTAATGAGCCCTAGAAGGCCAGCCATTCTCATAGCAGTGTGACCCACTGGGAATTTCCAATGCTTTCTATATGACCAGTCCACTCCTGATGACAAATATTTGAATGACCAGTAAACATAGGCATGTTCTAGTAGACCATTTACAGTACATATACTACACACCTGGAACCATTCTAATCAGCAATACCCAGGTCTACAATAGTATAACACTTAGGCTGCCATTCAGCAAGTTAAAGCGGACCTTCACTCTGAATAAGAGTCTATCTTATATGTTCCCACCACCCTGTACATACAGATTGCCCACATTAAACATTATCCTACCTGCATCTACTGCATGTTATGAGCCTTTAAACATTCAAGGTGGCGGCTCATGGAGCATCAGGCAGCCTGCAAACAGGAAGTATCTTCTGACTGTGCCGCTCTGCATTCTAGGATTGCTGTCCTTTCCCTGACCCCAACTCTGCAGAGCACAGCTATAACCCGCCCCCTGTACTTTATGCCGCTCTCCTCTCCTCAGTGTGTGATGCTTTTGAGTCAAGATGTCGGAGCCCGAATACTAGAGTCCTGGACCGACTTGCAGCCGAATGGGGGTAAAAATAATAAGTAAGTGACTAAAAACTTAAAATATATTAATTTTAGATGCTGGAGAATATTTTTTAAGAGTTTGGGCTTTTCATTAAATCATGCTGAAGGTCCGGTTTAAAGACATAATGTGCTAAATTAAAGTAGCACATTTAAACAGCTCAATGTGAGCTTCACAGGAACATAACTTTCAAAGCTTTACTGCACCCCCCCCCCCCCCCCCCCACTGTAAATGTCAATGTGTAGCACATTCTGGAGCAACAACTGCTGGTCAACTCATACAGTGTTTGGCCCTGCCCACCTGAACCCAGACACTGCAAGATTGGAGGACAGGTGCATTAGGAAGTCCACAAAATTCTGATTAGAGATGAGTTTGTTATCTGAAATAAAGTCAGACTGCAAGTGGACAGTAGAGATGAGGGAACCAATTCTTACAAATCGGAATTGGCTCTGGATTTGAAGGAAAATTTGATTCAGCATGAATCTCTTTGGGGTGTGTGTATTGTGAATTTTCCCTGAAATTCTCTAAAAAAAAAGTTGGACGAACCCGAATTTCTTGGAGAAATTGAGCAAATCGAATTCTTAACATATTCACTCATCTCTTGTGGACATTCATTGCATATAGTGCTCATAGATCAGTGTCAGGAAATAAAACTATCAATCAGGGACCTCCGGACACACAGACTGCTTTCCCAAATCCCCGTCTGAGCCCGCCTAGCGAGACTACCAGGCCCAAAGCCTGCGGACACATAGACTGCTAAAGTTAAATATAGGTTTTAATGCACAGAGATAAAACAGTTACCTTAAGATGCAGTTGCAGAGTAGTGATGATAGTGAGCTCCCACATAGAGGAAAGTGGCAAGCTTATTGATGGGCAGCTCCAGCACGCTTCAGCATGACCTCCCCCAGAAGTAACCCTGTTCTCGTCTCCTTGGCCTACCTTTAAACGCGGTCTCTGCCCCTCCATCCCCCCTCCTCCCAGACACAGATCCTGTGTAGTTCTTTTGAAGCCCCCATATGCTATCACACCTCCCCAGCAAAGAAGGATCATGGCTCCTCTCTGTCTGTCTGGTGTTAGAAGAGCTGCAGGGGGGCTTTCATCCTCAAACTGCCTTTTCTGAGTGTCAGAACCTTATGCCCATATATCGACTTCCTTTTCCTTAAAGGGGGATGCCGGGCATCAGCGATAAAATGAAATGTAATATTTGCCCAATTCCTCACAATCAGCATCTCTGGCTGTCATGATAGTATCCTCAGTTCATATGACTCAGGGACAATGCCAGTCCTTGGCTACAACAGATGACAACAAGCTGCAGTCGAGAGGAAGGTAAGAACCCATAAAAGCATCCTTAGGTGACTACCAGGAATAGCAATGAATGGCAGTTTAGATGTTCCACAACAGCCCTTTAAAACACCAAAATATTTTTTAAAATTGAAAAAAATTAAAAAGAATAAAAAGGAATTCATTTTCTTCTAGCCAACAAATACAGTTTGCATAAACAGATGAAGGTCTTTTTTTTCTTTGCAAGGCACTCTGTTTTCTATATTCTCATACAAGAAATACTGGCAGTATAAGACTGAAATAAATCAGGGTAGCCATGTAAATGAATAAGGGGCCCTAGTAGAGCTTGGAAAATTGGCAGCAGAGGTATAATAATATAGCATTGAATATTGCAGTCTGCCAAAGTGCATAATTGGGTCAGATGGCTAATTCCAAAATGTCATTCAGCCTCCAACATTAGTTTGACACAGTCACATACATTCTTGATCATAATACAAGCTAGCTGTTGGGTGCTTGTGAATTATACAAAAGAGTGCATGGTGTTATATTATTCCGGAATTTCTTTCTTTGTTTTGCAGTGTAACCGACTTATAAATAACTCTTGAATCAGACAAGTGAGGTAAGAATATTGTGCCTGTATTATGGCATATTGCTTTTTCTCATATCAAAGGCCATATAGCTAGCTCTGTCTTCAAAATCAGGCATCTACCATAAGTCAGTCAGCTTCAAAGCCAAATATACATTCAATCAAATAGGTAACTCATTCAAGCACCATAAACGAGAAATACAGTATACTTCTCTTCTATGTCACAACTTTCACATTTTTGTTAACTAGATGTACTGTACAAGTACTGTAGAATGTAGATGTAGCAATATCTATAGTAGATATTAAAAGGGACATTCCAAAGTGTTAAATAAGCCTGCTTTCTGCTTGCCTATGCTGGCTGTCGGGGATGCATCATTCATTTCCCAGCATTTTGCATTCCCTGATAAACCCTACAGAACATGCTTCCTTCTGAATCATTTTCAGGGTCCCCTATATGAATTGACATCTGAAGGGACCCTCACAAGCCTAAATGGATGAGCAATCATATGCTGCCGAGGAGGCCCAGCAGATGGGAAAAGAGCAGATCCTGACAGCTTGCATGGGGAGAGCAGAAAGCAGAATAAGTTAAACCTTTGCCTAAAATATCCCTTTAAAACTTCACTGGGCACTGGACCACTCCCAACAAGTTAAAGGAACACTTTCATGAAAAGTGGCCCAATAATAAAAATCCATATAAATATGTTAAATAGCAGGAGGAGGGGGTCACTTATACACCGGCATCAAGAAATATCCAGGCCAGGCTTAAGTGGACCTGAAAGCCCTGATTACACATGAGTAGCATACCTCCCAAGTGTCCCTGATTTGGAGGGACTGACCCTCTTTTGAATCCATGCCCCCCTGTCCCTCATTGTTCTCATTTGCCCCTTTTTGAGGTGTAACATGCAGATATGCATCAAAAAATGTTTCATTCTCCTATTTAAAGTGTTTATATTGTTTTAACTGTTACCACCTATCCATCCCTCAATGTGGGGGCATGGCCTAATTTAACAAATGTTCCTCGTTCCCACCCTGAAAAAATTGGTAGGTATGGAGCAGGGGGATGAGGGAGAGCTTTTGCACTTAAGCTGGGAGCTTCCTTATGATCAGCACATCCAGTCAGAGAAAGATTTCACAGAATGTAGGAAGGAGATAATGCTGACTGAAGATTGGCATGACTGCAGTATGTTTGTGTGATATTGTTTCTCCACATTGGCAGTTGGAGCTTGGAATTTTGCTATAATCAGCCCACACAAAACTGAAAAAGATTTACCTCAGAAAAGGAATCAGCATGTCTCTCATTGTACACACACATCATCATCAGCTGCTGGAAAGGATAAATATAACTATCAACCAATGTAAGTCAAAGGACTTGGCTGCCACAGAGTTTAAAGAGCTGTATGAGCAGGGCTGACTCATTACTGCTCTTGATTTTATACTTCTGGCAAGGAATTAAGCACTATTTCAAGAAGTTTTAGGAACATTTTGACTGTAGGATGTTTTCTCACAAGCAGGCCTGTCAGAATTGTGGTAAGATGGCTGTCCCCATGTAGTTCAATATCATAGAATCCCCCTGCTATCCCACATCTGAATAGATTTGAGCTCTCTCAAATATGTAATATCACTGATTGCAAGAGACAGGGTTTAGGGGAGCAAATTTTGTTTTTTGGCTAGAGGTCCACTGTAATGGAAGGAAAAAGAATTAGGGCTGACATGTTCTGTCACTCCTGATACACCCAGAAACCTGCTAATCCTGAAATAGTTTTTCCTACCAGGTGAAGAAAACCACAAGCCTGGTGGAAATATTATTTAGTTCGGATGTATGAGTGACCCTTCCTCTCATTAGCCAATGTGTTTCAATGGATTTTTAAAATTAAACAATTTCGCAATACAGCAGCTTTAATGGACCATCAAAAAGTATATGTGGCAATATGACAAATGACAGACAGACATTGGTAGTGCACCATTATTGCTTAGGAACCTGCATATTAGAGGCCAAAATAATTCACTACACCACACTAAATGAGGCGTCAATTGCTCAGACTTTTATAAGATGCAATTCTATACTTTCAATTCTATACTTTCACTATACTGCTCATGGTTTTATACTTCTGGCAAGGAATTAAGCACTATTTCAAGAAGTTTTAGGAACATTTTGACTGTAGGATGTTTTTTCACAAGCAGGCCTGTCAGAATTGTGGTAAGATGGCTGTCCCCATGTAGTTCAATATCATAGAATCCCCCTGCTATCCCACATCTGAATAGATTTGAGCTCTCTCAAATATATAACATCACTGATTGCAAGAGACAGGGTTTAGGGGAGCAAATTTAGTTTTTTGGCTAGAGGTCCACTTTAATGGAAGGAAAAAGAATTAGGGCTGACATGTTCTGTCACTCCTGATACACCCAGAAACCTGCCAATCCTGAAATAGTTTTTCCTACCAGGTGAAGAAAACCACAAGCTTGGTGGAAATTTTATTTAGTTTGGATGTATAAGTGACCCTTCCTCTCATTAGCCAATGTGTTTCAATGGATTTTTAAAATTAAACAATTTCGCAATACAGCAGCTTTAATGGACCATCAAAAAGTATATGTGCCAATATGACAAATGACAGACAGACATTGGTAGTGCACCATTATTGCTTAGGAACCTGCATATTAGAGGCCAAAGTAATTCACTACACCACACTAAATGAGGCGCCAATTGCTCAGACTTTTATAAGATGCAATTCTATACTTTAATGTGCTTGCAGGGCATAAAGAAAAGGACTAGAGTTCCATTTTGGTAACTATTTTTTTCCACATTTTATTAATTTTACTGCACTCACAAGGCAAGAAACATAACAGGCTGATTCATTACTAGCGGCAGGTAGCGACAGATGAGCATATGTACAGCAGCGCTATGATCGTCCGCTAGTGGGCACCCGATCAGCCATCAATCGCTATTACAGAACGCCACAGTCACTACTTGCCATTTGTAGTAATCACGCTGCCAATGTTAAATGTGATGTTTCTGATTTGCATTAGAGGCACTGTTGAGTTGTTACACTTTATTCAATACAGCTTCTGAGCGTTTCTATGCTGTTGTGTTGAAACCAATCTCTAAAATTCTTTGAAATGTGAAAACACTTCAGCAAAATAACACATGTCACAAGATTTTAGAATTAAAAATAAATGTTATGTTTATTAAAGCATATTAGAAATTAATTAGTTGGGTCGTTGTCCATTTTTGGAATAAATTGTCCAAATCTTCATGGTGCCTGTAATGGAGACAAAAGTGTTATGTTAGTTTTGTGTGTAATTTTTTTATGTAGTTGATTAATTTTAAAGGCCCCATTTTTTTAAATTTTAATTATCCCCCAGTTCTAATGTACTTGTAATATATCTCTGCTTAGCTCACTTACCGAAAAAAATGCGGAAATCACGCTTTCCCGCCACTCAAAGCCAGTCAGGGTATCCTCATTATTGTCTGCGGCCATGTTGGGGACTTCTGGCACCAGTGCTGTTTCTTCAGGGGGTTCGATTTGGTGGCATATGCAAATGTTGTGTAGGACACTGTACAACATATCTCCTCCTAGGTGTGCCAAACAGAGAAAGCATGCCGATGGTTCTTTCCACAATCCATCTTGTTTTGCGATGTGCTTGTCCGCTGTTGAATAAAGAAAGTGAGAAACAGCAATTAGAAAAGTAGCTATACTAGTATGACTACAATAAATATATGCAAATATAGCTGTTTAGTCGTTTTAATTTAATAATGTGATTGTTATTCTGTCTATGATTATTAATTACCCAGTAGCCATCCAGGTGGCATTTCATTATTTTCAAACTTCCGGCACAGGACTGATTGGTGGAGCACATAAGAATCATGGCATAAGCCCGGAAAGCCAGATCTCATGGCTCTCAGATTCATGTCTGGGTCACATACCACCATGACATTCATAGAATGGAATTGTTTCCTATTCCTATAATGCAGTTCCTGTGCACGGGGAGGGCGGAAAGGGATGTGTACCATCCACGCACCCTAGCACATTAGGTATCCCTTCCATGCGGTAAAACGCACATTTAATATTGGCAACCTCCTCCTCATCCTCAGGAAATGTTATATATACGGGAATAAGATCGCAAATAGCCAGGACTACCTTGTAAAAGACACGGCTCATTGTAGCCTGGCTGATCCCGCTGAGGAGGGCTGAGGTTGCCTGAAAATTGCCCCGCGCCACTATATTTAGCATGGCACATAGGCGAACAATGCCAGAGATGGATTGGGTGCATCTGGTGGATGGATCGATTTTGGTCTTAATCTGATCATATAGGGACTGTAGTGCTGCACGATTCAGATGAAATCTGCTTCTGATCTGCTTGTTACTTAAATCGCATACAGAGAGGCAGATGCCAAAGGATCTGGGTGCCCTAGGCCTCACAGCACTCTCTTCCCTTGGCTCCTGACCTTCCTCTGCGCTGCCACAACACATCCATACCCCAAACATAACCTCAACATCCACATCACACTCACTGGCCATAGCTCATGCACTCCCAAAATCAAATAAAAACAATCTTCCCACACACACAACCAATTCACACAACCAATCAAATTCCTCTTGCACCCACACGCACCCACACGCATGCAGCTCACCACAAAACAAGATGTATAGTGGAAACAAGCATCAGCTTGCTTTCCAAGTTTGGCACAGCCAAGAGGGGAGTTGCTGCACAATCCACAAAAGGTCCCTAAAACTATCCACACTTGCTGTATCCTACACAATATTTGCAGATGCCACCAAAAAAAATCTCCCAAAGAAACAGCACTGATGCCACAAAGCCACAGACAGTAATAAAGATACACAGCCAGCCAGTTCCTGGTAACTATGTCATAGATACATGCACCAAACACCACAGCCTTTGCAACAACGTTAAAAGATAATAATGAATAATGTTAGGCATTTTTATACTATAACGTATCCAAATGTATGGTACGCTTTGCCGCCTCATGCGTTTCCTCGCTGTTTCCAGTCTGTAATTAGCTTACCACAGGTGTAGCACGCCTAGCGTATAATTAATAGCATCGCTGTGTGGATATGGTTGCACAGACATCTATGGGCCAATCAAAGGTAAAAACTTTAAAATTCAAATAGCCTTTAGTGTAGCAGCATTTGAAATTGTGTTCAGATATATGGTTAGATGTAATTAATAATGTGTTTCTGGTTGTGTATGTAGCTTCTTGATTAAATGATTGTCTTCACACATTTATTGCTGATACATCAATTATTGTTGTAAAGATGTAGATACACACACACACACACCTGTATTGTATGTCTCCATCAATTAACTGGGCCTGTTTGTGATTGGTTCCTAAAGCACTTAAAAACTTCCAGACACATTCAGCAATTGTTGCCATTCTGTAGTTTGCATGCGTCCTTGTGTGTTTGGGGTTTGATGGAGCCAAAATGTGCCTGCCACTGCTGTGTCTGTGGTGTGCGTGGTGGCCGCAGACCTTCCTCGAGGAAGAGGGCGCAGGCTGATGGTGGTGCCCCACCCAAGCCCAAGCGTCCATATGCCAAGAGGGAGCCAGAATTTAATTTGGCGGATAACAATACTCTTGTGCTTCTGACACTGGCTAAGTGGGAGTTATTATTTGGCTCACAATGTCAGTGGCAAACAAGAAAGGAGCAAATTGTGGGATGCCATTGGTGTGCAGCTTACTAGCTCAGCTCAATATCCACGTAGTGGAACAGCCTGCAAAAATGCTTCTACACATTGGAAAGGGCCCAAATGCAAAAGATGAAGTCTGACCTTCTTGTTGACAGTGGGACGAAGCAGGCTCCAAAGAGTAAATACAGGTCATATGAGGAGATGCTGAAGTGCAAGATCCCCCTTTGTAGGCTGCAGGGTGTGGATGCTGGGGATGACACCACAGGCTGGGGTGATGGTATAGTGTAAATACATTGTTACTGATTTTGAATAATAATGTTAAATGATATTTGTATGTAACCTGATTTTAATCCTAAATCTAGGTCATGGTAAGTATCCTATTATACCTATGTTATGTTATTTTAAACGTTATCTATTTTTCACCTTAGAGGCACATGAGGAATCAGAGGAGTCTGATGTTGAAGGTTCACAGATTCCTGCCCTTCCACCAGCCTCTACATTAACCCAGTCTGATGTTGAAGGTAAAGAGGCAGCATTTGAAGGTTTTGTGATATAGGTCTTGATAGTTCTTTATAGTGCTCACATTAACAATGGCTACTTGTTCATTATATTTTAATATAGATGCCCTCAGAATTGGATCAGCATCTCCTCATGAATCAACATACTCTTTGGAAGCCAGTAAGTGTATGCATTATTTTCGGTTTGGTCAAAATAACAAAAAGGTCTGGATTTAGATGTATTCTATTTTTGATTTGTAGGCCAAATCCCAGCTTTATCTTTGGACCCCACTTCCTGTGTTGCAGGCCTACATGACACTGTTGGTATGTAGTGCAAAGCATACCTTATCCTTCATAGATGCTGGTCCTCAATGTGTACCAAAAATGTATTTATTCTGTTAAAACATGCAAAATCACATTTAAAGCAGTCTTGTAGATTAGGATTAAGAACAAAGGGTCAAAATGTTACTTGCCAAAACAATTGCTAACCAAAATACCAGGTTGCTTTTATGTTGGTCCCATTTTTCTACAATTATGGAAGCACTACTATTACACCTTAAACCAATAGTATTTATGTTTCTTTTCATTAGGCCCGAATACAGGAAGTGCTGGTCCTGAAATGGCCCCCCAAAGTGAGGCTGCTAGGGATGAGGGTAAGCATGTGATTTGTTAATTTTTTATGATGATGTTTTGGTTCATTACATGTATGAGGCCTATTTACATTTGGTATGACCCATGTATTTGTAGGGCAAAGTTCTAGTGATAGATTGAGTCTTGACATCTCTGATGTGGCGGGTATGTGTGTCGAATAATGTGCTAACTATATGTGAGCACACAATGTGTTTTCAGATATATTGAATTTACTAACTTTCTATAATACTCATTAAAAATGTTAAGGGTGTGTGGAATCAACTTGCGAATCAAGGTTAGAATCCTAAAATCTTTAGAGGTTAACTTGACGCAGTTGAGAAACAATAAACCTTGTATTAAACTAAATAATATTTTTAATTTAGCATATGTGATGTTGCCGCCATTATCGGATGATGACTTGCTCCTTCCTGGCAGCCAGACACCTGAACTATATGTGGAGGACCACACTCAGGTAACATAGATTGGTTGAATCAGGTTGTGAAAAATGTAATTTTGTTTGTATCAATAATTTAAAAACATGTTACATACACCAACCTTGACGGGAAACCTGGATGTGGACTTATCCCAGTTCCATGTGTGTCATTAATTTTTTTAAACCTTTTTATTATAGACCACGGGGTGTCCCCACAAGTGTGTAACTTTTTGAGTTAGGGAGCCGCATATTGGAGGCCTACAGTCACCAGCAGCCACGTGCTAGACTGGAGGAGCGCATTGCGGTGTTGAAATCAAAATCGCTGGTGGACCAACAACAAATACGTGAACTGAGGCAAGAGGTCCGAGAACTAAGGCACCAGCCACTACAAGAATTCGTGACTGCAATTAACCGATCGATCGCCAGGACCAAACTTTGTTGTTGTTACATCAGCTAATACAGCAGCAGTCTATTTTTTTTAATGCACTGTTGGCCCCCAACACGGCCCCTACAGCTGAGTCCTCAGAAGAAAGACCCATAGATTAATTTTTTTTTTGGATGAACATTTTATGTTAAATGAGGACAGCTATTGTTTTGTATCTCAGAATAAATATTTGTGTTATAAGATAACATTTTTGAATCTACTTGATTGCATATATACTAAACCATACGTGTAGACATGTCTATATAGATATGTGCATGTGTTTTTGATTTCACAACAGTAATAGGTTGGAACACATTCAAATGCTTCTATTACGTTAGGTGTAACAATGTGTTTCAGTTTCAAACTAATAATGGGTTAATAATAACTTTAACAAGGTTTTGCAGTTAATGCTGGTACGCTCAGAACCGCCCATCTATTGTCTGCTGCTTATTCAGGAACAGCGACTCTAGTAGGCGTTGCATAAAAAAGAAACAGAAAAGGCTACAACACATGTATCAAAAGTACAGCGCCCCAGGCAGCGACAGGTAGCAACTGATCATAGCGACTGACCCTCGGCGCTCTAACCCAGAATTAACAAGATTTTTCTACGAAACAGCGTTGGCGCTCTAATTTTTGTGACTGTGGGATAAAGCGCCAGAAACGGTGTAATAAAAGTGATTTTTTAGACACATGAACAACATTAAGAAAGTGAAAAACACTGGAATGACATTGTTGGAGGGGTGTGACATTAACAATTTACTGCCAGACAAGTAAATACATTTTTCGTAAAAAAAAAAAAAAAAACATTCAAAAACCTAAATACAGGTCAGGATAAATGTCTGAAGCATTTGTATTATTTAAAAAAAAATAGGGATGAGCAATGGGATTTCAGGATCGTCCATTGAAATGTATGGAAGAGCGGCAGGTAGCGAGAGGTGGCGCTCTGAAAGTTTCAACGCAGGCGCTGTACGCTGAGGCTGGGATAATGATGAATCGAACGCTACATGGCGTTATCCCAGTCGCTCAACAGGATCGGCTTCAAAAATGTGTAATTGCGTGCTGTGGTCGGCGTTCTCATGCCGATACCTGCCGTTACCTGTCGCAAAATAGCCACTACCTGGTGCTATCCCTTGCATGAATAAGGCCCTAAATGACTTACTTACTGTACTAAGAGGGCTGGTGTCCCTTATTGGTAGTGTTTCGTTACTGGGAGTGTGTGATCATTTCATAGTTTTCACAAGCTATAAAGGAAATTTTACTTCACTGAATAAGAAAAATTACCTCACTTTTGGTATTACTTAATAAGTGATATTTTCAGTGACTTTACTTCCCGCACATTTATTTTACCACATTTAAAGTCATTCTGCAGGCAGAAGAAAACCCACTATACTCACCTTCCCCCACAGGCGATTGCTGAGGCACTTAGCAGATGGCCCAATCTCAGTCCTGCACTTTTCAACTCATGGACTTTAAAATCTACATTAGTTGTCCTCTGGGTGGTATGCTTTTTTTTTCAAAGGAGCGTCCAGGAGCCTGCTCCTGAAAAGGGGGGTAGCGCGAGAACCCAAAGATGGGCTGATGCCCAGCTGGTGGCTTGCGCTATTTATTACCTGGCCTGCCGTTTGGACAGCCACCAGTGGGTGTCAGCAGAGCCACTGGTTGTTTTATCTTCCGCTCAACTGCTGCACCTGTTGTTTGGCCTATTTAAGTGGGAACTGCACTTTACCTGGTACAGCAGAATTCTGTGTATATATCTCTTAGATTCTCTGTACCTCTGGTGCTTCAGGCCTCTCCCTGGTTTCTCTGAGGCTGCTTGGCCACTTTATACTCCTAGGCCTCAATGCTGCAGGCCCCCTATTGGCTCCTGGAGGCTGCCAGCCCTTGTCCTGGATCCTTTGATGAGTGTGCCAGCACTTTAGGGTTCCCTCTGTGTTTCCCCTTTATTTTTGTGCTTATGTTAGTTAGTTTTCTTTATTTTGCCCTGTACAGTTTGTTAACTGAATCCAAGGTCTTTCTGTTTCCCTTCTGCCTGTATCATAGGTAATGCCTTTGTTTAATAAACTCCCTTTTAGTTCATTTATTCCTGTGTTGTGTCATTGCTCTGGTCTGATAATCTGTTCCCCTGGCAGAGAGTTCCATCTGGAGAGCTCCCCGGCCTGACACCAGCAGCTGGCATTTAAAAAGTCACCACTTGCAGACAGTGCTAGTCTATCCAGCACCTGGATACCAGCTTATATTTAGGACCCATGCCATCTCAGCCTTACTGTGTGACCATTAGTATTATATAGTGAGCCACATCTGCAGTATCACTTGAGCGCCAGGACTGTACACATGTCCAAAATGAAGACATGGGTGATGTGGTGATTAGCTCTGGTAGACATCAGGAGAGAGGCTCAGAGGTGAAAGTTCAACTTAAAGTCCGTGTTTATTCACACAAAAAATCCATAAAACCAAATGTCCTTTTTGGTTACATCACCTTTTCTGGTAAATGCAGCAGAAGTAAATCAGACAGGCATCAGCGTTTTTAGTCCTTGGGCAAACTTGCTACTGCAGCCGAATCCGCCTCTGGAATCCGCATGAAACAGCCTGCACAGGAGTTTTCAGCCAGGCACACAGAGTCTCACTTCACAAGTGAGCTCCAGTCACAGACAGTCCACAGCTGACTCCCCAGGCTATTTATGCGGCCTGTAAAACCCGGACCTGGGTAGAGTCCCACCCAGTTAAACCGTCCCGGGTTATCCTTTCGGCTATACTAACACTTCAGCACCAGACTGCTATTAGCAGCTGATGCTGGGAAACAAAATACACGTTTTACTGCAGCAAGGCCAACCTTGGTGCTACATACCTTCCGTCAATGACGGCCCCTTGCACCTTACCACATACATCCTCCCTTTGTTCAACCCTGAGGGGGTGGACACATGACAAACAATGGGCCCGGGATAGGGCATCCGCATTACCCAACAACCGCCCCGCTCTGTGCTCTACCGAGAACTTGGAATTCTGTAAGGACAGGAACCACCGGGTGACCCTGGCATTCCTGTCCTTAGCCTGGCACATCCACTTGAAGGGAAAATGGTCCGTAATCAAGCGAAACCTTCTCCCCAACAAGTAGTAGCGAAGAGACTCAAGGGCCCACTTAACGGCCAGGCATTCTCTCTCCACTATGCTATAACGGGTCTCTGCAGGTGTCAGCTTGCGACTCATGTAGACAACGGGGTGCTCCTCCCCTTTGACTTCCTGAGATAGTACTGCACCGAGGCCTACCTCGGAGGCATCGGTCTGCACTATAAACTCCCTCTTAAAGTCGGGTGTCACCAACGCCAGAGATCCACACAGGGCAGACTTCAAAGCGGAGAATGCTTTTTCGGCCTGTTCACTCCATTTCACCATAACAGACTTGCGCCTCTTTAACAGGTCTGTCAATGGTGCCGCTAAGGTGGCAAAATTGGGAATGAACCTCATGTAATACCCCACCTACCCCAGAAATGACTTCACTTGGCGTGTAGAGTTAGGACATGGCCAGCTACGGATGGCTTCTATTTTGTTAACCTGGGGCTTGACCACTCCTCGCCCAATCACATAGCCCAGGTATTTAGTCTCCTCTAAGCCTAAGGCACATTTTTATGGGTTTGACGTCAAACCAGCCTTCCTGAAGGAATCCACTACTGCTTGGACTTTGGGCAGGTGACTTTCCCAATCCGTACTATGGATGATGATATCGTCCAGATATGCCGACGCATACCGATGATGTGGCCTGAGGACAATATCCATTAACCTTTGGAACGTAGCGGGAACGCCATGTAAACAAAAGGGTAATGCCTTATACTGGAACAGTCCCTCAGGTGTGATAAAGGCTGTTTTCTCCTTGGCAGCCTCAGTCAAGGGCACTTGCCAGTACCCTTTTGTGAGGTCCAAAACAGAAAAATACCGGGCTTGGCCTAGCTTTTCAATAAGCTCGTCTACTCGGGGCATAGGGTAGGCATCAAACTTAGATACTTCGTTAAGTTTGCGGAAGTCATAACAGAACCGCAACATCGGGCTTGGGAATCAAGACTATTGGGCTGGCCCACTCACTCTTTGACTCTTAAATCACATCCAATCTGAACATTTGCTGCTCTTCTTCCGCAATAGCTTGTCGCCGGGACTCAGGTACTCGGTAGGGCTTCAACCGGATCTTGGCCTGCAGTTCCGTGACAACTTCATGTTGGATGACAGAAGTGTGCCCAGGGAGATCTGAAAACACATCCGAGTTCCTGCTAATAAACTCCCTGGCTTCCTGGGTCTGTTTAGAGGAAAGGTTGTCGCCAGCTTTCACCTCAACAACCGCTTCTCTAACAACAGGCTGAAGGATGGGAAGCTCCACCCCTAACATACCTGGTCGGGGACTGTCACCCACAGGGGTCTCCTTGTCTTTCCACAGCTTCAGCAGGTTTACATGGTACACCTGCTCTGGCTTTCTCCGCCCAGGCTGATGTACCTTGTAAGTCACTTCCCCAACTTCATAGGGACCCTTCCACCTAGCCAGAAATTTACTATGCACTGTTGGCACTAGAACCAAAACTCTGGGTTAAAGTTCACCTGGGTTAAAGTTCCGGGGTTTAGCCTGCCGGTTATAAACCCTACTTTGGGCCCGCTGTGCTGCCTCTATATGTTCCCTCACCAGTGACAAAACGGTCTCTATCCATTCCTGTAACTGAGTAACATACTCTACCACATTTTTGTGGGGTGTGGGTTGCTGTTCCCAAGCTTCCTTGGCTATATCCAACAGGTCTCGTGGATGCCGACCGTATAAGAGTTCGAAGGGCGAGAACCCAGTAGAGGCCTGGGGCACCATTCACACTGCGAACATCAGATAGGGCAGAAGCAAGTCTCAATTCTTCCCATCCTTGGCGACCACCTGCTTTAACATGGTTTTTAAAGTTTGGTTAAATCCTTCTACCAGGCCTTCAGTTTGCGGGTGGTAAACAGATGTCCGCAACAACTTACAGAGCTCCTTCATTACCTTGGACATAAAAGGGGTACCTTGGTCGGTCAGGACCTCTTTAGGCAGGCCTACTCGGGAAAACATTTCCATAAGCTCCTTAGCAATGAGTTTGGCTGAGGTGTGTTGTATGGGCATTGCCTCGGGATACCGCGTGGCATAGTCCAAGACTACCAGAATATGTTGGTGCCCTCTAGCGGATTTTGGCACTGGACCCACCAGATCCATAGCAATCCACTCAAAGGGCACCTCAATAACTGGGAGAGGAACTAGGGGACTACGGTAATGAGGCTGGGGGCTGGTTATCTGACATGTTGGGCAGGACTCACAATATCTCTCCACCTCCTTGTACACACTGGGCCAGTAGAATCATTGTAAAATTCGGTCCAGAGTTTTCTGCTGGCCTAGGTGTCCCCCCAGAACATGTTGATGGGCCAAATCCAACACAAGCTTGCGATAAGGATTGGGTACCACCAATTGTTCCACAACCTCTTCACGTACTTTGTTTACCCGGTACAGCATATCCTGGTGAACCACAAAGTGTGGAAACTGTAACTCAGCACCCGGCTGTTGTGGTTCACCTTCCACCTCAAGTACATTCTCCCAGGCCCGAGATAGAGTCGGGTCCTGGTGTTCTGCTGTACCAAAACTAATTGTGGAGACATGGAGATCTGCCAACTCTGGACCTGTTGACAAATCTTCCACATCTCTAACCATAACACTCAGTGGGGTTGACTCCGCCCCTTCCACCGTAGTGGCGGTCACCCCTACCGTTGTCCCTTCTGACTCCGGTTCCCAGGGTTCCGGGGTCACCCCTGAGTAGGGCCAGTCTATTGGGGACACACCCACCTTGCGGGTTTCCAGAACTCCCAGCTTGGTCCATAGTGACATGAACCCCGGAAAGTCTCTCCCAAGAATAAGTTCGTACGGGAGTTTAGCGGCGACGGCAACTTCGTGGATCCAGCTGCCGGAGACGGTGGTTAGAGTCACTTGTGCTGTGGCATAGTCCCTCAAGTCCCCGTGTATGCACAAGACCCCGGTTTTCCACCCCGTGTACTCATCGGGCAGTACCATGGCAGGTCTCACCAGGGTAACCATACTTCCCGAGTCCAAAAGGGCCACTGCCAGGGTATCCCCCACCTTCACCTGACAGAGGTGACTTTGCCCCACAACCTCAGGGACACAGGCAGCACACAGCCTCCTGGCATACATTGAAGGGCCGTAACCAAAGTTCACGTCCATGGGCTCCCCCTGGTGGGGACAGTTGGCTCTGATATGACCCGGCTCCTTACACCCCCAACACAACACCGGGGCAGGGACTTTGGGGGGTAGGTCCTGAAGGGGTTTAGGGGACACCACCCTCCTGGGTTGGGGCGGGGACCTCCGGGGTTTCCCTGAATCCTTCCCCGTAGAACCCCCTTGCAAGTTCCTGGTGGCCTCATATCGCTCCACAAGGTCCACCATCTCTAGAGCGTTGCCGGGGGATACCTGGCCAACCCAGTGCTGGAGAGGGTGCGGTAAAGCCCTCCAGAACATGTCCACCAGCAAGCGGTCCAACATGGCAGTGGGGCTTAATATATCAGGTTGCAGCCATTTTTGCAGCAGGTGCAGTAGTTTATAATATTGGGGTCTGGCGGGCTCTGCCGACTGATAGCTCCACTGATGCACCCGCTGAGCCCGAACCCACACATTCACCCCCAGTCTGGCCAGTATCTCACCCTTCAGTCGGGTAGTCAGTGGCTTGGTTGTCTGGAAGATCAAACAACACCTGCTGGGGTCCAGATGCCAGAAATGGAGCGATGACGTCAGCCCACTGGTCAAGAGGCAACTTCTCCCTTGCAGCCACCTTTTCAAACACCGCCAGGTAGGTCTCTACGTCATTCGAGGGGTCATCTTTGTAAGCGCCAAGCGGACAGCTTTCTGGGCATCAGGGACACTTTTGGGCGCTCCTGCAGCTTGCAGCGCCATCACATGTTGTAACAGAAGCTGGTTGGTCTCCTGCTGCTGCTTGTTGGCCTCGCGCTGCTGCAGATTCGCCTCCATGAGTGCTTTTACGACAGCCTCCATTTTGTCTGCGGTCTCAGGTAACAGCTTGGCAGGCTTAATGTAGGACATGCACACAAAAAAAAAACGTTTCCGTTGGTTGCTCCTAGCAACGGCCTCACTGTGCCCCTCGCATCCTCCACCAATTGTGGTGATTAGCTCTGGTAGACAGCAGGAGAGAGGCTCAGAGGCGAAAGTTCAACTTAAAGTCCGTGTTTATTCACACAAAAAATCCAAAAAATGGCCTTTTTGGTTACATCACCTTTTCTGGTAAATGCAGCAGAAGTAAATCAGACAGGCAATGGCGTTTTTAGTCCTTGGGCAAACTTGCTACTTTGCAGCCAAATCAGCCTCTGGTCTGCATGAAACAGCCTGCACAGGAGTTTTCAGCCAGGCACACAGAGTCTCACTTCACAAGTGAGCTCCAGTCACAGACAGTCCACAGCTGACTCCCCAGGCTATTTATGCGGCCTGTAAAACCCGGACCTGGGTAGGGGATGGAGTCTCACCCTGCTCTACTCCATCCCAGTAAAACCGTCCCGGGTTAGCCTTTTGGCTATACTAACACTTCAGCTCCAGACTGCCATTAGCAGCTGATGCTGGGAAACAAAAAACACGGTTTTACTGCAGCAAGGCCAGGTACCTTGGTGCCACATACCTTCCGTCAATGACGGCCCCTTGCACCTTACCACAGTGACCACATTGTTCCCAGGTACTTAGTAGTAGCAGCTTGGTAGCATGATAAAAAGCAGGGTGCCCTATAGCTGATGGGGCCCCCCAAAAGGGCCTCTTAGGCCAGAGGCCCACAAAGTGGATGGTCGGCTAACTCTATGGGCCAATCCAAGTCAATAAAGTGCTATTGATACTTGCCCACACTGCTATATATGTCATATAAAAGGGGGTTCAGTGATAACTTGGAAGTTAATCGCCAGACAATATGGACTGCCATACCATTTTCAAAAATAATTTCCAAACCCACCACGGTGGATTAAATGAAAAGCAGCTATACAGTATGTGTGCTCCAGACTCACAAAGTGTTAAAAAGCCAGGGAAGCAAGAGCATGCTGAGGGGGTGTGGATTACTTAAGGGACCACTGTATGCTAAGTTTAAAATTAAATTAAACTTACATTTCCACGGGCAGCTGATTTCTGCTTTTTATCTCTATCTTGAAAGAGTGCAGTTTTTATTTATCATCTGTTTTGAAGCCGTACCTTTCTTTACTAATATTGTTTTGCATTAAAATAGCATTGCTCAGTGAGGGAAGAGGGGGCTCTTCTCTGTCTGTCTATTTGTTTCAGTATCCTGCTCAGCATACTGTCAGCAGAACTTATATGTAACAACAGGATTTATTATTTATTACTGGTAGAGGCCTGTGCACCAAGCCAAATGAAGCATGCAAGGAAAAAGCTACCTTCCCACATAGTGTGATTGGGGGAGAGGTCAAAGTTCAGCCCAGCTTTAGGTCTAGCAAAATGATCTTGGAAAGCTGGTAGGTTGGTTATTTAAAGGGAGCTAAACATGGAAGGTAAGGAAACAACTATTTGATTTTAAGCTTGAGAGACTTTTTAAAGCAGAGCAAAAGCCACTGAACTTGTGAAATACATTTGGCCAAAGCCCGTGCTGATACTCCGTTCTTAGGGTGTAGAAAACAAAATGAATATTGTCGCTCCTCATATCATGCTGGAACAAATTTTTATTGCTGTCCTTTTCTGTAAGTTAGCAGGTGGTCAGTCAATGCATAAGTGTGGCAATGACATCATTACCACACACAACAGTGTCAATAAATGTAGGAGGTGGAGCTTTACAGCTAAAACAGGCGCCTTTATCTGGGATTGGAGTGAAGCAGGAGCATTCAAAACTGGCAAAGGTACTGTTCACGGGGGCAGCAATTCAGGGGATGCTGGTTAAAAATGTGAGTTTTGGTCCGCTTTAAGTTTACTGTTTGCTTTAAGCAGGGTCCAGATGTAAATACTACTGGGCCTAAGGTAAGTAAGTAAGTATTCATTTATTTTTAAATTTGCCTCAATGGAGTTATGGTTCAGTGTCTCTGAATCCCAAAGCTTTGGATGGGTTTTGCTAGGCTGTATCCAAACTGAACAGAACCATATTTAATCACTGTTTACTATAAATAGGTTGCCTGAAACCTTTTATAAAAAGGTTTATAATCTTCATAGCCTGCAATGCAGCCTAGCAGTTAGCCAAAGTAATCAAGAAATGATGTTTAATTAACCTATAGAATACCAACAGAAGAGATGCTGTGGAAATTGAAAACTGGTTGCCTTTGATATCTGCTCAACATCTTATACATACACACGCACTCACCTGCAAATTACAAACTATTAAGGTCAATTGGTATAATACAGAGCATATGTAAACAGCACATAGGAGATCTTGCTCTTAAGACTTTTAATTGTTCATTAGTTCATAAGCTATAAATATTGTTTTGTGCTAAACATTAGGGATGAGCGAATCGATCCGGACGAACCCGGATTCGATCCGAATTTCAGGAAAAATTCGATTCGGATCGAATCCGAATTTCCCCGCGATTCGATCACTCGAAGTTTTCCTTTAACATCCATTCATTTACATTACAGGCATTCTAAGATGGCGGACGGGACATGTCTGGACATGTATCCCGCGCCAGTGCAAGCTGGGGCAGTCACATGCAGCCTATCAGCAGCCAGCAAGCCCGGTGACGTCACACAGCGGTATTTAACGGCGGCCATCTTGCTTTTCCTCATTTCTCTATTGCATTCGTGACAGACAGACAGAACGCTGTGTAGCTGAGGCAGTTAGACAGGCTGGAGACAGGGACAGACAGGGACAGGCTGGAGACAGGCAGGAGACAGGCAGGAGACAGACAGGAGACAGACAGAAAGCCAGGGAAAGGTAGGAAAAACGGAGCTGGCTGACAGGGAGATTTTTTTTTTTTCATCCAGCCTTTGTTAGCGTTTTCAGGCTGCTTATAGTAACTAACTGTGCATATATACTGAACTGATCTTAAGTCTGCTGTGAGGCATCCCATTCTGTGACTAAAGCAGCCTCTGTTTAAGACCATATAAGCATTTGCTCTTATCATATTTGAAATTAGGCCTGATAAAGACACTTTTGCTGGCCAAAGCACTACTGGACCCTGCCAGCTCGATTCCTGCCCGGGGCATCCCATTCTGTGACTACAGCAGCCTCTGTTTAAGACCATATAAGCATTTGCTCTTATCATATTTGAAATTAGCCTGATAAAGACACTTTTGCTGGCCAAAGCACTACTGGACCCTGCCAGCTCGATTCCTGCCCGGGGCATCCCATTCTGTGACTAAAGCAGCCTCTGTTTAAGACCATATAAGCATTTGCTCTTATCATATTTGAAATTAGGCCTGATAAAGACACTTTTGCTGGCCAAAGCACTACTGGACCCTGCCAGCTCGATTCCTGCCCGGGGCATCCCATTCTGTGACTAAAGCAGCCTCTGTTTAAGACCATATAAGCATTTGCTCTTATCATATTTGAAATTAGCCTGATAAAGACACTTTTGCTGGCCAAAGCACTACTGGACCCTGCCAGCTCGATTCCTGCCCGGGGCATCCCATTCTGTGACTACAGCAGCCTCTGTTTAAGACCATATAAGCATTTGCTCTTATCATATTTGAAATTAGCCTGATAAAGACACTTTTGCTGGCCAAAGCACTACTGGACCCTGCCAGCTCGATTCCTGCCCGGGGCATCCCATTCTGTGACTAAAGCAGCCTCTGTTTAAGACCATATAAGCATTTGCTCTTATCATATTTGAAATTAGGCCTGATAAAGACACTTTTGCTGGCCAAAGCACTACTGGACCCTGCCAGCTCGATTCCTGCCCGGGGCATCCCATTCTGTGACTACAGCAGCCTCTGTTTAAGACCATATAAGCATTTGCTCTTATCATATTTGAAATTAGCCTGATAAAGACACTTTTGCTGGCCAAAGCACTACTGGACCCTGCCAGCTCGATTCCTGCCCGGGGCATCCCATTCTGTGACTAAAGCAGCCTCTGTTTAAGACCATATAAGCATTTGCTCTTATCATATTTGAAATTAGCCTGATAAAGACACTTTTGCTGGCCAAAGCACTACTGGACCCTGCCAGCTCGATTCCTGCCCGGGGCATCCCATTCTGTGACTACAGCAGCCTCTGTTTAAGACCATATAAGCATTTGCTCTTATCATATTTGAAATTAGCCTGATAAAGACACTTTTGCTGGCCAAAGCACTACTGGACCCTGCCAGCTCGATTCCTGCCCGGGGCATCCCATTCTGTGACTACAGCAGCCTCTGTTTAAGACCATATAAGCATTTGCTCTTATCATATTTGAAATTAGCCTGATAAAGACACTTTTGCTGGCCAAAGCACTACTGGACCCTGCCAGCTCGATTCCTGCCCGGGGCATCCCATTCTGTGACTACAGCAGCCTCTGTTTAAGACCATATAAGCATTTGCTCTTATCATATTTGAAATTAGCCTGATAAAGACACTTTTGCTGGCCAAAGCACTACTGGACCCTGCCAGCTCGATTCCTGCCCGGGGCATCCCATTCTGTGACTAAAGCAGCCTCTGTTTAAGACCATATAAGCATTTGCTCTTATCATATTTGAAATTAGGCCTGATAAAGACACTTTTGCTGGCCAAAGCACTACTGGACCCTGCCAGCTCGATTCCTGCCCGGGGCATCCCATTCTGTGACTACAGCAGCCTCTGTTTAAGACCATATAAGCATTTGCTCTTATCATATTTGAAATTAGCCTGATAAAGACACTTTTGCTGGCCAAAGCACTACTGGACCCTGCCAGCTCGATTCCTGCCCGGGGCATCCCATTCTGTGACTAAAGCAGCCTCTGTTTAAGACCATATAAGCATTTGCTCTTATCATATTTGAAATTAGCCTGATAAAGACACTTTTGCTGGCCAAAGCACTACTGGACCCTGCCAGCTCGATTCCTGCCCGGGGCATCCCATTCTGTGACTACAGCAGCCTCTGTTTAAGACCATATAAGCATTTGCTCTTATCATATTTGAAATTAGCCTGATAAAGACACTTTTGCTGGCCAAAGCACTACTGGACCCTGCCAGCTCGATTCCTGCCCGGGGCATCCCATTCTGTGACTAAAGCAGCCTCTGTTTAAGACCATATAAGCATTTGCTCTTATCATATTTGAAATTAGGCCTGATAAAGACACTTTTGCTGGCCAAAGCACTACTGGACCCTGCCAGCTCGATTCCTGCCCGGGGCATCCCATTCTGTGACTAAAGCAGCCTCTGTTTAAGACCATATAAGCATTTGCTCTTATCATATTTGAAATTAGCCTGATAAAGACACTTTTGCTGGCCAAAGCACTACTGGACCCTGCCAGCTCGATTCCTGCCCGGGGCATCCCATTCTGTGACTACAGCAGCCTCTGTTTAAGACCATATAAGCATTTGCTCTTATCATATTTGAAATTAGCCTGATAAAGACACTTTTGCTGGCCAAAGCACTACTGGACCCTGCCAGCTCGATTCCTGCCCGGGGCATCCCATTCTGTGACTAAAGCAGCCTCTGTTTAAGACCATATAAGCATTTGCTCTTATCATATTTGAAATTAGGCCTGATAAAGACACTTTTGCTGGCCAAAGCACTACTGGACCCTGCCAGCTCGATTCCTGCCCGGGGCATCCCATTCTGTGACTAAAGCAGCCTCTGTTTAAGACCATATAAGCATTTGCTCTTATCATATTTGAAATTAGCCTGATAAAGACACTTTTGCTGGCCAAAGCACTACTGGACCCTGCCAGCTCGATTCCTGCCCGGGGCATCCCATTCTGTGACTACAGCAGCCTCTGTTTAAGACCATATAAGCATTTGCTCTTATCATATTTGAAATTAGCCTGATAAAGACACTTTTGCTGGCCAAAGCACTACTGGACCCTGCCAGCTCGATTCCTGCCCGGGGCATCCCATTCTGTGACTAAAGCAGCCTCTGTTTAAGACCATATAAGCATTTGCTCTTATCATATTTGAAATTAGGCCTGATAAAGACACTTTTGCTGGCCAAAGCACTACTGGACCCTGCCAGCTCGATTCCTGCCCAGGGCATCCCATTCTGTGACTACAGCAGCCTCTGTTTAAGACCATATAAGCATTTGCTCTTATCATATTTGAAATTAGCCTGATAAAGACACTTTTGCTGGCCAAAGCACTACTGGACCCTGCCAGCTCGATTCCTGCCCGGGGCATCCCATTCTGTGACTACAGCAGCCTCTGTTTAAGACCATATAAGCATTTGCTCTTATCATATTTGAAATTAGCCTGATAAAGACACTTTTGCTGGCCAAAGCACTACTGGACCCTGCCAGCTCGATTCCTGCCCGGGGCATCCCATTCTGTGACTAAAGCAGCCTCTGTTTAAGACCATATAAGCATTTGCTCTTATCATATTTGAAATTAGGCCTGATAAAGACACTTTTGCTGGCCAAAGCACTACTGGACCCTGCCAGCTCGATTCCTGCCCGGGGCATCCCATTCTGTGACTACAGCAGCCTCTGTTTAAGACCATATAAGCATTTGCTCTTATCATATTTGAAATTAGCCTGATAAAGACACTTTTGCTGGCCAAAGCACTACTGGACCCTGCCAGCTCGATTCCTGCCCGGGGCATCCCATTCTGTGACTAAAGCAGCCTCTGTTTAAGACCATATAAGCATTTGCTCTTATCATATTTGAAATTAGGCCTGATAAAGACACTTTTGCTGGCCAAAGCACTACTGGACCCTGCCAGCTCGATTCCTGCCCGGGGCATCCCATTCTGTGACTAAAGCAGCCTCTGTTTAAGACCATATAAGCATTTGCTCTTATCATATTTGAAATTAGCCTGATAAAGACACTTTTGCTGGCCAAAGCACTACTGGACCCTGCCAGCTCGATTCCTGCCCGGGGCATCCCATTCTGTGACTACAGCAGCCTCTGTTTAAGACCATATAAGCATTTGCTCTTATCATATTTGAAATTAGCCTGATAAAGACACTTTTGCTGGCCAAAGCACTACTGGACCCTGCCAGCTCGATTCCTGCCCGGGGCATCCCATTCTGTGACTAAAGCAGCCTCTGTTTAAGACCATATAAGCATTTGCTCTTATCATATTTGAAATTAGGCCTGATAAAGACACTTTTGCTGGCCAAAGCACTACTGGACCCTGCCAGCTCGATTCCTGCCCGGGGCATCCCATTCTGTGACTAAAGCAGCCTCTGTTTAAGACCATATAAGCATTTGCTCTTATCATATTTGAAATTAGCCTGATAAAGACACTTTTGCTGGCCAAAGCACTACTGGACCCTGCCAGCTCGATTCCTGCCCGGGGCATCCCATTCTGTGACTACAGCAGCCTCTGTTTAAGACCATATAAGCATTTGCTCTTATCATATTTGAAATTAGCCTGATAAAGACACTTTTGCTGGCCAAAGCACTACTGGACCCTGCCAGCTCGATTCCTGCCCGGGGCATCCCATTCTGTGACTAAAGCAGCCTCTGTTTAAGACCATATAAGCATTTGCTCTTATCATATTTGAAATTAGGCCTGATAAAGACACTTTTGCTGGCCAAAGCACTACTGGACCCTGCCAGCTCGATTCCTGCCCGGGGCATCCCATTCTGTGACTACAGCAGCCTCTGTTTAAGACCATATAAGCATTTGCTCTTATCATATTTGAAATTAGCCTGATAAAGACACTTTTGCTGGCCAAAGCACTACTGGACCCTGCCAGCTCGATTCCTGCCCGGGGCATCCCATTCTGTGACTAAAGCAGCCTCTGTTTAAGACCATATAAGCATTTGCTCTTATCATATTTGAAATTAGGCCTGATAAAGACACTTTTGCTGGCCAAAGCACTACTGGACCCTGCCAGCTCGATTCCTGCCCGGGGCATCCCATTCTGTGACTAAAGCAGCCTCTGTTTAAGACCATATAAGCATTTGCTCTTATCATATTTGAAATTAGCCTGATAAAGACACTTTTGCTGGCCAAAGCACTACTGGACCCTGCCAGCTCGATTCCTGCCCGGGGCATCCCATTCTGTGACTACAGCAGCCTCTGTTTAAGACCATATAAGCATTTGCTCTTATCATATTTGAAATTAGCCTGATAAAGACACTTTTGCTGGCCAAAGCACTACTGGACCCTGCCAGCTCGATTCCTGCCCGGGGCATCCCATTCTGTGACTAAAGCAGCCTCTGTTTAAGACCATATAAGCATTTGCTCTTATCATATTTGAAATTAGGCCTGATAAAGACACTTTTGCTGGCCAAAGCACTACTGGACCCTGCCAGCTCGATTCCTGCCCGGGGCATCCCATTCTGTGACTAAAGCAGCCTCTGTTTAAGACCATATAAGCATTTGCTCTTATCATATTTGAAATTAGCCTGATAAAGACACTTTTGCTGGCCAAAGCACTACTGGACCCTGCCAGCTCGATTCCTGCCCGGGGCATCCCATTCTGTGACTACAGCAGCCTCTGTTTAAGACCATATAAGCATTTGCTCTTATCATATTTGAAATTAGCCTGATAAAGACACTTTTGCTGGCCAAAGCACTACTGGACCCTGCCAGCTCGATTCCTGCCCGGGGCATCCCATTCTGTGACTAAAGCAGCCTCTGTTTAAGACCATATAAGCATTTGCTCTTATCATATTTGAAATTAGGCCTGATAAAGACACTTTTGCTGGCCAAAGCACTACTGGACCCTGCCAGCTCGATTCCTGCCCGGGGCATCCCATTCTGTGACTAAAGCAGCCTCTGTTTAAGACCATATAAGCATTTGCTCTTATCATATTTGAAATTAGCCTGATAAAGACACTTTTGCTGGCCAAAGCACTACTGGACCCTGCCAGCTCGATTCCTGCCCGGGGCATCCCATTCTGTGACTACAGCAGCCTCTGTTTAAGACCATATAAGCATTTGCTCTTATCATATTTGAAATTAGCCTGATAAAGACACTTTTGCTGGCCAAAGCACTACTGGACCCTGCCAGCTCGATTCCTGCCCGGGGCATCCCATTCTGTGACTAAAGCAGCCTCTGTTTAAGACCATATAAGCATTTGCTCTTATCATATTTGAAATTAGGCCTGATAAAGACACTTTTGCTGGCCAAAGCACTACTGGACCCTGCCAGCTCGATTCCTGCCCGGGGCATCCCATTCTGTGACTAAAGCAGCCTCTGTTTAAGACCATATAAGCATTTGCTCTTATCATATTTGAAATTAGGCCTGATAAAGACACTTTTGCTGGCCAAAGCACTACTGGACCCTGCCAGCTCGATTCCTGCCCGGGGCATCCCATTCTGTGACTAAAGCAGCCTCTGTTTAAGACCATATAAGCATTTGCTCTTATCATATTTGAAATTAGCCTGATAAAGACACTTTTGCTGGCCAAAGCCCTACTGGACCCTGCCAGGTCCATTCCTGCCCAGGGCATCCCATTCTGTGACTAAAGCAGCCTCTGTTTAAGACCATATAAGCATTTGCTCTTATCATATTTGAAATTAGGCCTGATAAAGACACTTTTGCTGGCCAAAGCACTACTGGACCCTGCCAGCTCGATTCCTGCCCGGGGCATCCCATTCTGTGACTAAAGCAGCCTCTGTTTAAGACCATATAAGCATTTGCTCTTATCATATTTGAAATTAGCCTGATAAAGACACTTTTGCTGGCCAAAGCCCTACTGGACCCTGCCAGGTCCATTCCTGCCCAGGGCATCCCATTCTGTGACTAAAGCAGCCTCTGTTTAAGACCATATAAGCATTTGCTCTTATTATATTTGAAATTAGGCCTGATAAAGACACTTTTGCTGGCCAAAGCACTACTGGACCCTGCCAGGTCGATTCCTGCCCAGGGCATCCCATTCTGTGACTAAAGCAGCCTCTGTTTAAGACCATATAAGCATTTGCTCTTATTATATTTATATTATAAGACACTTTTGCTGGGCATAGGCTTACTGCTGCCTGCCAGGTGCACTTCTGTTGAGGCATCCCATTCTGTAACATAGCATACCCCTCTTTATTTACACTAAGCAGCTCTCTTATTTACACTAAGCAGGCCTGTTGGAGGCTGAGTGTTACTGCTCACTTTTGGTGTGCATTATATTCTGTTTTATATAGACCCACTGCTGCCTGGGGGTTCTTAAAATATCACCTACTACCACGCCAGTTAGACTATGTCGGGCAGACAAGTGCCTGGAAGTGAAAAGAGGAGTGGCAGAGGCCAAGATTCCGCAGGCAGAGCTCGCATCAGACTGGGGGCCAGTAGCAGCAGGAGTCACGCTGAGAGACCTAATCTGCCAGTATCTGCTAGCGGTCGGGTCTCCACCAGTAACGCATCTGCCGTGGTAGATTGGCTGACGCGCTCATCAACAACATCATCACAACTTACATCTGAGACCCCCAGTCTAGGGTCGGTAGGTTCCTCTGACACAACCCTGAGTTGGCATGCCCCGAGAGCAGTCCCTGTCCTCCCATTGCCTCTGTCCTACGCCGTTCCCTCCCCCAGCGACGTATCCTATGCTTTGGGTTCAGCTCCACTCTTTAGTGAGGAGGACGATCAGATACAGGAGGACAGTCAGCAGCTACTGCCCAGCCAAGAAATGGAGGTGGCTTCTTTAGCTAGGCAGACAAATAGTGATGTGGACAGTGTCGTGGGTGCTGCGAGCGTTCCAGCTCCTGCGCCAGACACTGTTGACGAATCCACGAACATCAGTGACGTACAGCCACAACCCGGTGATGATGATGATGATGACGATGAAGCCGATCGCACTTGGGAGCCGGGTGATGAAGGGGCTTCATCGTCATCATCAGGAGAAGAGGGGCGCAGGTTGCCCCGGAGTCAGCAGCTGAGGCAGCAAGGTGGTAGCAGTCAGCATGGGGGCACAATTCCAAAGGCTGGAGCCGGCCGGGGCCGGGGCCGGGGTAGAGCACCTGCTGTGCGGCAGTCTACCTTATCGGGAGGTAGTGGAGCAGGGGTTCCTGGAGTTGGCAACAGCAGCAGTGAATCAGTGAGGCCAGGGGGTGGGAAAAGTAGCTACTCGGCAGTGTGGCAGTTTTTCCTGAGGCATCCGCAGGAGGGTAACATGGCCACATGCAAGATATGTAGGCAAAAGGTGAAGCGTGGCCAGGGTCCAAATGTTGGCACCACGGCCCTGCGTCAACATATGATGCGTCACCATAAAACGACCTGGGAGAACCGAGGCTCCCAAGGGGTGGTCCAGTCTGCTTCCTCACCAAGTGAGCTCCCAATTTCTGCCAGCCAAGGCTCCAGCACCTCAGCCGAAGGCAGCTGTGCGTCACACCCATCCTCTGTCGCTCCTGCTCCTCCTCCTCCTCCTCCAAGTCATGCATCCCGCCAGCAATCCATCAGCGAAGCCATGTCCAAGAGACAGCAGTATGCGCCCACTCATCCTACGGCGCAGAAGCTGAATGTGCTCCTGTCCAAGTTGCTGGTGCTGCAGTCGCTCCCTTTTCAGGTGGTGGAATCTGCACCTTTCAGAGAACTGATGGCTTGTGCCGAGCCGAGGTGGAGAGTCCCAAGCCGTCATTTCTTTGCCAAGAAGTCAGTACCAGCGCTGCACACTTTTGTTGAACAGAAGGTGGGCCAGTCCTTGAGCCTGTCGGTGTGTAGCAAAATACATGGCAGCGCCGACATCTGGAGCTGTAACTACGGTCAGGGGCAGTACATGTCGTTTACGGCCCACTGGGTGAATGTGGTCCCTTTGCAGCAGCAACTTGGACAGGTCACGCCGCTTCGGCCTCCGCGCTCTCTGCCCATTGGGCCTGTGACACCGTGCGACTCGGCCTCCTCATCCTCCGCCATCTCCTCACCCTCCACTGTAGGCTCAAGTCTCAGTGCCCCTCCAGTCTACCATGTGTGCAGGGCACGGAGGTGTCACGCAGTGCTTCACATGGTTTGTCTTGGCGAACGGAGTCACACAGGGGAGGAACTGCTTAAATGTATTCATCAGGAAATCCAAACATGGCTTACTCCGAGAAAACTTAAAATGGGAATCATGGTTACCGACAATGGGAAGAACATTTTGTCTGCGCTGCGCCAAGGAAGCCTGACCCATGCCCCCTGCATGGCTCACGTCTTCAATCTGGTTGTCAAGCGGTTTCTGAAGTGTTCCCCCCATCTGCAGGACATCCTAACAACTTCACGGAAACTTTGCATGCACTTCAGCCACTCCTACACCGCCAAACACACCCTTCTTGAGCTACAGCGTCAGAATGGTATCCCCCAACATAGTCTGATTTGCGATGTTTCCACCCGTTGGAATTCCACCCTTCACATGTTGGACCGATTATATGAACAGAGAAAAGCCATCACGGATTTCCTGATGATCCAAGCAGATAGGGGGACTCCCCTGTGTAACTTCAATGTCAACCAGTGGCAGCTCATACGTGACACCTGCCGTTTGCTCAGGCCCTTTGAGGAAGCCACTTTATTTGTCAGTCGGCAGGATTACGGGATGAACGACGTGATTCCACTGCTTCATGTACTACAGCACATGTTGGAAACCATGGCTGGTCAGGGCACTGGAGACATGGCGTTTACATCTTACGGCCACATGAACCCCCTTGGAGCTGAACTGGAGGAGGAGGAGGAGGAAGAGGAGGAGGAGGAGTTGCCCAGCGAAACACAGTTTAGGCTTGGCGAAATGGCTGGTTTATCTAGTCAGCGGACAGGAGAGGAGGAGCAGGAGCAGCCAGAGGAGCTAGAGGTTTTTGAGGAAGGAGAGACAGAGGACCCGGGCACACCGTGGCAGTATGCAGTGGAGATGGAGACAGGTAGTCCATCCGAGTCACTTGCGCAAATGGCACGAAGCATGCTCACATGCTTGCGTAGTGACCCCAGAATTGTTTCCATCTGTCGGCGGGATGACTTCTGGCTGTCCACCTTATTGGACCCTCGCTTCCGGCACAAAATGGGGGCATTTTTTAAACCCACCGAGAGGGAGGACAAACTCAACTACTACAAAGACATTCTACGTAGGCAGTTGGCCGATGCCTATCTGCGCCATGGTCCATACTCTCGCAGGTCTGACTCGAGGGGACCTCTGCGCTCACCTTCCACTGCCATGGCCGCTGGGGGGGTTGGCAGCAGCAGCAGCAGAAGCTCCATCAGCAGCAGCAGCCTCAGTCTTCAGTCGCTAATGAGTAGCTTTCTACACCCGCATAGTGAGGCTACTCATGAGCAGCAGGAAGACCTGGAGCAGGACCTGAACCAGCAGGTCATGTCATACTTTGACATGACCATGCCAACACACCTTGAGGATCCGCTGGACTTCTGGGCAGCCAAACTTGATTTGTGGCCGCAACTAGCAGAGTTTGCCCTGGAAAAGCTGTCCTGCCCGGCAAGTAGCGTGCCATCTGAGCGGGTGTTTAGTGCGGCGGGGGCCATAGTTACGGCGAGGAGAACTCGTCTGTCAACTAAAAATGTGGAGAGACTCACCTTTGTCAAAATGAATCAGGGATGGATCAGCCAGGATTTCCACCCACCAATGCCTGATGCATGCGACTAGATTCAGCATGGTGCCACGTTTTACACTTTCCAAATGGTGCAAAACATATTTATGTCTTTAGGCCATTTTTTGGGCTCCTGCTGCTGCTACTGTCAACTCCTGCCAACTCCAGGGTGTGATTCATCCAATTTTTGGGCTCCTGAGGCCAACTCCAGTGTATATTTGGGCTCCTGCTGCTGCTGCTGCCAACTCCTGCCAACTCCAGGGTGTGATTCATCCAATTTTTGGGCTCCTGAAGCCAACTCCAGTGTATATTTGGGCTCCTGCTGCTGCTGCTGCCAACTTCTGCCAACTCCAGGGTGTGATTCATCCAATTTTTGGGCTCCTGAAGCCAACTCCAGTGTATATTTGGGCTCCTGCTGCTGCTGCTGCCAACTCCTGCCAACTCCAGGGTGTGATTCATCCAATTTTTGGGCTCCTGAGGCCAACTCCAGTGTATATTTGGGCTCCTGCTGCTGCTACTGTCAACTCCTGCCAACTCCAGGGTGTGATTCATCCAATTTTTGGGCTCCTGAGGCCAACTCCAGTGTATATTTGGGCTCCTGCTGCTGCTACTGTCAACTCCTGCCAACTCCAGGGTGTGATTCATCCAATTTTTGGGCTCCTGAAGCCAACTCCAGTGTATATTTGGGCTCCTGCTGCTGCTGCTGCCAACTTCTGCCAACTCCAGGGTGTGATTCATCCAATTTTTGGGCTCCTGAGGCCAACTCCAGTGTATATTTGGGCTCCTGCTGCTGCTACTGTCAACTTCTGCCAACTCCAGGGTGTGATTCATCCAATTTTTGGGCTCCTGAAGCCAACTCCAGTGTATATTTGGGCTCCTGCTGCTGCTACTGTCAACTCCTGCCAACTCCAGGGTGTGATTCATCCAATTTTTGGGCTCCTGAGGCCAACTCCAGTGTATATTTGGGCTCCTGCTGCTGCTACTGTCAACTCCTGCCAACTCCAGGGTGTGATTCATCCAATTTTTGGGCTCCTGAGGCCAACTCCAGTGTATATTTGGGCTCCTGCTGCTGCTACTGTCAACTCCTGCCAACTCCAGGGTGTGATTCATCCAATTTTTGGGCTCCTGAAGCCAACTCCAGTGTATATTTGGGCTCCTGCTGCTGCTGCTGCCAACTTCTGCCAACTCCAGGGTGTGATTCATCCAATTTTTGGGCTCCTGAAGCCAACTCCAGTGTATATTTGGGCTCCTGCTGCTGCTACTGTCAACTCCTGCCAACTCCAGGGTGTGATTCATCCAATTTTTGGGCTCCTGAGGCCAACTCCAGTGTATATTTGGGCTCCTGCTGCTGCTGCTGCCAACTCCTGCCAACTCCAGGGTGTGATTCATCCAATTTTTGGGCTCCTGAAGCCAACTCCAGTGTATATTTGGGCTCCTGCTGCTGCTGCTGCCAACTTCTGCCAACTCCAGGGTGTGATTCATCCAATTTTTGGGCTCCTGAAGCCAACTCCAGTGTATATTTGGGCTCCTGCTGCTGCTGCTGCCAACTCCTGCCAACTCCAGGGTGTGATTCATCCAATTTTTGGGCTCCTGAGGCCAACTCCAGTGTATATTTGGGCTCCTGCTGCTGCTACTGTCAACTCCTGCCAACTCCAGGGTGTGATTCATCCAATTTTTGGGCTCCTGAGGCCAACTCCAGTGTATATTTGGGCTCCTGCTGCTGCTACTGTCAACTCCTGCCAACTCCAGGGTGTGATTCATCCAATTTTTGGGCTCCTGAAGCCAACTCCAGTGTATATTTGGGCTCCTGCTGCTGCTGCTGCCAACTTCTGCCAACTCCAGGGTGTGATTCATCCAATTTTTGGGCTCCTGAGGCCAACTCCAGTGTATATTTGGGCTCCTGCTGCTGCTACTGTCAACTTCTGCCAACTCCAGGGTGTGATTCATCCAATTTTTGGGCTCCTGAAGCCAACTCCAGTGTATATTTGGGCTCCTGCTGCTGCTACTGTCAACTCCTGCCAACTCCAGGGTGTGATTCATCCAATTTTTGGGCTCCTGAGGCCAACTCCAGTGTATATTTGGGCTCCTGCTGCTGCTACTGTCAACTCCTGCCAACTCCAGGGTGTGATTCATCCAATTTTTGGGCTCCTGAGGCCAACTCCAGTGTATATTTGGGCTCCTGCTGCTGCTACTGTCAACTCCTGCCAACTCCAGGGTGTGATTCATCCAATTTTTGGGCTCCTGAAGCCAACTCCAGTGTATATTTGGGCTCCTGCTGCTGCTGCTGCCAACTTCTGCCAACTCCAGGGTGTGATTCATCCAATTTTTGGGCTCCTGAAGCCAACTCCAGTGTATATTTGGGCTCCTGCTGCTGCTACTGTCAACTCCTGCCAACTCCAGGGTGTGATTCATCCAATTTTTGGGCTCCTGAGGCCAACTCCAGTGTATATTTGGGCTCCTGCTGCTGCTGCTGCCAACTCCTGCCAACTCCAGGGTGTGATTCATCCAATTTTTGGGCTCCTGAAGCCAACTCCAGTGTATATTTGGGCTCCTGCTGCTGCTGCTGCCAACTTCTGCCAACTCCAGGGTGTGATTCATCCAATTTTTGGGCTCCTGAAGCCAACTCCAGTGTATATTTGGGCTCCTGCTGCTGCTGCTGCCAACTCCTGCCAACTCCAGGGTGTGATTCATCCAATTTTTGGGCTCCTGAGGCCAACTCCAGTGTATATTTGGGCTCCTGCTGCTGCTACTGTCAACTCCTGCCAACTCCAGGGTGTGATTCATCCAATTTTTGGGCTCCTGAGGCCAACTCCAGTGTATATTTGGGCTCCTGCTGCTGCTACTGTCAACTCCTGCCAACTCCAGGGTGTGATTCATCCAATTTTTGGGCTCCTGAAGCCAACTCCAGTGTATATTTGGGCTCCTGCTGCTGCTGCTGCCAACTTCTGCCAACTCCAGGGTGTGATTCATCCAATTTTTGGGCTCCTGAGGCCAACTCCAGTGTATATTTGGGCTCCTGCTGCTGCTACTGTCAACTTCTGCCAACTCCAGGGTGTGATTCATCCAATTTTTGGGCTCCTGAAGCCAACTCCAGTGTATATTTGGGCTCCTGCTGCTGCTACTGTCAACTCCTGCCAACTCCAGGGTGTGATTCATCCAATTTTTGGGCTCCTGAGGCCAACTCCAGTGTATATTTGGGCTCCTGCTGCTGCTACTGTCAACTCCTGCCAACTCCAGGGTGTGATTCATCCAATTTTTGGGCTCCTGAGGCCAACTCCAGTGTATATTTGGGCTCCTGCTGCTGCTACTGTCAACTCCTGCCAACTCCAGGGTGTGATTCATCCAATTTTTGGGCTCCTGAAGCCAACTCCAGTGTATATTTGGGCTCCTGCTGCTGCTGCTGCCAACTTCTGCCAACTCCAGGGTGTGATTCATCCAATTTTTGGGCTCCTGAAGCCAACTCCAGTGTATATTTGGGCTCCTGCTGCTGCTGCTGCCAACTCCTGCCAACTCCAGGGTGTGATTCATCCAATTTTTGGGCTCCTGAAGCCAACTCCAGTGTATATTTGGGCTCCTGCTGCTGCTGCTGCCAACTTCTGCCAACTCCAGGGTGTGATTCATCCAATTTTTGGGCTCCTGAAGCCAACTCCAGTGTATATTTGGGCTCCTGCTGCTGCTACTGTCAACTCCTGCCAACTCCAGGGTGTGATTCATCCAATTTTTGGGCTCCTGAAGCCAACTCCAGTGTATATTTGGGCTCCTGCTGCTGCTGCTGCCAACTTCTGCCAACTCCAGGGTGTGATTCATCCAATTTTTGGGCTCCTGAAGCCAACTCCAGTGTATATTTGGGCTCCTGCTGCTGCTACTGTCAACTCCTGCCAACTCCAGGGTGTGATTCATCCAATTTTTGGGCTCCTGAAGCCAACTCCAGTGTATATTTGGGCTCCTGCTGCTGCTGCTGTCAACTCCTGCCAACTCCAGGGTGTGATTCATCCAATTTTTGGGCTCCTGAAGCCAACTCCAGTGTATATTTGGGCTCCTGCTGCTGCTGCTGCCAACTCCTGCCAACTCCAGGGTGTGATTCATCCAATTTTTGGGCTCCTGAAGCCAACTCCAGTGTATATTTGGGCTCCTGCTGCTGCTGCTGCCAACTTCTGCCAACTCCAGGGTGTGATTCATCCAATTTTTGGGCTCCTGAAGCCAACTCCAGTGTATATTTGGGCTCCTGCTGCTGCTGCTGCCAACTCCTGCCAACTCCAGGGTGTGATTCATCCAATTTTTGGGCTCCTGAGGCCAACTCCAGTGTATATTTGGGCTCCTGCTGCTGCTACTGTCAACTCCTGCCAACTCCAGGGTGTGATTCATCCAATTTTTGGGCTCCTGAGGCCAACTCCAGTGTATATTTGGGCTCCTGCTGCTGCTACTGTCAACTCCTGCCAACTCCAGGGTGTGATTCATCCAATTTTTGGGCTCCTGAAGCCAACTCCAGTGTATATTTGGGCTCCTGCTGCTGCTGCTGCCAACTTCTGCCAACTCCAGGGTGTGATTCATCCAATTTTTGGGCTCCTGAGGCCAACTCCAGTGTATATTTGGGCTCCTGCTGCTGCTACTGTCAACTCCTGCCAACTCCAGGGTGTGATTCATCCAATTTTTGGGCTCCTGAGGCCAACTCCAGTGTATATTTGGGCTCCTGCTGCTGCTACTGTCAACTCCTGCCAACTCCAGGGTGTGATTCATCCAATTTTTGGGCTCCTGAGGCCAACTCCAGTGTATATTTGGGCTCCTGCTGCTGCTACTGTCAACTCCTGCCAACTCCAGGGTGTGATTCATCCAATTTTTGGGCTCCTGAGGCCAACTCCAGTGTATATTTGGGCTCCTGCTGCTGCTACTGTCAACTCCTGCCAACTCCAGGGTGTGATTCATCCAATTTTTGGGCTCCTGAAGCCAACTCCAGTGTATATTTGGGCTCCTGCTGCTGCTGCTGCCAACTTCTGCCAACTCCAGGGTGTGATTCATCCAATTTTTGGGCTCCTGAGGCCAACTCCAGTGTATATTTGGGCTCCTGCTGCTGCTACTGTCAACTCCTGCCAACTCCAGGGTGTGATTCATCCAATTTTTGGGCTCCTGAGGCCAACTCCAGTGTATATTTGGGCTCCTGCTGCTGCTACTGTCAACTCCTGCCAACTCCAGGGTGTGATTCATCCAATTTTTGGGCTCCTGAGGCCAACTCCAGTGTATATTTGGGCTCCTGCTGCTGCTACTGTCAACTCCTGCCAACTCCAGGGTGTGATTCATCCAATTTTTGGGCTCCTGAAGCCAACTCCAGTGTATATTTGGGCTCCTGCTGCTGCTACTGTCAACTCCTGCCAACTCCAGGGTGTGATTCATCCAATTTTTGGGCTCCTGAAGCCAACTCCAGTGTATATTTGGGCTCCTGCTGCTGCTGCTGCCAACTTCTGCCAACTCCAGGGTGTGATTCATCCAATTTTTGGGCTCCTGAGGCCAACTCCAGTGTATATTTGGGCTCCTGCTGCTGCTACTGTCAACTCCTGCCAACTCCAGGGTGTGATTCATCCAATTTTTGGGCTCCTGAAGCCAACTCCAGTGTATATTTGGGCTCCTGCTGCTGCTGCTGTCAACTCCTGCCAACTCCAGGGTGTGATTCATCCAATTTTTGGGCTCCTGAAGCCAACTCCAGTGTATATTTGGGCTCCTGCTGCTGCTGCTGCCAACTCCTGCCAACTCCAGGGTGTGATTCATCCAATTTTTGGGCTCCTGAAGCCAACTCCAGTGTATATTTGGGCTCCTGCTGCTGCTGCTGCCAACTCCTGCCAACTCCAGGGTGTGATTCATCCAATTTTTGGGCTCCTGAGGCCAACTCCAGTGTATATTTGGGCTCCTTCTGCCCCTCATAGTGATGCCACTTCAACTCTCTGCAATTGTGCCGCTCTGCGATTCTATTAGCGATGCCTCTGATCTGCATGTGATATTTCTTCAAAGTATTATTTAACTAACCCAGCACGCATCCTGTGCGTGTTACAGCAAGGCTGAATGGTTTACAACCCTATTGAGGCTGTAGGAGGCTCAGAAATAGCCGTTTTTAATAGCGATTCGTCGCGAATTTATTCGGATCGAAACGATTTTTGTCGGAAAATTCGGCGAATCAGTCGAATCGAATTTTTCAAAAGTTCGCTCATCTCTACTAAACATTCAAAAAAGCAAATCTCTGCACGGGACACACATTTCCTTTATGTTTTATTATGGAAAAAATAGCTATGGTTGCCTCTGGTAACATCCTTTGCCTCATTAAATGAGGTTTATTCCACCGCAGAAGGCAACAATTATTATAATATTAGAAACTTGTGGTTGCCTAATAGCCTTTGTAATGCCAAAGGTCTGTGATAGCATCTCTCCCCTAATACGACAATACTTCGATAATGAGAGGTTTTGGTCACTGAAGGTCCAGCGCTGCTTGTCTGCTAAATATGTTATGCACATTGCTTACTTCCTAACAAGGCATTATATGAGCTTTGCTTAATCTCAGCAATGTTTAGCTAGTTTAATATGCTTATTATTTTCAGTCCATGAATCAAGCTACCGCAGAGCGATGTTCTATTTTTACATGTAGCTACAGATTTCAAGGCATCTAATGTGCATATCGTGCCCTAAAAGCTGCTTTTTTATTTGGTTTCAGGAAAGTAGCCTTTATAAAAGACTACTCAGACACTGAAAAAAGGGGCAGGCTGATACATTACTAACGCCAGTCAGATGAGCCAGAGTCTGTAGAGCGAATTTTAGAGCGCCCGCTAGTAGTCGCTGTGGCCATGGATCATTGTTTTAGAGTGCCTCAGTCGCTGGCCGGCATTGATGAATATGATATGTTAGTAGCTATACTACGCTGTATGTGAGCGCACTGTAACGCCAGCTCAGTGCGACTGACTAACACCACATTCATCAAAAAAAATGCCACAAACCTCGCCGGCACTCAAAATCATGTAATTGTAGCCCATAGCGCTAGAGGCTGTGTGATTAAAGGCTGTTTTTGAACATGTATCCACAAGTTATAAAGCGAAAACATATGGAATTACATTGTAATCACATTATAACATGAACACTTTAATACCAGACATGTAAGAACAATTCTGCATAAAAATATTATTAATACAAAAAGTTTTCAAAAATGTCATTTTCTTGGCCAGAATACATGTCAGAAGGTTTTGAGGCTGGGATAATGATGAATCGGACAATACATGGGCCCTTATTCATCAAGCGATAGCGCCAGGTAGTGTCTGACGAGCGCCAGGTAGCGGCAGCTAACGGCGACTACCGACTCAAGTACGCCCGGCGGCGGTCACAATGACGCATTTATCAAGCTAAATGAGGCTAGCGCCGGCGAGAGCGACAGCAAGCGCGGCATTCATCATGAAGCCGCCTGGAACGAACAGCGCCGCAGCAAATTCCTTCACAGCGACACGTATTACCTGGCGCTACCTGCCGCTCTCCCATACATTTCAATGGCAGACGCTGCAATGATTGTTTTTAGTTGTTTTTGGGTTTTTTTCTTTGGTACAAAATTCCACACATGTTTATATTGATATGTTTTATGAATCTGGCTGGTTATTTATAGGTTTTATTTTTTTGTAATTTTTTTCACAATGTAATGTTGTGAGTGACATGGGAATTGCATCTCCTCCACCCAAACTCATTGGCATCAAAATCGCTGGTTTTCCACACAAACGGGCCTTGTAAAGCTATTTTGTAGCCTGTCAGGTTGGTCGGTCACGTTCGCTCTTAGAAATTGTCAGCGCCCAAGCTATTCGGCAGCCCTGTCATTGATGAATCTGTGTTGGTCGGTGTTTGTGCAGTCGCTGTTTTAATTCGCTCTGTGGCGGCGCGAGCGTCGCTGTGCCTCGCTGCGCTGCGTTGTGCGTCGCTGTGCTGTTCATACATGTGTCCTTCTGCCAGTTTCAAGGAATTCACTTCCCGCGACCCCAGTCGTTGTTAATGAATACACTGTAGTTGTGAGCGTGCCTGGCCACATATAGCAGAATTAACATTCAGTCGTACCAGCTCATAACAACCCGTTATGCATTCTCATGTGTGCCACATTTTCAGGTATTAGTCTAGTTTGATTGTGTGATGAATTTTGGAAGGAATAAGATTTTTATATTTAAGCACAACGGTGTATGCTTTAGAAGGACCTATGCATTACAGTATGTAGAATCCCCTGCTAAATGCAGCTAATAATTCGTTGCGCCTTTGGCCCTAGCTTGTTTTGCAGCGTCATTTTTTTGATTTTTCCGCCACTTAGCGTGCCTAGAGCTGATATTAGCTTGTCCCTGTTGCGCGCATGTTTGTGTTTGAATTTAGAAGCACAGTTGCTAGCGTCATATCCGGTTCCGGGATCCTCCTTTGCGTTTCAACGCCACCTTAAGGTAAAACTGTCTAGCGCTTAGGCCAATAGCTTGTTTGCAAGCGTAATTTTATAGTTTTTCCCGCCACTTAGCGTGCCTAGAGCTGATATTAGCTTGTCCCTGTTGCGCGCATGTTTGTGTTTGAATTTAGAAGCACAGTTGCTAGCGTCATATCCGGTTCCGGGATCCTCCTTTGCGTTTCAACGCCACCTTAAGGTAAAACTGTCTAGCGCTTAGGCCAATAGCTTGTTTTAAATATTCATTTTAGTTTTTCCGCCACTTAGCTTGCACATAGCTGAGAATAGCTTGTTGCTGGGGCGCGGAGCGTATTTTTTTTTTTTTTTTTTTTTTTTTTGGTCTAATGTCGCTTGCGTCATTTCCGGTTCCTGTTTCCTCCTTAGCGTTTCCAATATGGCTCCAAAACGCAGAGTAATGCGCCTCCCCAGCTCCTCCTCAGATTCCGGCCCCACCACCCCTCCCCCACCTCCCCCACCTACCTCACCTTCCCCAAATACCACCCCTCCCACCCATTCCCCTCCTGGGCCAAGGAAACAAAGGCGCACCCGGGTGGATAGCCGTGTAAATGGCCAGGTGGTGAAAGTGAGTATTTTATTTATGTATTTTTAGCTTAAAAATTGATAAACACACAGGGGGGATAGGGGCAGAATTTGTTTTGTTTTCAGGCCAAAATTTAACACTCCACGTGGGGCATCCCCATTGTGGATGTCCTGCTGGGATGGCCCCCCCCCCTGGAGGGCCCTAAAAATTACCTCTGCCCCGTCCCATCTGTGCATGCGTGAGTTGCGGATGCCTATTGCGCTTACCTCTAGCAGGGTGTACCCCTGCGCCATACATATTTTCATTTTGTGTGCAGGCGCACTCCCTGTTAGAGTCAATCGCCACATGCGTACTTTGCCGTGCAGACACAGCTGAGCTGGTATGCACCTCCCAACGGCCTTGGATGCGCATACCACACCGGCGTGGAGCGCTGTGTTTGGCTTGCGGAGTGACGTGGGAGTGTCCTCAGCGGTGTATTTGTGGCCTTCCAAGGGGGTTGCAGACAGTGGGCCACCCACAATAGTTGTGGCCCACCAAAGTGCACCCAAACCCAGAATAATGTTAATCCTGGGTGTGGGTCCACTTTGATCTTGTCTCTGTATAACTGTTTATGACATTGTTCTGATGTCATGTATTTATTTATTTATTTTTATTTTTTTTGTTTCATAGGACTTCTGCCTGGCCGAATACGACTATGCCCGAGGAGCTAAAAAACGCCTTGCCATGGAGGTGAAGGCCACTGTGTCCCGGCGCTTCAAGACCGACCTGACCATCCGGGCCATACAACAAAAATGGTCTGATTTCAAGCGCCGGGACCCAGAAGGCGTGTACCGCCTATATGATGCCTACGCATCAGGTAAGTTAAAGCTTATGTTCTTTTTTGCCTTTGTGCAGAATCATCTGCTAAGCTGTGTCCTTTTTTGCTCTTTATATTAATTATTTGCTTTCACCCCCTCCACACAGATAAGCGTCCTCCCCTGGGGAAACGTGGGAAGGGATTCCTCCCCCGAACCAGGCAGGCGGACTCGGGGGAGTCATCGGGGGAGGGTCCCTCCCGCGGGTCCTATTTAGAGGACCCAGGGGAGGAAGGGGATGACGCCCCAGAGGAGTGTGCTGCTGGGGGGCAGGCTGGATCAAGCCTCAGCTCCTCACACTCTGAGTCTGAGGACTCTCACCAGGCAAGGGGCCACTCTCAAGCAGGGAGTGAGAGGGAGGAGGGTGGCCCTTTGCCTGGTGGATCTTCTGAGCAGAGTGTGAGGAGCCGAGGCTCCCCGCCTCCTCCTCAGAGCCCTCCCTGGGCTTCAAGTGGCGCTTCATCCCCTGGTGAGTTTACATGTTTTAATTGTTAGTCTGTGACAGGTTTCATCTGACCATTTGTGCTTAGCCCTTGCCATTCCTCTCTAATTTGCAGGGCATCATATAGGCGGCACCTCCATGGCATTTTGGCGTCAAATGCTCCTCGGGCATAGTCGTGGTAAGTGTATGTTGTTAGCCATCTCATTTTGGAATTTATGTCATTCCTTAAAGTGGACCAACAAACATTGATGATATTGCTTGGATTCTCGCGCCTTCCCTGCCCAATCACATCCCTCACCCAGGGCCACCCCCCAACAAAACACCACAAACTACTTCCCTCTTTGGGGGTGGCAGAAGCCATTGTCCCCGCCTCCTGTGTGGCACTCTAGATGTGTGTGCGCCTGCGCTCTGTTTCATACTGGCATGCGCGTGCGCACACACTGGAGGAGTGATGTGCGGAAGGCAGGGGCGGTGGCGGAATAAAATTGTGTTGCTCTGCCAAAGTAGACTAAAACACTGAATATTAACAATCCTGGGTCTTGGACCACTTTTAACAGACACGTTTCCTGGTCCATTGTCTCAGCTGGTTTGCTAATGTACATTAACATCACAAACCACACTACAGTGCTAGCCAACTGGCAACCACCCCTATGTTTCTGGCCACACCATGATGTGTGCTAGCAATAGTTAATTTACGTTAAGTAGTTAGGCCAAACACATGTTGCACACTAGTAACATTAGCCATTAAATTGGTAATGAGTCATTTACATTGCAATGTAAAGGTTAGTGCCAGATTTTCGTAACGGATACATGTGGCAACCATAAACACTTAACATTAACTAATGGACCAGGAATATAGTAAATATCGTTTAACATGTATGTAAACATGTCTGTTTTTTTTTAGGTAAGACTCAATAACCAGATGGATGTCAAATCTTCTGGTGTCATAGCTCCACTAAATGTTGTTTTGTATTTTGTTTTTTTATGGACAGATGTTGCTACGCAGACGGAGGCAGAATTCCTCCTCCCCACACCAGCTCCAGGGACGGCCAGCAGCATGGGCCACCGCCACAGCCGCGATGGTGAGTACATCCCAATTCATATGGGTAAATACTTGTGAAACCTTTGTCTTCTAGTTACATCTGTAGACATTTTAAATTTACCAATGTGTGAATTTCACACACATCTAGGTTAAATGTGTTTGTACAATAATCCAACATGCCAGTCACCATCCTTGATAGTTGCCTCACATTCTTGTTACGGACACATACGGACTATTTGTGGCGTATAGACAACCAAATGGGCCTGATTAGGTGTTTACCCATAACATTATAGGGCAAACTTGGATCATCCTTAGGCCCTGATGTTTGGCTGGGACTAAAGACATAAATGTCCTTACTTGGCCATAAACATTATTACATTTGCAAGAGTTAACCTGGCCCAACACCCCGCGGAACATACGATAATTGCATGTACCGCGGGTCAAAACCACCAAGCAAACCCCTAATTATCGGAACTTATCTTCCGCTGGCTCCCGCGCACCACTCCAGACGTGCATTTGTCCGCCCTGGGCCTCTGTGAATGGCCGCCGGGTCCCCATGAGCAGCCAGAGAGTGACATGCGTGAAGAGGCGGCGGAAGAGGATTGTACATTCCTGTTCCCTGCATAGACGTTAGCGTGCGTTTTTTTGGCCAATCACGTTGGAGCATGGAGAGGTGAGTGGCTATGGATTACTGTGTGGATACACACATCAGGGAATAAACAGATCTGTGAGCAACAACAAAGTGGCCCAAAACCCATGATAAACTATATTGTGGGTGTTGGTCCACTTTAAGAGTAAAGGTATGTTGTCCTAACATGTTTTCAAGCCAATATTAAACCTTTAATTTTAAATGTTAAGGGCACATTGTTCACCAATGTTAATGTGAGTGTTAGCAAGTTAGAAACACTGACATTACATTGCTACATCTGTGTATGTTGAGTTCACAATCAAATTATAACATATTATTTTTAATCACATCTCTACAGCTTGTATACGCCAGCATCGCAGACTGTGGCGGGCCTTCCGACAGATGAAAGGGATGCTGCTGGCCATGAAGAGGCGTCGGAGACGTTAGGGTGGGGGGGATGGCTGCCATTTGTATTTGTATTGTTTTTGGCTTTGTTGGCCGTGTTGGGCCAATTTTTTAAAATACAATTTTTTGTACTAATAACTGTGTTGTTCCTTGACCAGCATAGGTTTAGATTCCAAAAAACCATTATGTCTAAAATTAGGCAGCCATTTTGAGCCAGTACATGTTTACACCATAGTAAGCAATGTTAACTAATGTGGCACATAAATGGTGGCATAATATTAGAGATGATGGAGCAAATCATCCATGACTGTGTAGTTCGCTTTCACATGTATGGATAAACACAATTTAGAGGTGGTTTTCAAAAATATATTTACATAAATCATAAAAAAAGGTTTACAAATTAATATTCTTGGCTGGGTGGCCGGGGAGGTTGGGAGTCATTGCTAGGGGCGGTGTTGGGGGACAACAGTGCAGTAAAAAATATAGACTGCTGTTGTATGAGCTGTTGTAGCAACAACAAAGTTTGGTCCTGCCGCTGTATTGCTTCTTCCTGGCGCTGGAGAGATTGTTCCTGGCGCTGGAGAGATTGTTCCTGGCGCTGGAGAGATTGCTCCATTAGATTTGCCAGCCGACCAAGTTCCTGGTTCTGTAGTTGGTTTGGGCGTAACTGGTCCATCTGGCGCTGCAGGGCCTCATTTTGTTGCTGACACATCAGCACCTGATTTTCCAACGCCGCAATGCGCTCATTAGTTCCATCACGCGGCTGTTGGCGACTGTAGTCCTCCAGCATCCGGACCCCTAGCTCGTAGAAATCGGCACTGGTTGGTGCCACACCTCCTCTTGCTGTGGTTTGAGGCTAAACAAATAGAAAACCACATTTTAGTCAAACAGAACCAATGCAGTTATGCCCCTCAAAATAATTCCCATAAACAGTCACTATACAACTTACCCTTGTCTGTGCCTCGGAAGCTTGGCCACATGGGACTTGGGAAGAGGTCCCAGCTTGGGGTTCTGGTTCCACCTCCTGCCAAAACAACAATGAAAGGAAATGTGACATGTTGCTTCTTCCACTACCCACGAAGATGCCAATGTGGTTCTAGCTCGTCTACATCAGCCTTGTTACCTGCGTCTCCTCCGGCACAGGTAGGCTCGAGGTTTCGCTGCCAGAGACTGGCAATTCAACATCCGAGATGTCCGGCAAGTTGGCATATGCTAAACAGGAAAATCAGGTTAGTAGGTCTGTGGGCCAAACTCTAATGTAACCTGGTTAGGCTATCGAGGCCATACCTCTAAAAAGTTCAAAAATACACACTAGACCAAAGGTCTCAGTTAAACTCAGATTGTTAACATGTATGTTACAGGACTAAGACGCACTAATTTCTGCTAATCACATCAGAAACATTGCTTTAATTAAACATACCCGCAATGTCCCAGATGTCTGGAGTGGGGTCCTCACTCGAGCTTGGACCTTGAAAATACATGTGGACACACAAGTTGCCAGAAGCAAGTGCCACAAAAGTAGAGCCAAAATACAGACTAGAGCAAGGCAAAACCACTTACCCTCATCTCTGGCAGCCGGAACTTGAGGGGCCCTTTCTGGACAGCCACTTCCGATATTCGGGTCAACTAAAAAAAAAAAAGAATGTCTCTAAATTATCAGCAAACTACTACGGGGAATGTTTGGCTAAAAAGATGTCCGCAAAAATACATTGCTATCACTCAAATAACTAATAGACTGACCCTGGGGAGGCAACCAGCACTCCCAAGAGGCATCTTCAAGTTTACCAAGCAAACATGTAGCTTAGTAGAATAACCAAAATGAACCAGTGTAACATAAACAGCATAAAGGATACATTATGTATTGCTCTACACACCAACAGGGTCATGTTGACCGGCAACATCGGAAGTGGGGTCCAAAGATGAACCAGTCACTTGGCCTACCAAGAAAAAAGAGGAATGAGACACATGCACTTGAGTAAAAGTGGATCAACCAAGGTGAACACATGCACTTACCGACATCCAAAGAGTAGGTGGGATCCGGAGGAGATGCTGGGGCCAAGGGCATGGGAGCTAGGCCAAAATAAACCCAACATTGAGCCATAGTTAATGTGCGTGCCAAAATACAACATGCATTAAGGTGTGTGAGCAGCTCTTTCACTAATATTCACTAATCCAGGCCAGTGTGGCTCCCACATTGATATGCCGATATATGGCTACACATCTCTGGCGTCCTACATATCTACACATGTTAGGGCCTTGTTAGTTAGTTGCTGTGAGTGTTACAGTGGGCGTGCAATTAGGGCGCAGGCACATATTATTAATACTCAACAGGGCAAAACTTGATTGTTTGAGCTGCTCCCACACCCATTTGTTAACAAAACAACCAGCAACCAAATTAGGGGTAAATACCTTCTATGGCAGACTGGGGTAGCCTTGAGGTTGCTGGAAGGGCAGGAGCTTGGGTGTCCTGAGGCACATCCCGGACAGCAGCATGTGCACCTATGCATAAAGCAACAGACAGAAAAGTTCAAAATGTTTGAGCTGTAATGTAATACTTCACAGGTCCTACTGTTAGTTGGTCAGAATGTAAAAATGCAAATCACATACATTAACATTAGGTTATTATAAAAGCCAGCAAATATGTACCTTCAGTCCAACCGGTGGTGTCATCCCCAGGATCCACACCCTGCAGCCGAGCCAGTGGGATTTTGGCCTTCAGCATCTCCTCATACGGCCTGTAGGTACTCTTTGGAGCCTGGATGAACCCACTGTCCACATCAAGATCGTGATTCATCTTTTTCATAAGGGCCCCTCGCAAAGTGTAGAAGCGTTTCCTGCAGGATGGGCCACTACGTGGGTGTTGAGCTGTGCTACTAAGCTCCACACCAATGGCATCCCACAGTTTGCTTCTTTCTTGTTTGCCTATGGACTTGCTTTGGGAGCCAAATATCAGCTCCCATTTAGCAAGTGTAAGGCGCACAAGATGATTATTCTCAGCCAAATTAAATTCAGGCTCCCTCTTGGCACCTGGGCGCTTAGCCTGGGGTGCTGCCCCACCTTCAGGCTGTGCCCTTTTCCGTAAGGGAGGTCTGCGCACAGCACCCACCAAACTCCTACTCGGGCCTGCTGTGGCCGGCAGATGTCCTGAATTTGGCTCCATCCTGTAGCTGCACACACACACAAATACACACCCAACAAGCACGCATGCACACTACAGAATGGCATCGCAATCTCTTAGGCTTGGGCAGGTTTTATGTGCTCTAACAGCCAATCCAAAAGCAGGCCACTTAATTGATTCACACATACAGCCCAGTTCCTTCTAGGCACACCTCCACTGCACTGACAGAAGCATGTGTGTTAGCCAATTAACTCATTACAGACCTCATTAAACAAACAACACACACCCAAATCCAACAATGGACTGATGTATCTCAAACCCTTGTGACATGTGGTTAGCCTAACGGCTATTTAAAAAAACATCAGCTTCCCTTTCATTGGTCCACCCCTGATTTTTGGGCCATGTCCGTTAATGCACGCAAGTTACGGCTCAAGTACACTAGTAGCGCTACTAGCGTGCGCGTGCGCACTCTGTTTTACGCACACCTGGGTCGGCTAATTGGCGCCCGGAAATAGCAGAGCGACGCAAAAGGCGGCAAAGCGGACCTGTCACTTTAGAAAATGAAGTATAAAAGGAAGGAATGTTCTAGCTTCTGCTAGTCTTACACTGTAGCAAAGGCTGTGGTGTGGTGCTGTGCTCGCTTCCCTTAGCTCATTTGAGCCTCTGTCTGGTTTCTGTCCTCACTCTCTGTGGCTTGTTGGGTGATTTCTGACATCAGTGCTGTTTCTTTAGGAGCTTGGTTTTGGTGGCATCTGCAAATATTGTGTAGCATACAGCAAGTGAGGCTTGATTTTGGGGCCTTTTGTGGGCTGTGCAGCAACTCCCCTCTTGGTTGTGCTTAACTTAGAAAGCTGGTTTTCAGCAGGCTGGTGGTTTGGACCACTATAGTTCTGGTTTTGTGGTGAGCTGCATTGTAGCGGGTGTGTGTGGAGTGTGATTGTTTGTGTGTGTGTTGTGTGTTAGTGGTTTTTTTTGTTTATTTTTGTTTTTGTATATATCTTTAGTGTGTGTGATGGATAAGAGGGTGATGTATGGTGTCTGGGTGGATGGATGTATGTGTATGCTGAAAGAGCAGGAGGAAAGGGAGCGGGGTGTTGTGAGGCTTAGGGCACCCCGCTCCTTTGCAATCCGCCTTTCAGTATGGGACTTAAGTGACGAGCAGATCAGGAGCCGCTTCCGTCTGAATCGTGCTGCACTACAGTCCCTATATGATCAGATTAAGACCAAAATCGAGCCATCCACCAAACGCACTCATTCCATTCCAGGCATAGTACGCCTGTGTGCCACTCTTAATATTTTGGCACGAGGGACCTTCCAGGCAACCTCAGCCCTCCTCAGCGGGATAAGCCAGGCTACTATGAGCCGCATACTAATCCAGGTAGTTCTGGCAATTTGTGATTTAATCCCAATTTACATCAGGTTTCCTGAGGATGAGGAAGAGGTTGCCAAAATAAAACATGCTTTCTATCTGATGGGAGGGATCCCGAATGTGCTAGGGTGCGTTGATGGTACACATATCCCTTTCCGCCCTCCCCGTGCACAGGAGCTGTCCTACAGAAACCGGAAACAATTCCATTCAATTAATGTGATGGTGGTCTGTGACCCAGACATGAGGCTGCGGGCGGTGAGATCGGGGTTCCCCGGCTCATGCCACGATTCTTACGTCTTGCAGCGGACAGTCCTGTGCCGGAAGTTTGATAACAACGAAATGCCAGCTGGCTGGCTACTGGGTAATAAAGTAACCATGTCAATGTATTTTGCTAATATGTGGCCTAGTAAGCCAATTTTAACCAAACTAACACCAAAAAACATGTACTAGTACTAATTGCTGTCTCTCTCCTTGTGTTTTTTCTACAGCGGACAAGGGATATGGGCAGAGAACGTGGGTCATGACTCCGGTCAGGAACCCACGGACCTCTGCCCATGAACGCTACAATGCAGCGCATCGCAAGACCAGAAGCATTGTGGAAAGAACCATCGGCCTGCTGAAAGCACGTTTTCTCTGTTTGGCACGGCCAGGAGGAGAGATGCTCTACAGCCCACAGAAGGTTTCCAAGATCATCCTTGCCTGCTGTGTGCTACACAACATTTGCATTTGTCACCGAATCCAAGCCCCCGAGGAGACAGCACTGGTGCCAGAAATCCCCAACCTGCCCGCAGAAAGAAGTGAGGACACCCAGACTGGCGATGAGCTAAGGGAAAGGATGATCACTTCTTTTTTTGCGGTAAGCTAACTACCCTTCACTCTAATGCAAGTACTGCACTACTGGTTAAATGTATTTGACCTCCCATCAAAATGAGCAAAAAAACACACTAAGGGGGGTGTAAGATGACCAAAACCACTCTAAGGGGGGTGTAAGATGACCAAAACCATTCTAAGGGGGGTGTAAGATGACCCAAACCATTGTAAGGGGGGTGTAAGATGACCAAAACCACTCTAAGGGGGGTGTAAGATGACCAAAACCATTGTAAGGGGGGGTGTAAGATGACCAAAACCACTCTAAGGGGGGTGTAAGATGCCCCAAACCATTCTAAGGGGGGTGTAACATGCCCCAAACCATTCTAAGGGGGGTGTAAGATGACCAAAACCATTGTAAGGGGGGGTGTAAGATGACCCAAACCACTCTAAGGGGGGTGTAAGATGACCAAAACCATTCTAAGGGGGGGTGTAACATGCCCCAAACCATTCTAAGGGGGGTGTAAGATGCCCCAAACCATTGTAAGGGGGGTGTAAGATGACCAAAACCACTCTAAGGGGGGTGTAAGATGACCAAAACCATTGTAAGGGGGGGTGTAAGATGACCCAAACCACTCTAAGGGGGGTGTAAGATGACCAAAACCATTCTAAGGGGGGTGTAACATGCCCCAAACCATTCTAAGGGGGGTGTAAGATGACCCAAACCATTGTAAGGGGGGTGTAAGATGACCAAAACCACTCTAAGGGGGGTGTAAGATGACCAAAACCATTGTAATGGGGGGTTGTAGAATGACCAAAACCACTCTAAGGGGGGTGTAAGATGCCCCAAACCATTCTAAGGGGGGTGTAACATGCCCCAAACCATTCTAAGGGGGGTGTAAGATGACCAAAACCATTGTAAGGGGGGGTGTAAGATGACCCAAACCACTCTAAGGGGGGTGTAAGATGACCAAAACCATTGTAAGGGGGGGTGTAAGATGACCCAAACCACTCTAAGGGGGGTGTAAGATGACCAAAACCATTCTAAGGGGGGGGTGTAACATGCCCCAAACCATTCTAAGGGGGGTGTAAGATGACCCAAACCATTGTAAGGGGGGTGTAAGATGACCAAAACCACTCTAAGGGGGGTGTAAGATGACCAAAACCATTGTAAGGGGGGGTGTAAGATGACCAAAACCACTCTAAGGGGGGTGTAAGATGCCCCAAACCATTCTAAGGGGGGTGTAACATGCCCCAAACCATTCTAAGGGGGGTGTAAGATGACCCAAACCATTGTAAGGGGGGGTGTAAGATGACCCAAACCACTCTAAGGGGGGTGTAAGATGACCCAAACCATTGTAAGGGGGGGGGGGTAAGATGACCAAAACCACTCTAAGGGGGGTGTAAGATGCCCCAAACCATTCTAAGGGGGGTGTAAGATGACCCAAACCATTGTAAGGGGGGGTGTAAGATGACCCAAACCACTCTAAGGGGGGTGTAAGATGACCCAAACCATTGTAAGGGGGGGTGTAAGATGACCAAAACCACTCTAAGGGGGGTGTAAGATGCCCCAAACCATTCTAAGGGGGGTGTAACATGCCCCAAACCATTCTAAGGGGGGTGTAAGATGACCCAAACCATTGTAAGGGGGGGTGTAAGATGACCCAAACCACTCTAAGGGGGGTGTAAGATGACCCAAACCATTGTAAGGGGGGGTGTAAGATGACCAAAACCACTCTAAGGGGGGTGTAAGATGCCCCAAACCATTCTAAGGGGGGTGTAACATGCCCCAAACCATTCTAAGGGGGGTGTAAGATGACCCAAACCATTGTAAGGGGGGGTGTAAGATGACCCAAACCACTCTAAGGGGGGTGTAAGATGACCCAAACCATTGTAAGGGGGGGTGTAAGATGACCAAAACCACTCTAAGGGGGGTGTAAGATGCCCCAAACCATTGTAAGGGGGGGTGTAAGATGACCAAAACCACTCTAAGGGGGGTGTAAGATGACCCAAACCACTCAAAGGGGGGGTTTAAGACGCCAATGTTGGTTATCAAGTAATGCATTTTTGTATTTGCTACAACTATACTACTTTAAAGATCTATACTAACTGCACTTTTCTTATTTTTTCAGGCACAAACACGGGCACCGTGAACAATATTTCGGACTTTCCCAACTTTATTTTACTTTACTTTGCTTTTTCCTTTCTGTTTTAATTTTACTTTACCATTTCTCTTGTGTTTATTTTTAATTTGAGGTAGATTTGAATAAAAAATCTACTATATAGAGATACATGTGGCTATGTGTTTAATTCTGGTGAACGTTTCCTTGGCATTCTACTTCCTATTGTAATTATATTTTTCTGGCTGATTTATGTTTTTATTTTCCTTTTCCATTTTCCTTTTATTTCTCATTTCTGTTTTTCTTTTCTTTTTCTATTTTCCTTTCTCATTTCTGTTTTTCTTTTTACTATTTTGCTTTCTCATTTCTGTTTTTCTTTTCTTTTTCTATTTTCCTTTCTCATTTCTGTTTTTCTTTTTACTATTTTGCTTTCTCATTTCTGTTTTTCTTTTCTTTTTCTATTTTCCTTTCTCATTTCTGTTTTTCTTTTTACTATTTTGCTTTCTCATTTCTGTTTTTCTTTTCTTTTTCTATTTTCCTTTCTCATTTCTGTTTTTCTTTTTTCTATTTTCCTTTCTCATTTCTGTTTTTCTTTTCTTTTTCTATTTTCCTTTCTCATTTCTGTTTTTCTTTTTACTATTTTGCTTTCTCATTTCTGTTTTTCTTTTTTCTATTTTCCATTCTCATTTCTGTTTTTCTTTTCTTTTTCTATTTTCCTTTCTCATTTCTGTTTTTATTTTTTCTATTTTCCTTTCTCATTTCTGTTTTTCTTTTCTTTTTCTATTTTCCTTTCTCAGTTCTGTTTTTCTTTTTACTATTTTGCTTTCTCATTTCTGTTTTTCTTTTTTCTATTTTCCATTCTCATTTCTGTTTTTCTTTTCTTTTTCTATTTTCCTTTCTCATTTCTGTTTTTATTTTTTCTATTTTCCTTTCTCATTTCTGTTTTTCTTTTCTTTTTCGATTTTCCATTTTTCTCTGTTCTGTTTTTATTTTCATTTTCTTTCTCATTGGTGGTTTAATTGTCTTTCCTTTTTATTTAACAAATAAAAAAAAAAAAAAAATTGTGCCTATGTGTTTAATTATGTTTTATTTTGCATTTAGATTCGAATATCTGGTTTAATTTAATTTCCTTTTCAACACAAAATAAAAACTCTTTAAATTTTTAACAAATGTGGCAATGTGTTTTATTCAGAAAGTACTGGATGGCCAGGACACAGCAAAGCTAACAGGCGCTGTGTAGAATAGCGTGGTCACACTGACTGACAGCGCCTACAAAGCTGAGGGCCAACATCATATTCAGCAATGTAGGCGTTGTTCGCAACAACGCCAGGTAGCGACTGAGGAGGCCTGCTATAGCGAATCGCTACCGCCCGCGGCTGACGCTAGCGGCGCTCTTAGCGCCATACTTCAGTCGCTCATCTGTCGCTACCTGGCGCTATTGATGAATCGGCCTCCCCGTGTTGTTCTAGTCGCTCACCAGATTTTCCATAACGGTGTAATTGCGTGATGTCTCCACCGTTCGCCTGCCGCTGTACAGGCACTACCTGGCGCTATCCCTTCATGAATAAGGCCCTAAGCCCTGCTTAGGTTATCTTCTATAAAGATGCCGACAACTCTCCCGGGTTTTCTTCATACTCCAAGGGGCATCCTGACTTGGGATGCCCCCCCCCCATATGAATCTGGGTAACCCATAGTGCATGTGTGATATTTGCCATGCATATTGATTAATGCCATATAATACCAATGGATGGGAGCGGCAGACATGCTCCCATTCAGAGGCCTGACATATGATCTATGCCGGGGATACCACTGCGGACCATGCATGCACTGTAAAATAAACAGAAAGGTGAGTTTTAAAGAGATCCAGGACAATTTACCAATCAGGGCAATACAAGTTGGGATGCCCCAGAAAGAGGGAGACCACCGGCCCTAGAGACTCTTGGCTGGTGGTTGCTTCTCTTTATAACTAACCTCCGGTCTGAAATGGGACAGCACAGCTCACCAGACCTGTGTTCCATGCTGTTCTCATGCCCCATGAGACCCCTAGTGGCCAGTGGTGTGTACCAGGAGGAGCATGCACGCCACCACACCTGTTAAGCATAATCTATTGCTGTCTGCTGTTAATTTTGGAGCCCAGTGCTGATGTGTATGTCAGCCTAATCTCAGGGTGCAGTGCACTGCAGCCTGACTTGGGGGAAAGGGACTGAACAGACCTCCATCCATTTTGTATGAAATATCTTGTACTGCAGCAAACCTGATACGACTTGCACCAGTGCTTCATGTTGTTTTTTTGTTTATTTAGGGTTTTTTCCAAGTTCTGCGATGCAGCAGTACATCATCGGTACACTTGTATCTTTCTTCTTGTGCCCCCCAGACATTCCAGTTTGCCTGTACTCTGATCCCAGAATAATTCTTGTCACTACTGTATGTAACATCTTATGGCGTATTTCCATGGATTAATTTGTGAACAAGAAAACGTTGAAACGAACGCACGTCAGATGATAAATGATTTATGGAAATGCACTCTGCAATCAACAAGAATTCAACGTATCATGTTGGCTGGCATAAAATGTATTCATTGTTTTACAGTTGGCATGTGGACACAGAAATCAACCGCAAATAGGATGGAGAGCACACTGCAGGAGCAATTTCACCAACTCGAACAAGAAATAAGATGACAAATCCTTGCGTCTCAACACAAGTTGTCCACTCACACACAAGTCGTGTGTTCACTCACTCACCGAACGGTTCATGGAAATGTGCCATTACACCCTAAAAATCTAAAGCTTCTTTGGGTACCAAAAAAAAATCTGCTATGCTGCACTATGTAAATAACAAGCAACCTGACCCTTTCACTACCAGACACAGCAGCACCTGCACCACAGTCGCTCTAACACCAGTACAGCGCTGTATGGGAGCGAACGGTAGCGCCAGCTCAGCGTGACCGACTCACACCATATTCATCAAAAAAACAGCCTCACAAAGCACTGGCGCTCAAAATCAGGTCGTTGTAGCCCCAGAGCGCCAGAGGCTTTGTGATTAAAGTCTGTTTTTGAACATGTGTCCACTAGTAAGAAAGTGAAAACATATAGAATTACATTGTTATTACATTGTAACATGAACACTTTAATACCAGACATGTAAGGACAATTCTGCATAAAAAATATTATAAATCAAAAAAAGTTTCAAAAATGACTTTTTCTAGGCCATGAGAGGTGACACAATTATTTGATATTTAAAAAAAAAAATTAAACCCTGTTTAAAGAGATGAAAAGGAACGTCCATTGAAATGCATGAGAGAGCGACAGGTAGCGACAGGTAATACCAGGCGCTCTGGAAGCCAGAGCGCTGGCAGGATACGGTGAGCCGTCTGTGATGATGAATCGGTCGCTACGTGTCACTGTTAGAGTCGCTCACGGGGAGGCCGATTCATCAATAGCGCCAGGTAGCGACAGATGAGCGACTGAAGTATGGCGCTATGAGCGCCGCTAGCGTCAGCCGCGGGCGGTAGCGATTCGCTATAGCAGGCCTCCTCAGTCGCTACCTGGCGTTGTTGCGAACAACGCCTACATTGCTGAATATGATGTTGGCCCTCAGCTTTGTAGGCGCTGTCAGTCAGTGTGACCACGCTATTCTACACAGCGCCTGTTAGCTTTGCTGTGTCCTGGCCATCCAGTACCTTAAACACATTGCAACATTTGTTAAAAATTTAAAGAGTTTTTATTTTGTGTTGAAAAGGAAATTAAATTCAACCAGATATTCGAATATAAATGCAAAATAAAACATAATTAAACACATAGCCACAATTATTTTTTTTGTTTATTTGTTACATAAAAAGGAAATACAATTAAACCACCAATGAGAAAGAAAATGAAAATAAAAACAGAACAGAGAAAGAAAAGGAAAATAAAAACAGAACAGAGAAAGAAAAGGAAAATAAAAACAGAACAGAGAAAGAAAAGGAAAATAAAAACAGAACAGAGAAAGAAAAGGAAAATAGAAAAGGAAAATAAAAACAGAACAGAGAAAGAAAAGGAAAATAAAAACAGAACAGAGAAAGAAAAGGAAAATAAAAACAGAACAGAGAAAGAAAAGGAAAATAGAAAAGGAAAATAAAAACAGAACAGAGAAAGAAAAGGAAAATAGAAAAGGAAAATAAAAACAGAACAGAGAAAGAAAAGGAAAATAAAAACAGAACAGAGAAAGAAAAGGAAAATAAAAACAGAACAGAGAAAGAAAAGGAAAATAAAAACAGAACAGAGAAAGAAAAGGAAAATAAAAACAGAACAGAGAAAGAAAAGGAAAATAGAAAAGGAAAATAAAAACAGAACAGAGAAAAAAAAGGAAAATTAAAATAGGAATTAGAATGAAAAGGAAACTTACAACAGAATTAAACACATAGCCACATGTATATATATAATTTTTTTTTTATTTTTACTCAAAAAAAAAATTAATAATAAAACAGAAATGAAATTGAAAATGAAAAGTCAAACAGAAATTCTAAAGCAAAGTAAAGTCCAGGAAAGTTTTGGAAAAGGAAATTAAGGATCAAGGTGCATCTCTTTGTGCCTGAAAAAATAAGAAAAGTGCAGTTAGTATATATCTTTGTAGTTGTTTTGTGGTTTCCCAAAAAAAAATGCATAACTTGATAACCAACATTGCCGTCTTACACCCCCCTTAGAGTGGTTTGGGTCATCTTACACCCCCCCTTAGAGTGGTTTGGGTCATCTTACACCCCCCCTTAGAGTGATTTGGGTCATCTTACACCCCCCTTAGAGTGGTTTGGGTCATCTTACACCCCCCTTAGAGTGGTTTGGGTCATCTTACACCCCCCTTAGAGTGGTTTGGGTCATCTTACACCCCCCTTAGAGTGGTTTGGGTCATCTTACACCCCCCTTAGAGTGGTTTGGGTCATCTTACACCCCCCTTAGAATGGTTTGGGTCATCTTACACCCCCCCTTAGAGTGGTTTGGGTCATCTTACACCCCCCTTAGAGTGGTTTGGGTCATCTTACACCCCCCTTAGAGTGGTTTGGGTCATCTTACACCCCCCTTAGAGTGGTTTGGGTCATCTTACACCCCCCTTAGAGTGGTTTGGGTCATCTTACACCCCCCTTAGAGTGGTTTGGGTCATCTTACACCCCCCTTAGAGTGGTTTGGGTCATCTTACACCCCCCTTAGAGTGGTTTGGGTCATCTTACACCCCCCTTAGAGTGGTTTGGGTCATCTTACACCCCCCTTAGAGTGGTTTGGGTCATCTTACACCCCCCTTAGAGTGGTTTGGGTCATCTTACACCCCCCTTAGAGTGGTTTGGGTCATCTTACACCCCCCTTAGAGTGGTTTGGGTCATCTTACACCCCCCTTAGAGTGGTTGGGGTCATCTTACACCCCCCTTAGAGTGATTGGGGTCATCTTACACCCCCCTTAGTGCGTTTTTTTGCTCTTTGGGATGGGAGGTCAAATACATTTAAACAGTAGTGCAGTACTTGCATTAGAGTGAAGGGTAGTTAGCTTACCGCAAAAAAAGAAGTGATCAGCCTTTCCCTTAGCTCATCGCCAGTCTGGGTGTCCTCACTTCTATCTGCGGGCAGGTTGGGGATTTCTGGCACCAGTGCTGTCTCCTCGGGGGCTTGGATTCGGTGACAAATACAAATGTTGTGTAGCACACAGCAGGCAAGGATGATCTTGGAAACCTTCTGTGGGCTGTAGAGCATCTCTCCTCCTGGCCGTGCCAAACAGAGAAAGCGTGCTTTCAGCAGGCCGATGGTTCTTTCCACAATGCTTCTGGTCTTGCGATGCGCTGCATTGTAGCGTTCATGGGCAGAGGTCCGTGGGTTTCTGACCGGAGTCATGACCCACGTTCTCTGCCCATATCCCTTGTCCGCTGTAGAAAAAACACAAGGAGAGAGACAGCAATTAGTACTAGTACATGTTTTTTGGTGGTAGTTTGGTTAAAATTGGCTTACTAGGCCACATATTAGCAAAATACATAGACATGGTTAATTTATTACCCAGTAGCCAGCCAGCTGGCATTTCGTTGTTATCAAACTTCCGGCACAGGACTGTCCGCTGCAAGACGTAAGAATCGTGGCATGAGCCGGGGAACCCCGATCTCACCGCCCGCAGCCTCATGTCCGGGTCACAGACCACCATGATATTAAACGAATGGAACTGCTTCCGGTTTCTGTAGGACAGCTCCTGTGCACGGGGAGGGCGGAAAGGGATATGTGTACCATCAACGCACCCTAGCACATTCGGGATCCCTCCCATCAGATAGAAAGCATGTTTTATTTTGGCAACCTCTTCCTCATCCTCAGGAAACTTGATGTAAATTGGGATTAAATCACAAATTGCCAGAACTACCTGGATTAGTATGCGGCTCATAGTAGCCTGGCTTATCCCGCTGAGGAGGGCTGAGGTTGCCTGGAAGGTCCCTCGTGCCAAAACATTCAGAGTGGCACACAGGCGTACTATGCCTGGAATGGAATGAGTGCGTTTGGTGGATGGCTCGATTTTGGTCTTAATCTGATCATATAGGGACTGTAGTGCAGCACGATTCAGACGGAAGCGGCTCCTGATCTGCTCGTCACTTAAGTCCCATACTGAAAGGCGGATTGCAAAGGAGCGGGGTGCCCTAAGCCTCACAACACCCCGCTCCCTTTCCTCCTGCTCTTTCAGCATACACATACATCCATCCACCCAGACACCATACATCACCCTCTTATCCATCACACACACTAAAGATATATACAAAAACAAAAATAAACAAAAAAAACAACTAACACACAACACACACACAAACAATCACACTACACACACACCCGCTACAATGCAGCTCACCACAAAACCAGAACTATAGTGGTCCAAACCACCAGCCTGCTGAAAACCAGCTTTCTAAGTTAAGCACAACCAAGAGGGGAGTTGCTGCACAGCCCACAAAAGGCCCCAAAATCAAGCCTCACTTGCTGTATGCTACACAATATTTGCAGATGCCACCCAAACCAAGCTCCTAAAGAAACAGCACTGATGTCAGAAATCACCCAACAAGCCACAGAGAGTGAGGACAGAAACCAGACAGAGGCTCAAATGAGCTAAGGGAAGCGAGCACAGCACCACACCACAGCCTTTGCCACAGTGTAAGAATAGCAGAAGCTAGAACATTCCTTCCTTTTATACTTCATTTTCTAAAGTGACAGGTCCGCTTTGCCGCCTTTTGCGTCGCTCTGCTAGTTCCGGGCGCCAATTAGCCGACCCAGGTGTGCGTAAAACAGAGTGCGCACGCGCACGCTAGTAGCGCTACTAGCGTACTTGAGCCGTAACTTGCGTGCATTAACGGACATGGGCCAAAAATCAGGTGGGGACCAATGAAAGGGAAGCTGTTGTTTTTTTAAATAGCCGTTAGGCTCAGCACATGTCACAAGGGTTTGAGATACATCAGTCCATTGTTGGATTTGGGTGTGTGTTGTTTGTTTAATGAGGTCTGTAATGAGTTAATTGGCTAACACACATGCTTCTGTCAGTGCAGTGGAGGTGTGCCTAGAAGGAACTGGGCTGTATGTGTGAATCAATTAAGTGGGCTGCTTTTGGATTGGCTGTTAGAGCACATAAAACCTGCCCAAGCCTAAGAGATTGCGATGCCATTCTGTAGTGTGCATGCGTGCTTGTGGGGTGTTGATTTGTGTGTGTGTGCAGCTACAGGATGGAGCCAAATACAGGACATCTGCCGGCCACAGCAGGCCCGAGTAGGAGTTTGGTGGGTGCTGTGCGCAGACCTCCCTTACGGAAAAGGGCACAGCCTGAAGGTGGGGCAGCACCCCAGGCTAAGCGCCCAGGTGCCAAGAGGGAGCCTGAATTTAATTTGGCTGAGAATAATCATCTTGTGCGCCTGACACTTGCGAAATGGGAGCTGATATTTGGCACCCAAAGCAAGTCCCTAGGCAAACAAGAAAGAAGCAAACTGTGGGATGCCATTGGTGTGGAGCTTAGTAGCACAGCTCAACACCCACGTAGTGGCCCATCCTGCAGGAAACGCTTCTACACTTTGCGAGGGGCCCTTATGAAAAAGATGAATCACGATCTTGATGTGGACAGTGGGTTCATCCAGGCTCCAAAGAGTACCTACAGGCCGTATGAGGAGATGCTGAAGGCCAAAATCCCACTGGCTCGGCTGCAGGGTGTGGATCCTGGGGATGACACCACCGGTTGGGCTGAAGGTACATATTTTCTGGCTTTTACAATAACATAATGTTAATGTATGTGATTTGCATTTTTACATTCTGACCAACTAACAGTAGGACCTGTGAAGTATTACATTACAGCTCAAACATTTGTAACTTTTCTGTCTGTTGCTTTATGCATAGGTGCACATGCTGCTGTCCGGGATGTGGCTCAGGACACCCAAGCTTCTGCCCTTCCAGCAACCTCAAGGCTACCCCAGTCTGCCATTGAAGGTATTTACCCATAATTTGGTTGCTGGTTTTTTTATAAACAAATGGGTGTGGGAGCAGCTCAAACAATCAAGGTTTGCCCTGTTGAGTATTAATAATATGTGCCTGCGCCCTAATTGCACGCCCACTGTAACACTCACAGCAAGTAACTAACAAGGCCCTAACATGTGTAGATATGTAGGACGCCAGAGATGTGTAGCCATATATCGGCATATCAATGTGCGAGCCACACTTGGCTTGATTAGTCAATATTATTGAAAGAGCTGCTCACACACCTTAATGCATGTTGTATTTTGCAACGCACATTAGCTATGGCTCAATGTTGGTTTTATTTTGGCCTAGCTCCCATGCCCTTGGCCCCAGCATCTCCTCCGGATCCCACCTACTCTTTGGATGTCGGTAAGTGCATGTGTTCACCTTGCTTGATCCACTTTGACTCAAGTGCATGTGTCTCATTCGTCTTTTTTCTTGGTAGGCCAAGTGACTGGTTCATCTTTGGACCCCACTTCCGATGTTGCCGGTCAACAGGACCCTGTTGGTGTGTAGAGCAATACATAATGTATCCTTTATGTTGTTTAGGTTACACTGGTTCAATTTGGTTAGTCTACTAAGCTACATGTTTGCTTGGTAAACTTGAAGATGCCTCTTGGGAGTGCTGGTTGCCTCCCCAGGGTCAGTCTATTAGTTATTTGAGTGATAGCAATGTATATTTGCGGACATATTTTTAGCCAAACATTCCCTGTAGTAGTTTGCTGATTATTTAGAGACATTTTTTTTTTTTTGTAGTTGACCCGAATATCGGAAGTGGCTGTCCAGAAAGGGCCCCTCAAGTTCCAGCTGCCAGAGATGAGGGTAAGTGGTTTGGCCTTGCTCTAGTCTGTATTTTGGCTCTAATGTTGTGCCACTTGCTTCTGGCAACTTGTGTGTCCACATGTATTTTCAAGGTCCAAGCTCGAGTGAGGACCCCACTCCAGACATCTGGGATATTGCGGGTATGTTTAATTTAAGCAATGTTTATGATGAGATTTGCAGAAATTAGTGCGTCTTAGTCCTGTAACATACATGTTAACAATCTGAGTTTAACAGAGACCTTTGGTCTAGTGTGTATTTTTTTACTTTTTAGAGGTATGGCCTCGATAGCCTAACCAGGTTACATTAGAGTTTGGCCCACAGACCTACTAACCTGATTTTCCTGTTTAGCATATGCCAACTTGCCCGACATCTCGGATGTTGAATTGCGACTCTCTGGCAGCGATACCTCGAGCCTACCTGTGCCGGAGGACACGCAGGTAACATGGCTGATGTAGACGACCTCGAAACCCATTGGCATATTCGTGGGTAGTGGAAGAAGCAACATGTAACATTTCCTTTCATTGGTGTTTTGGCAGGAGGCGGAACCAGAACCCCAAGCTGGGACCTCTTCCCAAGTCCCATGTGGCCAAGCTTCAGAGGCTCAGACAAGGGTAAGTTGTATAGTGAGTGTTTATGGTAACTTTTGGGAGGGGCATAACTGCATTGGTTCTGTTTGACTAAAATGTGGTTTACTATTTGTTTAGCCTCCAACCACAGCAAGAGGAGGTGTGGCACCAACCAGTGCCGATTTCTACCAACTAGGGGTCCGGATGCTGGAGGACTACAGTCGCCAACAGCCGCGTGATGGAACTAATGTGCGCATTGCGGCGTTGGAAAATCAGGTGCTGATGTGTCAGCAACAAAATGAGGCCCTGCAGCGCCAGGTGGACCAGTTACGGCAAAACCTAATACAGAACCAGGACCTTGGTCGCCTGGCAAATGTTATCGAGCAATCTGTACAGCGCCAGGAAGAAGCAATACAGCGCCAGGCAGAAGCAATACAGCGCCAGGCAGAAGCAATACAGCGGCAGGACCAAACTTTGTTGTTGCTACAACAGCTCATACAACAGCAGTCTATATTTTTTACTGCACTGTTGTCCCCCAACACCGCCCCTAGCAATGACTCCCAACCTCCCCGGCCACCCAGCCAAGAATATTAATTTGTAAACCTTTTTCTTATGATTTATGTAAATATATTTTGGAAAACCACCTCTAAATTGTGTTTATCCATACATGTGAAAGCGAAATACACAGTCATGGATGATTTGCTCAATCATCTCTAATATTATGCCACCATTTATGTGCCACATTAGTTAACATTGCTTACTATGGTGTAAACATGTACTGGCTCAAAATGGCTGCCTAATTTTAGACATAATGGTTTTTTAAAATCTAAACCTATGCTGGTCAAGGAACAACACAGTTATTTGTAAAAAAAATTTTAATCAAAGAAATTGGCCCAACACGGCCAACATAGGCCAACAAAGCCACTAAAATTGGACATGGCAGCCATCCCCCCCACCCTAACGTCTCCGACGCCTCTTCATGGCCAGCAGCATCCCTTTCATCTGGCGGAAGGCCCGCCACAGTCTGCGATGCTGGCGTATACAAGCTGTAGAGATGTGATTAAAAATAATATATTAGAATTTGATTGGGAACTCAACATACACAGATGTAGCAATGTAATGTCAGTGTTTCTAACTTGCTAACACTCACATTAACATTGGTGAACAATGTGCCCCTAACATTTTAAATAAAAGTTTTAATATTGGCTTGAATACATGTTAGGACCACATACCTTTACTCTTAAAGTGGACCAACACCCACAATATAGTTTCTCATGGGTTTTGGGCCACTTTGTTGTTGCTCACAGATCTGTTTTTCCCCTGATGTGTGTATACACACAGTAATCCATAGCCACTCACCTCTCCATGCTCCAACGTGATTGGCACAAAAAACGCACGCTAACGTCTATGCAGGGAACAGGAATGTACACTCCTCTTCCGCCGCCTCTTCACGCATGTCACTCTCTGGCTGCTCATGGGGACCTGGCGGCCATTCACAGCGGCCCAGGGGGGAAAAATGCACGTCTGGAGTGGTGCGCGGGAGCCAGCGGAAGATAAGTTCCGATAATTAGGGGTTTGCTTGGTGGGTTGGACCCGCGGTACCTGCACTTATCGTATGTTCCGCGGGGTGTTAGTTGTTAGTTGTTGGCAAATTAAATGTTTAATGCACATTAAACACCCTTGGTGTTGGGCCAGGTTAACTCTTGCAAATGTAATAATGTTTATGGCCAAGTAAGGACATTTATGTCTTTAGTCCCAGCCAAACATCAGTGCCTAAGGATGATGGAAGTTTGCCCTATAATGTTATGGGTAAACACCTAATCAGCCCCATTTGGTTGTCTATACGCCACAAATAGTCCGTATGTGTCCGTAACAAGAATGTGAGGCAACTATCAAGGATGGTGACTGGCATGTTGGATTATTGTCCAAACACATTTAACCTAGATGTGTGTGAAATTCACACATTGGTAAATTTAAAATTTCTACATATGTAACTAGAAGAGAAATGTTTCAAAAGTATTTACCCATATGAATTTGGATGTACTCACCATCGCAGCTGTGGCGGTGGCCCATGCTGCTGGCCGTCCCTGGAGCTGGTGTGGGGAGGAGGAATTCTGCCTCCGTCTGCGTAGCGACATCTGTCCATAAAAAAACAAAATTCAAAACAACATTTAGTGGAGCTATGACACCCGAAGTTTGGACATCAATCTGGTTATTGAGTCTTAACTCCAAAAAAAAAAAACTTGTTTACATACATGTTAAACGATATTTGCTATATTCCTGGTCCATTAGTTAATGTGAAGTGTTTATGGTTGCCACATGTATCCATTATGAAAATCTGGCACTAACCTTTACATTGCAATGTAAATGACTCATTACCAATTTAATGGCTAATGTTACCAGTGTGCAACATGTGTTTGCCCTAACTACTTCACGTAAATTAACTATTGCTAGCACACATCATGGTGTGGCCAGAAACATAGGGGTGGTTGCCAGTTGGCTAGCACTGTAGTGTGGTTTGTGATGTTAATGTACATTAGCAAACCAGCTGAGACAATGGACCAGGAAACGTGTCTGTTAAAAGTGGTCCAAGACCCAGGATTGTGAATATTCAGTGTTTTAGTCTACTTTGGCAGAGCAACACAATTTTAGACCGCCACCGCCCCTGCCTTCCGCACATCACTCCTCCAGTGTGTGTGCACGCGCATGCCAGTATGAAACAGAGCGCAGGCGCACACACATCTCGAGTGCCACACAGGAGGCAGGGACAATGGCTTCTGCCACCCCCAAAGAGGGAAGTAGTTTGTGGTGTTTGGTTGGGGGGTGGCCCTGGGTGAGGGATGTGATTGGGCAGGGAAGGCGCCAGAATCCAAGCAATATCATCAATGTTTGTGGGTCCACTTTAAGCAATGACATAAATTCCAAAATGAGCTGGCTAAAAACATACACTTACCACGACTATGCCCGAGGAGGATTTGACGCCAAAAATCCATGGAGGTGCCGCCTATATGATGCCCTGCAAATTAGAGAGGAATGGCAAGGGCTAAGCACAAATGGTCAGATGAAACCTGTCACAGACTAACAATTAAAACATGTAAACTCACCAGGGGATGAAGCGCCACTTGAAGCCCAGGGAGGGCTCTGAGGAGGAGGCGGGGAGCCTCGGCTCCTCACACTCTGCTCAGAAGATCCACCAGGCAAAGGGCCACCCTCCTCCCTCTCACTCCCTGCTTGAGAGTGGCCCCTTGCCTGGTGAGAGTCCTCAGACTCAGAGTGTGAGGAGCTGAGGCTTGATCCAGCCTGCCCCCCAGCAGCACACTCCTCTGGGGCGTCATCCCCTTCCTCCCCTGGGTCCTCTAAATAGGACCCGCGGGAGGGACCCTCCCCCGATGACTCCCCCGAGTCCGCCTGCCTGGTTCGGGGGAGGAATCCCTTCCCACGTTTCCCCAGGGGAGGACGCTTATCTGTGTGGAGGGGGTGAAAGCAAATAATGAATATAAAGAGCAAAAAAGGACACAGCTTAGCAGATGATTCTGCACAAAGGCAAAAAAGAACATAAGCTTTAACTTACCTGATGCGTAGGCATCATATAGGCGGTACACGCCTTCTGGGTCCCGGCGCTTGAAATCAGACCATTTTTGCTGGATGGCCCGGATGGTCAGGTCGGTCTGGAAGCGCCGGGACACAGTGGCCTTCACCTCCATGGCAAGGCGTTTTTTAGCTCCTCGGGCATAGTCGTATTCGGCCAGGCAGAAGTCCTAGGAAAAGAAAAAAAAAAAACAAAAAAAATTAAATACATGACCTCAGAACAATGTCATAAACAGTTATACAGAGACAAGATCAAAGTGGACCCACACCCAGGATTTACATCATTCTGGGTTTGGGTGCACTTTTGTGGGCCACAACTATTGTGGGTGGGCCACTGTCTGCAACCCCCTTGGAAGGCCCCAAATACACCGCTGAGGACACTCCCACGTCACTCCGCAAGCCAAACACAGCGCTCCACGCCGGTGTGGAATGCGCATCCAAGGCCCTTGGGAGGTGCATACCAGCTCAGCTGTGTCTGCACGGCAAAGTACGCATGTGGCGTTTGACTCTAACAGGGAGTGCGCCTGCACACAAAATGAAAATATGTATGGCGCAGGGGTACACCCTGCTAGAGGTAAGCGCAATAGGCATCCGCAACTCACGCATGCACATATGGGACGGGGCAGAGGTAATTTTTAGGGCCCTCCAGGGGGGGGGGGGGGCCATCCAAGCAGGACATCCACAATGGGGATGCCCCATGTGGAGTGTTAAATTTTGGCCTAAAAAAAATACAAATTCTGCCCCTATCCCCCCTGTGTGTTTATAAATTTTTAAGCTAAAAATACATAACTAAAATACTCACTTTCACAACCTGGCCATTTACCCGGCTATCCACCCGGGTGCGCCTTTGTTTCCTGGGCCCAGGAGGGGAATGGGTGGGAGGGGTGGTATTTGGGGAAGGTGAGGTAGGTGGGGGATGTGGGGGAGGGGTGGTGGGTCCGGAATCTGAGGAGGAGCTGGGGAGGCGCATTACTCGGCGTTTTGGAGCCATATTGGAAACGCTAAGGAGGAAACAGGAACCGGAAATGACGCTAGCGACATTAGACAAAAATAAAACAAAACTAAAAAAAAAACGCACCGCGCCCCAGCAACAAGCTATTCTCAGCTATGTGCAAGCTAAGTGGCGGAAAAACTAAAATGACGCTTGAAAACAAGCTAGTGGCATAAGCGCAAGACAGTTTTACCTTAAGGTGGCGTTGAAACGCAAAGGAGGATCCCGGAACCGGATATGACGCTAGCAACTGTGCTTCAAAATTCAAACACAAACATGCGCGTAGCAGGGACAAGCTAATATCAGCTATGTGCAAGCTAAGTGGCGGAAAAACATTAAAATGACGCTGCAAAACAAGCTATTGGCATAAGCGCTAGACATTTTTACCTTAAGGTGGCGTTGAAACGCAAAGGAGGATCCCGGAACCGGATATGACGCAAGCAACTGTGCTTCAAAATTCAAAAACAAACATGCGCGCAGCAGGGACAAGCTAATATCAGCTATGTGCAAGCTAAGTGGCGGAAAAACATTAAAATGACGCTGCAAAACAAGCTAGGGCCAAAGGCGCAACGAATTATTAGCTTGATTTAGCAGGGGATTCTACATACTGTAATGCATAGGTCCTTCTAAAGCATACACCGTTGTGCTTAAATATACAGATCTTATTGCTTCACAAAGTCAACACACAATCTAACTAGATAACTACCTGAAAATGTGGCACACATGAGAATGCATAACGGGTTGTTATGAGCTGGTACGACTGAATGTTAATCCTGCAATATGTGGCCAGGCACGCTCACAACTACAGTGTATTCATTAACAACGACTGGGGTCGCGGGAAGTGAATTCCTTGCAAATGGCAGAAGGGCACATGTATGAACAGCACAGCGCCGCACAACGCAGCGCAGCGAGGCACAGCGACGCTAGCGCCGCCACATAGCGAATTCAAACAGCGACTGCACAAACACTGACCAACACAGATTCATCAAGGACAGGGCTGCCGAATAGCTTGGGCGCTGACAATTTCTAAGAGCGAACGTGACCGCCCAACCTGACAGGCTACAAAATAGCTTTACAAGCCCCGTTTTTGTGGGAAACCAGCGATTTTGAGGCCAATGAGTTTGGGTGGAGGAGATGCAATTCCCATGTCACTCACAACATTACATTGTGAAAAATAAAAAAAAAATCTAATACATATAAATAACCAGCAAGATTCATAAAACATATCAATATAAACATGTGTTGAATTTTGTACCAAAGAAAAAAACCCCAAAACCACTAAAAACAATCATTGCAGCGTCTGCCATTGAAATGTATGGGAGAGCGGCAGGTAGCGCCAGGTAATACGTGTCGCTGTGAAGGAATTTGCAGCGGCGCTGTTCGGGCCAGCCGGCTTCATGATGAATGCCGCGCTAGCCGTCGCTCTCGCCGGCGCTAGCCTCATTTAGCTTGATAAATGCGTCATTGTGACCGCCGCCGGGCGTACTTGAGTCGGTAGTCGCCGTTAGCTGCCGCTACCTGGCGCTCGTCAGACACTACCTGGCGCTATCGCTTGATGAATAAGGGCCTAGATTTGCTTTGATAAATGTTGTATTGCGTACAGCTACCTGTTGTTACCTGTCTGCTTTGGCTTGATGAATAAAGCCCCAACATGACATACCTTTATCATGGCCCAAATCACAAGTTTGCAGCGCAAAAATGTGCTAAAAAAGGAAATAAAAATAATCCAAGCCCAGGGATCCCGTGGCACAGGCCCAATGCCAATTTTCTTTTTTTTATTCTACTAAAATGCTAAAATAATTGTAACCATCCCGGCCCATTGAAATGTATGTGATAATGCCACACAGTTCTGGGTGAGCGCCTGGTCCTATCTGGTGCTGTAGGGAACATCCCATCACCGGTGCTGTTGATAGATGGGACACTACCTGGCACTATCACAGGTGCTGTGGATTTTTGACTTGATAAATACACCTTTTTGACTGGAACCTGACACTCATCTGGCACTACCTGGCACTATGTGGCCTTAGCCTTTCTTAAATAACCCCCTACTGTTTTGTTACCCTTTTACTATTATTTACTGTTATCAGTACAAAGAAAGAAACATTTTTCATAAATGTAGGGACAGGATACAACTGTATGTCTAATGTTTACTAACCCTTCTCAACTTGGGGGTTTATGCATGAAGGGATAGCGGCAGGTAGTGCCTTGTAAGCGGCAGGCAGCCTCTGGTGAACGTTGGGCGCTGTAGGCAATACCACATTTATCAAAGCGATTCCGGAGAGCAACTTTAACAGCGACATGTAGCGTTCGATTCACCATCACAGACGGCTCAGCGTATACCGCCGGCGCTCTAGCTTCCAGAGTGCCTGGTATTACCTGTCGCTACCCGTCGTTCTCCCATACATTTCAATGGACGTTCCATTTCTTCTCTTTCAACAGGGTTTTCTTTTCTTTTTTTTTTTTTGTTATCAAATAATTGTGTCACCTCTCCTGGCCTAGAAAAAGTCTTTTTTTATGTAGAATTGTCATTACAGGCCTGGCATTAAAGTGTTAATGTCACAATGTTATAACAATGTCATTCCATATGTTATCGCTTGGTTACTAGTGGATAAACATTAGAAAACAGACTTTAATCACACAGCATCTGGCGCTATGGTCTACAGAGACCCAATTTTGTGCGCCAGCGTTCTGAGAGTGTGGATTTTTGATAAATATGGTGTGAGTCGCTGAGAGTCGTTCGCACTGAGCTGTCGCTGCCGTTCGCTCCCTGCAGTGCTCTACTGTTGTTAAATGTGGTGTAGGCGTGGGTCGCTATTGCACGGAACACTGCCTTGCGTACGCTGTGGCAAATAGGAAAATAGTAACTGAAATACATACATACAAACTGTTGTAAAATCTATAAAATATTAAAAGCAGTTCTATAGAAATGTATTTCCTTTTTTTCATTAATATTTCGATCCTGTAGTATGTTATGTATATTCTTGTTGCGTTCTATAGCGTAAACATAAGATATTGGGCGTTTCATAGCATTCGTACCATGCAAGGGGGGTTAAAGGGTTTTGCTTTCGCTTTTGTTTTATGCACTTACGGTTTTCGGACTATGGGTAGTCATGCCACCCCGAGGGCCAGCCAGACGCCTCCCCAGCTCCTCCCCCCCCTGCCCCCCCCGCCACACTCCCTCAGGGATCAGGGAGTAAGAGGGAGGAGGGTGGCCCCTCGGGTTTGGGCTCTGCTGGGTCCATTGTGAGGAGTGGAGGCACCTCACCTAGACCTCATAGCCCTCCCTGGGAATCAAGCAGCAGCTCATCCCCTGGTGAGTGGACTTCTTAGCTTGGCTTGGTAGTTCCATTGTTGTTATTACAATTTTTCTTTCCATTTCTAAATGTTTTTCAGGGCATCGTAGAGCCGGCACCTCCTCCACATATGCTGCGGATGTGGCACTCGGGCATAGTCTAGGTAAGAATTGCTTTAGTTTTAATAATAAAGTATATGCATCTAGTGTTTTATGCCTATATCATTTTAGGAACCCCTACTTCAAAAGATTATGTGGCTTGATGATGTGTTAGCCAAAGTAGTATTGTTTTAGCTAACACATGGCCAAGTGTGTAACCAAAATTACTCAGATTGAACTATTCAATCAAATACATGGGGGGGCTATTTTCTATGTCAAATACAATGTTCTTATGATTGCTTCTGTTGTGTTTTTTCTCAATACAGATGTTTCCACACAGACGGACCCAGTCATAATTCCCCCCACCCCATCTCCAGGACCCTCCAGTAGTATGGGCCCAACCCACAGCTGTGATGGTGAGTAATGTGATTTGTTACAATAACCTTGTAAACATGCATGTATGTGACCATGACCATGTACACATGTTAGTGGCAGTCTACAGTTTACTATCATACATGGAGACCCTCTTTTTGCAATCATCATTCATAATTGAATGTAAGCATGCTAGTTTGGTGCCCCTGCTAATGTTACTTGACCCTACATGATAAAGGCAGCAGTAGTTTATGTGGTGGGTTTAAATTATTGCTACTATTGTAACTCCCCTTTCACTAATTAGTATATACAATCATTATTTACATTTTAAAGGGGAATGTATTTAGATCATATTGGCTCAGGAGTAATTGACCACTACATTAAGTACATTCTTCCGGTAGTCAATTAGGCCTTATTTGGTTAGGTTATGTGGTTTTTGATGTTAGCCTAGGGTGGTTATGTAGAATGGATACACATGTTTGTTTTTAGCCATCTATTAGTAATTACGATTTCCCTGTTGTGTTTTCTAAGATTTTGAATGATTAATCTTTAAACTAACATTTTTTCAAACTTTCATAGGTATATACTGTATATTTTGAGCTCTGGTACTTAATTCTGTCTTTTCTTTCCAACAGCTTGCACACAGGAGCATCACAGACTGTGGCATTACGTGCGGAAATCATTTTAAATTGCTGCTGGAGATGAAGAATCAGCGACAGGGTGGGGGGAATTAGGATTGCCGCTGTGCGGCTTTTTGGTTTTTATAATATTAATAAATATGTATAGTTTTTTACTTACATTTGTGTTTTGTTTTTTTCAGATTACTATTGTCTGAATCTACACAAAACACAAAAAACACATCTGAAAATATAAAAAAAAAAAATTAAGAAAAAAAATACAATGCATTAAGAAAAAAAAAACTATTGTGTTGTTAATACAATACATTGTTTAGAATCTTATCTTGCCAATGTTATCATTGGCAATATAAGATTCTAAACTTTTGTGGTGTTAGAGCAGCATAGGAAAGCTCGGACGCTGCATTGAATAAAGGTGAGTGACTGTACAGTGCCTTTATAGTGACTCACAAACACCAAATTCATCAATGCTGGCCATGTTACTACAGCGACTGAGGCGCTCTGTAATAGCGACTCACGGCTGATCAGAGTGACCGCTAGTGGTCGCTCTTAGCACCGCTGTACAGATGCTCAACTGCCAATACCTGGTGCTAGTAATGAATCAGCCTGTTAATGACACTCCCATGCCAGCCATTCATATAGGCTTCCCATTCTTTTTATTCAGAACCCTTTGCCGAATGAGGTAGTCAAGGCAAAGGGCTCTGATTGGATATGCAGCGCAGGCACCCCAATTCAGGATGCCCTGGGAGCATGGAACAAAACCCGGGAAAGTTACATTCCTAGGTTTTGTTCCGCTTTAAACTTTATTTATGTACTTGGGTGGTCCTATCTATAGTTCAAACTATAAGTATTCATTTCACTGGCATGACCTTACCTAAATCATTTAATCACAGCGATATATTGTCAGTATGGTGATTGATAAATATATTATTGTCTCTGGATGAACCTCATGTATAAATTTAATTTTTTCTCATAAAATCATTAAGAAAATAATTTTGATCAGTAGGGGATATATATCGATCTAAGATGCTTTTGTCTTATCACTACAGATAATCTGACCTAGGTGAATAAAATCTCCCCAAACATGTGCATTCGGAAACTCTCACATAAAGGAGCTCTTCCACTTCAGATGTCTAATTAAAGGATAATCATTTGATTTGTTTTCTGTCCACGAGTAGAGGTATAAATAAGAGGGTTAAAGTATGTTCAAATGAGAAATGTCACTTAGCACTAAGGATAATGGTTTGAGTAAGTCTGTTGAATGCATTTTTGCATACTAATTTGTTTGCCCTTATTGAGTGCCCCACCAACGATTGTGATATAATATTGATGAGCTCTATTAAGGTCTTATAGAGCTACTAGCACAACATCCACTCACATTAAAGCAAATCTGTAGTCTGACAAAAAATATATACTTACCCTAGCCCCTAGAGACTTTATCCAGCACATCACTAGCTTATGAAGCAGCGCTGGTCATCTGCTCACTCTTGGTTCTTGGTTGACATTCCATACCAGCCAGCTTCACAATGGAGGAGTGTGAACTGAGAGTAACAATTTCAAGTGCTAGCAGATCAGCATTTTCAGTCTGTGCTGAAGCCAGAAGGGGTTTGTATTCCTACAGCCCAAGTAAATAGGACAGAGGACTGGCACCAAGGCAGTCTTCAGTCTTCAGCTTACAGTAACCCTTTAAAATTACAAACCTCAAACACATTGTAATAGTGAACAAAGTCAAACAGAAATGACCAATCTCTTCCAGCTCTCAGTTTTTATCAAATTCACGTATAAAAAATGACAGCTGTCTATTACTTTGCTCTAACACTTATCACTCCACTACTATAAAAAATAATATGCTTAGAATATCTGTCTGCAGTTTTAATGTTTTCTTTTTAATTCACACTGCCACTGACAGCATTATGGGATTTATTTAAGAAAATCTAAGGCCTAGCACTAGGTGTTAAGTGAATGTCAGGTCCCAGTGCTGTTGTATTTTTCAAGTCAAAAAGCCAGAGCACCTGTGCAAGGTGCCTCCATCTACCATCAGCACTGGCGATGGGATGAGTTCCCTACAGCACCAGATAATACCAGGTGCTCACCCTGCACTGTTTGGCCTTATCCCGTAGATTTCAATGGGCTGGGATGATTACAATTATTTTGGCCACTTTTGGCTGGCGCATGTGCCACCGGATCCCTCAGCTGTTTGGAATTGTTTTTTTTTTTGGAACTTTTGTGTTGTGCTGCAAACTTGATTTGGGCAAATGTGATTTGGGCTGTGCAAATCATGTGTCCTGTCTTCCATGTGTCCCCAATGCAATTCCCGGTGTTTTTTTTGGGGGGGCAGCCCCCAAATTATAAAAATACAATTCTGTGATTACTCACCTGTAGAATTGGTATTATACGTATACAGCACGTCCTGTTCCAGAAGATATTCCTTACTCTTGAGTTATACATCCAGTAGATGGCGCTGGACTGCAGAGACAGAAAAGTGGCTCCTCCCGGCCCCATATATACCAGGGACCTCCCACAAAATCCCCAGTATTGAAAAGCAGTTAAAATGAGACCGGGAGTGGATGGGCTCGGACACATTTATATTTTCAACAGATTATAAGGGGTTAGTCGAACGAAATCAGTAGTAGCATGAACAAGGGACACCGATATTACCCTACTTCTGCTTTCCCTTCTTTCCTTCTTTTCCCTGTTTGCTGGTTCTCTTCTGGGTACAGTGCTTTTGGATTGTTTGCTTCGTGCCCTGTGGGGCGAGTATAGGTCCCGGACCCTTGGGGCGGGCGTCTTGGCAGCTAGGTCGGGCGCCGATATGGTTACAGAAAATGGACCACAAGAAGTTTACTTGATAATTCCTTTTTATTTTTTAATACGCTGTACCATTCTTGCTGGTTATATTTTAATGCTGTCTTTATATACATCTTCTATATGTATGTATTTTGTTTTGAACATGCATAAATAAAGAATATATAAAAAAAAAATGAGACCGGGAGAACTATAACCAATATATAAATATTTGAACATAAGAACAATCACCATAAAGAGGTAACTAAAGAGAATGATAACAAGGGTGGGGTGGAACAGAACGTGTTTTATACGTATAATACCAATTCTACAGGTGAGTAATCAGAGAAATGTATTATTCTAAGTATACAGCACGTCCTGTTCCAGAAGATATTCCTTACTCTTGGGACATCCAATAGCAGTGTCCGTAAGGTAGGGTGGGATCCCCAAAAGTAACAGCAGACAGTTTAAACCACTGCCGCTTGCAGAACTTTGCGGCCAAAGCAGCATCAGCTGAGGCCCTAACGTCAACCTTGTAAAACTTAGAAAAAGTATGAACAGAAGACCAAGTGGCGGCCTTGCAAACTTGTTCAACAGAAGCTTGGTGCTGAAAAGCCCAAGAGGCACCAATAGCACGAGTAGAAAGAGCAGTAAGGCGGAAGGGAGGCTCCTTCCCCTTAGCAGAGTAGGCCTGAATCACAGCCTGACGGATTCACTTGCTGATAGTGGACTTAGCCGGAGCAAGACCCCTCTTAGGTCCAGACGGGAGCACAAAGAGAGCGTCAGTCTTTCTGAAGGATTCAGTAGCCACCAGATAGAGTCCTGACCACATCCAGGGAGTGTAAAACCCTCTCCTTAGAAGTACTAGGACTAGGGCACAGAGAAGGAAAAACAATGTCCTGATTGAGATGAAACCGGAGGATACTACCTCCTGAATCCACCGGTCTGAGACATGACGCCTCCAGACATGAGCCAAGAGCCGAAGCCGTCCCCCCACCCAGATGAGTGAGGGTGCCCCTTCATGCCTGAGGGGGCTTGGGGGAGGATATAGGCTTGGGACCCCAGGAGGGGCCAGGGCGGCCACGTCCTCTGCCCCTGCCCCAAAAATCTTCATGGGCTCCGGCAAAGGAACCACCCCGTCCAATTCTGGAGCCCCTGAAGGAAGGAGAAAAGGCACCTGAACCCCGAAAGGACCGGGGCTGCCTTCTACGCTGAGGTAACTTGCCTCCCTTAGCAAACAAATCCAGACGTTCCTCAAAGAGGCGCAGCCCCTTTAAGGGAAACCCAGTAAGAGCCTTTTTAGCAGAGTTGTCAGCTGCCCACTGGCGCAGCAGACCGAGCGGCGTATCGCCACCAACAAGGCAGATGCCCTGCCACACATTCTAATGGTATCATCCATGGCAGAGTGGACATATGCAACAAATTCTTCACAACGCAGAAGAGCTCTATACTCTTCACTTCCAGCATCATCAGGGACCCCATCTAAGAGACTCCTGAGCAGGTTTTTAAAAGCAACAGCCGTAATGGCAGAGGCACAGACCGGACGCAGCGCGGTCCCCACACAGGCAAAGGCAAGCCAGCTGATCAATGCGCCTGTCCTCCCCATCCCTCAGTGTAGTAGAGTCAGGGGAATGCATGACGGATGTGTTGGACAACCCAAGAACTGGTGCATCCACCTCGGGAGTACATGACCACCGTTTAACCATTTCAGCAGGTAAGGGAAACCTCTTATCCCAACTCTTTGGCACCCCGGGGAGCCGGCTAGGCCATTCCCACTCCTTAAGCACCAGATTATTAAAATGAGTTTGTTCAGGAAACTCCAAGCGTGGTTTAACAGTATGAAACAGCTTCCCCTGCTGCCGCGGAGCAGAGAAGAGAGATACAGAGCAATTCAAAAATGTGAACTAAAAGCCTGTCAGTATCATCTGAAGCCCATGGGTCAGACCCAGAGTCGGCACCATACACCCTAGGATGTTCAGAATCAGAAAATAATTCCCCCTCTTCCAGGGGGGTATAACCGGTAACGTCAAAATATTCCTCAGCCTCCATAGGAAAGAGGGAAACACCAGGTGATAAATGCCGCTTCTTAGCAGAAGCCTTATGCGGGCCAGAGCCAGCAATATGTCTCTCAATGCTGGCCACCCGAGCAGCCAAATCAGGCTGAGACTCCCCACTGGTATGCACCTCGCTAGGAGTCACATGTAAGCGTGGGGGGGGTAGGCGAAGCCAGAGGGGGCGCAGGCCCAGCCACCGGTAACCCAGACTGCAGCGCAAGCGTCTGCTGGGCGCAGGGTACACACACCCTGACATCATCAGTTATAGGGGATACCCCACACGCAACACACAGCCGGGCTTGTCCCGAAGGAACCCCAAGCACATTATCCTGAGAAGCCTCCATACGGTGATTATTGTGGCACAATAGGCCAATTGGGATTGACGCCAATAAGGCTACCCAGGATGCTCCAATAGCCCGCTAGGGAAGTGGGAGTTAAGGGAATACAATAGCCCTCCAATAAGAGTTAACACTAAATAGAGGGGATAGGACCGGGAGAAACCACAAAAGTCTGACCCGCCTGCAAGACATAAGTAAAAAGATCCCATAAACAAAATACAATACAGAGAATACAAAATAAAGCAACCCGCAGGGGCACTTATGGACCGTGATAGGGAGACACCAGACACACGCAGCAGAGAGCTAAAATGGCGCCCGCATATACCTCGAGGGGCGGGCCGTGGAGACAGCGATACAGAACGCGTCAGACGCAAGGCCCGCCCCCCCAAAGAGCACAAAAAAACCCCAAATGACAAGACCAGCCAATGATGGCGCAGCAATGCCTGAGGCGATGTCGCCGCCAACCGCGGAGCGGAGTACAAGCGTGCGTGCAGCGGCGGCAAAGGAAACCAGTGCAACCAATTCAAAAGGGATCATAACATAAATCATATAACCAAGACATGCATTCCTCCCCCCCCCCCCCCCCCGACATCTACCAGGGAGAGCAAAGGGGAAGTGACGGCCAGCCTAAAGGGAGCCAACTGCGGGGACGGGGGCGAAGGGCATAAGACGCGGGAGGGGCATCCCATAAGGCTCCTTAGCACCTGACAGCGGTGCTGCCTACCTTCACCCGAACCAGTGCAGCCTAAGCTGGGCGTCAGTAAAAGGAAATGGGTGGAATTAGTCCTACAGGGCCGCAGGCTAATAGCCCCGCTCACCTGCGAGTAGAGAGAGCCATCTTCTTTGCTTTAGCCCAGCAATTACGTATTTGGCCTGTGAATCTTAAGGTGAGTTTGTACTTGTTTCCAGCAGTCCTTTGTTCTTGGTGCTCTGTGGCCATCTTGCTTGCATACTGCCATACACATACAGGTGTATTTTTTTTCCGTTACTGAATACCACCTTTGGGGCATCCCATGTTTGTGAGCATCCCCTCGGTGACTCACCTTCTTCCTCCTTGTTCTTTTGGTTTATTTTGGGGCATCCCATGTAGCCTGCCCCCCCCCCCCCCCAGTGTGACTTACTTTCTTCCTCTATGCTATTCTTGTTTATTTTGAGGCATCCCATGTAGTGTGTTTTCCCAGTGTGACTCACCTTCTTCCTCCTTGTTCTTCTGGTTCCTTTTGGGGCATCCCATTTATTTGGTTTCCCCAGTGTGACTCACCTTCTTCCTCCTTCTTACTTGCTTCCCCCTAGTGCTTGCTGCCCCCTTCCCCAACCCCAACTTTCCCTTCTGCACCCCCTATTAAGCTGGTGTATTTCCTGAACACACCACACTGCATCATTTTAAGCTAAAATGCTAAAGAAACAGAAATCGGTACCCACCACTCACTAAACATTGATCGAATGTCCCATCTTCAGGTTCCTGTAAGGAAATGACAACGGAAACAGGTTAATACACTAGCAACATTACGGTAACAGGAAATCAGACACATGGGAAACTTGGACACAGCCACAAAGATAGCTAGACTCAGTTTTGTATTGACAAAACGAAAAGTCTTGGGAAAACAGCAAACCCACAATAAAAGGACAATACTCAATAGCACAAGGGCTAAAAATTGCTAAGACCCAAATTAAACACAACTCTCACATGCGTTAATGTGTTTGCAAGAGGCTAAGAATCTGGCTTTAAATGTCTGGACATTGCCAGCCTGACTCACCCAAGCAGCCTTGTGCCCCACCCCCCAAGAGATGTCTGTCCAAAAGGTTGATGAAGGGCTGGTTGTCCGTGTTTTTTAAAGTGATCCCACACTGCTGCTGCATGTGTCTGGGGGAGTCCTGATTGGCGATACCCCCAACACCCAAAACCAGTACTCCACCTTATGTGCTCCTCATACGGGTTTTGGATCCACGTGACTGACAGCCAGTTACGGCTTTGGGGTGTGGGTTCACGGGTTTGCAGGGGACTATGTGCCCTGGGGCAATCATGATGCCCCCCTGACAGTACCGACAGTACCACACCAACCTCCAATGTATGGGACCGATTTTAAGAGGAACTAGAGCCTCTAAAAAACTCTAGGGATGGATGATTCCATGCATGATGGGGTATTGTTTTGGGTAATACAATTGGGCCTCTAAGACTGGTGCTCAAACACCCCTCACAATGCTGTAACACTGTAGCAACCAGAGAGGGTGAGATTTGTGGCTGTTGAGGGGGTGGGTGTATCTAAAATTGTTTGTTTCATTTAAAATCATACAGCAGGCAAAAAAACAAAAGGGTACTTACCTTTTGTCCTGGGCTGCTGGGCACTGCAGGTCTGGTTCTGCAGCTGCTGCCTCCCACGCCTTCTGGGGCTAGACCCCGGGGACGGGATTGATGGCAAGGTGGAATCGCGACTCTCCATCAGTCCATTGTAGTGAATGAAGGGGGAATGGCCACATCCCCTGTGACTGATGGTGGGGGGCCTGGGAGACGCAGCGGGGGCCCAATAAAATGATCAGGTGAGGTCTGGAGCGCTGGACCTGCAGTGACCAGCGGCGCAGGACAAAAGGTAAGTACCCATTTGTTTTTTCTTTCCCTGCTTTATGACTTTAACCCCCCTCACCATCCTTTGATTCACACCCTTCCCTAAACCCAATCCCTAGAATCTGACCCGCACCCCTTACTTACTACCTTCCTCCCAAACCACTGACCAACACCCCTCACCTCACCCGCTTACTAACCCTATACGAAGCCTCTGACCCACACCATTTCCTGATTCAGAATTCCCCAGTGGAGGAAATCAGGTGGCCCTGGAAGCTTATAGATTCCAGGGCCGCCAACCATAGGTTTTGGTCCAATTTAAACCTAGGCTACAAGTTTCACTCAAGGGGAGAGGTGAAGATGCTAACATAACTAGTCATGTGTGTGGATAATAACAGAAAAAGCAGACCAGGGAGAGACTTACATAAAAACTTCAAATTTTATTTTTTGAAACATTTCTTAGATATTTGTACATAGTTATATCTGATATCGGACAGTTAATAGATGTTTTAAAATAGTTATGGAAAGATAAAACATGTTTTAAAATTGCAATAATTTATTGTGATATATTATTTGATGTTTTGACTATACTTACTTCCAGATAATAACAATAATAATATTAATTTGTATTTATATAGCACCAACATTTTCCACAGCGCTTATTGTGAATTGTTGGTAAAAGTCACAGCATTGTAATTTGTGTTGGGTGAACCCAACTGTACCAAATATTGCGAATCCGGGTGCCCGAACCCGAACATGGACTTTATTTATTTATTCATTTTATGTTATTATTTTGAGCCCTTTTCCTACCCCATTTTGTGCAGGACAATTGCCCAAACACAGGCTGGCTGCCAAAGTTAAAAGATGAGGGGGACACCTCTCAGAAGAAGATACTTTTCCAACAAGTCTAGAAGAATATAGAATGCCAATACAATACACCAGGACACTGGATAAAGACATAGGAGTCAATAAATTAGATGCAGGAGTGATCCATTTAATTCTTAAAGACTTCTTTAAATGCTAGTTGTGTTTCATTCCTAGTTTTCCATGAGGGGTGGCAAGTTAATTCCCTGCCATGTAGTCAGGGGCTTAACAATACCCCCATCCCATTATCTGCACTTTATCTTGGGATTTTCGGGGTGTGGAAGAGCCAAGCGCCCATCAGCATGTGCCATATAGCATCGGGCTGATACGCCGCTAAGGCCAGAGGTCGGCCTTTTGGATTCTGAGCCCTAGAGATGCCAACCCATATGTTTGGCGGCACACTTGCTGATAGCAATAAAAAACAGTAACAAATATTAAAATATATAAAAATGTCCAGATAGATTTTACCCAATTTCCACCTCAACTTGGATATTTCATTTTTTCTGATCTGCTTAGTCATTTTTGTATGTTTGTTGTTATTGTGTTACAACACTGATTTTTCAGAGCCGAAATGCTATATATATGATCTATTAGCTGCTATTCACTCATTTTCTTTTCTGGGGAGGGGGGTAATTAATGTTTTCACATTTTTAATATTTTTTCAAATGTTGTTTTTACATTTGTTGTAATCTAGTGGTATGGTTCATATAATATAGAGGTCTAGTAATACTCACCCATGGAGGAGTCCAACAGCCCAAGGATAAATAACATGGGGCATCTCCTGACCCAATGGTGATCCCTGACACCCATCTCTACATGCTAGAGAGCAAACAAGTCTAAATCAGGAGCTTAAAATTAGGCGTCAGTGCAAGCAACCAGGAGTCCACTTTTCATCCCAACTGTCACTTAAAGGGACTGGCCAGCCCTTCCTATCTAATATATGCTGATGCAGCTTACCTTCAGCTACATCGGTTCCTGTCATTCATTTGTCGAAGTACAGGGTCAGGAAGAGGAAATCACTATTGATTTCCCCCTCCGTTCTCCTCCAAACCTGACCACCAATTGAAGCCCGGCTTTGTGCCAGGACTGCATCCCCCTATTCATAAACTGCTGTCTTGCCGTATGTCCTAGTCTCACTAAATATTGTAGAAGGAGGGATCTCCTCCCACTCCACAATGTCATACTCATGCTTGGCTAACAGCTTTGACATCTCCTGTGTGCGCTGGTGCACCGCTGACAGAGGCATGAATGAAGAGTTTACTCATTTATTCATGCCTTTGTTGACTGTCCTCTTTCTTTCGCCCTCCTCTGTCGCCTAGCAATGACATGGGTGGGGCTACCGCAGGTAGCATCCACCGCCACTTCCTGGGAAAGGAGAACAACAGCAACATTTAATGGGAGCTTCTGCATAACCAGGGACATATGAAAATAGCTCTGGTCCTGTAAACTGGGCAATGACTTTAAACGGCACAGCATACATCTCTTATACACCCAGTATCAAGAAATAACCAGCCAGGCTTGTTTTTTTTTAATTTAATGGAAGGAAATGGAAATCAGGGGTGACAGGCTTTGTCACCCCTGATAGACTAAACTTGTCACCTTAGGATTTTATTCCTACCATGGGAGAATAAACCACAAGCTTGGTGGGAGTTTGGGTGTATAAGTGACCCCTCCTTTCATTAGATGACGTGTTTATATGAGTTTTTAATATTACACAATTTCGGGATAGTGCTCCTTTAAGTCATCTGTTGGTAGATTTGGGCTATTTATTAGTAGGTCTATCCACAAACTTTTAGTCATGTAGATTCCATGTTTATTCCAAACAGCAAATACACATCTCTCTAATTTCTTCTTAATTGAGATGCCTCAAAACACTAATCTCACAGCTTCTTTGCTGCTGTTACTCCTGTTTTCACAAGCCAGCAAGAAGCCACTTTAAAGAAGGCATCCTCGGGATCCCTGCAGATGTGCATTGCAAAGTTCTATAGGGATGATATGTTAATGATCAATACTTATGAAACAGGCTTCTTTTAACCATTGATTAATTAGCCTTGTATGTTATATATGGAATCAGGCAGGACAAATGAAACAGCAGTGAAGTTTCAGAACTGGATTTGAATCTGAGAAATAGATATTTTTCTATCCCTCATCACTTTTTCCTTTGATACCCATGCTAAACTAAAAGTAGTATATATGATGGAGTGTGTTCATTGGTGCTTTATATTGGTCTCTTCCGCCCAGCCTAACACCAGTCACAGATGGCAGCATTAAACTGGTCACAGGTTAAAGTCTTGACAGCTAACGTTTTTCAGTAATGGCTAGCCCCATTTTTTCTCATGACAGGCTTCATGTTGGTGGTCCATGCTGGAGGATGCTGTACATCACAGCAGACAAAAGATATCGCCAGGGGGGTCATCTGTCACTCCCATCTGTGCCATGTGAATTAGGCGTCTTTACATAGTGCAGCTCCTCTAAACCTGATTGTAACTGGAGATCACACAGACATTTAGGACCGGATCTTGTAAGAACCCGCAGTGCTGTATTTTCCCAAAAAAAGGGAAGCCTTAATCGGATTATCTGGTGACATGTCATCCTCATGCTGTAGCCAGCAATATCTTTTCATAAACTGTATCTCATAGTAATCTTAGTAGAGCTTAATGCCAGGCATCATCAAATGGAGTCTGGCACCCTTTCACTATATATACAGTAACTTGTAATATTCTCATCAGCAGAGGGGCTGTTGGTGTGCAGTTGTTTGCCCTCTGGCAGCGTTATCCTCCCTGATCTCTGTGGACTGTCTGCTACATTACAGTATTGAGTGACAACAGTGTCATTTATATCTCACCATGGCACCCACATTTAATGGTCCCAGCTTCAGCTGAGGGATTGGGCTTCTAGCTGGGAACGAGAGAGTGTTTTTTTGTCAGCTATGAACATGGGGTTTACGGTAGTACTCTACCCCCAGAGAATTCTCTTTTGTTGTTGTTGCAGTCCAAAGACTCCATACCAGGTTAAAGCCACCCATGTGCCTGTTTACCAGCAACCCCTGCTGGGCATGAGGTTTTTGGAAAAGCCACTGGCATGAAACTGGTGCCCTCAGGGGTGTCCTTGGCACTCCTGGAAGAGCACAAGACCTGTTCTGAATGGTAAAAACTCTGGTATACTTGCAGGAATGGAGGTAGTAGGCATATCCTCTAAACCCTGGTTTACCAGCTTCTATACCTTATGTACAAGGCTGTCAGCCAAGGGGGAGATGGACATCTTTTTTTAGTGCAAAAAAACGTAAAAACTTGGTCAAACACTGACCAAGATCAAAGCTTATCACTGCATATCAGCTGCACAGATTATGTGGTTGTGAAACTGGATAAAAAGTAAGCATGCTAGCAGAGCTGCATTATCAAAAGGATTGCTGTACAACCCTATGAAAGCAGTCAGCTCTGTGTCTCTGTGAGAACATAGTAGAAAAAATAAAGAAACCGATGTCAGGTTGTTCATGAAACATCTCTTCTTTTGATGTAGGTCTCCAGCAGTCAGACGGGCTCACTATCGCCCCCTGGGAAGGATGCACAGCCTGATCTTCCATAGATTGTCACTAACAGTATTCACACTTGGACTTGTAAAGCAGTGGGGCACAACCTGTTTTGATTTAATGGCTGTGTTGGCTTATTGTTCTACTTCAAGGGGTCGCATTAAAATGTAATCTGTGAAAGCGCAAACTGTTTATGTAGGCAAGCTTTAACCTTTCCATATGCTTTAACATATATGCAATAGGTGAGCAGTGGTGAGGCTGGAAGAGGAGGGGTGAAGAGAAACATACAGAAGTATGGCAGAAGTATGGAGGGAATAGGTAAAATGGGGACAGAGGTGATGGAGAGGTGAAGGTAGGAAGAGTTGAGCAGATAAGACAAGGTCAGCTCTCATCCTCTTGGGTTCTGGGGACGGCAAATCATGGCAGCGTGGGCCGCATGTGGCCCTAAGGTTGCAGTTTGTGCTTCCCTATTGTAAAGAATGGATGTAGCCTCCCTAGGGCTTGTTTTCTTTTTTTTTACTAAGCACATTTTTAATAGATATTCAGTTAGAACTTAGACTGTGCTAAATTTGTATAATTAGATTGGTTGTATAATTGACAATGCCACTGATGGTTTAGCCTCTTGTTAGCCATAATTATATTATCCTGCAAATAGGATGACTGCTAACAAAAGGCTGGGGCTACAGGGGTTAACCATGGAATTCAAAGAAAGTCACCAACAAGAAACTGACTGATGTCTGTAATGAATCATAACATTAATAGGACAATAGATTCCTTGGCAGGAGAGGGGATTCATTAAAGCCTGTGTAACATTTGGGGAAAAATTGAATTACTCCTATACTCGCCAACCCCCCCTCCACCAGAGAGCTGACCTGAATCATTCACCTTCACATTCTAATTCTTCAAGTCAACAGCAAGGGAGCCTCCTCACTCATAGCGGGTAGGTGCATACAATGAAGCCAGCTGGGAACGCATATGATGCAGAAGAGAGGTAAAAGAGGATTTCCCATACCATGGGAATTGTACACAGCAGCACTCCCGGCTGCAAACGGATTTGACTTGCTTTGAGTGCCAATTTTTACATCATTGCTGGATCATGATGAGCTGGGTGTGCAGGTGACAGAGCTACCTCCATGAGGGAGATAACAGGAGCAGAAGCTGCCATTTCTCTTTTCTGCACACGCCAGATCCCCTGGGTGAAAGAGTTACTTACCTATAAAAAGACTGACAGGAAGTGAGGGACAAAGAGGGACCAATATAATCTCAACTCCAAACTTAGATGCAATGACGTATTAAAAAGAAGTCTATGACAGATGGGATTTTCTCCCTGAGGAAGCAGATTTTTGTCCAGACGAAACATGCCACAGATTGCATCAAGCTATTTGCCAAAAAAAAAAGATATGTATTTATTGACTACACCTGTGTGTTGCACATATAAATGTGTTTATGCATATGTAAAAAATGAAAAGGCAAGAGGTGTTGTCTTATATGGGTGGTAAGAAGAATATGAACTAACCCCAGGCTCTAGGACGGCTTTATGTTAAGTTATTACCCCATCCAGCACACTGGCCCAACCCTGCTATTTCCCCCAACCAGCTCACTAACACAAACCTACTATTTTCCAACCCAATCCCGTGTCCAGCCGAAAAATCAACACTGCTTTTCCCCCCACACAGCCTGCTGACCAAGCCCTGCTATTTCCCCCATCTAGTCTAACTCAACCCAATTTTCCAACCCAGCCCTGACACTTACTCCATTTTGCACAATGACCCGAACCAGCTATCTCCCCCCCCCCCCCCCAACACTGTGATTTCACCCACACAGACTGCTGACCAAACCCTGCTATTTCCCCGATCTAGTCTAACTCAACCCAATTTTCCAACCCAGCCCTGACACTTACTCCATTCTGCACAGTGACCCGAACCAGCTATCCCCCCCCCCCCCCCCCAACACTGTGATTTCACCCACACAGCCTGCTGACCAAGCCCTGCTATTTCCCCGATCTAGTCTAACTCAACCCAATTTTCCAACCCAGCCCTGACACTTACTCCATTCTGCACAGTGACCCGAACCAGCTATCCCCCCCCCCAACACTGTGATTTCACCCACACAGACTGCTGACCAAACCCTGCTATTTCCCCGATCTAGTCTAACTCAACCCAATTTTCCAACCCAGCCCTGACACTTACTCCATTCTGCACAGTGACTCGAACCAGCTATTCCCCCCCCCCCCAACACTGTGATTTCACCCACACAGCCTGCTGACCAAACCCTGATATTTCCCCCATCCAGTCTAACTGAATCCAATTTTCCAACCCAGCCCTGACACTTACTCCATTCTGCACAGTGACCCGAACCAGCTATTCCCCCCCCCCCCCCAACACTGTGATTTCACCCACACAGCCTGCTGACCAAACCCTGATATTTCCCCCATCCAGTCTAACTGAATCCAATTTTCCAACCCAGCCCTTGCATCCCCTACCCAACCTGATGACCCAACCCTACTATTTTCCCAACCACCTCCCTGAAACAACACTGGAATTACTTCCAATCAACCCGCTGACCTACCCCAGCTATTTCCCTCACCCCGCCTAATGCACCCCCGCCTAATGCATCAGCATTGATTTTTCCCCCACCGAGCCTGATGGCCTAGCCAGTGGCATACATGGAGGCAGGGAAGGTAGCTGCTATCAGGCCCATGGCACAAAGGGTCCCATGCAAGCTGCCTCCACCTGCTGTAAATAAAATGTACCCATTGGTGGCTCAGAAGTGAAATTGGGGCCCTATGTGGCTGACGATCGGGACCCCAACTTTGATGTGCTGCCTGTTAAATGCAGGGCAAACACAACTCCCCGCCCTTCTCCCCTCCGCACCGCCTGATCTATGTTGCTGGGGGTCGGGGGTTTCGCAGATGCGCACAAGGCAGGAGAGACATGGAATGTTTATCAGCAATGAAGCCCAGGGGAAGAAGTCTATCTGTCCTCTGAGCTGAAAAAAAGGTTAGCTCTCACCCCACTTCCTCTGTTCACCACTCCCCCCCTTAAACCACCCAGCTCTGCAAAATGTTAACCCTTTTATTTCCTTAGCTTCCATGACATTTATGTTGCTGGGATGAAGGCACAGTGCAGATAAGGATGCTAACTAACTATAATGCTTCATGCTTCATTTTCTAATCTGCAGCATTATCAGCAACAGGCCCCCCTTCCCTCAGAGAAAGGGCTGCCAGATTCCAACAAAATTGTATCCCAATTTGGGATGCCCCATGTGTCACATCCACAGGATCACTGTGTGGGGGATGTGGAAAAGTGATTAAGGAGGGGGAATATAGAAAAGAGAGAAAGGAGGAGGGGATGTGCAAGGGAGATAAAGATGGGGGGATTGTGGAAAAAAGAGAAAGGAGGAGAGAATGTGGAAAAAAGATAAAGAAGGGGGGAATGTGACCCCACCCAGCCCACTGACCAAACCCTGCAATTACCCCATCCAGCCCACTGACCAAACCCTGCAATTACCCCATCCAGCCCACTGACCAAACCCTGCAATTACCCCATGCAGCCTACTGACCAAACCCTGCAATTACCCCATGCAGCCCACTGACCAAACCCTGCAATTACCCCATGCAGCCCACTGACTAAGCCCTATTTACCCTACCTAGTCTGCTAACACAATCCTACTGTTTTCTCACCCAGGCAGAAGCATAACTATATGGGGTGCAAGGGGTGCCACCGCACCAGGGCCCAGAAGTTCATAGGGGGCTCATCATTGTTGCTTCTCTGCCTTATTTATATGTGTGCTCACTTGGCATCATATAGAGAAAGGAAGCACCATTTGTCTCTGCTTTTTGAGTCTTTAGTTGTCTGAACTAAGCTGTCACTTTATGAGCCTTGAACGGGCCCCATTTAATGTATACCAAGTCCCTATCACATTTACTGGCTACTTCACCCAGCCCTGCTATTTCCTCCACCTACCCCTGCTATGCTCCCACCCAGCCCGCTTTCCCCCAAGTAATGCTTTACTTTAGGTCCACTTTAAGGAAATGGAAAAGATCTGTATAGATAGAGTGCTCTTCATTCATGGTTCCATGTTATAGGCTGCTGCTGGAGGGGCTCTCCTCTTCTCTTTATGGATAGACATCTGAATGGCGGCAGTTAGGTGTGCTTGGCTGGAGGGATGCGCCAGAGTGAGTGACCCGTAACGGAACAGCCAGGAGGGGTGAGCGGCCACGTCTAAAGGGATGCCAGGGCTGCTATCGTCCTGTATATAGCGGCTCCTCCAAGCCATTGAGCATGTAGCGGTGCTGGAGGGGGGAGGAGCCCAGCCAGCAGGGAGGCTGCACTGTCCTCACACACACACATACACACTGGCTCCGTCCTCACCTGTGATTGGCTCCCGAGTGCCATCAGCTGTGCAGCGGAGGGTGCTGCAGTCCGAGGCTTGACATAAGGGCAGCGGGAGCCCGGGCTGACAGCGTGGCTGGATGATGGCCCCGATCTCTATACAGAGCTGAGGAGGCTGCCTCTAATGCCAGCAGGTTGTTCCTAGGCGGCTTAAACTTGGGCACATCACATACTTACCTTCTCTATCCCTCCATCCCTCAGCAGCATGTGTGCCTAGGCTTCTTACGGGTGAGAATGGTCCTGGTCGGCGCTTGGGATTTGGATTACAAGGCTGCAGACTGTGTAAAGTACGTGCCTTGGGAACTAAGCTAGTTCTTGAGCTCTTTCTCTGCTCCTCAGTCTCCATCCACATCCACTTTCTCTCCCTCCCTCCCTCCCTGCCTGGATTTTGGTAAGAAGGACACAGAGGGGTATAGAGCTGATGACCATTTTCATCTATAGCCTATAACCAAACTTCATCCAACTCTAAAGGAACCTGGGAGAATTCTATTCTATTGTCATGGTTCTGACCTCAGAGGATTATCCTAAAATATGAGACTAGTGATTATAATTTGGCACTGGTCAGTTCTTTAAAGGACCAGCCCCTGGCTGGATCATTTCATGAATCACAGTGAGAAAGAGTTACTATGGTGTTGCTGTTGCATTTGTTCTAAAAACAGATCCTGCTGGGATTTACATGATTCCCAATGAAGGGAGAAGAAACAGTGAGATGTAATTCCAGTGCTGCTTTGGTCTATCTTGGAGGTATTTCCCAAATATGAATAAAGGCAATTGCATCTTTATCCGATCGGTGAATGTGATAGATTGCTGGAGATTGTAATAACCAGGACATTGCAGCTGAACGGCTGGAGAGCTTGCCAAGGGAGCTGGACACTTCTTTTGTGGCTCCCGGGACCAAGGTGCCAGATCCTCACTATGAATGCCAGGAGAAGATGCCCAGGGCTGTTGTGGAGCGTCCCTTACTGCCATGGCCACTATGACAACTGCTACATCTACTGCTGCCTTCTGATCCTCATCACTGCCAGGGGTGAGTGTGCTATCTAACAGCTAGCAGACAATAACACTATTATCCGCCTAGGCATGGCATGGGACCATAGCAAGAGCTTTCCATCACACACTGATGCTTAACAATGAGTCTAGGAAAAAAAAAGATAGATGCAGCATACTCATTGAAATACATGTAAGGGCACTGCCAAAGGTGTGGTTATATTTTGTTAGTGCTTCTGGTGAAATGATGCAGGAGGATGCTTGCCTAATGTAAATGAATGCAGCCTGGAGTGCATGATGTACCAATGTGACTTTGGTGCCAATACGTGCTGGTACCATTGGCCAAACTTGTGATGTTTCATTGAATCTGCAGCGTTGTTGCTTATTATAGATTGTCTGGCAGGCTGCTATAATCTCTTTAATGAGAGCATCCCTGTTGTTGTATAGGGTGGTGAAGTCATGCCATGTTATACATGGGACTCACAAGGCACTGTCCACCCTGCCCTGACACTGCTGAGTATTGTGAGATGTCACATGCTGTCCTCTCTGTCATTGTTGCTCCTCATCCACACGGTTGTGTCCATTAACTCTTATGTGTGGTACAAATCCAAAGGCTAAAAGCATGACAACATCATGGGATACAATGTGTAGATGTGGATGTTAATTAAATAGAAATTCAGTGGATGTGTCTCAGCGCAGGGATTTGTGCACTGTTGAGCTTTGTCTCTTCTCATTCCCAGAGCCTGCTAATGTTATTTAAAGAACCAAGACGTGCGCAGAATTGCATACTAATAGAAAAGTAAAGAGTTAATGCGATTACAAGGTCCATTTGTTGCATGATTGAAATGCAAAATGCCATACAGCTTGAAAACCAGGGTAAACAGTTGGAGGCTAACTGAAATGTAAAAGCTGCCTCTATGTCCCTGAAATGGACCTGTTTGTATGTTGCTTAATATTTGGTAAGTGAAAGGCACCCGGGCATGTCATTGATGCACTCTATTAGAAAAGAAGATGTCATGGACTATACTTGAGCTGTTTGCTAATTTCATAGCTGGAGGTCTTGCCAATAGTATCTAAACAGTCGAAATCTGATATATGATTGGTTACCTAATAAAGTAAGCCTAATGGATTTGAGCTGCTTTTAGTTCCAGTGCAATATCACATTGGTGATTCCTTGTATGACAGTACTGTAATCTACATTTGCTTGCAACAAACTTAAATGGAGATGTGTGCTGTACAAGCAGGCAGTGTGGGCATTTGTGTGGTGGGGGTCCGGAAACACTGCATACATTTGTCCTGCTAGTTGATTCCTTCTAGTTGATTCACACTAGAAGTAATTTCCATACAGGTCTGCAATGAAGAATATAATTCCAGTAAGCTAGTTTATACAGAAACAATCCTAGGCAGGGGAAGATAGGGTCTGGGAATTTACAGGTTCCATCCAGCCCATGAGCTGCTGAGCCCCTCCCCCAGGGTGCATCTGACACAGCCCACCAGCACGCTTGTCAGCTGAATATATAGCATTACAGGGACAGATCCTGTGCATGGTGGACCTGGTCAGTCAGTTATAAAGATATAGTACTGAAGATTTAGTATTGTAGAGTTAGGAGTGGGTATGGCCCCTGCAGCTATATGCATTGCAGGGGAAAAGGTGGGCTGAGGTTTCTTGGATGGGGGGTGGTACAATGGGTCAGGCATGGGGGGAGACTTCTGTGGCAGGGGGTGTTAGAAGAAGACAGAATAAATTGTGGATGACATGCCAGCCCAACTGTCCCCAAAGCATTGTGACCCATTGGGAATTCTCTCTGTGTTCCCTCTGGCCAGCCTGTCCATGATCCTAGGCTTGGCCAACTGTACCCTTAAAGGCTTGGATTGATACAGCAAAAGGGAAGAGAGTCCCACTGATATATTCTAGAACCAAGGATACAGGGACTGGATTCTAAGTAATGTTAAAAATGATCATGTGAGATGGTCAGCTGTTCTGATTATCGGGGCACACTGGGTGGGTCAGCCCAATGGGTGGACAATATGTCCTAGGTTTATCATGACCAGTGTATGGATAGAACTTAAGCAGCTGCAAAGGTTAACCAGATTTTATTATTTTAATGAAACAGTTGAATCAAACATCAAGTGCAATGGCCAGGATTTATTTTTTTCTCTCATACTCATTACTTTATCTGCCCATATACTTGTGAGCTAAAAATGACATCACCCATGTGACAGCCCTTGGAGACACAGATTGACCAGGACTCATACAATACAAAGCCGGATCAAAATTAAAGCAGCTGCCAGAGCCATGCTTCAGGTTTCTTCATTGAATAAATTCAGGAAACCGCTCAGTTGTTCAGGACTATTGCTTTAATTCCCCTTCCAGCAGTCTATAAATCTGCCCCATATTGTATATTTACTTAAAACAGAGCAAAGCAAGAGCGACTTGAATTGATTGTGCATTACCAGAAAGCCTGTAATAAAATTGCTAGAATGTCATTTTATTACATTACTGCCTGTTGCCGTATGTGCATTTTGAGCGCAATCTGTTTGTGTTCTGTCATCTGGATGTTTATTTCACATGGAAAATGCAAATGATTTCCCCAAAATACAGCGTATTTCCTGTGCGATGCCAAATCCTCTCTGACATACGTGCTCAGGGAGTACAGTTCCTCTCTAGGGAGCAGCGTGGGTAATGGCTACTTTGTGTGATAAAGAGGATAGATATGATATCATGGCATTTTTGCTGATAAAACAAAAAGGATGCTGTGAAAATGCCTGCACGTAGATGGGATATGTCCCCTGGCATTTCACAGATAGAAAGGGGGGGTATGTGTTATACAACTCCTTTCTCTGAACGTTGCTTCACTTTTTACTGTTGCTTGGATGCAGCAGATTGCATTTTTGCAAATTGAATATTCTTGTTATTGCCATATTATTTATTTTTTAATGACTTAGACTTTATAGCATGCTGCCTCTTATTTTGCAGCATTGATCCATTCACATTGGTCCATATCAAATCCCATCAATGGCTTCTTTCAAAGGAACTGACAACCTAATACCCTGGTTGCGTTAAAATGTAACCCTTTTATGTCGTACCTCTGGATTCTGTAGTGCTGGAATAATAGGAGTTTGCAATTAAAGAGAAAATAAAAATCAACTTAGGTCTGCCTAGGAACCTGCCTCAGTGGAGTCCTGATATGGGGAAAACAGTAAACTGTAAGCCTAGGATGGGCTAAAATACTTACCATGTTGGGGTTCCATCTAAGTGGGGTTCTATCTATCCATCTGTGTTCCACCTAAGCTAGGGATAAGAGCAGCCCGAGCGGCAGTGCTGCATGAAAGCACATCCCTTGTTCCCATATTTTTGCTTTTGGCTACTGATAGTTCACCAGTGCTTATGTACAAAGAGGAGAAAGTTTGGATGTACTTTACTGCAAGTCTCGGATGTTGTGGTGGAATGCACCGGTTCCTGTAAAATCCTTGTTTTATTGATCCATATTGAGATCCATACATGTAAACAGCAATATCTCCATCTGTGATAAACAGCATAACAACCAATGTATTCCAATGTGACACAGAAGCAGGGGATGCCAGTGTATGCACCACATCAGGCAGGAGTTCCAACCCAAGTCGGGATGCCCCCTAGGAATGAAAAATGCCAGAGAAAGAGTGCAATATGACTTTTGGTCCAATTGAAGTGCACCTATGGATCTGCGACATGAGTTTAATGAAGTTATTCATTGACATGTGAGAAAGCTCTGCACCTCACATAGAAAACTCTTTATACTTTTTTGAATAGAAAGGTAAATATGTATTTACTGCTGGGTTTACAAGTGGTGGAAGTGAATAAACGAGAGTGCCACAGATCAGAACTCAAATTTACATGTTATTCAAGGATACTCAACACCAGGGGGACACTGGCCATAGAGAGACCCGGGACAATGCCCTTGTGGGCTGCACTGCTTTGGGGCCAGTTGGGCTGCTGATTTTAACACCCACATTCAATCCCTGCCCCCTTAGTCTCCCTGTCAGCCCCACTGTACCCACAAGGCAAGAAACCCCAGCCCCCAAAGCTACATCCCTGGCATCATGGGGGATGGACCCAAGCAAGGACGTCTCAACCAGCCAGGGGCTGGTAAAATCCAGTGCTGATTTTTTACCCCAGTTCACCACTGCTCAACACTATATAGTCTCTATATCCCAGCATCACCACTGTTTGGACAAGTGCCTCTTTTTATTTGTGCATCCACCATTGGAAAAACCTTTGCAGGTCCCTGTATCAGCTCCGGATTAGGTATGGTGGAGGCTCCTGGGCACAAAATCTGGTGGAGGCCATCAGATTGAGTCCATTGTGCCACCCTTGTGTACTCAGGAACTCCTGCTTTGTCATTATGGGTGGGGGAGGGTAGAGTAGTCACTCGGCTGGTCCAGCAGAAAACAGTTCCCTGCATTGAGCTGCCAGCGGCTGTGGTGGATTATGTGCAGTAAGCGGTCGCCGATTGACCCATCCACCCATCACTGTGGCGTTGCTGACGGTGGCTTTGCTGCTCTAGATTCTCTGTCGTGCCCTGTTGTGGCTTTGGCTTCTCAGGCACGGGGGGCCCCGCTGCCGCCTATAGTTTTGTTGCCACCCGGCAGACCGTCAGACCAAAGACTGAAAAGCCTCCTAGACCCGACCACCCCTTACGTCCCCCTCATAATCCAGCCCTGTTCTGTATATAAACATGAAGATCGATACCAGCAAATTTTATGGCTCCTGTCACAGTACATCCTGTGAGTGTCTATACCTCTGATGTTTGCTACTTTTCATTTTTACCTGCACATAAAAAGTATTCATCGCCTTTTGGAACAGTTTTCTCTTTAATCAGGCTTAGGTATATAATAGATGGCAGCAGATCAGATTGGGGTGCACATCTGTATATATACATCCAAATATGTCACCCCAGCCATTTATCACTCTATTAAGCTTTTTTTTACATGTTTGGTTAGTTGAGTAACTGCTCTCGATTATGCCACAAATTGCACGTTACTAAATATGGTGCCGTACTGGCTTGACCACCGCAGCAGGTGCAGAATGGTGCAGCTGGACACTTATTTACCATTTATTTCCATCCTATTAACACACATAGAAGATATACAGGTAGAGAGATGGTGAAAACATACTGTAGATAGATGGAGATATAGATAAATAATAGACAGATAATAGTTTAGATAGATTGATTGATAGCAGATAGATAGAAGATACTGTAGATTGATAGATTGATATAGATAGAAGGCTAGAAAGAAGATAGATGACAGATTGATGACTGTAGATAGATGATACAATACATAGATAGATAGATAGATAGAAGGTACTGTGGCTGGAAAGAAGATAGATGACAGATTGATGACTGTAGATAGATAGAAGATACAATACATAGATAGATAGATAGATAGATAGATAGATAGATAGATAGATAGATAGAAGGTACTGTGGCTGGAAAGAAGATAGATAACAGATAGATGACTGTAGATAGATAGAAGATACTGTAGATAGATAGATAGATACTGTGGCTGGAAAGAAGATAGATGACAGATGACTGTAGATAGATAGAAGATACTGTAGATAGATAGATAGATAGATAGATACTGTGGCTGGAAAGAAGATAGATGACAGATGACTGTAGATAGATAGAAGATACTGTAGATAGATAGATAGATAGATAGACAGATAGATAGATAGATACTGTGGCTGGAAAGAAGATAGATGACAGAAAGATGACTGTAGATAGATAGAAGATGCTGTAGATAGATGGGTGAGGCCCACTTCCTGCTACACTGCAGATAGATGGATGCATAAGACCAGGAATAAATCAGCTACCCATAAAGTTGCTGTTTCAGACTGTTTAATAATTATTTCCAGTGTGCAGATTTCAGAGGAAAGCCAATGTTCTTATTTTGTTCTCATTTGTAACCTCGCCTTGCATAGTGTATCTCATTGGAAAATGAGATTATGCAGTGTAAGGCTCTGCCTCATTTATAAACAATTTTTCAATGTCAAAGCTTAATTTCATGCCCCAGTCCCCAGTTTTTCTATTTTTCCCTTCCATATCATTCATTTTGTTTTTGTTTACTGCGCTGCTCTGTATGTGTAAATGTGATTCAGAATCTATTATGACTGATTAATAAAAGAGGCACGTCAATAAATATGTATCACAGTTTCCGATCTAAAGCAAGAGACGTCATGATGTAGTGTAACACTTCTCCAAATTCTGTTGTTGATTGTTCACCCCAGAGCACACAAGAAAGCGGATTGTTCACCCCGGAACAACTAGACTCATGCCTGATATTTAAATCTACTGACAGTTTGATAGGGCTTGTCAATATACTATATTCTCCCATGCATGGCCTGCTAGACAGCCAGGTGTTGCACTATGATCTCTGCTGTTTCCAGTGGAGAGCAATAGAGGTCAATGAAAAAAAGATCAAACCCTCTAGACTGCATGTGTTGGCCGTTCCAGCCTGGCAAAGGAAAGGGCTGGTGCCATCCACAGCAGAGTTAATTTTGGAGCAGTGTGCTTAATTTCATTTATTTTTTTGGTTGATTGATATATTTGTACATTTTTTTTTTACATTTCTGCATCTCTCATCCAAACATTTGCCTGTTTAGCAATTTGTTCAAATGACAGTAGGTTAATTGCTAAACAAAAGCAGCTGTAGATGCATCAATCACAGAATAACTGCAAATCTGTAAAAGCCATCTGATAGGTTTCCCTAGTAAATGTGATCAGTGGATTTTCAACCTTAGCGAGTTTGCGGCATGTTGTGCGACACCTCTCAACATGTTGTGCGACACCTCTCAACTTTCTGTTCAACTATTTTCTCTTACCTTTATTTACATTAGGCTTCTTGTTACTGATATGTGTAAATGGACATTTCTACTTTTCCCTCTGTATATTTGTGGTGTTGCAATGTCCAACACGACAAGTGTGAAAGGGATGCGATACTTACATCCTCTTTTTATAGCCGCTAAGCTCCCCTTCCTTCTTCTTCTTCTCCTTTTTGCTCTCCTTTCTTCCTTTTCTTCTTTTTCTGTTTGATTGGATTGATTATTGTGACAGACTCTCTGGCCCTTTGGACTTTACACAGGTTCATTACTTTCCTTTTCTTAAGCATGTTACAGACTGCCAGTGTATTGATTGATTACGTCACAGACAATGGCATTGTTCGGATTGAGTGTATTACATACGTCTATTGTATTGCTGATTGCGTCACCGGCAGAGTTGGGGGATTGTGTGCCCTGCTGCTATTGGTCGGTGTGTGTGTCATGCAATGGAGACTTGTGTATATAAGGCCTAGAGTGGCACTAATAAAAACAGTTCATCTTCACCCTCAATACTGAGTTCTGTCTCTTATTGGGGGAACGCTATAGTACAATTCACTAGCCCTTGTAAGGGCTGTTCCTGTTTCCTCACGGATGACTCTGGGATTCCAGCAGCACCTCTCACCATTGGGAAAAGGACGTCTCGGGCCGTCAAGCCCTCCGGCGATCAGGGTTATCGCTACAATTGGTGGCAAGCGGTCGGATGGTCCTTTGTACCCAGAGAGAGTGCTACCCTGATGGAGAGTCAGTATGACAAGTTGAAAAGGCTGACCCTGAAGGATCTACTCGAGAGCCGGGGAAGGTCGGCTAGCAACCGCCCACGTCAGGAACTGATAGCCAAGCTGATCGAAATGGATCGTGCAGCAGTGAGGACTGAAACCAATATAGAGATCGATGAAGACGCTGCTCTCGTTCAAGCGGTTCGGAACAGATTGTCGGTCTATGGCCGAATCCATCACAGGAACTGATCGACCAAGTCTTCGCCGCAGCGGAGGCAGAGGCCAGTAAGCGAAGGGAAGATCGTCGACTTGCAACCCAGCAGCCTCTCAGCGCCCCTGTGTCTCCGAGCCTCAGTTACACTGGGGGGAAAAAGATTCCATTTGCAGCATTTAAGTCCTTCCAGGAAAGTGATGATGAGTGATGGGTTTTTGGCCGATTTTGAACGGCAGTGCGCTTTACACCGGGTACCCACGGAGGAATGGGTCACCATATTATCAGGGAAACTATCTGGGAAAGCTTCCGATGCTTTCTGGGCCATCCCTGATGCGGACTTACCACACTACCATCTGGTAAAGGAGGCTTTGTTAGCCCGGAACGCTGTCACCCCGGAAGCCTACAGTTGTTTTTACTAGAACATTTTCTCAGTGCCTTGCAACCAGAGCTAAGAGTATGTGTGTACAAGACCAGCACCCTGTGAGTACATGTGTGTGTACAAGACCAGCACCCTGTGAGTACAACTGAATGTGTGTACAAGACCAGCACCCTGTGAGTACATGTGTGTGTACAAGACCAGCACCTGTGAGTACAACTGTGTGTGTGTGTACAAGACCAGCACCCTGTGAGTACAACTGTGTGTGTGTGTGTGTGTGTGTGTGTGTGTATCATCTTCACCCTCAATACTGAGTTCTGTCTCTTATTGGGGGGAGAAGACAAGACCAGCACCCTGTGAGTACAACTGTATGTGTGTGTGTGTGTGTGTGTGTGTGTGTGTGTGTGTATACAGGCCCGGTAGACAAAACGGTAATGCAGATGGATTATCCCGGCAAACAGAACTCTGCCCCTAACAAGAGTCCGGACAGCCCCACGTTAACCTGAACAGGGTCAATCCGGGTCTGCCGGGTGTTCCACAAAAAGGGGGCATTGTGACAGACTCTCTGCCCCTTTGGACTTTACACAGGTTCATTACTTTCCTTTTCTTAAGCATGTTACAGACTGCCAGTGTATTGATTGATTACGTTATTCATTGTTCTGACTGCAGAGTTGGGGGATTGTGTGCCCTGCTGCTATTGGTCGGTGTGTGTGTCATGCAATGGAGACTTGTGTATATAAGGCCTAGAGTGGCACTAATAAAAACAGTTCATCTTCACCCTCAATACTGAGTTCTGTCTCTTATTGGGGGAACGCTATAGTACAATTCACTAGCCCTTGTAAGGGCTGTTCCTGTTTCCTCACGGACGACTCTGGAATTCCAGCAGCACCTCTTACGATTGGGAAAAGGACATCTCGGGCGGTGAAGCCCTCCGGCGATAAGGGTTATCGCTACAATTATCATAAAGCTCATAGAAATTTAACTTAAATTCATATATAGATGTAGTATGTGGAGTTAACATACACCTTCAAACATTGTTTTCTGATCAGATTTGTCTGTCAATAACCATAGCCATTTTCTTTCTGTACACTTTATTGAAAATCTGATATAATAAAAGTGAAAAGTGTGAAAGGAAAAGGGTGGACCTAAACCCTCTCTGGATAAGTCTATTCCAGGAAGGAACTTCCTCTCCCAACAATACAGCAAGTCCTACTCACTTCTCTCCTGGCGATTGTCCGATCGGAAACAAGAGCACATATAGTAGAAGTTGGTTGAACTCCCCAGAGCAATTTAGATTGTTGCACATAAAAATTATTTTACCTTTTTGTCACCCCTGCCATAATCAATGTCCCTTCCCCCTTTTGGCGTCCTATGGATCTGCCAGTAGCAGTGCTGCAGGGTTTCCTGCTTCTTTTCGTTGTGGGTTATCTTGGTTAAGTTAAAGTAGACCAAAATCCATGGCGATCATTATAATATCACTAGGCTTCACCCTATGATGATTTTATAGCTTTCCCCTTCCCATATTCCCCTGTGTATGAGAGTGCTCTGAAAAAGAGCTGAAAAGAAGTTAATAATTAATATCTGGGTGAAGAGTGGGCAGAAAGTAACTGTAGTGGCACCATGTCCCTATGAGACATGACACAGGTCGTTACATGCACATTAATTAAATATAGAATTAGAGCATATTCTATACTGCCTATACCGTAAATATAATTTACAGTATATATTATTTTTTACAGTTCCTTCAAAAGAATTATCAAATATGGTCCCAATTAAAAAACATTGTTAGAAATTGTGATTATTATACCGAGAGACCCTTGTTCTGGCCCTTGGACGATTAAAATATGACGTAAAGTGATGCAGAGTTCTTTGGGTTGCTTGTAATTTTATGGCACTTTCATATAGCTGTCCTTCACCCTGAATAAGAACATATCTTATATGTTTCCCACACCCTGTACATGCAGATTCCTCACATTAAAAATCATCCTACCTGCATCTACTGCATTTTATGAGCCTTTAAACATCCAAGATGGCGGCTCATGGGGCATCAGGCAGGTAGTGTCTTCTGACTGTATCACTCAGCATTCTGGGATTGCTGTCCTTTTCCTGTCCCCAGCTCTGCTCTGTCTGTGCAAAGCCCATCTATAACCCCGCCCCCTGTACTTTATCCCGCTCTCCTCAGTATGTGTGATGCTTCTGAGTCAAGATGGTGGTGCCTGTATCCTAGAGTCCTGAACAGAGTTGCAGCCCAGTGAGGGAAAGAATATTAAGTAAGTGACTAAAAACTTATAATATAAGCAATTATAATATATTAATTTTAGATGCTGGGGAATCGTTTTTTAAGGGTTTGGGCTTTTCATTAAATCACGCTGAAGGTCTGGTTTAAGTTATATACAATGGACACATGCTTCTTGTAAAATATCTGGCTATTGTAAAGGTCCTCAGTCAGCCATTGCTTACGATTAGAATGCCAGGGGGCAGATAGCTGAGTTTTCCTTCTATTCTCTCATTGCCTCTGCTGGAAGGGAAGGAGCATACGGAGTTCATGGTAGGCATAGCAGAGAAACTGTTTCAGCAGTCTGTGAGCACATTTTACTCGTGTCGTGTTTTCATATCACCTTTGACAGCTTATTGCTTGCTTAGTAAATAAGTTTGAAATAAAGTGAAGCTCAACCGTGAGCTGGGTGTAATCTTGTTTGTTTTCTTTATAGCTGCTCTTTATTTGGTTTAAGGTTTTATTTGATATCGCCCCGGGGTTTTAGATGTCACCTGCAGAGCTGTGACATGAGCATATTGGGAGTGTTATTTATTGCCATTTTACAATTTATTTCGCTACAAAGCTGACATTGTGTACAGAGCTGTTTTAATTTACATAGTAAAGGCAGTAAATTGCTGCAACGAATAAATAACTCAAGTCAGGTGAGTGCACTGGCTGAATAGGAGGAAGATGGCGATGAGGGGAATAGTAGACAGGCCATGGTAATAGAGCGCACCTGCCTCCATGGAGAGAAAATTTATCTGTATAACATCTCTCTAGTGTACTTAAAATGAAAGATGCACAGCATCATTTACATTAATTTTCTTGAAGGAGTCTCCGTGGCCCCTTTGAGGTGTGTCATATACATACATACTGGAATACGTGCCAGTAAACCATGTTGCAATTATGAACATAAAGTGTAAACTCTTGTTATTCAGGACATGTATAACTGCATAGATCTTTCTTATAAGTGTTTTTTTTTTAACTGGCATGGCAACCCTTATTTATGAGCAATGATGTATGTTCCTTTAGGAAGACAAAAACTTTGTGTGAAATGTGTTGAGTAAAGCGACAAGAAATTATCTAAAAATTAAATTCACACTTTTAGATTAAACCGGACCAACACTTATTATCACTTTGTTGCTCCCTCTCTAACTGCACAGGACGCGCAGAATACGCACCTTTATTACAAGCCAGCGCCAGGAAAGGAGTCCCACAATTGGCTGCCGGGCGCCCAACGGCCAATTGCAGAACTCCTTTCCCAGCGCTGGCTCGTAATGAAGGTGAATATTCTGTGCAATTAGGGTGCGAGGGGGCTCCAGCATTCTGGATGTTCCCCTGAGCTTCTTGCTATCTGCAGAGAGATAAAATTTCTACCATTGTATTTTTAAGGCAATCATGCAACAATAAAGCAGTTTATTTTATCTATATGGTTATTAAATAATGAATAATGGATGACTCGGAGTGAAGTCCCGTTGGCCTTAACTCCTTTGACAATTTTTTTAGAACACAGCATTTATATTAGATATTGCAAAATAATTTTACCTATTCACCAGAAATTGAAATCCACTAAAAATGATTGTGGATTGTGAAAATTCTTTCGCAATATCTAATATAAATGTTGTGTTCTAATAGAAATTGTCAAAGGAGCTAATGCAAATGGGACTCCACACTCCGAGTCATCCATAATTCATGATTTAATAACCATATAGATAAAATAAACTGCTTTATTGTTGCATGATTGCCTTTTTCCAAATTGCTTCTATCGTGCAATAAGCAGTTCAATAAACAAATTCCATGAACAAAGTTGCGCCAATGTCTGTCCATAAGTCCAACGTTTCGGGACCGCAACGCCCTTTCATCAGGGACCAACAGAGCAATGCAAGACAAGAACAAACAAGCAGAAAATCAGTCCAGTGGAATTAAATATACTAAGGTCATCTAAATCCCGTCATCAATGACATCAGCGGGTCATGTATACCTGTAAACAACTAATCTAATGGTAAAGCACACTATATAAACAATATACATAATCCATGGTTCCACTTTGGTGCATTCGTGTATATTGTTTATATAGTATGTCACTGGTCTCCTCCTCCAGTAGTGTACACTTTAAATGGTCCTGTACCAGCGCCAGGGGAGGGTGGTAGGATGGGGGGGATACCAGGTAACTGAACTTCCACTTTAAAGTGACAGTCCAGGCAACAGCAATAAGGCAGCAATCTTTCCCATGTTCCTCTACTCCATTTTCTAAAGTTTAGGGTAGAGGCGGTAGCAAGGCTTCAAAACCCACCTGTCAATTCCTTTCTTCCATGATCATGCAAAAAAGGGGTCTAACTTTATCCCTTAGTGCCCTCAGGGCAAGTGAGCACAGCAATCCACAGTGTTCCAATAGCTGTATCTGCTGTGTTTAATTTAGAATACACCAGGTATTTACATATACACAGAGTTTTTTTGATGCTTTGAAATGGCTCATTTTACACTATTCCAATAGGGGAATAAGTGCACAGACAGGGACTTGAAACTCTCAAACAGTTTTTTTTTATTTTTGTAATTTTTATTATTGTAAGTTTTACTTATTTTATTGTAAAAACCTTTTTTCAAACATAATATTCTCTCTCAGTGAATAGAATATGTAGGAGTCTGTTTCTCAAATCAAAGCAGAAAAAAACTGTTCTATATGTCTAAACTTCTGTTTTGTTCTTGTTTATGTTTATGCATTACATTGGAACTGTTACTGCAGGCAGAATGACAGAAACATATGTCTGCTCCTGAAAATGCAGCACTGGCAAAGAGAGTCAGGATTCTAGTAATATCAGGCTAGCAGCCTAGGAAAAGAGACTAGTATACACATCTGCATTTATCTTTTAGGCTTAAAATTGTAAAGCCAAAATGGAAAACATATAAAAAGGTCACTTGATATCATTTACCTGCCTTTAACATAGTCAACATTTAAGGTTTCTCCCGATGGTTCATTTTTGTCTGTCAGTATGATTATTATTATGATTATATTAAACCAGGTATAGATTTATGCAGGGGTGTAACTTGAGGGGGTGCAGAGGGTGCGACCGTACTAGGGCTCCATCATTGCTGTGCCTTCACCAGATTGGCTGGGGCAGGAGCGCACAAGTCCAGGGATACGGGGGATGCTCCCCATTCATTTTAATAAGAGCCCTTTGCTGAATGCCGCAGTCAAGCCAAAAGGGCTCTGTTCTGCTTCAAGTTCGGATTTACTAAAGGCTGGTGAAAACGCAATTCTGTGAGACTCACCGAAGTCATAAAGTCGCCGGGCCGAAGCGACCTCACAGCCGACCACAATGTTTCCATGCGGAAATGCCTGAGCCTTATAAACTTGTTGAGGCCCTTTAGGTCCAAGATCGGCCGCACCGACCCATCCTTCTTGGAAACCATGAAAAGGTTAGAGTAAAATCCTTGACCCTCCTGCTGCCGGGGCACATGACAGATCACCCTTGTCCGCAGGAGGTGCAGAACAGCCTCTGCTTTTAGCAGGTTTCGGGATGCCCTTGACCATAGAAATCTTGTGGGTGGTCTGGCTGCCAGCTCGATTTTGTAACCTGACGAAACCACCTCCTGAATCCAAAGATCCAAGACGTGATGCCTCCAGATTAGAGAAAACAGCAGTGCCCCCCCCGCCCGTAAGGGTGAGGGCGCCCCCTCATGCCGGTGTAGATTTGGCTGGAGGTTTGGGCTTAAAGCCCCAAGTGGATTGGGCCGACTTTGGGATCTACCTCTGCCCAAAGAGTCCTTGTGGGCACTGGAAAAGGAGGATCCTGTTCCCCCCTGAAAAGACCGGTAAGAAGAGGAGTGCCGAAAGGGACGAGTAGGCTTCTTTCTCTGAGGGAGCTTAACATCCTTGACCAAAAGGTCCAGCCGCTCCCCAAACAGCCGATCCCCCACAAAGGGTAAATTTGTGAGGGACTTTTTGGCGGCCGCATCGGCCAACCACTGCTTCAACCACAGCGAACGGTGTAATGCTACGAGCAAAGCCGAAGTCTTGGCACCTAGCCTGACTACATCATCCATGGCAGTAACCACAAAGCTGATGAAATCCAAACAGGCTCTGAGTTCCTTGGAATCCTGCGCCCGTTGTGCTTTAGCCACAAGCTGCTTAACTTTCTTCCTCGTGACTAGGGAATCAATTGCAAGGCAAAGGCAAAAGCATGGCAAGCCAACTGATCCATGCGTTTGTCCGCAGGGTCTCTTAAAGAAACATTATCAGGTGACGGCATAATAGTGGTGTTGGACAGACCTGAAACCGGAGGGTCCACCTCAGGAGGATGCAGCCATAGTTTAATCAACTCAGAAGGGAAAGGATACCGTCTCTAGGTTCTTAGGAACCGACGGCAGCTTGTTAGGCCTTTCCTACTCCTTAAGCACCATCTTAGAATAAATGTGGCTGTTCGGGAAAAACCCGCCGCTGTCTCTCAGGCCGAAATAAATCATCCTTCCTTCTCTTGGCCACCTTTGGAGGAACAATGTGTAAAGTGTCAAAAACAGAGGAAAGCAAGCCTTCCGTATCATCTGGGAGTAAGGAATCCTCATCCGAGGAATAACCGGAGTTGCTGTCTTCTCCACCGGAAAGCACCTCCCGAGAGTGGCTCATCCGCCGACTCCCCTCGGAATCAAAAGCATACAAATCTTTGTCTGAGTAAGCCGGCTCCAAGTGCCTCTTCTTACTCGAGGCCTTTTTAGGGGCTACCAATGAGAGCTGTTTCTCGAGGCTAGCCAGCCTCTGCACAAAATCTGAGTGTGTCCCCCTGCCGTCTCCCCCATCTCTAGGGGCTATCTGCAGCATCGGAGGAGCTGGAGAGGCTGGAGCTGATGCAGGACTAGGGGCGGAAGCGACAGCCCTCTCATGGTCCGAAACAATGCCTCTGGGGCAAGTGGAACAAATCGTGCTGAACCCGCCCAGGGGATTCCGTCTGCACAAGGGGCAGAGCCTGTCTTGCCCAAGTGGGGTGCCCGGCTCACTATCCCCTGATGCCTCCATCATGGTGGTTTTCAATATATTTAATATTTTGGAAAGGCAAAATAGACTATAATGTCCTAAGCCTATAGCCGATCCCCTACAACAGGGACCGGGAGAAACCACAACCCTCAACCTTCTCCCACAATCTAAAATCAAAAAGAGAAAGACAGAGATCAAAACATGGCCCCATAATATATACATGTACATAAATATACTCACTCACTTTTTTTTTATCATAAACAAACAAGATGAAGCTCAATAAAAAAATGACTTCTGCTACTCATGGTTACCCCGTGTGTGCGGTCCTCAGGCTGGGCCCCGACGCAGCACGGCATCCAGATTTGGAACTTTCTGGCCAGGGGAGCGTCACACAGACCAAACAGCCAGGCCGCATGCGCTGTTTCCGCCGCGACTCCTCCCTCCCCCCGGCCAGTACTGAGGTTCTGGCCTAGCTGCGCAGGGCTCCCAAGCCGCCGCTAGCCCCCCTCACCCACGAGGAGCCCGCGGGGTGCGCCGGCCGCATGAGGCCTGCGCCCCCGAGCAAGGAACCTCCCCATCAGCAAGGGAACAGGCGTGGTAAGTATAGAGGAGGAGAGGCAGCAGACTGCTCCTCGCTGTAGTCCTTATGGCGACGGAGCTCTCTCTGCCTCTCCCCCACGCCAGTAAAGTAAAGTAAGCATAATCACAAACACATTAACATTAAAAATAAAAAATACATGTGGGAGAAGGGAGGGAGATATAAAAATATATCTGATTTCTCTGCAGGTTCACCATATAAAACCTTCGGCTGGCTTGCTTGTTTTAGAGAAGCCTGCAGCCCAGAGCATTGCCCTGCCAAAATGCCCCAGACCCCAGCGTTTCACCCTACCGTCACGGATCCCATGAAACAGCCAAAGCTGGGGAGGCATCAGATGGGTCAGAGGAATCCGTGGAAATAGAGTCATGCAGCAAGGCGATAGGTTGGAGGCCCGCTTTGCTGCTAAAAACCTTGAGAGAGAATAAGCGATATTCCCATTCAGACTGCAAGAAGTAAACTGGGCTGGTTATGATACAGCTGCTATTTATAGGGGGTCGGGAGGAGCCACACCTTTGATCTTGCAGTCCAAGCCCCTCAGGGCGGAGAAGTCCCAGATGTAAAGAATAAAGGATGCCTGGAATGGATTGGAAGAAAAATTCATTAAAATTGCAGTGATCTATCTAATTGCCTCCAGTCAGAGTTTCCAAGTCTACATCACCTTCATTTTACTGTAGAGAACCTTAAAACAGGTCTATTCAAAAAGCTGAGCCGAGCAAAACAGCACAATGACAAATAATAAATCAAGCATCATCAGAATGATGAAACACTGTTCAACCGTATCATTACATTTGTTTTGATTTGCATGGCTCCATACATTATTAATAATAATAGGTAAACCTGTTATTTCTGGTCTGTATGTGCCATGTAAACACTTTTAGGTCTCGTTAACTTTTTGCCTTAAACCAGACCTTCAGCATCATTTAATGAAAAGCCCAAACCCTTCCCCAGCATCTAAAATTAATATATTCCAAGTATGTCACACACCCCGCTTCCACTATTCATGACATATGGGTTATGGTCCAGTAAAGGGCGAACTTCTGCAGAGATGAAAGCAAAAATGAAGCCCCTCCCGGTCCATAAATACCTGGGACCTCCCACACATTCCCCAGTTCCTTCTCTGAAGGACGGCGAGCAAGTCAGAAGATGTATGCTGCTCTTCCTTGCAGGTAAGGCGGGCTTGCACCCGGCCATTTTTTGCCCTATTTCTGCCCGGACCTTTATACTGTAAGTCCCTATACTAGCCTCCCAGCCTTGGCTGCAGGTCCGGGTGAGGGTAGGAATCGCCTTAATAGGTGTTCACGGAGCCATGCTCCCCCGTGAGACCCCATATTAAGGGGTAGGCGGAATCCGGGTTGGTGATCTCGGTTTGGGATGCCCTGTCCATATATATATATATATATTTTTTTTTTTTATATGTATATCCCTTACACCTATGGTGCAGGATTTTCCCCCCTTCCGGGTCCCTCTCGTAGGCCTCCGGGGGGGCGGGGGTCTTTTCATGTTCATCTTTTCACTCTTGTTGGGGAGTGTGTGTGAAATAGTGTGCTTGGTGCTGCACTCTGGATCACATTTTTGTATATGCTGAGGGGAGCTTCTTCCCCTCAGGCTGCGGTGTCGAGGGGGCGGGGCCGGGCGCTCACGCGCTGCCGCAGCCCGCTCCCTCCTGTTGGCGCTTTTTGCGGAACCCAGCCTATAGCTGGGTACCGCGCTGCTGGTTGTGAGGGAAGGGGGCGGGGCCAGGGGCGGTGCGCGATCCGCGCTGCCCCGCCCCTCCTTCTCCCTCTCTCTCTCGCTCTCTCTCGGGAGTGCTGTGCTGCTGGCTGCCATCTTGTGAGACACGTGAGTGCCCTCCTGGGGCCCCTCTTTTCTTCCTTATTCAGCATAATTGTGTTCTCTTCAGCTGGGGGCAGCGCAGGTCACACTGTGTGGTTAACTATTTGTTGGTTATTTTGCTATTTATCTGTGTTGTGCGCATGTGTTTATGACTCACTGCTTGTGTCTTTCAGGAGGACTCCCTGCTACTACCTGCTTAAAAGGGGGTTCTCCCGGTCCTAGGGTCCCTATAGTAAATTGGGCACCTAAAATCCTCCCACTTGGGACTTAAAGGGGCATCCGGGGTAGCTTATCAGCGTAATTCCCTTTGGTCATTGCGACTACCTTTAAAATCACCATATGGAGGCTCCACAGGATACCGGGTGGGTTGTGGTGTACCCCTTGCGGGGGAAAATGTACTAATTTGCATACCATGTGCGCAACAGGCCATAACGCGGCATTATCTGTACCCCAGGTGACAGTGACACTGTCATTAGCGGGGAGTCGCATTCTGATGTATGTGCTAGGCTGGGCAGAAATGCCCCTGCTAAGAAAAGGCATCTGTCACCGACTACGCAGGTACTTGATTTTGATGATTATGACTCCCCTGACTGGTCTGATTATTCCCCTCTCGAGGAGGGGGAATTGTTTGGGGAATCTGAGACTGAAGAACTGCAGTTCTTTGATTCTGATGCCGGGCAGGTGCTGGGGGATGCTGTGGATACCCCCAAAGTCCTGGCCCATCTCTTAGAGGTTCTGGATATTTCCCCACCAGCGGAGGCCCCTCCGAAGAAGGGGGAATTCTTTGGCTCATCTAAGCCCCGCTTGGAGTTCCCAAATCAGGATCATTTTGATAGCATGATTCTTAGAGAATGGGAGAAGCCGAGTCGGCTTCCCGGTGTTCCGCAGGGATGGGATAGGAAGTATCCCTTCCCGGCGGACGCTGTGAAGCGATGGGACCTCCCTTCCCGAGGTTGATGCGCCCATCTTAGGATTGTCCAACACCTCTGTTGTACATACTCCTGACGCCACTACCCTTAAGGATGGCGAGGATAAGCGCATTGATCAGATGGCATGCCATGCCTTTGCCAGTGTGGGTTCAGCTTTGCGGCCTGTTTGTGCATCTGCACTCATGGCTGTGGCTACCAGGTCTGAGGTTAGGGACATGTTAAAAGGGTCCCAACTCAACCCGGCCAGTGTTGAATTCACAGCCCTTAAGAGATGTGAATTGTGTTGGCGGCTATGGATGACACTATTATCATGTGAAGTAGAACCTTGGCTCTGCTGGTGGCCATGCGTCGATCGGTATGGCTACGCCAGTGGGCGGCTGACATAGCGGCCAAGAAATCACTTACAGCACTGCCCTTCCTGGGTATGCGGCTGTTTGGTGACAAATTGGATTCTGTGGCGAAAGGTGGGAAGCTAACTCAGCTTAAGAAGCAGTGCCGCTTCTTTCGGGGGGCAAGCTCCTTCAATCCTTCCTTTCGCGGTGCCAGAGTGGGCAGTGGTCTTGCCTACTCTAGCTTCAGAGGTGATTCCTGGAACAGAGGCAGGGGACGCGCCCGTCCAGCCTCTACCTGGGGTTCCAAGCCCAAGCCCGCTGCCAAGCCAGCTCAGCAATGAGGAGGTGCCCTCACCCTTACGGGTGGGGGGACGGCTGTGGCTCTTCTTCCAGGTCTGGGCCCAGGAGGTCACAGACAAGTGGATATTGGAAGTGGTCTCGTCTGGGTACAAACTGGAGTTAGAGTCCCGGCCTCCTCCCCGATTCCTAAGGTCTCGGGTGCCATGGGATCCTCGGCGCAGGGGCTCCTGTTGGCTGTAAAGAATCTCCTGGACATGGCGGTCATATGCCCGGTGCCTCTTTCAGAGAGAGGCCGGGGCTATTATTCCAACATCTTCACGGTTCCCAAGAAGGATGGATCCATAAGACCCATTCTGGATTTGAAGCTTCTCAACAGGTTCATCAGAACCAAGAAGTTCCGCATGGAGACTCTGCGCTCAGCCATCGGTTCCCTTCATCAGGGGGATTTCATGACGTCCATAGACATCAAGGATGCTTACCTTCATGTACCAATTTTCCCAGCACACCAGAGATTTCTCAGGTTCGTGGTTGGAGATCAGCATTTTCAGTTTGTGGCCCTCCCATTTGGGCTGACCTCGGCACCGAGGGTGTTTACCAAGGTTCTGGCGGGCATAATGACCCTGCTCAGAGCCCAGGGCATTCGCATTGTGCCGTATCTGGACGACCTACTCATTACAGCTTCTACCCTCTGCCAGGTGGAGCTGGACACCAGGACGGTGGTGGCGACGCTGGAAAGGTTGGGATGGGTGATCAACCACCCCAAGTCTTCTCTCTCCCCATCAAGGGAGATTTCTTTTCTGGGCATGAATCTGGATACCAGTCAGCCAAAGGTGCAGAGGGTTCAGGATCTGATACGCGTTCTCCTGACCAATCCTCGCCCTTCTATCCGGCTAGGGATGACTCTGGTAGGTTTGATGGTGGCCTCCTTCGAGGCAGTCCCCTTTGCTCAGTTCCACATGAGGTCGCTCCAACTCCATCTATTGCTGAAATGGGACAGATGTTCACAGTCCTTGGATCAGTCTTTTCTGATTTCTCCCAGGGTTCGGCAGTCCCTTTAGTGGTGGCTGGAACCAAGCAATCTGATGAGGGGCAGATCCTTTCTGGCCCCTTGTTGGGAGACGGTTACCACGGATGCCATCCTGTCCGGCTGGGGAGGTTTCTGGAAGGATCATCAGTTCCAGGGGTTGTGGGGTCCTCAGGAGGCTCACACCCCCATCAATGTCTTGGAGCTCAGAGCTATCCGTTTGGTTCTGTCACGTCTGACACTCCACCTACAGGGCTTATCTGTTCAGGTTCGATCAGACAATCGAACTGCAGTAGCTTACATCAATCACCAAGGAGGGACTTGCAGCAGGAGTGCCCTCAGGGAAGTCTCTCTGATTCTGACATAGGTGGAGAGCAATGTTCCTTGCATCTCTGCAGTGTACATTCCGGGAGTGGAGAACACGGAGGCGGACTCTCTGATCAGGGGATTCTCTCGCCGAGGGGAATGGTCTCTCAACCGCAGGGCATTTCGGTCCCTGTGTCACAGGTGGGGGACTCCGGAGGTGGATCTCTTTGCCTCTCGGCACAATCACAAGCTCCCAACCTTTGTATCTCTGTCTCGGGATCCTCTGGCCCTGGCAGTGGATGCCTTATCCCTTGCCTGGAGGGATCTGGGGTTTCTGTACCTGTTTCCCTCCTTCTCCATGGTAGGCAAGGTAGTGCGTAAGCTGGCTCTAGAGGGGTCACCAGCAATTCTGGTGGCCCCAAGGTGGCCAAGACAGGTTTGGTTCGCAGACGTTGTAAGACTGGCGGTAAATCAGTACAGGCTGCCCCTGTTTCCGGATCTGATCTCTCAGGGTCAGCTACGTTACACCAACGCTTGCTTTGACGGCGTGGCTGCTGAAACCTTCTTCCTGAGGGAGGAAGGTTTGTCGGAGGCTGTTATTCAGACATTGATTAGAGCTAGGAAGAGGTCTTCCTCTACCATTTACTATAGGACTTGGCGGTCCTATATTGACTGGTGTGAGGCTAGGGCCTTACCTTGCAGGGTGTTTTCGATTCCTAGGATTTTGGAGTTTCTACAACACGGTCTGGATCTGGGGTTCCAGCTCAGTACTTTGAAGGGTCAGGTTTCTGCCCTGGCTGTCTTTTTTCAAAGGGCTTTTGCTTTGCATCATCTGGTCAAGACTTTTTTCCAAGGGGTCACTCATGTTTGGCCCCCTAGAAAGCCTTTGGTTCCCGTTTGGGACCTAAATTTGGTTCTCTCGGCCCTCCAGGGGCCTCCTTTTGAGCCGGTGCAGGATGTGGCACTTTCTGTGCTCACTCAAAAGGTTGCCTTTTTGGTGGCTGTTACCTCTGTTCGGCGGCTCTGTCTATTCAGGCTCCTTACTTTGAGAAACACCAGGACAAGGTGGTTTTTCGCTTTAAACCAGATTTCCTTCCTAAGGTGGTTTCTGCTTTCCATCTCAATCAGGATGTGGTTCTCCCTTCCTTGTGTCCTAGGCCTAGCAATGACAAGGAGAGGGTTTTGCACTCTTTGGATGTGGTTCGTTGTGTGAAGTACTATTTGGTCGCTACTTCTCCTTTTCGTAAGACGGACGCCTTGTTCGTGTTGCCCTCCGGGCCCAGGAAAGGTTTGGCGCCAGCCAAGTCTACCATTAGTAAATGGATACGTCAGGCCATTGTTGGGGCCTATTCCACTAAGGGGAGGGTTCCTCCCTTTAAGATCACTGCTCATTCTACTTGTGCTGTTGGGGCTTCCTGGGCCTTTCAGCACCAAGCTTCTGTTGAACAAGTTTGTAAGGCTGCTTCTTGGTCTTCTGTTCATACTTTTTCCAAGTTTTATAAGGTTGATGTGCGGGTCTCAGCAGATGCTGTCTTTGGCCGCAAGGTTCTGCAAACTGCAGTGGTTTAAAATTGGTGCATTTTTTGCTGTATTTGGATCCCCACCCATGATGGACACTGCTATTGGATGTCCCATATGTCATGAAAAGTGGAAGCGGGGTGTGTGACATACTTGGAATAATACAATTTTGTGATTACTCACCTGTAAAATGGGTATTATAAGTATGTCACACACCCTGCTTCATCCCGCCCTTTGGTATTTTGGATCCTTTATATGGTGAACCTTTTATTGTTAATGTTTTATTGTCTCTTCCTGGCCCCTTACTGCTGTCATATACTGGGGAATGTGTGAGAGGTCCCAGGTATTTATGGACCGGGAGGGGCTTCTTTTTTGCTTTCATCTCTGCAGAAGTTCGCCCTCTACTGGACCATAACCCATATGTCATGAATAGTGGAAGCGGGGTGTGTGACATACTTATAATACCCATTTTACATGTGAGTAATCACAAAATGGTATTATTTTAAGTTTTTAGTCACTTACATATTATTCTTTCCCCCCGTTGGGCTGCAACTCTGTTCAGGACTCTAGGATACGGGTGCCGCCATCTTGACTCAGAAGCATCACACATACTGGGGAGAGGAGAGCAGGATAAAGTACAGGGGTTGGGGTTATAGCTATGCTTTGCTTAGATAGAGCAGAGCTGGGATCAGGGAAAGGACAGCAATCCCAGAAGGCACTTCCTGTTTGCAGGCTGCCTGATGTCCCATGAGCTGCCATCGTGGATGTGTAAAGGCTCATAACATACAGTAGATGCAGGTAGGATGATTTTAATGTGAGCAATATGTATGTACAGGGTGTGGGAAACATATAAGATATGCTCTTATTCGGGGTGAAGGTCCACTTTAAATAGAGGAATTTTTGTTTCTTATAGCTCATGATACAAGACTACCTAAATATTATTTTTTATGGTTATTTCATAAGTTTCCAACATGCATCTAAGGGAAAGTTATCTGAACCTCCTCCCCTCCCCTGTTCTGATCAGATCAGCAGCTACATTCTGTCCAGAATCATATACTAAGTTCTGTATAAACTAGTATGAAATACTAACAATTCTTCCTTCTAAATAGATTTAATGAACAGTCTTCATTTAGCAAACCGTTAATGACTACTCTGAGAGTGACATTTAGAATCCCAGAGAGGGGTTAATGTATTCAAATGGTACATCTGATTTATGTGCAGGGGGATCATAATATTCTAATCAGCACATAATGGCCTTGATTCAATAAAGGTAGAAAAAAATTCTCATGGTAGTAAAAAATTCAATTCATGAGAAAAAAGCCTGAGAATTTCACTGTTACTGAATCACCAGATAAAAATGAAAAAAATGAAAGTCAATGGCAGCTTTTACTACAGTGTGGAAAAGAATAAACAATTACATTCTCAGGCTTTTTTCTCATGAATTGAATCTTTTACTACCATGAGAATTTTTTTCTACCTCTATTGAATCGAGGCCAATGTCTGGAGTTCCTTTATTTTACCTGATGTTGCTCTCCAGTCACAAATCGCTACGATCTGCTGACATCCCAACTCATGGGGCACCCTATTTACCCTGTATGTGCTGGAGGGGGCCCTAATCGAGATGCATTGGGAGGATACAAAGGTCATGGGTTGGGGTTTGCATCTTTCTGGTGCTGTGTGTATTCCCCAGGATCACACTTTAAACTCACCTTTTCCTGTCTCCTCCTCTCTCTCAATCAGTGCAAAAGAGGGCACTATCTAATGAATGTGTGCATGCCTGGATAAGCAGAAAAAATATGTAACAAAGCAAGAATAACCAGGGAAACCTCCCCCGGTCAAATGCTGCTTAAGACATGCTGCACAGAATTTGATTAACAAAATAAATCAATTTAATTTGCACATAACTCACAATACACTGGTAAAACAACAACATGAGGGGGAAAAACACCTGTCAACATCAGCAAGGTGTTAAAAAATACTGCTGGTTACAAAGCGCTGTGCAAATACATTAACATGTGCTAACTAATAAAGTAGCCGTGCAAGAGGCTGTTATAGCAAGTGCAACAAAACAATTCATATGAAGACCAAGACCCTGATTCACTAAGAGTTGAAAAAAAATCTCATGGTAGTACAAAATTCAGTTCACAAGAAAAAAGCCTGAGAATGACCCTGAAAGGGAATCACCAGATGGGTAGAAGGTACGTTTTACTCCTTTTTACTCTGTAGTAAAAAGTGCCATAGGCTTACATTGTCTTCCTAGCTGGTTATTCAGTAACAGTGACATTCTCAGGCTTTTTTCTCATGCATCAAATTTTTTCAACTCTTAGTGAATCGAGGCCCATATAGGAGAAAAAAAGTGGCAGTAGTGCAGAAAACTATGGTGAAATACTTAGCATTACTGTCAGGTGGTAGGATGGCAGTGATGCCCCATACAATCTGGGCCTACACTTCCTGTCATTACTGGCACTGCCTCAGGGCAGTATGGGCAAACTAACCTGGATGTCTCCTATATAGAGCAGTCTCCCTCCAGGCTCCAGGTGAAAAGGCGCCACTGTGGTGAGCCGGTACCTGAAAGCGCACCCTCCCACGTCGCATCAGAGAAAGGACACACGCCCCACAAAAAGATTGAGCAGCACGCGTCCGCCTGACAACAGATGGTGTGTTGTCTGTCCCGCCCAACCCCTGAGCTGGAGGCACGTCCTCTGACCAGCACCCCCAGTACAGAGACACTGGCCAGCCGTGCCAAGCCTCACCCACCGGACGAGCACAAGCGGCAGTACTACAATGGCAGAGCATTGGAGGTCCGCTGCCTGTGGCTGCCCAGTGGCTGGGTTGGTGCACCTGGCTAGTGTCTCTGTACTGATGGTGCTGGCTGAAGGGTGTGCCCCCTGCTCGGGGGGACGGAGGCCACAGACGGACATGCATGACTTCATCTTTCTGTGTGGGTGCGTGCCCTTTCTCTGGCGTGACAGTGGAGGGCATGCTCTCACACATGGGCTCAGCCCCATCACAGGGGCACCTTTTCATCTGGAGCCTGGCAGGAGATAGCTTTTTGTAAGGGACATGCAGGTTACTTTACCTATACTACCCTGAGGCAGTGTCAGTAACGACACAGAAAGCGTGGGCTCAAATTGTATGGGGCATTCCTGCCATCCTACCGCCTGACAATACTGCTAAGTATTTCACCATTGTTTTATGCACTAATGGCACTTTTTTCTCCTATATAGTCTTCATATGAATGGTTTTGTTGCACTTTCTATGACAGCTCCTTGCAAGGCTGCCTTATTAGTTAGCACATGGTAATGTATTTGCACAACACTTATTAGTTAGCACATGGTAATGTATTTGCACAACACTTATTAGTTAGCACATGGTAATGTATTTGCACAACACTTGCTGGTGTTGACAGGTGTTTTCCCCCATATGTTGTTGTTTTTACCTATGTATAGTGTGTAATGTGTAAATAAAATAGATTTATTTTATTAACCATATTCTGTGGTGCAGCCTGTCTAAAAGCAGACTAAACCCTTTGTGAAATACATTCGGCCAGAGCCCCTGCCATTATTTCCTTCTTAGAGTGTAGAACTAGAAATGGATAATTTTGTTTTTCGAGTCGTCCTGGAACACTGTTATTTTTTGCTGTCCTTGTCTGTAAGATGGAAGACGATCCAGGAGGTTCACATAGCAGGGCATCCACACTTGGCATGCCCCAATTGAAGAGGAAGAACGACCCCCCCAAGAGTCTTGTAGACTCGAGAAAAGTGTTGCTCCTCTTTAAATCTAGATTGTAAAGGGATTGCCCAGTAAAACTTTAAAAATAATGTTCCTGGCAGCTTACCGGTGTGTCAGTTACATGCCATCTTTCCTTTGGTCACAGAAAGGAAGGGGAATTTCTTCTTCCTTTGCCTCCAGTGGCTCCTCCCTGAGTCTAACCACAAATTAAATATTGAGGCTTGTATCAGCTTAACACCTCCTCTGTTAGTGATAAGCTAGAATGAAGCCCCCCACTGAAGCCCAGCTCACTCCAATGCAATGCACGCTACACAAGGAACATGAGTTGAAACTTTATTTTATGATTGCTCTAGCAATATAGATTTAAGGAAAAAAATAATAACATTGCCATGTGTAGCCCAACACAAAGGGTGTTCTTCTGAGTGTGCCTGGACAATTATTTTAAAACTTTCCAATATGCCCCTTGCCCCAGTGCAACTGCTCCAGTGATAATCTGACAACTATAAAAGTCTCTATCTTCTGCTGTCAGCTATCTTCAGCAGCCATGTGCTCTTCTGCCATCTCAGATCTCATATCACCTCCAGATTGGCAAAGCAAATAAAAGAGGAATCAATAGAACCACATGAGGAAAATGCTCTCTCTTCTCTAAAGGCAAAAGAGCTGCAGAGCTAGACTGTTAAAGAAAGATGGAGACGGGTACCTCTTCTACTGTCAAAGTATGGCTGGAGCAACATCTTTCCTCATTTACTAATAGGGGTCCCCTGCATATAGGTCTATAGGACTGAAAATGAATTGTCTTCTGCACAAGATATTGCAAGGTGTTCCTCTGGACCCTAATTCACAACCAGCCATTGGTTTGCAAAGGGGGCATCCTGCATCTTTGTGCCTCTATTTCTAGTGAAGGGGCCCCCTCTTTTTCTTAGAGAGCAATGCCATGTTTTAAACAGGCAAGGTAAGCCAGGCTGCAAAGGAAAACTTGTGTGCCTGGCTTTTAATTCTTACTGTACTTTTAACAGTTAGAATATTTGTATAAACCGACATTAACTGTTCAAAGGAATCTTTCTCAAAAAAATAGATTTCCATGTGTGACTTAGAGAAAAGCTGCCATGTTCAGACTTGGCGACTACTTATGTCGAGACACTGATGTTCCTCTTAGAGAGATTGATTGAATTCAGCTTTTAGATGCCCAGAACTAGAGAACGCCGGCTCCCAACTGCTTCGTACCCAGCCTTGTTATAAATCTACACGCGTCTCTCCTGCTAGGAGTTCACTTGAAAAGTATTAACTGGAAAATGAGGGATGAGCATAAAGCATTACGCACAGTTATTGGTTGTTTTTAAAAAGTACGGAAGATGTTTGCTAAGAAGCCAGGAAATTATTTCAGCTTTATCGACTAGAAATAAATATAGAGATGAAGAAAGATCCGTGAAATATATTGTGTTTTACCATTTTCTTACAAATTGATCTGCAGAAAAATGAAACTAATGTTTCAAATCTATTTTCTGTCCCATAGTACCTCCCATAAATCTCCATGATGAACGTTATTGCAAGGCTGACGAATATTCCTTCTTTGTAGCAGGGCCTGACGATAAAGAATAAAACGTGCAAATAACAGGGCGAAGAGGACAAGTAATCAGACTTATTTATCAAGGGTGTAATCTACATAACGTATCCCATAGTAACGAGCCCATAAGTTTTGACTAATGCAAACTGATAAATGTGTTAACTTTTGATGAACACATACCCTCTTTATATTGTACAAATTGGGATTAGCACAGCGGGGGGGGGGGGGTGACCGATGGGTTACAAAAAGCTTGAACTTCTTCTTTCACAACTTGTATTTGTGGCATCTCAGTCGCATCTGACCGATACTGTCCTGTATATTATATTTGTTTAACCCTGTCTGTAATATCTACCTACTGTACAGTGTCATGAAAGATGTTGGTAATATTATTTGGGTTTTAGGGCCACTTTCATGTTCATTGTTCCATGTCTATGAGGAGAACTAGACTCACGTCTTGTGTGGTCACTGGGGAAGGAAGTTCATACCGAATATAAATAGTTATTCAAGATGATTATCTGCAGACAGTTGGGGTTCTACTACTGGTGACACCACTTTGATCCTTGGTAAACTTATGCCATTTACATCTCCACAATGAGGTTGCAGGCAACAAAAATAATTTTAAAGTGACACTTAATTGTTTTCCATTTTATCCAAGATTAATATAAGAATTCTGCTACTAAACAACTCTTTTTCAATGTTTCTCATGGTTACCTCTAATGGTCAGCTAGTAAAGAGATATTGGACCCCTTTTTGGTTCTCTAGGATTTCAACAATAAAACCTGAACTTATGGATTAATGTTTAACATGGACCTCCAGTCAAAGATTACTTGTGGCCTGCTTCAGCCCCCACCCCCCGGGTCTTCTTGTTTCAAATGCCTGTCCTCCCCCCCCGAGCCCAAAATCAGGCAAAATTCCCACCCTTTGACAATCTATTGGTGACAGTTGCCACCAGTCCAGTGGATGTTGGTAGAATAGGTTCTGGGTGCTGCACCACTAGCAGCCAATGCACCGCTAGCAACCAGTAAAGTTCTCTGGGCAAGTATACACCCAACAGGCTTGTCTGCCTGTCAAACCCTGTTGGCTGCAGATGCTCGCTGGAATGTGAATATGGTAAGTTTTGCTTTCCAGCTGAGCTTTAGCTGGCGGCATTACAGTTCATTATGTTAACCCCCGCAACACACAAACTATCACACATTCACACAATTACTGTCAGAGAACTAGAACTAGAAGGGGGATCCAGGGATCACTACAGCAAACATCAACTAATTATGGTTTAGCAGATGAAACACACAGGCTTGGTAGGAAAAGTTTGCCTGTTTTGCAGGTGATACAAAGGCTAGTAATAGGGTGGACGCTTCTGGAGGCGTCTGGCATCTGCAACATGGAAAATGATTTAGCTTTACTGGATAAATGGTCAAAACTGTGCAAACTAGAATTTAATGTCTCTTAATGTAAAATCATGCACTTGGGTAAAGGGAATCTCTGAGTACCGTATGGGTAGTACTGTGTTAGACACCACCTCGGAAAAAAGAGATTTAGGGGTACATATTACTGAAAGCTGCAAGATGAGTGGGCAGTGTAGCCAGGCAGTGGGAAAAGCAAGCAGGATGCTCGGCTGCATAGCTCGAGGCATCACCAGTAGGAAGAGGGAGGTTGTGATGTCGCTGTATAGAGCCCTGGTAAGGCCACAGCTAGAATACTGTGTGCAGTTCTGGAGATTTTACCTGCAAAAAGACATCATTCAAATAGAACAGGTCCAAAGGCGGCATCAAAAATAGTAGAAAAACTTAAACTTAAAACTGGAGAGACTTAAGAAACTTGATTTGTACAGTCTGGAGGAAAGAAGAGAAAGGGGACATGATTGAGACCTTTAAATATGTGAAAGGATTCAATAGGGTTGAGGAGGAAAGTGTTTTCATGAAGAAACTTTGTGATAGAACAAGGGGCTCAACCTGAAGCTAGTCGGGGGGGGAAGATCAGGAGCAATGTTAGAAAATATTATTTTACAGAAAGAGTAGTAGATGCTTGGAACAAACTTCCAGCAGAGGTAGTTGAAAAATCGACAGTCAGTGAAATTAAACATGCCTGGCATAAGCACACATCTATCCTAAGATAAAGAGTACATACAGTTTACACATAAGGGCAGACTAGATGGGTCGTATGGTCTCCTTCTGCCATCAACCTTCTATGTTTCTATAAGGGTAGCCACAGCACTATGCAACTTCCCTGCTCTGTCTACCTGCACGCTTGCGCTGGAGTACATATTAGTTTACAGAGCCGATATACACAGAAAAAAAGAGTCAGCTCTACCTTGATAGTAGGTTATATCCCAGATTGAGTGCTAATTCAGCTTGGCTGTGAGTGCTCCACTCCAGTTTCCAGCAAAATATCTTTGTTGCCAGCTAAAAGATCCACTTAAAAAATCTTCAATACTTTATTATACAAATCTATAAAATCATAGTGCAGGCAAGGAACCCCATTAAAATCCATAGATGTCTACGCGTTTCGAACCCCTTAGGTTCTTACTCATGACAATTGATACTGATAATGACAAACATTAAATATGTGCAGAGAGCTCTAAAGACCACACCCCTAGTGTGCGGTCCTATTGGTGTGTATATAACATCAAATCATCAAATAGTAATCAGGAGGTTACCTAGCAAACACATGGTGTTTTAACTCACCTAATATCCCTAGCCCCTAGACAATCCCACTTCATCCATTATCTAGAGCGGCGTACTCATCGGGAGCTCAATGTAGTCCCTGGTATGAAAAATTAACATATAGGCCGCCTTCTATGTGTAATGTATTACCCGTCATTGGGGGCGCGCTCAAGTTCCGACACACACCCACCGCACTCCCATACCAAAGCTTCGTCCAAACAGTGGACACTGTAAAGATACATATAATTCAAATTCATGCCAAGGAGGAAAAACACATCCCCTCATGGATGATAAATAAAAAAGGCGTGAGATAGAATAGTCTCATAGGCAAAAAAGCTGGGCAACAGATATTAAACCATATATGCATCCTAATATAATAATTCAGGCGATCATATAAACAAATACCAACTTCAACCTAGGCTAGACAAATAGTACACAGATCATAATTCATTCAAAAATGTACTACAAAATGTAATTTTGTAAAAAAAAATTAAAAAATGTAAAACTACAAAATTTAATTTAAACAATATCCAATTTAAACCTTATTCAAAAGTCATCTCACAAAGATCTACATCCCACCAATGGTTCAGTCCTCTTGGGACATGAGTGTCCATATTAAAAATCCATTTGGTTTTTTGATGTGGAAGTTTTTTATAACAACCCCCCCCCCCCCCCCCCCCGGGACCCATTCTTACTTTTTCAATTACCGTACATTTAAAGGGGGCAGATCCCCAGTTTGAACTTCTCTAAAGTGTCTAGATGCATTAGATATTGACCCTAACCTATTGTAATTGATATCTGCAATATGTTCTGCAATTCGACATTTCATTTTCCTAGTTGTACATCCAATGTACTGTAATTGACACAAAGTACATTCTTTTAAATCAACAACATAAGTACTATTACAATTAATAAATGTCTTTATAGAAACATTCCTTCCAGTGGTATTTGATTTAAACTGATCCCCTATGATTGTGAATGGACAACGGTTTACAGAGCGCAAGAGCATGCAGAGCCAGGATGCTGCCAGAGAGAGTAAGGGTTATGTTGAATTTACTAGGGCAATGGGGAGGGGGGTTTGCACTGAAGAGCATCCCAAACTGCCAAGCCCTTTGGACAGGAACTCGTCCAGCTCTCGATTTGTTTACACTGTAAACTGGCTAAAATGGGTTTTAGCTCCCCCATGAGGTTTAGACAATTATGTTAGGTATAAGTCTAGACATGTCCTATCTCAGGACCTCCTCTACAAAAGCAGATAAGAAGTTCATATTTTTAAGGGACTGTCCAGGAAAATAATACATGAAATTTGTGCTCCTAATGCTGTAGGCTCAGCCAGTTTGGGTTTGGAGTTTTCCACTCTGCAGCTGGACTCCTGACCATCCGTGGCATACATATAACCATTCACCGCTGATACCATATATTGGGGGGGGGGGGGCACTTGTGATAGGCCACCTGATGTGCCCACTGTCACCAATCATTGAGGGAGCCTGCTACCTTGTGACTAGCAACAGGGACAAGCACCGTGGCTGGCACGGAAGTTCAATATTGGCACCAGAGCTGACAGCTCTAAAACCGGAGTGCTACATCCCACAGGCTGGGCTTGAGCTTGTGTGCTGGCAGGTGATGTTTGCTATTTTTAATCCCCTGAACAGGAGCTTTATATTGTTGTTAATAATAAAACAATATTGATTTTAAAACACAGTTGTAATACAGAACCGAAGCTCTTTAACAGCTCTGATTCTAATTCTGGCACTGGTAATGTGCAGCTGCATGGCTGGTCACCTAAAGCCTTTAATTGCTGATATCCTCATCTACCATATGGTCAGTAACCGAGCCTGAGAAAATACAGGTCAGTGTATTAGTTATGCATCACCATTTCCCTGAGCTCACCCTCATCCCCTACGTAAATCAAAGCAGGTCAGTGCAGCACGGACAAAACCCAGATATCACTGCTAATGCTGACATTTTGCTGAATATTCTCAGATTTTCTCACTGTGTCAGAGAAAACTTAACAGGTGTCCATAGACTTCATCCTTGAATATTCTTTGGTTGGAATGATCAGCATAGGTTTCTCTTGCATTTGGCACACGTGACAACACGCATGACATTTAAACATTCTTCTGCTAATTACATGCAGTCTTCAATACATTTTTATCCTGGATAAGAAAACAAAGTAATCCCACTTGACCTATCATCAGGAAACTGTTGCTCACGCTGTCTTCAGCTTATGAAAGAGAAAGTAATCACTAGGAGCCAGGTTTGGACTAGGGTGGATAATTAACCTCCATGAAGCCGTATTCCCCTAGCACTCTGTGACTTGTGAGCTGGCTCATTGTTGTAAAGCAGCAACACACCTACTGACAATTTCCTATGGTGTTTCTCTTTGATTGCCTCATGTTACGTGGAGGCTGACTCATTACTAATACCAGGTATCGGCAGATGAGCATCTGTATAGCGGCGCTTAGAGAGACCCCTAGTAGACGCTGTAAGTGGGTATCAGTCGCTGTAGTAACCTGGCTGGCATTGATGAATGTGATGTATGTTGAGCGCGAAAGGTAGCGCCAGCTGAGTGCGACCGACTCTCGGCGCTCCACACCATACTTATCAAAAAAGGACACACACAGCGTCGGAGCTCTAAATCTGGTCGCTATAGCATAGAGCTATATAATTGTATAATTAAAGTCTGTTTTTGAACCCATATCCACCTGTAACAAAGCAAAAACACAATGACATTGTTTTAACACTTTAGTGCCAGACCGGTAATGACAATTCTCTATAAAAATATAGAAAGTCAAAAAAGTTTATAAAAATGTTTGCAGCCAGGAGAGGTCACACAATGATTTGAGCAAAAAAATAAATAAAAAAATGTCAAAACGCTGTTTAAACACAGGCAAATAAAAGCCCATTGAAATGTATCGGAGAGCGGCACTGAGCGAAAGGTTATACCTGGCGCTCTGGAAGCTAGAGCCTGGTGCTATACGCTGAGTTGCCTGTAATAATACATTGGATGCTACATGACGCTGTTAGAGTCGCTCACCAGATTTGCTTTCAGAAATGTGGTTTTGCCTACAGCTCCCGGCATTCGCCAGATGCTGCCTGCTGCTACAAGGCCCTACCTGCCGCTATGCCTTCTTAAATAACCCCCATAGTTACATACAGTAGTTAATACAGTTGAAAAAAGACATCAAGTTCAATCAGTGGACGGAGTTGAGGAAAGTTATTTTTTATTATTTAAAGTAGTAACTGTAGTAACTGTTAAAGTTATTACTGACGTATTGCCTTCATTGTTTAAGCATTGGTGTCTCCATTAATTGTTGTCTTGTGGGGCGTGAATTCTAGTAATAAAACACCTTCCCAAAAAGACTGTTGCCATGACCTTTCCAGCTGACTGCTACACTCATCTGATTTCTGATTTCTAATAAACATTTTCTGTCCTGTCACAAATTTTAATTTGAAAAGTAAAGTTTCCCGGATATGATTCAGATTTATTTTGCCAGATACATATGTTACATAATTTTAGGCTGGAACAGGAATTTCTCGTGACATGGTGTCCACAGGGTTACAACAGGAAGGGGACTAGATGGTTAACAATTGCTACATAAACAGTATAGACGTGCAGAAACAGGCACTGATTCCGGGGTGACACGTAAAGTAGGTCCTGGGAATAAAGTAGAAAGATAACAAATAGAAGTGTGGAAATTGGGGTTAAACTGGACCAGCATCTTTACAAGAAACATTTCTCATAACTATGCATCTCCAGGGCAATTTAGGTTGCTGTACATAAAAATTAATTTACATTTTTGCAACCCCCCATGGCGTCCTGTTTATTTACCAGTGGCCTGCAAAGAAGTGACGCTGGGTTTCCAGCCGCTGTGCATTTTGGGCCATGTCTGTTAAATCCAGAACAGAGCAGGGCTGGAAAACTGGGAAAGGAAGCTTCGTAGGAGCTTCAAGATGGTTACAACCACGAGAAAATCTGTGAGGTGGCATTTCAGCTTTGAGTGAATGCAGGAGCAAATGTAAGGACTGATAATGATTCAGTATGATGCATGCAGATAGTGCAACTGAGTTTTTTTTTTTCAACTGTGCTAGGCTGTTGATCCGTTTTAAGTTGAGGGGAGGGGTGATTGGCCTAGAATCAGAAACCTCCTACTCCGACATCACATGGAAGTTGCCCTAATCCTAGGAAGTGAAAAGAAAAGAACCAATGAAGTTTCAATAACGGATTGTAGTTGAGAGAAAAAGGTGCTGTTTTAGAATGTTGATCTTCTAAAATACAGCTTTTTTGTCTACGAAACACGATCATCAACATCATAGATGAGCTGCTAGAACTTCTGAAAAAGGTCAGTAATACAGAATTAGGCTTTTGTCTATGGACATTTTTCCCTGCAAGACCTTCCTTGCCCCAGCTTCTATTTATGATGCCCTACAAATAAAGAGCTTTAGTGCCTGATAAAACATTACTTTCTACTATTTGTGGCTTGCACAGTGTGGCTAAGAAATTGGTTTATTAAATTAGGTCACAGATGGTAGACTCCAGTGTAATGCAAAAGAGAGACGAATAATGAAATGATTTCTGGGATTTGCTAATTTTTGCCGACTTCTCATCTATTTAGCCCTTGGCCCTAGATCTAGAATATCTGTTTTTTTGGGTTACTGATTTATACCTAATGGTCAGCATTAAAAACTTTACTTCGCAACGCATCCATTCTTTCAAGTAATGCTGAACACAATTAGCTCTAATAACAAAGTTGAGTACAATTAATGGAGTCTTGTGTTAATGGCTTTTTTGTCGAAGCTTTTCATGTGGAAAGCTATATAAATTCTTTATCATTTTTATAATTTATGATTTTTTATCACCAAATTAAAACAGCAGTTACAGTGCCGGCTGCCGCACTCTTAAATAGCAGGAGACGGCTGAATCAAAACTCACTTAGCGAGCAGAATAATACTATTGATTAGAGCTGGAACCTGCTTTTCTAAGTTATATTTTTTAGAATTTGTGGTCTGCTTTTTGTATCGATTTTTTTAGATAGTGGCTTACAAACTTATTTATTTTGTTGTATTTAGTTTGAAATATATTATATAGATCAAGTGCAATCCATCATGCAACACATTTTGGGGCTATTGCACCCCTTATTCATGCATAACATGCCATTACCAGTAATGAGTTAAAATGAGTTAATGAGTTAAAATACACTTATCCCTCTTCGTCTTGTTGTATCTTGCAACACCATTTGGTCACAGTAATGACATGCTATGCATAAATAATGATGGCAATAGCAACAAAACTCCCCACAATCTACATGATTTTTTTGTGTGTGTTCCGCACCAATACCAATACAAATTGGTTATGGCAAATTCATGACTGGTGGAAGGGAAAGAGTACAGGTTGCCAGCTGCTGCCCAAAGTCCCAAAAATGAAGAATCTGTTAAAAGCATGATCCAGCAGCATGATAGGAGTAGCATCCATATGTTATGACGCATTTCGGGGAATGAACAGAACCCCCTTAGAAGTATAACTCACCCATTCAATATATCACAATTTAAAGATCACAAAGCCCAGTCTCGACAAGGCTGCATTGTGATCGTCAGTGAGTAGCCAATCATAGTTATGAAATTGCACAGGCGTTGTGCTGTATCAAAAAAATATATATTAGTTAACCCTTCACACAGAATTAACTAAAAAGGCATGATGCCAAAAAAAAATTAGTAAAGAGTAAATAACAAGAACAATATTAAATTAAGTTGGTAACAAGAGGTCCATGTCTAATTGGCATAATGAGCCCGTAGTCCAAGTAAAAGTGCACACACGCAATAGAATTACATGTAAGTGCGCCCTAAAAATGTAATATAATGAGAAATTAACACTGAAAGGTAGTAGAAATCTCTACTCTTTGTCACTAATTTATAATATATAACAGCGATCACAACAAAAGGTCGATGTGGAGACACCAGATTGGTACATTACGCCCCACCATTATCTAGGTGGTGCAAGACCATTATGTTTTTTGTAGGAAGAACTTTAGCGCCAAGTTGAGCTAAACTCGTCCACTCATCCCTAATAATGAAATATCCAATCTATTATTCATGCCATTTGGCATGCAAGTTCCAAAGTATAGAATCCACCAAGCCTTGTATTTCAGTAGCTTAGCTTGGAGAGTTTCCCCTTCTAGGGCCTAAGGTGGTCTAGGAATAAGATTATTACCGTTTAGGTATGTTTCATGATGGCCTTTTAAGTTGTCTAGTGGTACAACCTATGTACTGTCGGTAACACGCTTGGCACATGACCAAATAACAAATTAAGTGTTACAATTACACAGGGTTCATAGAGTATGCGTTTTTCCATGAGAAGTGGAGCTGTTGTGGTCACCAATAGTGACAAATTTACAGCTACCACATAGATTCCACGTGGGGTGTTTAATTGTATAGATGGAGATCTATTGGACAGGATTGGGACCTTTCTGGCCACTATCCTGACTTGGTCTCCAAGTATAGTATCCAAGACAGGATTGGTTCTGAGATTTGGTTGATAGGGAGGGAGTAACTTTTGTATTTGTCTAGCAAATTTTAGGTCCATTTTGGTTTCTGCCAGGAGCCTATACTGGAATCATTGCCATTCTTCTTGTCTGATTATCATTTTTTTGTTAAAGGATGATGCCTGTTGCATGCAAGTATGCTGTATACTTCCTTACCTTCTGTTTACTTTTGATACCATACATAGGTAACATACATAGGTGTGAAAAGGTATTACATTACAGTAGCATTTTCCTTTACACTAATATACTAAGTGACTGAAAGGATGGATTTCTTCTTGCTGTTTTATGTTATCAAAAGGAAATAAAGTATTTCTGTAAAGGAAATTCTCTGGGTCAGATCTATACGTTGCATAACGCCAATTTTAGTTCTGATTTTTCCTGTGTTTCCTGGCCAAGGGGTATCTGCCTACCTTCTTGCTGTTCTAGACTTGGCGTGAAGAATTGTTTCACTCTGGCAACACGTTCTGCCTTTTTGGTGGATTTTGCACCTTTCATGGCCAAATGAAAGATATTTTTACAACATTAATGCCCAAATGGTTTGTATAGTAAATATAAATGTTGTATTGATTTTAATTGTAGAATGTTAACCTTTAAACAGAATTATGTTGTATATGTTTCTTTTTATAAATATTCCTTTTATTCCTTATCAAAATATGCATGTTTAGGGTGTTGTTTGGCTTCAGGTCCATGACTTAATTTTAAATATTTTGAAGTCCTTGATAAGTTTTTTTCATCTAGTTGGAAGGAAACATCTATTTGCATGTGCACATATGAAAGAGAAGATAGCTGCTCAGTCAGTTTATAGTCAGTTTATACCAGCATGAGGGCATGTGGGTAAGGCAGTATTGCATTATACAATTTATAGGGCTACTCGGCACCCTGTGTTACCAGCAGCAAAAATATCTACTATTATTATTAATACTCAGTAACATAGCAAGTGTGGCAGTAATCATAATAGCTATCATTACATTACTACTGCTCTAGTATTTTGGTTCATGGTATCATACACTGGCTAGAAGACACTTACAAAGATGTGGCTGTTCTGCACTATTCACATATACTGCAAATTCAAAAAGAGTGGTAAGTCATAATTCCCGAGGTCAGCAGATCATGTACAATAAGGGGCGTGGCCAATTAAAAAGTGCGGAAAGGGGTTTTCCATGTGGAAATGAAACATATGCCCATTAGCTTTAGCTCCGCCGCCTTCTTCTTTTGTGTTTTCATTTTTCTGCCCATTTTCCTGCACATTCAGTCATTAGTTTCACACATCTTCTAAGCGTTCCTGAAATAAACATTAAAAATTGTGTTTTCATATGAGTGGTCTGCTGTTTGACTAGTTTACACATCATTTTTTAATTAATTTTAAATTAACAAATTGTTGATGAAATCTTTTCAGGCTCCAGCTAACATATAAGACGCAGGCAAAAGAAAGACGGATAGGCTTAATGAGTTACAAAAGTAATGTTACTAATTGTTTTTCTTCACTTTGTAAATAAATTAGTGATAACTAATTAAGGTAATTTATTGTTAGGTTTTCGGTTGCTGCTTAAAGGGCCAAATAACGCGCTCAGATACTGAATGCAGATATGCAAAGGAAACCTTACATAAGACACTGTTATTGTTGACCTTCATCTAAATGTGCTCCTGGATGTAATGTTGATTATCTGCTAATTTTCAATCCACTCAGTTTCTTTCAAAACTGGGGGACTTATTAGGTGCACCGTGTAATTAATGGCATCTTTATACTTTATTGTGGTTAAAATGTTCAATATGAAGCATGACTTTACACAAGGTAACATCATGCTCCTTCTGTAATTGTGGGTCCATCTGAGAGTAAGATCTAATGTTGGACTATGAGACTGATTTATTAATAGCGGCAGGTAGCGACAGTTGAGCGACTGTAGCGGTATTTTCACAGCGCCCGCTAGTAGTCGCTGTGCTTGCCCGTTGTTCGGTTGTTGACAGCGACTGTCGGTGTGGCGTAATGTTGAATACAAGGTTACGAGTCGCTATTTGACAGGTTCCGCGATGTATGGGTGCGCATGATAGCGACTGGTCAGAGCGACCGGCTCCCACCATATTCATAAAAAAATCACGCTCAAAAAATTCTTGCGCTGTGAAATGCATGTTTAAACCCCAGAGTGCTGGAGGCGATGTGTTAAAAGTAGTTTTTTAACCCCCAAACAACCATATTTTTGGAAACCAAAAAAAAAAATATTTTAAATAATTTAGTAATATGAATACAATAATATCAGACCTGTAATATCAATTTTGTACAATTTGTATTTACATTTTTTTTCCCTTAAAAAAATTATCTAAAATGGCAGAAGTGGTCACAGAATTTTTCACATTTAAAAAAAAAAAAAAAAAACATTAATAACAATTAATTATTAATATTTAAAGATTGTTCCATTGAAATGCATTGGAGAGCGCCAGGTAGCGAGAGGTCATACCTGTCGCTGTTCAAGGTCGGATGCTGGCGCTGTGGGCTGAGGCTGGAATAATGATGAATGAGTCGCTATATGGCGCTATCTCAGTCGCTAAGCAGGATTGGCTTGATAAATGTGTGATTGTGGTGGGGAGCCGGCGTTCTCGTGGCGGGGCCCGTCATTACCGGCCGCTCACCAGTCGCTACCTGTCGCTATTCCTTCATAAATAAGGGCCTATATGAATACAAAATCATTCATTCTCCACTAGTTGTGGTCACTTTGGCCCAGAACAGTTATGCTTAAACCGGACCTTCACCATGAGGTGAGGAGAGGAGAGTGGGATAAATTACAGGGGGGCGGGTTATAGCTGTGCTTTGCTCAGACAGAGCAGAGCTGGGGTCAGCAAAAGGACAGCAATCCCAGAATGCAGAGCAGCAGTTAGAGGGCACTGCCTGATGTTCCGTGAGCCGCCATCTTGGATGTTTAAAGGCTCATAACATGCAGTAGATGCAGGTAGGATGATTTTTAATGTGATTAATCTGTATGTAAAGGGTGTGGGAAACATATAAGATATGCTCTTATTCAGAGTGAAGGACCGCTTTAAATCTGAAAAATATATAGTTAAATTACTTGGTTTTACAGCAGACCTAAAATCCACACATGCTATCTCCCAAAAACCCCTTTCTTCCATGGGTGATCCTAGCCTCTCAGCTGCCATAGGCGAATTATAGAATGGTGCCCAACTGGCTCCTTCCCATGATGGGAGCAGCAACGACTCCGAGGTAGAGACCATGGCCGCTGAGCCACCAATAATTGACTGTAAAAACATGACAGCATGCAGCAAGGCACCAAAGTAAACTCACAGTTCCTGGCGCTTCTATGTAAGTGAATGCTGCCTCCGCCACTGCGCCACCACTGCTTCTTCTGGGGCACGAGCACATGCAAACACCCGGCTCTGTGCAGCGGGTGGGCATGGTCGGCGCTAGCATTTATTGAATAGACGCTCAGTGCAGGTCATGCCCGCCTGCTACACGGAGCCGGGAGTTTGCATGTGCCCGTGCCCCAAAAGGAGAGGCAGCGGGGAGGCAGTGGGGACAGTGGGCGGTGTTCAGTTTCTCTTTTCGTCTGCCGCTCCTCAATCTTCTGGCCTCCCAGTGGCTGTGGCAGCCGGCCAGCAGTGTGGGAGTGCCAGAACATGTATGTATACTTTTTTTTGAGGGGGTGAGAATTTCTTACTGCCTATGGGGAATGGGGTGGGGGGATGCCACACTGCCTATGGGGAATGGGATTGGGGGATGCCACACCGCCTATGGGGAATGGGAGGGGGGAATGCTACACTGCCTATGGGGAATAGGATGGGGGATGCCACACTGCCTATGGGGAATAGGATGGGGGATGCCACACTGCCTATGGGGAATGGGATGGGGGGATGCCACACTGCCTATGGGGAATGGGAGGGGGGAATGCTACACTGCCTATATGGGGAATAGGATGGGGGAGTGCCACACTGCCTATGGGGAATAGGATGGGGGATGCCACACTGCCTATGGGGAATAGGATGGGGGATGCCACACTGCCTATGGGGAATGGGATTGGGGGATGCCACACTGCCTATGGGGAATAGGATGGGGGTTGCCACATTGCCTATAGGGAATGGAATGGGAGGCTGCCACACTGCCTATGGGGAATGGGATTGGGGGATGCCACAGCGCCTATGGGGAATGGGATGGGGGGATGCCACACTGCCTATGGGGAATAGGATGGGGGATGCCACATTGCCTATAGGGAATGGAATGGGAGGCTGCCACACCGCCTATGGGGAATGGGATTGGGGGATGCCACACCGCCTATGGGGAATGGGATGGGGGGATGCCACACCGCCTATGGGGAATGGGATGGGGGGATGCCACACTGCCTATGGGGAATAGGATGGGGGATGCCACATTGCCTATAGGGAATGGAATGGGAGGCTTCCACACTGCCTATGGGGAATGGAATGGGGGAATGTCATACTGCCTGTAATGAGGAATGGGAGAGAGGAGAATGCCACACTGCCTATAATGGGGAATGGAAGGTGGGAGAATGCTACACTGCCTGTCATTGGGGTATTCTGACCCTTGCTTATTATTTGGTTCTTTGTGGGGACAGTGTTTAAGCATTTTTTTCTTATTTTCCTGCTCCAAATCCTAGGTGTGTCCTATTAGGGAGGTACGTGTTATGGGGCAAAAAATATAGTAAATATGTCTGAGTTGTAATATTGAAACAGAAATTGATTTGTTGCACTGGCTATTAACCTGTGCTATACATACAGTATATACATAGAGCACAGAATTAGTTTTGCAAAGTGGAGCAACAGTATCCCCCTATAAAGCCTACACCCCATACACATGACCTTCTCACAATTGTCTAAGAAACTTACTTGATCCCTAATGCGTCATTTTTTTCATCTACCTGTTGTTGGATGTTGGGAGACATCCTTTTAGCTATTATTATTAATCATTAACTTTTAATTGTTGTGGTTGAGGAAATTATGAGGGCAATTGTTTGTTCACCCGGCAGGTCATAGGATTGGCTAGCATGCTGCATATGAAGCAGAAAAAAATATGTCCTACTGACTAAAAAAGAAATGTTATCTACATTTTAGTTTCCTTTAAAAAAGTGTGTTTTTCACATGAAACCGGTAACAAAATCTATCACTTCATGAATATTCCCAAACAAGCAATATGTCAAATTGTTGTTCAAATAGAAAAGACTGATATTAATAATATTGAAGCATTGTGTCATTAATGTTATCAACCAGAGATAAAACCAGAGTAAGAGGCTGTTAGGAGGCCCATACATCAGTCTCTCAGTCAAAGGGAAGGCTGTTCGGAGTCGAGTTTGATTTCTCCAGCTTATGCACAGCCATTTACCCTTGTGCCCGTTCTTGGCTTTTTCCCCTTTAGATTATGCTTATTTTTTTTTATGATCCTCACCATATGCACGGAAATGTCAAGACAGAAAAATAAAGGTAAGCAGGAAGGCATATTTTAGAGTGATTGATCTTAAATGTGCACCCAGCTGCTTGTTCTTTTTAGAATATTATGTAACACATTTTATTTTAACAACCTAAAATAGAGAAAAAAAAAAGATTTTGCTTGCGGAAGAGGTAAAGCTTGTCAGAAGTTCTATGTTCTTAAAGTGAACCAATCATCATTATCCTGGTGATTGTTTCCTGCCCCCAGGATTTGGGATGCCCTGCTATGTGAAACCCCCAGATCAGCCACTCAATTCACCTATCCGCCGTTCCCAGGGGGCATGCATGGGCGCTCATCTAATCAGCTCTTTATGCCATGCATACTAATGCTGGCATCAAGCCATTCATTTGGACCGAGTAGTGGTGGCCGCATCTCCGGGTTTTTGTGCGCGTCTCCGCTTGCTCAGCCTGTCTATTTGGCTGTGTATGGGAGCGTGCACATCTGCAGGGATGCAGGTAAGGGATGGTAAGGTAAGATAATTGTGAGCGATCTGAGGGAGTTTATACAGTTGGGCAAGCCCCAGGGGCACCTAGTCAGCCGATCCTGGAGTCTTTTAAATTCCAGGGTGAGCCTGGCCTGTGATTGGTCCACTTTAAGGACCCCTATACCTTTTATTTTTAGTTTTGATGAGCAGTAGGGTTTGCCACTTTGACTATTACAAAATCCACCAGCCCCAGCCCATCTAAAGAAACGTTTTGTAGCAATGCTGTTGTTTCTCCTTGTATCCAAACAAGTGATCACATGTCCACCAACCTGAAAGTGAAATATATATGTGCCTGTTTGTAACTATTGCTACTATTCTACTATTCTACTACTACACCATTGCTTATGTCAGGGTGTTAAAATGGTTTATGAATACAATTGACTATTTTGTGCAGCTGAATTGTTGGGGTTTACAAGCTTTTTTGTCCTACAGTTTGGTTGGTTTCAGACAAGTTTTCCCACTTCGCTTTGTACATTGGTATAGTCTGGTGCAGCTTATAGTATTGTGGGTCCCAGTTGAATACAGTTCAGCTGAGTACCTCCATAATGCAGGGCTCACTGATGGTGTAAGCAGGTACTGTAGGTTGCTTTATTGTCTCTGTGGACAAGGTAGAGAATTAGGAGGGTTTAGGGCTGTATTAATAAATTAGCTTCTCCAAATGTGTTTGAATTCCTATTGCTGTTGTCAAGGCAGGTTCAATTCCTGGCCAGGACACGACTGAAGTGCTGTTGAGCAAGGCACCCAATCCACTGCTCATTTAGAGCTGCCATTATGGCAGCCCACTGCACTGGGCATGTGTGCGCTTCTGTTTGTCTCACTGTACGGACGAGTTAAATGCAGAGGAAAAATTCCTATATGTGCAGATGCTTACAGTGCCCAAATATGCCCTAAAAACATAATAATTAAAAGAATATGGATTTAGCTCTTGGATAAATTATTTCTTGCATAATGCATTAATGGCAGTAAAGGCAGAACTGTATTCCCTGCATTGTCCATCTACCCTGAATTTATTTAGCTGTGTGCACTCATGTGACCTGTTATTTAAACCGAAACATCAGCCTGGCACAGTTGGAAAAGTGGCCATTTTGGAGCTTCCTATCCTAACTGACATAACTGAAATGCACAGTAACAGGAAGCCCAGCATGACTTCCTGTTTGCAGGTGGCCTGCAAGCCCATGAGCGGCCATCTTGTTTTAAAAATGTATGCCAGTAGGCATTAGAAAAAGGTCAATTATTTTTTATGTGCAGCAATCTAAATTGCCCTGTGAAGAAATGCATATGAGCACTGTTTGTTGTGTTGGTCTGGTATAATTAATTTTTGACAGTTGATCCGCTTTAAGTGTCCGTTATTTTGTGCCAAGGTGCTAGTTATTTGCTTCTTTATTTGTTTAACCATTTTCTCTAGTAAAGACTTCCCAACAATATAATCATCTGATTGGCTGATGCAGAGGTGAAGCTCCACACTAGAGCTCACAGCTTTAACACCACCTGCTCCCATTCAGGCTCTTCAGATGAGGGAATCACAATCTTGTGTTCCAGTAGGTAAAGGCTTACCAGCAGCATTCTCACTTGAGAAGAGCTGCCTCGTTATTGCTGCTTGATTTTCCAAGTGCTGCTTTGTGCTCACCCTTGTCAGTGGAAGGAGTCTAGGATTTGTAGGCAATGGCTATACTTAGGACCATAAAAAGCCACTCGCACTTGAGCAATACAGAGCCACAGCAATATACAAATTTTGGAATTGCAGATATGGGGGCACAATCCTAACACACATGTTTATTTTCCATTCCAGAAGAGACAACAAGGCAGAACACCAAAAACCTGACAGTCTTCCCAGTGGGTTTCTGCTCCTCTACTGCAGCCACTGTGTCACTTCCTGCACCACTTTTTGTAAAACTGTATTTCCTCTGACATCCCTGTTCCCTATATGGGAGCATTCAGATTGGCAGGCACATGAGAAGCTGAAATAAGACCATGAGCACAGCGTACAGGGCTCATTTTTTCTTCATGTCTGCCTGACGAATCATCTTCAGTCATGAGACAACACATTTCCTTAACATATTCCTAATAGATTAGGGACCCATCTCAAGCTTATTTTAGCGCAATATAAGAGACCATATTTACAGGATACATATTCTTTGATACCCAAAGGTTATATTTCCTTCTATGGCATAAGACACTGTTTATCCAAAAAGTCTTTATCCACCCGAATTATGAAGTCAAACTGTCACGGATACAAATGATTTGCTAGAAGTACACACGCACCAGAGGTGTCAGAAAATCGAATGGCAGGTTACAAGTTGTGTCTGACTCTTGTTGGCTTTTGCTGATTAAGCACAAATAATCTAGTGTCAAGGCTTATTGCTTATGGGAAGCTTTCCTGGCAGTATCTCTGCTTTTGATGTACACGTTTGGGAAGGTAAGTCCTTTTGTTTTTACATTAATATTCAGAAGGCTTTGCATATTGGGTAATATATTCCTTGGGGGGAGGGGGGGTTAGAAAAAGTTTGCTCTGCTTGGCTATTGTTTCTAAACCTTATTACATTTATCTTTATCTTTTATCTGGATATGCACACATCACACCATTCTCCACGGCAGGCTTACTCCCCCCCCCCCATCCCCCCGAAGCATACTGAACTATTTAAAGTGATTTTCATGCAAAAGAGTAAATAAAATAAACTGTTGCTTACCTAGCCAAGCCTACCTCCAGCACAGTGCAACCTCTTACCTGGCTGCCGTGAATGAGGACATACACTTCCATCTGCTCTTTGAGTGCCACCCCGCAGATGTGGGCCACCAATACTATCTCAGGGAGCTAGTCCAGACCACGCCCCCCTCTCTATTGATAGCTTAAATGGCATGCTCAGAGCTAGCATTCAAGTCCAAGTCAAGTACAAGCAGTGATAATCCGCAGTAATGAAATGCTGGATAACTTCCAGGCCTTCGTTAAAGTTGTGTCTGCAACGAAACGCGTCAGGCGGGATATGGCACTACTGTAAGGAAGTTATCCAGCATTTCATTACTGTGGATTCTCACTGCTTGTATCAATAATTGGTTCTGAGAGAAGCAATTCCTTCAGGCTGTTGGAAATTGTGGATTCTGAAAAACGCTATTGTTTTACGTTGGTTTGTAAGTGCAATATTTTTTTTAATCATTAAAACGCTTAAAGTGGACCAACACCCACCGGTGATCGGCCCGGGAATCTATAAGATTCCCGGGCCGATCACCTCCCCAAACCCCCCCAAACACCCCAAACACCCCAAACTCCTTACCTTAGTTTCGGCGGCGGCCGGCCGCCGCCGCCTCCCTCGCGCCCCTCTAGACGTGCGCGCGCCCGCGCCGGCCGTCTGTGCATGGCCGGCGCGGACACGCGCGCGTCAACAGGGACGCGCGGGAGGCGGCGGCGGAGGAGCCGCTTGTCCGCGGCTTGTCCGTCGCCGCGGACAGAGGTGAGTTCGGGGGGTTCGGGGGGGTTTCACACAGCGGGGCACCCCGATCGGGGGTGCCCCACCGAAGTGGACCAAGACCCAGGATAGTCAAAATCCTGGGTGTTGGTCCACTTTAAATCTGCTATACAGAGTTGCACTAGGTCTATGTTTTTGTTTCCTTCCCTCCCCTCATGTGGATCTACCCCCTGAGGGTTAAGTGATATATGCTCCTTGGCATTTAAAGAGCCGATTGGGAATCTGGAGCAAGAAAGTATTTGGAAAGTATAGAGGATTGGAAATTTCCTTGAGGTTGCCTTAATCTGCTTTATTTGAGTCGGATTTTTGGAGCAAGGAAGAGTTTCTGAAAGCATAGAGGATTGGAAATTTCTTTGAGGCTGTTTTAATCTACTCTGTCTGGTAAGCATCCCTTTTGGATGGTGGAGGATATTAGAGCACAGCTAATGTCAAGTGCATGCACCGTGGGACTCCCTTTTTGACTTAGCCAAAAAGACTTGTTTTAAATTGTATTTTGCTCTGTGTTATTTCTATTCTTTTTGTACTGTTCCTTATTTATATATTTATATGTGCATATATGTGCAATCAAGTGTATATAAAGTAAATAGTCCAGTAAATCAAATAAAATAAGTAAAATCAATGCTATACTACATTACATATTAAGTTAAAATAAATGAAATGTGTTCTATTGGAAGGACTTAAAGTATCTCCACGCCAAACACATAATGGGTCTCCGGAGACTAGACTCAAAACTCCAAGTCCAAACCACATAGATACATATAGGTAAGAAGTTTTAGGTGGGGGAGTCCCCCTTCGCCTCCCCCAAAATATTATGCTAAGTTTGTAACAAAGGGGCTGGGGAGACAGAGGCACTCAGATCTTACAAACAATGCTCTAAAAATTGTCAAAACACCTCCCCCTCCCCCAAAAAAATCTATAGCAATGTAGAACTTGGTCCAACTATCATACTAGGGCCTGATGCCCATCTGGAACAGGTTATTAAAGGCGCACTATCGTGAATAAAATTCCCAATAATAAAAGTCCATATAAATATGCTGGATAGCGAGTGGAGGGGTCACTTTTACACCTGGCATCAGGAAATATCCAGCCAGGCTTGTTTTTTTAATTTTAATGGTAGGAAGAGGAAATCATGGGTGACAGGCTCTGTCACCCTTCATTGACTAAACCTGTAACCCCTGGATTTTATTCTTACCAGGAGAAGAAAACCACAAGCTCGGTGGGATTTTTATTCAGTTCAGGTGTATAAGTGACCCCTCCTCTAATTAGCCAAGGTGTTTATATAGATTTTGATATTGTACAATTTCATAATAGTGCTCCTTTAAGGGGAAAAAGGCAAGAAAAAAAGAAGGAAATTAGGAAACAAAATCCCAAAACAAAAACACATGCCAGGGAAAGGTTCTTTGTCATGGGAAAGGGGGTAGGAAGTGAGTGAGCTAAAGGCCATAGCCCGCACCCAGGACTGGGTCCCAGGAATGGAAACAGAAGGGAGGGCCTGAAGTTGTTGAGACCAAGCCACCTGGAAGTTGTAGTTCAGCCCCCCCCTCCCCAGGGCAAGCCCTCCCTGCCCATCACCCCTGAATCAAGTCTGCCCTCTAAAATGGAATCTCTCACCAGGAAGAATTGTAATGACAGTCAGAGGCTTGATGTTTCTCCCAAGCATCCACTACTCTTTCAGTCAAATAATAATTTCTATAACAGTATTTCGTTATTCCCTTCTGCCTGTCTGACTTTCTGCCATATTGATTCGATGATTTGATGTATTTCTAAATTAAGTTATTCATGTTAATATGTTATTGTTTATTAATAGTTAATGCGTATAATGGATTCATTCATTAGGCACAGTTATTGAGTTGTTATAGCGTGTAATCAGTAAATTATTGATTACCCGGGCCATTCACATTAATCTTCATCCCATAGTACCATATACTGTGGCATTGCTGCCGCCATGTCTTTATGCTTATTTTCTAATTTAACTTCTTTTATGGAAATATTTTATCATAGCTCCTTTCTCAGCTCTATTTTCCTGCCTTAGCTCAGTCTCTCATTCAACTTGATCCTCTGTACCGACAAATGGTTCTGCTTTAACTCGTCCTTTTGGGTTTAGGTTATATGTAGTTGTCTATCTGTCAATAAGGGCCAAGAGCATGTACGGCAAAGATCAGGGCTGTGCTTTAACCCGTTACACATACTTTATATATGCCAAAGTGAGTATTACACGTGTGAGTGCTTTACTTTATTTTTTCTGTAAAATGGACTGCTGCTTTTAAATGTTGTTATATGGCTTAGTTCTTCAATTCTACAACCTCCCAACCTTCATCTTACACTTGCTAGGAAAATAAGTGAGCTCTAAAAGCTTCTAGGTAATTTTTCTTGATGGCGCACTAACTCTGATCTAGGAATTGCTGTGCCAGCTGGTTAACTGGAAATGTTAAAAAAGAGATTGCCTTCAAATCAGTATGGTGGGAAAAAGATGAACAGTAATATGTTAAAGTGTTTATTCAGTATAGATTGCCACCTAAAAACACAAGTTTTTTCATGCTTTTTTAACACATATTACGCAACCTTAACAAAACCTATTTTCCAAGTGATAACATGTGCGACATATCTCTCTTGTGTGTCTAAGGGTTCAGTGTATGCTTATAATTTGACTTTGTTGGACATGTTACACAGCACCATATTAAAAGGGTAACAATAGGATTTTCTTTGACTGATGTTATTGTTGTATGTATCAAGCTCAGTAACGAAAATTCAGAGACACGTTTGAAAGAATTATATGGTTGGAATACCATCTTTGTGTCCTTAGAATAAAACTCAATTTGTTTTAGAATGCCTAGGCTGGATGCCGAAAGTGTATTTGTTGTTCACAATAATCTTTGGTAATAACCGGTTATAGCGCTAGCTTTTGGATTGCCTTGCATGCGCCATGTAATAACGGATAGAGATGTGTTTTCTGTGTTATTATGTTGTACTTTTTGGTGGGTAAAGGTGGGAGCAAAAATTATTTAAAAAGTGTCTGTCGGTTATTTTTTGTGTATAAACCTTTCAAATGGAGGGGACTTTTGTTTCTTAAAAAAAAATGAAATAACAGTATCAAAGTGTTGATAATGTATATGTTGCTCTCACTATATGGAACATTTTAAACTATTAAACCGGTGGGGGGGGGGGGGTACTGTTGTAAAATTAGGGCCAAGAGAACAGATAATTGGCTAAAAGTATTCATTTAAAGAGGAAGTAAAGTCATAAAACACTTTACTTCCTCTATAGTTCTATGGTGACCCAAGCACTGGCAGCATGTGGCATCCCAGATCAGAAGAATGCAGTCTGGGGACAGTCCTGAGGGAGATAGGTTTGAATCTCGGCCATGGAACCGGAGTGCTCTTGAGCAAGGCACCTAACTCCTGACTGCTCCCTGTGTGCCATAATTTGGGGCAGCCCACCACCTTGGCCATTTGTTTACTCACTGCACGGATGGGTTAAATGTAAGCTTAAATCTGTAAATAATGTATGTGCTGTTGTGCAGTGTGGCCCCACAAGGTTGATGCCAGGCATACTGATACCACTTCAGCATTTTCACTTTAAAGCAGACTAACATCTGTGCGGGTGTTGGTCCAGCAACAATTAGACAAGCTTTGTGGGGGGCATATAGAATGCTGGAGCCCCCCCCCCCTGCACATCACATCCCAGAAAGTCTTACCTTAGCCCTGATCCTCACCGAGAATGCTGTGGCATGTTTGCCCGTGGGGTGGTTACGTTGGTAGTGGGCGCGTTCATTGTTCCAGCCACTGGAAAGCCCTGTGCCTGTGTCCAATTGTGTCTCTGCATTCCTGGTGAGGATTGAGACTAAGGTAAGAATTTTGGGCTTTCTGGGGCGTGATGTATGGAGGGGGGTCCAGCATTATGAATGCCCCCCCCCCAGCCTGTTTTTATATGCCAGGATACCAGTTACTGGAAAAACAGTTGTTGGTCCGCTTTATTGAGAGACTGCTGATATCTATTCAGATTTGCTGGGCTGGCAGCACTATGTGCAGGCTGCCCCTGAGCGAACCTCCTTGATTGATCGGTGGTCACATGTTTGCTGGAATGCAGAAGAGGTGAGTAATGCTATGCCTGGTAACTGGGCTCGCAGGGCTGTAATGTGCAGCATGGCATCCTGATCAGAAATGCCCTAAGCTGGTAGAATTTGGGACACTATAGAGGAAGTAACGCCTTTTCTGACTTCCTCTTCAAAGGAATCTATGTACAACTAAAGTTGTATTAACAACCTATTTGTCCAGATTGAACGCTGGACATAAGTATATATATATTCTCTAATATCTATTGCCCATTATTTGTCCCATATGTTTTTAAAGCAGAACAAAACTCATAGCTGCTGGCCTTCCCCAAGGATGCCCTACTGTGTGAAACCCCCCAGTTCGCCAGCTTACATTTTCCCAGTCCAGCGGTGCAGGCTCTCGTCCATTCAGAGCTATTTGCCATGCCTATGTCATTTGGAAAACGGTTCTGATGTTTTGCAATGGGAAGTCAGAGCAGGCACTAAAACGCTATATATATTGTTTTGGTTGAAAAGATTGCACAGAGGAGAGGAACAAAATTCGATATGAGAATGTGGATCAGCTGATGGTACACCTACATACAGGGCTCAGTAAGCTATCCGTGATTTTCTTTGAAGACCTTATTCTACAATTCCATATGAAAACAATCAGTTGGAAAGAGAGGTTGCCAGAGCCTATTTCTTCTTGTCATGTCCTTAAATCTCAGATCTTTTCAACTTCTAACTGTTCATGTGGAGGTGAAACCTGCAACGCAAACCATACATTTTTAAATTCTCTTTGCTAAAATATTAATGTAACCTTGTTGGCTGCTTGTGTGCGTTTTCCTTTGTTGTAACATTTAATGCAGTCATTCTATATATCACTAACATGTTTAACTGATTAGCATATGTAAGACAAATGTAAAGCCTGTTAAGGGCTTCAGGATGGGGAATCGGATTGTCAAGAGTATTAGGCATTAACAAATAATCAGTATAGATTCTGCCTTTATTGAACTATAGGATGATATAACATTTGTAGAGATCACGACAATGAACCAAGGGTCGTCATACACCCACTCTTGATTTACCCACTACCTCCTCGGGATGTTGGCCTATGCATCTACAACTCTTTTAGAGATATAATGCTTTCACTGCTTTTCTACTGTTAGTTGGCTATGCCCCATGATCTTGCGTTTCGCTTTGTACTGTAAATTAAAGAGAATCTTAACAGGTTGGTGACTTTGCCCTCCTCTCTCCTGCTCCCCTCCACTGGCATTTATGTGGAAGGGAGGGGGTAAAACTTAAATAATTACTCACCCCGCTTCAGCATCCAGTGAGTTCCTTTGGTGCTCCTGGTGGTGGAGGCAGTAAGGCTGCATCGATCCGCCATTGCAGGAGTTATTTGAGTTATTTTTTATTTTAAGCCCCCCCCCCTAATTAAGCATGGGCGGAGAGGAGGAGGGGGAGATGCACACCAACTAAGTAGAAATCAATAACAAGTAAATGCTACAATCCATAAAATCTTGAAAGCCGCTGGAATCTTTGGGATAGTTCACTATTACCAGGTAAGATTATCAGGTTGTTACCCTTGAAAAAACCCTGTATTGTCCTGAAACATCAGTATTGCAACATAAACCCTAAAAGACAAATAAAGTAAATATACCAACTACAATGACAAAAACCCACCTGAGGGATGTCAAATTAAATGCAGCTTGAAAACTGAAAAATGTTCCATGGTACTGTTCATTTTTAGAGGGTCACTCTTTCATTTTTGTATGCACATGACACATGCAGTTTCTTTAGGTGATTGATAAGTGGGACTGTGGGGGAGAGGGTTTTATCAGAGAGGGGGAACCTCTTGTTTTTAGATTGTCCTTGTGTCTATGTCAGGGGTACTCAATTACTGCCAGTGGAGGTCCACTTACCAGGGTCTGCCGTGGGATGAAGGTCCGGGGGGGGGGGGGGGTGTAAGTAAGAGTGCATGACTTCATGTGTAGAGTGCAAGCTCCTCAGCCAACCTGAGCAATGAGCTTTCCTGTCCCCCCACCCACCTGTCATTTACTTCAGCTTCTTCAGCTAACAACAGCTGACATGCACTCTTACTTACACCCCCCCCCATGTCAGCTGTTGTTAGCTGAAGAGCTTGCACTCTACACAGAAGGGCGAGAAGCAGGAAGTAAATGACAGGTGGGTGGGGGGACAGGAAAGCTCATTGCTCAGGTTGGCTGAGGAGCTTGCACTCTACACATGAAGTAAATGGGGGACAGGAATCTCACCTCCTTGCACTTTCTCAGCAGCTCGATGAACTGGTCCCGGGTAATGGCCTCCTCGCCCCGGGCCAGCCGCTCCTCCAGCCAGCGCAGCAGTGTGCTCTGATGCCGGGCCTCCAGGTGTGTGCAGCGGGCTCTGCTTGCCGCCCGAAGCCTCCGCCAGCTCTGCGCTCTCGGCTTCTTCCTCCTCCCGCGCCTCTTCGTCTCCACTCCTCCCCCCGCCCGTCTACGAGGCCCGAGACGCTTCCACCTCCCCCGGCCTGGCCACGCCCATGTGCCCGCCCCCAGCACTGACAGCCCCGACCGGCAATTGTCACCGGCACCGCCGGATCCCGGGCTGATGTGGCAGCCCTGGGCAGCGGTCCGGACAAATGGCGCCTGCGGTCCGGATTCGGACCGCGGTCCGCCATTTGAGTACCCCTGGTCTATGTTGTTGTGTGTACATATATTTTTTTCCATAAATTACTTATATTTTTGTATAATGCTAGTGCTGGCCTATCTGTTCAAAGATCCTATGGCATAAGGTCTTTTGAGCATAGGGTCATATAGTGAATATGATTTTGGGGCTAAATATTTCCAGATTTGTGGAACACTTCTCCACCTCAAACCCCAACTAGGTGTGCAGTAAAAAGAATACACTTTTTTTTATTTGTATACTATGTGAAATAAAATAATAGTCAGCTGATAAGACCTACATCTAATTTTTGCCGCATTTGATTGTATTTCCCTTTAAGTTACTGATTTTTGTGGCCAGCTTCTGCAATAATAATGGTGTTATTTTTGTATGGTTGGTTTACAAAGAAGGAAGTGTCATCTCAGACATGAATGATTGTCCGAAGACAAGATCTGAAGCCCTTGCTTCAATAAGTGGCAATAAAGGTGAGCACTGAACATACTAATAAATGGCAACGTATTGTATGCCAGCTAGATGACCATTTATTTGAAGAATTTATCCAGCCACAGCCACTTATTACTTTTTGTTACTTCCATGACCTTGAAGAACTTTTTTTAAAATAAGAGGGCCCTTCACCTCTTTAAGATTGCTGTTTTCATTTCTTCCTGCTTTGAAATTATAGAGCAGTTTTTTTTTTTCGTTGCTAGGGCCATCTAACCATCGTTGCTGCTAGCTGTTCTGAGCTGCTTTTGAACTTTCAAACAACCGTGGTAACGAAATAAATGCTGCTACTTTTAACATTTCCATTTATTATCAGGGAATGAAATTCATGTTTTTCAGATCTGGCAGTAGAGACCTGGCTTATGGCCCTAAGGTGACTCCACAGACAAAGCTTGACAGGGCATTGGGGAGTATATATATTATAGTATTTTTCGCACTATAATATGTACATATTTTTCCCCAAAAGTCTTATCAGTCGAATGTAAAAAAAAAAGAAAAAAAAAAGAAAAGGGAAAAGTATACTTACATATGGTGCTCCTGTGATGCTGGCAGCCCGGGAGGCCAGATGATGGATGAGCGGTGGGATGATGTCCTCACCACCACTGCTTGTTCTCTCATGCGCGGCGACTGCCCAACACAAACACCTGGTGGGCCGAGCAGCAGGTGGGCATGGCCTGGGTCCCCTGTCCTCATTGGACACTAGCCACAGGCAACACCAACCCACTGTAGGATGCCAGCAACACAGGAGCATGGTATGTAAGTTTACTTTTTTTTTGTTCATCACATTGCCTATATAGAGGGGAATGGGAGGGGGAAAACTACAACACACAAGGGAATTGGGAAGAGGGAATCGCACATTGCCTATATGGGGGGGAATGCCACACTGCCTATGGGGAATGGGATGGGGGATGACACGCTACCTATATGAGGATTGGAAAGGGGGGAATGCCACACTATTTATGGGGAATGGGTTGCAGGCAATTCCACACTACATACAGGGAATGGGATTGGGGAAATGCCACACTGCCTATGGCAATGTGATGGGGGAATGCCACAATGCCTATTTCCTATTTGGGTAATGGGATTGGGGAGAATCCCTTCTTCTTCGGTGGGCACCCATGTCTCTGAATGGCTGGGGTGTGTACAGCCAGCTGGAGGGGAGGGGCCTGAGGAGATGTTTGCCTATCCCCTTCCATCCATAGAATGCTGATTGGAGGAAAGCCTGCACGTGGGCCATGTGATCACAAAAGAGTTATACAGACCCGGTAAGCCAGATGTTTTGACACAGCAAGGCATCCCAAACCAGATTTAAAGTTAAAGATCATCAGCTTGTCTGATTGTAGTCACGTCGGTGACAAGAGCAGTGTGGAAGAGTAGTCCTACCTGATTTCAGGCTTCTTAGTTATATCTAACTGGATGGTCATCCCAAATTGGGATCCCAAGGGTGTGGGAGGCTGGAGGTAAATTGTGTCTTCACTTGATCAGCAAAGCACCACAATGGGCAGCAAATACAATATGGTGTTTGTGCATACCTCAATTCCTGGTCTTGAGTTCTTTCAAATGCATTCTGTGTGCTCTCTTCCAAAATGTGAAATAAATGTATTTATTTACAGTGCTGACAAGTGAAGCATCAAAGGGCATCTGTAAATGCAAATGCAAAAAGGTACTGGCATTCCAACCATGGCTCTGCTCTCAGACTACAGATAGACTGCAGGACGCAGCAGACACCCATCTGAATACAAAGGATAGATCTTCCTAAGTATGTTTCGAAGCTGTGGACTTGACCAAAACAGCTGGAATGGAAATTTAAAATGAATATCATTTTGTATTTTCCTAGCCTATAAATTTCTTATACAGAGAGTCGACCCCTTCTTTTTCCTGAGATTCAGACAAACAGAGAAAAGATCACACTTTTGTTTTTTGTTGCAAAAGTAACTAAATGCTTATATTCTAAGTATACAGCACGTCCTGTTCCAGAATAATCCTTACTCATGGGTAATACATCCTCAAGATGGCGCTGGACTGCAGAGACAGAAAAGTGGCTCCTCCCGGCCCCATATATACAAGGGACCTCCCACAAATTCCCCAGTTCTTCTCTGCAATCTGGGCTGCGATGACTAGAAGATGGCTCTTTCTACCCGCAGGTGAGCGGGGCTTATTAGCATGTGGCCCTGTAGGACTATTCCCACCCGTTCCTTTTCACTGCCTCCCAGCTTAGGCTGCGCTGGTCGGTGATGGTAGGCAGCACCGCTGTCCCCCACCAAAGGGTAGGCGGTACAGGCCCGTTATGAGCCTTATGGGATGTCCCTCCCGTGGCCTTTTGCCCTTCCCCCCCCTGTTCCCTCAGTTAGGCTCCTCTTAGGCCGACCGCTGCTTCCCCTTCACTCTCCCTGGGTAGATCTTGGGGGGGGGGGTGTATGTATAAACTATGCGCTTTGCCTTGGTTGCACTGGTTTTTATTATCTCCGCCGGCGCACGCTTGTACTTCACTCCGCGGACGGCGGCGACATCGCCTCAGGCGCTGCGCCGCCATTGGCTGGCCTTGTTACGGGGGCGCGTTTTCGCGCTCTTCGGGGTATATGCGGGTGCCATTTTGGAGCTCCTGTGCTACATATCTGGCGTCTCCCTATCGCGGTCTGTAAGTGCCCCTGTGGGCTGGCTTTTCTTTGTATTTCATTGTATTATGCTTACGGGTTCTTTGCTTTATGTCTTATAGGCGGGTCAAACTTTTTTGTGGTTTCTCCTGGTCCTATCCCCTCTATTTAGCGTTAACTCCTTATTGGAGGGCTATTGTATTTGTCTCCCACTTCCCTAGCGGGCTCTTGGGACATCCCGGGTAGCCTTATTGGCGTCAATCCCAATTGGCCTATTGTGCCACAATAATCACCATATAGAGGCTTCTCAGGATAATGTGCTTGGGGTCTTTTGGGACAAGCACGGCTGTATGGGGTATGTCAGGGTGTGTGTACCCTGCACCCAGCAGACGCTTGCACTGCAGCCTGGGTTACCGGTGGCTGGGCCTGCGGCCCCTTCTGGCTTCGCCTACCCCCCCCACGCTTACATCTGACTCCTAGTGAGGTGCATACCAGTGGGGAATTTCAACCTGATTTGGCTGCACGGGTGGCCAGCATTGAGAGACATATTGCTGGTTCTGGCCCGCGTAAGGCTTCTGCTAAGAAGCGGCATTTATCACCTGGTGTTTCCCTCTTTCCTATGGAGGCTGAGGAATTTTTTTACGTTACCGGTTATACCCCCCTGGAAGAGGGGGAATTATTTTCTGATTCAGAATCATCTGAGGAACAATCTAGGGTGTATGGTGCCGATTCTGGGTCTGACCCATGGGCTTCAGATGACACTGACAGGCTTTTAGTTCACATTTTTGAAGTACTCTGTATCTCTCTTCCTGCCGTGGCTCCGCAGCAGCAGGGGGACCTGTTTCATACTGTTAAACCACGCTTGGAGTTTCCTGAACAAACTCACTTTAATAATCTGGTGCTCAAAGAGTGGGAACGGCCTAGCCAGCTTCCCAGGGTACCAAAGAGTTGAGATAAGAGGTATCCCTTTCCCCCTGAGATGGTTAAAAATTGATCATGTCCTCCCGAGGTGGATGCACCAGTTCTGGGGTTGTCCAACACATCCGTCATGCATTCTCCTGACTTTACTACCCTGAGGGATGGGGAGGACAGGCGCATAAAACAGCTGGCTTGCCATGCCTTTGCCTGTGTGGGGACCTCGCTGCGTCCAGTCTGAGCCTCTGCCATTACGGCTGTTGCTATTAAAAGCCTGCTCAGGTGTCTCTTAGATGGGGCCCCTGATGATGCTGGTAGTGAAGAGTATAGAGCTCTTCTGCGTTGTGAGGTATTTGTTGCATATGTTCTCTCTGCCTTTGATGATACCATTAGAGTGTGTGGCAGAGAATCTGCCTTGTTGGTGGCGATACGCCGTTCGGTCTGGCTGCGCCAGTGGGCAGCTGACAACGCTGCTAAGAAGGCTCTCACTGGTTTTCCCTTCAAGGGGCTGCGCCACTTTGGTGAACGTTTGGACTTGGACGTTTGCTAAAGGAGGCAAGTTACCTCAGCATAGAAGGCAGCCTCGGTCCTTTCGGGGTTCAGGTGCCTTTCTTCCTTCCGGGGTTCCAGAATTGGACTGGGAGCTTCCTTTGCTTGAGCCCGCTGAGATTTTTGGGGCAGGGGCAGAGGACGTGGCCGCCCTGGTCCCTCCTGGGGTCCCAAGCCTAAGTCCTCCCCCAAGCCCCCTCAGGCATGAAGGGGCGCCCTCACCCATCCGGGTGGGGGGACGGCTTCGGCTCTTTGCTCACATCTGGAGGCGTCATGTCTTAGACCGGTGGATTCAGGAGGTAGTGTCCTCCGGTTAACAAGATAGAGTTTGCAGCCTGGCCGCCCCCAAGATTCATCAAATCCTGGATGGCTCAAAACCCCCTGTCAGCTCAGGGTCTGTCCCTTGCTGTCCAAGGCCTTCTGGAATTGGGAGTCATCTGCCGGGTGCCCTTGTGGGAAAGGGGCAAAGGCTACTATTCCAATCTTTTCACTGTTCCCAAAAAAGACGGGTCCATCAGACCCATCCTGGATTTGAAGCGCCTCATCAAATTTGTCAGATTCAGACACTTTCACATGGAGACTCTGCACTCCACTGTGAATTCATGAACTCTGTAGACATCAAGGATGCTTACCTTCACATACCAATCTTTCCAGGTCATCAGAGATTCCTCAGGTTCGCTCTGGAGGATCAGCACTACCAATTTGTGGCCTTGCCCTTCGGTCTCACCTCGGCTCCCAGGGTATTCACCAAGGTGCTGGCAGGAGTGATGGCTCTGCTGAGATCTCAGGGCATTTGCATTCTTCCCTACTTGGACGACATGCTTATCGCTTCTCAGTCCTTCCAATAGGCAGAGCTGGATGCCCAGCGGGTGGTGTCCACACTGGAGTCATTTTACAAAGTCAATTTACAAACGCTGGCTTTGACGGCCTGGCTGCTGAAACCTCCATCTTGATGGAAAAGGGGCTGCCTGCCTCGGTTGTTAATACCATGATCAGGGCTAGGAAAAGGTCCTCTTCTTCCAGTTACTATAGGGTTTGGCATACTTACATTGACTGGTGCGAGTCTAAGTCGCTTCCCTGTCGTGTGTTTTCTATTCCTAGGATTCTGGAGTTTCTGCAACATGGTTTGGATCTGGGTCTTCAGCTCAGTACTCTGAAAGGTCATATTTCTGCCTTGGCCATTTTCTTCCAAAGATCTTTTGCTCAGCATCCCCTGGTCAAGACCTTCTTCCAGGGGGTTACTCACGTGCGTCCCCCATGTAAGCCTATGTTACCAGTCTGGGACTTGAACTTGGTCTTATCTGCCCTGCAGGGGTCTCCCTTTGAGCCCTTGCAGGGGGCCCCTTTGTCCATTTTGACGCTTAAGGTAGTTTTTTGGTGGCTATTACTTCTGTTAGGCGTGTTTCTGAGTTGACGGTACCTTCCATCAAGCCCCCTTACTTAGAGAGACACCAGGATAAGTTGGTGTTTCGTTTGAAGCCAGACTTTCTGCCTAAGGTTGTTTCTACTTTTCATCGCAATCAGGACATTGTTTTGTCTTCTCTGTTTCCTAATCCTAGTAACTCTAAGGAGAGGGTTTTACACTCTTTGGATGTGGTCAGGACTCTGAAGTTCTATTTGGTGGCTACTGAATCCTTCAGAAAGACTGATGCTCTTTTGTGCTCCCGTCTTTTGTGCAGCTGATGCTGCCTTTCGTCGCAAAGTTCTGCAGGCGGCAGTGGTTTAAACTGTCTGCTGTTGCTTTTGGGGATTCCACCCTACCTTATGGACACTGCTATTGGATGTCCCATGAGTAAGGATTATTCTGGAACAGGACGTGCTGTATACTTAGAATAATACAATTCTGTGATTACTCACCTGTAGAATTGGTATTATACGTATACAGCACGTCCTGTTCCACCCCGCCCTTGTTATCATTATTTTTAGTTACGTCTTTATGGTGATTGTTCTTATGTTCAATATTGATAATGGTTATAGTTCTCCCGGCTTCATTTTAACTGCTTTTCAATACTGGGTAATTTGTGGGAGGTCCCTGGTATATATGGGGCCGGGAGAAGCCACTTTTCTGTCTCTGCATTCCATCGCCATCTTGAGGATGTATTACCCATGAGTAAGGATTATTCTGGAACAGGACGTGCTGTATACGTATAATACCAATTCTACAGGTGAGTAATCACAGAATTGTATTTTTTTGGTACAGGCCTTGGTAGCATGGAGACCAGGGGACAATAAAATGGACATTTGGCATCAGAAAATTGTAATAGCATTACATGTACTTTTAAAGCAGTGTTCCCAAACCCTCTCCTCTTGAGCCAGCAACAGGTCATGTATTTTGGATCTCCACAAGGCTGGCACTAAAGCTTTGCTGCTGAACTAATTACTACACTGTGTGTTAGTGTGAAGATCTTCAGAACCTGGCCTGTTGGTGGCTCACGAGGAGAGGGTTAGGGAACACTGTTTTAAAGCCTAATTGTAACCGCTACTGCTACATTTTTGATTTACTGAAGGGTTTGATTGATAGATAAAATAAAACATTGGATAGAAACACACACGCACATACATCTTCTCTGTCCTACTAGAGATGGATATTTCCGCCTTTTGAAACATCCTGGAAAACTTTTTTCTGTCCTCGTTAAAAATGGCAGGTGATCAGTCATTGCATAGGTGTGGCAATGATATCATTGCCAAACAACAATGGCAATTAATAGAGGAGGCGGAGCTTTACAGCTAAAACAGGCGGCATTAGCTGGAAATAGAGTGAAGCAGGAGCACTGAAAATTGCCAAAAGATGTTCTTCATGGGGGGAGCAATTCCCTGAACTAGACTGTGGGAGGAATACCAATGATGCCCAAAATATCAGCAATGTAGTACTTGTTTAACCCCTCAGTCCAGCCACCATAAAACTATGGGCTTAGATGTGCGGACAGGGACACAGCACTGTGCAAACCCACTCCGTGATCCTCAGTGGCTGTTAGTGGTAACAAAGAAGCTTCAATGCTGCATGGGATCATGGAAGTAGGTAAGATTGGGGCCTTAGCCTTGCCAAGCCCAAATTGGGGCAGTAAAAAATAAAACTCATTGGCTTAGTGCTATCCAACCAATCCAACAGAAGTTGGGCACTGTAGTTCTGCTTCCTGTCATTAGCTGCAGACCATTAGTCACACAATTACTGCAGCCACACTGCTATAGTGATTACCCCAGCACTCACTATAAGTTAGAAAAGCATAAATGGCAGAAAGGAAAGAAATCTGCTGCTCCTAACCCATTCTATGAAGCTGCTGCTGTCCCATACTGGTATGTGCCTCTTCCTAAACAGGAAACAGTACTCTCTCCCCATTATTGAACTCAATATGGGGGCATGTCTTATGGCCTGCACCGGTAACAGTGTCCCTGACTTATAGAAAATAGGGTGGCTTAGATAAGGGTACCCCCAATAGCCATGACACCCAGGGTGATAGCCCTACGCGCACTCCCCTGGAAACAGCCCTGGGAGCATACAGCACTTGATTTACAATGGGGAATCTGGGGTATGGGACGGTAGTTTTTGTTTAGAGTTTTTAGGTGTAGATTTTAGGTATGCTTTTTACTATTTATTATATATAGAAATCATTTTTTTAAATTTTAGATAATTTAATTTGCAATTTCTGCACAAGTGAATGCATGGTGGCACCCGTTTAAAAGCCACCTAATCCTTTGCACAGGCATTGTCAGGTTTCCATGCCGTAAAAGCTTGCTAAGGAACCATTTTTTGGGATAAAGTGAGAAATGCATAAATGTGTTGCTGCTGGGGAAGAATGAATACATTTAAAACAAATATATGTTTTTATTTTTGTAAATTGACAAGTAGGCAATCGGCCAGGCATTTAATAGTGAGCTTCTGCTACTCCCTGATATGTATTTGCAACTAAAAGTGAATCTAATCAGGAAGAATTTCAAAGTTATTTATCATCTACAAAGTTTACTACTTTTGGAACAAATGGAAGCGACCTTTGCTTTTAAAAATAAAAGTCTGCAAAGGAAACTTATCTCTCTGCCATGGCTTTTATTCCAGAACAATAATGCAGATTGTCTGCAAATAAATAATATGCAAAGGGTAAAAGCAGCATTATTTAATCCAGTAAATGTTTAGAGCGCTGTGTAGGACTGAGACAGAGGGAGAAGAGTGGAAAACAAGATGCTCCCCCATTTGTCAAGTCGTATGGTGCAGAATCCTGAATAGCCTGAACATTCTCTGATGAAAGTGCTCCTATGCCTTGGGAGGCATTAAATGTTGTTTAAAAGATCACTTATACTTCCAGTTACATGTCTTTCCTCTTTGTGTGTAGACAGGTTGCCGGATAAAAGAAAGGTTTAATGCAAGTTAATTTTATAATCCCTGACAAATAGCCCATTCATGATCTAAGTGCTTTGGTGACAACAGTGTTTTTAAGTGGCAGAACTAAAAGGTTGTACTCACCTTTTATCCCACACAGTGGCTGTGTGGTATCCAGCTGTGGATAGCTTACCAAATCTTTGAAGTAAATCTTAAGGTCCCAGTCAATGCAGAGATAATAAATAACAGCTAATCATCTATAGTTGTGTGCAGTCAATTGGCCCAATGCCAGCAGTTAGAAATGTACGGCATTGGCGATCTTGCCATCACCATCCCTGCGGCCCAGACCTGAGTAGTCATCCCTTTGCATCAGTCGCTGAGACTGGCCTGCACCCATTCTATTCACAATAATTTAGAGGGTGTGCCTGCGGTTGTGGCCAGTCACTGAGATTGATGCGAGGTGGTCATGAGCATGGATGGCATGGTCCGGGTTGAGGTCAGAGGTAAGTTTCAAACTCCTGGAATAGGCCGATCAGCTGTGTGGGACTAGTGATGAGTATGTATTGCTTATTATTTTTGCCTATAAGTAAGTTTTTATGTTTTACAGTGACTAGATCACTTTAGGTGTTAATAACCAGTATATGCACTCTTAAAAGCTTTTTAAACTCCTGTAATATTCATTCATTTTTGAAACACACCTTATTTTAACTCATGCCCTCTTCTGAAAAAAAGCAATAAATGCCCTTATTTTAGAGTTATTTTAAGGAAAGTTTACTGTATTAAGGCCTAAATCTCAGTGTTATCCAGTAGCAATCCAGGATAAATGCATGACGGGTAAGCAAACAGTGATTATTTTTTTTCTTAGGCTAGAGAATTGATGTTCGCTCCATAAGACGCACCCAGGGTTTAGAGGGGAAAAAACTGAACCAAATGGTGTGCTAAACTACCCCAGATGGTTTTCAGAATCCCCCCAATCCTAGAGCTTGCAGAATCTCCCCATATATGGGCAGGTTCCCCCCAACCCTAGATATAGGTAGTATGGCAGAGGTCCCAACCCCATATACAGGCAGAGTGCCAGAGTTCCCAGCCCCATAAGCAGGCAGAGCCCCCCCCCCCAACCCTATATACAAGCAGTGTGGCAGAGTTCCCTTCTAACTTCATATACAGGCAGTGTAACATACAGAGCGAAAAATACGATAAACAGTTCAATGCAAGTAATGAGTGCTTTACTGTTTGATATAAATCAAAGTGTGCCAAGGTGAAAATGGGCACTAAAAGCAAAAAGAGAAAGAGAGTTTACTTTTTTCTTATATATGACTTTTCCTTATACAGTATATGTTTCTTGTCAGCATCAATCGAGATGCCATGCTGCAGCCAATGAGTATGCTTTCCTAACAAGTTCTAGTGTTACATCTTGGTATTTAATTATTTAATAGAGGAAAGGAGCCACAACGATTTCATTGAAATTCTATACATTTACTAGTGTTAACATTTATTGCGTTGAAAGCTAAATGCTGTTTCAGATACAGTTCATTAATTACATCAAAATTACTTACAGTACAGAAATGTAATGAAATAGATTTTTTGTAATAATGTTGTGTATTAAACATTTGAATAGATTCCAGTCTACAGTGCTTTCAACAAAATAGGTATCACTTGGTAAATAGACTGCAAAAAGAGTATCCGGAGGGGATCTTTTTTTTCTGCATATCTCATAGGGTGCTGTTGTTTCCAAACTTTTAAACAATTGGAAAATTGCCATGTGCATATTTTTTTGCACATTTGTTACAGTTAAAACGCTTACCGAGATGCAGGCTGCAATTCACACCCAAATGTGCGCTCAGAGTTAAACTTCTTCACCAAATCTTTAGCATGACCTCATTGTAACAACAGCCACATGCCTGGCTATTTACAATGTAACACAGCAGGCAGCTGGCTAGCTTTTAGGAATTGCCGCCCCTTGACCCCGTTCACACAAAGCGACTGCTGCTGATCGGGCTTGCAGTGCTTGAAAAGAGCTTGTGATAGCATTTACACTCTATTGAGTGGAATCACTATCAAGGCAGCCTCCAAAACACTGCAGACAGGCCTTTTCGGAAGCTGAATGTGCCCATATTCAAACAGTGGCAGCATTTTAAAGGTGATTGTGGGTGATTGCCTTGAAAGCGTGACCACCCAGCAATCGTCTCTGTGTCCTAAGAGCATGACTCCTGTCCTGGTTGTTACACTGTACAGCGTGACAGCAGCAGCAATCCCTAGTGAGTTTAATTGCTAGAAGTGCTCCTGCCTATGTACATTGTAATATACTAAAACCAAAAGACTATCTCAAGCAGGTAGCAAGCTTTGTAGTCTGAGCATTAGCAAGCCCCTTGAATAGTTGTATGCAGAAAAATATAAAGTTCAAGTGAAAAACCAAATTATAGTTCTTTAAAGTGGACCAAAACCCAGGATAGTCAAAAGTTTTGACTATCCTGGGTTTTGGTCCTTTCCCCGGGGGCACCCCAATCAGGGGTGCCCCACTGTGTAAAACCCCCCAGGACGCCTGAACGGACTCACCTCTTCCTGGTCGCACGGCGCGTCTAAGAGCAGCGGCTCTGACAGCCGCATCCTCCGCCTCCGTCTAACAGGGAGCATGCCCGCGCCGGCCTTTCACAAAAGCCTGGCGCGGGCATGCGCACTGCTAGAGAGAAGTGAAGGATGCAGCCGCCAGAGCCGCTGCTCTTAGACGCGCCGTGCGACCAGGAAGAGGTGAGTCCGTTCAGGCGTCCTGGGGGGTTTTACACAGCGGGGCACCCCTAATCGGGGTGCCCGCAGGGAAAGGACCAAAACCCAGGATAGTCAAAATCCTGGGTTTTGGTCCACTTTAAACTGGCCTTTTTATTGTATTAGAGGGGACTTCCTCTTGGTTATAACCTACTCTTTACTATAGTTACCAGCCAAGACAGGGGGGTAACTATAGGGGTGAGAGGTTGCGAATGCCCATAAGGTGGCCCCATCATGGTTTTTCCTCCACCCTATTTCTTAGATTTGTGCTCTCATGGCATCGTGTACAGAAAAAGAAAATGTTGTCTCTACTATTTCAGTCTTTAAACATAGAAACATAGAAGGTTGACGGCAGAAGGAGACCATACGGTCCATCTAGTCTGCCCTTATGTGTATACTGTATGTACTCTTTATCTTAGGATAGATGTGTGCTTATCCCAGGCATGTTTAAATTCAGTGACTGTTGATTTTTCAACTACCTCTGATGGAAGTTTGTTCCAAGCATCTACTACTCTTTCTGTAAAATAATATTTTCTAACATTGCTCCTGATCTTCCCCCCGACTTGCTTCAGGTTGTGCCCCCTTGTTCTATCATTAAGCTTCTTCTTAAAAACACTTCCCACCTTATTCAATCCTTTCACATATTTTAAGGTCTCAATCATGTCCCCCTCTCCCTTCTTTCCTCCAGACTGTACAAATTAAGTTCTTTAAGTCTCTCCTTCCTTCCACCATTTTCGTTGCCCGCCTTTGGACCCGTTCTATTTGAATAATGTCTTTTTGCAGGTAAGGTCTCCAGAACTGCACACAGTATTCTAGCTGTGGCCTTACCAGGGCTCTATACAGCTTTAGTTGTATATAATTTAGTTTAAATTACAGGAAAGGGTTACAGTACAAGCCATGATGGGGCCCTATTCAGTGTTCGCACCAGGGCCCAGCCACATTTAGTTCTACCACTGAGCCTAGATTAATGCCAGATAAAATGGACACACTATCCAGACTGCTTTCCTTTATAGTATTTATTATTTGTTGTCATTGAAGAGATCATTGAACCCTCAGTGCACATGATTCTTCAAAGGAGCACTATCACGAAAAATGGGCCAAAGCTAAAAATCCATATAAATATGCTGGATGGCATGAGGAGAGGTCACATGGCATCAAGGAATATCCAGCCAGGCTTGTCTTTTTTTTTATTTTAATGGAAGAAACAGGAAATCAGTGGTGATAGATTCTGATACATTAAACCTGTCACCCCTGGATTGTATTCCTACCAGGAGAATCAACCACAGACTTGGCAGGAGTTTTATTCAGTTTGGGTGTATAAGTGACCCCTTCTCTCATTAGCTGACATGTTTAAATAGATTTTTACACAATTTTGCAATAGTGCTGCTTTATTGATAATCAAATGTAAATGGAAAGGTCAGTTTGCAGATTTACCTTCTCCTTCCTGAGATCTCGGCAGCCCATCTAAAAATTCAGTTGCTTGTGTATTTTTCTAAAGCTGTTTGTGTGTCTCCTGCTGGTGTAATAAGTTAATGATATGCCTGGGACTGTACTTTTAATAAGGTGGTTGGAAAAAAGAAACCTTATTAATAAAAGATTTGAACAACTATTGAAAGCCGAGTTGTGGAAGTGCATTATTAATAATCACTGCACATTTGTATTTGTAGTTAACCTAGAGCAAGAAATGGAAGCCTGTCATTTCTATGTTTTCTCACCTTCCCTTCCCACATTACCTAATTCAGCAGTTTATTACCTTTTTCTTTCTTTGTTCTTCAGACATATGTAGCCCTCACACCCCTGGTGTTTGATGAAGATGGCAGGGAGCAGGTTCTTCTGGGCCCAGCATGGTTGTGTGGGTGGGGTGTTGCGGCTCTACCACAGGGGATGTCTGTACTCACTGTGCAGTTTCATAAAGACAATCCAATATATCGACAATCCAATATATATAAAAAACGGGTTCCTCTTTATTGACTCCAACGGTAGACACTAACATATGGCACAACTTTATCCATCCATTGAGTCATGTTCCTTCCAGTCACATTCCTTCCTCGGGTCAGCCAGCTGGGCTGAAGGATTCCCCAAATTTCTTCCACTGACTCCCCTCTGGTGGCCACTGCTGTCTAGCTGGAGCTTTACCTCACGCGCTCTGACAGGGAATCAATCTGCTCCTCAACAATTCATGTGGTAATCACTGTGGTTTAGAACACTAGTACAGGGTCCCTCTTCCTTATATAACCTTTAGCTATCTCCTAGAACTTTCCATCACATGTTTGTCCACATGTCAAACATATGATAGGCTGTAATCTCAGACCTTTCTACCAATCACTAGCCTCTTGGTTGTTACTATGCCTCTACCAAGCATCCTGCTCTGACTATTAACTTTTTCTACCTTCTGATCTAGAACAGTCTCCATTAAAGTGGACCAACACCCAGGATTTTGACTATCCTGGGTGTTGGTCCACTTAGGTGGGGCACCCCGATCGGTCGCCGCAAAAACTCACCTCTCCCCGCTCCCACGTGACCTCGTCCGGCCAATGACAGCGCTCAGAGCCGCTCTGGTATGCGCGTCCAAAGCTGCTTGGACGCGCATACCAGAGCGCTGTCATTGGCTGCGTCTCTCGCTTCCCTCTAACAGGGAGCGCGCCTGCGCCGGCCATTCACAAAACAGCCGGCGCGGGAGCGCGCCCTGCTAGAGGGAAGCGAGAGACGCGGCCGTTGGATCGCCGGTAAGGTAAGGATTGTGGGCCTCCTGGGGGGTTCCTCCCCGCGGGACATCCCGATTTCGGATGCCCCGCGGGGAGGGATCTGATCGGTCCGGGAATCTTATAGATTCCCGGGCCGATCCCCCCTGGGTGTTGGTCCACTTTAAAGTCTATGTCCCATTGATTGTCTATGGCCTGGTCTCTCTGCTGCTACCTTGAGTCTAATTAAGGGTACCACAATGTCTATACACTTTAATGGTTAGAAGCCAAAAAATGGTTTAATATCGTATTAACTCTTATGTACAATGGTTTCTTATTAACTAATTGACATGCTCCTATTTACACCTAGTGCCCTTCAGATAGGGTACCGGGATGCTTATTTTTCTGGTGGGTGTGGATGGTGCACTTATTCTTTAGCTGGCAGCAGAGATTTTGGAAAAAGCAAAGGTGATCATTATACAGTTCAGTTCAGTTTCAGCCAGCTTCTGTTTTAGCAGTCACCTTCAGCATGACATTTTCCTTGAGGCTTCGTCTTTCTAACTATAGAGTAGGACACTGCTGGAATTCCTCTTTCAAGATGTTTAGGATAGTAAAACTGAGGTCTCTGGAGTTGCCACAGATCATTATCTTTTACAAGCTTGTCACTGGTCTGCTGATTCTCATTGCTTCCTTTCCGGCTCCTCCCTTAACTATACTCTCCCATCTGATGGATTCAGCCTTAGAAGAACAACACTTTAGGGCAGAGATCCCTTAAAATAGTATTTATTCTATCGGCTGCTACCTCAGGACCTCCCATAGCAACTCCCAGAGATGCGGCACACATGGTTGGTCCATGGGTCTCATGTGCAGCAATTGTAAACTGTTGGTTCAGTCTGGTTCTGGCTGGTTCAGGTTTGTCATTTTTTCCCTCCAAATTCAGAGTGACCTCTGGCTGACACCTACCTTATAGTCTATGGCAGACCTGGGCATTGTACGGCCTGCGGGCCATTTACAGCCCTTTTGGCTCTGACCGGCCCGGGCTGAGCTGGCTGGCGGAGTCCCTCCGCTCGTACTGCCTGCGAGGCGCCTGTCCGGCACAGGCACGCGCCCTGCTACAGGGAAGCGCGAGATGCGGCCCGCACATGTGCCGTTGGACTGGGATTGAGGTAAGTGTAGTGGGCGTCCTGGGGGGGTTTCACACAGCAGGGAGGGAATGGATCCAGCTGGGTTTTTGTCCACTTTAAGTTATCGCCTGTTTACAGTGCAGGAGGCGCTGACCTGCTGTGAAGAGGGACGAGTGGGCGCCCGACAGTGAAGAAGAGCCGAACCAGGGGAGGAGAAGGAGGTAGGCTCCGGCGTCATCTTGCCTGGGTGGAGGGGCGGGAAATACAATTAATACAATGCAATACAATTAATATTATGCAGAATTGAGTTCAGCCTTTTGGCCCGGCCCTCCACAATATTTTTAGTTTTTTCTCCCATGGAAAAAATAATTGCACACCCCTGGTCTATGGGGTTCTATAGTGATCTCCCTACTGCCCTCTAGTGTCTTCTTATTAATAAAACAGCTGTCACTAACACTGTCACAGAATAAACCTGACCAGCCAACTGCTCTGTTAGAGCCTACTCCTCTTCTTATCTTTCCTAAATGTATTTGATAACCATATTAGCCACTCGCATGCAAAACAGATTACTTTGAAGCATTAATCTGTGAGGAGGAGGAACATTTAGTTCTTCTGGGCACAATAAGAATCACAGCTAATTCCGATACAGCCATGAAAAGAGTTATTTCCTTGTGAAATCAAGCTCACTTTTTTGTCATTAAACAAATTCTGATCATGTTAAATGGTAATGAGCTTTAGCTGATTTTTTTTCACAATGCATGCATAGCATATAAATTTCAGCCCCTCAGTGCTTTGCTGATTAAAAAGCACACACATTTTAATTTAAACTTTGTTAGAAAAAAGTGTCTGTTGTATAACACAAATGCCTACAAACATGAATATAAATAGGTTTAGCAATTATGTGATTGTCCTAAGGAACAGCTATAGCAAAATTCCTGAAAGAATTAAGTATGTAAATGTTTTGGTGTTTCTAGCATTTGGTGGCGGTGCATTCTGCTGCCCTCTATCTATATTTACTTTCCTCCGCCAGGCAGTGTCCTTTCTGCTGGTCCACGAGGTTGGGGGCTACATTCTGGTCTTGTAGGCTGGCCTCTTGATGCTGGCACCATTCTACAGCACCTGCAGTCCTGTCAAGGGCAATGCCGGACCACCATAGAGGTGAGCTTTGGAGTGGAACAAAACCCACCTAGCACAGACCTTCCCTGTTGGCCTCCCCCTGGTGCAACCCGGTTCGAATGACATAGTCACGGCAGATGGCTCTCATTGGATGAGAGTCCTTGCATGCACCATTAGAATGAGAAAGATGTGAGTGAAAAGCGGTTTTCTGGGGGGGGTTCACACAGTAGAGCATCCAAATTCGGGATGCCTTGGGGACTGGAGCAAAACCCAGTGTGACGAAAATGTCCAGTTTAATCATATAAAATTGCCTGATTCCCCTGATACCAGTCTGGAGTACCCCTTTATTTTCCCCGTCACATGTGGCTTGCCAGCTATAAACCTGCACTGGACCTAATATCTCCAGGAAGGCAAATTAGCACTTATCTGTGAGTTGAGCCAAGCCCTGGCTCTAATCACAGACTCCCTGCTGATTTTCTCACCTTCATCCAGGCTGAATTAAACCACAAATGATTCCTGACTGGAAATGGACTGGGCCCATGCTCACACAGACACTCAGAGAACCGGTTCTGACACGAATCGGACTGTGCTGGCCCTGTGTGTGTCAGGCCCAAGCCAGGCACAGGACTGAATGCAGTCCGGAAAGCTGCACCAGCGCATACCCAACCTATTGCCATAGCTAGTGTGAAACCTGGGGAAATGGAGATCTCACATTCTGGGCCAGCTTACACCCCGGTTCTTTGCCCTGAAAGATGCAACACAACTAGCCCATTGCTTTGATGCCAGAATTGGGCTGGCATCAGCCTCAGTTTAGGAATTAGGCACCAATAGTGTTTGTAGGTTGGAAGCTAGCTCCCAGCAGAGGGTGGACCTGGATGCTCTGTGCAGAGGGTGTTGGGAGTGTCCATCCCCAGGTTAAATCCCAGACCTCAACTGAAGGCAAGCTACTTTGTCACTGGGTCACCTAGCACGTGTCAGGAGCCTCACATCTCATCAGAACACATTCCTTAGAACTCACGGGTCTGGCTTTATGGCGTAATACAAGCCATTGGCAAGTTAACAGATCGGAACAAGTCGAAAACACATATTGTGTGAGTAGCTGTGGCGTCAGCTGGGCTCACAAAATACGCATTTTCCTGATAATTTGGTGGCAGCAGTGTAGGATTAAAGCAAATAGTGTGTATAAGTGTGGGAACCATACTGTAATACACTAAAGATTAACGGCAGTGACTTTTGAACTGCCTGTAATCTTAGAAGCATCTCAACATTATGCATTCTGAGAGTGGATACAATAAGGTGTAGGATTACAACAGGGTGCAAATATCTGTCATTGACCAGTAGCTGCAGGCATGGCGAGTGGCAACAGGGCTAGAAGCAGCGACGTGGCTGCTGTGGTTGTTGACATTGAAGAAGTGAGTGCCAATATTGCATTGGGTGTGGTGGGGGGTTAGCCAGGGCTCTCCCAGGAGCCAATCACCAGTGATCAGCCTTCCCGAGGATCATCCCCCACCCGCCAGTCCCTCCATCCAGAAAGGCTCGGATGCTGTCCTGCACGCTGTGCTGGCCAGTTTACAGGCTGGAGACCGGACTACATGTGAGGTCCTCATCCAGGCTGCAGAGCGTCAAGCAGAACACAAGGAATGCCATAAACATGAGCAGATTGAGGCTGCAGAATGATGGGAGCAAGCTGAATATACACACCAGCTCATACTCCAGAGTACTCTTTAAGCTTCAGCACCCGCAACCCATCTCAGCTAGTCGTGAGCCCCCTGAGAACCGTGCCTCAATGTTGCTGGACAAAGGTATAGATTTGGACACGTTTTTGCTGGCTTTTGAAACTGCCATCAGTACGATCAGTGCCATCAGTACCATCAGTGGGTCAGGTATTTAACCCCACAGCTTAGGGGTAAGGCCCTGTAAATCTTTTTGTACCTACCCAGTTGACCACCCTGAGTGAGTCAAGCAGGCTCTGATCCACCAATGGAATCGGACCCCCTGAGCTTTATCGGAAGAAACTGCGTCGTTTGCGACAGGGCCTCACCGACAGCTGGGCCAACCACACAAGGGCCCTACAGAGAGCAGTCGATCAGTGGACTACCAGCTTGGAGCTCACCACCATCCATCACCTGAAGGAGCGTATTGCTAGGGGATCATTTCTCTGGAATTTCCCCAAGGATTTGCAGCAGTTTTCACATGACTGAAAAGCTAAGGGCTCCTAGGTACTCCCACAACAGGGCTTCAGAGGTCGTAAACCTGTCAGCTGCTGGAGGGGGGTAAGTCACCATAGGATGGGTGAGGCAACTGCCTCTGCTGCTCACAAGGCTGGGGGGTGAAACCTGTTTATGTCACGTTTGCAACCTGCCAGGACATTTCAAGGCCACATGTCCCCAGTGCCAGCAGGGCCTGTCCCAAAATTTTTACATGGGTAGGGGTGCTGGGAGGTCCCAGGACAACTTGCAACTCAGGCTGTGACCAAGGTACTTGGAGACACAGGAGCTGAGGTGACTCTTGTGTGCCTTGAGATGGTGTCCCCATCAGACTTCATCACCTTAAAGACTGTCTCAGTCCTCAGGATTGAGGGAGGTGCTTCGGCACTGCCCATCGCAAAGGTTTATTTGGACTGGAGTGCCGGGGAGGAATGTGTGGGGGGTGGGGATCTCGTCAAATATCCCGGCCAGTGTTTTGCTAGTGACAGACTTGGGGCAGCTTGTGTCCCAGTATATGGTCACTGAACTCCCAGAATTTGGCTGATGCCAGCTGTGCTCACAGAATACACATTTCCTGACAACACGTGAAAATCAAATTCCTGGGTATTGTTTCACTTTAATGCTATATAGAGGAGTGGCCCCTTGGGAATTCCCCATGTGACTATTCTATGTTGTTGGGGATGATGGAAAGCCAGGGGAATTTACCAGGAAACCTCCCTTCCTTTCCAGCCAGTGGCTAATCTGCTACTAAAACCACCTTCAGAAGACAGAAGACACGAACAATTGAATATTGTTTATTTGATTCATTTGTTTTTAAACCACTTGTGAACTGGAAGGGGGACATTATTTTTTTTCTCTAAAAATGGTCCTTGTCTGTCTCATCACTAGTTAAGATGTATTTTTGTTTATGTTGGAGAAACATTTTTTTTTCATACCTTCCATAGCCCATGGCGGATTCTAATCTTCAATAAGGAAATTAATTTTTAAGACAAACAGATGGGTGTATACTGTGAAATAGCTTTTTTTTATATTGCTGGCCTCTGCAGGCAATCCTTAACAGCTAAAGGCTTAAAGCTAACCACACAGGGGCACTAGAACAATTTCCCTTCACCTGCTGGTGTAAGGATTCTAACTAGTTCGTATCTTTTATAGTTCCCCTCTGGAAACTGCATACATGATAGAGCTTATACTTTGGGTAGCAGACTTACTAAGGGTGCCATGCATAGTGTTGCCTGCCTGCAGAAAAGATTAAATTGGATTTACTAAGGTATATAATGTACACTGGTGCATTTTGAGTAGCTTTAGCGCGCTTGCCACGTACTTATACTAGTGATTGTTCGCTTGTTTTTTTTTTAAGAATATTGGCCATGATTCACGAGTTGAAAAAAATTCTCTTGGTAGTAAAAAATTCAATTCATGAGAAAAAACATTTCACTGTTAGTGTTCACTGTTAGTGAATCAAGGCCATTGTTATTGGTTTACTTTACTCAACTGTTGGTCATTGAGTTCTACGGGCCCATCCACAATACATTGAGCTCCATAATTTAATGCAAATTTGATGCTATTGATACAAGAGAGAACAGCTCTGGACAAAGGCTTTAATGTAGTTTTAGCCTAGGGTGGCTTATTTGCCGAAAAGACTCAGGTTTATGTGATTCTTCTGTAAATGACAGAATGTTACATTTCAACAGGTTTTTGGAATGAGCTTTGGCAGCCATCATTGTGCAATGCATAGGCACTGTGCTGCATTGTGATGTCTGTGGCATTTTGCCAAACTCTTTCCAATGCAATGCAAAACAGCAATAATCTATTCAAAACTGTATTACATGTTCAGTATTGTGGCTAGGGCCATATTAAACCGGACCTTCAGTATCATTTAATAAAAAGCCCACACCTTGTAAAAATTATATTAATTAATATATTTTATGATTTTTGGTCACTTATTGTTCTTTCCCCCACTGGGCTGCTATTCTATTCTATTCAGGACTTTTGGATACGGGCCTTGCCTCAAAAGCATCACATACTGAGGAGAGGAGAGTGGGATAAAGTACAGGGGGCAGGTTATAGCTGCGCTCTGCACAGACAGAGCAGAGCTGTGGTCAGGGAAAGGACAGCAATCCCAGAATGCAGAGAGGCATAGTCAGAAGACACTTCATGTTTGCAGGCAACCTGAGACTCCACGGGCCATCATCTTGGATGTTTAAAGGCTCATAAAATGCAGTAGATGCAGGTAGGGTGATTTTTAATGTGGGCAATCTGTATGTACAGAGTAGTGGGAACACTCTATAACCAGTGGTACTCCAGGGCTAGCCCACTCTTAGGTCCACATTAATGGCTGCCCACTAATTTCCTCTAAATTCAATTTATTAAGGATAAAGTACATATATCACAGTGCAGGTAATCAATGACGGCTGAATCGGCCGAAATTTTTGCGATCGCAAAATCTACACTAATTAAATTCGACTAATGAAATATTTTCGCATCCGCTTGATAACACTCGAAATAAATTCTCACTAATCGGAAAAAAAACACTATTTTAAGTTGATGAATCGCGCGTGGAATTTTTGCTTGCAAAATCACAGTTTTTTCTCAAAAAACAAAACAAAAATTTGAATTCGACCTTTAATGAATCAGGGCCCTTGTCTCATAGATTGTAGCCTGTTCACTAACTGCCATTGAGCATGAAGGTTGTATGTGTTCTAGTCTTAGGCCCTTATTTATGAAGGAATAGCGACAGGTAGCGACTGGTGAGCGACCGGTAATGACAGGCCCCGCCACGAGAACGCCGGCTCCCCACCACAATCACACATTTATCAAGCCAATCCTGCTTAGCGACTGACATAGCGCCAGATAGCCACTCATTCATCATTATTCCAGCCTCAGCCCACAGCGCCAGCGTCCGACCTTGAACAGTGACAGGTATGACCTCTCGCTACCTGGCGCTCTCCAATGCATTTCAATGGAACAATCTTTAAATATTCATAATTAATTATGATTTTTTTTTTTTTTTTTTAAATGTGAAAAATTCTGTGACCACTTCTGCCATTTTAGATTGGGGGTTACATTGGGGGTTAAAAAACTACTTTTAACCCATCGCCTCCAGCGCTCTGGGGTTTAAACAAGCATTTTACAGCACGAGAATTTTTTGAGCGTGATTTGTTAATGAATATGGTGGGAGTTGGTCGCTATAACCAGTCGCTATCATGCGCTCCCATACAGCGCGGAACCTGTCAAATAGCGACTCCTCACCCAATATTCAACATTACAGCAAACCGACTTGAGTCGCTATCAACTACCGAACAACGGCCAAGCACAGCGACTACTAGCGGGTGCTCTGAAAATGCCGCTACAGTCGCTCAACTGTCGCTACCTGCCGCTGTTAATGAATCGGCCTCTTAGTTCTTAACAGATCTGTGCCAATGTGCTTCCAAATGCAGAATAGTGAACATCCTAGTAAGTGTCCCCTTTAAAGCATTAAAAACTAAACATCATACTTTATGTTTAATAGAAACATCAGTCTATGCAGCCTTTATAGATGTTGTTGTATTTTAGCTTTCAGAAAAAAATTCTTAAGCAAGGTTGAAAGGTTAAAGATTGTTCTGGCTATGATAGAGGAGCGATGGATGATACCTTGATTATTAAGGGCTGTCAATATGCATCTTAGAATTATAATTCAGCAGTCTGATGCTTGTGGTCTTATGAGACGTTCTTCATGTACCACTCAGTGCTTTCTCAGGCATACAAACCAACATGATGGCACCATGAATTGAACTTTTCTTTTTATATTCAATCACTGCAAGATTGTGCTTGTGCTTGTGTCTTGATGATGAATTGGAACTGTATTCCAGCATGATGTGATTGCCAATCAGAATATGATTATCCTTTCTGACTCTTTGCTCATCTTACTTAAAGTGGACCTTGTAGTAAAGTTTCACTGTAAAATCCCTAATCTATCCTTTACTGTGTAACATTAATAAAGGAAATAATGGAAATATTAGGTGTCACACACCAAAACTAATCAGCCATGATAATTAGTAAATTCAGAAATCTAAATACTTTCATGAACAATTGCATAGTAATTATAAAGCCTAAATAAAGACTTTAGTCCATCCAGTTCAGCCTATCTAACCATGAAAAATTGACCATGATAAATGAATTCCAAAATCATGGGAGCTGGCCAATTGACAACTTTCTGTTTAGTGGTGTGTGTGTGTATATGTGTGTAATTGTGTAGTGGTGTGTGTGTGTGTGTATATGTGTGTAATTGTGTAGTGGTGTGTGTGTGTGTGTATATGTGTGTAATTGTGTAGCAGAAAACAATCTACCATGCATAGGTTGAATGTAGGGTAGAGGGTCCTGTCTGTGGGGATGAAATCTCGTGGTATTAGCAAATGTTCGGTTCTGTTTTTTTAAACTGTCTTCTTTACACAACATAATGCTGAAAACATAAATCGATATTAAAGTGGACCAACACCCAGGGGTGATCGGCTGCGGCCCTCTAGACGTGCACCCTGTAAGAGTGACGTGCGGGAGGCGGCGGCGGACGCGCTGTCTTGGACGTCGCTGTCACCCGCTTGGACGTCGGCGGGGATTGGACGGCGCGGTCACGTGGGAGCGTGGTGAGGTGAGTTTTTGGGGCTTTCTGGGGGGTTTCAGACAGCGGGGCACCCCCAATCGGGGTGCCCCCCCGAAGTGGACCAAAACCCAGGATAGTCAAAATCCTGGGTGTTGGTCCACTTTAAATATATACTCTTTCTCATCTGATATCCCAGAAATACATGAAGTTTTGAAGATATTTTAATAAGAGTATTTAAAAAACTGTGTCTGAAATGTTTTAGTTGGTGTCATTTTAAGGATATTCAACCCATTGGTAACTGAAATTTTAATAAACCTCTGACTAGCAGAAAGATACTGTTCATAGTTTTTGATCAGCGTTAAAGTACTAGATTTTATAAATACAAAACATAATATAGTTTGTGTCAAGCAATATTTGTTAGTTTTTTTGCTATGACGTTCATGAACATAGCTTTAATGTTACAGTACAAATGTAAAAGCGTAGAACTCTCTCTCTCTAATGTGCCGAGGCAGGGCAGCCTGACACGGACTGCCCTGCTGTGCATCACCAACGCTAAAATAAAGAACGGAAAATACTCACCTCTCCGGCATCCGTCTACGGCAGA